>BCGA01000002.1:138297-1634117 GCA_001599075.1 Ambrosiozyma kashinagicola
GCTAACCCAAAGTCAAAAATGTATATCTTACCATTGATTGGTGATTTACACATATTTCTAACCTTTGTATCTCCATGTTCAATTCCAATTCTCTTCAACTTTCTTTTCTCTTCTTSCAACAACTTCCTATCATYGTCGTTTGCTAAATCWGGTTTAATCTCACCAAATGGTAGGTATTCCATAGCTATGTACGATCCACTAATGCAATCATCTGTAACAGTAGAAATCACACAGTGCCCATGTTGTAAATATTTAGGAGTCCAAATCCTGTCATCCTCAATTGAATCGTTGTTGTATTTAGCTATTCTATTTTGAGCCTTGACTTCCATGTGGTAGTCTGCCATGATAGATTTATAGAATGCATGGTAGGAAATATCTGAAACTGACTGTATATTATGRCTCCAGCAAAAATTGTAGTATGATTCGATGTTTGCCCTGTTGTAGTATTTTATGACTACATATTCGAATGTGTCAGGTCCATTGTAACCGAAAACTTTCTTGAACTCGTTGAAAGGAACTTTGATGACCTCTGATCTGTGGTTTTTACCATCCTGGATAGTTGTATATGAAAGACCAGCCTTTTGAGAAAATACACTTCTGGAACGACTATTATTGCCATTGTCACCGTCATTATCATCATCATTATCATCACCATTATCATCACCATTATCATCACCCTTGTCATCACCCTTGTCATCACCACCAGTACTACCACTATCCATAGAATTGTCAGGCCCATTACTAGACTCAAATTCATCACTATTAAGCCTGTTGTAACGAGTGAACACTTGTTTGATGTCACTCTCTATGCTTTCGTATTGTTTTGCAACTTCAGCCTCTGTTTTGGCMATCTCTCGTTCAAACAAATACATGAGTTTCCAATTAGCAGTGATCTCCTCGTCATCCTTAGAGAAAATRTAAGTCTTATAGTTTATAACTAAGTGTTTCTTAACTGACTTGAAAGGACTCAAGTTCTYACYGGGTTCCGCCGGTGBTATTGGCWYGAAAYTATCAAAGTMYTTAAAGTCAAGCACWGGTTCCATAGTTACAACYTCCCCACTAACTGGCTTGAATCTAATTAAGTAGAACCGATTCAAGTCTGTGATAATGACATCGTAAAGCCCAAACTTCTGGCAGTAGATGTAGCATTGCACTAAAATAGATTGCGATTGTGAGGTAGTGTAGGTATCTAGGGCAGACAARTCATACTTCTTTATCTCGATGCCCAAGATGACCCTTGAGGTCTTGRTATCATTMGTTTCCCAGAAAAAAGCAAAATCTATATTGCCACCTGGGACAAGATACTCTGATGACGGAAGGTTTGGGTTCCTCCGAGCATAAGGCCCATACACGATATCAAATCCATTTTCACTGTCTCTATGTAGKAGCTGTAGGCACTTCCGTACTGGGTTCCCAAACAGTTCAGAAAACTTATATTCACTTTCAAGGGTCCTCTCTGTAATTATATCAAACACCAATGGAGGATAGTATCTAAGGTCTCTCACCAACTGAAATTTATCAGAGTCTTTGAAATTAGTATCACTCATCACCTGCTTTATTTCTGCATCTATCAATCTAGTTATTCCTTCAATATTTGGTTTAATGTTTCCTTGGACGAATTCTTTTTCCCAATCACCAGTCTCATCTGGCACGAAATAAAGAGGATTGATAAAAGGCATTAAACTCTTGATTGCTCCTTTAGATTTGGTGACCCCTAATGGATTGGTGCCCATTGATGACAATAAAAGCCCTCCTGTGGGAACTGTCTTTCCCGAAGATTTTGGAGTTAGTTTTGGAAAGTCAAATTCGAGCTGCTTGACAGGTAAGCCCATTGCAACTGCATACCATAATTGAGGTGAATAAACAATCATATCATGAAGATCAAACAAGAATCTGGCATAGTCGGAAGGTGAAAGAACTGAGATTTCAGCAGGTAGAGAAGAGAGTTTATTCGACTCAAGATCTTCAATGATTTTGTCTATTGATTTTCTATATTTGTTTCCATCCATTCTGTTAATATATTTAATGGTTAATGAATATAAATACAGGAAGTAGTGAAAGAAACTGGGAAATGAATAAACTCAAAGAGAAAGGAGAACAGAGACCTCTTTTTGGTGCCCCCAAAAATTGATTAGTTTTTTAACATGTTTCAGATTTTTTAATTCATTAATTAGTAGCAAGTCAAGCATCTTCTCCGTTTTATGCATACTTACCCCACTTTTATAACTATGTAACACTTCTTATACCATTCCACAAAGAACAGTGATGGGAAAAAGCTTGGACAAGTCTCCCATTATGAGGTCAAACAAACAGAAAAACAACGCTAATACTACTGTAACAAGAATACTATGTGAATTTATCTGCTAAATGAGCATACAAAAGGCACAACAGACACGATATTCAGAAAATAAACACCTTGAAGATTATCATCCTTCTATTCCAATAATCATTGCTCAATAGTAAATGATTACTGAAATATGARCAATGGATCTCTTAGCTTCTGGCATTGTTAGGCGTTCCCCTACTACATCGCTCTGGCTTCCAAGTTAGCTACGTACCATTTTTTTTTTTTGAGTTGTAGATTTAATTACAAATATTGTTAATCACACCTACATTCTTTACATTCTTTTGTAGATAAATAGATGTTAATTAATAAAGCTAAGATAAAAAACAAAATAAGTGGAGAAGACTCAAAAATTCCAGTAAAGAATTGGAGAAAGAAAATAAAAAAAAATAGTAATTTGAAGAAAAACATAATTGAAAGAACAGGGAATAGAGTAAAAAGAGATGAAACAAAGCCTGTATACTGAAAATACCACGACAGACACGCAAATAAAATCTAAGGACCATTTATTTTTTTTATTCCCTGTTTTTCAGTTTTTTTTCGGTGGGCGCGGGTGGAGAAAGTAAGTAATCACATCGAAGCGAATTAGAAAAAAAACGCAGATGCCGTGGCTCTTTATAAGAAAAAAAAGAGTTTTTTTTAAAAATGAAATTTCTTTTCTTTTTATTGTTTAACATGATTTAATTTTATATATATAAATAAGAATTAAAATCTCTTATAAGGTATATGGATATTTAAAGAAAGACAAGCCAGTATACACAAAAAGATTATTCATAGGAATGTTCTCTAAGATCCCGACTAACGAAAATGGAATCACAGAATTACCGACTGGGGTAATCCAAAATTCATTGTTTGTGTTCTTATGTATACCATTACTGATCTTATTTTTATTAGGAATAGCCATGTTTTATTCTGGATTAACGCAACGGAAATCCTCTATGCAACAACTAGGATCACCATTCATTTTCTGTGCACTTGTATTACAATTATGGTTTTGCTTTGGGTATTCATTATGTTTCTCAGATACAGGTAGTTCAATGTATTTAGGAAATTTCGAATATGTTGGACTCAAGAAACTTCATAAATTATTGATCTTTCCTAAAACAATATATGGAGATAATAAAGAAGATTACAATACATCATTAATGGCATTAGTGCATTGTCTTTATCAAGGAATGTTTGCCAGTATTTGTTGTACACTGGCAATGGGGTGTATAGTAGATAGAGGAAGACTATTACCCGCATTAATATTTTCAGTGTGTTGGTTATTTCTAGTGTATTGCCCCGTGTGTTATTGGATATGGAATGTCAACGGTTGGCTCAATGTTAAATTAGATATTTTAGATGTCGCTGGTGGTCATGTTGTGCATTTAGTATCAGGTTTAACTGGATTTGTGTATTCATGGTTTCTCGATTATAGATCGGAAAACACATTGGTGCATTATAAGGCTAGTAACCTAGGATTTGTACTTATAGGAACGGTATTCATGATTTGTGGGTGGGTCGGATTCAATTGTGGTAGCTTATATTCACTTAATTTATTAACGGCGGCGACCGTGGTAAACACCATCAACACTTGTTGCGTCGGTGGTGCAAGTTGGATTATCATGGACTATATAACGGGTGGTCAACGTATCTCAGTGGTGGGATTTTGTTCAGGCTGCATTTCAGGATTAGTGGCTATCACCCCGGGGACCGCATTTGTGAATTTTTGGTCAACTTTTGTTATTGGTGTTGTCAGTGGAATTGGTTGCAATTTAGCTACGAGATTGAAATATTGGCTTCGAGTCGATGATGCTCTAGACATTTTTGCTATTCATTTTATTGGTGGATTCATAGGGAATTTATTGACTGGGTTGTTTGCAGATTCTGATGTGGCTGCATTAGCGAATATCAATATTAAAGGTGGTTGGATTAACCATCATTACATTCAATTACTTGATCAATTTTTGAGTTCACTTTCAGTGATAGCTTACACTGTGTTTATGTGTTTTGTATTATTAGTGATCATCAATAAGATTCCTGGATGTCAATTGAAAGTGAAAGATGAAGAACAAGAATGGCGTGGTGCTGATGAAACCCAATTAGGTGGGGAATACATTAATGATTTTGTGGAATTCATTAGACAACTAGATCCTACAGATTATGTTGCCTCCGTCACGGATGAAGAAAATACAAGTTATAAAACTGCATAATTAATAATAATAGATTTATATATTTTAAAATTTGATATCTAATAATTTTTTACCATCAACTAATTCAGTAACATATTTATAATTATCAGCTCTAATTTTTTCAATATCTTGTAAATTATATCCTGATCCAGCTATAAATTCTTCTGGTTTAATTGTGAGTCTACCATCTTTGAAAACTAATTTCCCCACAGATATAGTACACGCTCTATCACCGACTTTGAAAACAGATAAAATGAAAATCCATTTTTCATCCCAAGTTAAAATCCTACTCTCTATACGATATTTTTGGAATGGTTTAATATCTTTAATAAAATGTAATTCAATTGATCCAAGTGGAACATAAGCGAAATGACCCTTGATACGTTTCATTTCAAGAAAATGATAAGTTAATTTATTTAAAACAGCCTCTGTACGACACATATCTAATTCAGTTTGATATGTAACATTATTTTTATGAAATCCAAAGAAATCACATTCCAATGGACAACAATAAGTATATCTAGTATGAATATCAAATAATGTCCTTGAATCAGTTATTGCATTTTTCTGTTTAGTATAATAAGATCTACCCTTGATAAAAATGTGATCAACCATAATATAATAAAATCTTATAAAATAAACAAAGGGTAAATATTTAACTGATGTCACTGCCAGCAGTGACCCCACTGTGAGTAATGCAGTTTTAACGAATCCCATTGATTGGATAGTGAATGTAGATTGAATGATAATTAATATACGTAAAGTAACGTTGGAATTTATTCCGCTTGGAACCGTTTTATTTTTTGAAATTTCGCTCAAAAGAGAATTTGGGAGCAAGGGATATAAGAGAAAATGTATTGGAAAGCGATCATAAAGCGTGCAAATATATCATATATATAAGTATAATAATTCAAAAATAAAAAGAATAAAAAATAAAGAAATAACAAGATAACCATGAACATGAAAAACAAGTAGCATAAATAAAGAAACAAAGTATTGTAATTTTCTATAATGGAGTCATTAAATAAAAATTAAGAAGAAAAAGCGTTGAAAACCTTTTGTGGATATAGTTAGTAATAGTATGTAGTTTCCTAAAATACAATAATAAAAAAAAGCACCAGTGATATGTCAAAATGACATATGATATGAATATAAGACCCAGAGTGAATAAAAAAAAAATAAAACATAAAAACTAAAAAAAAAGAGAGAATGAGTTAGGATTAAAAGAAACTAATAATACACAGTATTATTTCTTTTTATCATTAAAATTGATTATCTTTGGACATGCATTATTTTCTATATGATTCATTAACCAATCTTGAACATTATTAAATAATGCACCACATTCCTTACAAGCACCACTGACTTTATATCTATCACTTTTTAATGTATTTGGAGGATAAGCAAAATGGATTGCTTTTAAATGATTTTTATAAGTATCACAACGAGTGAAATAACCAGTATGATGACATGCTTCAGCTCTAACTTCAGTACCAGCTGGGAAGTTTGAATTATTATTATTCTTAATTGTTGTATTTGCATCATGGAATGGACATTGGAATTCCCATTCACCTAATTTTGATAAATGACATTTTTCATGACGAATTAAATCATTTAATCTTTTAAAAGCTCTTGAACAAGTTGAACAAGTGAACGGTTTAGAGTCTTTATTGTGAATCGATTTATGGGTTGTCAAATTAGAGAAATAATTATGACACACTGGACATTCTCTTTTCTTACGTGGTGGATTAGTACCTGTTGAAGAAGTAGACGAGGAGGAACCGTAACCACGTTTTCTTGTTCTAGTGACGTGGTTAGTGATTGTAGATGTAGAACTAGATGAATCATATTGAGGAGGAGTTGGTAATTGATGTTGAGTATGATGATGTGGAGGTGGGGGAGGAGGGGGTGGGTGTGGTAATGAATGTTGTAAATGTTGTTGTTGTTGTGGTGGTTGATGAGCGTAATGAGTTAAATCAAATGAATTATTACGAGTCGTTGGGAATTCAAATGATTTAAAACTTGACAGCGTTGGAGGCACCGGGTTTGTCTTTGTAGTTGAATATAAAGGTGGAGAATGGTCTGACGCTATAGTAGAATCTGGAGTACTAATACCACCAGTGTTAGAAGTAGAATCACCTAATGGTGATGAATATTTTGTCACTGGTAGAGTAGAATCCAAGACTAATCTGAATAAAGGTGGGAGACCAGCTTGAGATTGAGGTTGTTGTGATGATTGTTGTTGTTGTGTGGATGATGATTGTTTAGACTTTTCATTTGTAGAGTTGTTCCATCCATAGTTGTATGGATTACCTAACGGTGGGAGCATTACCACATTATTAGAGGGCAGCATGTTAGTGAGGTAAGATGATTGTTGTGGTTGCGGTTGCTGTTGTCCTGCAGATGAGGATGATGACATCGAAGCTGATCTATTAGAAGCAGTAGTAGTAGTAGTAGTAGCAGCAGCTTGAGATTGTTGTTGGTCCTGATTTACCTGATTTGATTGATTGACTCTGTTCTCATTGAGAATCAGGTAAGGAGGAGGAAGTATAGGAACTTGATGGCTCATTGTACAATGGTAATAAAGAAAAGATGGGTCAATGAAGTATCAAAGTAATAACTAATTAAAAAAAAAACGAAAAGAAGAAAAGAAAGAATCTATGTATAGTAACAAGAAGTATACCGGGATTACAACTATACATATATATATATATACAAGGCTGTTGAAAAATAATGTGAAATAATATGAAAAGTATAAATTTTAATGTCCGGTGCTTTTTTTTATTTTTATTTTATTCCATAGGGTACTTTCAGTGGACAATGGTTAACTATTCCGATCACCGGGATAGTGTGGTGGAGAAGTAATACAAAGGTATAAGTGAGCTGAGTTTATTATATAATTAACTCAGTTGTGTTAAACAAGGGTCGTATAGTAACGGTGTAATATAATAAATAAAAAAAAAAAAAACAACTCGGAATCTATGTACGTCTTTATACTACAGCCTTATTCGTTGAGATATTAAAGTAAGGCTATGAGGCTGATAGGGAGAGGAAGGTACAAGTGATAGATACAGATTGATTAATTAGTATTTACTATATTAAAGTTTACTGTACTTTCTTTTTAAGAAAATTAAATCATTTTATTCATTCATAAACTGCTATACCTATATATCTAATATATTCGGTTCCGTCTCCACATCAATATTACAAAGACACACATTGAAAACTAGTCTTGTCTTTGTCATATTTTTGTCATCCATTATTTAACTTTTTTAAAGAGCCTCATTGCCAAAGATTTAACCTTGCCGTGAATGGCGTTAATTTCTTCTTGTGTCTCTTCTGAGTCCGTTTATTCCGCTTTCTTTGTTTTCAATAAAATCACTCGGATGTACTATTAATACTCCGTATTACTAGACCCTTCCTTGGCTGAATTATACTAAAGCCCGTTTAATACATATATACTCATTATTCATATCTCTATCACTTAAAGCCATTTACTTATATGTAATACTCTATGCACTAGTTTACCGGTACCCATATCATTTGTATACTATATACACCTATATCTTAAGCGAATAAAATTCCGTTGGTCAGTAAATACTTCCTTACACCGTGTGTAAGGATTATTTTCAATTATTTATTCTATTTTTTCTGGGGTAAAAGTATGGCATATATAACACCACTGTGGCTTTTATCATAAGATCTTAAAGATTATAGACTACTTTAACTGATATTAACTTAAGTAATTTAACATGTAAAACATTCATCTTTAAGAGGTATAAATACTCATCTATTTAATTCTTTTCATTAATCATAAATTCATACCAATTCACAATTATTCTATCATCATCTAAATAGCCATGACTTATAAATCAGATATCGACGCTAAATATAATTTACGTCCATTTAAAGATGCTCCACCATCAAATCAAAAATTAGATAATTTACTAGAATTAGAAAGTATCGATTTATCTAAATTTAAAGATGGTCCAGATGGTTTACAAGATAGACAAAAATTAGCTAATCAATTAGAAGATGCATTGACTCATTACGGGTTTTTCAAATTAATCGGTCACGGTATTGAAGAAGCTAAATTTCAATATTTGAAATCAATTGCTCAATCTGCATTTGAATTACCAGAAGACGTTAAATTAAAATATTTAGCTGGAAGCCATCCAATCGAACAAGAAAAAGATAGAGATTTAGGTGTTGTTAGAGGTTCCGGTTTTAAACCAAAGGGTTATTGGAAATACACTGAAGATGCTAAGGATAATGTTGAATTATTAAATTTCCGGAATTTCTTACACGATGATATCTTCTACAATGTGGAATACCCTGAATTTGTTCAAGCTCATTTAGATGATATTAAAGAATATTTTTCTTATTTACATTTACAAGTTTTACGTAAAGTACTCATTTTATTTGATATCATCTTGGAATTCCCAGAGGGTACTATGTGGGATCGGTATTTCAAAGTTTACCCTAATGATTTGGTTAAATCTGGTAATGGTACAGCTAGATTATTGATGTATCATGAGACTACCCCAGATTATAATAAAAAGACTAGTAACACTTGGATGCGTGGCCACTCTGATCAAGGTGGATTAACATTTATAGCATCACAACCAATTTTATCATTACAAATTCAAGATTATGAAACCAAGAAATGGCATTACGTCACGCACACTCCAAATGCATTAGTCGTTAATGTCGGTGATGGTATTCAACATTTAACTGGTGGTTATTTCCGGTCATCCATTCATAGAGTCGCTACTGCTCCTATTGATCAACAAGAATATAAAAGAGCAACTATCATTTATTTCTGTAATCCTAGATTGGATGTTTATATCGATCCAGAATCTTTAGGATCACCTAAATTACAAAGATTAGGTATTAAAACTGATCCATCATGGGAGAAAGTAACTTTTGGTCAATGGGATGATGCAAAGGGGAAATACTTTAATATTAAATCTGGTGCTACAAGAGATAAACCTTTAGAATTATTTGGTCGTAAATCTATTGCATCAATTATTGAAAAACCAACTGTTACTATTTAAAATATACTTTTAGTTTCTTTTCGAAATACTATTATTCTAATTGACATTCTTTATTTTACTTTTTTTTTTTTGCTTACTCTCTCTCCCTGTGAAATGATCAGTACTTGAGGTGGTAGAGGTATGCTACCACAACAAATTCGACGCGTCTATTTGTTTTTTTTATTAATTATTATTATTACGTAATACAATTTTAAGTTTTGTTGGCCTACTGTGAATGGGATTCGGTATCGGTTAGTAAAAAGTTCGTGTTTTCGTTGGTGAAAATTCAAGGGTCGTAGGGTTGTTTTCTTTTTTGGTGTTTTTCTTTGTACTCTTTTCCTTTTTTGATTTTAATAAACAAATTTTTGTATTACCTTATCAATATAAACGAACAACAACAATGAACGCCACTCAGGTTGAGTCAAGTTTACCTTCATTCATTGAATATTCTTATCCAACTTTAGATCAACCATTTGGATTGAAATTATGGCCAATTTTCAATTACATTTTTGGTTTAATTGTTGGTTACCCAGCTGAAGAATTTAATTTTATCAAGGGGGAAACATTTTTAGCTAACTTCCCTCAAGCTGGTTCCATCATCGTGGTTTACTATATTGTGATCTTCGGTGGTCAATTTTTACTTAACAAATTACAAGCTAAACCAATTAAGTTAAATTTGCTTTTCCAATTACACAATTTGTTTCTCACTACTGCATCTTTAATTTTATTGTTACTCTTGATTGAGCAACTATTACCAATGGTGGTCACTCATGGTGTGTTTTATTCTATTTGCTCTGAATATGCATTCACTAAGAAGCTTGTCACTTTATATTACTTAAATTACTTAACCAAATTCATTGAATTAATCGATACCGTGTTTTTGGTCTTGAGAAGAAAAGATTTAAGATTCTTACATACTTACCATCATGGTGCCACCGGTTTACTTTGTTACACCCAATTAGTCGGTCACACCTCTGTTGAATGGGTGCCTATCACTTTGAATTTGGCTGTCCACGTTTTGATGTACTGGTATTACTTCTTAGCTGCTTCTGGAATCCGTGTCTGGTGGAAGGAATGGGTTACCAGATTCCAAATCTTACAATTCTTGATTGATTTGGTGTTTGTGTATTTCGCTACATACACCTTCTACGCTCATAAATACTTTGACGGTATTCTTCCTAACAAGGGTACTTGTTACGGTGACCAAGATGCCGCTGCATATGGATACCTCATCTTGACTTCTTACTTGGTCCTGTTCATCTCCTTTTACATCCAAGTCTACAAGAAGGGTTCAAAGAAGGGTAAGAAGGCTGCTGTCACTGAGAAGGACGTTCCATCCACTGCCACTACTACAGGTTCCGCTGGTGCTTCTTCTCCAGTCAAGAAGTCTAGAAAGGCTTAATCACTCCACCTCACAAATCATATATTCCCATTCCATCACATTTATAGAGTTGTATCATCAATCCACTTAGAGAAAACACTCCAAAAATATATATCCCCAAAAACGAAAAAAAAAAAAAGAAAAATTTATCTATTTCCCGAGTTCATTGTTATCATCACCACCCCTACCCCCTATTTTGATTCTTTTTATACTGTCTTTTATTAAATACTATTATTCACTCTTTATACAATCCACTAACTTCACCTTTCCTCCTTTTTTTTTATATCTTGAATTACTTATTTACCTTTATCTCTCTCTCTCTGTCACTCTCTAAAATCCACCCAAAACGCGAAAAATCAAATTTTCAAAATTATTAACGCGTTGTAAATTCAATATTGACCCAACCATGTACTTCTCTCTTGTATCAACGAATCACATAAACAATGGACCTTTATTCAATATTACAACCGGGAAACCCCCATAATGATGACTATGCGCTTCATTTGATTGAACTCAACGATGATTTACTCAAACAAATAGAAACAGGAGACAATAAGTTATATTTAAAATCAGCATCAAAACAAGCTACACCATATTTAGTTACTCCAGATAAAACATATAAAATTAGACAACAAAATCATTCAAATTGTGTGATGTTGGTTAATGTCGAAGGACAAAATAGTAGTGGTGTCACTGTGCAACAATTTGAATCACAATTAATTTTGAATAAATTGGATGACAGTGGTGATTCTCAATCATTAAATGTGGTATTAAGACGGATCCCCAAATTGACTGATTTGAATACCGTGAAAGATTTAGAAAAGCCTATTTCATTAAATCAACTAATCGAAGATTGCTTTGTGTCTCCATTGGAATTCGAATCTGTTTTGAAAACTCATAATGTTGTTGAATTAGGATTATCATGCGTACAATTGAGTGATGAATTATTATTAGAATACCTTTGGAAATTGATTAATTTGATGATTGGTTATTTCTTAGATAAACTCCAGAAATTAGATGTTATGAAAGAATTCGCTAAGGTAACACTAACCAAGTCAGAATTATTGAAAGTGTGTAGTGATGGATTAACCAATGATGAATGCAAAATTGTGGAATTTTGCATAGAGAAATTTTTTGATGAACAAGATGATAGTTCATTAATGTTGAATAATGATCTCGTCGTTAAAACATTTGGATTAGTTGAATTATTGAAAACAGGTGGTGCCATGATAGCTATTGATGATTTCATTATTAATTTGAAAACTAGACTACCATTTAATTATAATCCCGAAATCGAATTAAATAAATCGTTATGCGGATATTTCTATTATGTTGATACAGGAAAGGGAGGCACTCGTCGTATACGATACTTAGATGAAACAGAATTGGCAAATGATGTCAATACCAGATTCAAAGAATTATTTAAATTAAAATCAACCTGGGAAATCAAAGAATTAGAACCTTTCATTATTCATGTCAATGTCAAGAAATTGAAAACAGAGAAATTCTTATTAAAATATTGTCGTGTTAAAAGGGAAGGTAAGAAAACTATGATTACAAAGAGATAATGAATGTCTTTTTATATCTTGTAATAATTAAAAATTAATTTGAAATGAAAAACCAGTAAAAAAGAAGTAGAAAGAAAAGATTTATAACGTTTTTTTTTATATATAAGTTATTTACATAATGATACAACAGCCTGATTTTTCCTTTTCAGTGGTAGCGGTAGTCTTAGCGGCATCAGTGGTGTTCTTAGCAGCATCAGTAACCTTAGCCTCAGCATCGGTTTCAGTAGCCTTAGCATCAGTGGCGGTGGCCTTAGCATCGGTCTTGGTAGCAGCAACGGCGGCAGCACCAGTAGCGGCGGCACCAGTGACAGCAGCCTTTTCACCAGTGGTGGAATCAGCAGCAACAGACTTTTCACCAGTCACTGGAACATCACCAGCGTCGGCATCAACGAAATCATCAGTGGTGGTCTCTGGAGTACTGGACTTCTTATCAACGACAGGAACAGTGGTGGCAGTCTTTGAAGAAGAAGATGAAGAGCCAGTGTACACACCGGCAATCTTAGCAAATTCAGCACCTTGCACGTAAGCGACCTTTAACTCTAATTTAGTTGGACTTCTTGAACCATCAGAACCAGCAATAGTACCGGCACCCCATGGGGAGGCTCCCTTTTCTTCTGAAAGATCAGTCATTTCACCAAACACCTTACCGTACCCTAATGGCACATAGATTAACCCATGATGAGCGAAGAATGATAAAGTAGATCTCAAAGTGATTTCTTTACCTCCACCAGTTCCTGTAGACACAAAAAGACCAGCCAATTTACCGTAAAGCTTTTGACCAGCCCAAATGGAACCACATTGATCAAAGAATGCATTGATTTGAGCAGCTGGAGAACCGAATCTAGTTGGAATACCAAAGAGGTACCCATCGTATTCTAATAATGTTTCTGTGTCGATGACTGGAATATCAGCTGGTTTTTCTGGAGCATAAAGGCTCTTGAGCACATCCTCGGAGAGAGTTTCTGGAACTCTGTAGATGTCAGCGGTATGACCCTCAGACTCAACACCCTTTTGGATCTCCCTAGCTAAGGTGGTGATGTGACCATAAGTGGAGTAAGTTATAATCTATAGATAGAGAGAAATTGTTAGTAAGGCTGAAATTTTGTGTTATATTTTGGTTTTTCTGGATACATACAGCAAATTTGGCCATGGTTTGAGTTTTCTATTTGATGTACAGTAACAATTGACTAGTAGTAAGGATTTTCCCTTGACAGTAGATGAACACACAATGATATATATATATATAGATTTACAAAATTGATTACCAATTGAATTGTCATCAAACTGCACAATAAGCTATACTCAACTTACGCAAAGCTTACTCATCAAATCTGCACATGTTTTTAAAATGACAGCTTTTCTCCGTTATAATTAGAAATAGGTCAGATCGGTGATGGTATACAGTAGAGATAGAAGAGATCTCTAAGTAGTATTATATAATCATTACTAGAGTATCTTAGGAGCACATGAAAAGTCATTAATATTATTTGTATATATATATATAGTTTTGTCTATACAATTTTTTTTCATGGAGACAATCTAACTAATTCCCAAGGATCAGTGATGGCTTCTCTTCTGTAAGTGAATCTATCATGCAATCTACTCTTACCTCCCTGCCACATTTCAACTTCTAATGGCACAATTCTGATTCCACCCCATTTTTCGGGACATGGAATTTCATCATCTTTCAAATCTTTGAATTTCTCTTCAAAATGTTCATATCTGTCATTCAATTCTTCACGAGATGAGATAGCAGTAGATTGCAATGAGGCATATGCACCAATCTTGGATCCTCTAGGTCTAGTCTTGAAGTATCTCGAGGAAGTTTCGTAACCGACAAATTCCACGACACCCTCCACTCTGACTTGTCTTTGAAGATCCTTCCAGAAGAAATTCAATGCTGCATATTTATTAGATTCAATATCTTTGGCCTTTTTGGATGTATCGAAATTGGAGTACACAATGAATCCCTTGTGATCCAATTCCTTAAGTAACACCACACGGGATGAAACACGACCGGATGGTAATGATGCAGTGGATAGAGTGGTAGATTCTGGGATCAAATCCTTGGAAGTCTCTTGGGCTTCTTTGAACCATTTAGTGAATTGTTCAATTGGATCATCTAATAAATCGTGGTCACCGATCTTAGATTTTTCATATTGGTATGTCTTTGGAGCAACTATTAGAAGATAGTGTTAGTAAAAATATTAATTGAATAAATGATTGTACATGCAGTTGGATACTTACAGATAATTGGTTCTTCTTCTGTAGTTTTAGTAGTATCAGTCATAGTGTTAAATGATTTGATTATGTTAAAAGAAAGAAAGAATGACAAAATTAACCCAATCCCCCCCATAATAAAAGACAAAATCGGTTTCTTTTATAATGAGTGTAAAAAATTTGACAGGTGATTATCAAATTAGACGGGTTTTACCGTTTTGGAACATCTGGCTGGCGGGTATGACTCTCAGGGGAACATTTTTCACTCACTATAAGAGATTATAATGGATGGATCGGGTGTCACTACACGTACCTGTTAACCCACCTCTCTACTACTCATGTATAACCTGCCACATTCTCCCTTATTCCACTTTAGTATAACTCTATATGACTCAATATCTACTAACGCGGGTCTTCCGAAGTTACCATTTAAAAAACACATTTAAAAAAACGGACAACAGAGATCTGTAAGTATAACCGAAAGTAATCTATATATATAAACCTTGCTAGCTGGTTCAACAAACCATGGTGATTAGACATCTATACTCGGAATTCCAATCGGCAAGAGCTAGTGGTAATGAATTGCCTAATCTCACATTCGAATTGAGTCCATTGGTCACACTCAGGAAGATCAAAGAATCCAAGATCAGTATCCCAATCATCATCAGTTACACCTTCGTCTTCATCATAAACGTTTTCGTGTTGTCAATCATTCATATCCATGTCGGATTCAAATTACTTATAGTAGCAGGTTATGCTATAGTGTTATCTGTGCCTTTGCTTTCACAATTTTTCAATTATGGGCTCCCCGTGTTAGCTTGGGTGTCATTGTTTTTCTCCTCCAAATTCATCCCACTTAAGCTCAAACCTCCAATCTCTGTGAAGGTTCTCCCAGCCATGGAGACAATCCTGTATGGCCAAAACATTTCCGAAATCCTAGCTGCTAAGAGTAATACCTTCTTAGATCTTCTAGCCTGGTTCCCATACGGGATATTACATTTCGCCCTACCTGGTGTGGTGGCTGCATTGATCTGGTTGTTTGCTCCACCAACAACATTGAGACGGTTCTCATATTCCTTTGGATACATGAATGCCATCGGTGTGGTTATCCAGGACTTAATATTCTCGTGTGCACCTCCATGGTATAAAGTGTTACACGGCTTACAAAAGGCTAATTATTCAATGAAGGGTTCCCCCGGTGGTTTAGCCCATATCGATAAACTATTTGGATTTGACATGTACACTAGTACGTTCACAAATTCACCATTGATTTTCGGTGCTATGCCCTCACTTCACTCTGCATGTGCTACGATGGATGCTTTGTGGTTATCATACTTGTTTCCTAGATTGACTCCGCTATGGTGGTTGTACGTGGCCACTCTTTGGTTCAGTACTATGTACTTGACCCATCATTACTTTATAGACTTGGTGGTGGGCAGTTCACTAGCAGCGACATCCTTTTATATTGTCTTATGGACAGGTAACCTACCGATCAACAGGAAATTCTGCCGGTTTTCCTATGACAACTTGGAATTCCATGATATCCATATAGATAATCCTTTCAATACACTCAATATTGCTTCAGCCAATATTGCGGATGACTTTGAGGATGAAGAACAGGGTGACGTTGATAGCTTTGATCTTGCTCTAGGTGCACCATCGACTTCATTGAATGATTTTGTTGATCCGGACGAGGAACCAACTACTGACACATTGGAGTTACAACAACTGGATTCTGTGGCAAATGATCAGTTTGTATTGGATGATGATGAATTTGATAGATCGGCCAATAAGGATTGAGTTTTCATTCCTTTTTTTAATACATGTGTACTACTACTACAAATTATAAATATTGTATTTTGTTTCTTAGAAAATTATCATAACATTGTGGGAAGGTATATATATACAGGTAGACCCTATATGATTATATAGGGGGGTTATGGGGCTGGTCATAGTATTATACATTATTTGATTTATAAATCTTTCAAACTGTCTCTCTTGATTTTCTGATATTGTTGTAAACTTCTCTCCGAGAACCTCACAAACTGCACATATTCTCCAATTAGTCTATTGGCTTGCATAAACTTAGCCACACATCTATCATTGCAAGTGAATTCACCTTTGTTGAGATCAGCTTCTCCGTATTCATGGGGGATACACTTCTCTGCGCATTGTTTGGTAACGGTGTTCAAGGTGGCCTTCATAGCATCGTATTGGATTCCAGCGAGCTTGATTCTCTCTGGATTGACATCTAGTAAGTCATTCTGGTTTATGAAGTAAGACATGATGACAAATAGTAAGTGATAAAAAGGAAATTGGTTGATCAAAAGACTTGTTCTTCTTGTTCTTCTTCGTCTTTGTCCAAAAAAATTTTTTTCGTCTTCTTTGAACATGTGGTAGAATTATTGGAAAATTGTATATTGAAATGGAAGAGATGGCCAATGGGTCTTCCTACTACACTCTATTTATTGGCTCTTCCCTCACTTCATTCCCCTATTTCCCATAATTCTTACCTATAATAATCCATTATCAGAAAGAACTACAAGCTCAGATGCTTCAAAAAATGTTTTAAAGGTATGTATATTCAGGTCCCTCTTTTTTATTATCTATCAAATCTAATGATTCATACTAACTCTACCTTTTTAGTTCACCTCTGCAACCGATAATACAACCAAGAAGGGGAGATGGATACCATACCAATTTGATTTATCCTCCCTTTCTAATTCCATCGAAACCAATGCCTTAAGTAAGAAAATTATTAACTCCTTGACCACCTTATCAAAGAATGAATTAGAGAAACGTGATTTATATGGGAGAACTATACTCCATGTGATCTGCATAGCCAACAAACATGACTTGTTGACGAAACTATTGAAAAACAAAAACTTAGATGTCACAGTGACAGATATTGAAAACCATTGGAATGCTCTGCATTTTGCTATCTTTAATAGAAATTTGATAATAGCTAAATTGTTGTTGACTACAAAATTTGCGGATTCCCTTATTAAGACTAAGGACAGAGAGGGATTCACACCATTAGATTTATTAAGTAGTGAATCTGATGTGTCCAAACTAATCTGGATACCTGAATCCATAGGGACCTTCAAGGATGCCCCCACAGACACATCACAAAAGGCTAAAAAGTCTAAGAAGCCAACAAAGATACGGCAGATACACGTACAACGCCGGTTTCAACTTGACGAGATTCCGAAAAACTTTGCTCAAAAAACAAACCTAGGATTTGATCAATACAGAGGCGGTTCTGATTTATACGTATCTGGGTTCTTTGGATCTTCTAGAGACGTCCTGACCTCTGGGGTCACCAAGATTGACACTCGTAGTTTGAAACTCCATTATGGTGACGAATCACATTACCCACTGATGAGTGACAGAATATCCATGCCAAGAATCCGTGCTATCAAGATGTCCAGATACCATAGTATCGTGTTAACAGCAGAATCAAGAGCCAACATATTCACCCATGGATCTGGTAACAAGGGCAGACTAGGATTAGGTAACATGCAAACCTACGATAAGTTCGTGCCGATTCCAACATTCGCACAGTCCAAGATTAAATGTGTTGATCTAAGTGATGAACACTCTATAGTGCTTGACTCCACAAACAAGGTTTACACATGGGGTGCCAATACTTATGGACAATTGGGGTACGTTCTCGATAGTCAAGCAGATCAAACAATGAACTCTCCAAGAATTGTGAACCAAGGTGACATCAAGAAGGGAACTGATAAGTTTATAGGTGTGTCCTGTTCCAGATTCCACTCCTTAGCATACACGAAAAATAAAATATATCTCTGGGGGATGAACATCGGCCAATTTGGGTTTACAATAGCCAATAGGGTTGGATCTGAATCTAGTATGGGTACCGATCTTGTACAAACGCTTCCCAAGGTCTTTGAATTTAAATATGATGACATCAGACAAGTATGTGCTACCGATAGTGCTACTATTGTGTTGAACTCTCACGACGAAATCCATATTTATTTGAAAGGTTACCACGTGAAGGTTCAGGCACCACTACTGGCTAAAATTGATGAATCCAATTTCAACACCTTCAAACCAAGAGCGCTTTCTCAGAAAAGAAGTATTACTCGGTTGGTCACTCAAAAGGCTGCAAAATCATGTTTAATGCTTTATGATAATGGTGACGTTGTGCAATTCAATATCGACACAGAAGCCAGAAATGCTATGGATTTCAATAAAAGCTTGAAATTTACCACTGTGTGGAAGGCCTCAAAGGATCATTTACGGTGTACCGATGTTGACATTAGTAATGACGGTGCCATTGTTATATGTGTTAGAGATGGGTCTACCTATAAGAGAATCAAGAGATCCACTGTGAAGAACACTAATTCGATCCATAGTATCATCTCCAAGAGATATAAGTTTGCCAAAATATTACAACTGAATAAGATTGTCTGTGTGTGCACTGATCCATCATTCGAGAAATTTGGATTCCTCAGGGATGACATTGATTTGATTCCACATCAGATCCATAAAGATGCTACTGTGCGTGACTTTGCTAGATTATCTCCAATGACTGATTTGAGTGATAGATTCCTTCAAAGTAGGGAAATTGTTGATGAAAAACATCAGATAGTTGCCAATAAAAATGATACTTTCCAGACTAATTACGTTTACAAAACGAGATTGTATAATACAGACAATGATGAAACGGATGATTATGGATATTACTCAGATGATGATGAAGGTACCGGGTTAATCGATGCTTCTGACAGATTATATATAAACCATATTACCCGTTGGACTGCTCCTTCACCTGACCATGATGTGCATTTGAAACCAAACAATATTCAAGCCACTAGAGAACTTTTGAAGTCTAATGATCTCGAGTACTGGTTGACTATGAGTGATTTGGATAGCAATAAGTTTTACGATAGTAAAGTTATAGTTAACGATACGAAGTCTGGTACAGAGTTTGAATTTGGGGTCCATAGTGATGTGCTACGTCAACGGTCCCCTATTTTTGAAAAGCTTTATACCACCGATGATGTCTATGATAGAGATAGTATAACAGTGGAGACCAATGAGGACAATGATATTCTGATTTCTGGTAATGTGACAATCCGTGCTGTCGCTATTGCCTTAAATTTCTTGTACACTGATGTGTTCATGGATGTGTGGACTGATTTCACAGTTGGTAATATTCCTAAAGACATCCAGAGGTCAAGAGTCACGTTTGATAATCTTGCTAGAATATTGAAAATTGTTAATCCCATAGGAAGAACCATGTGCCAGAGAACTTTATTGGAGGATATTCCGGAACTGATGGATCATTCTCAGTCTCCTAAGAACACTGTCACAATTAACTTAGAAGATGGTTCACTGCATGGTTACAAGCCTATCCTTGTATCAAGATCAGTTTATTTTGAAACAATATTTTCAGATCGTTGGGGTGGTTTTGTTGAAGATAACTCTGTGAGTTTCCCAGACATCTCTACTAAAGTTTTCGAAGTCATTTTGAACTATCTCTCTGGTGTCAATTTCAATTACCTTTTAGATGAAGTTGCGGATATTCATGATACCAACACATTTATTGAATTTGTTTTGGATTTAATTGTTGCCTCAGAGGAGCTTCTTCTTGATGGTTTATCTGAAATTTGTCAACTTTTCATCAAAGATTTCATTTGTTTAGAAAATGTCGATATAATATTCCAACATGCATATCAACAGAAGGCTAAGAACTTGCTAGAGAATTGTCTTTGGTATATGTATAACAATCTCAGTATCTTGTTATTTGAACCTTCGTTCCATGAACTTCTTTCTTCTACTGATGAACAAATGTTAGAATGTATTGATAAGTCTTTCAAATGGTTTAACAATCTGAAATATCATAATTATGAAGAATTGAATAGCAAGTTGCCATTCATGATTAATTGTTCTAATATTTTGATAAAGGAATTTGTTACCAATACTGATTTATTCAATGATCATTTCTTGCATCCTTTCATCTTGGAACAGCTTGGCCCATTCTTTGATGAATCACAAGCTGGCGAAATACAACCACAACCATCTGCTGCCAAATCTGCTGCCAATGAAAGAAGAAGAAGGTCATCGGCGAGACGTATTGAGGATATTAAATCTAGTATTCCTGGTTCGGCTGAGGCTAAGCATCGGAAGCCATCCGTTCCTGCTATGCTATCCAAAACTAGTATAAATGAGAGTCAAGAATCCATTGATCAAAGTGCCATTGCCGATGATGATGATGATGATGTCACTGCCAATGAGGAAGATCAATTCAGATTGGTCACTAATAGAAGAAGAAGCACTAGATTAAGCTCAGGTATGAAATCTGTGTCACCGTCATCGTCTGCTCCTCAAAGTCGGGTCAATTCTATCAATGGCAGTATCATATCTGATAATAAGAGACAAGATAGTCCACCCTATCAGGGAACATCAACTTGTGGTTCCACTCCTAGTGCCATCAGAATTCCATCCACTGGTGGTGCAAGCGTTAAGTCATTTTTGTCTATCGAGGAATCGCTTGCTACTCCATCGGTTCGTCCTACTAGTACATCTTCGATAACAAAGACACCTACTGTTCCCTTACCACGGTTATCCCAAAGAGAAAGACAAAAACAATTGAAAGAGCAACAAGAACACGAAAAGGTCAAGACAAATACTGCCATCGTGCATTCAGAACCGATTGCCCCATGGGCTAACAAGGCCCCAGTATCTGGTTGGGGTAAAATTTCTCCTACTTCATCCTTCTCTGCGTCTCCACCTCCATCTGTATCTTCTGCTACCTCCTCTTCGTTTCCAAGCATTGGGAGTAGTGTTACGACTTCTGCTGCCACGCCATCACTTCCATTATACAAACTTAATAATACTGCCACTTCTCAGGCTGCATCTGTGGGGTCTTCCTCTTCTACTGTGAATCTGGTTCCATCATTTGAGTTTGTTCTAATGGAGGAACAAATGAAGAAAGAGAAGAAACAACAAGCTATGAACCATGTTGCCTCGTTGGATGACATTCGACAGGAGGAAGAGTTTGCCAAATGGTGGGCTGAAGAGAGCGCTAGAGTGCAAAGAGAGATGCAACCAACCGAGACCAAACCAAAGGGTAACAACAAAGGTAAAGGTAAGGGTAATAAGAAACCACAACAACAGCAACATGGTGATTCTAAGAAACCGCAATTCAAGAAAAATGTGTTCAAGAGGGGCTCCCCTCAGGAGGGGAGTAGCACCGATGACACACCTCATAATAACAACAATGGCAGACGTAAGAGTTCTGCTGGTCATAGAAAGCATAGCGATACCAATAATAGACATCAGTCTAACAAAAACAATTCTGGGATTTCCATTTAATTCAAATGTATTTATTGTTCGGGTGTTTTTTTTTTTACAATGTATTTATGTACCTGTATTCCTGTTTATAGATTTATCTAATTTGATTTTATTAAAATTATATATATAAAGTTATTCTGATTCTGATTCCGATTCTTCTTCTTCTTCACTTGAGTCATCTAATGATCTAGGGAACCAGCCACAGTCATCAAAGTCTACAAAGTAATTCCCCGTACGTTCATGTACAAGTACACCCTCAGATCTTAGTAATTCCACTTGTCTTTTCACGCCCTCCATTTTCTCTCTCTTACTGATGACCCCCTGTGAACTTATCACTCTCCACCAGGGGAAGGTATGTTCGTTGTACCTGTATTCTGGGTTCTCTATCATTGCATTATTTCTTTCAAAGTTCTTTAATGATTGGCCTACCTGTCTAGAGTTATTAGGTCTCAAGATGAGCTTAGCTATGTGTCCATAAGAGGTAGTCTTACCATATGGGATCTCCTCCACCTTAGAGTACACAGCATGATGGAATGCCAATTGTTCTTCTGTCAATCGTCTAGGCATTTGGCACTGACTTAATGACAAAGTAATGACAAATACAGTTAAATTGAATAGGTTCCGAGAATTTTGATCTCCGATGAGGAAAAAAAAAATTACACTACAATGAATATACAAGACACAAAATATATTTATATTTATGGATATAGTAGGAAAGAGAAATTCGGGTTAATATGATTATTTCAAGAAGGTGAAGGCCTCCCTCCAGACGGCGTTCCCATTTTTATCAATGGTGTCACCATGACAAGGCACGATCTTATCGAACACCCATTTCTTGTCGATTTCGTTAAATATCTTTTTCACAGAGGATTGGTCTTTATATAAATTGGCATTCATCTTGGTAGCTATGAATCCACCTGGTGAGAACAATTTTTTAGTCATGAATCCGGTTATCCCAGAGTGTGGGTCCTTACCGTCGAATTGTTCATTGAACAACTCTGAATTGTCATTACGGTAGCCACCATGTTGTAAATTGAAGAAGAGATCCCCCTCTAGTAAAGTTTTCTCATTTGGTACATACATTGCCAACTCTCTGTTAGGGTGGCCTGGCACGAACATGAATTGAAACTTGGACTTGATAATGTCCGAATCCTTAGGCATACCAAATTTTTCAATGAGGTCATCCCCCGTGATAATCTTGTATGCAGAATCATCATCGATCTTGTAGTCAATAACTGCATCCACTGCTGGGTTACAACCAGTCATCCCGATCACCTTAATATCTGGGAATTTTTGTTTGTATGGTAACACGGCCATAGTGTGTTCCACATCTGGGATCACAATGTGGGTCACGTTGTTGATGAATGATTCCCCCTCAGTGAGATCACCATTGGAAACCATAAGTTTATTCAATGAATTAATCACAACTTCATCATATGGGATAGTAGAGTATATGACAAACTTTGATGGGGTGGACCCAGATTTCACTATGGACATTCTGGCACCAAATTGCATGATGTTCACTCTTGTGAATCCTGTAGAGTGAGTATAAATAGCAGGAGTGAGTCGTCTAGAGACACCTCCTAAAACTTCTGGATAGCCCATAATAGATAACGAATAATGGATTAGTAATTGTTAACAGTAGTAACTAGTAATTAGTAACTAGTAATACTGATAAGATGGTCAGTTAATAAACCGGATAATTTAATAAAACCTAAGATTTGTAGACCAATCGACCAATCGACTTTTTTGTTTCTCCACCAAACAGGGAAAACTTAAAATTTGCGCGCCAGTAATGCTATATATTCACATGCACAGCCAACGAGTTACCAAAGCTGATCCGAACCGACCTAAACTGGTTACGTTAAATAAACGAATTTTGTTGTTTGCTATCTTTTCCTTTCTCTGTATCTATTGTCTATTTTCAAATATACTCATGCGTTTGAAGACAACTAAGAATACGGGTCAGGAGGTCACCTCCACTCAAGAACCCACAAGTTATCGTCGCACTAGTGCATCTACATCTCCACCAAGAACGGCCACGAGACCCGCCGACCTGTCGCTTGACTCTGTGGACATGGCTATAGACCATTCTATAACTAGCACGAGCACTCACCATCATGGCTCATCATTATCCTCTTTATTACCCTCACCTATTAGAAGCCCCTCAATATCAATTTTCAGAAAGCGTCATAGAGATGACTCTATATCGTCAGACCATTCAGCAACCTCGCCAAGATCACCGGACTTGAAGTCCTTCTTAAGTTTTGGTACAAGAAGTAGAAATAACTCCGTGGATACACCGAAACCTATCATGGTGCCTCATAGAACTTCCTCTATGTCAGTTCCTCTAGCTAAGTCCGTGTCCCCCGAAGTTCAACTGGATCAGGTGTTAGATGAAAATGCCGAAACCAATACAATAGATGAAAAAACGGATACAGAGAGTAGCAGTGACCACGACTCAGATTATATAGATGAACATAATGATACATATGTGCCACACAAGGAATTGTTAACTACTTCTGCAACGAGACGGTCCATGATGACTGAGGGGGACGCCTCCTCAATTATTGGTGGATCAATGTACGCCTCCCCTAAGAAGGCTAATAGGTCACCATATTTTAGCAGTCCCCAAAATATTGAAGATGCGGAGGTGGATGAAGAAGAAGAAGAGGATGAAGAGGACGAAGAAGAAGAAGAAGAAGAAGAAGGACAACGTAGTCCAACATTCAAGACTTTCTCATTTTCTCTCCCATTTGGTACTAACTCCGGTGACTCCTTCTTGAATTCACATAGGCTCCCCTCATTCAAACTCAAGTTTGATTTTGATTTCGGATTCTCTAATAAAGACTATGAGGAAGCTCAACGTGAAGTCATAAGAGATAAATTAGAAAGACAATTGACTATCTCTACATTGGAAGAAGAAACAATGTACAAGGACGTGAAACAATTAGATAATGGTAAAATCGCTGCACTCAAAAAGGCATTCCTACCATCACTACCACAATCATTTAATAGTGCTGCTAAACCGGATTACCTCAGTGTGTTTGATGAATTCGAAGGTGACGTTGTAATCCTTGGGGGGTATCGGGGGTCCATATTGAGGGACGCCAAGACGGGACGCCGCGCGTGGATTCCAGTGTTAAAGGCCGGTTTGAATATAAAGAAGATTGACCTATTGTTAGGTCCTCGCGATGAAGATGAACTTGATGCTGAAGAGAAGGTATACCCAGATGGAGTGTTATCTCATATTGGACCAGTCGATATCTGTAAAAAATTGATTAAGAAATTTGATTCCAATCCTCGTGCTAGAGCACATCCATTTGGGTATGATTGGAGATTATCACCAGATTTGATAGCTACCCAATTATATGAGAAGTTACAAGAAATTTATAAATCCAATGGTGGGAAACGTGTATTGATCATTGCTCATTCTATGGGCGGAATCATTTCACATTCTGCGATGTTGAAAGATCCTTCATTAGTGAGAGGTGTTATTTATGCGGGAACTCCTGTGCCATGTTGTAATATGTTGGGTCCTATGAGATTTGCTGATCAAATTTTGCTATGCAAGGACTTGTTAACTTCAGAAGTTAACTTCATGATGCGGTCATCATTCGTGTTTATACCGCGGTTCACTAATTTGTTTAGAAATAGAAAGACAGGTGAGGTTTATGAAATTGATTTCTTTGAACCTAAGAATTGGGTGAAATATAATCTATCACCTATAGTGTCATCTGTGAGATTACAACAAGAACGTGGTGAAGCAGTTGATCCTAACATGCAACCTCAACAAACAAAATTTGCATTATCATTCGATGATGCTTACGATTATTTGACCAGAACATTGAAGAGAACTAAGAAGTTTCTGCAATCTTTGGAATACGATCCAAACAGAAAACTTCCCCCATTGGCTGTGGTGTACGGTAATAATGTCCCTTCAGTGAAATACTCCCTAGTGGATGGTGTCGAAGATATCGTTAATGGGAAATACTATGATTTCTTTTATGGACCAGGTGACGGTGTGTGCCACCAGAATTGGGTTTTCCCGATCATTTACAAGTACCCTGTTGTGGGAAGATTTGCATCACAGTTAGGTCACGTTGCATTGTTAACTGATCATGAGACTGTTGGTAAGGCTTTAATGAGTATTTTGAAAGAGGAAAAGGCTAGAGCTGCTGTTGCACGGTCATGATTTTGTTGCTTTTTTTTTACATTATAGATATGTTTTTTTTTGTTGTTTTTATGTATTACTATGTTTCATTTGCTTTTTTTTTCGTTTCATTTTTAGCATTATTGGTTTTTGGTCTATATATTTTAATTAGAAAAGATAATATTTGTTTTTTTTTTCATTCTTCTTCATCATCTTGTTCTTTATAAGTGACAACCACCCATAGAGTACAAGACGAACATTGAATCAATAACCTACATTCATCATCATTCTCATGTTGATCTTCGGCCCCATTCTCTAACTGTTCTTCCGTAATAGTGAATCCTTTAGTAGCTAAACACCGGGGGCAGTCTAAGGACCAATTATCACCATCATCATTTTCCTCATATTGGAACTCATCGAGTGACACATTTTCCACTCCTTGAGATAAATTATTGGACAAAATTTCTACATTGAAGTAATCACCAGTGGAATCCAATTTACCATCGTATCGTTTCCTCAATTTATCGTCACTCAAGATTTTGTATGCTCGTTGTAAGTTATCTATACTGTGTTTGACTGAACCAACTTTATTCTTATCTGGATGACTTTGAAGTAATTTCCGTCTATAAGCAGCCTTGATTTCCTCCACGGGGGAATCCCGGGACACTCCTAATAAAGTGTAATAGGACACGTGATTTGATGAGATATTATCTATTTCCTGTTCTAGTGACATACTGTGGTATCCACTCAAAAACAACGTCCCCATCTACTCATCCATGTCTTAATCTAATCCATGTTAACAAAAACCGATTTAACGTTGGGTCGCACACGACCTGTTTTTTTGTCTGAAAAAAAAAATTTTAAAAAAAATTTTAGTTAACTAAGATACTAGAAAGGTCTTCTTAAGGAACACCAAGAAAGCTATGTCTACCGATAAGAATCAACACGTGCTTGACATTTCAGTTAAGCCACACACTAATGATGCTTCCTCTGTGGTTATTGGATCGTTTTTCAACGGGTTAAGCGTTTCACAGGGTGCAGAATTCCAAATGTATAAGCATAAGAAGAGATCTCACGATTTATTACTCCATGGGGAGACAGATACATTAGAATTCAACGGTGAATCACCAGCCGATGATCAAAAATATTGTATTGGTGTTTATGATCCAGAAACTAAATCATTAGAATTAGTTAATGCATCATTATTACCATCAAGTATTACTTCAAAATCAAAACGTCATTTGAAAACTCCAGCTATTAAGAGTTTAACTGTGCAAAGAAATATTCAAAGAAATCAATTAGGTGAAGAATTTGGTACAAAGAAGGCTAAAAAGGCTATCGCTGATTTAGAACGGAATCGTATTGATGCTAGTAAATTGGAAGATGATCAAATTGATATTGTTGCTGGAATTAAATCTAATACTAAATCATTACCAACTGCCGTGGAGATGAAACAATCACTTGATGAATCACGGATCACTCCTGTATTTGATGTGGAGGCTAAATCTGTGGAAGACATTTATCCATTAGAGAATATCATTTCTAGTAGAGAATTGGCTACCATTAGAGTTGATTATTTCATGGATGATTCCGTGGAAGTTAAAGATAAATTGGAAACTTTACCATATACCAATTCAAGATATTTATTGAAGAAACTTTCTTCAATTAATGGTAACACTGCACAACAAAAACTTAAATTACAAATTGTTTTTTACATTTCATGTTTAATGGGACTTTATTCAAATCGTCGTTTACATCATAAAGATAAATTAATTGAACAATATACAAATCAACCATCTAATTTAATTGTGGATTCTTTATTACAAAATTTTACAACATTAAAGAAAAACAAAAAATCATTTACAATTGATCCAAAGAATGAAGATAAAATTTTATCATTCATTTTATGTTTAATTTTAAAATTAGATGCATATGAAGTTGAAATTCCACCATTAGCACAAGAATTATCAATTTCACCATCAAGATTACTTGGATTATTTAAATCATTAGGTTGTAATGTTAGTAATATCACTGTTGCACAAGCTGAAGCTATGGGATTAAATAAATCTATTGTTTCACAAAGTTATAAAATTGCTACATTGAAAGTACCATTTAGAGCACCAGAAGTTGCTAGAAGAAGAGCCGTTGGAGGCCGTTAAACAAAGGTTGTTGTTTTTTGTAAATTTATATATTATATATTAAGCATTTTTTTTTTCTTTTGCTATAAAAATACAAATAAAAAAAAAAGATTATTAAGTATAAAAGAAGAATAAGAATTTCCAGTATAAACCAAAAAAAAAGCTTTATTGAGGTGGAAGGATGGGGGAAGGGACAAAATTAATAGATAATGAAGCTGAATGGAGTAATAACCGAAGAAAACCGGAGTTAGTCATGGATGAGAAATACACCACCATGGTGAATAACAATAAATAAGATAAGCAATAATAACGACAAATAAGAGGTGATTAAATACCAATTGAAATGTATGTGTATGAATGAAAAAACATGGTATAATCAACATAATAATAAAAAAAAGGAATTCATAAAATAGAGCATAACAGGGTAATTAAAAAGGAACATTTCCAGGGGGGGGGGGGGGAGGGAAAGTAAAAAAAATAAGTTGGTAGTGGCAATTAATTTGTACAATTTAATGATACATTTTCTTTTTCAACCAATCTTTAAATGCAAACACAGTCATAATCCATGCCATCACAATGGAGATACAACCGACGGAGACATTAATAGTGAACATTGGAGTCAATCCTCTATATTCCATAGCTTGCACAATTTGATCAGTGGATTCCATAAACACTAATCCACCACATAAAAGACAAAATGATGTAACCAATTCAGTTAATGGTCTAGATGGATTAAACATGGTATCCTTATGTTTTAATGGAGTGTAAGTCATCAATAAGAATGTGAACACTCTGAAGAAGGAACCATAAGTTAGAAGAGACCCCCATTGAACATGCACTTTGGTTGCCAATTCGGAAGCCTGTGCATGTTGGGACATGAGTAATCCAGTCCAAAAGATAGTGAATGCAGGGAATGGGTTAGGTGAAAATCCTGGGGTGACATTAGCCAATGAAGCTTCATCGATGGAATCACCAACGAGATCTTGGAATTTGGCACGTCTCCAATTAGCTAATTTATTTTCGGTGATGACACCACATAAACCTGCACCAAAGTACATAAATGCGATTGAGATATGTTGTAAATCTTTAGCCCCCCATTCACCATCTCTATTAGATAATCTTTCTAAAAAGACATTAGTGCAACCGTAAAATAAGATTAACCCACTTTCGATCATTTCAAAAGTAGTCATTGTATCTTTAGGTTGAACTCTATACCATAGAGAGGTTCTCTTTTCTTGTTTAGTGATGTAAGAGCAATTCCAAGCTAAACCCAATTTAGTGAATGCACCGGAATATCTAGCTAATGAGACGATCCCCAATAAGAAGAACACACCACCTTTAATGAAGTGAGCTAATAAATTGAACACTCTAATACCTGATCCCATTAAATTTAGGCAAGCCACGGCGGTTGGCAATTGCACGAGGAAGTACACTAGCAACCCGTAGTTAAGGATATTGAAGATGAAAGTAGCCACTGAACCGAATGCAGAGACTGCCTTTTCGATGATTGTGTTTTCGTAGATTTTACTCAAGATCACATTACGTCTAGCAGAGATTGAATGTTGAGTTTTCTGTTGTTGTCTCATCAAGTCATCCATTTCATCTCTTGATTCTAAATCAAATGAATCATTAGACACTTGAGCGTGGTGTTCATCTTGGTTATATTCGAATAGAGTACTAGATGGAGAATCGAATCCATTACCGTGACCTGGTTGTAAGTCATTCAATGGGATATCCTTATTAGATAAATGAGCATGATGAGCTGGTCCATTGAGCCATCTTCTTGCCGTGTGAATGACTGCCGATGAATAGTGGATTATCAATAAGAAGAATAATCCTGTATTCATTTTAGTGTATGAGTTACCAGGTAATAAATCTGGGACAGAATTGATAAAGATTGAATAACAAAATAGAGAAATCAAGTTAGCGATAGTGTGTAGAGTCAATGCAGGCATGAACCAATTTGATTTTAAATTGTGGAGCACCAAAGTTATTGGATAGAGGAACACAAATGAAGTGATGAATAAGAATAAGTGGATGTAAAGTTGATTTTTTTGGGGGGTATCCACGGTGAAATAAGATGAAGTATTATATGATTCCCAATATTTACGTTCTATTGGAGTCAATTTAGTCTCCAAGATTGGGGTCCCATGCATGTGAGCCATTTCATGGGGCACCGGTGTAACCACAGACCAATCAATAGTAGTGGCGTTAGGGTCGTCTGAGTCAGCAGCATCGATTGAAGAATCAGAACCTGTTGCATCATGACCCATGTCCATAGCTAAGACTGCATGAGCCAATAAAAGTGAGCTTGCTAAAGTGATGGGGGTAACTAACTTCATGTATTTGAATAGTGTAGAATATGATGTTGGGAAATTAAAGTGATTATGAAAGGGGACAGAATAGAATAAAATAGAAACTGAAAAAAAAAGTTTTTTGGTTTTTTTTTAAAATTTTTTTTTATATTAAGTTAATAAACCTCTTAGGAAGGGAGGGGAAGGAAAGGGAATGTGGTAAAGAGGTTGGTTAAATGGTTCTATAAAGGAACGTTAATAGTTTATAAGAGAAAGAAAGAAAAGAATAAAAAAAAAGAAGAAGAATAAGTAAAGGGGTCTGAATAACCTCATCGGTAACCGGTATACTCGGAAGCTTTTGCATTACAAATTTAGTAATATGTGCGCGTTACAATGTCCAGCCACCGGGGGAGCCACTGGGGGAGGGCACCGGGAGGCACCGGGGAGGAGATCATTGTCGGTGATATTATTTTAAAGGGTTGTCCCTCTTTATTTAAAATGACGCATATAAAACAATGATTAATTAGTAATATATATAAAATCAACTGATTACACTAGACACGGAGATTAACTATAGATGAATGGTATTAAAGTGGGCATAGCGTATTCTCTAGTAGTAGTGGTGGTGGTAGGAGTAGTGGATGGAATGAAATCCATAATCTGTGGTCCAATTAATAATCCAGCTTGTAATAATTCTATATCTATATCTTCATATTCGTGATACAGTGTACCTTCCTCTTGTGATGTCATTAAGGTGTACCCATTAATTAAATATTCCTCTAAACAGTCTTGCCATTGTTTCATTTCTATTGATTTTAAATCGTCAACCCCAAAATCAGCTAATATATCGATACCTGTCATTATATTTAAATGTAATTTACCATTAAATTTATTCAATTTTTGGCATCCATTTAATGCCACCTCAATATCGATAGCACCAGAGTAATCATCAAATTCAGCTGAAACATTTAAAATCAATAATAATATACTCAATATACTCAATAACATGGTTACCCAAAGATGAACTCACTATTAACGTAAAACTCATTTCACGCTCTCTCAGATCTCTCTCTATATTAATCATCTATACTGATCACGTGCCCCACGTGACCCCCCCTCTCTCCACAATTTACTTCCTCGGATATAATCATTGTTTTCTTCCGATGTATCCGGGTTCAAATTGTGTTAAATTTAAATGTATCAACATCATCATCATAAGTTTATTACTTTTTTTTTTTTCGTTTGTCTTTATTAATTCACTTATTTCTTACCCACTCAATGGTTGATGATGTCTCCATCCAAAAGGATGATGTAGATACACTCAAGAATTCAACACCTATATATAAATTTAATTTAAAATTACTCAAAATTCAATTCAATAGATATCAATTATTAGCATCTCATTATATTTCAAAATACTTTGCAAAGGATACCGATTTCTTTAAAGAATTTTGGAAAGTGGATGAAATACCAGATAAATCTCAATATTTTTATCATCATTTCCCTAAAGTTTCAACAAATTATGATTCAGATCATCACGTTTCAAATGTTGGTATCTTTATGAATCATTTTTATTTAGGTAGATGGTTACCTGATACAATTCAAAAAATTTTATTCCCTTTAGAGAATACAGAAGATTTCCAAAATAAAAAATTAACAGCAAAGCAAATGCCAACAATTAATGAATGTAGACTTTGTCAAAGATTTCATGGATTACTCATTTGGAATAGACAAGCTGAATGGTTTTGTATTTACCAAAATGGTGAAGTTGACGTTAATGAAAAAGATGAAGTTGGTCCTAAATATTTCACTAAATATGAATCATTTAGAACTTGGAAAAAACAATACACTGAAAATTATTATAAATTAGAAAATAAGGCAATTCTATCAGAAGATCCTGATGAAATTCGTTCATTAGAAATTCAAATGAAAAAAATGAGATCAACTAAACGTGATTGTAAAGTTGACATGAAGAATGTTATGACAATTAAAGGGTAGTCACCACCCTATTATCTATTCCTCCTTGTATATTAAATTGGTTTTAATACCCCGGTGCTTGCATATTTTTTTTTTTTATTCTTTCATTTCATTAACGGTTTTCTTTTATTTAGGGTATTTATTTTTACATCATTTTTCTTTCTTCACTGCTTTTAATACAATCTACAAGGTTTCTTTTAAAGAAAAAAACAAACAAATAGTTAAGTATAAAATTAAAATAAAAAAGTAAAAAGAAGAAAAGAAAATAGTAAATATACATTTATTCATCATCATCATCAGGAACTTGAACTGCATGATGTAAAACACTTCCCTTTTGATGATAATGTTGTTTCCGCTTTAATTCAAATAATCTATGTTTCTCTTCAGGTGATAATTCGGGTTCCTCCTCTTCCACTGGTTCTTCCTCCTCTTCTTGAGGAACAACTTCGATTCTATCATTCTCTAATTGTTCAGTTTCATTATCAGCGATTCCCTCACCTAACGTCAAATCTTCTAATTGTTCTTCATCCTCATTATCGGTTCTATAATAATCATTATTTGGATTAAATCCACCTTCATATGGAGTCTTTGGTTCATCAATTTTCATCGTGGCAGATTTCTCTTGTTCATTAATTAAAATATTCTTTTCATCCCATTTTAAATGATCTTCATCTTCTTCAATGGTACCATTACCGATTAATTGTTTTTTCTGTTCTTCAATTTTAGCTCTTATTAAATCACCCTTATGTGATGATTCATGAGCCAATTTGGAATTCAATTTAGTATTCTCAATGACTTTTTGTCTATCAAAATCGGCAACTTCCGGATTAACATAATTACTGTCTTCCGTTTTATACGGAGCAGATGTTGATGCATTCTTTAAAATACCTTTAGGCATGATTGAATTAGTGTGTAATATATAAATATGGGTATATACAAAAAGAAGAAGACAGTTATACCCCCTTCATTACCCCAAAATGTTATTTTTTTTTTTTTAAATTACCTGATTTTTTTTAAATTGTGTTGCGCCTTCTAATTAGACAATTTTGATAATGCAATCATGGCACCATCTTCTATACGGGTACCAACAGGGATACTCAAAGTACCATCAAACATTTGTTCAGGTCCATTAACACCAGTTAATTGTGATTTATCCTTTTCAAAGCATGCCACTAAATCAGACCATTTACCAACCACAATTAAAACCGATCCTGAATCACCTGCCTGACTCACTTGTGGTAATTCTAATTTCTTATTATTAAAGTAATCCCCACTATTAACATAAATAGATTTAGAGTAACCCTCCGGATACCCTGCCTCAGTGAACATAGATATAAAACTTTTAGCTATCCGTGTGTGGTACCCGAATGACGTCTTTGCACCAGAAACTCCGTATGCCTCTAATGGTGACACCACACTGGATGTCTTAACATTAACGGTGACTCTAACATTGACGGGCACTTCATTTATTAATTCAATAAGTTTATCACCACCAACGTTAACAAATTTGGTGGTATTCAATTTTTGTTTAGTCTTCTTGACTTTCCCACTGGCTGTCTTCTGTCTCTGCGCAGGATTCTTATTAATAGTGATTCCCTCTTTGAAATCCTCTGAATTATTTTGCATAAATGGTAACGTTGTAATCTTGGGTAATCTCTTAGCATATTCAAATTTAGATAAAATCTGTTTATCCTTAAATGTAGATTTCAATAAATATGGAGGAGTCACAAAGCATTGCAGTAATGATGCCAATAGTAACGCCTGTTTGCTGTATGTGGTGGTACCTTGCTTCTCCCCTGAATCCTCCATCTTAACATCTTCATCATCATCAAATGTCTTCTTCTTTGGAGCAACACTGATTTCTTTAGGTTTCTCCTCACCTGGAACTTGTAATATCACAATCTCTCCCACATTAAAATGGCACGCCGTTTTAGCTATCTGATATGCCACATGGGTAGCTTGCTCTAAGTTACTGCAATTAACTTTAGAGATGGCCGTCGATGGGATACATAAAGTGAATTTAGGGTTTGGTTGTGATTTCAATGGTATTCTCACAGGTTTTTCCTTATGAGATTTCTTACTGGTTACCTCACTATCGGTATTCTCTTGTTTCTGTTTCTTTCTTGGTGTTTCTTCAGACATGGTTGTTAGATCTATATATCTTAGCTTATCCTTAGTTAAAACCAGTTTTCTTCTGAAAAAAAAAAAAATTTTTTTAATCAAAAGCGTAAAAAATAGCCACAGCTTTGATTAAGTAGATCTTAAGTTAAGTTTGTTTTACTAGAGATTGAATACACATTTCGAAAACTGTCAATCTACTCTCGTTCAATCAATCATGGTGTTAATCGCTGCGGGTCAATTGTGTGCCTCATCGTGTCTCAAGGAAAACGGAGCCACTGCTATTAAACTTATCGCTAAAGCTTCAGCGGCCAATTGTAAAGTACTGTTTCTGCCAGAGGCATCAGATTATATAGCTAAGAATGCCAATCACTCTAAGCAAATAGTCAAGGGTGTCACAGAATCTCCATTTATCTTACAAATCCAAGAAAAATTGAAGGAATTACATTCACAGGGGAAATCATTATTTGTGGCGGTAGGCGTTCATGAACCATCAGATAAGTCTGATCGTGTCAGGAACACATTACTCTGGATCAATGAGACTGGTTCCATTGAACAGAGATACCAAAAAGTTCATTTATTCGATGTGGATATCAAAGATGGTCCAATCCTGAAGGAATCCCAATCTGTGGAACCAGGAGAAACAGTGTTGCCCCCATTTGATACACCAGCGGGGAAATTGGGGTTCGGTATTTGTTATGATTTACGGTTCCCTGAACTAGCATTAAGATTACGTTCATTGGGGGCTCAATTATTGACTTACCCCTCAGCGTGGACAATGAAAACTGGTCCACATTTCCAATTGTTAGCGCAATCAACTGCAGTGTTCACCCAGAGTTACGTTGTGATGCCTGCACAGAAGGGGAAACATAGAACTCAGACACAAGAGGAAATCGCCATTGAGGGACTCAAGTTGAATAGAGAATCATTCGGACATACTTGTATAATCGATCCTAGTGGTACTGTGCTCTCCCAATGTTCTGACATAGATCAGGACCCACAAATTTGTGTTGCCGATATTGATCTAGGTAAGTTAGACATTGTAAGAACTAATATGCCTCTATGGTCTCAAAGACGTCCAGATGTATTTGGTTATAAAGCGTAATTCAACCGCCGCACGGATGTCTTATCAAATTTTAATTCTCTTTTTTAAATTGTAGAGTACGTATTCCCCTACTTGCTTCTTCTTTTATATTATTTACTTTAAATATCAATTATACTTCAATGACAATGCTTAAAACTGCTCAATCAATCCCCGGTGCTATCACCATATTGTATGTATTTCAACTTGTAAGCAAGACAAAAATTTATACAAGTCACCTGTTACTAACATTCTTCTCCACACTGTGTTTTTTTGCCCCCAGTCATTCCGCTAAGATCCCATTATCTACTAGTCTAGTTCATTTACTCAATAAGAGTGCCATTACTAAGTCAACTGCTCCACCACCACAGACGTTTTTTGCTAAATTAAGAAATTCTCTCGCTGGTGCTAAAGATGTTCAAAGCAAGTATACCCTCGATGTGACCACTGCTGAACCTACCCCTGAACAATTTCAATTAATTAGAGAATCATTGGTGGACCACCCACAAGGTCAAACCAGTTTCGCTAGTGCATACCCTGAGTATACCCCCACTGCTAATGGTGTGTTTCATCCTCCTTTAGTTGTCGATTGGGAAAAAAAACTGATAGCTAGTGATGAATCATCATTGAATGAAATCTTAAAAACTTATGAATAACTTTACGAATTGAAAACTCTTATGGATAATTATAGTATTATATTAAAAAAAAAAAATAGAAAAAAACGACAAAACTATCAAGGGCAATCTTTAATACCCCATTCTCTTAATAATGTAACTCTGTGCTAACACACCGAAAGTACTGTCCAACCCCTTCTCAATCCAACCAGATACCCATTCTCTTGGATCAACTTCATCATCGGTTTCACCCTCTTCAAATTTACCATTCAGCCAGTTACACCATTTCATTGGGAATGGCTGTGATCTATTGATGATGGTAACATTGTGAGTCTTATCTGTAAGAATGGCAGTGAAGCAGAATGAACTAGATGAATACTCATCGATGGTGATCACTTCATCGTCGGTTGGCTTGACATCGTCACCCTTGTTTAATGAAGTAGCTAGTAATCCAATGTAAATCTCTGATTTCCTTATCTGAGATTTCTCACTGTCATCCTCTTCTGATTCTTCTGGTTGCTTGGCACTGTTACTCTTACTGACACTGTCAATATTAGCTTGTATTAACTTTTCCCCATCGGATATCTTACCTGAAAACAATCCAAGGTTTTTCTCGCCAGTGGCAGACTCCTCACTCTTACTTGATAAGATCCCTGATTCGGTTATATTAACAAAGATGTCACCATCAACTTGTGCTTGCATCACCTTCTCAAAATTGTTCTTCACGTACTTAGATAAGTTATGGTAATTCTTCAAATCATGAACTAAAGTGATATCTAACAGTTCATCACCTGAGGTCATATCCTGTTGGATTCTCTCAATAACACTGGATAATTGTGTAGAGACTAAATTGAACCCCTTCCCCAATGACTCAATAGCGTGTTTAGTGTCAGGTAACTTCAACAATTTGCTTGTTTCTTCATCAGTGAGCTCTCTATCACCTTCTAACACACCAGAGATACCAATCTCTTTGAATGCATTCTTCAAATTGTCTTCTAATGACTGTTCACGGGCCTTCTTAATGGCGCTCTCGGCTTGCTTCTGAGCGGTCTCCCCCAATGATTGGGCAGTCCCCCAAAGAGATGAAATCCCAGAACTAACCTTAGCTGACCCTTCACTGGACCACCAGTTGGATATAGACGTGATTGGATCATTAACTGGTGGATTGTTGTATTGTGAATCTCCCTTATCAGAAGGGGTTAGCTTCTCCTCTGGTGATGATGTAGTAGAGGGGGTCTCTGCAGTGGACTTATCCTCTTCAGAGGAGGACATGGATGGAACAGCAGCAGCAGCAGGTGGAGTGGACTTCTTCTTAGACTTCACACTGGCGGTATCTGGTTTCTTTTCTTGTTCTTTGGCTTCCAATTCATCAAGAAAATCCAAGATATCCTCGTCTGTCTTTCCTGCTGATTGGATCTTTGTAGATGTAGAATTCTTGTCTTCTGGAAGAGAATTTAAGAATTCTAAAACATCATCTTCATCAGTTGAGCTCTTTGGTGGTGCCATTGTTATTGTTTAATGGGTATACTTAAAAAGTGTTGTTAATTGTATATAATTTGGTGTCAGTGTCAATTTTATTTTTAATTGAGAAAAAAGAAAATTTTCGCCAATCATGTTATTGAACTTGTATTTCATTTCTTTATTAATGTATAACTAATTATAACTACAAGATGCATCCAGTTTTAGATAAAGATAGATTCTCTCGTATGTGTGGAATTATAAAAAAAGAAATGGAGTGATACCTCTAACTAGAACTAATTTTACTAACATGAACCATTTACATTTAGCATGTGAGGAATTGATTGACGCTTTAGAGGAATGTCATAAGTCTCCATTCTTGGAAAAGGCCTTTGGTAAGTGTACAGCTATCAAGCAAGAGTTAACTAATTGCTTACACGTTGCTAGATTGGCATCCGATAGAGAAAAGATTTTAGTTAGAAAGGAAAAAGTTAAGAAGTCTGAAGAGAAAAGAAAGGCCTCTGAAGCATTGGAATATGGAGAAAATAATTACTTAAAACAAGTTATCGAACATGAATACAAATTGAAGAAGGCTCAAGAGTTGAAGCAACAACAACAACAACAACAACAACAACAAGCTGGTCAATAGCTGATTCATCTTCCCTGTACATAGGATTATTTTTTTATTTATTTAGTTGCTTCACTTCGTCGGCGTTTGGTTTCCCACTTGTATATCCCATAAAAGACCAATCCAGGTTTTGTCATTCAAAAAATACATATGTTATTATTATTACTGAAAAATTGTAGGATCGTTGTAGTGGTTTCCCCTGTAGATCATTTCAAATGTTTTATCTTTTTGTTTTATTTGTGGTGTATTTAATCTATACATTTTTAAAGCTGTGAAAAAAGAATATAAAGAAGTGTGATACATTGGTACACTCTTAATCTTGACGAGACTTCAAGTATCTCTTAATAACCTTATCCTTAGTGATTATATACACAACGGCACCCCAACCAGATAGGGCATCTCTATCGTTGGCATTCAACAACGCTTGCGATATAGTTTCGAATAAATCTTCTGGTTCTAAATTTGGTTCATATAATGATTCACACATCCCGTATAATTGATCTGATGCTGTCCCACTGACAACGAAATCTTTAGCAAGATCAATACATCCAATTGAATCAAATCCACAAATGAATGGTTTATTAGTCTTAGAATGGAGTCCCGCCACGATAGGACCGACAAACCATGGTCCAAACCGCTTTTCATATAGTGACGTTGACACCAATTGAGCAAAACTTTCTGGTTCAATGAGTCTATCTTCAGACATCTTATATAAATTAGTCTTCATTCTGAAATTTTCATAAACTGTTAACACATCTGTAGCTAATCCCGTGAGACCTAAAAACACGTGTCCATAGTTAAACACTTTTTCAAAGTTATTAGAGACACCTAATGATTGGGATCCCAATCTCATATCACTGGCAATCGCAACACAATCTTTACCAACCATGGCAACGGCGGAACCACCTGTAAATAAAGTTAGTGTTATTCGACACAAAATGGTCAAACAACAGAGAAACAGTTAGTATTTCAGTTTCAGTTTCAGTATACAGTGATGATAGAGGGTTTAACTGTGGGTATTGGAGATGTAAACAAACCATTTGAGTTGATCATGTATACCTCCACATTCATACCTTCTATTCACCCCTCCCAGTTCACTCAATTGATCAGAAATAACATACCATTAATTGAACTTGGATCTGACATTATGTATTTATATGGTATATATTGATTTGTTCTTGTCTGTGTATATAAGAATAAAAATAACTACCCGTCTTATAGTAATCCTTTTCAACAATTTGTTCGCCACTCAAAAAAAAAATCAATTTTTTTGGAAAATGAAGCGAAAGCTTACGTAGCACGAGTACTTAAGATAGAATACAACCTCTAATATTAAAAATAAAATGTAAATTATAATAACCCAAACGCAAGAAAATAAAAAGAAAAAGCACAAGTACAAGTAGATAAGTGAAGAAAGAAAAAGGAAAATAAGAAAATAAGAAAATAAAAAGGTGTTGCTGTTAATCAACAAACATAATACAAATAGAGGGAGGGGGGGTAACATAGTTTAAGCTTGTTCATTAGCTTCTAATCTGGTCCGTCTCATCTTGATAGCATCTTCTAAAGTAGAAATATACTTCCGGTATCTCAATAACTCATTCTCGAGGTAATTCAATTTATTGACATAATTTAGTCTAATCAATTTAATTGCCTTAACAATGGTTTCCCGACTTTCACGAGAACTTGAACCGAATAATCGATTAATATGAACATAATATGAGGAAGTAGAATTGTTTTTATTGAAAACAACATGTAATTTCTCTAACCGTGATTCTAATTCCTTGTGTGATTTATATTTATCACTGATATCACGGTAGTGTTGTTTTAATTTTTGGATTTGCTCTAGCATAGTGAAATTTGCAGGAATTAATCCATATATAGTTGGAGACCATTTAGTGAAATTGGTATGTGATAAATATTCCTCCACTGATGCCTTAGAATTACTCGTAAGAGTGTTACACATTGTAACCATCTTAGGAGACCAACCAAATTCACATGATGAGATAGGTTCATCTTGTGGAACAGATGATGATCTAGCTGACCAGAAGTTACATGTCTCAACAAATTCGGCAGCAGTCTCAGGAGATCCAGAACAGAAATACAACCGTCTATAAGAAGAAAAGCTGTTAGCATCAGTTAATGGTAAATTCAACACCCAGAAAGTTTCATAACCAGTTTTTCTTGTAGCGCTAGGCATGCCATAGTTGAAAGTTAACTTAGCATGCAACTTGGATTCCGAATCCACGTATTGAGCAAAACATGAACACAGGTTCACTGACACAAGGCATTTAGCATAGTTATACCATGACCCAGACCCATCACCTAGCGAGTTATTGATATGTTTCTGGTTGGAATCAAATGAAAATAATCTTAGCTTCCCCTGAGATGCCACAGCAAATGTATTCTTCCACTTAGGAACAGACTTCTTACCAAACCATGTGGCAGGGTTCCCAGATTTCTGAGAGGTGCCCAAGAATTCTTCATTGATGATCACATGTTGAATACCTTCTTTAACCCATGGTGGACCTGCTAATTCTAATTCTAGATCACCTTCCTCTTCAATCACAAAGCTATCATCGGTTTCCAAGTTATCCTTGGCCACAGAGCTTTCAGTGAATTGGAAGGATTGACCACCTAATTTGGAGAGTCTACCATCAGAGATAATACTGTGACTACCTGCACCGGAAACGCTACCCTGTCTTGAATTTTGCATCGATGGCATACGTTTTAATTTCTTTTCGGTCAAGATAGCCTTGGCAAATCCAAATGATTTATCTTCAGGAATAGGAGTGATAGCTGGTGCTTGCATACTTGGACGATGGTGGGTCACAGAGGAGAAGATGGATTTTCTATCTGTTTGTTGAGTGTAACGGGTCTGATTAGAGTAAATGCTTCCATTAGTGGTAGTGTTAGATGATAATGCCGAGGCGTCAGGAATCAATTTGAGGCTCCCACTTATATCAACGTGGTTGTTGAGTAAACGCAGTTGCTTTTGTGATAAAGATGAATAGAAAATCTTCAATTCGTTGGACACCTTGACTGAATCAGAGATTGGAACTTTATTTTGGTGTAATGCTAAAACAGTGTTTTTCACATATTTTGATTTCGTTATTCTCTTTTTCTTTTCAATTTCTTGAGAGTGTAAATCGGTGTTCAATAAAATTAATGAGTAAGCCACGAGGTACACCCCGTTGACGTTACCAAACAAAGGTCTTTGATTTTGATGGCCGTACACTTCAAACCAACTTTCAGAGAATGCATCAATAATCTTATCAATATGTTGGGATTCCCCCTTGAAGAATAATTTATCACAGAGACTTCTAAGTGATGTCAACAAATTAGAACTCCATCTGAAATTAGTCATATAAAGACATCTCATGATATCAATATCTAAATCGGATTCGTGAATTAATTTGAGTCCACCACCAAGGTAACTGAGGTATTCCTTTGAATCAATATCATCGAATGAGGATTCATACAGAGATCTAGCTGTGGCCCCCAGAGATAATAACTTTTCACGTTTAACTGATTCATCATTTAAAGCGATTTTCTTTCTCTTGAGTAGTGCCACTAATGGGGAATGTTGGTTTTCCAGGTTGATTGCGTCTTCCAAGATTTCGTGCTCATAATCGGGAGTGGCACGATCATCATCACCTTGTATGCTGGCTACAGGTGGAGAGAATGTTGTGTTCTGTGTTTGTGTATCTAATCCAAGCGTGGAATCAAACAAATCTTCTGAAGCGGCAACTTCTATTTCATCAGATGTGGCACTCTCTGATGGTGCTCTGTCATTATTGGCAGTAATCGTGGTTGCTGTATTGTCGTACGTGGCTGTCACAAAAGTTGGAGTTTCTGAATTTTCGGAGGTTCTTCTTGATCCATCACTTGTAGCTGGTGACGCTGATGGAGAAGATGAGGTAAACTTTGGAGAGGGAGAGTCGAAGTTAGAGACACCCTTAAGATGTTTTGGATCCATGGATAAATGATAGATGAGTGTATCAGTAGATGTATCTTCAGTGGCCATGATTATTTAAAATGAAATAAAAATGTTGTTTATAGGAATAGAAGAAAAAAAAATTTTGACCAAAAAAAAAAAAACACAACAAAGGGAACAAACAATAGGGGGGAGATTTAGAGGAGACAGGGGTAGGATGTGTTGTTGTGTGCAAGTTATCTTCAAGGGAAGGAGGTATGGACACACACTGTAGCTAAAAAGAAAAGAACACAGTGGGGTATATTACTATTGCTGTGTATGCAAATTGGCTAGTTAAAAATGAGAGACGGTAAAGAATAACACTGTTTATGTATTGTAAATTAAATATTTGAAAAATAAAAGCACACTTCGATGTCACTGTAACGTGAGTTGTACCTTTTTTCCGTTGAATAAGATATAAAGGTGTATAACAAAAAGAAGTAGATGAAAAAAAAAAGACAAACAACAAATTAATGAAGAACACAGAACAGTTCAAGAGAAATATAGGCCTAGGTGGTAGTAGTTGTGGTTGGTTGAATAAAGTTTTATGGAAGCGCCTTAAGTAAGGTTAATTTTTAGTTCTTATTTTCCACTTGGAGTCTATCTATTTTTGGATTTAAAGTGCCCAGGTTGTTGTTATCAAAATTGGTAGAGCATATATGTCTGTGGTTTTACATTGGTATGGTAGACCAGAGATGGAAAGATAAGTGGTATTTGTCTATTTAGTGGATATCTTGTTCAAATGGCCATGTGCGTGTGTGGGTTGCAAGGCGGATATTAATGATTATGGGAGCGCTCTGTATATCTATCTTATCGGGGAGGGTACGGGGGGAGGAGAGTTATTATTCTACTGTTGGGGTCCTTGGAGGGGCTCTTGGAACTTCTTACCGGATTATAAAATAAACGAAATATAATGTATATTTGGAAAAAGATCGTCTAGTGTGAGTACTCACCGTATCTCTTATTCATCGTTAATACAATACACATTCCATTGTCTTAATATCCTTTACTTCTTCTTCCTTCATTTGTATTTTTTTCTGAAATAATTATCACTTACATGCACTACATGCTCTCCCTGTTCAATGTGATACTTAACTCACTGCTAGGAGATAATGAAAAAGATGAAATTTATGACAATAGTGTATAATCTCAGCGGCTGTTTCAAGAGATCTTTAAAAATGACATGGATGCACTCAAAGATCCCCTGTGTAAGAACCGAATCCCCATTACTAAGACTCTCTAATAAACCCGTTTAACCCTTCTTCAGCGTATTTACTTATACCTCTTCCAATACCTTCACCGTCCCCCATAACTCACTACTGTGATCTTCCATCCCCCATCTCCTTGTATTAAACTTTCAAACAAACCCGCCTCACAATCTTTCACTCGCACTATTATTAAAATTAGGTCACCGGCAAATTAAAATTAGAACCTGATAACAGTCGCGTCTATCGTCTCTATGGGTCGATCGACTCGACACGTTATAACTTCTTTTATTTTTTAGTGGCGATCATATCAAAAGTAAACAAATAAAAGACATTAACCAGTAATATAAGTTATTATTACTCATCTAAAATCATATAATTATAGAGACTAAATGACACAAGAAGATATATCTATGGCTGAAGGGCCAGCCACGGTGGACCACCACGAACTGGGGAACGCCCCGGACGATAACCAGGCTGTCGATTTACAATACCCTCAAGGTTACGGGGATGACGAGGATGAAGATGATGTTCAAGCTGGACCATCTGCGATTGCTACATTGATCGGTAACGGGATCTCCTCTGGAGACATCAAAAAACTAGAGGAAGCAGGATTCTATACTGTGGAATCCATCGCGTACACTCCAAAACGTCAGTTGGTCACCGTCAGAGGGATCTCTGATCAAAAGGCCGATAAATTAATAGCTGAAGCTAGTAAAGTGGTGCCCTTAGGGTTCACCACCGCATCTGAATTCCATCAACGGAGATCCGAGTTAATCACGCTAACCACCGGATCCAAGCAATTGGATACCTTGTTAGGTGGTGGTGTCGAAACTGGTGCCATCACTGAAGTGTTTGGAGAATTCAGAACGGGGAAATCTCAACTTTGTCATACATTAGCCATCACAGCACAATTACCAGTGGACATGGGTGGTGGTGAGGGGAAATGCTTGTATATCGATACGGAAGGTACTTTCAGACCAGTCCGGTTGGTGTCCATCGCTAGACGGTTTGGATTAGATGAGAATGATGCATTGGATAACGTTGCATACGCTAGAGCTTACAACGCTGATCATCAATTACAATTACTTAATCAGGCTGCTCAAATGATGTCTCAATCACGGTTCTCTTTGTTGATCGTGGATTCCATTATGGCCCTTTATAGAACGGATTACTCCGGAAGAGGTGAATTGTCTGCTCGTCAAATGCATGTTGCTAAGTTCATGAGAATGTTACAACGGTTGGCCGATGAATTCGGGATCGCCGTGGTGATCACTAATCAAGTGGTTGCCCAAGTTGATGGTGGTGCCATATTCAATCCAGACCCTAAAAAGCCTATCGGTGGTAACATCGTGGCACACTCTTCCACAACTAGACTTTATTTCAAGAAGGGGAAAGGTGCCAACAGAATCTGTAAGATTTATGATAGTCCGTGTCTTGCGGAGACAGAAACGGTGTTCGCCTTGGGACAAGGTGGTGTCATTGATCCAACAGACGAAACTGAAAACAATGATGATTAAAAATACCCCCTTTTTCTTCTTGCCCTTCTTTTTTTTTACTTCTCTTGCCGGTTCTATTCTTCACTTCGCTTTATATTTTATTGTAACTTTCTTGTTTTATTCTAATTTATCTAATATACCACAACTACTCCTAGTATCTTAATAAATAACATGTATACTTTAAATCGTTGAAATCGTTTCCTAACAAAAAAAAAACCAAACATAAAAGAAGAAAAGGAAAGAGAATACAAAAATAGAATAAATAAAACACAAAAAAACAAAATAAAATAGAGATCATAAAAACATAACAAAAAGTATATAATATAATAAAAAAAAGGTTTAAAACTCAGGAGCCATATTAATATCAAACCAACCTAAGAAATCATCACCACCTTCAACCCAATTATTACCACCCTGTTGTTGGAAAATTGAATCAATGAATAAATCATTATTCAACACTTCAGAACTAGATGGTGATTGATTATTAGATTCAGATGATTGTTGGGTACTGCCCATATTAGTACTATTAGTCGTTGTTGCCGTTGGTGGTGATTCAGAATCAGATCTGGATAGCCTCACAGCAGCAGGAGCATTGGTGGTAGCTAGTTGTTGAGGCTGAGCATAGGCACGAGTGGAGGATGGAAATAATGGTGGTGGAACCATACCACTGACACCGGCGGCCATGGATGTGGATGATGATCTTTGCACTTGCTGTGGGATCGAGGAGGAAGAAGAAATTGGTTCAGCTTGAGATGCAGTCACGGATGTAGCAGCAGGGACAACAACGGCAGTATTGGATTCCTTCTTCTGTCTTGTTCTTTTCTTTGGTTCCTTGGCTCTGGTGGTGGTGTTAGTAGTTGTCATTGTGGCAGGAGTAGCACTCGATGCGGCTACACTGGATGTAGCCTTAGGTGTAGGCAATGACCCTGTGGCCTCTAACATCGCCAATGGTATACCATTGATCTCCACTGGTTTGGCTAACCCGGCAGCGGTGGCAGAAGCCTTAGCATTAGTGATAGCCTGGTCAGTAGGCACCAACGTAGTGATAGTGGTACCATTCGGAGTCGTCGTTGTGATAGCTTTGAAATCGTCCTTAGTGATTTGATTGTAGAATGGTAATGGAAGTGGACGAGATTTCAATTTGCTCTTGTTACTTTGGTCAACCAAGATTTTACCATCTTTGTTTCTTTGAGATTCAGCGATCAATCTACGTCTAGCCTCATGGATGTTCCACACTAAATCATAAAATAGGGATCCAGTCAAATGTGATCTCATCCGCACAATTATACCCTCAGTGTCAGTGAATAACTCGGGGTGAGTGATGATCACGAAATTTAACTTCTCCAACACGGTAGCAGTTCTACTGATATCGTTCTCAACATCCTTCCAAGCAGCTAGCATGTTTCTGAAGAGTCTGTGCACAGTGACAATAGATTGCCTAGCGGAATCAATATATTTAGGTAGCAAGTATGGAGTCAAATGTAATCTGAAAAGAACAAATGCAGCCACCGTAACAGAGTGACGCACGTAGATTGGGTACTCCGTCAATTGTCTAGTTTCATTCAATTTAGACATAAGTGTCACGATTCTTGTTGCAGCAAGGTATGCCTGTGTAACATATTTAGTTTGATCCTCGCTTGGTGTCTCGGGGAGAAATGCAAAACAACAAACCATTAATTGCACATACAAGTAATAAATCTCTAGAACAATGTCATCGATTTGTAATTTGAATGCCAATCTCTCCAATTCTCTTTCTAAAATTGCTAATGCACCGGCACGGTTCCGCGGTTCCATGAGCCCATCAGGACTAGTCACGCTGAGTCCCATCACACTAATCAGTTTAGCCTGGAAAATGGATAGACTGATTAAGCATCTAAAATTTTTAGGTAATGTTTGGTCAATACGAGCACCTTCTAATAGAAAATCTGTTTGTAGGGACGATGGTAATCCCAAATTGGAAGACCAAAATTGTTCACTGAAAAACACAGCCAACCATGTTCTTGTTCTCCATTTTTCTGCATCCGGTAGGGCCACTTGAGTTCTAGAGAATTCACCAATGAATTTCCCCCTATGTAACCCTAATTGTAGAGAAAGGCTTTTGGCTAAACCAACAAATCTGTACGAGCAATCATCTAACACTTTTTGGTTAGGCAAGGGCCAAGTTCCTAGGATCAACAAGGCTTGGACAATGTGGGTGGATCTCGGGGTTCTGATCCAACAAGTCTCAATGGCTAGTTGTTTTATCAAGGAGGCTAAAGATATGTACAGGGTAGGTTCTGGATCAGACAAACAAGATGTGAGCATCACTGTCCAGAAGAGTAATTGTGATTGTTGATAGAGCTCGACACAGTTATTGGAAATCATGATGGGAATGTATGGTAAGTAATTTGTAACAAAACGTCTATGAAGTTCAGTTGCCTTCTCTAAGGTGATTTTGACGTCCCCCAAGTTGAACTCTGTTATCGATGTGTTTGGTAGAACAAATTCTTGAGTCATCTTTGCCGTGTTCAATTCGGTAGTGGCTGCCTGAGGAGTACTCTTAGGATTAGTATCCGATCTTTCAGCCGGAGGCTTCTGTTCATGAGTGAAATCGTGTGGTGACTCGGTGGCGCGTCTTGCAGCATTCTCCAGCACCGGTGGTAGGGATGACTTTGATGCAGTGGAATCATTCAATAAGGGTGTAGAATTGGATCTTGGCTCACCTGCAGAGAGAAGCGGTGGTTCCTTCTGTAGCATCGTTTTAGCAACTAGTGAGGATGGAGGAGATGCTGTTGTTGCGGAAGCAGTAGAAGTAGCTGTAGCTGAAGTCTTGCTGTTATTTGGAGTGGTGTTCTGCAGGACCTGTGCTATGAGACTTTCATTTCTAGTGAGGAATTCAATCTTGGATCTCAATTCATCAACGTCATTTCTTAAAGATTGGATCTGGGAACCCTTTTTAGGTCTAAATTGGGGGTCAATTTCACATTTGAGGTCCATCCGTTCACACCGAGAGCATGGGCTTGGGAATCGTTCGGATGCGTTACATTTGATTTTGTGTTGTCTGCAATGTGTACATGAGGTCACAGGTCTGTGGCCAGCCGGTGGGTGGGAAGAGGAAGACGGAGTGGAGCCAGCGGTGGCATCGATATCGTCCTTCTTCTTTTTAGTAGTTTTAGTATCCAAGGTGGATGACGAGGAAGACTTTCTTTTATTTGATTGCTTAGGTTGTTGTTTCGAATCATTTGACCCCAGTAAATCTGAATGATCGTCTTGTTCCACTTTCGGCACGATGAATGCGTTAGCCTTGGAGCCAGTCACAAACATATTATCAGAAGACATGGTGTATTAAACGGTATGTATGTTATTCTTTTGTGGAATTCACAAGCACATGTATGAGGGGGGGAGATAGAAGGTTAAATTGATGCCTAATAGGAGTTTCTGTAGAAGTCCGAAAGGGAAAATGAGGGGGGCAGTGAATGATAAAATGGGGTGTAAGGAAGGGAAATGGAGTGAACCAAGGCAAGCAAGTCAAGCTAGTAGGTACACTATAATAAGTTGTAGTAGGAGGTGGTGGAGTGTATACCGTGGTAATATTTAACCAGTATAAATCTTAATAAGAAGCATTATATTGAAGGAGGTGATTATTTTTCGTTTGTGAAGAAAAAAAATTTTTTGTTCAACGGAGACAAGAAGAGAAATTGTAAAGAGACAGGAATATATGTGGAGGATATAATAGATTACAGAGGATGAGGAGGAGGCTAGAGGGGAATACGAGAGTATAATAAGAGAATAGTCTGTGTATTTTAATATTTTAAAGAGTAAAAAAACGAATAAGACAATGAATAAATAGATTCAAAAGCATCAAGCTTTGAATCCAAAACAGAAAAACATCAAACGTCAAACATCAAAATTATCAAGCCTTAGTGAATCTCAAGTAAGGCTTAACCTCCTTGAATTCACCAAACTTGGTCTTGGCAGCCTCATTAGAGACAGAAGGTGGGATGATCACGTCATCACCTGGAACCCAGTTGACACCGGTGACGACACCAACCTTGTCAGCCTTTTGCATGGCATCAACCACTCTTAACACCTCGGAAGTGTTTCTACCACAGGAGGCTGGGTAAGTCATAATCAATCTGACCTTCTTAGCTGGATCAATGATGAACACAGATCTGATGGTTTGCACAATACCACCGCTCAAGTTCTTGAAACCTTCTTCATCAACCATGTCGAACAAGTAGGCAACCTCTCTTGAGGTATCACCAATGATTGGGTAGTCAAAGTCCTTCCCATTTAAGGAGACCTCCTTGATATCTTCAATCCATTTCTTGTGTTTTTCAACATCTTCAGCGGAGAGACCAATTAATTTCACATTTCTTTCATCAAATGATGGCTTCAATTTAGCAAAGGCACCCAATTCAGTAGTACAGACTGGAGTGAAATCGGCAGGGTGGGAGAACAAGATAGTCCATGAATCACCAATGTAATCATGGAATGAAATTTCACCCTTAGTAGTTGGGGCCTTGAAATCAGGCACAGTTGACCCAATTCTGATTCTTGGTTGAGTGGCAGCGTCGAAAGTGATAAATCTAGCTGGAACTCTTGGTAAAGCTCTAATGGTGGTCTTAGCTGATAATAATCTGTTAAACATAGTTAATGATTGTATTGAATTGAAGAGTGATAGAAGAAAGAAACGAAACTAGTAATATAAAATAAAACTTGTCCAAGTTTTTCTAAACTCCCACCCATCTATTATAAAATCTGGAATCTCCATTATTTACTAATCTCAACATTTCACGTGACACAGTATTCCAGATTACTATCGGTGTTTCTACTTTAACATTGATTGATACTACTAATCTACCACTAACATTATCTTGAATACACCTCCACCATCTTATCCAGCCATTGCCCACCACTATTAACCTCCCTCGAACCCCTACATCGAACCCCACCGTTTCACCTTACCGTCTATTACTAATTATCCGCATTTTTTTCCAATTTGAGCGGAATTTTGCTCTTTTAAGAATAGTTTTCCTTTATTAAACAACAAAACACTTTGGTTCTTTTCTCTGACTCCCATAACACCCTCATCACACACACATCGATTGCATCATCCAGGTCTTCATAAAGTCATGGAGCAAGTCCTCCCAACTGATGATGATCCACCACCAGAATTCTCTGATAGCAGCAGCCAAGTTGTGCTGGAAGATTTCCTTCCATGCTTTGGTATGCATAATTATATGCTCAACAGAACTTTAATGGATACAGAGTACTTTAGAATGGAACAGCCTCCTACATATGAGGACAATGCTGAGACAGTGTTAACTCCCGGAGGATCCCATCCAATCGAGACTAGTCGGTTTGTGGACCCCACCGTTAACCCGGGCATGCTTGTGTTGAATAATCTCGAGTCTCTGCAAACCATCGACTTACCCATCAAGATGTCCATCACTCTGACTAAAGTGGTGCCAACATCCCACAAGGAAAACACCAATGTGGCAGTCTCCCCCCTCAAGGCATACAAACCGGGTGACCTCGTCACAGGTTACGTGCTCATGGAAAATACCTCCGATAATGTGATCCCATTCGAGATGTTCTTGGTCTCCCTAGAGGGTACACTCACTATTAAAAGGAAAGAACTGGACACCCCCGGTGTGGAACAGAAACTACGTCGGTATAGATTCCTCAACATGTGTGATTTTTGTGCATCCTATCATGAACCCACGATTGAGGGTGGCCTCACCGGTGGCGACAGAGAGGGAGAGGTGTGTTCAGAGACTGGTGCATACTTCTCATTCCATGGAAGATCCATGCGTCCTCGTACTAAATATAAGAAGATTTTCACTTTCAAAATACCGTCAACCTTACTCGACTCCACATGTGAACACCAAGATTTGAAACATCTCATCCTTCCCTCCTCTTATGGGCTCGACACCGAGGCATGCGAGAATGCCAAGAATATCCAAGTCAATAATGGACTCGGATATGGTCGACTCGATATTGATGGGTCCCCGCTGAAGACTAGAGATTTTGCTGGCCCGGGTCAATCCATCTCGTATATGATCAATGCTAGAATGATTGGTAGACGACTAGATTATTATAAGCAATTCTACAATGAGACTACCAATCATGATTACGAATTCATCTTAATTAAATGGCTCAATCACCATTTCAGGGTCTCCACAGCGGATACTCAAATCGAACGTGAGGAGGATTACGATTCTGAATGGAATTTCAGATCAAACTTCACTACAAAGGAATCCCTCGATCAATTGTTGAAAGTCGGTAAAGAAACTCTTGATGAGATGACCTTCAGAAATACACTATTCGATGCTGGTGTGGTTGATAAACGTGAACAAGATAGAGTTGTCCATGAAAGATCAGATTCTAAGAAAACTGAACAACTCCACGCCATGGGTGCAACTTCTCATACTAGAGATGAGAAATCGATGAACAACCCAGTCGCTGAAAATGTAGTCTCTGCTACATTCACTAACATGTTTGGTAGAAGTGAGGGTGAGCTGTTGATCAAGGTGTCCTGTTCAAAGGATAACTCCATCGGTGCACTCGTCCCACGGGCGTTCAGAAACCTGAATCACACAGAGTCATTAACCGCATCTGGTGTCCCTGTGTCATCTCCACATGCTCAATTGGCACTCTCCAAGGTGTTACACAAATCGACATCCTCGATTGAAAGCAAGAACAGTTTGTTTGATACCTTATTGTCATCAGTGACCAGTCCTCGTGGAACCAGTATCTCTGCTGTAAAGTCTCCACCATTCGTCAGTGCCACTCCTAAGTCATCTCCAACTAATTCTTCTTCATCGAATATGGGGTCCCATATAGCTGCCACAGAACCTATTCACGTTGTATTATCATTCAATGCTAAGAATGGTGCCAAGCCACCTGAATCGATCACTATCAGACCAAAATTGGAAGTGATCAATTTAGAATCTCAGCATGCATTACCTGTGCCATTTGATGGCGAATTTGTATTGGAATCCTCTTCTATTCAAGGTTTTTACAAGAAAATTGGAGAATTGAAAAAAGATTTCAGTGATATTATAGTCAAACTCAGAGCTGCCGCTACCAAGCAAAATACTCTTATCTCTAAATCACTTTATAGTGATTTGTTATCTATAGCTAAGTTGTACTTCTCCAAGAAGGATGTCTCCGTGTTCCATAAGGTGAAGCATCACCCAATTAATTGGCAGAAGGATTCTAATGGTGTTTACACTGCTAAATTCCCTGTTCATTTGATTGTCAATGAGGAAAAACTTCTCAAGGAGGGATATTTCTTAAATGTTGGATTCCAAACATGTTTTTTGGCTAGATTGTATGCCGTTAAGTTGGATATAACTTCAGGTAATAAACTGAAAAGTAAAAATTCCACAACATCAGTGTTTGTAAATTTACCTCTCGATATTATTTAACTACTTTCCTCCCTTTCTGTGTATAATATTCACTTCTTTTTTCCTTTCATTTGTGTTTTAATTATATCTTTTATCATATTAACAGTATTTTAAAATACCCGCCACCATGTATATTTAGGGTCTCCGTCGGTCGAGAAATTTTTGACCAAGCGGAAAATTGTTTCATTGAGCTTATATAGAAAGAACCTGTATTAGTAATCATTTATTACTTCACTGTCTCATATAACAACGGGAAACAAAGGGTAACAAGGGTTTACTGTTCTTCAAGGTCATACTGTTTTAAATTAATTATGGAACAAAGTCCTCATGAAAACTTAGATGAAAGTCCACCAGAATTCACCGATAATGGTAGTCAAATTGTGCTTGAGGATATTCTCCCCTGCTTTGCGATGCATAACTACATGTTGAACAGAACTCTCATGGATACAGAGTACTTTGGATTAGATGCACCACCCACATATGATGATAATGATACCACAGCAACATCGCCCGCTGGTGGTCCAGTTGATCCTAACAGATTCGTCGACCCCACAGAGAACCCTGATGCACTTGTGCTGAACAACTTGGACTCCCTACAAACAATCGAACTACCCATTAAGATGTCCATCACATTGACTGACGTTATTGCTATTCCCCCAAGAGTCGCTGAGGGGGTGTCTCCTCTGAAGGCTTACAAACCAGGGGATGTCGTGACAGGTTACGTCCTCATAGAAAACACATCAGACGAGAAAATCCCAGTTGAAATGTTCTTGGTTTCTCTGGAGGGTACTCTTACTACTAGAGTAAGGGATTCGTCAGCGTTAAATCCGGACCAGAAACTTTTCAGAAACAAATTTTTGAATATGGTTGACTTATCCGCTTCCTATCATGAACCCACTATGGCCGCTGATAAAATTGGAAGATGCCCACAAACTGGTGCATATTTTGGCATAGAGAATAGAATGATGCTTCCGAATACTAAATACAAAAAAGTATTTACGTTTAAACTACCGTCTACTTTGTTAGACTCTGTCTGTGCACATCAAGATATCCGACATTTGGCTTTACCCTCATCATTTGGTATAGACACAGAGGCCTTCTCTGGTGCTGCCGCAAAAATTCAGATTAATTCTTCTCTTGGATATGGTCGTCTATCGACTAGAGGATCTCCTATAAAAACAAGAGACTTTGCTGACCAAGGTCAGTCCATTTCATATATGATTAATGCTAGAATGATTGGGAAACGGCTCGATTGTTATAAAAAATACTACAATGATACCACGCATCATAATTATAATTTCATTTTGATCAGAAGTGTTTATCATCACTTTATTGTGTCCACTACTGGTACGGACATAGACAAACAACCAGAGTATGATTCTGAATGGAATTTCAGATCGAATTTTACTACTAGGGAATCATTGGATCATCTTTTAAAACATGGGAGAGAAACTCTGGAAGAGATGGCTTTGAGAAATGAATTGTTAGATGCCGGTGTTGATAACATCAACGAACAAGACCATATTGTCTATGAAAGATCGGATGTAAAGAAAACACAGCAACTTCATTCATCTCGTAGAGATCAGAAGTTGGTGGATGACCCAGTTATCCATAATGTTACCTCTGGTACAATAACTAACATGTTTGGTAGAAGTGAGGGAGATCTGCTAATTGAAGTTTCTACAAGCAAGGATAATTCTATACAAGCATTTGCCCCTATACGGTTGAAGAAGGTAGCGACAGCCACTTACTCAGAAGTTGCTTATGGTGAATCCAGGGCTAATACCTTTTCACCTCACTCTCAATTGGGTCTTTCCAAGACACTACATAAATCGGTATCCACCATAGATACCAAGAACAGTTTATTTGATTCATTAGTCTCTCCAATAACAAGTCCTCGTGCATCCAGTATATCTGCTGTTGCATCTGTCCCCTCTCTAGCTCTCAGTCCGAAGTTATCTCCTTCTACATATAGTTCTGGTAGCAGCTCGGGGATAGCCATAGCATGCACAGAACCAATTCATGTTTCATTAACATTCAATTCTAAAAATGGATCAAAGCCACCAGAAGCCATAACTTTCAGACCAAAGTTACAAGTGATCAATTTTGAAACCCAAAGCTCACTCCCAGTGACCTTTGATGATGAATTCATTCTCGAATCCTCGTCCATTCAAGGATTCTACCAGAAAATGATAGATCTGAAGAAAGACTTTAATGATATACTATACAAGTTACGTGCAGCTGCTCGTGTTCATAATATACCAGTGGTGAAGGCTTTGTATACAGATTTATTAGCTATAAGCAAATTGTTTTTCTCTAAGAAGGATCTTCCAGTGTTTCAAAAAGTCAAGCAACATCAAATTGATTGGCAAAAAGATTCCCATGGTGTGTATCATGCTAAGTTTACTGTGCCATTGGTTGTTGATGAAAAAGTTCTCAAGGAGAATTACTATTTAGTGGTTGGATTTCAAACTTGTTTCTTGGGTAGATTATATGGTGTTAAATTGGATATAAGTTCTGGCGCTAAATTGAAGAGTCCAAAATCATCAACACCGGTGTTTGTAAATTTACCTCTTAAAATTGTTTGAACTTGTATATTTTATTTCACTTCTTCATAATTGTTTAATTTTAATTAGCGTTTTATACACCTGTAAAACCTAAAATCGCAACCATTCCGGAAGCAGAAGTATGTCTAGTGAGGAAGATTTACCTATGTAAGTTAAGTAACGATGCATAAAGATGTAATTTTCGCTTATGAAGATATTATATTTATTCATCTTCATGTTTCAGAATATCAATATAAGTAAGTATTCCATGAACACTGAATAACATAGGAAATGAAAAAACAATTAAACTTAAAATGTAGCTCAGATAATTCCGAATGAACTGCCTTCGGGTAAATTAAAAAATTTAATGTTGCTTTTTTAAGGGTGCTTCCTGTCAGTCATCTCAGGTTGTATAAAAGCACGAATGAATCCCAATATATTATTAGTATATCTGACTGCTTGCACTTGTTCCTTCTTTAAAATCAAATAATAATACAATGAGTAGTTCAAGTTCTTTGACAGATAATATGATTGTAAGATCATCCGTTACTTACTTTAGATGCGGTAATGATGGTTGGGTATCAGCAGGAGGCTATGGTGGATACAGTCTTGCTTACGCATGTGGAGAGGCACAAGGTAGAGAAAGAGAAGCGAGTTTTGCAAGTAGAGGAACACCATTAAGTCTAACTATGCTTGTTATTTGTTTTCTCCTGAGTTTTGGTTTAGTGGCAACATGATCACAATCAAATTAGAGATGGCATTAGTAGCTATCCAGGGTATCCAATTTTTCATAGCACACGAGATATTCCTCTGGTGAATTCATACTTAGTTTCACTCTTTTTTTAATTACGCTTTATATTTAATATAGATGGGAACCAGATAGAAATCCAAAATAGTAGTACTTGATGGCATACATGAATACGAGATTTATCTGTAAAATTCTCTGAAAAATAATTATCGGCAGAATGAAACGGTTAAACTTTTGCTCATTTTGTTCATTGGTTGATTTTCGAAGTACATGTTGCATAAACTCATTAAGTTTCAATTATTATTTTTTAAAAAACAATTATTGGTAAACTTGGTTATTTTTTTTATTTTTAATTATTCTGATCACAGTTCTTTCTTGAGCTTGTAATCGAATCGATTAAGTTATTAAATTTTTGATATAACTGATAGTTATGGTATTTCAGGAGCAGCAGTTAGACATATAAACGTCTTACAAATTCCTCAAGAGGGAGAAGATTTGGAGATGGTCTACTGAAATGTGTTGTAATTTAGCAAATACCCTCCAGAATTGCATTGTTAAGAAGTTTGGTGGAGTGTTTTTTGGAACTATAATTCCATTGGTGCCAAGTATTTGGTAATGATAATTGGAGCGACTCCAGAATGTGCCTTCATTGGTTCGTTGTGGTGGTTGGGATCCATGGTATTTAGTTCTTTTTGGCTCGCCTTGTCCATGTTGAATTTGAAAGGATGAGTGGTCTACCTGATGAGCATGGTAAGCTATGCTTTAGATTGTGAACCTTATTGTTCTTAGTACGAATCAACTTTTTAGGTAATCTGCCAATTGTGGTTGGTTTTTGCAAGGTGATTTGATAACTTTAAGATGTAACAATGTTCTATTGCAGAAATGTACTTGAATCCTAACATATTTTTCAATTAGGCTTTTCCGGTCTACAACCAGGTCGGTTGCGACGTTGTATACTAAGAAGCTACTGATTAAAGACATGAAACTCGATCATGATCGATGATTTCTGACATTATTTTTGACTACATTGCAGTTCAAAACATTTGATCATGCTTCTGGGACGTGCTACTATAGAAGGCTTAGTACATGCTAATGTTGGCTGGGATGGCTTAGTTGATTTAGTCTACGGAGATTTCATGATTTCATGATTTATTGATCTATTGTCGCAAGCTCCTCTGGGAAGCTAGTTTCATCATTGCGGCTGTGCGGTGCTGTCAAACAAGGAAAGTAAATAGGGTAATTCGGTACAACCAATTACCTCTAGGTGTGACTATCATAAATGAGATCATTTAACTTCCCAAGTTCCGACACCGACACAAATTCTAACGTCAAAATCTTCACTTACGTCAGAGCTGACGTAAACAAAACTAAAATAAGACGGAATTTAACTTTCGAAAGTTTAAGCGAATTTGCACGAGTAGCTCAGTGGTAGAGCAGCAGATTGCAAATCTGTTGGTCACCGGTTCAATCCCGGTCTCGGGCTTTTGTTTTTTTGTTCTACACTAATTTTTTGAACTTGTCGATGAAAAAAAAAACTAAAAAAATTATTTTAAAAGCTAACTAAAACATGTCTTTCTTTTTGCTAAATTGTCTATCCACTGTTCCAACATTGCTTACAATCACACGATGTCAAGTAACTACCCAAGAGGTGAAGGTGGATTCAGAGGTAGAGGTAATGGTTACGGCTACTACTCCAGAGGAGGTAGAGGCGGAGGTTACTACAACTCTTATGATAACCAATACCCATATAGAAGACCTTACAATCCCGGACGTCAGTTCAATAACAACAGTCCTGTTGTACCCTCTGGAAGTACACCAGGTGCAAGTGATTCCACCCAGGAACAGGATTTCTATCCTTCAGATGAATCGGCTCCACCATCGGCTAGTTCAGAGCCATCTAATGAACTCTCAGCCAACAACAGCGGCATGGACCATCCACCGTTAGAGAGTTCACCACCGGGGATGCGCCCATACTATCAACAATCTGGTTACTATTCTTCTAGAGGAAGAGGTGGAAGAGGTACATATAGAGGCAGAGGTCGTAATAACTTCAGAGGAGGTTACCAACAACAATATCAGTACCATCAGGATATGGGATACGGCGGTTACTACTACGACCAGGAATACCAGTACATGGAACAACAACCTTATGAATATGAGTACGATAAATCCTTTGAAGAGGGCCAACAGATTCCATTACAACAACAAGAACAACAAGAACAAGAACAACAACAGGGACCAGCTATTGAAGAAGGCCCTGCCACTGCCACTACAGAAGGAAACAACTCCATAAGACAGGGGACTCCGGGTAATGAACGTAGCTTCTCCGGTGCACATCCATACAGTCATCCACGCAAGCCATACCATGATCCACGCGGGTACCATGACAACAGAGGACCACCGGGTGGTAGACATTCTCAGAGTCCATATTTCGATAACGGTGCCAACGTGGAGGAGGAAAAACGTAAGCAGAGAAAACTTCAAGAGAAGAAGGAGTTGGAGAATAAGAATGAAAACCATTGGATTGTTAGGCTACAAATTAAGGGTGAAGCCAAGGAATCCATCAGTAAATCATTTGCTGAATTGAAGAAGGTCAATGAATCATCTAAAGAGATAACCATGAAGAGATTACAACTGGAACTTGATGTTGCTAAGCTAGATAGATTGGTCAAGAATGAGGAGTTGCGCTGTAAACTCGCTGAAGATAAGTTGGAAGCCATGAACTTTGTGTGATTTTCCAACTTACAATATTTGTATAATACCCTTGTATATTATATTCCACACTTATGTGTGTATATTAATGAAGACAAAAAAGCTATTGCTTTTATATATCCTTTTACGTTGTTTAACTGTCTCTGTTCGTTAACTCCTGCTCCCTTAGTCTTCCCCAGTATAAGTATTTTTCACTCGGCGCGTACTGAAATTATAATTTATGTTAAATGTTGCCAACACTGTTCAGTCGTCTTTTCATTTATACTTTACAACCAGTTATTTAGAATCAATAAAATAAATAAAAAAGATGGGATTCTTCAACACTGACAACACATTATTCACAGGGTTAGCCTATGCTGCAATTGTCGTGGGTGTCATCAAGATCACTCTCACTTCGTTGAGTTACTTCTCAATGATATTTGATCTTTACATTCTACCTCCTGTTAATGTATGTATAATGAACTCTTTTTCTACTGTCAAATTCTTTTACAATTTACTAACTTCTGTTTCATAGTTTAAAAAATATGGTGCTAAACAAGGTAAGTGGGCTGTTATCACCGGTGCATCGGATGGTATCGGTAAGGAATACGCTTTACAGTTAGCCAAGAAGGGTTTAAACGTTGTGTTAGTGTCAAGAACTTTATCCAAATTAGAATTATTAGCTACAGACATCGAAACTAAGTACAAAGTGTCCACCAAGATTGTTGCCTTTGATGCCTCAACCGATTCTCCAGAAAACTATGTTGCCATCGCTAAGGCCATTCAAGGGTTACCTGTCACCGTGTTAATCAACAATGTTGGTCAATCACATTCCATCCCAGTGTCTTTCCTCGAAACTGAGGACAAGGAGATGACCGATATTGTCACTATCAATAACATGGTCACCTTGAAGGTCACCAAGACCGTGGCTCCAGTGATCTTGGAAACAGTCTCCAAGGAGAAACCATTGAGAGGATTAATCCTATCAATGGGGTCATTCTCTGGTATTTTCCCATCTCCATTATTGGCTACTTACTCTGGATCTAAATTCTTCTTACAAGGTTGGTCTGCCGCTCTAGCTGGTGAATTAGCTAGTAAGAAAGTTGATGTCGAATTAATGGTGTCTTACTTAGTGACTTCTGCTATGTCCAAGGTGAAGAGACCTTCCTTATTGATTCCTACTCCAAAGCAATTTGTCTCTTCTGCCTTAAGAAATGTTGGTAGAAGAGTCGGTGCCCAAGAAAAATATGCTACATGTACTCCATACTTCTCCCATGCATTATTCCACTGGGTCGTTGAGTCCACTGTGGGGTTGACCTCTAAGGTGGCCAATACGATTAACTTAAACATGCACAAGTCTATCAGAGTGAGAGCATTGAAGAAGGCTAAAAGACTAGCTGAAGCTGCCAATAAACAAAACTAAACTATATATAATATTAAAGTTTCAATCACAAAATTTTAACGTGTAACGTCGATTAGTCGATCGTCCCCTTAGTTTTTTTATTCTTCGCAATTTCTCTTTTTGTAAACAAAATAAACACAGACATTGAAAACGTTCTTTTGATTCTTAAAGAAGGGGGTAATCATACTTACACGTTACTATTATATAAACACGTTTTAATATAAACTATAGATTATAACAAGATGGCTGAACTCAATGATTTTGAAAGCCTGGAGAAAATTGGTGAAGGTATGTCCTCCATTTATTGGTTCTTTTTTGGATTTTTTTTTACTAACTCTGTTTTTATATAGGTACCTATGGTGTTGTTTATAAGGCTCTAGATACAAAGCATAATAACCGTATTGTCGCTTTGAAGAAGATTAGATTAGAGTCTGAGGATGAAGGGATCCCATCTACTACAATTAGAGAAATTTCCTTATTGAAGGAATTACGAGACGACAATATCGTGGCTTTATATGATATCGTGCATTCCAACTCTAACAAAATTTACCTTGTGTTTGAATTCTTAGATATGGATTTGAAAAAATACATGGAAACCATTCCTGAAGGTGAGGGACTGGGTGCTGATATGGTTAAGAAGTTTATGCTACAATTAGTGAGAGGTATTTACCACTGTCACGCTCACAGAGTGTTACACCGTGATTTGAAACCTCAAAACTTGTTAATCGATAAGGAAGGTAACTTGAAGGTTGCTGATTTTGGATTGGCTAGAGCCTTCGGTGTGCCATTAAGAGCATACACTCATGAAGTTGTCACTTTGTGGTATAGATCTCCAGAAATCTTATTAGGTGGTAGACAATACTCCACCGGTGTTGATATGTGGTCTATCGGTTGTATATTCGCTGAAATGGCCAACAGAAAACCATTATTTGCTGGTGATTCTGAGATTGACCAGATTTTCAAGATCTCTAAGGTTTTGGGGACACCTACAGAAGAAGTTTGGCCTGAAGTTAACCATTTGTCCAATTTCTCTACTAATTTCCCTAAATGGTCCAAACAAAACTTGGCTGGTCTCATTCCAGGATTAGATGCTAATGGTATTGAATTATTAGAACAATTATTGACTTATGATCCAATCGGTAGAATCAGTGCTAAGAGAGCTCTGTTACATCCTTACTTCCAAGAAGATTTCAGCCCTCAATCTGAATACCCACAGCAATCAACTATGCAGGTTGATTCATCTTCTATCTATGCATAATTATTCCCCTCCTTCCTTCCTCTTCCCCTTAGTTATCTTGCATCTATACGTAGCTGGCTATAAATTATACCTTATATTTGAAAAAAAAAACTCCAGCTACTCTCCTTGTTTCTTCTTCTTGTTTTGGGTTATTTTTATCTTTTTTTCTTTTTTCTATATGTAATTCTTTCTTTGTCATACCCCTTGTACGCTTTCAATATCTATCCTCTCTTTTATCTTTATCACCCTTTTTTTTGTTCCTTCACTCTTCCTTTTTTATGTGTCTAATGGATTCTTAAGTCTTTTAAAAAAATAGATATAAACATAAAGCTGTAATTAATAAAAATTGAAAATTAGGGAGGGGGTTAAAATAAGTACATAGAACAAAAAAAAAGTAATTAGTTATCAAAATAATAATAAAAAAAGCAAGTAAAAATACAATAAAGAAGTAAAATGATCATCTTGTCAATCTTTTCCCTGGAACAAGGGCAAAGATACAACTAAATGCAGCAGCGACAAGACAAATTAATAATAACACAAATAAGGATCTCTTTCGAAGTAGTTTCTTAACAAATGGTTCTCTAATTGGGATAAATCCACTATTGGAGGCCTTACTCTCAGAGTATCCAAGAAAACACAAAATGGGGTCAATCCGGAAAAATGAATTAAACAAGAAATATGATCCAAAGAAAAATGGGATAGTAACCACTGCTCTATTGCGTTTTGGTTTATGATTAGTGAATATCAAGGCATAACCAACCCAGAATGCTGCAAAGAAACAAATCATTGATAAAAATAATCTGATTGATGCAGACCGATATCCAATGTTAGCCATAGCACATTCACGAAGAAAATTAGGATAAGCTTCATGTTCCATAACTTTGAAAACGTATTCTCTAGATTCATCAAACACTTCAGGGTCATCACGACCTTCCACTTCTAATGCATGTAAAACACGATCAATCATTGGTTGTGGGATATCCAATTTCTTTTTAGCATCTTGCATGAAATAATTTAACAGTAATCGTCTAGTTGATTTCCGAAGTGAAGTACGAGACACATATTTAGTTTGGTCAAATGGTTTATCAGTTTTTTGGAGGTCATATTGAATCAGGGTTTCCACCATTTCTGGCTTGATCTTGGATAACCTGTTATATGCCTTTTCACTTTGTTGGGGCACTGTGTTATCCATATCAATAATTTGTGACATTCTTTTCAAGTCATCAATTTTAGCGTTAACCATTGGATCACTTGACCGCACTGAACCTTCACCTCTCAAGAAGGACGACACCCTATGTGGATCCGTATCCTCAAGTAAGTTGTTCTTCATGAGGAGGTCCAAAAGCATTGATGAAGTCCGAGAATCTCTAGAGGAAGTATTGGAATTTCTGTTGATGTTATTTGATTGTGTTGATGATCTGTTTCCGAGATAGTTTGGAGCAGGTGGTCCCGCTGCAGTTGATTGTTGTTGAGCCACTGCTGCTACAGCAGCATTAGTGATGCCATCGTTGTTGAGGGAGTGTAAACCTGCAGAGTTTCTGTTGGCAGCCAAATTAGTTCTAGACGTTGCAGCAATGTGTTGTGTGACAACATCAGCATGACGCACTCTTTCATTGACAATAAGAGAATCTTTTAAACCTCTCACATAGGATTTACATAGATACATGTGTTGAATGGTATCCATCCAGAAATCCAAGTAATCGATTGATTTTTGAGAGTCTCTCATGTAAACATAGAATGACCACAGATCCACTGGTGAACTTGTTTTCTTATTCAGGATTTCAAATAAGGTAGGCCATCTATCCAGTGGATGTTCCTTATACAAATTTGCTGCTGGATGCTTTTCACTAAGTTGTTGTTCAAATGAGGATGCATCATCGTCTTCATCGTTAGGTGGGTTACCCCTGAAATCAGCTAATTGTGACTGGTCTGTATAATTAGCCTGCACATTGACGGGTTGAGTCTGGTCCGCCAGTAAGTGAGCAGGACTGCTTTCTATATCAACCATGATGGAGTAGTAATGAAAGTGATGCCTGTATATGTGTGAAGTGTTCCTGCAACTTTGTTGTTACGATTGTTGTTTATTTTGTTTATTGTGGAACTTTTTTTTTTATGACGTTTTTCAAAATTTTTTTTTCCTGTTGATAAGGCGGGATGGGGGAGAGGAAAGGGAGAAGAAGGGGAGGGAACAATGGTGAATTTAATATTTATTGGAATATTGATGGGTTGTTGATGATAGAGAAGGAAAATCTGAGATCTATAAGAAGCAAATGTAGATGCTGAAAACTTTTTTTTTCTGTCTCTTGGGTACCCCTTTAGCAAAGCAAAATTAGGAATGGTTGCAGATCAGAAAGGTTAAGGGTCAGAATTGGGAATGTGAGAATGTTAAAAGAGTTTAAACTAATTATACTCCTTAGTCTAATTTAATAGAATAGGGATATTCTTTTATTTTTTTCTATTCGTTATATTTGAATATTAGCAATCTAAAGTCAAGAATAAATAAGTGAAAGAAATCTAGTAGATCAAAGAACCCCCCCAAAAACCGTTCAAAAAATGAAGATCATTTTACTGAAAACAGAAAAAATTAAAAATTGGCTGGTTTTCGCGTCGAATTTAAGGTCGATTGGTCGATTCAAGAGATTACGTAATATTATAGTAAGCATTTATTAGCAGCTATTATCAGTCGATTTTTCAGTTTTAGTTAAATTAAGTAACACTGGGAGAACCAGATTGGACGGTCTCCAAAATCTTGCAACTTCTCACAACTCATGAACACCATGAAACTTGATCCTCATGATTTTGGCCCACTTTGAATGGATAAAGACCCAATCATTTGGAATGTAAGGACTTCTGCTACCACTAATCAACTTAGTGAAGTACTCCATGTTATCATCCTTCCAGTAGAGGTATGGTAAAACTGCTATCCCTGAATCTACATCTTGTTTCATCACCATGAGTTCACTAACGAAAATTTGAATTCTACTTCTCTTCTTTTAACAATCTAAATTCAAATCAATCTAACTTTTAACAAATACAAATACAAAATACATGAACTATCTATCTTTTTTAACTAAATATGGGATGAAGAAAATATTTAACTAATTGATTGGTGTCGAACTCAGTAGAGATGGGGAACATATGGGAACTCCATCATATTCTCTTCTCTATTACCTTATTAAATGGTATCTCTAAATACTACTCGTTAATACAATATCTATTAATTACGTAATACGCGAGAATCCCTTTTGTCTATTCCTATAAGTATCATGTTTTTATTTGTTTCTTTTGTTTTCTTATTTTCATATTTGATTTGTTCTCTTATCCATATAATTAACATTGCTTACATCTTACTAAAACTACAATTAATATGCCAGTTGAGTTATTACTTAGACCAGTTATGAGACCAGTCATCAGGGCTCACTCTTATGTGGTGTACCCCCATCGTCGGTCATCTCGTTATGTGCCTCATATTATTGATTTAGATGAGGATACCTGCTCTGAATACGTTATTAGAAAGAGATTTGGTACTGGATCAAAGATATTGGATGTCTTTGATGCTAACGAAGATCAATCTTCTAAAGTTGGACCAGTTGATCATTCAAAGGCTCTTTTTTACTTGGTTAGATCCCGTGCAGTTAAAGGTGCTTACAAGATGTTCTCTAAGGAAATCTCCGGTACCGGTCCTAATGGCGAAGATGAACCAGTGTTAGCCCTGAGAGCTGGTATGAGATCCAATGTATTATTGATTAGATCCCCTGATGCCCCAGTTACTGAATTGGGATGGCACATTGTTAAACATAAGGTTGATGCCTTAGATTCCTATAGAATGTTTACTTTATCTGATGGTAACACTTACCAATGGACCACCGAAGGGAAATTCTTAGAGAGAGTTCAAAATGTCGGTGAGAAGGAATCTGAAGTTAGAGAACGGATCGCCCGTGTTGTGCCAGGGGGCAATGGGTTCAATTTAATTGTCGATGATTCTAAAATCCCAAGAGAATTGGCCTTAGCTACTGCCTTGATTTCATTCATTGATCAATGGAACACTGTTGATCATTTCGGTGGTATCTACTATGCAAGTCAAAAATGGCATGCTTCTTGGAAAAGAGATTAATCTCTTCTCATATTTCTATTGTAGTTCTTTTTCTATTTTTACCTTTTACACACACTCCCCGACCCCCTAATATAGTATCCAGTTTCCACTCCTCAGTTTCCAGTACCAACCAAGCTAGCCGTAAATCACCTCATTAGGCAATACCGGAAAGCGCGCACCGCTGACTCACTGGTTCTTTCAAAGTTGACCAGTTTTTGATTATTTCGTTGGGTGAAAAATTTTCTTTTTCAATTCCCCTGTTTTTTTCTTCTCTTAGTTTTACTTTAACTTATTATACCAGAATCTACAAAGAAGACACTACATTATGGCCTCTCTAAGAGTTCTTGCCTCTTCATTGGCAAAACAGGTGTCGATTCGTTCTATCAATAACTCGTCGACGACGTTATTATTAGCTACTGCTTCACCACGTTTACTTAAAAATTGTTTAAATTCAAATTCATTCTCCAAGCAATTGCAATTCCGTCGTTCTTATGCCACTGAGGTCGAGAAGGCATCCACTTATGCTGGTGCTGGTATTCTCTCAGGGTTCCACGACGAGAACGCCCACAAATTGGTGGACGTCTCTAAAGTTCTTGTCATCGGATCGGGTGGTTTATCCATTGGTCAAGCAGGTGAATTTGATTACTCTGGTTCACAAGCAATCAAAGCCCTTAAGGAAGCTGACAAGCAATCAATCTTGATCAACCCTAACATTGCTACAAATCAAACTTCTCATGCCTTAGCTGACGAGATTTACTACTTACCTGTCACCGCTGAGTACATTATTTACATCATTGAAAAGGAAAAACCAGATGGGATCTTGTTAACATTCGGGGGTCAAACCGCATTGAACGTCGGTGTTCAATTAGAGAAAATGGGTGTGTTTGAAAAATACGGTATCAAGGTTCTAGGTACCCCAATTAAAACTTTAGAAACCTCCGAAGACAGAGAATTGTTTGCTCAAGCATTAAATGAGATCAACATCCCAATTGCTGAATCCATTGCCGTGGACACTGTTGATGACGCCCTAAAGGCTGCTGAAAAGGTTGGTTACCCAATCATTGTCAGATCTGCTTATGCCTTAGGTGGTTTAGGTTCTGGGTTTGCCAACAATGAAACAGAATTAAGAAACTTGTCCTCACAATCTCTTTCCCTTGCTCCACAAATTTTGGTTGAAAAATCTCTTAAAGGTTGGAAGGAAGTTGAATACGAAGTTGTCCGTGATAGAGTCGGTAACTGTATTACTGTGTGTAACATGGAAAACTTTGATCCATTGGGGATCCACACCGGTGACTCCATCGTGGTGGCTCCATCCCAAACTTTATCCGATGAAGAATATCACATGTTAAGATCCGCTGCTATCAAAATTATCAGACACTTGGGTGTCGTTGGTGAATGTAATGTCCAATACGCTCTACAACCAGATGGATTAGATTACAGAGTCATCGAGGTGAACGCCAGATTATCAAGATCCTCCGCCTTGGCTTCCAAGGCCACCGGTTACCCATTGGCTTACACTGCTGCTAAGATCGGGTTAGGTTACACCTTACCAGAATTACCAAACCCTGTTACCAAGACTACCTCTGCCAATTTTGAACCTTCATTAGATTACATGGTTACAAAGATCCCAAGATGGGATTTGTCCAAGTTTGCCCACGTCAAGAGAGACATCGGGTCCTCTATGAAGTCCGTGGGTGAAGTTATGGCCATCGGTAGAAACTTTGAAGAATCCTTCCAAAAGGCTGTTAGACAAGTTGATCCATCATTTATTGGTTTCCAAGGTGCTGAATTTGAAGATTTGGATGACGCCTTAAAGAACCCAACCGATAGAAGATGGTTAGCCGTCGGTCAAGCATTGTTACACGAAGGTTACACCGTTGACAGAGTCCACGAATTATCCAGAATTGACAAGTGGTTCTTGTACAAGTTAATGAACATTGTGGAAATGCAAAAGGAATTAGAATCTATTGGTAAACTCGAGGGAGTCACCCAAGATGTGATGTCTCGTGCTAAGAAGTTAGGATTCTCCGATAACCAAATTGGATTGGCCGTTGGTTCCCACGAATTGGACGTTAGAGCTGCAAGAAAGGCTTATGGTATTACCCCATTCGTTAAGAAGATTGATACTTTAGCTGCTGAATTCCCTGCTGACACCAACTACTTGTACACCACTTATAATGCCACCACTCATGATATCAAATTTGATGAATTTGGTACTATGGTTTTGGGGTCTGGTGTTTACAGAATTGGTTCCTCTGTGGAATTCGATTGGTGTGCCGTGTCCACTGCTAGAGCCTTGAGAGCTGCCGGTAAGAAGACTATTATGATTAACTACAACCCTGAAACTGTGTCCACCGATTTTGATGAAGTTGATAGATTATACTTTGAAGAATTGTCATTTGAAAGAGTGTTAGATATTTACGAGTTAGAACATGCACACGATATTGTTGTCTCCGTTGGTGGTCAATTACCTCAAAACATTGCATTGAAGTTACAACAAGCTGGTGCTAAGATCTTGGGTACTAACCCAGAAGACATCGATAAGGCTGAGGACAGACACAAGTTCTCTAGTATTTTGGATTCCATTGAAGTGGATCAACCAGCTTGGAAGGAATTAACCTCTATCCAAGAAGCCGAAGATTTCGCCGATGAAGTTGGGTACCCAGTGTTAGTCAGACCTTCTTATGTTTTGTCCGGTGCTGCAATGTCCGTTATCAGATCCAAGGATGAATTAGAAACCAAGTTAACCAACGCTGCTGATGTGTCTAAGGATCACCCAGTTGTGATTTCGAAGTTCATTGAAGGTGCTCAGGAAATCGACATCGATGCTGTTGCCTCACAAGGTAAGGTGTTGGTGCATGCTGTCTCTGAACACGTTGAAAATGCCGGTATCCACTCTGGTGATGCCACTTTGGTGTTACCACCACAAAACTTGGAACCAGCTATCATGTCTAGATTGAAGGAAATCGCTGATAAGGTTGCTGCTGCTTGGAACATCACTGGTCCATTCAACATGCAAATTATCAAGGCCGAGAACCCATCTACTGGTGTTCCAGACTTGAAGGTTATTGAATGTAACATCAGAGCCTCCAGATCTTTCCCATTTGTGTCCAAGGTGTTAGGTGTCAATTTCATTGATGTTGCCGTTAAGGCTTTGTTGAATGAAAACGTTCCAGCTGCTGCTAACTTGATGGCTAAAGATTACAATTACGTTGCCACAAAGGTTCCACAATTCTCATTCACTAGATTAGCTGGTGCTGATCCATTCTTGGGTGTTGAGATGGCATCCACTGGTGAGGTTGCCTGTTTCGGTAAGGACGCCTTAGAGGCTTACTGGACTTCTATGCAAGCCACTATGAACTTCCACTTGCCAAAGCCACCTTCTGGTATCTTGTTTGGTGGTGATTTAACCAAGGACCAATTAGGTCAAGTTGCTAAGAACATTGAAACTTTGGGTTACAAGTTCTACACTGCTTCCGAAAATGTCGCTGAATACTTACGTGGTTACACTTCTTCCCCAGTGGAAGTGATTGAGTTCCCTAAGGACAATAAGAGAGAATTAAGAGAAGTTTTCCAGAAATATGACATCAAGTGTGTGTTCAACTTAGCCAGAGATAGAGCCGATTCTTTAACTGATGAGGACTATGTTATGAGAAGAAACGCCATTGATTTCGCCATCCCATTATTCAATGAACCACAAACATCCTTATTGTTCTCTCAAGCTTTAGCTGAAAAACTTCCAGCTAAGATTGCTGCTGAGGGTAATGACACCGTTGTGATTCCAACTGAAGTTCACAGATGGAGTGAATTCATCGGAGGTAAACCAGTTTAATCTCTCTATTTTGTTTTTTTTTCATGTAATTTTTCTAGACCCTATTCTCCCCTCCCCTAAAACATTCACAGAATATTAATGCTTTTAATCTTTTATAAATAAATAAATAAATATAATATCTATATTTCGTTAACAATAAGACCTGCTGCCACCCCCCTTCTCCCGCTGCGTTCACCAAAAAAGAAAAAAAAATCTGAGAAACGGGAATGTGATAAACATTTATATCTGGGAGAACGAGTTCTCTGCATTAATTAGTTTTATAGTTCATAATCAATTCATCATTGCTTTATAGATAGAATTCTATCTTCTCCCTTGCAAAAAAAACATAACTCACGTATAGATTAGGTTTACAATATGGGTGCCTGTGGTTCAAAGGAAGAGACCCCAAATACTCAACCCGTGGCTAAAAAGGCAACAACCACTCCAGCAGGTGGATCATCCAGTTCAGATACCACTACAACACAGAAACAGATCTCTCAACAGAGAAACGTTGCCAATGGTAGTGGATCAAATGGTGGTGCTGGTACTCTTGCAACGACAGCGGGTGCCGCATCAGATTTGGATAACACCAAAAGTAGCAAATCATCTAAAAAAACTAAAGGTGAAGTGAAAATGCTTCTACTTGGGTCAGGTGAATCAGGTAAATCCACTATGTTAAAGCAAATCAAGATCATTCACCAAGATGGGTTCACTAAAAGAGAACTATACGATTACAAACCATTTGTGTTTAAAAATATCCTGGAGTGTGCTCATTCATTAGTGAACGCATTGAGACAATTCGAACTCGAGGATCAATTGACTACACTCACCTCAGAGGATACTGAGATCATCCTGAATTTTGAAGTGCCAATGGATTTGGACTATGATCAATTGGATCCAACAATTGTGTCTAAGATAAAACTACTAGTTATGGAACCGGTGACCAAGAAAATGTTAGAGGAGAAGCGGAAGGACTTTTACCTACTAGATTCGGCTAAGTATTTCTTCGATAACTTAGATAGAATCGGTGCTCAAGCGTATATCCCTAACGTCACAGATGTTCTTAGAACTAGAAAGCAAACTTCTGGTATCTATGACACCAAATTCCAACTGGAAGATATTGATGTTCATTTGTACGATGTCGGTGGACAAAGATCAGAAAGAAAGAAATGGATCCACTGCTTTGATAATGTCACTGTGATCATGTTCTGTGTGGCTCTTTCCGAATATGATCAAGTATTGTTGGAGTCGTCTAGTCAAAATAGATTGGAGGAATCATTAAACTTGTTTGAATCTGTTGTTAATTCCATGTGGTTCAGAAGAACCGCTATCATCTTGTGTTTGAATAAGATTGATATCTTCATTGAGAAATTACCAAATTCTCCATTAGAAAACTATTTCCCAGATTACGCTGGTGGTAATGATGTCAACAAGGCTGTCAAATACATTCTTTGGAGATTTAAGCAATTGAACAGATCTAATCTAGCACTAACTCCGTATGTGACCCAGGCTACTGATACTTCTAACATGAAGTTGGTGTTCGCCGTGGTTAAGGAGACCATTTTACATAATTCATTGATGGATAGTGGTATTGTGCAAGGCTAACAATATTGTTATTCCGCCCACTTTCCTACTCTTTATCTGTTATTTGTTTATTATCTCTTATCTTCTCTCTTCTCTCTTCTTTCTTAACTCTTGAAACCGTTGGTGTACATTATAATATATATTTTTTCTTATTTTCCCCACCTATTATGTAGAAATTTCATTGAATCTCAGGGACCTCTTACGACCGACCGAGGCGAGGCTGAAAAATATAAATTCTTTAAAAGCATCATTAATTCCATCTTATGGCTTATCAAGTGAATTATATCTAACTAGTACAAATGATATCGAGGTTGACTAGACTATCTAAGGGTACAGTGGTTACACACAGAAACCATGTATACTTAGGTCTTACGTTAAGACGACAATTCCATGCGACACAATACCGAGCATTGAATCCTTTACTTCCGATTGACCCCACTGAACTTCTCTCAACTGATGGTGATGAGGAGGAACCAGAGGATGACAAGAACAAAACCAAGAAGGATAAGAAGAAGAAACAGAAACAAAATGGAGAAGAAGAAACGGAAGACAAATGGGCTCGAATGAAATCCACCATTGCTAGATGTCTCGAGACCACTGCGATAACACTATCATCATTGGTGATGTTAGGGTTGTCCGGTGTAGCATATCATGAGTTATATAACATGCGTGTGTTGAGCAAAATCGAGAAATCCTTCGATGAAGGAGACCCTACTGCATTACAAGAGAGACACAAAGTTGCCACAAAGGACAAACGATACTGGGTGGAACGGGAGAACCAGAAATCATTAGATGAGATATTCAAGGGACACATCCAGGGGAGATACTTCTTGATCATAGGTGAAAAGGGTACGGGAAAGACCTCTGCCATTCTGGAATCCATTAAAAGAGTCAATGGCTCGGATTGTGCCGTTGTGGATTGCTCATCTGATGTGGAATTGATGAGATTAAGAATAGGGGCAGCATTGAATTTCCAATTCTTCGAAGATTACATTGGGTCTTTGTTTTCCATAAGAGGACCAAGAGATACTACAGCATTGTTAGATATTGAACGTGCATTTGTGAAATTGGAAGAAGTGGCCAATGAACGTGTGAAACACACAAAGAGACCGCTTGTGTTGGTGTTCAATAATGCTCATTTGATCAAAAACGACAATGATGGAGTTGCCCTAGTGGAACTGTTACAACAAAAGGCAGAGATGCTCGCAGGGTCTGGATTAGTCACTATGATTTTCAATTCGGATGATTACTGGCTCTACGAGCGGTTTAAACAATTGTCTACCCGGTTGGAGATTTTAAATTTCAAGGACCTCCACAGAGATGAAGCATTAAATGCTCTGAAATCATCTAGAATGAGATACTTCGGGGAAGAAGTCAGCGACTCTACTTGTAGTAAGGTGTATGACTTGATTGGTGGTAGACCACAACATATTAATCATGTGGCTGCTCACAAGGATATGATCAAGGCGTGTAACGATATCATTGATAAGGAAAAGATCTGGTTTTTGAATCAATGCGGGTTGCTCGGAGAAGACATGGATGATGATGTCATGGAGAGCGGTAAGTTCTCGACATCTGCCATGCTTTTGATGAGGGAGTTGGTGGAGATGGATAGACGCAGATTGCAAAAGTTAGTTGCCGACAATGAACTAGATGAGAAATCCAAGGAACACGTTTTACCAGAGTTACCCTTGTGGAGAGCAAGACAGATTATGACAAGACCAGATTACATTGAAATGTATGACCATTACAATATATTCACTATTGATTCGTATTCCATGGTGAGAGCAGATTCTGTGCCAATGATGAGAGCATTCCATGAGATATCGTCACAACCCGACTTCGACCAATTATTGGAGGAGACTGTGGATAGGGTGGCACAAATTGAATCCTTGGGACGTACCAGAGAATTGGTGATGAAGGATTTAGTGTTAGGTGGGAGATACCAATTTGATAAGCTGGGAACCGAGAAGAAGAAATACACTCTGACGTTACACGGTGGTACCAAGGACGAATTCGATGGTGTCAATGATGATGATGATGATAATGAAGAGTTGTTGAAGCTGGATGAAATCCATGAAGGTGCTAGAAAGAAATGGTGGAAACGTAGAATGCAAGGTTACGGTGCAGGATATGTGCCAGCTGTCGCCAAGGAGGGTGATACACATCATATAGAGGAATCCCTAGATGTGAGCCGTGTGGCGGATGTGAAAGAGACCTGATATCGTGTTATATAAATTGTTAAAGTAATGTATTAAATTAAGTTATAATTTGAAAATTGTTTAATATATAGTATTATTATTGTTTTTATTTATTGATATATTAGCAGTTAGTTCACAAAAAAGCTTTTTTGCTAAGACAAATATGTAAAATAGTATTTAATCACCTTTCAGTCTAAAGATTATCAAAGTATTAGGCAGAAAAGTTTACAAAAAGAACAATATAGCTAAAAAGATAGATTTAAAAAGTAATTTCAGGAAAACCCCAGTTTCCCTTCGCAAATTTATTATACAACTTTTTGAGAAACCAGAATCATTTATCCACTTATTATATCTCTATTTTAACTACTACTTAATCTCCATTCAAAGCCCAGCATCGTGAAGTAATCCACCACTTCAATGCTTCCCATTAAATAAATATCATTACCAGTGTAGCTACCATTTAAATTCGATTATCGCACGACTCCATCCGTCTCTCGAAAAGTTTTGAATGTGTTTATTTGCCACTTAAAGAGAGCATACATATGGGGGAGATTAGTTCTCTTAAGATCAAGTACCACTACACAATTAAATAGAATAACAATTCAAAAAATGGATATTGTGTTAGGAATTCGTGTTAAGGACTCAGTCATCATTGCCACATCCAGAGCTTTCACTCGTGGTATCTCTATTTTGAAAGACACAGATGATAAGACCGTGACGTTGAACGATTTCAATTTGCTAGCATTCACGGGAGAATCCGGGGATACTCTTCAATTCGCAAACTATATTCAAGCTAACATCCAATTGTTTAACATGAGAGAGGACACGGAGATGAATTCCAAGGCCATTGCAAGTTACATAAGGCAAACACTAGCTAAATCGTTGAGATCGAGAAAGCCATTCCAAGTGCAAACGCTTCTCGGTGGTATCCACAAGGGTGAAGAACCATTCTTGTCCATGATTGATTACTTGGGTACCAGAGTGGACCTTCCATATGCTGCGCAGGGTTACGCGGCCTTTTATGCCATGGCCTTGTTAGACCGTCATTATAGAGAAGATTACACCTTGGAAGATGGATTGAAATTGTTAAAGAAGTGCAATTACGAATTAAACAAGAGAATGCCAATGGACTTCAAGGGACTATACGTGAAGGTTGTGGACAAGGATGGTATCAGAAGTGTTGACTACGACACGGAGGTTGCTCCTCTAGATTCTGACACTTTAGCTTAGAAACTAAAACAAAAATAAAAAAATGATTTGTGTATATCCAAATAAATTAAGTGGAATTATATATTAAAAACTTTATTGAAGGTGGGTGGGTGGTAGCTTATAAACAAAACGTAGAACGAAACAAAGTAAGGGAAAAAATAGGGTAGATAAAATAAAAAGGAATAAAAGGGGGGTTTCAACTGTTACAATTTTGAGATAATTTAAATCGTTATAGTGGATTCGTCAGCTTCAGACTCTTCTTCTTCGATTTCTTCTTCTTCTTCTTCTTCAGTCTCCTCCTCTTCCTCATCCTCATCCTCTTCTTCAACTTCAGCAGTTTTACTTTCAACTTCGACTTCAGTAGTTTCAGTCTCAGTCTCAGTCTCGGTTGCAACAGCAGTCTTAGAGGTAGTTTCAACTTCGGTAGTGTCTTCCTCTTCCTCGTCACCTTCTTCATCTTCCTCGTCTTCATCTTCCTCTTCGTCTTCATCGTCCTCATCGTCTTCACCCTCCTCTTCTTCCTCTTCTTCCTCTTCAGAAAGAGGAACCTCAGTTTCTTCTGGCTCAGCGGTGACGTACTTGGTGATAGACACAGTACTAGTGATTGGTTCATCATCTTCGTAATCTTCATCATCGATAACAAGATCCTCATCGGATTCCACAACCTTGTCTCCTTGTTCAATGGCGGCGGCAGCATCTCTTTCATCCTTTTCTCTTTGTTGGAATTCAATGTTAGCCTTAGCTCTTAAAATAGCCAAATACGATTGACCATCGTTGACCAAAACACGAATAGTGGTCTTCAAGGAACTAGTAGTATCCTTTAAGGAATCAGAAGGATCGGTAGTCAATATCTTATCTCTAACATCCATTAATTCCTTCTTGATGGCATTGTACTTCTTCCATTCTTCCCAATTGTCACCGTTGTTAATGATATCAGCAGAGTATGCAGCCAGAGTTGATTCACTGAATTCAGAGAACCCATCTAAGATGGTCTTTCTCACATCCAACACTTTGTCCTTGAATTCTTGTTCAATGGCTAGGATCTTAGCCTGAGACTCATCACCCGCACTAGTGATGGCATCCTTGTGTTTTGCCAACACGTCTCTGTAATCTTGTCTAGACACCGGAGTCTCCAATGACTTGTCATTAATCTTGACAAGTAGGTTGTGAGCATCGTGGTATTCCACACCGTTAATCAAATTACCCAATTTTCTCAAGGATTCCTTTGGTTCTTCAGTGAGCCTAGCGTTAGCATCGGAAGCCAATTTCTCAACCTGGGTATTGAAATCAATTAGGGCATCATTGATCACAGATTTCAACATGGCTTCATATTTTTGGGAAGTAGGAGTTGGTGCACTACTGGCTTCTGTTTCGGTAGATGCAGCGGCAGCGGCGGAGGCAACAGGGGTTTCCTCTGCGTTGGCCAAGGTATCAGTACCAGTGGCGAGGGTGGTTTCCTCTGTGTTAGCTCTTTGTAGTTTCTTGAAGAACTCAATGTCCTCGTAGTTTGGAATCTTGAATCCAGCACCCAAGATTCTGTTGAATTCCTGCTTTAAGAACTCGGTTTTAGATTCAAATTTTTCCTTGGATGACTTGAAGGTGATACTGTCGTTATGGAAAGCGGCAATATCTTCAACCAAGCGATTATAGAGGAACTTAGCACCATCAATGATGAAGAAAATACCCTTCTTGATATATTGGAATGCAGTAGATTCTAATAGAGCGTTGTAGTATGGTCCAGCAGGGGATTCCAAGAATTTCTCGTAGTATTCCTCGATGGCTGGTTCAACGTAAAAGTGGTATTTGAAGTACACCCAAATGATAGCCTTAGTGGTGAGTTCCTTGAATTTGGACTCAGCAGTTCTGTAGTATAACTTGATGTTTGGTAATATGGTATTCTTGGCGTGGAAATGGGAGTAGACGTATGCTTCGGCGTACTTTTTCTGAGCAAACTTAACAATCACTGCACCCTTGACCTTCGCATAAGCGACAAACTTATCAGAGAAGTGGGATGACTTATTGGAGGCAGTAACGAAGAGTTTTGAAGCCTTTTTGGAGAGACTAGGGAAGTATTTGTCGACCAATGGCTTTGCATGTGTCACGTATAACTCTGATGTAGCCAAAGCAGCCTTGTCAACCACGGGTTTAACTGGAGATTGTGCATAGTATGCACTAACGGGCACGGCAACCTTCTCGTTGAAGGCGGAAACGGCTGGCACAGTGTAGGGAGACACCGCTGTGTAAGCCTTGTGAGTCACCTTACACACTGGGTTTGACTCCAACACATCGTAACCGATTGGCGTTCCGAGAGGACAGTTGTTGTTGATGTACAGGCAGTAGAACGCTAGTAAGAAGCATGCCAAGTAGCACTTAATTTTCTTGAAGGTCAATGCCATGATAATCAGTTGATTGGTATATAACTCTAGATGTCGTTACAAGAAAGGGTGACTACTCTTACCTTTTAGTTTTGTTGATCTTTCTTTCCTTTCCTCTTTGGGGGGCGGTTCACAAAAAAAATTTTTTTTCTAAAGATAGTACGTAAGATTATATATATATCAGTATCTAGGAGGTCTTGGATGGTATTGTTGACGAGGAGGCCTACTGTAGGAGGGACCATATCTGTTGTAGGAGGACGGTGGAGGAGCATACTGTGGTCTGTCTGGTCTGCGGGATGGTCCAGATGGGGGGATCGCATTGGGAGCATTCTGTTGTTGTTGTTGTTGTTGGTGTAGTTGTTGTTGTCTCTCCATCAACTTAATTCTAGATGTGTAATGTCTACCACCCAACCCGCCACCGAGTCGTCTTGGTTTCCAATTCTTCACAATCCGGCCTCGCTCGACGTCTACCACGATCTTTCTATCTCTCACGAGCATCCCATTGGCAGACTGAAATGCCCTCTGCGCATCGGCCTTGTTCTTGTACACGATGAAGGCATACCCCCTGGACTTGTCAGTGGTGTTATCTCTGACGACTCGCACTTGCTCGATCTCACCGTACGTAGCAAACTTGTTGTTCAATTCAATTTCATTAACTTCGTAGTCCAATCTCCCTATGAAAATAGTTTTGTAAGGGTCCCCATTGATGTGTGGGTCCTTGTCAGGTTGCCAATCTGCCAGTTGTTGCCTGAGCTTAGAATGTTCATTTGATGTAATCGCAGCGGGACCAGACGGCGTCACAGTGGGTTTCGTAGTTACCTCTGTTGTAGTAAGTGTACTTGAGCGTTCGTCTGACAACAATTTCAAAAATGATGCTAACCCGTCGGGTGTTGTTGTCTTGCGTTCTCCCGTGGGTCTGTCTATAGGTGTGATATACTTGTTCGCATGTTGAAGATATATTATGTCATTGATGTATGACGGATACTTGTTGTCTGTCATATCTGGATCCTCATTAAATTAAGAAGAATACAAGTGTATATCTGTAACCCTGTATCTCTTGTATCTCAATTTTTTTTAAATTTTCAAAATAGACCAATTCATGCTAGTGTTAATAGTTTTTTTTATATGGCTACTACATTGGATATGTGTACACTGCTATGAATAAGCTAGCTACCAATGGTAAATAAACATGACCGGAAAAGTTCCACCATAGTAAGCCCAAGTTTTGATAAACACATGGAGGACTAGTTTGTGGCGGGGATTCGTGAATCCACACTTTACAAGTTTTATCTTGTCCCCTACAGATCAAACCTGCTCCCCCACCCCCTGATAATGCCCAGATAACTATGGATACAACACAGATCAGGAATAATAGTTATACCCAAACCACATCTACCTATTACTAAGCATTTTTGGGAGCAGCTTTCCACTCAACAGCCACAATGTAAATAAAATACTATTTAAATTGGTAAATCTGCCACCCATCCTCTGCTATATTCATTGGTACACTAATCAATTGTGCTCTCCCTTTACCACTAATAATGACTACAGTGAAAACACAAACTACAAATTCCACAGCCTCCCACACTGAAGACTCTTTAGATAAAAACATCGAACAGATCATCAGATCTTCCAAGAATTTATTTGTCGGTGCTAAACCAACAGACAAGTTAGCCTTCGGAGCTGATCCAAGAGGGTTAGAGATCTTACCTGATAATACAAGAAGAAGATTTGAAGAGGCCGGCATTGACCTGTCTCGTGGTTACCCAGAGACACCAGCTAAGGAACTGATTCCAATCTACACTGATGAAGCGAAGGCAATCAGAGAAGACGAATATCCATTCATCGAGAGAGCTAAACATGCCGATCCAGAAAAGAAGGCCCTCTTTGGTGCTGCCAAGGAGGTTATTGATTTGACTAAATATGTTGGTACAGAGATTGTCGGGTTACAATTATCTGAACTCACCGACACCCAAAAGGATGAACTAGCATTGTTGATCTCCGAAAGAGTTGTCGTTTTCTTTAGAGACCAGAAACTATCACCACAGGCTCAACTCAAGCTAGGTGAATACTATGGTAGAGTTGAAGAGCATCCACAAGCTAATTTGGTGCCAGGGTACCCAGGTGTTAGAGTTATCTGGGAAGATTACTTCAGATTAAGAGGCGGGCCTCCAAAGAACTGGAAGGCTAACAACTGGGGAAACTTCAATTCTAAGTACACTAGAGGTACCCAGACCTGGCATACTGACCTAGTGCATGAAAAGCAACCTGCCGGAATCACTCATTTGCATTTAGATGCTGTTCCGGATGACGGTGGTGACACTAACTGGGTTTCTGGATATGCTGCCTACGACAAGCTTTCCGAAGAATTCAAGAAATTCTTGGATGGTAAGGAAGCCGTGCAACAATCCTTACATGGGTACTTGGATAGAGATGATCCATTCAGTGGGCCACACAAAGTTGAAAGAGTGCAGCCATTGGTTAGAACCAACCCCGCCACAGGTTGGAAATCTCTGTTTGTGAACAGAGGTCACACAAAGAGAATTTTAGGTATCTCTCCTGTGGAATCTGATATCATTTTGAATTATTTGTTTGACATTTATGATAAAAATGCTGATATTCAAGTCAGATTCAAGTGGGGTCCAATCAAGCCTGGATACGGGACAAGTGCTCTTTGGGATAACCGTGTTTCACAACACAAATCAACCTTCTACGAAGATTCGAAGGATAACGATGGTAAGAGTGAACGTCATGGTACCAGAGTCACATCTTTAGCTGAAATTCCTTTCTTTGATGCTAACTCCAAGTCCCAGAGAGAAGCATTAGGCTTGTCCCTAGAGGAATGACGAAACTTCTTTTATAGTTTTTTACTTTTTAACTCAGATTATATGCTTATTTCAACAAAATTAGTAATATGATTTATATAAATACCGTAATATACATGACATGAAATAAGAGATAGATATACCCCCTACCCACGTTTTATTCTAGGTCTATTTTCCTGACCCAACACAATCAATGCACTATCAGTTTCCATTGACCAATTATACATCCACTCTCTTTTAGTGGAATTATATTCCCATGCTAAATTAATGCTCGTGTCATTCAATTGTCTAATCGCAATACACCGAGCAGCTAGGGACCCATCATTGATCAATAAATATCTAATGACACAGTTCAAATAAATATCAGTCAATCTCACTTCCAACAATGTATTAATTTGTGATCTTAGAGTTTCCAGTTCAACAGTGAATTTCAATGAATTAATCAATCTAGATTTTAATCTAGCTTTTGAGATATGCTTGTTATGTTCTCGTTGTCTAGAATCAAGATCTATGACTTTAACAATTTCTTCACCTTGATTATGGATAACCTGCATTAAAATCTTTCCAATGTAATTCTTCGTCTTAAATAAATTCCGAGCATCAATGTTAGATGACTTGGTAGTCTTAATTAAATTCAGTTCAGTGATTTTCTTTCTACATTCATGGAAAATATTCCGTTTAGCTCTAGAAATATCAAAATTTTGAAACTTTTCATTCATTCGTTGTTCATCAGTAGCTCTTATTGTGTCATTGTAGAACTGGGTCATTGCTAAATTAGTCAAAATGTTGGATAACTTTTGGTCTTGATATAATAAAGTTATTGGGAACTTGTACTTGGTTTGATTCAAACAGAAAATGATGAATTCTGTTTCATATTTCAAATCATTGAACACTTGAATGGAAGTTTCCTGAAATTGTTTTTCAAAGAATTCCCCTGAATTCTCTAGAGATACTTTCAAATCAGGAGTTCTTGGTTGTTCCGCTTGTTTATTAAAATGATCTGACAATATTTGTGCACCTAAAGGTAACACATTTTCTGGTTTATCATGATCAGAGACATCCGTGTCAGATAATACCTCAATGAAAGAATGATCCACATCATCCCCTTGTCTTTGTTCTTGTCTTTGTTGTTGCAGGTAAATACTATCCAGGGCATTGATATTCGCTTTAACCACTTGATTTTCATGTTTTATCTTATTCAACATTTGCAACCGAAGCCGTTCTGCAGTTTCTAAAGTGTACTTCAATAAACTGTTATCCGAATCGTCATCGACGTAATCCAATTGTTCATTGTCATTATTCTTGAACACCCATGGTTCTTCAAGATATTGATTTCTCGTTTGCATTACTGTTTTCCACCATTGGATCTCTACATGGAAATCATTGATCTGTCCAACGACAACGGCAGAATCCACTAATATCTCTATCTTATCATGAAAGAAGTGGACAATCCCATTCACTTTAATCAATGTATTGAAATTCTTTTCGTATTGTAAATTGTTTGTGAGATAATGGAACCGCTGTAATTTAACAGTGACAAACTTCTCAGAGGATCCATCATTGATATTCATTAGATGCACCGTGTGTGGTTGTTCTGGATTTTGATAATTTTGGAATTCTTGCCATTGTTCACTAATGATCTTCCCCACGATGGTTATCTTTTGGATTGGGTGGTTTCCTAACATCACAATGTGGTTACTATCAGGTTTATAACCATCGGAGTCATATACATCGATGCATCGCCTCACATTTAGTAAATCATCAATGGATAATGGTAAATAATCATATTTCAAGGTTGGCGAATTGTGGAATATACTAGGATGATAGAAATTGATACCATCCTTTCTAAATTTAATATGATTTCGTCCTGGTGCAAAATCAGTGGAAGAATTGGACTGGAGTTGTCGTCTAGCTGATTCTATAACTGGATCAGACAGAATCTGACTCGACATTCCGTTGCTGAGAACCTTGACTTGCTCTATAATGGTTTAAACTAGGAAAGTAATATATTATATCAAAACAATACACTTCACATATTATAAGCCTAACGCGATGCACAGAGTTGGCGTCGATTTTTCAAACATACGTCGATAGTCCCCCGGTGAACCGGTTTGATCTGCAGTATCTCTTGATCATCGGTCATTTCCGATTTTCCACTTATCATGGATTTCGATGATAATTTTTTCTTTTTACCCCCCTTAATATACTATTCTTCTTCTTCAAATTTCTCTCAAAATACATATCAAACCACATCATGCCACCTATCACTTGCCACATCTTGGATACTACCAGAGGTAGACCTGCCTCTAATGTGAAATGTGAAATCAGTTATCTTTCACCAAATTCATTGACTGCTCCATCCACCGATGCTACACCATTTGCATCTGCATTGACTAATCAAGATGGGAGAGTTCCATCTTGGACTCCAATCAGTGGTACCTCTGAGGCTACTTCATTCTTTGAGACTAATGGGGATTGGATTAAGTTAACTTCAGGATTATACAGAATTAGATTTTACACTAAGGAATATTTCGAAAAAAGAGATGGTGGATTGACGTTTTTCCCATTCATCGATATTAATTTTGAAGTTCCAGCTGTGCCTGATAAGCATTACCATGTCCCATTGTTGTTGAGCAATTATGGGTATTCCACTTACAGAGGTTCATAGATTTAATCTTTTATCTTTCTTTCGTATACTATTTTAAAAAATTTAATTTTTTAGTTTATTAAAAAAAAAGAGTAACAAATATTTATTAATTTCCATAAAACAATAGGATAAACAAGAAAATAAAAATGGGGAGTAGTAGAAGAGGAGATAGGTATTAAGAATAACAGAAATAATTCATGGAAGGTTAGGTAAAAACTTAGTAAAAAAGGCGATTAAAATAATAAACAAAAAAAAAAAGATAATAATAGAAAAAGAAAAACACAAGCAACAAAAAAAAACTGGTTCAATGCAATAATATAAGTAATTTTTCAATTATGAAAGAAATGAGTAAACTGTCTTGACAATTCATGAACGGGCATATCAAATTGTTTATAAGTATTCAATTCAATTCTGATGTCTCTCACTTTATTTGGATTGGCATGTAAATAAGAATATGATTGTTTTAAAGAAACATTGAATCTATTATAATCAGCTTGAGAAAATGTTTCATTTAAATAAATTGTATTTGAGAAATTGACAGATTTAGAATTATTGTTAGTCGTGGATGTAGTTTCCGAATGCGAAGGAGATGATCTATAAACAGAGTTTTGAGCTTCAGGTGATGCAGATCTAGATGAGGAGGAACCAACAGCGGCTGATACATCTGATGAACTTGAATGAGTAGAGTCTCTTAATGAACTAGCTGATTCATTAAATCTTGGATCAAATTGTAATTGATTATAATTAGAACACGATGATTTAATGCAAGATTCTAAACCAGAGATATCAACAGTGGAGAGGGGCTTTTGAGGTTTATTGCTAGTCACAATTTCGATATTCTCAGAATCTAACTGATCTGAGAAATGACGTTCTTTGTAATGCTTATAGTAATAAGATAAATCATATTCACCCTCTTCAAATTCAAACGAATAAGCATTGGAACCTTTGGTAGCAATCGATTGACAATCGGTGTTGTTAGAATTGATAGTGTTGTTTCTACTCAGGGATTTCTTCTTCTCTAATGATTTAATACGAATGCTTCTCTTCTTAATAGTATCAGCCTCGGTAGGTGGTTTCACAGTTTCATCCTTCAAGTTGAAAAATGAGGTTTCACCTAATCCGATAACAGTAGATAAATAATCCAAGTCTTCATCCAAGACAAATTCGTCACCGTCTTGATCTATAAATGAGTTATCCTTGATATTTTTCCCCATGGCAGTAGTTGAGGTCTCCACGGATGACTCAGGAACAGTAGTAGAGTCATGATCATTCTTAGGCACATTTAATTTCCGATCATCACCAACGACAAAACTCAGCACATCATCATTTTGTTCTTCGACATCACTCAAATCGGCATTCATAGGTAATAATGAGTTACTGGATGCAGCGACACTACTAGTAGCAGAAGTAGGAGCAGCAGCAGCAGTAGCAGAAATACGAGTGGAAGAATTCACAGACTCTTGACTTGGATTAGCTAACGATAATGATGAATTTGATCTCTTGAACTCAGTGACACTAGTGAAAGTGTGACGTTTCTTGATAACAGGCTTTGTTGTTGACTTTGGAGCAGCGGAAGCGATTGACACGGATGACACACTTGATCTTTTGGACAATCCAAACTTGCTTGACAGTTTACCAGTCATTGAGGTGGACTTAACTAATGGAGCCCTGGTTGTAGTGGTGGTAGTAATCGTAGATGATGGAGGAGGAGTTGATAGATTCATTGATGATGAACTCTTGAACAGTTTTCTGAAGGCACCTTTGAAACCAGACTTCTTAGCAGCAGGAGCGGTTGTAGAAGAACTTGAGTTATCTTTAACGAGAGCAACCGGTAATGGAGCTTGCACTGGTGCTGGTGTTGGAGCAGGGATAGGAGCAAGAATAGGCTCAGGTGCAGGTGAAGGAGTAGGTGTAGCAGTACTAGCAGGAGCAGGAGCAGGCACAGCTGGAGTGGCAACCCTTTGTTTCACTTCTGTACTAGATGGGGCCACTTGTTCAGTAGTGGCGGGAGTATTAGTGGTAATGGCAGTAGGACCAGTAGTAACAGAAGATGGAACTTGAGGTTTCTCTTGAATAGATGACACTGATGATTTTTCACTGTTAGCCAAGTAGAACTTAGATTTGCTACTACTTAGAGTTAATTCGGCATCTTGGTAATCAGCTGTGGTGTCCCCAGTGGTATCCACTCCACTGATATCCACTTTCTCCAATGGACTAATCAATTCTTCACTACCGGTAACCTCAATAACTTTGTTTTCGTCAATCATACAGAGTCCATTCTCAGAGCTTCTGCCACCTTCACTGCTGATGGAGGAATCCAAGTTTGTCGTAGTAAGTGAGACGGGGCTGAAGTCTGAGTTCACACCATTTGTCAGGGAGAACAGAGTTTCGTTACTACTCAATTGTTTAGCAGATAAGTTAGATGACGGCACTGGAGAACCATCACAACCACCAGTGTTTGTAGCACTCCCACTGCAACTCAAGGAAGACGCTGGGGTATCTGTATTATTATTGACGTCTATCGATGGTGATGGAGAGCAAGAAAAATTTTGAATAGTCGAGGAAGAGGAAGATGAGCCAGGTGTCGTTGCAATTGTATTAGTGGTACCCATAGAATTCTGTGATGTCATTGATATTCTATTAGTGACAGTAGAACCAGAGAAGGATGATCTGCGAGATGATGGAGTGGTAAGAGATTGTTGACACTGTGGTTGTTGTTGTTGTTGTTGTTGGTTTTCATGCACAGGAATCATTGGGGAAGCATATAGAGCCATTTGATTAGTGTGATGAGGTTGATAATTATTATGAGGATGATGGTAATTGTTGTATGCGGTGGCCATATTTGGAGCAGATTGCCGGCGAGGATTTTGGTAGTATCCATGATTATTAGCGACAATTGGTCTATGAGTTTGTTGTGGATGTGGATGTGGAGGTTGTTGGAACCCAGGAGCTTTCAAATTAGGCATGGAGACATGAGTGGAGAGCGCTGGACTAGCTTGATATTGTTGTTGTTGTTGTTGTGGTATTTGCTGGCCCTGTCTGTAAACTCGTTGAGGTCTAGAAGATCTATTTTTAGGCTGTTGTCTAGGTCTGAACACTTCACCATTGGGGAAGTAGTACATACCTCTTGAAGATGTAGAACTCAAAGAGTGGGTTCTAGATCCTGGTTGACTAGAGTTACCTAAACCATTTCTGGGTTGATAGTGTTGAGGGTGAGGATGAGGATGAGGATGTTGTTGTTGTCTGTGGTAAGGTTGTTGTTGGTGATGGTGATGGTGATACTCGAGAGACCCCGTGGACATCCGAGTAGTTGGTCTAGCCTTTCTGACAAATTTTTCATCGATTCTAAGTAATGAATCGGTGTTGGCATTTCTCATTGAGGGGGCTGAGGAAGAACAAGTCACCATTGTACTTTGTGTATTGATTGAAGTGAAAGAAGAATTTGAATTGCGTCTAGCAATTGGTACCATCACTGGATTTTGCAGCATATTAGGTGAATACCCTTGCTGTTGTTGTTGCTGCATTTTGATTTAAAGCGAATGAATATAGAGAGAGTAGTTAATTGTAAAACCGGAGAAAGGCTTATTTTTCAAAAAAAAAATTAAGTTAATTTTTTTTGAGTGGAATGTTTGTGTTATGGTTTGACTTAGATAGGAATGTCAGACAGATGCAGAGAGAGATATGTCAAAAAGTTTTTTTTTTATGAAATGCAATTTTGAACAAGTATGATGAACAATAAAATATGAATATGAAATGATAAATACAGAAATTGACACTCTGCAATGGTAAAAACACAGGAATGAGAGAAGCAAAAGATGGGAATGGATTAAAAGTAAAGAATCTCAAAAAAAAAAAATAGATGCAGCAAGAAAGGGGAAATAGGGAAGAGTTAATTAAGCAATGGGAGGATGAGAGGTGATTGTGTGTGAAGATGAAGTCAAAGCGAATGTATTATATAGAATGGTGGTGTATTTGATATATCAAGTGTAACCCTTTTTCGGAATTCAATGGAAACGGAGAAGAGGGGAACCAAGAGGAAAGGGGAACGATGATAGGAAATGTAGTAATGCCACTATCTTTGAGAGCAAGAGAGAGAGACAAGTGAAATGAAGAAAAAAAGAACCAAACACACAAGTATATTATTGTCTATATGATTAAGACAGATTAGACACTAACAACCAAGTTGAAATATGATATAAATGAGTAAAAGAAGAAGAAGCAAGAAAAATAAGTGGAAATAATAAGTAATTAAAAGGATGCCATTTACGTAAGAGAGTATATCGCTACATTTAAACTTTTAAAAAAATTTCTTTTTCTAATTATAGGTACTACTGTCATAATAAGAGGACGTGTTAATTAATTTAATTTTTTTTTTTATATGAATAGGGTAATGAATGTATACTGAATGGTTTATTAAATAGATTGATAAGTTAAAATTTGTTTTTATTTGGAATGACACAGTTTTGATCTAATAATTTAAATATATATATTAAGCAAAACTATTTAATTCAATAGAAATAGAGGTATAAAATAGTTCCAAAAATAAAGCAGCATTATAGAGAGAATTTTTTTTTTCTTAATTTTTAAATTTTTTTTAAATTTCTTATTATATAAATGCTTCAATTGAATACAATGAATTCCATATTAAATAACAATAATAGCAGCTACTTACATTGAATATAGAAATTCATATTGTCAAAATAAGATAAGATTTACTTCCTCATATGCCGTCATATGAATTTTTTTTTTTTTTTAGACTTGCTCTTATACTAAATCGGTTTACTTTACAATCTCATTTCGGTTTTGCATGGTCTCATTTAAGTTGAACCACACTCATTAGGAAACATTAAGTTTCTAATTTAGATACAGTCTCAGATCTCTATATATCTATTTAACTACTCCTTTACATTTTAACCTAAACTTCTCATCATTGTTAAAATACGTAACCTGTAAAACTTCAAAACTCCTTGAACTGAGCCGAGCACCACCACCTGAGCACTCCAGCCCCCCTTGCAGGCTTGCTCATTTCAAATTATTCTTTAACTTCTTATACCCGTATTATATTAGTCCTCCATGGTGCACATACCCAGAGACTGTTTTTTAACACTCTATACTTCTATCTACTTATACTCATAAACACACTCTACATCTCCATTGCTCTTAGCTTGCTTCGTTTACTATTCCTACCCACAGAATTCAATTCCATTTATAATTATCCTCTGTATAGTACCCCCCTCTTATAAACTTTACGCTCCAATAATAGACAAAAAAAATTGCTTTTTGGCAGTTGTCTCACGACTGGAAGCCAAACCTAGATCTCTAACTCTTCTAACTGGATTCTGGGCGGACAAGAAAGGAGTTAGATATGATACACCAAATGTTCTCTCTCACATGCTTAAATCATCTCGTTTCACGCTTCCTACTTCCTCCTCCTCCTCCTCCCCCTTTGTAATCTTAGCCCGGTTCTTTACTCATTGCTTAGCCTTCCAAACGCGAACGCAAACTATTTTAAACTATGGAGTCAGTTAGACTTTCCTATATCTCCAGTACAAAGAGGTGCTTTTGCTACATTTATGTCAAATTAAAAGATTCAATAGAATCAAAGTTCATTTTTTTAAAAAAAAATATATATATAAAATACACTATTTTTAGACTGTTCTCTTTCTAATCAAAGTCACTATCAAATATAATGTAGCTAATAGAACAGCTATAACGGTAACTAACTCAACACCACGAGAATCAGCCAATTCACCAACAGGTAAATCCACCTCAAAATGGTTACCAGATTGCACATCAGCAATATGGTAAACCTTAATATCGTCATCAAATCTATCAATACCTAATTTATCACTAGGATTTTCATTCAAAAAATATTCCTTCATCTTACCCAATTTCTGTTCATCACCAATTTTGCATGACCAATATAGATCCCCCTTAGGTATAACCACAGATTTCACTCCATCAGCATTGGGAGCACCGTACCGATAATGTAATGGGATTTCCACTCCACCATCTAGTAATACTTGCGTATCATTCAATAATAAATTCAATGATGATCCCACAGTGGTAATCTTATATTCGGGCAATTCCAAATCCATCTCCCGTTCATCATAAATGGCAAACTCAGAAACACCAGCAATTCCAGGTAATTGATATTTATCCACAATGATATCACTGGGGAAATCAATTACAAATCTTAATTCACAATCTCTATCCGGTTGGAAAAAACTGTAGAATCCCTCATTTGCATTATTAATCAATTGTAATTTGTACACTGGGTGTGACCCAGTTTGTAATAATTCATGTTTGGAAACGTATCCATATAACGTATTATGAATTGGATAACTCATCAAAAAAGTTGGAGTCAATTTAATAGTGTCATCCGAGGGTAACTTAAATCTGACACCACTCAATGCTGGTTCATATTCCCAAGGTTCTGGTGACATCGATTGGAATATCCCAACTTCCTTATTGATTTCTGGTTTATACAATTTATCCAATTTAACAGGTTTAACAATGGTGTCCCAATATAGTCTCAATGATACAGTCTGAGCCTTAGGATCAAGATTCACCACAAATGAATCGAGACTATTCAATGTGGATAAATGTAATGGTAATTCATCACTAGTGAACAAGTTCCATAATTTTAATAAGGTAACTTCAATATCATCATTCAATCCATCATAAAAATGATACTTGTACCATTCATTATGGAAAAATACAGGACGCTTAACTTCAGGAACTTTAAGTAATTTCAAAATCATACCAATGAAATCCTCTGATACACTAGTATACTCCTTGAAACTGGTTACCCACTGTGGTGCCAATTGAATGTCCAACCCTGGTTGATCCATTGCCCTGAATTCGGTGAAGATCGTTTGATTCAATTGTGCCGGTAATTCAGTTTGCAGTTTCGCCGTGGAATACTTTATGTCAAGCAATTGGATCTTCTTCAGAGTATCCACCAATTCTGTGTTCTTCAATCTGTCATATGGTAAGTTAATCTTCTCTTCCAATGATAATGGAATGCTACTGTTTGCTGGGATGTTGATGAATTGATCAGTTTGCGTGATACCTTTGAATACTTGCTCCGGTGATGCACCAGGTTGTATAAAGTACAATGACCTCTGTGTTATCTGTGTCATTATAGTTAATTATGTATATAATTTAAATGGAATCTATTACAAAAAAAGAAAAATAAAGGTATATACGTACAGATTTGATGGTGACAAAAAAAAATATTAGAGAGAGAGAGCGTTGTGCGGCGTTCAATGATGTTTCTTCTTCTTATGTTTCTTCTCAATTCTCTTTAATGCTCTCATTTCATTCTTCATAGTACCATCAACCATCTTATACTTACCCTTGACACCCTTAGGTCTACCAGCGAGACCCTTGTTAGTACCTCTGGCCACCACAAGTTTAACTGTTGGTTTAGTCTTCTTTTTACCACCCATCTTCTTCATCAACATTTGAATCTCTTGAGCCTTATCTAATTCAGATTTAGAATCATCATCAGCAATGATATCAGATTTCTTCTTCATCTTCTCTAATCTTCTCATTGCTCTCATCTTCTTTCTACCTTGAGCTTCTAACACCTTCTTGATTGGTCTAGCATTCAATTGTTTAGCCTTTTCCTTTATTGCCAATGCAGCTTCCTTGGTGATAGGTCTATGAATCTTACTGTGCTTACCCTCATCTTCCAAGAACCAATCAGGTAATCCCTCCTTGTCTCTGAAGGAATACTTGTTGAACCCGTCATTCATTAAATCGTTTTTGTTCTTGTGACCCAATGCCAATTCATGAGCTAATGTCATACCCTCCACAGTGGCAATGTCAACATCTTGCTTGTGTGATAGTTTAGCCTTGTCAGTTCTTTCATCTTCTGAATCAGTTTCGTAATCAGATTCACCATCTTTATTGTTATAATCGTTGGCGACAACCTCGAAATCAGAGTCGGATTCAGCTTCGGAGGCAGAATCCTCAGAGTCATCTTCAGTGACAGCAGATGTAGCACCATTAGCAGTAATATTACCAGTTTCATCGATTTTTTGCTTTTTAGTAACGGGCGTATCCAGTTGCACACCATCAAAGATAGAATCACTGAAAAAATTATTAGCCTTGGAACTCAAATTACCCTTCTTTTTCTTTTCAATTGTGGCAATCAATTTATTAATAGCTTCATCATCATCACTATCCAATTCAGAATCTGATTCAAATTCACCATTATCGGAATCAGAAACTTCCTTCTGTAAATCTTCGTCTTCAATACCTTCCCATGCTTCATCATCTTGATCACCTCTAGCCAATTTAGCACGTAATTTAGCATCTTTCTCCATTTTCTTTTCTCTATAATGGTTATGCATATCATTAAGTTGGTCTTCCAAGTTATCAACTTCATCACCAGATTCAATTTGTTCCAATTTCTTACTATCATCATCAAACACAATATCGACATCCTTAATTAAATCTTCACTATCAAACACCATAGATTTCTTACCCTTGGCGAGTTCATTTAATTGACCAGTTTTTTCTGCTTGTTTTAAGTTGAACAATGATTCAGAACCGATTTGAGCGGCATCAATACCGACTTGCATATCGGTTAACATATTCATTTGCATTCTTTGGATTTCCTTTTGTTTAGTTTCATTCTGTCTTCTCTTTTCTCTTTTCTGTTTTAATCTTTGTCTTTCCTTGAGGTCATCCAATTCTTTATCTATTTGTTGATCTTCTGTCAATTCTTCAACTTCTATTTCTGGCTTTTCCATGAGTGATTCATCGATTATTCCTAATGCCTCTCTAGCGTATTTTCTCCATTTGATTAACATTCTGAAGTCCTTTTTACCTAACACTTTCAAATCTTCACAACATGCCAAGAATTCTTTAGTTGTTTGTTTCAATTTCTTAAGAATCTTCCATTCTGGATCTTCACTGTCAAATTCAAATTTGGAGACAGACCCTAAAGTGTTTATCACCTCGTCTTCTTGTTTAACCCAGTCAAGCAATGGCATAGGATGGAAAAGGGTCCAATCACCCTCTTCATAACCAATTCTGGATCTTTTCTTTTTCTCTGGGTTGAACACCTTGGATTCATTATTGGCTGGCCCATCAGGCAATTCTTCAAACACTTCTTTAGGATCTAACAATCTTGGATCCAATTTCTTTGGAGCCTTGAAACCTTTACAGACAACGAAGATTTCAGCAGAAACATTTCTGGATGCTGGTGGTTTTGTAGCTTCCACCTTATCAAATAATTGTTTAAACACCCACACCAAGTTATTATAATCTCTAGATCTAAACACCTTAGTGACAAATGTACCACCAGGGGTCAAATTTTCCACAGCCAATTTCAAGGCTTGTAAAGTCAAATGGGATTGTGTGTATGCATCTTGAACCCAACCTAAACCAACGTTAGGGGCACCATCGTGCAACACTGTATCGGCCTTCCATGTTTTCATGTGACCTCTCAATTTAGATCTACAATCTTCTGTAGTGATATCAGATTGGAAAGTGATGGTATTAGGCATAGGTTTAATTGGCACAATATCGACACCAATGATAAGTGAATTCACTGGACATAATTGGGATGCCACTTGACACCAAGAACCAGGAGCAGCACATAAATCTATGACAACTTTGGATTTCTCTAAGAAATGACCAAATTTTTCATTAATCTGTAAAATCTTGAATGAAGATCTAGCTCTGTAACCCTTTTCCTTGGCCAAATAGTAGTATCTATCTAAACGCCCTTTGGCATTCTTCTTTTGTGTTCTTCCAGCCATAGTTGGATATTTAAATGTACAATTCAGAAAGGATCAATATAACAACAGTATTAAAGGATTTCTTTTAAAGAGATAAAAAAAATTTTTTTTTTGAAAAAAAAAAACTTTCTTCATCGTGCGGCTTAATGATACGTCGATGGGGAATGGCAGAGTTGAACAGGTAGATGATCTACTGAAGTACTGAAGTTGTGTTACAGTAGCAGATGATTAAATGAGTCTTGAGTGGCGATATCATTAGCCAGTTTAATGAATAGACCGATCAATAATGTGACCGAGGTATCATAACTTTGGATCACATGGGAAGTGCTGCCCAAGACCATACAACTGATACAGTAAACAATACCAAACTGATACAGTACAAACAATATAAACTTGAAGATCCAAAGATACTTTTCTGATGAGTAAGAACGCATATTTAAGTCTTCTCTAGGCAAAGCCAAGCATACTGCTATCGGGCGGTGATCAGTAGGCATGTATGCAGACCCAAATGAATCACAGATATTCGGAATTCCTCTAATAACCCATATTAGTCCTTGGTATTATACATTGATTTAATAACCTCTTGAAGTTAATCGAATACCTTCTATATATGTATAAATCTTCTTCTTCCCCCTATCTGCTACCTTCCCTTTAAGGTAATTGTGGCTCGCGTATTTCCGTTTTAGAGTTACACTGCCGTTTGAGTGGAGGATTGATTCAAATTGTATGATAGATTAACTATGAAATGTACTAGGTGAAACCCTTGGAATAGCAATACAGGCAGATTAGAGATGTCAACGTACATCTATATACATGGCAATGGTAGTAATATAGTCAAAAAAATAAGTAATAATAATAGTAATATTTCTACCCACTCCACTATCACAGACTAGTTCAACTTTTTTTTTTTCGTTTTTCCATAATAACCCTTTCTTAGTAATCCTTTTTATCCATTCCCCATTCCCCTTATGATCAGTATTTGTATGAAATATACTCATTACAGGAAACTTGAAAACCATGTCATCTTCATTTGTATCTGATTCACCCAACTTGGCGAGATCTAATTCTCAACAGACAACCACCGATGACTCACCATTGAAGATAGAGAATGATAAAAATGGATCATGGCCACCTCAAAAGAGGACCCGATTCGCATGCCAACGATGCCGTAAGCGGAAGAGAAGATGTGACGGGATACCGGATATTAAGCCATGCTCTAGTTGCCTAAAGGCAAAGGAAAATTGTTCCATCTTATTCAATAGACAAGATGACCAGAAATACATCAAATCATTGGAAGACAAGATAAGATACTTGGAACAAATGGTATCAGCTGCCTCCGCCCAGAAATCTTCCAATACCACCAGTTCCAAGGATGAAAAGCTTCCAGAAAGCGTCTCCATGTCACCCCCAGAGACAGAACCATACCAAGATGAAAACAACTTGGAAGACGACATCGTTAGGGGGACATCCTTCTTGGCCTTTGGGAATACCTCAGAATTCTTAGGATCAATTGCTGGTTTCAATTTGTCTTACCTGTTAAAGAAAACTCTGAGAGAAAATAAATCAACGACACAAGATAACCCTCCTCCACAGCCTTTGTCACCTCCATCTTCTGCATCTTCCCCGACTACACCTCTAGATGAATCGGCAAAAAGAAAGAAACGTCGTTTAAATGAATCTGCATTGACCAAGCTGCCAACCAAAACCAACACAACGCCCAAGAAGGTCTCATGGGATCAACTTGTCAATGGTGACACATACTCTAATGCGTTGCTAAACTCATTCATCAAAAACCAGTATTCAAGATACCCAGTGTTACCTAAACAGCAAGTCTACGAATTAAATGATAATAGAAAGAAACTCCTCACGGAACCCATCAACAGCAGAAATGACAGCGTTGATAGATTCGTGTTGTTGATGTTATATGCAATCGGGTTGAAAGTGTACCACACAGGGGGTCGTTCGATGGATTCCTTACCTTATAATCCAGAAGATCTCTACGATGAGGCCATGAAGAGCTTGGATTGGGTCACCTCCACAATTGACTTGTCGGCCCTATTATGTCTCGAATTAGTGGCACTGTACATGATGAGATCATCCAGTTCGTTACCACTATGGCACTTGATGAGTTTCATAATGAGATTCTGTATTGAGCTCGGCATGAATAGAAAGGAAGTAGAACCGGTGCCCAAGGAAAAACTATATGAAATGGTTCAAACAAGAAGACTATTCTGGAATGCCTATTTACTAGAGAGAGCTATTTGTTTCCACACGGGGAGACCATTTTCCATTTCTGATTCCGATATAGATATTGGAGAACCATTTAATATTAATTCAGATGTCACCAATAATGAACAATTATATGAGATCATCTACAAAAATCCAGAATTAATGAGTAACAAGGTGATCACTGATATGTCTATGGGGGTCACACTTGTGAAGATCCGTAGATTGGATTCTCTCATTCGTCATACCATCTATAGAGTTGACAAAGGTATCGAATTTGATCGGTTAATAAGAGATATCGATATGATTCAAAAAAGTTTATTAGAATGGAAAAACGATGTTCCAGAATTTGAAGATTTAAATTCACAATTGTTTACTACATTGTTATTCAATAGATCAATGAGAATTTTATTGGTTCCATTACTATCGAGAGAGGTCAATGACGATAATAGGGAACTCATCAGTGGTTATGTTGATCAATGTGTTAAATCTTGTGGGACAATCTGTCTGATATCTAAGAAATTAATTCAATTAGATGGATTCTGTGTTTCATTTTTGGTGTTACAAACAATTTTCCTCTCAGCGATGACATTAATCTATGCTATTCTGACCGACAAGTTACCATGGTCTATCGAGGTGTCAACTTATTTACAATCATGTTCTACTTCATTATTTGTTATAGCTGAGAGAATGCCTGTAACTAAGGAACACATTAGGGATCCATTTGAAAAATTCTTGAGTCATACAATGGATTACGTTTACAAGAAGCAAAATGCACCTAACGGTGGCACTCCCATCAACAGTAATGGGACAGGAAATTTCCGTGTCAATGGGGGTAACATATTGGATCACGGTGCCGTAGGGGCTTACCAGATGCATTTAGATATGTCATCTCATGTTGGAGACACTCACACGGGGAACTCCCCCTTGATCTCTGCTCCATCACCACAGTTGTCTGCATTAAGAAATTCGGACGTGAATTTTGAGTCATTAAACATAGGTAAGGAGGCAACAACAGCGGTAGGTACTACATCTACTGTTGCTCCAATGACGCCCTTACTGGCGGTTAATAATACTGCATCGGCAGATGACTTGAAGCAACAAGAGCAGTTTGATAAACTTTGGAAGATTATCACGGATAATACTTTTTCAGTGTTAGAATCTGAACAAGGTAATGGTGATACAGGAATCCAGCCAATGGATTTACTATACGGTGGGAACGATTTATTTAATGCTAGTTTGTAGTTTTTGTTATACTTAAATATTATATATAGAAATAAAGTCAGTAATATAGAATATTACCACTAATAGTACTCAAATAACGTGCTAACTGTGGCTATGCCACAGATCTCTTTAAATCACGAGGGTCGTGTGAAACTCAAATTAAACCCGCTCATTTTCAGCCCTAATGACTTCAGAACTATCCGTTCGTGAGACTAGGAAGCGTTGATGTACCTTCTTAAGATATCATTTATCAGTTGTATGGTATATAAGTTGTTTCTGAACTACATCTGATATTGGCTTCTACTTCTTTGCAGAAAAAAACAAAGAAATATTAGAGACAAATGCCACTTCATTGGGAAAAAACTCAAAAGGTGAACGGAACATCGCCGACTTCAACAACATCTTCCGCTAAACTGCCCATCCCTGGATCAAGACCTGCACACATCACAAAATCTATACCATCAACACCGGCAAAACCTACAGCATCACACACACGTTCTAAGTATGCCTGTAGTAGGTGTAAAAAATTCAAAAGAAAATGTGATGGGAAGCCTTGGATTAAACCGTGCTCCAGTTGTGTCAAGGCTAAAGTGGACTGCTCCATGATGGAAAATAAAGATACATCAACAGATAAATTCACATATATACGAATGCTAGAGGAAAAGGCCAAATACTTACAAGAACAAATGGATGAATTATCGAATGTGACAACACCAATCGCAATACCAACCATGACACCGGTGGAACAAACCTCACCTCAAAGTGCTCCTAGTAGTTCAACAACACCAGGAGACTCCAATGGAGACACCACGGCAATTACATCACAGTCAATGTCCAAGGAGAAAAACAGAAGTTTGTTCCATGGGACTACCTCTGGTATGAATTTAGCCTTCTTCTTACAGAAAACTGTCCAGAATTCTCCAACAATAGTGTCATCAACCTCCGATGTTTCGTCATCCAGCCATAGAGCATGGAACCCGGACGGAAGTGCAACGTCTAAGAAGAGAGATGCAAAGCCAAAACCTACAAAGAAAGATGTAAATTGGAAATTTCTCATAGAGAATGCCGAATTTGGGAGAAGCTTGTTGGATTCTGGGTTCGAAGATACACTTTATAGATTTCCTGTCACCAACAAGCCAGATGCTCTTGAATGGCACGATCAAAGAGCTCACTTATTGTCTAGTAAACCCTTATCAAGAGAAGATGAATTGAAGAAAGTTAAACTCTTGTTGATATACGCCATTGGGCTACGGTTACTTTTACTGAGTGGTGTGGACATCTCAGAGATGGTGATCCCCTACACATTTGTGGATTTCTATGACGAGGCAAAGAAATGTTTAAAGAACCTCATTCAAGTGGTGGATCTAGAAGTTATACCATGTCTAGTGTTGACCGCGGTGTACTTGATAAGAACATCCAATGGTGAAGAAACCTGGCATCTTGCTAGTTTGGCTATGAGATTCTGTGTTGAGTTGAAATTGTATAGAAAGGAACAACAACCTATCCCAAAGGATCAGTTATACAGTTCGGTGATGAGGCGGAGAATCTTTTGGACGTGTTATTCTTTAGATAGAGGTATGTGTTTACATATGGGGAGACCCTTCTCCATTAGTGATCATGACATCGACTTGGAATTACCTTATAATATCAATACCAACGTCAAGGACAACAATGTGCTTTATGATTTAATATATGTGCATCCTGAACGGATCGATTTCAGTGAGGTGATCACAGATTTATCCACTTTTGGATCACTTTCGAGAATACACAGACTAGAATCATTTGTGAAGAATAGCATTTATAGACTTGATCGGAAACTGAACACTACAGAACTCATTAACGAAATTTCGATTAACTACCAGAGATTTGATAAATGGCAGTATGAAATCCCTAAATTTCAAGATGAATACACTCAATTGTTTATGACTTTGTTATACCATAGAGCCATGAGAATCTTGCTGATGCCGTTATTACAACGGGACGCTAGTGAAGTTACAAATAATCCAGACTATGAATTCTTGGTGTCTAGATGTATACAGTCTTGTGGTTCGGTTTGCTTATTGGCCAAGAAATTAATTCAATTCGAAGGTTACAGTCAATCCATCATCGCTTTGAACACCCTGTTCATTGCTGCATTAACACTAGTGTACTGTGTGTTATCCGGGAAAGTCAAATGGAGTCTTGAGATCTCTACTTATTTGCAGTCATGTTCTACTACGCTATTCGTCATTGGTGAGAGAATGCCAGCTACAAAGAAATATTTGAGAGACCCATTTGAAAAGTTTTTAGAGAAAACTATTGAACAAATGTACCGCAAACAGAGTATGCAAAGACAACAAAAGCACAAAGCATCAAGCTATGGCAAGGCAGTTCTTTCCGGACCCCTTGGTACGTTATCCCAGACTAATACCATCACACCTCTATTCCCTACTCCATTCAATTTCGAAAACGTTCTCACGCAAGATAATCTACCAATAATTGGCAGTGGTAGCATTGCCAGCAGTACAGGTAGTGTACATGGCACAGACGAGGCCAGATCTGGAAGCAGTCATTCGACGGGGCCACCAATAACTGAAAATAACAACCCACTCACTGATTTTGATGATCTTTGGAGAATGATTAATGAAAGTAAAGTGATTAACTTTGAGGACCAAACCAGTATAGACAAGGTCAACTTTGTGTTAGATCAATCATTTCAATTTCAGAAATGATACATCATATATATATATAACTCGCCATATTTGTATAATAATAAAACTATTTGTGTAATATATTTAACCACCTTTTGCTACGCAGAAATTTTCCAATTTCTCGATCTCACAAAGTTTAAATGATTTTTGTTGTTTATTCCGTGTCCTTTAAAGTGATTAATATTCCTTGTCACATATTACACTATCCCATTGCCAATGAGAAGAAGAACTACCAGTTTATCAGATTCGTTCTCAGCTAGAAGGAGTAGAGCAGGGTCTGTTGTGCAGGCGATTGCACTCAATTTCCCATTGACTGATTTCCCACATCTTCAATTGGACGACCATGCGACAGTGGGTCAAAGAAAGAGATCCAAGTCATTTGGAGCTTTGAAACCAGAACTACCAGATCCATTAGAAGGAGATCATGGTAACACGCCATTATGCATTTTGCATCCATTAACTGAACACGAGAAACACGATATATGGTCCAACGTGTTGGACATTTATGAAAATGATTTCGTGATCGATTTGGAAGACCAAGAATTGATCGAACAAATAGATTACCAAGAAGCTGTTGAATTCAAGGAGTATTTGCAATTCAATAAAAAGGAAAATGATAAATTTATCAACGAGGCCGGATCTATTGTGTCTGATTTAAACAAACTGTTAACAATCAATGATCAAGTCACCTTAGAAACATTGGATTTCCAGACAAAGTCTACAGAGTTAATCGATGAACTAGATAACATGTCCACTTTATATGACGAACTTGTCTCCAAGTTATCATTGTTTGAATCATTGGATGCCATTGTGGCCACATTAAATACGTCCAGTTCCGGTTCCATCGTGTTGAGAGAGAATTTCAATGAAACCATCTTACAAAAGCTTGACCGGTGTCTCGAATTTGTAGATGATCCAATTAATGCCAAATTCAAAGAAATCAATTTATATTCTTTCAGATTCAAGCAATGCATGGTCAGAGCACTTTCATTGATAAGAAATTACATCTGCTCTGGGATCAAGGACATCGAGGCAAACTTGCAATCAAATTTAACACAAGATGGTAAGGCTTCTAAGAACGTGTCACTAGCGACTAAAGTCATAACGGATGCTACCATTTACAGTAGATTCGAATCGGAATGCAGCAAATTTCATCAACTATTCTTGGAATTGTATACTAGAGCTGTGTTGAACCACGACAAAGTCGATGAATATTTTGGATTATTGAATGATGTGTACTCTCAATACTTCAAATCCAGAAACAATTTACTTTCCACTATCATTAGACCTCACATTCAAGCACAATCTATGGGTCCAGTCAAGAGTTTAACACAACTATCACAGACAAACATTGTGTACTTCATGAAATTGATGCAAAAGGAGGACGGCATTTTTAAGAAACTATTCTTCTTGCCCCCAGACAAAATCACAGAACAAGTCGATAACTTGCCTAACATGAATGCTGTAAACAAGTTCTTTGAGACTTTCTTGGATCCATTGTATTACCTACTTAAGAATAAAATTATCAGAGAAAACAACCTTGGTGAACTATGTGAGTTGATTACTATCATCCAAAATTATTCTGAACCGGATGATCTGATGGATGATATGTCAATGGTGGGTCGTCCATTTGATGCCAATTCAACATTCCAATATCCGTCAGAGGCTAACACATACAATAGAATTGACTACGAAGAACTCTTGAAACCTATACTCGAAGATGCCCAGACCAGACTGGTTTTCAGAGTGCAATCATATGTTGATAAAAACATTGTGAGTTACAAGAAAACAGGTAAAGAATTAATCATTGGTAGAAGAAGAAAAAGTTCTATTAAAACCAGCAAGAGTCTCGAAGATGAATTAGATGCTCCTATCAATCGGAAGAGATCAAGTACCATTGATAGATTGGAAAGTGGTTCTGTGGTTTCTCTGGAAATGGCTAATAGTGTGGTTTCCTTAGATTTAGACGATCTCAAATTGGATGCGGAGGGACTTTACCCACCTGTGGTGAAGTCCATTCAACTTTTATCCAAGATTTATCAGTTATTGAATCAGAGTGTGTTTGATGACTTGGCAAACTCTGTTGTTCATTTAGTAATCCTTTCCATGGGAGATAACTTCAGTGATTCTACTGGTATAGAGACCAAGCTTTACTTGATCAACAATTTGATATTCTTCAAGGATTACATAAACACATTCGACATTGAACATGTGCGTAAGGAGACCAACTTAGATTTTGGTGGTTTAAAGAGTTTTTTCAGTAGATTCATTAAAACTGACAAAAGTAAGATGGCCCTAGATCCAACTTACCAAGAAACTGAATTACCGACTACGCATAATAACTACTTGTTCAACTTGTTTTTGGGTACCGTTCCAAAAGTGGTCAACGATTTTGTGGATTGTAGATATGAGTTACAAATGGCATTGAGAAATGCAGTTCATTCGTTCATAGAGGAGTCAAAGTCAATTTTCATTGAACCATTGAATAAATATCCAGATGAACAAAACTTGGAGAAAACCATGAAGGATTTCATGGGTGTGTTGAAGAACGAATTGCCTAGATTGAAACCAAGAATAACGAGTTACATTAAGGATGTCCAGATTTTGCATTACCTAATTGATGGTATCAAGGAGGTTGTGTTGAAGTCATACGAGGATTTCTATAACAGGGCATTAGAGAATGAGAAATCGGAACAAGTTGAATATTTACTGGATATTGATACGTTAGTTTCCTTCTGGGCCGACATTGTTTCCGAGATGTTAGAGGGTGAACTCAGTGACTTGGATGAAACAACCTTAAGATTGAGTGATGAATCAGATGTGGAACCAACCACTTCAGAGATAAACCAACCCACCGAGAATGGTGATGTTAGCAATCTCATTTTGGATGGATCATCCCGGTCTCAAATATGATGTAGTGTGATTCCACTGTATATAAGTATTTACTAAGTCTTTGTTTTCAAATAAAAGAAAAAAATGTATTTCTATTTAGTAAAAGTTGACACTAAATTAAAAGTAGCAATATTTAGCTCTGTAATTTCATATTTGAAGACAGTCTTAAGTACCTTCTTCTGCCTCTTCATCTAATGCATTGTATGTGTTTTCAGATAAGATCTTATTCAATTCAGATTTAATAAATGGAATTTTAGATGGATCAACTAATAAATGGGTGTCGTCTAATTCTTCGATAACGATATCACGGTAATCGGAATCTATCTTAACAATGAGTGCCTTAATAGAAGGGTCACACTGAACTAGACTTCCCTTGACCGCTCTTGCCATTTGTGTGTATGTGTGTAATCAACACAGTAAAGAAGGAAGAGACGAGTTGTTCTATGTATTTTTATTTTTGGATCTTTTGAGAGCTTAAAAAAATTGAGCTGGAGTATTCTTGTTATACTTGTCTTGGGTAACACATTAACACACACAAACAACAACAAGGCAATGGCTGACACATCACAGACTTCAATACAGGTAGGTGAAGACCAAGTCAGCAACCATGAATACACAGATGACATAATTGATACAACGGTTGACTGTGATACCACAATTGGGTCTTATGAAGATGCATCTGACCACGGATTGCAAAGCAGTCAGATAGGATCAATTGGGTCTGGATCGGATAAGAAAAGCACACAATCAGGAAGAATTTTGCATAATGTGAATCCAGAATCAGACAATGACACCAATGGGAACCTAACTGAACACGAATCACAGGGGGAAGAAACTGAAGACGATGATGACGAAGACGAAGATGAAGATGAGGAACCACCTAAATTGAAGTACTCCAGACTTAATAAATTGCCTCCTAATTTCTTTTCCAGAGATGAAGTTTCCTGTTGTTACTTTCATGAAAATGTATTTTTATTTGCTACTCATACGGGATACATTCTACTTACAAAACCAGATTACACAGTGATAAGGACGTTGTCCTTTAGACAAGGAAGACAAACACCCTCTGTTCTCTCATTACACACCGATGGTGAGTATTTTGCTGCTGGTGCAAACAATGGTCTGGTACTAGTCGGCTCAATTATAGATGAAAAAGATTTGACAACGTATGATTTCAAAAGACCTATCCACGCTGTCACGATAGACAGACAATACAAAAATACTAAATCATTTGTGTCAGGAGGAAAAGACGGAAAAGTTATTTACTCCACCAAAAATTGGCTAGGCCAACGTGCTGACACTATTCTTGATCAGGGAAATGGTTCCATCACGATGATTAAGGCTATCGATGATTTGGTCATTTGGGCAAACGATGCTGGTTTATCTGTTGCCCAAATTACAGCTAGAGCTAAGATATTCTCTGAACCTATTCCAGAAAATTTCCCACAGCCTGAAATGTACTGGCCCAAGGTACATTATTCAGACACAGACAGAATCATCATTGGATGGGCTAACCATATTTGGTTTTTCAGAATCTCCCTATCAACTGCAGATGATACACTCAATCAAATACCAAAATTCCTCTCATCTGCAGCATCCAGTTTTAGAGCTCCAATTGATAAAAAAGTGGAAATCGAAAGACACGAAGTTTTAGAGGACACCTTAATTGCCGGAATTTCTGAGTTCAACGATGATTTAATGGTCTTGAATTACATTCCACCTAAAAGAGTCCAAAATCCTAATGGTAAGGGTAGAGGTAGATTTGAAGGACAACCACCTGAACTGAAAATACTAAACCGGACAACTTTGGAAGATGAATCTGTTGAACAAATCACAGTAAATACAGCTGGTGCCTTGGGGTTGAACGATTACCATTTGGTTCAATACATGTCCCAATCCGAAGGTCAAAAATGGTTTTTGATATCGCCTCATGATGGTATAATAATACAAGAATTCAATTTGAATGATCAACTAACCTGGTACACTGCCAATGGAAATTTCAGAAAGGCATGGGAAATGAGTGGGTTATGGTTGAACCAATTGGAGAGACTCAATATTGGGTTGAAACAGGTTGAACTTTATATATCTCAGGATAGCTGGGAAGAGGCAGCAAATTTCTTAGAATGGGTGTTGCTGGTGCAAGATGAACATGTTTCTGATGATTTATTGACTAAAATCATCGAGTGCTGGAACTATTGGATTCAAAAGTTTATCGACAATGACAAGGTGGAATTGATAGTAAACCATATACCCCTTCACCCAATTGGCGATGAGGATAACAAAATCAAGGAAGAACTCTACAATAGTATTCTTTCTTATTACGGTGAAAAGGATGATTACATGAAGGTTATTGATTTAACTGATCATTGGGACCATACTTTGTTTGATGTCACTGAGGTTAAACAAATACTTCACGATGAACTTGAAAGTTACGATGAAAAGGGACACAATGAGTCAGCAGAGATGATCTACAAGATTAGAGAATTATATATCGATCTTTGCTTAGAACTAGACGAACCGGAACTATGTGTGGAGCATCTTATCAAGATTAATGATGCAACTACTATTCAGTTTTTGGATGAACATCATTTGATTCCAAGATTCTTGGATATTTTACCATCTGTGGTTGTTATGGGTATTAAGCCGGAAAACCTGGCCATGCCTGTAAATATTGAACAGGTATCTAGACAACTGATGACTTCCGTGTCTATCCTTGTGGAAAATAGCCACGAAGTTTTACCAAGACATATAGTGGATGTGATGGATAGTGCAGGTTATGATTTTATCAGTTTCTTATATCTTGAAGAACTATCGAAGGTTGACAAGTTATTAGTGAAGGATTTCGAAGATGAAATGGTCAGATTGTCTGCCTTGTACAACCAGTCCACATTGTTATCTTTCTTATCCAAGCATAATAACTATTCGATTGAGAAGGCTATCCAGGTATGTGAAGAAAGAGGTTGTATCTCAGAATTGGTTTACTTGCTTAGTAAAGTTGGTGAAAACAAGAAGGCATTGAAATTGATTGTTGATGATTTGAAAGATCCAGAGAGAGCAATTAGTTATACCAGTTTCATCAATGATAAGGAACTTTGGGATTTCCTACTAGATTATTCAATGAGTAAGCCCGACTTTATCAGAGCTTTGATGGTTGCCTCAGGTGATTTAATTGATCCTATACCTGTGATCAGTAGAATTCCAAAGGGTGTTGAAATCCAAGGGTTGAAAGATGCCCTTTTGAAGATTACCAGTAACATTGAATTAGACTGTTTCATACACCAGATTGTGCTGAAAATCATCTCATCGGAAGCTATGGATTTGCTAGATGCATACAGGGGGATGCGACTTCAAGGTTATTGTTTTGAACCGAATGCCCATCAAAAATTATCTACCGATACCTTAATTAAATTCTGGGACCCAGAGAAGAAGCTCGTGACCGAGGAAGAGCTACTCAGTAGAGATCACGTCTGGAAGAAGAGTTCTAACACTCCTTCAGAGAAGATTGCCCATGTGTCCTTCATCAAGAAGCAACTCATGTTATTAGGTCAAACCAAAAAATAGAAAATGCGAGAAAACAAAAGAGGGATCCTCTCTCTTTGTGTACGTTCTTTAGTCTCTTTATAAATTGTTTAATAAATTACTTATTTTGTATAGTATCATAATGTTAGAAGCCAATAAAGCCCATGCAAGTTTATCTGACATTCAGACAACTCCATCAAAAACGTCCAGTACCATGATGCATTTGGATTCCCATGATCCCCCCGAGAAGATAACAAAAAACCTCATGATCCAGTCTACGGAGAAACCAACAAACACAAAGCCAGTGATATCAGTGTTTGATCAAGTTTTGATCCCCAATGATGATAATTATATGAATAATAGTATGTCCACCTTTTCGTTCAAGAAATCTGCGACGACAAGACCCTATCTTGATAACGGGTCCTCTTTGGTATTGGATAAGCTTGATTACGCATCAACAACTGAGATCAAGAAGGGTAATCCTATAATTAAAGGTTCAATGTTTATCGATTTACCAAAGAAAAAAACAAATAATGACAAGGTAAAAGCTGATAAAGAGATAGAAACGGTGTTGAACAACTTCGAGAAAACGTTGCTTCCGGTAAATGGTGGGTCAGAACAAACTATCCCTGTTAAGACTGGTGATGCTACTGAATCTAAGGATTTTAAAACTATGTCGGAGTCTAATGTGTCACCAGAGAAGCAAGATAACCTTCAAGGGATTTCTCAAGAGGATATACCTAATTCAATATCATCAGAGACAGCCGGAGAATACCAAGTGAGGAATACCTTTTTCCGAATTGCCAGTATTTCGTTAGGGAGATCCGGTACAGCTCCAACATCCAATACCTCGCCAGACAAACTAGAGAGAAAAGAACAGGATTCCGTTGCTGAAACTAAAGTGAGAGGGTTTGTCAGAGTTCGCAACTGGTTTTCCAAGACTAAACATCATGCTAGATGGCATATAAGTTCTGAACCAAACACGGGGTTCACTGAAATCATAGATGGTTATTTGTCACCTTCTGGCGGAGCCGTTCAATTAGATCGAAATACTACTCCTGTTCTCTCAGCAAAAGATTGTGATGTACCAGTTGAATGTGAGAGTACCAGGCTTAAGACCAGTTTGAGTCAAAGAATTGGAAGCAAGTTTAGAAGAGATATGTCAAACCTGAAGGATTTGGCCAGAGTAGCCTCAGGGATATTTGATGAGACACGAAAGCGTACCGGCGATCGTGCTATGAGTGACCGCTTTGCTAAGATTAGCACAGATAAAGTTACACTTGAGACTAGAATCATTTTGATAGATAACCAATCTGAGTTACTTAATAGGGGTGAATCTATAAGGTATTGGGTTAAGGAAGATTTGGTTAAACTAATTGAATTGGGGGAGTTACGTTTATTCACTGATTCTGAGACTGGGAGAAAATATGTCACTGTGGATGTCTCCAATATTCCAAGGTTAGCTTTTTGAACATGTATCTTATATTTTAAAAGAAAATATTGTGCTTTATATATATATATAGAAGAGACATAAGTTTGACTAAAATAAATTAGAAAAAGGGTTCATCTTTCCAACGATATTACCTAACATACTAGATGCGAGTTTATTTGCCTTTCCGAATTTATCACATTTGTTATATGCCATACCATTTGTGATAGTCAATGCCAATGCGACACCAACCAATATTAAAGATAGGAATTGTAATTTTAAAATGGCAAAGATTCCCAAAACGACCCAACATATTGGCGACAAATAAATGAAGAACCAAAAACATTTAGAATCAATTGGATTTATGTATCTATTCGGATCTGCAGTCTCGAACACCCACACTTGTTGACCTAATTCATTAGATTCATTCCACCATCTTAAACCAACTAATAAACGACCAGAAATATTTTTCACATTCCAGAAATCTGCAGATAAGAGTAAGATAACCGATATGAAATTCAAGATGTAACTAGATGTGAATAGTAATCCGAATAAGTATATTAACAAGGGAGCCACTCTAAAGATCAAGTAAGCCAGCAAGGCCACTGGATGGGATGACTCTGAAAGTCTTTGATATAAGGTTCTAGGAACAGAGGAAAGGCCCTGAGTCTCAATTTGTGTTGGTGCAGCTGGTGTAGTAGTGGTGGCAGTGGGGATCACCGGGGTTGGTGCTGTATTAATGTTTCCCTGTGGTAATGATTGGAAATTAGCGGACTGTTGGATATCGGGCTGTATTAGATCGTCTTGAAGGTTTGACTAAAGAACAAAGAATTCAGATAGTGGATTTGAGTTAGTAATTGGATGGCATAATTGATATTCTATTATATATACATACCATTTTTGTTGTGTAGTGATAATAACCAATATCAATTGAAGAAAGATGAAGTCCTTTCTGTGTAGTAATAAGCTTCTTTCAATTAAGAACAACTATTCCGTTACTGTGTGAAAATGGTGTAGAGATGTTCATTATGCTATTTTACGTGTGGATTAGAGAGAATTGGTTTAATATTGGTATATACAAGGTATAGAAGTGTACAAAATGGTCAAATGGAGGACACGGAGGTGTGGAGAGGGGTGGTATTGGCAGCATGGGGATGTGAGAATAAATAGAATATGTTGTTTTGGGGGGGAGGGAAGGCAAATCTCATAAAGAGAATAGTTAATCAAGCTTGAACTTGTTCCTCCTTGGCCTCATTTTCTTCTTCTTCTTCTTCAGCAGACTTAGGAGTAATCCCTAGTTCCTTTGCTCTAGCTTCTAATCTCTTTCTCTTTTCAATATTGGCGGCTCTAAGTCTAGCTAATTCAGCTTGAATCTCGTATGGTTCCTTAGGAATCTTATTCAAAGTGTTTGGATCAGGCCAGTAACCTGGCACATTGAATTTTCTATCGGTATCAATACCGACATAGTACATCACACTGATTGGAGTAAGTAGATAAAATGAAAACTGGAAGAAAGAAAAAGTTTATTCGTTAGTATTAGGCTGTTATATGAATGTCAGGTGAGAGTATTCATTTGAGACATACCTTAGCTAATTCAAATTGTGATCTTGTAAGATTAAGCTTTGGGAATGGGAACTTGAATGCCATATTGAATGGGTTGTATAAATGTGTGTATATTATTATAGAAAAGATATATAATAATGTTTGATAATGTGATATAGTGTTTCTTAAAACGGCCTTTGATTGATTAAAAAAAAATTTTCAAAAAAATTCAGATTTTACAAAGTCATCTAAGATAAAACTATTGCTTTCTACTATTAGTGATGTCCATTGAAGAGTCTAATAAAAGACAAAAGTTAGATACTACAGATACAATGTCCAAGATTTTACAAATTTGTACCCACTCGGGTAGTTTCCATGCCGATGAATCCTTAGCTGTTTTCATGTTAAGATCCATCTCCAAGTTTTCATCTTCGACCTTGGTTAGATCTAGAAACCCAGCTGATTGGGAAGCCGCTGACATTGTTGTGGATGTCAGTGGTAAATATGATGGTGTGAAGTTTTTCGATCATCATCAAAGAGAATTCAATGAAACTTTCAATGAACACTACAAGACTAAGCTCTCATCAGCTGGGTTAGTGTTCAAGCATTTCGGTAAGGACATCGTTGCTGAAAACTTGAACTTAGATAAATCAACTAATACCAAGGAAATTGATTTCTTGTATGACAGAGTTTACAAGGATTTCATCGAGGCCATCGATGCTAACGACAACGGTGTTAACAAGTATGAAAACCAAACTGAATTGACTCCTAAATTTCGTGACGGTAACTTCCAATTGTCAAGTGTTGTCTCCAATTTGAATCCATCTTGGATTAATGACCCAAATGACAAGGATTTTGACAAGGCCTTTGAGAAGGCCTCCGAAATCATGGGATTTGCCTTCTCCAACTACTTGCAACAAATGGGTACATCTTTCTTACCAGCCAAGCAATATGTCGAAAAGGCATTTGCTGATAGAACCAACGTTGACCCAAGTGGTAAGATCTTAGTCTTGGATAGATTTGTTCCATGGAAAGAACATTTGTACGCCGTGGAGAAGGAAAACAACGTTGAAGGATCTGTGTTGTACGTGTTATTTGCTGATTCTTCGGCTAACTGGAGAATTGCTGCCGTTCCAGTGTCCTCATCATCCTTTGAATCTAGAAAGAAGCTCCCAGAGGAATGGAGAGGGTTAAGAGATGATGCCCTAAGTGAGAAAACCGGAGTTGAAGGGTGTGTGTTCATTCACGCTGCCGGATTCATTGGTGGAGCCAAGACTCAAGAGGGTGTTGTGGCTCTAGCTAAGATGGCTATCTAGACTTTGTTCTTTATTGTGTATATATATATTTATTCGTTTATTTATTTTTCAGTTTACTATATAAATCTTCTCTTCTCTTTCTTTATTTGTTGACAGAAGCCTAGATCTAGTAGACATACGTACTTATGTCAAAAAGTACTAAGATAATCGACACTAAAACCCGCCTTGAAGGGCACCCCCTGGCCCCAGTAGCCCTGACGTCCTGCCTGTGCTCCCCCTAACAGTTAGTCGACATCTGTCCAACGTTGGAGATCCGCCTCGCTCCAAATTTATTGGGCAAAATACGATATTTTCGGTTAAGAGACGTTAAGATGAATAATAAATTTCAGATATTAGCTTTGAATTAGTGTTGGAAAATATATAACATAAATACTAAAACCAAGACCCCAGAAAACAGATAGTGGGAGAAAAACTGAAACTAAAAATTGTGTTTTACATTAATAAAAGTTCCGTCATTTTATATTATTGTGATAAATTATAAGTTCAACATTTTACTTCAGTTAGAAAAGCTCCCTAAATTCATATATTATTATCCACTTACTATAGGTACTCAATTGGCTTTCTGCATAGGTATTATTAATAATTTCGACAATCCATTAATCCACTCATTTTTGTGTTTGCATTTTATCTTACTTTTTGTTTTTCCATCTTTTCAATAACATTCGTTTCTTCAGTTTGTCTAATACCTTTTATTCACATCAATGAAGAAATTACTCAATAGAAAGGATAAACGGCGAAGTCTAGCCCCCGATGGTGGAAGAGCCAACACTTCTAATAATACAATACCTCTTCTGAATGACCATTATAGTGAATCTGAATATTCAAAACTAAGAAAGCCATCTAACATGTCATTAAGAGGTTCTCCAGATCGTGACTATCAACATCAACAACATGCCTCATCTACACCAACTCGTAGTCACCCTGGTCAACACCACCAACAATCTAAACACCAACAGTCAAGTGCCTCAGACTCTAAAAATAGCAAACCCGTCCCTAATATACTGAAAAATTTACATGTCAACAAATCCACCTCTTCATTCCATTCATCTGCTTCATTGGACAACACAATCACCCATGAACAGGCACAGTCTCTACAGTCACTAGTGGACCCAATTTGGGATAATCAGGTGTTGAAATCAGGTTGGGTCAACAAAATCGAGGAAAATGACAACAGTAACGATCCAGAATTGAAATTCTGTCGTGCTGAATTGAAAGGTTCCATGTTATACTTATATAAACCTCCCCATGAATTACAACAAGTGAAGCATTTTGAACCAGAAAGTGAAACTGCAAAGGCATTGGATGCATCTGACTTAAATCTGACTAGGGTCAGCACTACACACACAATGAAGACCGACGCCACTGAGGCAACTGAAAAGTCCACTTCTGGAAACACCAACCCAGAAAGTAAGGATAACAACAAGGATGATGCAAGCAGTAACCATGGTGCCTCAAGTCTAAATAAATTTGAGCTGCCAGGATCAGATAACCATTCTATCTTAGAATTGGGTAGCTTGAAGACTTCACAATCATCATTCACTCTGGCATACGATCAACAACACGAAGACACTAGATCAATCAAATCTAGAGCAGACACCAGTGTCAACTTGAGAGAATTTCCTGATCTTGATGAATCCTCATTCAGTGCAGATGATTTAGTGTATGCCTCATATAACTATCCACACCCTGATTTAGTGTTAGATGAAGACATCGGAATGATCTTGACTGGTACTCTTGAAAGTATATGTCACACGATTTTGTTCAACCCTTCTGATAAAATAGCAACCAAATTGATCAAAATCTTGCCCTTGCTGGATCACATTCTGAAAGCTTTATCATACTTCCAAAAATACATTGAAACATTTATTGAAGCTAAGGGTACTGCTTCATCTACTGGTCAACATTCTGAAACGTTTGGTACTGTATCCGTTCCTCATGAACAATATGCTCAAATGAATGACAGACTCGTGTTGGCATTCGAGACAATCTGTACCAAATTCCCTGGGATGCTACTAGAGGAGGACATCTTGAAGACCATTTGGAACTTACTCATATTATTAGATGCCCGCAAGAGTTGTGATGAATTGAAAATCAAGATCCATAAGATTCAATTGGAATTGACTAAACTGGTCGAGACTGATAAGTCCGATATGGGACTAATGTCTCATATGCTAAGTTTTGAAGGATTATTCTCCCAAGATTTGAAGGATATTGCACTAGAAATGAATGCTATAAGTTTGAAGTTCTCCAATGTATGGGATGCCAGAATCGATGTTTCCTTGCAATATCAAACTGTTCAAGACAATTACACGTACTGGAAGAAAAACCCTCTGGTGTTCTCTCCCGTTGAAAATATCCATTACTTGGGGAGATTGCTTTGCTATCAACTGTTCCATGATAACAAGTACAGTAGTTCCCCTGAGACGAGGGCCATTGTGTTGACGAAGTGGATTGAATTGGGTTCCATACTAGCTGATTTAGGTGATATGATCAGTTGGTTGGCTATCGCTACCACTATTTGCTCCATGCCTATTTTAAGACTTTCTAGAACCTGGTCTTATATCGATCCTGCTATAATAAAATCCATGTCCAAGCAATGGGCCCCTGTCGTGTTTGAATTAGATAGAAGATCCATGGTTAGTGCTTCAAGTCATAGATCTTCCTCGCATATCTTGGTGCCTAACGGTATTGGTGAAAAGTATGCTAAGGAAAATGCTGTTCCATTCTTTGGCGATCTGTTTGTGTCAAAAATCGATGATGATGATAATCTAGTCAAGGATTGTTGTAAAATGTCTGACATTGTGAAGAACTCACTTGAGAAATGGGACAAGTATTTTGCTAAGGTTGAGAATTCCCCATCATTGCCAACCAGTGAACACAACCATCAATTGTCTGGTACTTTCAATAAGGACGTTCAAAAGAGATTGACGACTGCATTCAATTATCATGGTGATTTACCTCCTTTGACTAATCAGAACGTTATGGATGAATCATTAATTGTGGAGAAATCATATTCATCTCAATTCAATAAATACCACAACACCTCTAGAAGTCCTCTTTTCTTGGGATCTTATCCATCCATTTTGTTCCCAAAGATTTTACCATCATACAGTATATATGATCAAGATTCTTTAATTGGTGCATTAGGTGCTGTGACGACTCCTCAAAATTTGGCATCGTCTCAAAGCAATATAATCAAGGATTCTCTTCCATCATCAACAGACATAACTGGGTCTCCACACAAGAAACAAGGCAGAAACCAATTCTTGAGAAGTATTCGTGACCTATTCAATATTGATTCCAAGGAATTCCACTTTAATGACACTATCATTTTCAAGACCATGGACTACATTCAATCTACCGCAGGGCTGATGATCACTTCATCGGCTACCGATACCCCAATGACAAACACAGGTAGATCCCGTCCTTCTTCTGTGTTATTCAATGAAAACTTGAACGTTAAGCGGTTCAGTAGCTATTCCACCAATAGTTTCACTTTAGAGGATTATGTCACATCATATCAAGAATACATGAAGGGTGGTACATCTCCAAACATTGGCAAATTGCAAAGAGAACACAAGATAGATGAAGCACAAAGTCGTGAAGCAGACATTAGAGAAACCACTAAGGCTCTCTCAAATGCTCAGCTGTCGCCACCTAGTACTCCATCTCGTTCCTCTGTCTCCCCAACTAGAGATTCTGTGAAGGAAACTCAATCAAATAATACTGCCTCTAGAAGTGAGCTATCGCTACATAGTGAATTAGAGAATGAGGTCACTCCAGTGGCCACAAGACCTGATACTGCATCTAGCAGTACCACAGAGTCATATGGTAACTTGTCTAGACTAAGAAAAGACAATATATCTGATTCACCAATGTTAAGCTCCAGAGCTGCTGCTGAGACTCCATCATCTGATAAGACTAGATTGACTCTTCCTGCTGATCCAAGAACTCCAACAGATTCTAAAATGTTGTCACCATCCAGACAGGACACTAGAATACTTGGTCAGTCTCCGCCCACTATCAATGTTGAAGGTCAGAATGAGCTTTCTGTTGAATTGTTAACTAAGTCTGCTACATTAGAGAGATTGTTGGATTTGTTGGTGTTGACTTCCTCCTTGTTCAGTACCCACATCAATGACCAAGATTTAAGAAATTTTTTTGCTGGTAAAAAGGTCACTCAAGATCACATGAAACTCAAGATGGACAACGGTGTTTTCACAATAACATTCTTTGAGACTTATAGAGGGTTCTGTTCTACATCAGATTTGCTTGAAGGTTTGACTAAGAGATTCTTGGGATCTACCGCTGCTGCAATCTCAATTGATTACTTCTCCAAGGATACGAGTGGTGATTACAGTAAGTTCCCAGATTGGAGCCAAGATGTTGAACTTTCCCCAGAGATCAATTGGAAATTTGTCGCACAAATTCAACTAGGCATCTTGGAGACTCTCTCTATTTTAGTGAGAAATTACTATTCCCACTTTGTTGATAACTTGAAGAACAAGATTTTGTTCGATAACTTGCTACACATCATCGATGAAGAGACTATTGCTCATTGGCCTCAGGTGATCAATGTGATTTCCAGTGGATCTGCTGAAGACATTTCTGTGATTAAGGAATTGTTCGATAAGATTACTGCCATTTACAAACAAATGAGAAAGACATATGTGAAAAACTGTTACAAGCCTCAACTGCGAGCTCCTGGTATCAAATTCAATTCCGATTCCTCTATCATTCCTGCCGATAAGCTGTTACCTAGAAGTTCCGACATCGGTGGTATTGAGAAGTACATTGATTCTATCGATGATACATTGAAGGCCATAATGAATAGCATTCCATTGAGTGACTGGATGGATGTGTTTGATATAATTGAAGTTCAAATTGCTAAGTCTCCATTAAGTCTTTTCGACTATGATTTACAGAAGTTGAATGTTCCAGAAGATGTCTTGATCATTTCTAATATCTACTATTGGATTTCTAACTTGTATGATTCATCCATTACCAAGCCAGAGTCATATTTTGTTAACAAATTCCCACCTTCAGTCAGATCTGTGTTCCAGTTCTACTTCAAATTGAAGAACTGTATCATCTTGCAATTAGTTGATGAAAATATTCCTCGTGAAGAAAGAGTTGATAGAATGGCTTCGTTATTGCTCGCATTACAAGCATCTAGAGTGAGAATGAGATCTGTGAGATTATTTGATTCCGATTCATCAGATAATGTGTCTTCTAGAGTGCCATCACTGATTGAATCTTGTTTGGTGCATATAATCTTGTCCCCTGAATCTAGAGTGTTCTCAGATTGTTGGGTTGCTGCAGGTAAATTGATGAATCCATCTATCGATAATTATGATCACTTATACAATTTCCTTCCATCTGAGGATGAACTCCAGGGAGAGATGCAATCTGCTGCTCCATTGACTCCATGTCCAGGTTGGTTCTTGCAAAGACTTTTCGAGATTGCCTCGTTTATTCCTAACATGTCAGTGGAAAACACTAAGCTCATCAACTTTGATAAGCGTCGGTTTGTTTACAATTGTATTTCCAATATTGTTGATATGATTCCAAGCTCCCATGGGGTTGACGTTTCTGGTACAAAATTTGCCTTCCTATTAGATTTTAGAACTCAGTTACCTGACATGAAAGCTGTCTTCAAATTTGCTCGTGATAACATTGAAGGAGTCAGAATTTTCAAGACTCATATTGCTGATCAATTGAAGTTGTTGAGACTAGAACATTCCAAGAAGGTTCTATTGAATAAACAAGAATCAGAGAAAGAAAAATTAAACAGAGCCGCTGCTAACAGTTTTGAAGTTGCCAGTATTTCCACTGCTGCCATGGGTATGAACCAATCATTGAAGAGAGTACCATCATTCATGAACAGTGGTAAGGATTCATCTTCTAGTGTGACCGCGGTAAACACCCATCATTCATCTCACTCCGCCGCTGCCACGACTTCTTCATCTTTGAGTACGAATTCCCGTGGAGGTTCTGTCAGTAGTAACGCTTCAGCTATCAGTAGTAGCGCTGCTTCATCAGGGTCATCGAAATTTAGAATCCCTGGGTTTTTCAAGAGTTCAAAGACTTTCTCATTCAGTCATCAACAAATGGCAATTACTCAACCCGAAGTTGTCAAAGTCAGAAAGGCCAATGAATTACCATCCGGTGAATCATATGCTTCATCTAAGACCAATAGAGCTATCTTAGCTGTCAATTTGAAGAACTATGATACGTTCCCTATTTACAAGACTCCTTGTAGTTTCAGAGTGGACCTTCCGGGGAATACTAACCAAGGTTATTCCTTCCAAGGGCTAAATGAGGCCGACAAGGAGGACTGGATTTACAAGATCAATTTCGCTAAGAAGCATTGGTACTGGTCCAAGACCATGAACAAACCTAAATCCACGAGTAGTAACTCTGTGTTTGGGATTCCTATTGAATTTGTGTGTTTGAGAGAGGATAACATGATTCCAACTATCGTGGAGAAGATAATGACTGAGATTGAGTACAGAGGATTAGAAGAAGTTGGTATTTATAGAAAGTCTGCTTCAGTGCCAGTTCTTCAACAAATCAAGAGAGAGATTGATGCCAATGGCGATTTCAATATGGAGAATCAATTGGTGTTTGATGTTCATAATTTGACTGGTTGTATGAAGTTATACTTGAGAGGATTACCTGAACCATTAATTCCAGATGAGGATATCACTCAATTTGATAAGATTAAGGAACTCGTTGACAGTGAGGACCGGTTCGGTGTTTATCACGATATTGTGTCCAATTTACCAATTTTCAATTACAACTTGTTAGAGAGACTGATCAGGCATTTGAAATTGATTGATGAGTACAATGAATTCAACAAGATGAATGCGTACAACCTAGCAACTGTAATTGGTGGTACCCTTATTGAAGGGTGTAAACCTGAAAATTTCAGCAAGTACTTCAGTTTGATGAACTTCATTTGTGAAGATATGATCAAGAATTATGATGTGATATTTGCTGATCCAGATATGTGATCTTTGTGTTTTTATTTTTTTTTGTTTCTTTTCAATGTTTTAATATTTACTATTTTGTTATCTTTTTCTTTTGCTATTTAATTGCTTATATTTCTTCCTACTTTTATTTTATTTCTGCTTTTTTTTATTAAAAAATATGTAGATACGATAAACGGCTTGTGCTTCCACTCGGCGAAATCCGGCGGTGAGTGTCTGATAAGATTTTTTCGACGACGAACAAAAGAAGTTTATATGGGGTTAGAGTTATATGACTTCCTTTTGTTTTTCCCCCCCATCAACTATCAATTCCACTATCAATACCCAATGGTCGTTATAAAGGAATACTCCACTAAGTCTGACGGATTAACTCCGATCAAGGCTGTTCCATTAACTCCTGAATCATTTGCTAAATTTGGTGCGATCATCTCTGCAGACCATCAAGTTGCAAAGGCCCCTAAATCTTCGGCCAACCAGGGAACAGCTATTAAACTTCACAAGGTTGCTCCAATCACTAATGAATACTCACGTGCTAAATCGGGTACTGCTGCTACTGCTAATTGGAACATTTTCCGTTGTTCTCCACCTAAACATCTGATCAGTGATGTCGGTGATGGAGTTTCCCATTACACTGCTAAAGTTCTAGAGAGACATCCATACTCCACTCAAACATTTGTGCCTGTTGGTAGAGATGCTAAGAAGACTGGATACCTGGTTATCTGTGCTCCAACTGGTGATGACGGATTCCCCGTGTATTCCAAAGCGGAGGCCTTTTTATGTAAGGGAAATCAATCTGTGACGTATGGGTTAGCTACATGGCATGCACCAATGATTGCACTAGGTGATGAAGCCCATCTGGACTTTGCCGTGCTGGTTCACGAGAATGGTATTCCTGAGGAAGATTGTGAAGAATGTGTTTACGATCCAGGATTCACCATTGAATACAAGCTGTAATTAGTTTTAGGTTTATTTATTTATTAAAAAAGAATTTTGATTTTTATTAAAGTATGATTGTGTAGCAGAAATCTCTATTCATCGATGTCCATACGATCAGCCTCAGTGGTTTCTTCAGTTTGTTCTGTTGTCGTTGTGGTAGTAGCAGCGGTATCAACAGGAGCATCCTCAGAAGTTTCCTCTTCCTTCTTCTTCTCGTCGTCATCTTCATCGTCATCGTCATCATCATCGTTACCCCTGTTTCTACTATTTGTGAGGGTATCCAATAGATCAAGCCACTGCTGCACTTCATCATCATCGTAAATCTTGAATTCCTCATCCTTGCCGACAACCGCTACTGTAGTATTCTTTGAATTTAGTTCCTTATCCTGAGCAAGTGTATCTCTTAATGCGGTTAACCCGTGTTCAATCAATTTCTCCTTACTAGCATCCGGGAATTCTTCAAATTGTCTTTCCAAAAAAGTTCTAGCAGCTTGTGATCTAGCACCAATGGCTGCACCAACATATTCAAGCACTGATCCAGATGGTTGGAATTCGAATAACCGTGGTCCCGTCTCGTCGAATCCAGCGATCAGTAACCCGACTCCGTATGGTCTACCACCGGCAGATTGAGTATTCTCTTGGGCCTTATCAGCGATGGAATAAACTGCCTTTGACACATTGAGTGGTCTATTGAAAACCATCTTGGATGACATTGCTTGTTGACGAAGGAAGTTGGACAACACACGGGCATCTGGAGCTAACCCAGCTAGGGCCACCCCTAAGTGGTCATCAATCTTGATAACCTTCTTTTGGTATGATCCGAGCTCCTCTGCATTTCTTTTAAGAGCCACCAGCACGACATGAGTCTTGGAGACTAATCCGACTGCAGCAGACCCTTGCTTGGTGGCTTCAGCGGCGTATTCCACTTGGAAGATACGACCCGTTGGCGAGAACGTAGTGGCGTCGTTATCGTAATTGTTTCTGAACTGGAAGAAGTAGGGGGTGAAGAGTTGTTAGTAATCAATTCTCATAATGCATATTATCCATTGCCTTCTAGTACATACCATTGTGAATGTGGTGTGTGAGAGTGGTAAAAGAAAGTAGTAGTAGTGTAACCAGTATTTGCCATCCAGATGTTGTTGAACTTTTTTTTTAAGCGAACGAAAACAGAAATTTGAAAGAAAAGGCTGGTAAAGGAGACAGGCAGTCTTCTTTATTAGTTTATTCAATTACAAGTATAACTATGGCACTTAAGATCAATCCATTGACCAAGATCATTGCTCTATCGTCGGTGCTAGCGACTGGGTTCTTATTAGTGGTGCTTGCAGGTGCTATCTATGGCAATTGGTTCCCCATCTTGATAGCGTTTATCTATGGTGTTGCTCACTTACCAGTGTTAGTGACGAGTTACTACGGATACACATACGATGACTTTTCATCTTCTAGTGAAGGTGGTGGGTCATCATCTGATATAATGGATTTCGGTCGGTTCACGTCGAGTTTCTTATTAACCACGGCGACGGTGTTTCCAATGATACTTTACCACTGTCACATATTGACTCACACGGCTGCAATCTTGACTATTGTCGGGGGTGTCCTCATATATGGTACAGTGGTGACATTTACGACATTCTTTGACAGCTTTGGAGAGGAAGAGGATCCATTCAATTTTTAAGTGTTTACATATACAACATGTGTATTAGTTGTTGTTGTTGTTGTTTTTTTTTGTTCTTTCCTGGATTAACGGAATATATCAGATATATATTATTATTTACAAGAAGTAAAATGAAATTACTGTTTGATTACTGGCTGTGGTGTTCAAATGGTATCACTAATAATGGTACTGGGCATGCCAAAGCTAATTTTAAGAACAGAATGTAATTCCACGGAGTCACCATATCGGGAACCCCTCCATGCCATTCTTGAGACTGAAACCATACTCTCCATTTGATGGCCCACCGTAATGGATTTAAACTGAGTTCACCAATGCCTTGATTAAACTGTAGATTGTGTTTCATGTATATCATTCTCGGGTAATCAAATTTAATACGCCTCCCAGGTCATCCTCTAGTGTAGTCAAATTGACTAATGTCTATCTCAGTGATGTTACCACTAGTGATAAACAACAATTATATAAGAGTAATACTAGTAAATTCATTGGATGGAAAACGCCCACCGTGATAAGCCGAACGTCCTTAATGAAATCGCGCAATCAGAAATCGAGAAACGTTGTTATCTAAGATTGATGTTATATACAAATTCATCGGTACTTTCATTAATCACAGTGGTATCATAGGTATTCATAGTATTACAGTGACATTGTATTAACTTAATTATTGTTACTACTTTACCTAGTGCTCTCTTGAAAAGTTTTCACTGCCCGTTTACTGTCTACCACAACTTATCAAAAAATGCACGGATCTCAGATATCGTTTAAATTAGAAACGGTGCCGATACCCAATGTCACCACTGCCAGGGTTACACCAGTCACAAAGAAGAACAAATCCACTACAAAGCCAAAGCAACCACTCATTCAAAGCAAGTCATTTGTGGGGATCACTTCAAGATCTAAAAATGGATGCAATAATTGCCGTAAAAAGAAGAAGAAATGTGATGAACAATTCCCCGTGTGTGGTCTATGCAAGAAGAAGAATTTGGAATGCTCTTGGAGAAACCCAGATGCACTCAGACACAAGAATGGGTTCAACTTGGATGCCCTAAAGGAATCCCAAAAACTGATTGAAATCGAAAGAGTGAAATCTCTAGGCCAAACTAAAAAGAAACTATCTGCAACAACAACAACAACGGCAACAAAAGCAACAACAACAACCACAATAATCGATCCATCCCATCCAGTTAAGTCGTCAGTTAAAGCCCATCAATCAGAATTTATATTTGTCAACAACAACCAGTACAATATGCCTGATGATCCTGTCACCAGCGCAGAGAAACCATCAAACACTCCACCGAAAGCTGAACCAGACTCAGCTATATCTCAGTTCACCCCCACCACATTCTCCCCCACAGCATTCCTCTCCATGATGTCCCCTAACACTATCGCTCCTGCCAAACTTGTCAGATCATCCTCCTCATCATCCTCATCAGGAGACAGCGGAACTGGATTCCCGAATAACGACCTTGAATTGAATTCACTCTTGGGAAACATTGCCCACCGTATGGCATCTCCGGAATTCAGTCCACAAACTAACGTGATGGATTCTCTATTCAACAATGCACTCTCGGTGTATGCTACTAACACTTCCACCACTCAGAGAGTGCAAACACCAGTGTTCTCTCCAGCAACGGCCAGATTTCTCGCTGATGCATCAGATGAACCAGGTGCTAATAATACCAATCCAGTGACAACTCCCAGCTTCTTCCTTCTAAGTCAATCCCCTAATGTCGTTCCATCATTCACTTTGAAGACCCCAGAATTTTTATCTCTCAATGACTCACCACAACAAAACCAACACTCCACCACTACTCCTGCCCAAGAAGACTCAGAAGACGTCGAAGATTTCGTGCCAATGGATGAATCCCAACTCGTTGAGAATAATTATCTCACTGAGAGACAACTCATTGAAGTACTCAAGACAAAGGATGTGTTACAATATTTGAAACCAGCTATCCGGTCATTATTTAGATCTAACAATTCTCTTCGCACAATGCCAGCTGCATCCAATCTGGTGGCTTCACTAGATGATACAAGTAAATTATTCCTTGACCATTATATATCTCACGTTGCTGAAGTGATCACAGTGTGTAGTACACACGGGAATAACTTCTTCAAAAATTACTTCATCCAATTAGCTAGTATCGATGAAACCATGCTTGATGCCGTGGTAGCATGGGGTGGAATGTTCTTGTTGGGTCCAGATAATGAGATGGCAATGACCTACTTCAACAAGGGTGTGAATTCCTTACAAGCTAGACGTCGTAGGGCCAAGACTATGACTAATCAAGATTATGTTGTTCTATTGTCTGCATTCATTGTGTTAATCGGCAGTAAGATCTCCACGGGGGATACCAAAACCTGGTATCAGTTATTCTTACAATCTAAAGATGTATTCATGGAATGTGGTGGGCTATTGAACTTCTTGAAGAAGAACAATGGGTCTAATGAATGTAAATGGATTGTCTCTAATTTCTTCTACCACGACATCATGGCCGTGAGGTCATTGAATTTTGGTACATTGATAGACATGAATGTTTATAAGACGATTTTCCAAGATAATAAATTATTGGAGTCTGATAACTACGGGATTGATCCTTTCCAGGGGATTTGTCATCGTTTATTTTTGATTTTCGGTGAAGTGGTTAACCGTCGGAAGTCCTTGACTAATATGATCTTCAAGATTGATTTGATCAAGGCTAACATGGATAACACCAAGAATGAGACCGTGGTGTTAGAGGGAATCCAGGATTCCACCCGGAAGTATAAGGAGGCAGTTGAGGAATCATTCCAAGAACTTGAAGCCAAGTTGCTCAACGTCAGACCGGCCCCTGAACTGATTGCAGGATTGAAAGATGACCCACATAGCATGGAATTACATTTATCTATGTTTGAATTGCTCTCTACAGTGTCACAGATTTACATTAGAATCATGATCAAGAATACTATGTTCACGGATCCAGATATTCTTCGTTTAAAAAGGGATGCCTACACTTTGTTCGTGATGCTTATCAATAATAAAATGTGTGCTACTTTATGTTTACCAATCTTGATTCTAGGTGTGTTATGTATCAGTGAAAATGAGAGAACAGATTTCACTAGTCGGTATGAAAGAATGATGACTTCCTGTGACGTGGGGAACTTCAGACGTGCATGGGATGTCGTGAAATTATCCTGGAAACAGATGGATATCAATTTAGAAAATGGGAAACCATGCTTTGTGGATTTCTGTGAAATTTGTGATAGTCTTGGTTGGAACTTTTGTTTTAGTTGAGTTTTTTTAAAACAAAATATACATTATTTATTTATTCTCTTAATATTATTTATTTGACAAGGGTTGTTATATACAGATAGGTAAAAAATAAATAAAATATCGTAAAATCACTTTTCATCGTGTTCAAATTCATCTTCAACATCTTCAGCGTTGAAGAATTCCTTTGTCTCTTGCATTAACTCATGAAGTTGAATGATTTGTTCATCAGACATCTTCTCTAAATCTTGAGAATTCATTTTATAACTCCGCCAATCATCGTCAGAGTTCTCACTCACCATCTTTAAGTAATCTTGCCACGACGTCAAGAACCCCACTATTTGAATAGGATTATCAACATTCTTATGTGCTTTAAATTCAGCACGCACATATTTATCACCCAGTTCTCTATGTTCAGGTGGTAACTTTCTATGAGCTCTTAAAATCTCCCTATAAAGTTTTAAAGGTGGCAACAAAGGTGGGGTTTCCCTCACTGGACGTCTTGGTCTCACCAGTAAACGCAAAGTTGGTTTCATAGTTAATAGTTGTGGAAGTATTATATTTCTTTCTCCAGGTATCATTCGTAATCCTTGCCAATTTCTATTTTTGAGGTTCACCACCGGCTAGTAGATGACCCGTGTTTGTTATATGGCAGATACTTTTTCTGATCTCCGGTACCCATATATAAAAGAGTGATTCATTGTTCAGGGGGGGGAGGGATAAAGTACTCATATGCTTTAGTGGGTAATACACAATGGCATCTGGTGAACAATTACAATTGGTATTAGCCACAGACTGGCAATCATTACAGATATGTCAGACGGAAAACCATGATTCTTGGGGCACACCGTTATCGCTACCGGAGTACTTTGAACGAGAAAAGAATTCATACAGTTTACCACTATGTCAGTTTAAAAGGGACTACTCCATGCAAAAGGAAGGCGTTTATTACTGGCTTTTGAAAACTCAAAGTGACGAGATAGTCTGTGCTTGTGAAACACTAGTGTGTCCGGCCTACCATTATAAAAGTGGTACCGACGACGTGGAAGACTGTCTAGCTGCCGTTGTTGGATCGGTGTACACTTTCAAGGGACAACGAGGGAAAGGTTATGCCACCTATATGATGCAATCACTTGATGATAAACTAGCAGGTGTGATGACGGGTCCATTTGATTTCATTACTTTATATAGTGAAGTCGGTGAATACTATTCACGATTCGGATACAAGAGTCATCATGTCCCCATTGTGGAGATACCTGTGAAGAAATATGGTGATTTTAATGATAATAGATACAAATATACCTATCTCATCGATGACTTCTCTAAGTCTGTTGCTGTTCTAGATAAGAGAGTCAAAGAGGCCGTGTTAAACAGTGGGATGGTCACCAAGAGTGCAGTAGTTGCATTGAGACCAGTCAAGAAGAAGTTCGATTGGTTTTACAGTAGAGATATCCATACGGGCGAGAAATTATTCAAATTAGATCCTAGTACTTTAAGATTTGGTGTCAGTTTTGAAGACCCTGATGATGGATTCTTGTTATGGAATTTAGATTTCCGTGGTCGTTGTGTTATACTATTGAGTGTGCATGCTATAGACCTCGAACATTTGAAGGTGTTATTTAGGTTATTGTTTGCGTGTATACATGATAGCACTGACATTTACAAGAAGGTTATCATTTGGGAGAATGAAGTTGTAGATTTCACTAACAGTGGTGATCTGCAGGATTCAGAGGTAGTGTTGGAGTTCTTAAAAAAACAGTACGATGCACAGACAGGGATTTCCAATGATGGTGCACTCAGTGCACTCAAATTTGTGAATCCTGATAAGAATGGTGGTAATACTAATGATGCTGAGTGGATAGCCAACAACAGTAAATGGTGTTGGTATTGAAACACAAAAGGGTCTTACTATATATATAATATAAAATTAATGAAAAAACTTTATTAGAAAGTTATAGCAATGCCACGTAAAGGTATTAATGCAAAAGAAATGAGAGGATAAGGAGAGAACGAAAACTAGGGAAGTAGTTTTATGTGAAATATATAAAAGTAAATGAAATAAAATGCAATGTGGGGAAGGGGGATATTAAATTAATGAATTTTCAAGTTCCCCATTAAATTCATCAAGGTTGGATCATTATTGATTATCTTTGGATTCTTGGTCAATTTATCTGGAGAGAACAGTGGGGTATCCAAACCATAGTTCTTCAATGAAGCTTCAGAGGAATCAGGAGAAATGAGAGATGAAGGAGTGGAAGGTGAGTTTGTAAGAGATGGAGTTGATTGTGAAGGAGTGTGTTTGTGAGAGGCATGAGGGGTAGCAGTGAGTTTGAAAGCTTGACCCTCTTCCAATTCGAGAGAATTGCGAAAGGGGGAAGTTTCTCTGATATCGTTTTTGAGTTTCAATCTTGATCTGCGTTCCAATCTTGGGAACAGTGTCATTAGTGAATAACCTATAACAGATAGTATCATGCAGAGTAGTACTAGGGTGACTGGGTTGGAAACGATTTTAGATATCACACTGGATGACGTACCAGGAGCCAGTTTATCGGGATCGACTAATCTATAGTCAGAGAGTCCCAGACCAATTTCATTTACTGGTCTAAATCCAGGTTCTTTAGCTTGAGGAGGGATCACGAGCCATTTATATTTGAGGTCCTGGTAGAGGTGTTCTCTGATCAAGACTGTATCGTAGTGAGCAGGAGGCACGGGCATGAGATGGAGAGGGAAGGAGGGTATGTGAATGATATATGAAGTAAAGTAAAGTAGACTAGTAAGAGTTAGAAAAGAGTAAATTGAATAACTGATCTATTAAAGGAGATGGACGACCAAAAAAAATGACGACACGATCAAATCAAGTAAAAGGGGAATACCGATAGGTTATTTATGATGAGGATGTATTTGTTCTTTTTGTTCTTTTTCAAATATTAACAGAATCACAGGTCCACTAGATATTATTAGTAGTTATTAATACTTGAATAGTAGTAACGAAATGAACAAATCAAAGATATACAATACTATTTAAAGAATTTTTTTTTTCCAGCACAACAATAACTATTAGTTTACCCCTTTGGGAAATACACAAACAGGCGAAATTTTTACAGGCAGCAACCGATGTATTGGGATTGATTCGGTGTATACTGCAGATGCGGTTAAGTTGAGTGGGTGAGTCTATGTACATGTGGTAGAGGTGGGGTTCTGGGGGTTGATCTTATGTATTGTGTTATATTGTGGATGTCGTGTGGATGTCGTGTGAATTGGAATGTATTAAAGTGGAGTTAGATGACTAATGTTATTACACGTTTTCTTTACTCTACAAATGACAACAAATATCACACAATCACTGTATGTTCATTCCACCCCTTGTATTGTAAATTCAATTTAAACGGGGGGCTACACCCTCTCCCATGTGTCATAAGTGTAGATTAAATATGACGTCTATTGTGTCTTTTGAAATTTTCCTATAATTGCTATATTGGGTTAACGTTGTGCGGCGCTCGGGGTAGCAGATTTCTTCCTATACTTGTTCTGTTTTTGTTTCTGCTGAGTGGAGTAGAAGGGGGACAAGTTATTAATAAGATCATACAACTGAATCTACTTCTAAGATCTAATCAGACATTGTCTTGAGGAACCTTTTCATAAATTTGGAAATCTGGAAATTTGGGAATAAGAGGTTTAATAATTTCAAGATTTCATAATTATCTCAGGATACCCCGAAATTGCTTAGATTTTAGAATATCAGCTAAAACTATTCTAGTAATATCCCCGACTATTAATCCTCTACTAAAACTATTAATTTTACAATATAACATCCATACCCTCCAGTATTAGGACCCTAAATGTAAAAAAAAAAAAAACTAAATTTATGGGCTCGGATCTGCGATGTACCCTTATTTACCTTCTTATATTTCTAAGAGATTTTCAGTGAATGATTTTATAAAAGAAGAAGTATAATCAAAAGAAAAATCACATTTAAAAGTAAGCAAGTGAACGAAAACAAAAATATAAAAAAAATCAAAGTAAAGAAATAATAATCAAAGGAAAGGAAAAAACACTAGAGAACCGAAAAATTAACTATTGTTGAGCACATTGAACACCTTCATGACCACCTTCTTTGTCATCATCATCGTAATTATTATTTCTAGCCTTACCGTGCTTCATTGGATCCACTGGAGTTAACACACAAGAGTCATCTATTTCGGCACCCTTTGGAATGGTAGATTCAGTTCTAGCTGGTAAAATCTTTTCTAATTCCTTCAATTTCTCTTCATCAGCAAAGTGCTTCTTAGGGAATTCAATTTCAAATTTCACAAAGAGGTTACCGTAACCACCATGTCTTGGAATAGGCATACCCTTACCTTCTAACACCATGATCTCACCTGGGGAGATAACGTCACCCGGTAGAATGTCAACCTTCAAGTATTCCCCATTCAAGTGTTTAATGGCGAATGACCCACCAGCTAAGGCAGTCAACACATCAATCTTAGCCTCATAGTAAAGGTCATTACCCTCTCTAGTGAATTTATCATGTGGCTTCTCATCAATCACAAAGATGACATCACCAGGAATGATATCTGGATGTTGATCACCTTCACCACTGAACACCACTCTTTGACCGGCCTTCATACCTGGATCAATGTGCACTTCTAAGATCTTTCTTTCTTGAGTAGTCTTCTTACCCTTACAAACTGAACATCTATCCTTAGCAGAGATGATATCACCCTCACCATTACATTGGTCACAAGTGGTTTGGAATCTTTGAATCATTGGACCCATTTGTCTAGTGACAAATTTCATACCAGAACCATTACATGAAGAACACTTCTTCACGTCTTTACCACCCTTACCATCACAAGCTTTACAAAGTAGAGTCTTGTTGAGGGCAAGTTTAGCAGTTCTACCCTTGTATAATTCTTCCAAAGAACATGAGATAGTGTGCTTTAGATCTTTACCACGTTGTGGACCGGATGGCCTTTGTTGACCACCGAATCCACCAAATCCACCACCAAAGAATTGAGAAAAGATGTCTGCACCATCCATACCGGCACCACCCATTCCACCACCTTGTAAACCTTCTTCACCGTATTGATCATAGATTTCTCTTTTCTGAGAATCACTTAAGATTTCATAAGCGTGAGTCATCTCCTTAAACTTATCTGCAGCCTCAGGGGATGGGTTCTTATCTGGGTGGTATTTCAAGGCACCTAATCTGTAAGCCTTCTTTAATTGAGCATCGGTGGCATCTGGGGAGACCCCTAATAAATCGTAGAATTTTGTATCTTTAGCCATCGTTTGATTATATTATGTATTATGTGTATGTATGTATATGTTAAAAAGGAGTTTTCCTGATATGATTTGAATAAATATGGATGAAAAAATCTATTAAAGAGAAACTATTTATTTAGTTTTCCGACCTGTGTACTTTTGTTGTTTTCTAGTTTTTCCAAATTTTACCTGCTAGAACTTATGTTATCTAGTAGTACTTTGTTATATATGGAAGGTAATTTCAAGTATATAAAAGGGCAAAAAAATGTTTCAAAATAGGTAACTGAATTTTGTTCTTCTTCATTTTTTCGAAAATTTTTTTTTTCTGGAAGAAAAAGTCGTGTCCATGTTATTAAGAAAATGCTGGAAGGTTCGTTAAAAGTATATATAGAGATTTTATACAACTGATCTGTATACACCTTGACGTTGTTGAGATCGGGTAGTGGTGTAGACAGGAGGGACATCAGGGGGAGGAGGAAGTTTACGAGTGGTAGATGGTGGGAGATTGGATAGTGCAATGGCTGGTTGAGGTTCATTGGTGGTGGTGGTGGTGGTGGTAGCATCAGCATTACCTCTACCATAGTTATACCGAGTGCTCTTATTAGTATTTGGTCTCTCAGTCAACACAATCTTACTCTGTTGAGCTCTCCGTAGCAACTGCTTGGTAACCCTTGTGTGGATAATAGAAGCATTCCGAGTGGAACACGCGTTTAACCAACTCATGAATATACCAAATAATGGTACTAAACTGATAAACAAGTCAAACCCAATATTAGCTTCCATTTTAGCAATATCCTTAACACTCAAATCAAATACTTGAGCAGCCTGGTGAATCAATCTTGCATGAATCGCATACATCAACAATGGTCCAATCACTGGCACTATAGCCAACACAGGGGCCAATCCACATCCACAATCCACAGGATAGCACCCCATGAAACATCGATCATGACACCATGCTCGTTTTTGTACCAACTTCCAGGCCTTTCTTTGCTCTTTACTAGCGTTATCCGGTAATTTTAACTTCTTCGTGGACCCATCTGGTAGAGTCTGCACGAATGGATCTTTCGTTTGGAACTTGTCTCCAGCGTATTCATCCCATTTCTCCATGATTTGATCATAGAAGGGTATACCCTCTATCTGATCGCTGATGTTTTGTAACGTGTCGGTCATTTGTAGGCTTGGATAGGTGGCGATGAGATGATGTTATATGCGTATTATTTTTTTTTTTGATCTTGCAGAGTGTTTTAACAAGTTTAAAGTAACCACAAGCACACTCCAGTTTTACCAATTGATACCCATTATCAAGAAAGAAGAACAGTGGTATCTAGTGTATATAACAATTCAGCCTTGAATTACCGACTACTAACTAAAAGAAAAACGCCAATTTTTTTTGATTTTTTCTCTCTCTACTGCGGTGCGCTGCGGTTAGATCTGGGATCACCGAGCGATTTTTAAGGTACAAATGTTTATTAATAAGTTAATTATTCTAAGTAGTGATGATCTTATGGACCACTTGGGATGCATTGACTAGTTCTTCATCGAACCACCGTTGTCCAGTCAATTGTAATGCAATTGGTGCACCTTCAAAGTCTTTAGCATTTTCGTATAATCCATATTCGTAGGCCTCCACTTCGTTCCGTGGCTCAAAATTCTTCACAGCGGCATCCAATTCAGGATCACAAAATAATCCAGTGGGAAAAACAACATTAGGGAAGTCCAAGATGTTCCATAAGTTAGTGTAACCCCAATAATGGAGAGTCTCGAGTTTAGGAGCGACAGAGACATAAGTTGGGCCTAAAATGAAATCAACATCTAGTTCCTTCATCTTATCAAAATAGTTTTGTCTAGAAATATTTCTGAATCCGACACCAACATGATTCTCACTGAATGAAATCCCTTTGTCACCACAACCGAAGGATAACCCGACTTTGGTCAATTCCAAGACTGGTTCTCCGGATAAACCTAAAGCGTATTTTTGGCCCTCATTCATATCACCGTTATACATGGATCCAACTGTCTTCACTAATTTTTCCACATCAAAGGATTCCCAGTCAACAACCTTAACACCAGCAGCCTCTAATTTGGACTTGGCTAATTGTAATCCTCTTAAAATAGGAGGTGTAGGCTTCACAACACCATCATCAAACATAATGGCCACTTTCAAATCGGCAGCCTTAGGCACGGGAACATCCCTCCATGGTAATGGAACGATAGCTGGATCCCTTTCCCAAGGTTTCCCACCTAGAGAAACATTCATAAATAGATCAATATCCTCTCCCGATCTAGCGAGTGGACCAAAAGTAGGGTACACCTCGTCAGGGATACATGATCCTGCTGCGAACGAGTTCTTCATGGATAACCTCTTTTGGGTTGGTCTCAACCCCCAGACACCATTGAATGCAGCAGGGCCACGGATGGACCCACCGATGTCGGATCCAATTCCAAATGCTGACCCCTTCAAAGCACATATGGCACCCTCACCTGAACTAGACCCACCAGGGGTAAGCACAGTGTTATATGGGTTTAAACATTTGCCGATATAGTTGTTATTAGAACAAATTGCCATCATTGTTTGTGGTTCAGTGGTACGCACGTACAATACAGCACCAGCTTCGTATAACACTTCTGTAACCAATGCCATTCCATCTGGAACACGATCAATGTATCCGACAAACCCAGCAGTAGTTGGTCTTCCTGGGTAGTCCAAGTGTTCCTTAACGGACATAGGTAATCCATGTAATGGACCGACAACCTTACCAGTTTTCTTGTAATAGGCATCCAATTCCTCAGCTCTTTTTAATCCAACATCGATGAATAAGTCTAGAGCACAATTGACTAATTGATGTGCAGCAGTGGCTCTTTTAGCGAAACCTTTGAACACTTCGACGGAGGTCAATTCACCGCCTGCTATCTTGGCAACTATATCAACGGCTGACATGTTAGTGATCTCGATCTCCTTAGCAGTCAAGATCTTTTCTGGGATTTCGATGACGCTTATGCCGGTCTCCTTTGGGATCAATTCATCAGGTAACTTGTAATCATCTAAGATACCAGCGGCTAATCTATCTCTAAAGGCCTTCAACTTAGGTTGGAAAGTCTTATAGAGTTCAGCGTTCTCACATGAGCTAGTAAATGGTCCGTACATCTTGAATGATTTAATGGAATGGGATGAAATATATCAATAGAGACAGGGATTAAGAACACGAATGATAGGCGGATACAATCCGGTATTTATATATACCCACTCAGTTAGTTATCTAGAATAGTTTAGATAATCGCAACAATGAACGCACTGCCGAGAAAAATATATGAATTCGGGGAGAGCCTGGTTATCTACTATATAGATAGATTCAATTTCGTTAGTGTTCTATGTACGAAGCCTAAAGCTGCTTAATCAAAATCTGACAAATTGTCACCTCTAGTTAGCGTGATTGGCGAACTTTTGCATATGGAATCCGATAGATAAGTCAATTTAACCCATTATACTCAGATTTCATGCAGCTCCTGTATCTATCCCATTTTATCTATATTACTTCATTTCATATACAACTATATGGTTAGACTTAGTCGCTACGCAGCTTGTTTAAGGAATAACGCTTCACCCCTGAGTCTTATCTTATTACCGCTGAGTCACATGGGTTTGTGATATAGTACATTTTATATTAAATTAAACTGATATAGAAAAGAAGTATAACGAAAACACTGATCAATCAAAGTAAATCAATAACACATTGATCACTATTAGAGCCAAGATGAGTAATGCCAATGCCAATGTGGTTATACTTGTATCGAATGTCTCAATGCGTTCTCTTTGGTAGTTGTATATAGATTGAAAGTAATTAACACCACTCAACAACACACAGAATATCCCCATAAGTATCATGACTAAACTGATCCCAGCCTTAACTTTGTACTCCACAGTTCCTGGGTCACTCCCATTGTATCCATCATTGGGACCTTTATCGTCTCCATCTGTATTCGTATCCAATCTATAATTCAATGTCAGGGCAATCCCACACAGGAGCAACATAGCACAAAACTTCACCCAACTCAGAGTAGTTCTCTCTGTCATCAAGAAATCCCTTGGTTCACTGGTCTTGTTCTTGACTATCAAATCGGTTCTATTGATGAAATCAGACAACAATGGTGCTCTGGCCTCATCATGGGTTTCGCTTGATGACACCCCCCGATATAATTGAGGAGTGAACTCCTGCACGTTCATGTCAGAAATATCTGATAGAGATTGTGGTCGTATTTCTAAATCCATTGTTGTTATATGTTGCTGTGTTGATAAGATGAAATAGATTAGTATTATTATTATCATTTCTCTCTATTTTAAAAAATTAATTTTTTTTGGTTGTAGAGGACCCTATATTTAAGAGTAATTCTTCTTTCATATCTATCACACAAACATGGCTACAAGGAAACAAGATATACCTGTGCCGATTCAGAAGTTCAAGCCGGGCTCTGATGTGCCCTCAGTATTGACTGACCTGAGATTGTCCATCTCGTCAGATCAGCTAATGAATTCCACTAACAACTTACATGATTACATTGAGGAGCTCTTTAAATACACATCCGAATCAAGTGATGCACAAACCATGAGTGAACTTCTATTAGATGCCAGAAAGTTACCTTATATTGATTCATTTCAGGGAGCAATTCCCTGGAAGAACTATGCTAGTAAAAGCAAGTCGGTGACCGCTTGGTCGGTGTACGATGAAATAATGGTCTCCGTCATAACCCTGTCAATGATCTACAACTTGGTCACATCAGAAAGCTTACAAGACAATTTAATAGCAAATAAGAATAGCAGTGATGAAACATGGAAGAAATCTAATAACTTACTAAAAATATCGCTATCATATTTAAATGCATTCAAATCGGAAACCCACGATGAATTACACTCGGACCACCTCAATTACGTCTATCATTTGAATTCATTACTAGTGCAACTCATTATTGTGTTCAAACACTTGTTCTCTGTGCAGGCCGAAGTTGATGCCAGCTTTGGGAATATGAATAAGATACCAGACAGGGTGAGTACATACGTGAAAATAATTGTGTTCATATATAATGAATTCTTGATCTTACAAAACTTACATTTAAAATTCAATGGTGATTTGAAATTCGGAGTGTTTAAGGATTTCTTAGAGATTATATTTTGTTATTATTTATCATTAGAATATTATAATAAGAACCAACTTGGGATTTCGCTAGGATTAATCGAGTATGGGTTAGTCAATTCTATTGAACAGGATCCTATCAAGTCTAAATTGAAGCTCAATTTTAAGCATAAGGATACTTTAAAGGATAAACAGATATTCAAGGACATCAAATTACAGAAGAAGTTCAATGATGATCCATTCCCAGAGATTTTCAGGGAAAACATGATCACCGTGATCAAATTACTCAAGACATTGAAGGTCAAATTCACCAAGGAAAACAATAATATCTCTTTTGATAAAGTTGCCGATAACAAAGAGATATCAAGTAATTATTTATTCAATTCTAATAATCTCCCTAACGGATTACAAGTGCCATTGAACGATTTCGAGAAATACACTCCAGGTTGTTTAACAAAATTCAAAGGGCAAGGAAAAGTGACTAATTACTTTTAGATTTAGCATATATATATAATGATATTTAATGACCACAAAAAAGAACGAAAAAAAAAAGCAAGAAAACAATACGTAGAAGTAATGATATAAAAAGTGTCATTGATCTATTTACCAAATAAAATACCGAAACTGTTCATCCAGTTGGAAATAGACCCATGGAATCCCATTAAACGTTGACCCTGTGGAATGGTGAATTTATACACAGAACCACCATTACCACCATAGTTCGGACTAGCCTTCTTATTCGTAGTGAAGGAGACACCGTCAACCCAACCACCGGCACGAACATTCACAGAGGTAATATATTCATCAGGATCCAATTCAAAGTCCTTGAAGTGGTGTTTGTTGTTACCGAAATCAACATATGAACCATCATCGAACCATGTTTGAATACCATCGAGGGCCAACCCACTGGTGACTCTTAATTTAGTGATTCTATTCTTAGGATGGAAGTGAGAGATGATCTTGTTATTGACTGCACCACCCACTGGGGAACTCATTCTCACCTTATTACCATCCAAACCTGGGATTTCTCTACCATATTGCTCAAGGTACTCCTTCAAGTTATCGATGGAATGGTTTTTCAATCCGACAGCGAGAGCCTCAAGTTTGACCTTCTTACCTCTTTGTTTTTCAGGTAACTGGGATTGAAGAAGATCGTAATTAATCTTAACCACTGTTTGGGGCCCCAACCCACCGTAGAATTTTGGAAGATATTCGTAATGCACGTCTGGGAATTCATCCACGCTGGCCATGATAAGGTAAACACCAGTTTCAGAGTCGATTTGTAAAGTTTTTGTGTCCAAGGCAGTAAAGTTTGGACCAGCATTGACATTATGATCAAGTCTCATACTTGAACCCCTAGTTGGAACAGGTCTGAAGTTAGTATCTTGGAAATCGCTAGGAAGAGCAAAGGCAGGATGGTACAAGAATCTCATTAGATCCAATCTGTGCCAACCTGGTTCATCTTTAGTCATCACTGGACCCCATTCACCTCTACCAGTTCTGATACATCTCTTTTCTTTAATGAGGTATTTTCTGTCCATAGTAACATAGTCTCTTAACATAACACCGTTTCTCTCATGAGGGCACCCTAGGGAGTGACCGATCTCGTGCATGAATGCACCCAACGACACTGTAAGACATTCCCAACTAGCCTTGGATTCACCACCGTCATCACCAACCTCTGAACGAGACAATCTGGTAATATCAGTGAAGGCCTTATAAATGCTTTCCCAATTATTAGGCCATGAGTGCAATCCGTGAGATCCGCAAACACCTAATTTGATTCTGTCGGTACCACCACCCACTGCACAATGGCACACAATCAATTGAAGCTGTTGATCCCAATGGGCATCCATCAAGATCATGGCCACCATGGCGACTTTCCCATTGGTGGCTTGATCACTGAAATCGCCACCTGCTCTAGCTAAATCGGAGAATGAGTGGTTATACACTTCACCACCATGCTTAGCCTTTGGATTTTGTTGAGCCCAATCTGGGTTTCTCAATTCAGCAACTGTTCTATCACTTTTGATGATATGGATCTTCACTTCATCTCTTTCAACACCTTGCTTTTCTAATTGCCAACTTGTAGTACATTTGACTCTTTCTTCGACAAATCTAAAACATCTTTTACCTAGCCCATTTTTGTTCATTTCATCTAAGGTGAATGCCTGCATGAGTCTAGCCCCAATTCTAAGTTTTCTGATGGCAATATCCATACCATTACCATCACCTATCTTATATAATGGATTATCAAATGTCATAGGGGAATCCTTACCGACTAAAACACAGAAATGAATTAATGGAACATCATCTGCTGGCATTGGGTTGTAGTTGACTTTAAATTGGAATTGATCATAAATCTTACTATTGTAATCAGGGATGATGTAACCACCGGAGTCCCCCAGACTACCCATGTGTTTAATAGTGATTGTATTAACACCATGGCCCAAGTTTAATAATAACTTGAAGTATCCCTCACAGACCTCATAAGTCTGAGGAGAGAACATGTCAGATTCCACAAGAATGACACCATCCTTTTTAGCTGATGAATGTCCTTTCAAGATATACACTGGCACTTGCAATTGATCGTAATCTCTTGGTAAATTTTCAAATGAGATTGGCATTTTTGGTTTATATCTTTATAAGAGACAACCAAAGAAAGAGAGCAGAACAACTAATCTATTAAACACTGAAATTAGTACCTTATATAAAGGCCATTCATTCTCGACTAAATCTCATCGACAAAGCTCTTCCAACGGTAGAATCAGCTCCAATTTGTGACACCTGATACAGATCAGCTATTGTTTAAATACGCCTCGAAGAAAATTTCTGTTATCGACAGAAGCATGGGTCAGGTTTACGTAAGCTTTCACGTAGATAAGCTAATATATACTTGATCGATCTATTATAGTTAGTTATCAAGATGATAACCAGAGGGAACAGAAGTCACTGGAAAGACAGAAGCTAGGTGATGACCCTGAGGTCCCCCTTAATACTTTTGTTAAATGATATACAGCGTAATGGGTTAGTATTGGGTACATACTCAATGTGTGTGGGGAAGGGGTTACTGGTTATTCTGCCACTAAGGATTCACACCTAAGCTTGGTTACTACATCTTAGTTGGATCTAATTTCTTATGCGATTCCATGAATAATGGTCTCATTGATGAAGGATTACAATAACCTTCCTAAATGTAATACAAAAGCAGATAAATAAAAATAAATTGGCATTAGTGTAGGGTTATAGAAATCCGAGAACGTCATTATTGAAATGTAACTGATGTGGCACCTTAAGCAAAGATAGTCTTGAAGGCTTGTTCGAAATCGGCAATCAAATCATCAATGTTTTCGATACCAACAGACACTCTCAATAGATCCTTGGTGACACCAGAGTTGATCTTTTCTTCATCACTCAATTGTTCGTGGGTGGTGGTCCATGGGTTAATGATCAAGGACTTGGAATCACCGACGTTAGCCAAGTTGGAGAAGATCTTCAAGTGATCAACAAACTTTGGACCAGCTTCCAAGAATGGGTTACCAGACTTGTTTTCGATATCCTTGACACCGAAGGAGAGCACAGCACCGTACCCATGTTGTAAGTACTTCTTAGCGTTGTTGTGGTACTCATGAGAGACTAAACCTGGATATGACACCCAAGAGACGTATTCAGACTTTTCTAACCATTGAGCCAATTTCAAGGCATTGGAAGCGTGTCTTTCACCTCTCAAGGCCAAGGTCTCTAAACCTTGTAATAATAAGAAGGCACCGAATGGGTTCAAAGTTGGACCTAAATCTCTTAATAATTCAACTCTGACGTAAGCAATGTAAGCTAAATCACCAAACTTCTCGTTCAAGATGTCACCGTGGTAACTGTCAGATGGCTTAGAGAATTGTGGGTACTTCTCTGGCCAGTCGGAGAACTTGAATCCATTATCGACGGCTGGGTCTCTGAACACAACGACACCACCAATGGTGTTACCGTGACCACCAATCCACTTGGTAGCAGAGTGGGTCACAACATCGGCACCCAAGACTAATGGTTGACAGTAGTAACCACCGGCACCGAAAGTGTTATCGACGACAACAGCAGCACCCTTAGAGTGAGCAAATTCAATGATATCCTTAAAATCTGGAACGTTATACTTTGGGTTACCAATAGATTCCAAGTACACACCCTTGGTATTTTCATCAAATAATTTCTTAATTGAGTCAGTGTCATCACCATTGGCGAATCTAACTTCAATGCCGAACCATCTCTTGAAGTTTCTGAAAGCATTGAAAGTACCACCATACAAGAAGGAAGTAGAGACGATGTTATCACCAGGTTGAGCCAAGGCCAAGATAGCTAACAATTGAGCGGCCTGACCAGAGGAAGTAGCCACAGCGGCAGACCCACCTTCCAAAGCAGCGATTCTCTTTTCAAAGACATCGGTGGTTGGGTTCATAATTCTAGAGTAAATGTAACCTGGTTCTCTTAAACCAAATAAATCGGCACCATGCTTGGAGTCTCTGAAGACGTAAGAGGTGGTAGCATAGACTGGAACAGCTCTTGATCTGTTAGCAGATTCTGGTTCTTCTTGACCAGCTTGAACACATAAACTGTCAAAGTTTAGATCTATAAATGAGGATTCAATTGTTAGTATTGAGGGATCAATCAAAATTTTTTTTTTCCTAGAATCATAATCACGTACTGGAAGACATTGTTAAATTGATTTATAAATGATGATAACTTATAAAGAAAAGAAGATGAAATATACTAATGAATAAAAACACACAATTTTTCCAATTTTCATCCCCAACCCCCATGGGCATCGGAGATTCAACGAACCACTTCTAAAAAGCTTATTCTCCGGTGTCTGGAGTGCATTGCCACAATTATGTAATCTCACGTGAGACACGTGATATTTCGATCTCTAATTCTATTTTATATTTTATTTACTGCTACCTGCTAGGGAGAAAAGACAACGAAAAATCATTAAAATATTAAGAATTAGCAAAAATTCAGTGACCACAAGGCAAAGGACAAGGGTATAGTAAAAGCAAGAAAAAAAAACAAACAAACAAGAAAAGCAGAAAGAAGGAAAATAATACAAAGAGTTTTAGTAAGTAATAATCATAAAAGTTCGGTTGTTTGTTTCAATGCCTTATCTAGGTCTTTAAACAACATTGACCAAGTATTAGGATCATCAGTAGTGTGTACAGTAGTCTGCGCAGTGGAATTACCATCATCTAGTGGCCCCATTCTCTTACCAGGGAAAGGCACACTAGTTACATCACCTTCATCATCTTCATCATCACTATCATCAGATTCAAAATCACTATCATCAAATTCTAACCCACAATGCCAACAAATCACCTCCATGGCATCATCCCAAGTAGTCAAATTAGCGACACTAACTCTACGGGACTCCATGGAAGCATCCGAGCTAGCACTAATTTCAATTGGAATATTATTAATAGTGGGGACACCTCTGAAATTATTTAAACTTGTGGATGATAATACAACGGTGACAATGTCATCCAATGGAACATCTTCACATTGTCTAACAAAATTATTCAATGAAGCATCAATGGCAATGAAATCCACTTGAGGGAAATCACCCGAGTCCAATCTAGAACCGTAATCATCGATCAACGCCATTACGGAATCCAATTCTTCAGTGGTGTAACCTCTATTAATTTCAGCATGCATTAGTACACCAGTGGATGCAGAGAGAGACTCTGTAGATGCTAACATAAGCTTAATGTCAATTTTGATCAACAATAAACTCTTAATGATGTTCTTCACTGCAACAACTGAACCAGGGTTTGCACTGACTTGATTTAAGATGATCACCATCTTGGTTGGTTTACTCTTGAACACAATCGAATTAATAGTTGATTCATAGAATCTTGGGTTAACACCTGGTGGCAATTTTTTGCTACTGATGGTACCCACAGAATCCCTGTAACTAGAGAATCTCGGATAATTACCAGTTCCAGTAGCATCAGTGTCATTATCGAATGTAAGGATATCGTAAAATTCGGTTTCCGAGATGGTAGATGTGATCAAATGATTGGAGAACGTTGATTGCATATTACTTAAGGCGGCAGCCCATTTTTGCAAGATGTTTAACTCTGCACAATTGAAATATAAAGTAATTGCTTGTTTCTTGTTTGGTTTCAAAGTGAAAATCTCCTTAGAAACGGCGTCGACACAATTGAATGAACTAACGCTGATTAATCTATAAGTTTTCTGTGTGAGATCCACTACAGCTAACATGTGTTCAAAGAGGTAACAATAACTGTCATACCAGGTATTACCATCCATACTGAGTTTAACTATATCAAATAATCGAAGTAATCCAAATGATTCCACTAGGTTACCACTCAATTTAATTTCGGCATCATCTACATTAGAGATGAACCCCTGTTGTGATAATTTAATCAATTCATCCACAAATTTAGTTCTAAGTAAATGGAGGTTGAAATGTGAATTCCATTCACTACCCTCAGGGGTATTTGAATAGATTGTAGTTATTGGAGGAGAATAAGTAGTCGCTATTGGTGATTTATCTGAAACAGATGAGATAATAGATGAGATGGCTGACGCAGATGATCCCCTTGATGGTTTTTTATGGTGGTGACGGTAAGTCTCCGATGCTGATGGTGGTGGTGTAATAGAGAGGAATCCGCTACTATCTGATTTCTCTCTGAAGTTCATAGAACGTCTAGATTGAATAGATGATGTATTAGAATTATTAGAATTAGTGGATCTGTGTTTGTATGTCATGGGAGAGGCCAAACTGGTGAGGTTATTATTAGTTGATAAGGTTGGATATCTTTGGTCTGCTAGAAATTTGACAACAATTTCATCTGATATCTTGGGGTCTAAAGGTAATGCTATTGTGCCGTTAGCACATTTTTTACACTCTGGGAAGTATGAAGGTGTTGAAGTTTTGTCTCCTCTATCATTTTGTACAAATTCCATCAATAGTAAGAGGCATTCCTCATGAACGTAATGCCTACACGAGAGTTCAATTATTTTTTCATTATTAGTGGTGTCATCAAAGCTGAGAGTATTATTCAGGGGTAAGTCACAGACGGAGCAATTTGTGTCTATATGTTTCTTTCTGGAGTAACCCCGTCTGTACTCTCTTGGAGGAGAATACGTAGTTTGTGAATACATCAACGGGCTTGTATTAAAGGGAGAGGAGTCATTAGATGATAGTGATGTTGAATTTGTTGTTAATGATGGAGGTGGTATTGATGGTGATGATGTTGTTGATGTATTCTTGGGGAGTGGCGGAGGAGGAGGAAGAGGTGGAAGAGGGTTGCTGTTGCCCTCTACTTGGGCTCCTTGTTTCGAATTACTCAAGCTTCGAAGTTTTTTAGTGAAGTTTCCAAGTCGTCTAACTGATTTATCTGACATCGGAGATGTATTTGAAGAGCTCAAGTTGAATCCTTGAGGTTGAGGAGGCGAATACGAGAACATCGATGAGGGTGATCCATTAGATTTCCTCACCAGGGGGGCCGGTCTCAAGGGAGGCAATGGTGGGGACACGCGTAGCTTTGCCATTAGTTTAGGGTCTGTCACTATTTTTTGTTTTCTCTGTGGGGATGAAGAATTATTGATATTATTATTGACTGCGTTGGGTGGTTTGGTGGTTAACGCGTCTAGAGCCATCCCCGATTCCGTTAGAGTGGAATTGGAGAGCAATCCGTTTGTCTCCAATTTGAATTTCCTATCTCTGTCCTTGGGTTTATCCATGTGAGCTATACAACAGAGTGATTAATCAGGTGGAGGAGAGAAGCGGAGCGGATAAATTGGAATGGGGGGGGGGGGGAGAAGGTGTCTGTAAATGTAATGTAATAGGGCAATAGGTAATAGGGGTATTGAGATAAGAAGAAAAGACAGCGATGAGGTATATGATAAAATAGGGTGTTTCCCTCAATCAATAATAGAACAAAATTGTATATGGTATCTAATTATTGACTACCTATTAGTGTAAGATAACCCTATGAAACACTTTCAGATCAATTTAATTAACACAATACTTTTAAAATGGGTTCCCCTTGTCCATTCAATCTGAAACAAAAAAGACAAAAAAAATTCGCCAAAATTATATATTACGTAATCAGTTACGCACTGTGACAAACACGCTTATTATAAGGAAAAAGAAACAAAGTTAACGCGTAGAACATTGGTTCCTACATATGGGCTATTATGGTTTACACAGGGGTGCCCAATAAATATATATGTAACATAAGAAGAGAATGTGAGATATTGAAAGCGGAACAACCAGAGTTAATGTATAATACTAAGTCTAGACACACCTCTTAAGAGTTATATTACTCTAGCTTTACAATACATTTTCTCTATCTCTCGTACCTCAAAACAAAAGCTTTCAGGGACGTGCCATATTTTAAGCTACGCCCCATAAATATACTAAAAATAAAAATTTTAAAAATTTTAAGGGGTAATTGAAGAACGGTTCCTGAGACCAAAATTAAAAGGAGACGTCATTAATTAAAGTGATAGTAGTAAGATATATCGTTATAGAGAATAATAGTGGTGAGGAGAGACATAAAACAAATAACAAACAAAAAAAAGAAAACCACAAATGTAGTAACTAATAGCCTAATTAGTAGCTTCTTGGAATGCTAATAATTTTGCCTCATCAACTTCCGGATAAGAACTATCAGCGACAACACCATCACCAGATGTAGCCCCCATTGATTGTTTCTCAATGGCACTCTGAGATGGCATGAAAATCACCTTAGTATTACCTGACTTGGCCATACTTTGCATAGCATCCAAATATCTAATTTGCATGGCAGGTTTGGAAGCTAAAATATCGGCAGCCTTTCTCATCAATTTAGCACTTTCCACTTCAGCCTTAGCTTGAATAATCTTGGATTCACCAATACGTTTAGCTTCAGCAGCCATAGATAATGAATTAGAGACACCTTTTGGTAATTCTAATTCTTTAATTAATAATGATTCAATGTGGACCCCCCAGGCTGCAACAGGTTCACTGATAATTTCTTCAATAGATTGAGCTATCTCTTCACGTCTTTCAATGACATCTTGTAAATTTCTAGACCCGATGACTTGTCTTAAAGTAGTTTGAGTTCTCTCTCTTAATGATTCTTCAACATTGTCAACTGCATAATAAGCAACTTCGGGAGCTATCACTTGATAATAAACCACTGATGAAGTTTGAATATTGACATTATCCTTAGTATAAGATGATAATGAAGGAATTTGCATTGTCTTCAACATGATATTTGATTTGACTAGTTTTTCACTCCAAGTATTAACTTTGACTAAACCTGGATCGACGACTCTTTGTAATTTACCAAATTTGGTGATCATTCCAACGTTACCTTGTTCCACTGAATGATATGGATTCATACAACAACAACAAGGAATTAATCCAATCATACCACAGAATGCACCAATTCTATCAATAATTTTAGAGTAAAGGTTTGCATCAGAAGGGTCCCATTCCTTAGCGAATGAGGCTTGGATGCTTGGTTGAAGTGTTCTTCTTGGTGGAGCAGAGATGACTGCAGAACCGTAATCATTGGCAACAGGCTTAGTGAAATCATAAGAGGATTCATCTGGTGACATATGTTCAGGTTCATCTTGTTCACCGATGGCAGCATTTAAATGTGGTGGCATAATAGTATAAGTAGTAGTAGTTTGTAGTTTATAATTTGTTGGTGGTTTTCAATTCATACTGGAAACTCTCAATCAACTTTAACTCATTGGAATAAGGTCGACTATTTATAGATTATCTATTGCCTTGGTAAATAACATGAATATGATCATAGAGAAATTGAAAAATACACATCGGTATCAGTTAATTGATCTTTGCAAGGCCACACGATCGAAGGCTTAGAATGTTTTAAATTATTAATTAATGGATAAAACATCGGTTAATTAATGATTAGTTAATGCAATTTAAAATGACACTGGCATGAGTTAATTAGATACTATGAACCAATCACAATACACTTAACAAGAAAAAAAAAATAATATTATGGGATGAGTACACATGCACTCACTGTAAATATGTTATTATCCAACACATGCCATAGCCTCATTTAATTAAAATCTTATCTGTATGCATTTTTAATTAACCTGAGAGATATATAACAACATGTAACTAACTCAATTAATTGATAATTATGATTATCTCCGACACCGACGGTTGACATAATTTTAGCCAAGCCTCGCTCCCCAGATTTCAACAGGTGACATTTATTAATTATTGTCAATTAAATCGTTGATACTTGTATTTTAAATGACATCATTATTAGGTATAACGGTTACCATCGATAACCGTGAGTATTAATTTTATTAATTTGTTTAGTATTATTACACAGTACACATTTCAAGTATCCCAAAGAGTTTCTAATAATTCACTAACTTCAGCTGACCCACTGCGTGTAGTGTTATTTTTATTATTAGTCACCACGGGGTTATTCAATTCATTATTATCTAAATTAGTTAGGTCATCGTCATTACCCATAGCAAAATTGAATGGTCTTTGAATGAAGAATGGATCATTAAAATTGAATCCTAACATTGGATCCACCGGTGTAGTTATAGCGTCTCCCTGTTGTAATGGTGTATTCGATGTACTATACATATCTAAATTATAACCGGAAAGTGATACTTGAGATAAAGAGGAATACAATGGATGTTGTTGAGGAGGTGGAGGAGGAGGAGGAGGTGGTGGTGGTAATAATTGATCTTGTCTATTTTGTTCTAATCCCTCTGGTATATTATGGAGCACGTTGAATGTAATAGCATCATCATCTTTAGAAGGTGATGGATGTTGAATAGTGGATCTCCTTGTTGGAGTAACTTTGGCACGACTTTGATCTAGGCAAATATTAAAGAATGTATCACATTTATCATAAATAGCGTGAACAATTCTGATAACGTTATGACTCCAATTATTTGTTCCAACGGAATCAAATAATTTAACCAATTTTTGTCTCATAATACCAATTTCATTACAATGAGGTGATAATCTATTAAAATTTAAATGTAATAAAGTGTAAATGACGACAAATGTTTGATACAGGAAAGTATAAAACATTGGGAAACATTGTTGAAACAATGGTTTACCAAATTTTAAACTTAATAATTCAGTTAATTCTAATGAATGTTCTAATACTTTTAAAATTGAATCTAAACAACTTTGTAATGATTTATCATAAATTGACATAAAATGTTGATGAAATTTAGCTCTATTACCATGTAAAAAAATTAAATCACTCATTGTATCAGCATCTTCAGTGATTAAACAATAATGTTCTTCATCATTATGTTGTTCACAAGGTTTCAAAATTGGGAATCTAATATCCAGTGGACAATCATTTAATAAATGAGTTAAATTTAATTGACTTAATGATTTATTTTTAGAATCTCTATTCATTTTATTTGGTACTTTATCTAAAACTGGTAATGCAATGTAACAAGATGTTAAAGGATCTCTATTTTTGATATTTCTAGTATTTCTAGTGTCAATTAGGATTTTTTCATAAATTATAGCTTCACTTAAGTAAGATTCATCTATTTCTAAAACTGTTGATATATTAATGTCCACTCTGTATGAATCTATTAATATATCTGTTGATCGTTTAACTAATCCAGCCAATGCAATTTTATAATTTAATCTAATATTATAATTTTTGAGTAATGGTTGGAAATTGAATGTCACCGGATTTGGTCTCCCCAACACTGAACATAATGTTGCTGATATAAAATTTATCACTAACCAAAGTGATGCTCTTGGATTAGCTCTAATTATTTCTGCACCTTCTAAACTTTCTTCAGAGTTTAATGTTTTCACAATGGTATCATCGTAAACGTGTAATCCCAATGAATACGCTGCACTGACAATTTTGAATAATAGATTCCAACTTTTTTCTATATCATCGTTATAAAATAAATCTTCACATTCTAAAGTGTAAGCTCTAAGACTAGTTGTTGATTCAATTCTTATACCATTTTGTAAATTTTTGTATTGTTTATAGAGTGGTTTCCTATGAGTTGCATATAGTAAATTGTATTTTAATAAAATTGGATCATTCGGTGGTATAGATCTCATTGTCACTATTAAAATCATAATGATCAATAATAAATTGCAATCATCTTCGTTAGTCCATCTTTCAATTTTATCATAATTTTGTAAGAAATCAATTAATGGAGATCTATAAAGGTAATTAATGAATAAAACTCTTAAATGGAAGAATTTATTGATTAAATTAATTATTAATTGTGAATTTTCTTTAATTTGTGATGAATTTGGTTTCCCCTTTAATTTAATTAACATTGGTAAAATTCTTTTTTGATTAATTTGATGTTTAACTTTGATGAAATCATCTAAATCTGAGAATTGATCTTTACTCAAAGATGATGCTATCATAAATTTAACTGAATTTGGACCATAATAAATATTATTTGATTCTATTGGTATTTCAACATCATCAACGTCTTCATCTGAATCATCAATAATTTGATTTTTCAATTTTTGTCTTTTATTTTTCAATTTTAAATCTTTAATTTTTAATCTTAATGATTCATTTTCCTTTGCTATATTGAATAATTGAATATCTTTGGGATCGGTTGATCTATTATTGATGACTGAAATTATTTCTTCTTCACTGTGGTCACTTCTTTGACGTTTTAAATTAATCGGTAATTCTGGAGCTATAGGTGATGGTGAATTTGTATTACTTGAATCTAAATGATTAGGAAAGGGGAATTGTTTATCTTGGTTATTATTTATTGGTGGTGAAATTAATGATTCAGTGATTACCGCATTTTCCACCATTAATTGTTCAATATTGATTGATCTAAATTTATTTGGATATTCACAATTTCTATTTTTCACTGTACATTGATTGCAAGGTGTAAATCTATTGCATTTAATTTTCCTACGACGACACTCTAAACAGCTTATTGGCATCATCTTTGTGGGGGGGGGGAGGTTTAATTAATTAATTATATATATAAGTATAATGTGATAAGTTTACAATAAAAAAATCGAGAAATATAATTTTTAGATTTAATAGATTAAGCGGGGATGATAAATGTACTGTACTATACAATATAATACTATACTATACAATACAATACAGTAATTCAGTAATACAATAATACAGTAATTCAGTAATACCATCCAGTACAGTAATTTAATACCCCCACTACTATTTTAAGAAATATTACTTATCGTTATACGTCATCGCTTAATACGCGTTATACATTGGTTGCAGAATTAAATGACCTGTGTTTACACATTACACTTGTGTTAATTATTTAATCAAACACAATTAAAAAAAAAAAGTAATGGGTGCACTGGGGATCGAACCCAGGAATTCCAATGGGAAAATCAGGTTAATCAATTTAAATAGGGGAATAACAGGTATTATATTAAGTAATTGTGTATAATACTTGTTACTTTTTAATAGTATTTTAATTATTTTCTGATCCTGACGCCTTAACCTCTCGGCCATACACCCAATTAAATATAATACTTATAGGTTTAATTAATAGTTATATAAATACTATACTATTTGTTATTGTACAATTAATTTGCTTCCCTTATGTTAAACCGATACAACCCTCGATTAAATTGTATATTAAAGTGTACATATAAAATCTATATAGAAAAGAAATGAATTAGGGGTTATGAATTTTCAATACAATTTAATAAAAACAAATTATTAACTTGAATATTAATAATTTCGATAAAATAATCAAAAAATAATTCATAATCGTATGGTCCCTTTGGTGGTAATTCATCACCTTTATTAATTTTACAATCAATATTTATTGAACCATTCAATAATGAAATTTTAATAATTTGTTCATCATTTGGTATTAAACTTGAAATTCTTATTGAATCATTAATTATAGTTTTCAAATTAGAATCTTCACCAATTAATAATTCAAATTGTAATTGAATCGTTTTGGAATCTTCATTAACAATTAAATGTAATTTTTGGAAATCTCCATCATCTGTGGCCTTCTTAAATTCACATTTTTGGCTTAATGGATCTCTAATTTTTTCTAAATTACCTAATTTGAAAATAGTGGATTCATTATTGTTAATAATTTCCTCTTCACTCTCTAATGGTTTCAATTTATTGATTAATTCATCTATATCTAATTTCTTACAATCATTCATAGACACAACTGATGATCTAGATGGTAATCCAGTAATAATTGGACTAGATTCTTTAGAATTTGTACATTTTGTTTCGAAAACTTCAACTTGTCTTTGTGAACTCTGTGGTGAAAATATACTTATAAATAATTTATCAAAAGTATTCGGTTCAATTAAATTATTAGAATTTAATAAATTATTTAATTGTGATAAAACTGAATATTTAACTAAATTATTATAATATTTATTTGATTGCATTAAATTTAATAATGACTTGGAATCAGATTTTTGTAAGATCTCTAATTGAATCTCTGTGGGTAACTGTATAAATGACATTATCTATATGATTCATAAGGAAAAGTAATCTTATCCCAAACCTGTCAAAAAGGTCTCTCCATAAACCTATTTATATAAACAGATAGATAATCAGATAAAATTTTTTTTACCCGAATTTAAACGAATCACACTACTACTACTACTACTACTACTACTACTACTACTACTACTCTTTCTTCTTCTCTTTCTCTTTCTTCTTCTCTTTCCCTATTCCACTCCATTCCACTCCACTCCATCCCCTTCTATACCCTACTCTACTCTATCCCATCCCACCCTATCACTCTTTCACACTCTTCCCATACTCATCTCAATACCCCGGAGACATTAATTTTTTTTTTTCTTTTCCTCATCCCCTATCTCGTTCTACCCGCAATTTTACGATTATCCGATATTCGGAATTACTCACCAAAAAAAAAATTTTATTTATTCTATGATATACTTATCATCAACTATTCTTGTGTTAAATATACATCTGATAACCCAATTCCATTCCACAATCTTAAATTCACCATTAGTTAATTTCTTAAAATGGGTTCGTAATTTTTCGTCATCACTGCTAGCAGTACATAACAAATATTCTACTTCATTCTTACCACCAACTAGTTTCTTTGATCCATTATCAAATGGTTGCATTTTTTTGCAACCAAATGATTTGATTATACCAGATATTAAATCATAACCACCAGGAATTTTAGTTGATACATTAATAGATAATTCTTCAAATAATGTATTACTAGAATTTTCAATTAAATTATTGACATTAATCAATTCACCCAATTTTGAATTAATAAATAAATCACTAACTTTATTATCTTTAGCAAAACTGATTGTATGACCAATATTGTAATTACTCAATTCTGGTTTATATGATTCAAAATCGGGTAACTTAGTATAAGTATCTAAAGTACCCAATACATCACTTATGAATATAGGTGATACAATATAATTAGGTGACATACTCAATGATTTCAAAAATTTCTCTGTTCTTAAAATTGTTGGTGCAATAATACAATTTAATGTAGACACAGCTTGATCAACAATTTTGATTCCAACTTTATTCAATTTTCGTTTATCAGTAGTGGATAAATCTAAATCACATCCAGTTAAAATGGCTACTAATTGATATGGCTTACCAGTTGTATGAATTGGCTTTTTAAATGGTGATAAAGATTGATGATTAATTTGATCTTGTTGAGATTGCTTTTTATTAGGTAATTCTTCATTTTCTTTGTCTTCCTCCATTTTTCTTTTCTTGGATTTAGATTTGGATTCTTTAATGATTGGTTTGACTTCTTCTTCTTCTTCTTCTTCTTCTTCTGCTTCCACTTCATTCTCTTCCACCACATTCTCACCTTCTTCCTCCTGTTTCTCACCTTCTTCCACTTCATTCTCCTCCAATTCATTCTCTTCCACTTCATTCTCTTCTTCCACCTCATTCTCCTCCCCCTCATCCAAGAAATCTCGTTTCACCACTAATAAATCAATTGGTGTCTTACCAATTATCTGAATCAAATTCGATTCTCTAGGAAACAAAGTATACTTCTCCGCAGTGGCATCTTGTAATTCCCATTTAGCATATGAATCCTCTAACCACAGATGATTAACACAGGGGATCCCCCATTCCTGGCTGGCTTCATATTTCTTCCCCGTGGGTTTCGCTACAAGCAAATGAGAATTGGATTCCTTCAAAGTTTTAGTGAATGTACCACCCATAACTTCAACAAGTTGTTGTAAATATAATCTCGAATCACCAGTATAATTAGTAGCAGATATCACCGTCGTGGACATCCCCTCGAGTGGTTGTGCAGGGTATGGATAATGCAGTAATTTAGTGAAGGGAGAAATCCATTTATTATGTGTTAACATCCAATAAATCCAATCCAGATTCCCCACGTATAATTTTTGATTTGATGCTAATTGATATTCCGGTCCAGATCTGTAATGCCCCACAAAGCAATTAATACCATACTTCTCTGAATCCCCCAATTTATCAATGTCACCATCACTGATCACTTTACCACCTGTGATTAATTGTACCACTGACGTCACTGAATCTAACATTCTATCTGAGAATTTTAAATCTTTAGCAAAGTAAAACACTTTCCCCTCAAGAAACCTACTCAAACTAGTCAATTTATGAGTATCATGAACAACATCGGCAAACCCCTCACCAACATCAATACTTCTATTAGCAGCATCTGCTAAATCTTGATCATGTCTTAATTCAAATGAAGAATCCCCAATTGATGAATTATTCAAAAATAGAGGTTTAGGAAAACAATATGGTGACTCATCAATACGATGTGCTAATTTAATGCAACTCTCTAACCATTGTGGTAACACCAATTTGATAACTTCCTTCCCCACATGTTCATTGAATGCACGCACCACTTGTGCACCTTCGTCGTCATCATCTAAAGTAACAAGGTGAGTGATCTTTTTAGTTATATTGTTAGCAAACACACCGCCTAATGATCTAATAGCAACAGCTAATGCATCTTTATCACCGTCAGGGATAGAATCTGATGTCGTCACAATGAGATCTTTGAAGAAATATTTTGAATCTGGAGAAAATGGTCTCACTGGTTCTAATTTACCAAATTTAATTGACTGATAAATCCATTGAGAACTCACCACTGGTAACATTAAATCATTAGTGAAATAATCGTAATCCAAGAAATCAATAGTATCTGAAATCACATGTGTGATCAGATTAATCTTAGATTTTTGGACATTTGTTGTACAGTCATTGGCCCTCACGGAGATCGCATCCTTTTGACATCCGTTAGATATCATACATTTTTTCAATGCTGTCACCGCTGAGTCCTTTAACGAATCAGACTTGATTATAAGGAAATTGAATCCTTGCAATAGCTGTGATGTAGTAGCTGTCATTACCCTCTTGTATGTATAACTTTGTAATAACCCTAGTAGGCTCTCTATCACAAACAACGCGTTAAAACACGCGTATCTATAAATTTCCAAAAAAAATTATCAACACATCTCTACACGGGCTAAACTATGGTTTTTGGTTTCATGGATTTCAAATTTTTCTTTAATTAACTAGTTAATGTTTAAAAAGAACACAAGTATATTAAGCATTCAAGTCATGTCTGAATCAGTGATAGAACCTGAAAAACAGGGGGAACAGACATCAAGAAAGCCGGCAGAGTTGCAAATAACTGCAGAACAACTTTTACATGAGGCATACGAATTTAGAGATACACCCTTGAAGGCTCCAGATTATAAGATAAATGATTTGGAAGAACTAAGAGACTATCAAAGACGGAAACGGACAGAGCACGAAAATGCACTTCGAAGAAATAGATTCAAATTTGGTGAATGGTTACGATATGCCCAATTCGAAGTTGATCAACATGATTTCGCAAGAGCTAGAAGTATATTTGAAAGAGCATTAGAGGTCGATAACACTAATGTGTCTGTGTGGATTAGATACGTGCAAGTGGAAATCAAGGGGAAAAACATTAACCATGCACGGAATGTATTAGAGAGAGCTACAAGGATTTTGCCCCGGGTCGATAAACTATGGTATCAATATGTGACAATCGAGGAATCCCTGGGGAATGTTATCGCTACTAGAAACATCTTTGAAAAATGGTTACAATGGAAACCGGGATTCGAAGTGTGGACCCATTTCATTCAATTTGAAGAACGGTATAATGAATTAGACAATTGTAGATTGATATTTGAGAAATTTGTTGTGGTGTTCCCGGAGCCGGCTAGTTGGATATCTTGGGCCAATTTTGAAAAACGACATGAGGATCCAGTTAATATATTCAATGTATATAAATTAGCAATAGGATCATTATTCCAAGTGGATAAATTAAATGCCGATATATTACTCTCATGGATTCAATGGGAGGCCACACAACGTCATTGGAAAAGAATTAACAAATTGTATAACTATGCTAAGATCAATTTATCTGAATCTGAATTATTAAAGTTACAATCCAAATATACTCAATACCAAAGACAATATGGTGATAAGGATGAAATTGAATCCTCGGTGTTGACAAAGCGGAAATTGAAATACGAAAATGAATTACAAGATGATCCACTCGATTTTGAAACTTGGTTCGACTACATTTCCGTTATAGAAGAACACCCAGATTTCACAGATGCCGATCTCAAGGAGACATTCGAAATGGCAGTTGCATACCAACCTGAATCCAATAATAAGGATTTCTGGTTACCATACGTTTACGTCTGGTTGCGGTATATCAGTTGGGTGGAATTGACAACTAAGGATATCGATGATACTAGAACTTTATTCCAAAGGTTCATCAATGTGATCCCACATAAGACATTTACTATTGCCAAGGTGTGGATCAAATTTGCCGAATTTGAAATGAGACAAGGTGACTTGGATGCGGCTCGGAAAATCTTGGGGAGATCTATGGGGATGTGCCCCAATGTTAAAGTTATCAAATATTACATCGCATTAGAATTGAAATTGAAAGAATTCGATAGAGTAAGAATGATTTATAATAAATTAGTTGATAGTTTCCCGCATGTCACTAGTTATTGGATTGAATATTCATCATTGGAGAGAAATCTAGGTGATAATCCTCGTGCAATGGCAATACTTGATCTTTCATTAGACACAGAGACTATCTCCCAGGAGGGTAAGCTATCTATCTTACATCAATACATAAGTTTATTACTGGAAATCCATAACTTTGATAGGGCAAGAGAGATCTACCAGAAACTCGTTGAGGTGTCTGGTGGTGACCTTAAGGCAGTCATTAGAAGTTGTTTGTTTGAATTGAAGATTCCATCAAAGGAACAAATAGATGAATATAACACTAAACTCGATGAGTCTGATGATCCGGAATTGGAATTCACATTCACTGTCTCAGATGACGCTAAGCATAGAGTTCGTTCTAAGTTTGAGAAATTCATAGAACAGGCTAAGGATGACAACGATGATACACAGAGAACAATTCTACTTGAATCATTGAAGAAGTTTGAAACCAAACATGGTGATGAATCCACATTGAACTCTGTAACTACAAGATTACCAACGATAAAGCATGCCATTAGAACTAACGATGACGGTGAACAAGAAGAATATGAGGAGTATACCTTCCCTGATGATGCAGAGGTTAAGAAACAAGTGTCTGACTTCACCAAAAGCTTCTCCAGTAGGTTCCAAGAAGATTCTGATGATGATACCCCACCACCACCACCACCACCACCTCCTGATATTTCATTGAAAAGAAGATTCGAAGAGTATCCCGATGAATTGACTGGTTCTCAATCAAAACAAAGATTCCAAGGACGGTTTGAAGAGGATTAATTTTTTACTACACAAACGTTATAGAATATGTATATTAGAATAAAGATTATATGAATTTATATAGAAAAGATTTGCTAAACCACTGCGTCAGTGGTGGCTCCATGAATGATTGCCCTAATTTGTTTCCAAGGGATCTCAAATAATATAGTACAGGTAATGCAATAAGTGGTAATAAGAATTAATGCGACTGAGTAAATAGTGCCGACGACTTGGAATCCGACTATTCCAGTGAAATCAAAAATCTTGGTGAACCCCGTAGCCATTGTTCCTAGAGGGAAAGTAGCTGCCCACATTGTCTTGATCCATGGTTCCCGCTTACCGTAGTAACACACAGTGAGTATGGCGAACACCGTCATACAGACACCCATGGATAAAAGTAAAAGTGCAATCAAGCAAGACAATAAATGTAGAGCAGCACCGATGGCTAACAATGTTTCCTTAGAGAAATCAGCGTTGAGCCCTAAATAGAAATTAACAAATTTATCATCCAATAACATTGTCTTCATATTGTTGATGATCAAAAGGATCCCAAAACTGGCTTGTCCCAAGATCCCCACTGGGATGAAACTTGTGAATGAAGCAACCTTAGGGGGAAGTCCATATACTAGCAGTTTATGGAAATACACTGCAAAGATGGAAAGTCCAAAGATGACAGCATTAGACCAGAGCATGAAACAAATGATATCGTTAGCGAACACCCATGTGTCGTTAACTTTGATGTAACTGTTGATGATTGCCCCTGTGGAGGCAGCCACTGTGAGTGTCACGATGGGTAATAGTATCTGTGCATTTAATTGTTCAGTTTTGTATTTACCCATTGAGAACATGAAGAATGTGATGATCCAAGCGGAAAGTAAAGTGAAGATAACGTTAATGATCCATAATACGTAGGTAGCTATGTACCATTCTGGTTTCATGTATTGGATCATGTTGATCAATGTGGTCGTACCCATGACTTCAGTTCCAAGAAACACGTTAAGGTTTCCGTCCTTGAGTAATTTCCAGAAATTGACACCGTCGTACCAGTTATACCACATGAAGTATCTCATTATGAATAAGAAATGGAGTATGAAAAATGCCAACACGTTGATAAAGAAGTACACAATCCCAACATATTTAGAACCATTTCTGATGGTTTCTATTGGGAAATTATATAGCACAGCACTAGTGATACCGGTACCCATGGTGATCACAAAGTAAATAGGATGGAATTGCCTCACTAGAGCATCAAGTATCTGTGATGATTTGCTGCTACCGGTGGTGTAATCAGTCAGCGTAGCATTAGATAAGTTGTCGTCTTCTAATTTATTCTTTAGTTGTGGTTCTGTCATGATTAATGATATTTGGAAAACAAGAAAGAACACTATACTCCACCCACCTAGTTACTGGATATTCCATCTTTAATATATATACATATACGTAACGGTAATAAATAAAAATTTTACAAATCTTAAGGCCGTGCAAAGCTATTTTTCCCCGATCTCTGTGGCACAAGCGATTGCGCAATCTTCACTAACCTTCTAAAGTGTGTGCTTCAACAATAAGTTTGTGGTGTTTTAGAGTGTTTGAGGTATCAAATTGATCACAAAACACTATAAACAGACTCATATACTCTTTTCCGGATACCATTCCTAATCGTTTATATAATTATATAACTAAACCGTTACTACCTTCGGTGACCCATTCAAAGTCCATAGTTCGCATACTCCGACTAAAAAAAATCGGTGAAAGCCCGCTCACAAAGTTTTGAGTGACCTCTCTCAATATGCTCTCATTGGTTCACTTTCTAAGTTGGGCTAGAACAGCATCGGTGACTAATCATCAGTTTAGAGAGTAACTGAATGTATTCTACTATGTCATCTTATAAACATACAAACAGGTAGAATGTAAATGGTGTATGGATTATGTAAATATAAAAGGTAGCATTAGTATACACCGAGTCAGCCTTTACTCACATCTTTGGCTTCTCTAATAGTTTGGCTTTCAAGTAATCAGGGTACATCTCAGCTGAGTTGAAGTTCCCCATTTGCCAGAACCCACCATCAATAACTTGTACTGTCCCCGTCACATAAGACGCAGCATCACTGAACAGGTAAATAGTAGCATTAGCTATATCTTGCACGGATCCCGATCTCTGTAATGGAATATTCTTGGCAAATCCAACTTTGTTCACTACTATTCTGTCGAACCCTTCGGTACCACCTATAGCACCCGGTGCAATAGTATTCACTCTAATCCCAATGGGACCCAATTCAACAGCTAGAGCATTGGACAAAGCATCGATGGCAGCCTTGGCTGCACCAACATGACTTTGGAAGGGCACTCCATAGTAGTGAAGAGTAGCTGACATGAAGATGATGCTCCCCCGATGAAGTCTTAATTGTTCATAACAGGCCTTCACCGTGTTGAATGACCCTAACACATCGATATCCATCACACTTTTGAAGGCATTAGCAGATAAGTGATTGAAATCTGCAATAAAGTTTCCAGCAGCTCCAGCAATCACAAAATCAAGACGTCCTAATTGTTTCACTGTGTTATCAACTGCCGACTTCAAGTTATCAATCAACCGCACATCGATGCCACTTATTCCCACCACTGCCACATCATTTCTAAGTTTGACTAACTTCTTCACAGTGTCATCCACTTTAGCCTTTTGTCTGCCCACTATGGCTACAGAACAACCTAATAACACCAGAGCTTCAGCCTGATGAGAACAGATGGTTCCTGAACCTCCAGTGATGAAGCACACCTTCCCCTTGAATAAATCAGGTTTCCAAATAGATAAATAATTTTTATTGTTAGTAACACTATTCATAGTTCTTTACATCAACATCCTGATAGTTGTAAAATAATCATTATTCAAGTAGATTAAGACATCAATTGACTCTTATAAATGTTTTCAATGCTCCCATGTGATATTTGGAATGTGGGGTAGAATTTAATTTTTTCACACCCCATTTTTTACAATCATATTACAGAAAATATAATATATTACAACGCATCAAAGTATACAAATTTAAAAGCAAACAAATTAAAACTCAAACCCAGAAGGTTTTATTCACCACCACCTTCACTTTCAACTTTACTCACTATTCTAGAACTCACATTCAAAACATTATCTTTTTGGGTGCCTAGTTTCTTCCGTTTTTCAGGAGACAATAATCCATCATCATCTAAATCACTTTCTTGTTCAGCATCTCTGATTCTTTTCTCCAGCATTGGTGAGATATCATTTGTACTGTCATTGAGTGATCCTTTCTTTGTAGCTAAAGTTGCCGGCACGGGAGATTCCACTAAAATGTTTTCTGCGCTAAAACCTTGTTGCTCCTCATTAGCGTATTCTTCTTCCTCAGTCTCAGCCTCGTCATCATCTGGCGGAACATCAGGTGAAGTCAGACTGATATCACCCACGGGTGAACTATATTCATCTTCATGATTATCATCTTCATCTTGATTGTCAAGTTTCTTGTCACTACTACCACTACCAAGGAATTCGTTCTGTTGAACGTCTTCTTCATCCTGGCGTTTCTTGGATTCCAATAATTCAACTCCCAAGAAATTCTTTTCTAAGATGTTTTGATATGTATCACTCAAGTAATCCCTCAACAACTTGTAATTGACAAATCCATCATTCTTCACTATTGCACTGAGTAAACTTAAACATGTGGAATTAACTAAATTATTGCAATCATTAGTTTCCTCTAACATTAATGCGAAATTCTTGAGTACATCATTTTGAATAATGTATCGTGTGTAAAATTCGTCATTCAAGAAAATGATAGAATTGATACACCGCAATGCACTCAATCTCAATTGATAACTGAATCTGTAATCCATGAATTTTGCAACACACAGTAACAAATGGTTTTCTAATACGAATGATCGACTTAATAATTTTTCATGTTCATTAGCGATGAAACTGACTAATTCACATAAATTGCAATACCCTAAAGTCAGATGTCTATCAATTTTTTGATCTAGTAGTTGTTCAACTTTAGTTAAAGGTTCAAATAAATGGGTAGCAGATTGTTCATAGAATCCAGTGAGGAATCCACTCATATTAGAATCATTCATGTATGAAGAATTGGAATCCATATCTGATAATCGTGGAACCATGTTTGCTGGTGCTAGTAACACTTTCAATGCTTCAAATGCTTGAGTCTTGAGACCAATATTTTTTTCATTGAGTAATACATCGGTCAACAGTTCTACTAGTCTTGTATCCAGTTCACGTTCTTTATCCACATTGGTTTTACCAAAAAGTAAAACATCATGTTCTATAATTGTCACAATCAATTCTGTGGCCAATATCCTACTTTCCACTTCGTCATCTGCAAAGGCAAAGTTGACCATATCAAATAGTCCCTTTTCTATGAGAGAACTGTAGAATTCAAATCTTGGAATGGATTGAAATTTCTTGGCCGTGAGCACAAATTGATGGATCAGTTTAATGGCATCACGTCTTTTTGTTAAATTAGCGTTATCGTTGTCTGTGAATAATTGGAAAATCTCCGTAAGGAAGTCTTGATCTTCTCGAAGGAATTTTAATGTCTTATCTTCATTTATGTGGATCATTGTGGCTAGGCAATTGAATGTTACATCATCTAGGAATCTCGCTAGTACGACATCCTTGAGGTAGTACAATCTGAATGTTTTTTTCAATGTGCTTTTGGCGTCCTCATCCTTAATCGGTATCACCTCTTTGAAGTTTGTTTTCTGTTGTAAAAATTCTCTATTATTGCTTTTGTAATTAGGGAACTCCGGGTCATATTCTAAAATACCTATTATCCCTATGAACATATCATCTTCCACAAATGCCTCCAAGATCGGGGACTCATTATAAAAAATTAAGGCCTTAATAATATCACAGAGATAATACAAATTGGTGAGGTTTTTATTTGTTTCATTTTCTTCAAATAGGGCCAATAGTTTATGAAGGTATTGTTTGTTTTCTATGAAATCCAAAAGGGTATCTATGAATTTATTTGATTTTGCACATTGAGTTAAGATTTCACACACCTCTGCCAAGTTATCATTATTGGGGTCTAACGGTTCAGGCACGGGACCCGCTATCACTTCTGTTATTTCGCCATCTTTGCCATTGGAAACTACTGCTACTAATGTTATATTAGGTTCGACAAGTTGTTGCACGTTGACTAAGAAATCGCACAGCGATAAACAACCAGCGGGTTCCTGGAATGATAACGCATAGTCGTTTCCCTCATTATCTGTCCACACAATTAATGTATCTTGCTGTCTTTGGTATTGTGTTGTACCTGAAATGGTGGCATCTAATAGGATATCCTTTTGATCAACTTCATTTCTCACCACAAAGTGGGGGCCTCCTTCCATTTCACCTGAGCAGAACCCGGTTCCTCTATCGATCCATTCATCTCCCTCCAATGTATACACTTTTACCCTCTTTGGTGAGGTTGATTCAATTGTATCCATTGTTGTAGTAATATTGAGTTTATTGGAGGGTCATGTATTATGATTTTTTAGAGAAGCGTGTTTCGTGTGTGTATGCGTGTCTTTGGTAGATGGATGAGATAAGATTTATTAGTGGGGAGAAATCGTCAGCAGGTGTATCAAGAATACAGTTATGAAGAATTGAAAAGTTCTAGTGTAAAGTAGTTCCTGTAAATGTAAAACCCTTATTATCAAATAGTCGTGAGAGGGCACTGGATAAAGGGTTTAAATGGAGTATGGGGAAAAAAACGGGAATCAAACTGAATTCTAACAAAAAGCAAGAAGAAAAAGAAAAGAAAAGGAAAACCAGGTTGATTTACCCTAGTATCTTAGTATATTGGTAGTTGATAAGTATACTTGTATTATCTATTGATAATGAAAATAACCGTTTAACAGTTTTAATCATGGTGATTTTTCTTTTTTTCTCGTAACGTTGAAATTGGAATTTTAACTTGTGCAGCGGCGTTACTCTATGACGTTTCTTTTTCTGGAGTTACCGCAAGGTGCTGCGCTGGGAGCATGAATTTATATATATAGTGAGTTTTTTTTCATTAAAAAGATATGGATAGTAAGTCATAAGAAAAGAAAAAAAAAGGTAAGAAGAAAAAACAACAAAAGCTAACAGTGTGGGGGGAGAAAAAAAGTACAGACAAACAAACAAAAAAAGCAAAAAGCAAAAATATAAAACTCAAACGTAAGATGTATATAAAAAGAGAGGTGCTTTTGTGTGTTTTTATTTTAAATCTTGCTAACCTTCTCTGGGGTAAGAATTGGCCATTGATAATTCTCTCTCTTTTGGAACACGTACCCGTTATCACTCAAGAAATCGTGTAACTCAGCTGGACCTCTGGACCCATAAGGATATGGTTCAGGAGTTGGAGCATTTTCACCCTCCAAGTAGTTTAATAAAGGTGTGAACAACCCCCAACTAACTTCCAATTCATCATCTCTGACAAAATTGGAGTGGTCCCCATTCAAACAATCTCTGATGAGAGCTTCATAAGCCTCTGGGATATAGAAATTTTTATATCTTTTGTTATAAGACAGATCTAATTCGGTAACAGTAGTTTCATTGGATAAACCAGGAATCTTGGTATTCATCTTCATGTACATAGCAGCATTAGGTTGCACACGGATAACCAATTCGTTTCTACTAACATGAGCGAACATACCATTGAGTGTGTTTCTTAATTGAATTCTGATTTCAACTTTACCATCATTTAAGGCCTTACCGGCTCTCAAAATGATTGGAACACCCTCCCATCTTTCATTAGCAACTTCCAAAGTGAGAGCAGCAAAAGTGACACATTTAGAACCTTTCACCACGGTTTCATCGTCTAGATACCCAGGCTTGGTGCCATCCTCTGATTTAGCGTATTGACCGACTAACACTTTATTGAAATCAAAAGGTTTAATTGATTGCATTAATCTAACTTTTTCATCTCTGATGGCTTCCGCATCAGATGATCTTGGTCTTTCCATTAATAACACAGTTAACACTTGGAATAAATGATTTTGCATGACATCTCTGATAATACCGATTGAATCAAAATATCCGCCACGGCCCTCCGTACCGAATGGTTCCTTAAATGAGATTTGAATTGATCTGACAAAGTTATTATTCCAACAAGCAGATAAGAATTCATTAGCGAATCTCACTGGAACTAAGTTTTTCACCATTTCCTTACCTAAATAATGATCAATTCTATATAATTCATCTTCGGTCCAGATCGGAGACAATTTAGATTGTAATTCTCTAGCAGTTTGTAAATCTCTACCAAATGGTTTTTCAATAATCAATCTAGCTTTTCCCTTATCACCTGGATGAACGTATTCTTTCAATTTTTTAGCCACGGTGATGAACACTGATGGAGGTAATGCTAAATAAAATAATCTGTGACTTTGAGTAACACCTCTGGAGATATCGAATTTCTCAATTTCAGAGTTCAATTTTTGGTATCCCTCTGGTTGATCATATGGAGCAGACACATAAGTGATCAATTCTAAGAATTTATCAACTAAGCTATCATCTTTATCCTTTTTATCAAAGAATGGTTTCAATCTTGCCCTCAAGTCATCATCTGTCATCTTAGATCTAGCATAACCAAATATCTTTGTAGTTGGTGATAGGTAACCCTCTCTGTAAAGACCAAATAAGGCAGGGAATGTCTTCTTCTTAGCTAAATCACCAGATGCACCAAACACCGTGATCACTGTATTCTCTTTAAATTCGACTGGAGACATGATTTGTAATTCTCTCGGAGTTGTATATATCGGATATTAACACACACAAAAAAAAAACCTTTGTTATCTGTTCAATCTTAAAGATAAATAGATTAAATAAATTCAAGATATATTATATGAAATTTGGATATCCTGTATATCTATATAACACAAGTTAATATTGAAATTGGTAGAAAGAAAGATGTAATACTAAATAAATCTTTTTTAAATAGGAATATTGACATCATTTTATTTCAAGGAGATAAAAAAAATTTTTTTTTAATTACAGGTTATACAGTATACAGTTTAGTAATCTTTATTATTATCTTTTACTTAGTTTAATATTAATCTTATTGTAATTCATATTGAATATGCATAGACAGAATGTGGAATACTGTGGTTAATTTACCGTCTGTCTCCGATATCTCATTGTATTATAGAAACGGACAGCAGTGGCCCCTTAGATAAACACAGACGGCCATGGCCCGTGTGTTAAGAAAAGAAAATTAGAACGCGGAGTCCTCTAAGGTATGTCCGGTGTCTGGACCCGAATTATTAGTAAGACTATATATTATGTATAATCTATTACATCATGTCAAATCACGTGTAGATTTAAATACAATAGGCATATCCCGAAATTTAATTGTTTTCATTGGGCAATTCTAACTTTATCGGATTAGTATCACATTTTAATCGGAGTTTGTCTCTCCGGAAAAACGTATTTTTTTTTCTTGGTGATTAGAATAAATAAGTTTCTTGTATTAAAGACTTTCTATGTAGTAAATATAAATGTGGGGGGAGGGGTCTACCATTTGGACCCCAATGCAATAGAGGTAGCATCTTTAGGTTTCTCCACTTCCTTGAAGTAAGTTCTTAAGAGTCTACTCTCACTGATACCAAATTCAACCATGAATTGGCTCACCCAGGTCACCATCTCTTGTGGATCCACTTGTGCTAGTTTGACCCCTTGGTAAACTTGTTCCACCTGTTCAGTCCAATCCTTTAAACTAACATCTGCTGGACCAGATATTTGACCACCACCGTTAATGCACCCACCGGGACAGGCCATAATCTCAACAAAATCACATATCGAGGCATCCGCAAGCTCATTAGCGGCATTGCTATCTTTACTCTCTGTGATCCCCTTCTTGGCTAACTCTCTAGCTCTCCGTCTTGCAGCTAACCCACCACCAGCTACAACTTTCTTTGTAGAACCAGCCCCCGTGGTTAACTTCAACTTTCTCACTAAATTTTGGATATTTCTGAACCCATTAACCACTCCAGATGATGCTAACACTTTACCCTGATCATCTATCAATCTGATCACATACACATCGGTATTTCTCCCCTCAACAACGTTCATGGATAATCTATCTTCACTGTAACGTCCCGAGGAGACAAGTTGTTGTCGTAAATGAATCAAGTATTGTAGTGCATACCCACCCGATGATGTGCCCTCTTCATTCAACCAACAATCAACGGGTTGTAACCAACCTTGTGGCGCATATTGTATGTAAACATCTTCAACTCTGGTGTCATCACTGGCGACTTCTCCGATCAATGTATCAATGTCAATCTTCTCCTCTTGGATTAATTGAATTAACTCCTTCGGAGTGATCACACAATCCACATCTTTATCTTCTGAGCCATCCTTCTCTGGTCTAGCGGCTTCCAATTTCTTATCAAAGCAAGGCATTATAGACAAATGGTAAACATCACTAGTGTCACTGTTAAACTCTGCAGCTGTAAGTCTTTTCAACAGTAATCCTGTGATCTGCTGTGGTGACTTGACATTGTTAATTCTAGGTAAAATGTATGGATGAGTCTTCTCAGCGTATAAAACCCAACCGGGGCAGACCGAAGACAATTTAGGACCCTGTGTGGTACCCTTACCCATGTCATGTTGTAAATCTTGTGTGATTTGTGCTATGGCTATCTTTCTTCCTAATCCGGTGCCTACCACCTTGCTGAATCCATACTTGTTGACTAATAAATGGATTAATAATTTATCTGTTTGTGCTATACTGATTTGTAAGGCGTTAGCTATTGACGCTCTTGCCTGATGTGATAAACTGGCCACCCACTTCTTGCCCTGGTTCTCTTCCCGTTTCATTGCATTCAGTAGTTCAGTATATGAATGTTGTGCCACTAACACTTCCTCGGCTGATGTAATACACCCTGAACAGGCAAGACAATCAGCTAACGATATTTGGGCTTCTTGTAAACGGCCAGCGGTGACTCCCTCCTTGGTGACTTCTAACACATGTCCCTCGGTGTCTATCTCTATTTCAAAGTTATTATCTCGTTGTGTTGTGTCTCTTGGTTTATTCTTCACTCCAACCGGTTTAATACAGGCCACACCCGGTGATATGAAATCGTTTAGATCATCCGCTGACAAAATGGCACTCATTTTGTAATCAACTGTGATCTCTTTTGCTCTAGTAAATTGGATACCTTGTACGTAGTTGTTTTATTTAAACAAAGTAGAAAAACTGGGGAAGAAATCTATTTTATATGATATATAGAACAAAAAATTTTTTTTTAATTCCGCTGACTAAACGAGTTTCCTGATTCGGTAAACAAGTACATGGAAAACTGTACAATGGGTGTCATGGGGCTCATATTACTAGTTAGTGATGCTGTCTATTTAACCACTTACTCTTATAATACGAAAATGCAATTTTGAATTTTTGGGTAATATATAACTGTACACTTTAGAACTAATCTTCTCTAGGCACTCTAATATCGGCATCAATGTCAGACAAATCATCCAATTCAAACTGACCTAGATCATCTTCTAATGGGTTTCTACTACTGCTACCCATGCCAGCATCTTCACCACCTGTAGCAGCCTCTAAATCGTCATCACCAGGGAGCATACTGTATTTACTTTGGTTAGTAGAAGAATAACCCACTAAGGCCAAGTAGAAATCGATTAGTATCAAGAACCAAAGTTGCATAAGACATGCACACGATGAGAGAACCAAAATGTATGCTGAATGATCGGTCCCCATGTTAACCACTAATTTTAGTTGCTCCTCGGTTGCCCCCATGAAAAGAATTCCAGAGAGCACAAGAGCAAATGAAGGTAAGTATTGGAATGAATAAATGATACCAGATCTAGCATACTGTTCATCCTTCAACACAAATGAAATCTCCACTATCCGCACAAACCCACCAATCATGAGCACTTCACCGAAGAACCCATGAACTTTAGTAGAAGTCTTCAACACTTGCACATGTTCAGACATGGCATACCCGGTGAAGATCATAGTCAATGCAGGCATAAAATTTCTCTTTCTGTTTCTAGCCAAGTACATCCCCAATAATCCACATGCCCAGAAGATGATCCCCATGGCAGTATGTTGGTAATCCCCATGGGACCACGGTTCCCAAGGACGATGTTCAGTGAAAGTATTCACAATCCCCCAGAGAGTGATAACGGCAGAATCATAAAATTCAGGAGAGAATCTACCATTGTTCATTCTTAACCAAGGAATAACTAGCATCACAGCTAAGTAAAATCCATATGCCACAAAGGCAAACCCCATGATCCCATGAGCATTACATTGCCCCGTGTGGATACCATAGCAGAATCCGAATAAGGCTACCACAGACATAGCAGCCTTAAGCAATCCAACGAAAGTGATCAATCCGGAACACACTTTATATGAAACAGTAGCGAACTTATGTCCGATGAATCCAAATCTGTTCACCTGGCTTGATGACATCAAAATTGATGATCCAGCAGTGACCGATCCAAGGAATAAAGTGAAGCAATAAAAGAATGCTATGAACCAAGATGTCCCCCTTGAAGTTCTATTCTCATGTCCATCAGGATCCGGGAATCGTAAGATTATTGCTTCAATACATGCATACACTGCACAGACAACTTGAATTGACATAGCAGTGGCATATCTATCAGCTATAGCATAACATGCAGCAAATGATGGTATCACTATAAGCATGATTAATGACATAAGCCAATGGAATAACTTTGATTTAGCATTGACTCTAATGGCAGCCAATTGTTCTTCTGCGTCTTCACTTGGTTCATCCATCTCCATTCCAGCACATTGGACTGCACTCAATAGTAACAACCCTGTGAGAATTCCATTTCTGAGTATGTTTGATCTAGATTTAGACATTTTGATATTAGATCTTTTTATATATACAAAGCAATAGTTGATCTATTGATAACGTACGTATTAACAAGAAAACATTTTTTTTTGGTGTCTGTAAGCGCTATACGAACAAACGTGTTTTACGGAGATTTTTTTTTAATAGTACACCAGTAACATTTCTAAATTGTATACAAAAGCTAAAGTAATCAATTCTTCTTAATGAAGTTAAATGTCATTCTATTTTTCTTTTTAGTTTCCTTGGTAGCGTCAGATGGTAAGGCAAATGGGTCTGCCTCATTAATTTCAGCGGGGTCTAATTGAGTAGTAGTAGCACTAGAACTGTACGTTGAACCATTAGATGTACTCACCGCAGAGTTCTTGCGTTGATTTTGTAAATTACGATTAGCGACAAAGGCAGACCCGGAGGCAACACCTGATGGAGTAGTTGTTGCTGGTATCGCTGTACTTGTCATCGTTTCCGTTGCCCGTTGTGGTGGTGGTGGTGGCACGGAAAATTCAATTTCACCATCGTCTAATCCATTGAACAGATTGCTTTGCATAAATTTGGATTCATCTTCAACTTCTCTGTAAAACACCAAGTATGCAGTGGCGATCCCCGGACCGTCACCATAGAACCGGAACACAAAGTTATCATCTATGCATTCCACGGTTTCATCATCAAATAAGAGCCACCCAAATTGTTCGGTTTTCACCATGGCCACATAATGACCATGATATGGGCCACCACCAATGTGAACCACAACACCGTACAATTCATAGAGTTTATCTTGATCCATGGAATCATCCGTAGTGTTGAACACCCTCAAAGTTTTACTGTATTCGACTCTATCAAATAATTTCACCATACGTCCCAATTCCTCCGAATACTTGAACCGTTTCAAATGGAGTGCCAATATCTTTGGTGACTTCTTGATCTTAATAGTTTTAGCGGCCTCTTGAAGTCCATGACAGTTTTCACAGAAGAACTTATTAGACTCTGAGAGCATTTCAATTTGTGAGAAATTCTTTAAACAATTAGTGATTGAAGTATTTTGTTGAAGATCGATAGATAGATCCAAAAATGGTTCATCTCTAGTGGACACATTTTCACAGGCAAGACATTTAGTTTCACTAGTTAATAAACCTTCAAAGATTTTCCTGAAATTATGAGATTCATCACGTTCACGAGAATAATTATCAGATAAATCTATGACAGAATTAATCAAGAAATTCAAAAATTCGTGAGCATCTTGATGCATTGAACCTCTAAACATTTCATTTTCCTTTTTAACAACGTCAACCAAGTTCTGTGCAGACACTATTCCCACATTGGAAATGTTCTCCGTCATACATTCAAAGACATCCTTCAATGTAGTATACAAATCTTGACGCATACCATAAGATTTAGCATACGAGTGATCTAAATTAATTATAGGGCCTCTAATTAATGCTTGTCGTTTCCGTTGTTCAGAAGTTGCCTGGAGTTCCTTGGTAACACCGACTATCGTCACATTACGTTGTGTATTGAGTGAATAGTGAATATCCAGATTTTTGAATGCAGGGTATTTATCTAAGATAGCGGTTTCCAATTGTGAATTATCAGCTAAGCTTGGATCTGATCCATTTTGTTGTTCCTGTGTAGTACCATTAGTGGTATTGTTATTGTTGCTTGTGTTATTTGTAGTGGATCCATTATTATTTGTGTTTGTGTTACCATTCGAGGAAGATGAGGTGAATAAATTTCTCATTTTCCCACCAGTTGAAGTAGGAGGTGGAGTTTGCGTTGATGATGAGCCGTTACCATTGGCAGAAGCAGAGCCGGTACCGGATTGTTGGTTCTGTTGTTGTTGTAGAGATGCTGTGAATGAGTGAGGCTTGACACCAGCCACTCTTAGTTTCCGTTGTCGTTGATGATTGATATCTCTTTGGGGGAAACTCAACACTTCCGATCTAAATTGAGGAGTGTTAAACAGCACTTGTAAGATGGATGCAATATAACAGGTGTATCCAAAGTTTTCCATTCCAAAGATCTTATCGGATCCATCTCCGTATGGGATGTTGGGGTCCGCCGTAGCGATTATCTTGTATGAGAGAGCCGGGTCAAGTGGAGACTCATTATCTTGCACGGCGGCTGTTTCTATGTGATTCAATTCAGCCTTCAGTGAGTCCAAATTGGTAGAATTGGATCCGGATGTGCCCTGGTGTTGTTGCTGTACCGTGGAGCCCGAAATTTTGTCAATGTGGGGAGTTTGTGAATTAGCATTAAGTTGTTGAGTAGGTGTCGTCAGAGTCATGGAAGCTGTTGTTTGTGGGGTTGTAGTGGCAGCAGCGGTAGTAGTGGAGAATTTTGAGGATGCTGCAGATGACTTTGTCGTGGAAGAAGACCCTGGACGTTTGTCCTTGCCCTCCTTGTCCTTATCCTTTGATGATTTAGAGAACTTATTTAATTTTTTAAGCATTAAAGGGGTGATACTCTAATTAATGGAAGTGTGTAGGGACTGGATTGAGGTGTTTGAGTAGGTAATTAGTGGGGGGATACGGAGTAATTGAAAGAAAAGAGTATAAGCTGTAGTTAGTAGAACCAGTCAATTGGACGCATTTTTTAAAAAGTTTAAAAAAAATTGAAATTCTATATAAGAGGGGGAGAAGATTACGAGAGTATGGTCTGTACAGTACATGGGGAAGGGAGAGAGGAAGATAGGAAGAGGTGAGGAGAAGGGGATACGGGGAGAAGCAGGAGGTGAGAGAGTGTGTGTAGTAAAGTGTATTGAATAAATGTTCCAGTGGGGTATAGAAGTATTCTAGCTGTATTAAGTGTTACAGGTAAAGTGAAGTGTAACATGTAAATCCTCTAGAGACCTACGCAGGGACTTTACTCTACCCCACCCCAACCCATATTACCTCACCACAATACCCACCACTTTTGTGTATCTATCTATCCATCCAACATATCACCTATTCTAGTCCCCCCTTTGTTTACAATTTTTCAAGTCTCGAGAATGAGACGCATAATTTTTTAACTGTAAAACTGAGTTTAGTGTGCATTTTTATCTGATTCATTAGTATTAATCCATTATAAATACAACTAACAGGTCAAAAGAGTAAAGTACTGATAGATTTTGATTGTCTTATTTGTGGTTTTCATCTTTTGTCTCCTGGATTTCTTTTTATTCTACCTATAAACGAATATCTCAGATATACTTTTCGTGTCACAACAACAAAAGGTTATTCACTACACTTTTAGAGAATGTCATTGCATCCATACAGACAACACTTACCCAACAGAATACCATCTAATGACTCTGTGACTGTTCAGCAAACTCCATCCTCTAGCTCTTCTGGTTCCTCTGATGCGCTTAGTAACGGATTAACTATTCAACCTCATCCTTACTCTCAGCGCTATAAGCCCCGTTTAGCTCAGAATAACAATCTCCACCATGCATCTGCACCAGATCAATCACCTCTGTCCCCACTTAATGACAACTTTTACCCACAAGCTGGTCAACCAGTTACTACTTCCACTACTATAGTCGGGTCCCGTTCAATATCTAGTACACTGGATCCATCAGTCAAATCAAGAATCATCAGTAACCCCCTGCATCGCGATGGATCAACTTCACCTGAATCTAAGGAAAACAACGTCATATCTTCGTCTCGTCTACCAGTATCTGGATCATCATCATCTCTTAAACACAGCACGGGTTCAACAACGCTGCATCACTCAATGGATTCCCTATTGAGGAGTAAATTAAGTGTCTCACAATTTCAAGTCGCTGAAGAGTCCTCAGATCATCTAGAGTCACAGGGTCCTCCTCCCCAATCTAAACAATATGGATACCGGTCTCTGGATCCAACAAAAAAACCACTGAAATCAGCACTCAAGAAAACAGCTCATCCTGCTCCCACCCCTGCTTCTGCTCCTGCCTCCTCATATACACCTGCTCCATCTCTCAATGTTGTGTCCCCTCCACCACCAATCGCTCCCCCTGATCAAGGCTCATACCATGAACAAACTCCATCTCCCTTACCTACACAACAAACCACATTTTCTACTCCTACAGATGTGACCACAAAACTCAAAAAACTACATATCCAACCAGACTCTCCCTCTATTTCTGTTTCCCCGGAACCCGTGTCGAGATCACAATCCCCAGTTAGGGCACCTACCACCCCTAGTATACTTGTGAATAGATCATCGAAAGTTTTGTTGCCCCCAGAAAGTGAAATACCCTCTACTGTTAACTCATCCCCCTCTCCATCAATGCAAACAAGTTCGGTGCTCTCTGGTAATGGGAACCCAATATGGTCAGTGGACTCCCATGAATTTTTACAGCAAGCTATCGGTGATGAATCGGATCTATCCTTGTTGACCACCGAGGAATCCATCGAGATGTACTCAAAAAATGCTAAAAAATCTAAGGACCCACAAGTATTGTTCACGTATGCTCAAGTGTTACTTAGAGCAGCTATTTCCATTCAACCAACTAGCAAGGATGAAACTAAAAAACGGAAAAAATACCTGGATGATGCCCATGAATCACTAAAGAAATCGAGTCGAGTCGGATACGTCGATGCTCAATACTTCTTAGGTGACGCATACTACGTTGGTGTGTTCACGGGTAAACCAGATTACTACAAGGCATTGACCTACTTTGAAACCTCAGGGAAAAATAAACATGCAGAGGGTGCATTCCGTACGGCATATTGTTATAGAAAGGGTGTAGGTTGTAAACCTGATGCTAGGAAAGTTATTAGATTCACTGAGATTGCCGCATTGAATGGTCACCCAGTGGCTATGATGGAACTCGGTATTTATTGCTTCCATGGATTAATGGGTCTCTCTGATGATATCAATGTCAAGAAAAAGGGAATCTCTTGGCTTAGACGGGCCACTGAGTGTGCCACTGATCTCTCCTGTGGGGCACCTTACGAACTTGCTTTGATTTATGTGAATGGGTTCAAAGATATTGTCATTAAGGATATCAATTATGCCATTAAATTGCTATTCCAAGCTGCCAATTTGGGTCATGCTAAATCTGCTGCAATGTTGGGTAAATTTTATGAAATTGGAGATGTAGTTGATGCTAATCCTGACTTGTCCATCCATTTCTATAATTTAGCTGCCACGTTGGGTGACGTGGATGGTATGATGGGTCTCTGTTCATGGTACTTTGTGGGGTCGGAACATCTCCCACAGGATTATGATGAGGCCTTTGCATGGGCCCTAAGAGCATCTGAACAAGGGTTACCCAAGGCTATGTTATTATTACAAAGATTCTACGCCAAAGGTATAGGTTGTGAGGCTAGTTCTGAGAAGGCTCAATTCTGGGCTGACGCTGCTGCCACTAATATTTCTAATAAATCTAAAAAGAAACAAAAATAGGTAGCATATACCTCCACATATTTAGCATATATTTTCCTTTCATTCTTGTCTTTATTTTATTTTTTTCTTATTGTTCTTTTAATATACCAATATATATATTGCATCTGTTTTTCCTTTCATACAAGTGGATTAAAAGCGTAAAGTAAATTTCATTATTAACAAAAAAAATGGAGGTACAAAAAAAAGGGGTGAGTTTCTAAACAACCACATTATTGAATAAATAAGACACAGATTCACCATTATGTAATCTTCTAACAGCTTCTGCTAAAGTTGGAGCAATATCGATAACTTTCAATTTAGGACACATCTCCACGGTTTGACTTAATGGCATAGAATTAGTGCACACAATTTTAGTCAATGATCCTTGGTTAAGTTTTTGAATAGCAGATCCAGAGAAAATACCATGAGTCACCAATGCAATAACTTCCTTAGCACCAGATTCTAATAATAAATCAGAAGCTTTACAAAGAGTACCACAAGTATCAGCCATGTCATCAATTAACATACAAGTTTGATTAGTCACATCACCGACTAACACCATCTTACTAACTTCGTTAGCCTTTGTTCTTTCTTTATGAATCAAAGCAAATTGGATATCCAACTTATCTGCAAGTGAGGCCACTCTCTTAGCACCACCAGCATCAGGGGACACCAGTATTAAGTTATCGATAGTACAATTTTCTTTAATCCATTTAAGTGCCATTGGTTCAGCGTATAGGTTATCCACTGGAATATTGAAGAACCCTTGGATTTGAGATGCATGTAAATCCATAGTGATAACATGATTACAACCTGCTGTTGTTAACAAATTAGCTATAAGTTTAGCGCTAATGGCGACTCTACTCTTATCCTTTCTATCTTGTCTAGCGTAGGGAAAATTTGGAATAACAGCAGTGATCTTTCTAGCTGATGCAGCCTTGCATGCATGAATCATCAAAAGAAGTTCCATTAGGTAATCGTTAAGTTTGTCTGCACCACCACATCCAGTTTGCACAATGTAAACGTCTTCGTCTCTAACGGATTCCCCCATTAACACGGCGGATTCTTGGTTAGAAAATTGAATAGCATTGATGTTAGATATTGGAACATTCAATATTTGACTCATTTTCTCTGCCAACTCTGGATGAGAATTGGCTGAGAGAATCTTGATAGAGTTTTTAGGCTTCTGGAAGGACATGGATCTATGGATATACAGGAAACTTCCAAATAACATGGGGTAGTAATCTCTCTAATATTAAAATTTTTTTTTGTTGTATAAAATTTACCAATTCGATGAAGCTCGAAAAGCGGCGTTTATTCTTTTGTGATATTTTGATCACTTGTCCTTTCCTTTCCTTTCCTTGGCTTATTAGTCAATTGTGTATATAACAAATTCTTGCATAAAATTATTCTTTATCATAATGGCATCCCGTCAGGCGTATAAGAGATTGACTAAGGAATACAAGCAAATCACAGAAAACCCACCTCCATACATTATTGCTAAGCCATCAGAGGCCAATATCTTGGAATGGCATTTTGTCATTGATGGTCCACCAGGGACCCCCTATGAGGGTGGTCAATACCATGGGAGATTGACATTCCCATCTGAGTACCCATTTAAACCACCTAGAATCAAGATGGTGACACCAACTGGTCGTTTTGAAGTTAATACTAGACTTTGTTTATCTATGAGTGATTTCCATGAAGAATCTTGGAACCCATCTTGGTCTGTGGCTACGATAGTCACTGGGTTATTATCTTTTATGACAGGTGATGAACGCACAACAGGATCTATTCAAACATCGGATGACGTGAAAAGACAATTAGCTAAAAGATCAAGGCATTTCAATCTGTATTCTAATCCACTCTTCAAGGACAATTTTGCCGATATATGTGAGGAAAACAAGATAGCATTGGCTAAGGCATCTGCAACAGTGAATAGTGCGGGCGTCCATAAATCTTTAGATACCAAACAAAGTGAATCAATAGTGGATCCTAATCAAATCACCGATAATGAGGAAAGATTGAGAGCTGAATTATTACAGAAGCAAAATGAAAATAAGAATAACGAATTACCAAATAGTCAGAATAATCTATTACAAACAAAATATATCTTGACCATCTTAATAGCGGTTGTGTTAGGCTGGTTGATGCTTTGAACAATCGATAGACATATCTTTTTTCTCCCAATAATGCTTTGTTAATTCATTTCTTTTTGGAGTGGCCTCTCTTTTGAGTGGTTCTCCCCCTTTTCTTTTAGTTTTCTCCCCTTCATGGTTTTTTTATAGGTTGTTCTGTATACTGTTTTGATTTCTGCTTTTTGTTTCTTTCACATTTATCTTGCCATAATAGCCGTTATATATCAAATATTACTTAAAGATACCAGGTAGCAACGTTATGTGTCGTATAGTTCTTGCGCATACCAAAGGTTATGTAATGTGACTCCTTTATTGGTGTTCTATCCAGGAAATATATTATTCCTATAAAGCTTAAATTATTAAGTGACATTTGGATTACCAATAATATAGCTGCTGCTACCACTATGACAGTGTTGGGTTGGATTTGTTATGATACACAGTGGCTTTTTGATGTTCCTTTCATCAAGTCTGTTATGAAAGATTACTACAAGGAAGTTAAAGTTCAAATAAGGATAGCTAAATACAATGATGGTTTAGTTGAAAGTGACAAAATCTGGTGTCCAAAATATTTACAACATGGGGTATATTAGGTGTATACTATCCAGCGGTGATTACATTTGTGGGTTCTATATTGCGATGGAGTGCCTGTCATTTGCTGATGACAGATCTTAGATGGTTTACCTCATGAGAAAGGTGAAATTTGAGTTTAACGGATATGTATTTGTACATGAATGATAATTAATTAATATAAAAGATGATGAATAGCAAAGGGAGATTTATTTTATTTTCGTCAATTTCGTTTAGAACGAGTTGACTTTTGGGAGATCAAAGAAAATGGGTTTTTCTGTGTTGGATCTTTAGGGATGAGATGGCCTAGTTGGTAATGCTAGGGTGATGCATTGGATATACATATGACAGAGGGCAATACTGATTCATACCTTGATTTACCCTTCTATTGGAGAACTTTTTCTTTATAGTGTAGATCAGTGAACTTCCATTCTGTTATCACCATATCAGTAGATTAGTGTAATGTGATGTTTTTGATAAAGAATGACTAAATTTGATCCAAGTATTCTTGTAAATCATCTTCATCGAAAATGATCTGCACCATTAATGAACAAGAGGGGCACACAGCAACGTCTTCTCCCTCTTGCATGTCACCCAATGCTATTTGAAATCTATCACCACAGGGACAAGGATAAGAGAATATTTGTTGAATAGCATCAAATGTGAAATCTTCTATCTCTATTTGATCATAAATTGAAAGTTGTTCAGACATCGTATGAGTAGCAAGCTAATTAAGAGACTCTATATACAAGTGTGGTCTATAATTAACTATTATTAATTTAAATGAACTTTAAACCATTACTGATTTATTCAATTTTTCAGTAATATCATGATGATAGCTCTTTAAAAATTTTATTATTATTATCGTTTCTTTTTCCGCCTCTTAGCGAGCGACTCATTGATCGACTCAAGTAATCGACTCTGTCAATTTATTAATTAGTGTAAGTTAATCGATCATTGTACAGTCACGTGTTAAGTTTTAAGGGTTATCAAACCCTCACTTAACCCTCTATTTTATTGTCTCAGTGACTGTGAAACATTTTAATTTTCTTGTACTCGCGCTCTCTCTATGTACTGTGTATTCTATTTAATTTTACTGTGCGGCTCATAATTTTGACTGTCCCAGTGTGCTCGCTGTCTGAGTAGCGCTCTCTAGTACGCTCTCACTACAGTGTGTGAAAAAAGTCTTTCATTTTTATCAAAATTTATTCTATTTCTCTATACACTAACTGTTTTCATTTCTAATAAAGTGTATACATTATCACACAAAATAAAGTAAGTTTATCCATCATAAACATCAATACAAGCAAAAGCTATTTGGGAAACTTATAAAAGGAAGGACTAGAAAAAGATTTGTTGAAAAAAAACATCAAAGTGAAAAAAAGAGAAAAGTTTTTTTCATATACAACTACACCACATATCCATACATTAAACTAATCAAGTTAGTTAAATCAGTTACAATACTACAAGTGAGTATCACAGGTTCATCATAAACTGGTTTCGAAAACTAATAACTGAAATCTTTTCAAGATATATATTTACAAAGAATCAACATCCAAAACTACAATAAAGTTTATAGTATCATCACAAATCAATCCACTTTCAAACTCCAATACATGCATCATTTCAATCTTTGAATTTACATCTAGCATCACATTACACACACACGTCATATAATCTGTCTTCCATGTTCACCATTAATTATTCCATTTATACAAGCTTGAACTGTTTAACAAAACCTATTGAATTTTCAATACTAACAAATATTATTTTTCTTTTACTATAGCAATGGGTATTTCACGTGATTCCAGACACAAGAGATCAGCCACTGGTGCTAAGAGAGCTCAATTCAGAAAGAAGAGAAAGTTTGAGTTAGGTAGACAAGGTGCTAACACCAAGATTGGTACCAAGAGAATCCACTCTGTTAGAACCAGAGGTGGTAACACTAAATACAGAGCCATCAGAATTGACACTGGTAACTTCTCATGGGCTTCTGAAGGTGTCTCTAGAAAGACCAGAATCTCTGGTGTCGTCTACCACCCATCTAACAACGAATTGGTTAGAACCAACACTTTGACTAAGGCTGCTGTCGTTCAAATTGATGCTACCCCATTCAAGCAATACTACGAATCCCACTACGGTTTAGTCTTGGGTAAGAAGGGTAAGGTTGTTGCCGATGAAGAAACTAAGAGATCCAACTCTTTATCTAGAAAGTTAGCTGCTAGAGCTGGTGAATCTAAGATCGAACAAGCTGTCTCTGCTCAATTCGGTTCTGGTAAATTATACGCTTCCATTTCCTCTAGACCAGGTCAATCTGGTAGATGTGATGGTTACATCTTAGAAGGTGAAGAATTGGCCTTCTACTTAAGAAGATTGACTGCTAAGAAATAAGCAAACTCATTCATTCATAGTCTGTAATTTTTCTTATAATAATGATTCTATTATTTCTTTTTTGATCTCTCTGTTTTCTTAATATAACAAACTCCAATTATATAAATATATAATTTTCCCCCTCCCCAAAATAAATACATAATTATTCCTATTAATTAGAATCAGAGTAAAGTTTGGCTACCTTCCTAGAGGGAATAAACTATTTCAACTACTATACTTCTAGACTACCAAATTCATAGTATATTCTACATAAGACCATTAAAACCTGCTTTCTTGTAGTCTTTATAGTATTTATGCTACTTAAAATTACTCTTACACAGATCTACTCTTAACTCTCTGCCACAGATCTTATAACATACACACGCAAAAGGGTAAACTTCTTCTAATACTAATTTCAAAGATTATGAATGAAAATGTTAGTAACGAGTTCAAATTTCGTAGAGTTATCATATTCATATATTCAATTATCCCCCAATTGTTTTGTTGAAAAGGTCAGAAAAAAAAGGCAATAATTAGTTTATCCTCAGATTCTTAAAAAGAATCAGTACAGGTCTGTGTTAATTTATTCTCATCAGAATATATAATGGGAAAGAATATATGATTTTTTTTTTAATAGTTTAATAGTTTAAAACATACCATTTAGTGATATCTGTATTGTTATTATACAGATTCTTGATACATTAAGAAGAAAAGCATTGATTTGAAGAAATAGATGAGTTCTTCTCTCTGTCTTAAATAAACGAAAATTTTTTCATCAGAAACTACTGGTGTAAAGATTTCTATTTTATAAATAAGGGTTTTATTAATGCACAAACGATCCCATTATTATACACAAAGAACTATACAAAGGAGAATAAGTTTATCTATTAACTTGTCTCAAGATCTTAGACTTGTCGCAGAGTTGATTAGTGAGTTTTTGTTTCTTTTCAGGTGGAATTCTGGTGTTCTCTTGATCTTGAGATGAACTGGAAGCACTAACGGGAGCAGAAGAATTAGCATTGGAATCCTTGTAAACAGCATCAATGTTTCTCTTTAAATTATGAGCATCGATTATATCATCCGGTTTAGTCTGTGGTAATTCTTGGAACTTCTTCTCAAAAATTGGTAAGGTGGGCACCACAGTTGGTGCTGATGATTTAATGAATTCGGATACAGTAGTTTGAAAATGGTCAATACAAGATCCAAGACAATCAGAATCATTCTTGATGGCATTAATCAAACAATCAGTGGCAATGTTAATAGCACTGCCTGCTAACAATTCGTACTTATCGCTGTGTAGGATAGTTTTAGCTTCCTTGATCAATTGTTGAAGTCCTTCAATTGTGATACCATTCAATTCACTCAATTTGTCATTCAACAAATTATGATTCTCATCAAATTTCTTCGATAAAGCTTCAATGTACCCATCTAATAATGTAAGATTTCCATCCAACTCAATACTTAACTTTGATAATGAATCACTGATATTCAAATCGGAGTTTCTAATAATGGATTCCAATGAAGAAAGTTGGGAACCGAAGGAACCCCATTGATCGCGATGCATTCTATGAAGGCTTTCTAACCCTTCATGAAGATTACTATATGTCGTCGTGGCCTTCTCCAATTCATTATCAATGTGTTTCTTAAAGCTGTCATGTGAATCAATGTGATAGGAACGAAATTCCGTATATTGGCGTGCAACCGTTGAACTGATACTATTCAAAGTTCTCTCTCTTTCGGATCTCATTTTGGCAAGACCAGATGTTACCACCTTCATAAGGTCTTCCTCGGCTTTAGCATCTTCTTTTTCCAAGATATGCATCATCGATTCGAACTTGCTGTAATGATTCATATAGTGTCCTAGTGTGTTGGTTCTCTGTTCGGCTAATTTACCCATATATTCCTCTGTTCTAGATGTTTGTTCTTCTATGCCATGACCAATCGAACAGAGTGTGTTTTCTAGCTGCTGACTGATTTTTTCCATAATTTGCTCCATTTTTCCTATTAATTCCTTGAATTCCTTATTGACAATATCCCTTGATTTTTCAAGTTCATCCTCCACAGAATGGATACCATTCTTGTTTATCTGAGAAATCTTAGAAACAACCAACTTTAATTCATCGTTAATTGACTTCTTAAATTGATCTGAATTTTTATTCATAATACCCATCAGTTTAGTATTTTGTTCACTGATTTCGTTTCTCAACTTTTTGATGTCGGACATGTGACTATTGATCACTGTAAAATGTTCTTGACTGTACTCATTGGCTGTCGTGACAAGAGGTTTGCTGAAATTACAATCAAATTGGTTCGCCACTTCGATCAATTTTGATTTGATATCCAAGAGCGATTCGATTGTTTTAGCACTAAATTGTTCAACATCTCCCCTCTGATGATTCATTGAATCCTGTTGTTCAAGAATCACTTCATGGAAATTCTTGAATGTGTGAATGGCACCCTCTAGTTGGGTCTGTATGTCCAGCACTAAACCTCTCAATTGTTTCTCTGTACTTGCGTATCCATTCGTTATCGTTTTTTGTAACTCCAATTCATGTTGCTTTTCAGTCAATTGGTTTTCTAAAGCATGCAGTTTGATTTGCTTGTTCTCCAAACTTTGATTTAAAGACATCACTTTTTCGTTCATTTCCTTCTCTAGTGTATCATACTTCTTGTTTAATCTGATGATTCTATCGTCTTGACCACCAACTCGTTGCTCCAATTCTTCCACTCTTATACGACGACTTTCACTTTCAGCCTTCAAATTATCAAAGTTCTCTTTATCAAGGTAAACACCATTTTGCGAACGGCTAGCAGATAGATCTTTTCTAAGTCTCTCTATTTCATCGATGTACTCACTTATCAAGGTTTTCCTGTTTAAAGCTTGGTTAATCTGTGGTCTATTCTTAATACTTTTAGCTGTGTGTGCGTATTCTAATGTGCTGATTGTTTCATCTAGAGATGCTTTAGCAGGAGACACGGTAGCGATAATGCAGGTTTTAGTTTGACCTCCTAATGAATCTTGTAAGAGTCTTGTAAGCTTAGACTCTCTGTATGGAATGTGAGCCGAATTTTCCACCAATGCGTTGATAACCCTCCCTAAGGTCAATAAGGACTGGTTAATCATACCAGCTTCCTTGGCCCTTTTGTTGGTGGCACCAGATCTACAAATATTTTCAGATCCTGCCAAATCAACTAAATTCAACTTACCCACCGTGATTAATTCTTCTTCGCTCTTAGTTCTGACTGGATCCTGCACCTTCATGTGGACAGTGATGGTGAAAACCGTGTGTGATCTAGATGACCGATCATTGCACTTTGTGGATGCCACTTTTCTTTTATCTGAACCAGAAACGAGTAAATTTAATCCTTCTTCTGGTGATTTGATATACACTTCATCCATACCGTGGATCACGACTGATCGCTTGTTGTTGTTATCATCGTAGATTTTCAAAGATTTGGAATTGTCAGTGTCTGCAGATAATAAATCATTAATGTCTTCATTGTATAATTCTATGAACGATAACTTCACAGAGTAGTCATTGGCATTCTTTAGCCGATCAAACAAGTCAAATAAAACTCTTGGAATTATCCCGGCATTCTCTGTGAGTTTCCCGTTGATATTAGTAGATAAATCACCGGACATTGTATGTGTCTTACCGGTACCAGTTTGACCGTATGCAAATATAGTACAATTATATCCTCTGAGCATTTCCTCTAAGACATCTTTAGCTACCCCCTCATACACCACTTCTTGGTCGGATTCAGCGCCAAACACACTATCGAAAGTGTATGTCTTGGTAGTGTTTCCATTTTGGCCAGTTTTCAAGATCACCTCTTTACCCTTACTCCCTTGTGTGGAGACAACGACTCCAGAGTTTTCATTTATTTCTCTTTCATTCCGTGATCTACTTCTAACGTAAACCTTGATGTTTGATGAAGAAAGTTGTGGGTTCTGTTGTGATGACCGTTGTTGTTGGAACTTTTTCATGATATGTTTTTGATTGTTATTGTTGTTGTGGTTGTTATTATTTGATGTAATTCCGTTTGTTCGAGAAGAGGATAAACCTGTACTTTCCCTAGATGATTGACGAGACATCCTAATAAAATTTTATTCAAATGCAACAGTTAATCTATACAGGTAACAAACTAGTTTCAATGTTTTGATATTCCTTTTGTTAGCAAAACAAAAAAAATTATATTATTTATCAACGCGCGTAGAGTGTGTGCTATTTTGGTGGCATATAGCCAATGTTTATAAAAAAACATATTATTAGATTAAAGGTTTATAAAGAATTACAAAATAAGAAGAAAAGGAGAAAAAAAACATACAACGGAAAACAAACAAATACAAAAAAAGCAGGTACAACGTCTATTTGCTTTCATTTTCAGAGACCCACTTTCTAGCGTTTCTGAACAATCTAATCCATGGCCCGTAACCACCCCATTGTTCAGCTTCTTCTTCTGGGTAGTATGAGTTGGATTCTAACCTACACACTCTTTCTGGGTGTGGCATCATTGCTAGAACTCTACCGTTAGGAGTTCTAATACCAGTGATACCCTCTGGGGAACCGTTTGGATTGAATGGATACTTTTCAGTTGGAATACCGTAGTTATCAACATACTTAGCAGCGATTAAACCTTGATTGGTGAATGCAGTCTCAGTGGCATCATCTCCAAAGTCGACTCTACCCTCACCATGGGCAACAGCAATTGGAAGTCTAGAGCCTCTCATACCATCAAAGAACACAAGAGGGGTGTCGCTATTCTCATCAATGATCTCCACAGTACACACTCTGGCTTCGTATTGTTCAGACTTGTTTCTCTCGAAAGATGGCCAGTTTTCAGTCCCTGGAATCAATGACTTGATCTTGGATAAGAATTGACAACCGTTACAAGCACCAAAGGCAAAGGTGTCATTTCTTTCTTGGAAGAACTTAGTGAATTCAGCTCTAGCTCTGTCATTATACAACACAGATTTGGCCCAACCATTACCAGCACCTAACACATCACCGTAGGAGAACCCACCACATGCAGCAAAACCGACGAAGTCATCCAAACTCACAACACCAGAAATTATATCAGTCATGTGAACATCAATGGAATCGAAACCAGCTTGTTGAAAACACCAAGCCATCTCTTGCTGACCGTTGACACCTTGTTCTCTCAAAATGGCAACCTTTGGCTTGGAGGTCAATCCAGAAATGGACAAGTCGTCAGATGGATCATAAGTAAGCTTATAAGTTAAACCAGGATCTTGGTTATCACTGATGGCTTGGAATTCTTGGTCAGCAGTTTGTGGGTTATCTCTCAATTTTTGAATGTGGTATGAAGTCAATGACCATAATTGTTGTAATTCAGATCTAGAATTAGAGAAAATACTCTTACCATTGAATAAAATGTTAACATCTTGCTTCAAGTCAAAGACTGGAGCACCAACAACGGAAACATATTCCTCAGAAACACCGCTGGAAGACAAAATAGAGACAAAATCAGAGTAATCAGCCTTGTTAATTTGGAACACAGCACCCAATTCTTCGTTGAACAAGAAGGTGAATGGATCTTCCTTACTTTCAACTTCAATGGAGAGACCAGATCTAGCAGCAAATGCCATTTCCAATAATGTCACGATTAACCCACCATCGGATCTATCGTGGTATGCAAGAACGTTGAACTTTTTGTGTAAAGTAACCAATGCATTCAAGAAACTCTTCAACAACTTGGCATCATGCACAGTGGGAGCAGTGTTACCAACTTGGTTGTAGACTTGAGCCAAGGCAGACCCACCTAAGGATTTGGTGACCTTACTGGCCAAATCAACAGAGACAAGAACGGTTTCGTCCTTTCTCTTCAATTCTGGAGTCCAAGTAGCCGAAGTGCTATCAACACCAGCAAAGGCAGTGATCACTAAAGACATTGGGGCAACAACTTCCTTCTTGTCCCAAGACATTTTCATGGACATAGAATCCTTACCAACAGGAATAGAGATACCTAAGTCAGGACATAATTCCATACCGATAGCTTGAACAGCTTCGTATAATGCCTTACCCTCACCAGGTTGGCCAGCTGGAGCCATCCAGTTAGCAGACAATTTAACCATGTCTAAAGTCTTGACATCGGCAGCAAACAAATTCAATAATGATTCGGCAACACACATCTTAGCAGAAGCAGAAGGAGAAATTAAGGCAAGAGTTGGCTTTTCACCCATTGCTAGGGCTTCACCAGTGGAAATTAATTCATCACCCAAGGAAGTAGCAGTAACACCAACATCAGCAACAGGAACTTGCCATGGTCCAACAAATTGGTCTCTATCGATCAACCCAGTGACAGATCTATCGGCAATAGTGATCAAGAAAGACTTGGAACCCACTGATGGTAATTGTAAAACTCTAGATAAGGCAGCATCAAAAGTGACATCAGTTGGTAAGGACACAGATTGTAAGGCTATAGTCTTAGTAGTATCTTGTCTGGACATCTTAGGTGGCTTACCGAACAACAGACTCATATCTAAGTCAATTGGTGTGGTGTTCAATAATTTATCAGTCAAGACTAATCTCAATTCACTTGTAGCAGTACCAACAACAGCATATGGACATCTTTCTCTGGCACAGATTTCTTCAAACAAGTCAAGGTTAGTTTGAGCAACACCCAAAACGTATCTCTCTTGAGATTCGTTACACCAGATTTCCATTGGTGACATACCTGGTTCTAGTGAAAGGATGTCTCTTAATTCAAACTTAGCACCTAACCCGTTATCGTGAACCAATTCAGGTAGGGCATTCGAAAGCCCACCAGCACCGACATCGTGAATGCATTGGATAGGAGAGTTCTTACCGTATGAGTTACAAGCATCGATAACCTGTTGAGCTCTTCTTTGCATTTCAGGGTTACCTCTTTGCACAGAAGCAAAATCCAATTCGGCAGATCCTTCACCTGAGGCAACGGAGGAGGCGGCACCACCACCCAACCCAATCAACATACATTGACCACCTAACACGATAATAGCTGACCCTGGAGTAATCTTGAATTCAGACTTTAATGCTAATTGGGGTCTCACAGCACCCATACCACCAGCGAGCATGATAGGCTTATGGAACCCTCTAATTTCATCAGTACCGGTAGATGCATTCTTCACCTTAGTAGTCAAGGTTCTGAAATAACCAGTAATACATGGTCTACCGAATTCGTTGTTGAATGCAGCCGATCCCAATGGGGCCTCCACCATGATATCCAATGGGGAAGCAATATGACTAGGCTTACCAACAGATAATTCCCAAGGTTGTTTTAAGTCTGGGATTTCCAAGTCGGAAACAGAAAATCCAGAAAGACCACACTTAGATTTGGAACCTCTACCGACGGCACCCTCATCTCTGATTTCACCACCGGACCCAGTGGCGGCACCAGGAAATGGGGACACAGCAGTTGGGTGATTATGCGTTTCCACCTTAATCAAAGTTTGCACTTTTTCCTTTTTGGCGGTCCACTTGTTACCATTTGAGGCATCTGGGGAATAGAAATAAGCGTTGGAACCTTCGAAGATAGCAGCGTTATCACTGTAAGCACTGATAGTGAATCTTGGATTCAACTTGTGAGTGTTTCTAATCATTTGGAATAAGGACATATCCTTCTTTTCGCCATCGATGGTCCAATCGGCATTGAAGATCTTGTGTCTACAATGTTCAGAGTTCACTTGGGCAAACATGAATAATTCCACATCGGTTGGGTTTCTTCCTAATGTATTCTTAAATGCAGCAATTAAGTAATCAATTTCACCGTGATCTAAGGCGAGACCCATTTCCTTGTTAGCCTTGACTAAATTGTCCTTGGAAGAAATGATATCCACGGTAACCAATGGTTTAGGAGTGTGATCTTCAAATAAGTCATTGTACTTTGGAATGTGTTCATTGAAGTACAAAGTTTGAGTCATTCTGTCGTACACAGAGTTTAAGCAGGCAAACTTGTCTTTAGCGAAGAAATCTAATATTGGGAACCCTGGTCTGACGTTCAACAAGATAGCTAGTCCTCTTTCGACTCTATCTATTTTGTCACCCAACCCACAAACTTCGACAATGTTGGTAGCCTTAGAGGACCAAGGTGAAATTGTACCAGGTCTAGGTAAGATCTTGAACAGGTAAGAGTCGTCATCCAATTTTTTGGTCAACGTGGCAGCTGCTTGATCATCGTCTCCAGATAATTCAACTAAGTCAACCAATTTTTGGTTTAATGGGTCTTGCAAATCCAATTCGGTATCATATTTCAAAAGTAATTCCAATTTTGATAAAGACTCGGTATCTAACTTTTCTTTTAAGTGGATATAATGCACTTGACATGATTTAACAGAGACAACTACTGAAGAATTCACTAATTTATCAATGTCGGAGATCAAGTTTGCAATTCTGAAACTTGATAGGGCACTAGGGCCGGGAAGAATAAGCATTTTACTTGAAGTCATGACTATAACAATTCAAATTTCAAGTAGTAATGTGACTTTAAAGAGAGATGTGAGCAGTGTTAATGCTAATGAAAAATAGTATAAGTTGGTTAGTAAAAAAAGAAGAAGTCAAAACAACAAAACGATAACATGTAATTAATTAGAACAAACATACCTTAAATGGAATGATCTCTTCAATTATAAGGGAACAATACCAATTAGAGACGTATCCGAGCAGGATTGAGTTGTTAATAGGTAGTTAAAGAGGATAAAAAGTGTTTAAGAAAGGGAAAGTGGTTAATCTTAGATAGATTATCGGAATTTTGACTTCTGCTCTAAAAAAAAATTTTTTTTTCATTATGTACATACTGGTACTATACGAAGAGATATGATTATTGGGGGAAATATTGGTTGTGTACTTCATGTGTACTTCATATTATAGTAATTGTGATGGGAAACTAGGAGTAATTGGGTGATAATTGTTAGACGAGGTTTAATGGATTGTAATTGATTATCAGCTGTACCACAGAGCCCAAGTTTTCAGTAGCTTCCAGGGCCCTTAATATCACTATTAATCTCAACCAAGCCGGTGAATCAACTCTATTTCTCTCATATCTACAACTACTCCGATACGCTCTCCTCTATCAACCGATTCACCCACTCACCCACGTACACTTTGTATCCCAGATCTATATATATATATATATATACCATAAACACCCAAACATCCCAACACCAGTTTGTTTACAACAAATTTTCATTTTTTTTAGTATGGGGATAATAAATAGAGAGATTTACACCAATATTCCACAATTACAAGTTGTAAATTAGTTAATAGATACAACTAATCCCTCATTATGCCTCCAAAGAGAAAGGCCACAGAGATATTGAGTGATGATGACCACGAACTTCCTGTGAAAAAAGCGAAGGAGGAGGAAGAACAAGAGCAAATCGATAACAACGCCGACGAGGCACATGAAGAGACCAAAGATGGTGAGAACGATAAGGACCCCGATGACAATGTTGATGACGAAGCCAAATTGAAAAATGAAGAACATGAGGAAAAGGAAGACAAGGAGAAGAAGTCCGAGGATGAAGAAGATGATAATAAGGATAAGACGACTAATGGATCGACGGAGAAAAATGGTGACGCTAAAGACGATGAGGATGACGACAATGAGGAAGAAGATGAAGATGAAAACGTTGATGAAGATGAAAAGAAAAGAATTGTGTCATTCCAATTTGATGGGCATACTTATACTTATAAGGAAAGACCCTCAGTGTTAGAAGAAAGAGAGGGAAAAATCGAATTCCGGGTGGTAAACAATGATAATTCTAGAGATAACATGATTGTGTTAACTGGATTGAAAAATATTTTCCAAAAGCAATTACCAGAGATGCCTAAGGCATATATTGCAAGATTGGTGTATGATAGATCACATGTGTCTATAGCTGTGATAAGAAAACCACTCACTGTGGGTGGGATCACCATTAGACCATTTGAGTCCCATGAATTTGCAGAGATTGTCTTCTGTGCTATATCCTCTACAGAACAAGTCAGAGGTTATGGTGCTCATTTAATGAATCATTTAAAGGATTACGTCAAGGCCACCTCCAAGATTAAATATTTTTTGACGTATGCAGATAACTACGCCATTGGGTACTTTAAAAAGCAAGGATTCACCAAGGAAATCACTCTTCCGAAGAAAGTTTGGATGGGATACATCAAGGATTATGAGGGTGGTACACTCATGCAGTGTTCTATATTACCAAAAATACGGTACTTAGACTCACCAAAAATTCTCACACTTCAAAAGGCTGCCATTCTTAGAAAGATCAGATCTATAAGTCAATCACATGTGGTGAGACCTGGACTTGATAATTTCAAGAAGGATGGTTTCAAACCATTAGATCCATTGGATGTCCCTGGTGTCAAAGAAGCTGGTTGGACTAAAGAAATGGATGATCTGGCGCAAAAACCTAAAAGAGGTCCACATCATGTTGCCATGTTAACATTACTCACAGAAATGCAAAATCATCCATCAAATTGGCCATTCTTGCAACCTGTCAATAGAGATGAAGTACCAGATTATTATCAAGTAATCAAGGAGCCAATGGATTTGTCTACAATGGAAGTCAAATTAGAAAACGATGCATACGAATCTCTGGAAGATTTCATTTATGATTGTAAATTGGTTTTCAATAATTGCAGAGCTTACAATAATGAAAATACGACATTCTATAAGAATGCTAATAAGTTAGAGAAGGCTGTTGCTGCTAAATTGAAGGATTTCCCTGAGTATTCTCATTACATGGATATGTTAAATGGTTGATCTACAACAATCCCCCCCCCCTCTTTTCTGTAAAATTTTATATATGTACTTAATATTACTGTTTGTGTTTTTTCTGTAAAAGAGCATTAATAACATTTGTACAACAAATAATATCTAAAACTGGAGTTAACATTTTTTTTTTAACTTTCCATGGCGGTATCCTCTTCCTCTTCCTCTTCTTGTTCTTTCAAGGTTTCGATAATCTTAGCAACTTCTTCATCGGAGTAAATTCTGAACCCACCATCTTTAGTGACACTAGCCAATTGAGCATTCGTTGAATTCAATTTCTCTTCCATCACTTGTTTAAGTGTTTTCAATGCTAACACTTCAGCTTCAACTAATGTTAACGATTTATGATATTCATTTTGTAATTCAGCTTGTGCACCTTCAGAACCTGATCCGATTGCCTTAGCATCATATCTATAGAATGTACCGGTAGGTTCGGCATGATATAATTGTGGTCCTTTATCAGTATCGTAACCTGCAATTAATAAAGCGACACCGAATGGTCTTGACATCAATCTTTTTTCACCAGAGGCACCTTCACCGAACCTCAATGCTAAATCACACACGCTTTGTGTTAATGATTCCACCCCAATTTTTTCATCATAATATAAATCGTGTTGCACTGAAGTAACTCTAGCGTGATCAATCATGGATCTAGCATCTGCCGTTAATCCAGACATTGCACAACCAATGTGTCTATCTATTTCCATAATTTTTTCGATACTATCACTTTCAAGTAATGTAGATGTGACTCTTTTCTCGACACCTAAGATGACACCCTCACTTGTACAAATACCAATTGCTGTTGATCCCAGTTTAATGGCTTCAAGAGAATATTCCACTTGGAATAAACGTCCCTCTGGAGAAAATGTGGAAACCCCACGATCATATTCACTTCTTGTCAAAAACATTGTATCTGTATTTTATAATATTTTGAATTTGAATTAGTTAAATTGAATTGAATTGAATTGAATTATTATATCCCAAAAACACCTATTCTTGGAGGTGGCAAAATCTTTAATTTTCGTTTTCTTTTGAAGAGAGACGATCAACAAAGACTACAACTCTACACCAGTAGAGTAGAGTTAGTAGACAATTTTCGAGAATGTGTAGACAAATAGTTGTCTGCTAGTTGGAGATGTCGAGAACCCTTGATCGTTTCACCAGAATTACTTATATCGGTTTATAATATATGAAATAGGTATCTAATTATATAACATTTATGCAATTACTGTGTGACAATTATAATAATAGAAATTATTTAATAAGTGATATTGTTGGGGAATGTAAAAGTATTCCTAGTTTAAGTAAGGTATTAAGAACCAAAAATTTATTTTACCCCACAAAAAAAATAGTACTACTAATAATATGTACATACATGTACACCCAACACACTTCTGTTTGTTGGATTAAATTAAAAAGTGGCTTAAGTCAACTTTTATTTATTTAAATTAAAATCTTGAATTATTCCAAGTAAATTAAAACCAATTTAACTTATTTAAACCTTTAATAATGTAATGTAAGTAATTTATCGGTCAAGTAATTTTTACCCAATGTATTTTATATTAATAACATGAAACGGAAAATCTTAAATTTTTCACTTCCTCGAAAAGCGGCGTTTCTTCGGTACACCACAAAGTGGAGCTACATTCAATTATGAGGGTACTGTTAACTACAGTCATCTATTTTTTTTGATGGGGGAGGGGGAAGAATATACTGGGTGGTGCATAGTTAGTTATGAGGGGACAATTATTCAATGAAGTCCAGAAAACTGCAAATCCATCGCATCTCATCTCACTCGTTTGGCTTATTTTATTAAGCTTTGCCTCGGGGTCCACCTTAAAAAAAGTTAGCTAACTATACAGTGAACATATAATTACTTGAAGAAATACAATTCAAATTACAAATTGTCTCCTCGTTTTAATTAACCACATGCATTGTAGTAAGTAAATTATAGGACGTGTACAGAGAGATAGAAACAAAAGAGAATGAAATAGGTAAAAACGGGACAATTTCCGAATGCACCTATATATTATAATAAATGAATTTCTTTTCTGGTAATATCAAATGTGTGTGTTTCTCTCTCTCTAATTCCTTCCACTATAAATACTCTAGCTCCCCCCTCTCTCCTTTCATTTAATGTAACACCACCATAATAATTCTACTTTTTGGTTTTTTTCTTTTATTACTCAAGTTTTTATCTTTATTTTAATCACTTTCGTTCATTCACAGTATGCAATTCTCAAAATCACAATTGTTGGCCATTGCTGCCTTCTTAGCTTCCGCTGAAGCTGCTGCTGATTTAGTTCAAAACTTGTTCTTAGATATCAACAGTCACTCTGCTGAATATTTAAGTTATATTGGTGAACACACTGAAGCTGATGTGGCTAACTTGTTAAATTTGTATTACGCTGCTGAAACTTATACTGATGAATCTTACACTACCTTGGTTGATTCCTCTGTTGCCTTACAAATTTCAGAATTTGCTACTGCTTTGCCATGGTATAGTTCCAGAATCTTGGAAGCTGCTGATGCCGCTTCTGGTGTGACTTCTACCGCTGCTGGTTCCGCTGATGCCTCTGCTACCGCTTCTGGTTCTGCCGCTGCTTCTGGTTCTGCTGAAGCCTCTGGCTCTGCTGAAGCCTCTGGCTCTGCTGAAGCTTCTGGATCTGCTGAAGCTTCAGGTTCAGGTTCTGCCGATGCTACTGCTACTGCTACCGCCACTGCTTCTGAATCCGCTGAAGCTTCTGAATCTGCTGAGGCTTCAGGTTCTGCTGAAGCCTCTGGTTCTGCTGAAGCCTCTGGTTCTGCTGAAGCTACTGGTACTGCTGCTGAATCCGGTGAAGCTTCTGGTTCTGCTGCCGAATCTGGTTCTGCTGCCGCCTCTACTGATGCTTCATCCACTTCTCAAGCTGGCGCTGCTAACTTTGCCCCAATTGCCGGTGTCACTTTAGGTGTCACTTTATTATCAACTCTTTTCGCTTTGATTTAGGCTAATGTTATTGTTTATCTCTACTAAAAGCTTGATCATAGAGCTTTATGATATAATTTGTATTATTTTGAATAAAAAATGTGCCATCTCGCAAACCTTGTAAAGCTAAGCGCTCAATTATTATTTTTTTGAATCAAAGGGATCCAATAAAACCTATCTTTCTTCTTTACTTCACTTTATATAACAGTTAAAAACTCATAAACTAAAAATGAATACGGTCTTATCCTTTGCCAGAAACTATATACCTGGTGTTAATCGTGTTGAAGGGTTCTTCAAAGAAGCACTAGTTGAGATTTTGAAAACAGGTATGATGTTAAACCCTTTTTTTTCGTTTCCCCTTTTTTTCACTTACTAACAAACATTACAGGCCCAATTCCAAGACATTTATCATTTGTTATGGATGGTAACAGGAGATATGCTAAGAGATTAGAATTACCATTGATGGAAGGGCACAAGGCTGGTGCTGAGGCTTTATCCGAAGTTCTAGAGTGTTGTTTCAAATTAGGCGTGGGGCAAGTCACAGTGTATGCATTCTCCATTGAAAACTTCAACCGTCCTAAGGCTGAAGTTGATACATTGTTCAATTTACTTAAGAGTAAATTGGCTTATATCTCAAGTGAAAACAGTTTCTGTGACAAATTGGATTGTAAAATCATTATCATAGGGAATAGATCTATGATTCAACCTGAAGTCGAACAAGACTTCAAAGCTATCGAAGAAAAAACAGCTCACCACAAGAGACATACATTATTTATTGCCTTTCCTTATACTTCTAGAGATGATATCACACATGCTGTTCAGGAAATTGTAAAGAAAGTTGGTGCCGACGAGATTAAGCCGGAAGATATCACTGAGAAATTCTTTGAAGAGAACTTCTACTATAAAACAGATGCAGAAAAGGTCGACATCTTAGTGAGAACATCTGGACATACTAGATTAAGCGATTACATGATGTGGCAATGTCATCAAGAGAGTGTTATCGAGTTTTCTAATTCTCTATGGCCAGATTATAGATTTTATAGTGTTTGGTGGACAATGTTTAAATGGAGTTACTTCAAGACATTGATTATTCAAGACGCTGAAGTTATGCAACTTAAGAAAATTGATTCAGATGAAGCTCAGAAGAGATATACTGTTCCAATTAACAGTTTGGAACACCATCATCCACCATTTGCTTCAGTTACTAAGTTTGAACCAATAGAAACCTGAAAAAAATAATCCTCCTTTGCTAGATTACTTAGATTTTGCCATTATCTTACTAATTAAGAGTATTTGTTTTATATTAATTAATTAATGATTTTTTTTGTATAAATATGAATATATAGTAAATAAGAAAATAGAGTAAACGCAAAGTAAAGTGAATAAAAAAAGCAAAAAAAAGGGAGGGAGGCACAAATAAATCTCTAATGCACCATATGGGAGTTGACATTCATAGTTGGGTTTCTAGAGAAACTAGCGTATCTAGCAAATGGAGAGTTTCTTTCCAAATCCCATTCAGGATTATGAGCCTTGTTTTCCTTTCTAAGGAAGTACTTTCTCTTGAAGAACTTATAAACTTCAGCCAAAACCCAGAAACAAAGAGTGAAAACAACAGCGTAAGCCCAACCAGTAGTGGCACCTCTATGTAAGAAAACCTTAGTATTGATAGTTGGAATGTAAACAGTTGGGAAAATAGTGACGACACCCAAAATGACGGACCAGAACAAGAATTGATTATCCCATAAATCATGCATCCAATTAGTGTAAACGTTTTCGGCTTCAGGATTCATCAAGAACATCGATCTTCTCAAATCAATCACTTCCCAAGCTAAGATTAAAGCACACCAAGTCATAACAGCAAAAGAACCAGTTCTGGCCTTGAACACATGATGACAAGTATCATGGAAGTTCTTGGTATTACACTTAGAACCTAATTCACCGTTACCGTAACCGTAGATTTCAATGACAAATGGACCCATACAACAACCAGCAATGATAACACCGTAAACAATCATATCACATAACACTTCCCAAGTAAACACATTTTCTTTGCTATCCTTTGGTGGTTTATCCATAATATCAACTGAGGCTTTTTCTAAACCAAGACCCATAGCTGGGAAACAAGAAGTGACAACAATAATCCACAGGACTTCAACAGGACTCAATGGGAACACAGAATAATCATCAGAATCTTTAAACACTAAACCAATCATTAAGTATAGAGCTTGAGCAACGTTCAATGAAAGTAATTGTAAGACAAATTTTTGGATGTTATCACCCATTCTTCTACCTTCCTCGATAGCATTCAAAATAGAAGCAAAGTTATCGTCAGATAAAACGATATCAGAGGCATCCTTGGCGACATCAGATCCGTTCTTTCCCATGGCAATACCGACATCTGCTTTCTTCAAAGATGGAGAATCATTAACACCATCACCAGTCATAGCCACAATTTGATTTCTTCTGTGAAGAGCGTCAACTAATCTAACCTTAGTGTTTGGAGCGCAACGAGCAATAACCAATGGTAATACAGGCATCTTATCAATTTCATCATCAGACAAGGCATCGAATTGAGCAGCAGTCATAACCATACAGTCAACAGCTTTCTTGGAGTAATTGTACATGTTGTGAGGAAGAATGCCAACTTCTTGTGCAATAGCACGAGCAGTAGATGGATGATCGCCAGTGGCCATGTGAACAGTGATACCAGCCTTATGACATCTCTTAACAGATGGTAAAGTTTCAACTCTTGGTGGATCGTAGATACCGATCAAACCTAAGAAAGTCAAATCATTTTCAATTTGATCTCTTGGGATTTGACTCCATGCATCACCTAACTCCTCATGTGGGTCCTTATAAGCAAATGCCAAAACACGTAACCCCTTGGATGATAGGGCATCCATGTTTTCTTCAATAAACTTAATGTTGTCTTCAGTCAACGGAGCAAGGTTCCCTGTTTCTGGATCAGTCCATGTTGAACAGCAACGTAAAACTCTTTCAACTGCACCCTTAGTGTAGATTTCATCTTCCCCAGACAAGTTGTTATGATAGATAGCAGTCATTCTCTTAATGGAAGAATCGAATGGATATTCAGCCAAATGGGTATGGGAACACTCCTCTTCAGTTAACTTGGTACGTGGGTAACCAACTCTGGTAGTGAACACTTGAATGGCAATCTCGGTTGGATCACCTCTTCCAATCCATTGCACAGAACCATCTTCAACCTTATCTTGGAACACGGTGGCAATATTGGCAAGAGTAGCAGTGTAAGTCCATTTCATGAAGGTAGCAACTGACTCTAATCCGCTAAATTTTTCAACAAACGAACGGTATGGCATCCAAATGTTCACATCACTATCGGAAATCTCAACTGGTGATCTTTCAATGAATTCAACTTCACCAATAGTTGGATCAAATGGGTCACCGGAGTTCACCACACCAAAAGTACCCAAGCCTGGGATGTAAACATTCTTAGCAATCATTCTACCTTGAGTTAAGGTACCTGTCTTATCTGAGCAGATGGCATTGACTGATCCCAAGTTTTCTAAAGAATCAAACTTTCTAACAATGACGTTACGGTGAGACATAACCTTAGCACCCACAGCCATAGTGATAGTTAACACAACAACCAAGGAGGAAGGAATCATGGATAGAGCAACACAGATTGCATATATGGCGACTTCCTTGTTGACATCAAATTCTTGAGAGGCCATAACAATGATAGCAAATAGCACAGCGATACCAAACAACATAACGGCCAACTTGGAAAGTCTTCTCTTCAAAGGAGTTCCTTCGGTAGTACCCAAGACATAGCCGACAATGTTGTAAGTGGATTTCCAACCAGCAAGCAGGTAATCTTTGAACCCAGGGTTGGGAGTCTTCTCTAGGTCAACCTTCTCGATCAATGATCTCTTCTTTTGTAAAGAGCTAGCGATTTGACCGATCTCAGTGTTCAACCCGGTGGACACAGCAATACCGACGGCTCTCCCTTTTGACACGGTGGAAGAACTGAAGGCCATGTTAGTACGATCACCGACTGGGATTTCTTGGTTGAAGAAGTCATCAGCATTCTTAGCGACAGGTAATGATTCACCTGTCAATAGTGCTTCGTCGGTTTCAAAATTAGTAGTCTCGACTAGTCTCAAATCTGCAGGAATGGTATCACCAACTTTGACAAGCACGATATCACCAGGGACAACCTCTTCTGAAGCGATAGTGAGATCGGATCCATCTCTGATAACATTAGCATTTGGAGAACTTAAGCTTTTCAAGGAGTTCATAGTCTTTTGAGCACCGTATTCTTGTTGACCTCCTATACAGATGTTCAATAAGATGATGAAAGTGATAACACCACCTGTGATCCAATCTTGAATACCGAAGGAGATGATCATAGAAATTATCAACACTAAAATCATAGCATTAAAGATTTGGTGAATCAAGATGGACGTAATGGAAATCCCACCGTCATCGCCCAAATTGTTTTTCCCATATTTTTCAATCAATTGGGTAGCAGTAGACGGTTGCAACCCGCTAACCACTGTAGTAGAGTATGCATCACAACATTGATCAATGGATAGCATATAGGAGGACCCAGCGGGATCCTTATCTAAGTATTCGGAGACATTAGTGAGGTCTCTAGTCAAAGTTTCAGTATTTTTGTACTCTTCGTTATCGATTTTTTCTTTTTCGGAGTTATTAGACATGAGTGAAGAATGTTGATGAAAGAGAGAATTAGCAATTTAACATATTAAGTAAGGATTCAAAAGGAAGTTATAGGTGGGGGGAGTTGGGGTATATATATATGTGTCTGCGATTGGGGTAATTTGTAAGAGTTTGGTGAACTCTATAAAAAGAAACAATAAGTTCTTGGTATTGACAAGCCTTTAGCAACATTTGAGTGTAACTGTTTAATTTATTAATAAACTGATCAAATAAGTAACAAAACTATAATTTCCAGGCTGTGGGCTTTCTAAAAAGTATAATAAAGATATATTTAAAAGGGTTCTATCTAGTTCTATGCAATAACTTAAAAAACTGATAAGAGGTTTGAATGACCCTGTTGTAACCTTTTTTTAGCTTACTCGCGATAATCTTCAAGAGGTTCAAAAGTGTGTGGCACTAAATTTATCAATGACGGGACCCCACATGCATTGAAGTCTTGGTATGAGCTGTTAGATGGAATTTGATTGGCTGAGTTGATGAGGGGGAGAGGGAGAGACGTTATACGATATTATTCATAATGGGCTAGCCCTTTAATTAACATTTATAAGATGTCACTGATAAAGACTACATTGCTAAAAAAAAACTACTACTACTTTTAGTTAGATAGTCTTTTATTTTCTAAAGAATCGTTTATGCACAGTAGAAAACTACTGATTCATGGCTTTTTTTAAAATGATAAGTTAAACTATCACAAAGAATGATACAGCAATTAACCAAACGGAACATAGTGTAATGTAAGATTTTTTTATATAAGCAATGTTAGATGAACCATGCAAGAAGAACATTAAAACCCTTGATTGAGATCTATACCAAGATGAATAACATGACTCAAAAGATAACTGAATCAGCCTTGTATGTAACTTAATTTATAAATATAGATAAGTAGCAAGTTTAAAGTAAAGGTAACATAGTAATTTTAAAAATACAACATCTAATTGACATCTCTACACCACTCAATTTTTCCTAAAACGCGTTTAGCATAGCACAAAGCACGAATAAACGCGTACGCGGTTTCCTGAATTTGAAATTTTTGTGGGCTATTGTTTATATCAGGAGTTGAAGTTAATTATAATTTATACATGTAAGTCTGACTGGTATTTCTTTTGGTTAGGGTTTTGTTTACACATTTAATCAGAGTTTCATATTTTACTGCTGCTTGCGAACGGCTTAAAGTTTTTCCTTTTTGTTCTGTCCTTGGGTGTCGTTCTGTTTTTTTTCTTTCTTTAGATTCATATGTATACACATTACACGCTTAATTCTTACTTCTTCTTACCTCTTTCTATATCACACTACCTCAGTGTTTTGTTTCTCTGGTACCCATCATTCATCATCATCATTAACTTCAGTTGTTTTTATTTCTTTCTTTATTGGGCCACACATAAAACATGAGTAACCAAACACAATCATCAAGTCAAAGCGTGAATTTGAAAGTGCTTTATTCATTCGATAGCACAACAAACTTTCAGGCAAGATCGCAGAGGCCCGTCAGAGTTAAGGTGTTAAAGTTACCCCCACAACCACCACATAATGGATCACTTGTCGGTTGTATAGACCTTCGAACCTGTCTCTCTTTAATCACCGCCACGTCTCCTGAGTGTTTCCACAAAAACACCGACTACTCGATCTACTCCAAGGACGTGATAGAACCAGATGAACCATTCGTCGGGTTTGGATTATACTCTAAAGTCGTCGAAAAAAGATCCCCAGTGATCATCCCCGGTGCAATTTATAAAAGCTTGATGAGCTTCTATGGTGATTCCGCTAGCGTGGATACTCTAGAAGTTAAGCTTAGATTCAACACGGTTGTCGGGGCTTCTCGTTCTGCAACTACTACAAATAGAAAACGGAAACAACCTGGTAGTTCTTCTACAGTCAATGCTTCAGCGGGTGTAAGCACTACTGCTAATACTGATATCAGCGGGTCTGATAACAGCAGTTCACCAATACAGGATGAAAATAACAATGGTTTCCAAGAACCTCTCCCACAAAGACAACGTGCCAGCTCAGTGAATAACATCCCAGAATTAGCTACAAGAACACAATCGCTTCCCTTCGTGTCACAGAACTCGTTGGCTCACAGAATCTTGTTATCCGATATGAACAACGGTATGGAACAACCAGAAACTAGAAATGATGATATAGCATCTAGATTCTCTAATTTCGAAAAATTGATGAAACCAACAGATGCGCCAACAAAGGCTAGAAAGACTAAGAGCTTTATCAGATCTGTTGTCAAGGTTGGTGATGTCTCCACAGTGCAGAAGCCAACAAGAGAAACGGTTGTGCAAAAATGCATAAACTGTGCTACCGTCTCCAATCCACCATACAAATTCCATCGTGATGGGATCTTCGAATTTGGTAACTCAGGGTTACTGTGTTCTACTTGCCATGATTACCAAACCAAAAACGATATGAAGAGTCTCAGAACGAGAGGTGATTTGGCATCCAAGGGATTGCTCGACGGTCCATACTCCAAGGGAAGTACAAGAAAAAGAACCAGATCGAATAATAAAAGAAAAATGGATGATGATTATAGTTCATCACCGGCTACTATTGCTACTTCTTCTCCATTGACCTCAATAGCCATGTCCAAAAATCGCAACAACAACACTAGAAGAATTAGTAGCAACAGCACGATTCTACAACCTACCTCTAAATTAGGTAACACTACTTTGACCCCACATGATGGTGGTGATCTATTCTCTACACTTGATGACATAATAAATTCAGATAATTTATCTGAATTACTAAAGATCGAACACCCACTGACTGATCTAGACCCAGTCTACCAAGCTCCAAAAAGACAGCCAACTCTCAAGGATGATCAACCAATCAACGCTATGAAACTGAATACCACCTTGATTCCATTAGATGATGAAGATAAAGAAAACGTTCCACCTCCTGCTAAGCAATATCCTAGTGTAATTGCAGAGGAAGAACCACAATCCTTATTGGGTCACGAAATCTCTCCATCTATCCAAAGAATTATTGATTCATTTAGTACAAATTCTAATGGGAACCCAGAATCTCCATCTACGGGGACACCTAATCAGCAATGGATGAATGATTTATTCACACACCATGAAGCTGATGAAGAACGTCTAGATGAAGAATTGGAAGTCCAAAAAATGATCAATGAGAGTAAAAGAGGCATTACAAACAACATCGCCACTAACAATTCTGTGATCACTCCTATAAAGTTTGAAAAGACTCCATTGGATAAATTTACTCCTAATGATGTTGATACTGCTCAAACAGTGACTTGTCCGGCTAGTGATTGCACCCCAGGTGTTCCAACTACTCAACTTGATTCTAGTTCAGCTACCACACTCAATGAGGTTGCCATTAGTAAGTCAAAGAAAGAGGTTACATCAGCTGCATCGTCATCATCTCTGGCTGTGCCTACTACCGCTGCTACTACTACTACTACTACTACTACCAATAACAATAACAATAATAGCAATAACATGCCTAGCTCTCCCTTTTATTCAATTCCAAATGATGATGACAGATTTGATACTTCAAGATCCACTGCCAATACAGACCTCGCCACTTGGGAGAATCCATCATCACCAATTACTGAACCAACTTCAAATGATTTAAAATAAATTCATTTTTCCTTCGCTTTTCTATTTCTATTTTGCATACATTGACATCAGTTCAATAACACTACATCGTTGTAATATTAAAACTTGCACTTCTTTTTCTTACTTCTTTTTCTTTTTTTCTTTTTTTTTCCACCGCCATGTATGATTATTACCCTTTTCCTTTCTCTTTCTCTCCTGTTTTTTGTCTATTTATAACTTCTACATTGAAGTTCACGGAATCTAATATAAAGATATAGATATATATAATATAATTCTAATCGTAGCAGCTGCCAATAAAAAATCAAAAAAAAATTCTGAGGTCTCGATCAGGAAACTAAATCCATCAGAATGAGATCTATCACAGGATCAAAAGATTATACCCCACAGTTTGTTATAAGTCAACCATTATACATAGGGCATATCCTACTAGTTGGAGATACAAGAATAACAATCTACATAAAACATCATGCTTTCATTCAGGACAGCAGGGTATAACGGATATGGATGTAAGTATTCTCCATTTTATGATAACAAATTAGCCATTTCGACAGCTGCAAACTATGGGCTAGTCGGTAATGGGAAACTGTTCATATTGACTATCCAAGATAACGGTGCCATCACACAAGATGCTGCATTTGAGACCCAAGACGGATTGTTTGATGTGGCATGGTCTGAACTTCATGAAAATCAAGTGTTGACTAGTTCGGGTGATGGGACGGTGTCACTATTTGATATAACATTACCTAACTACCCAATCATGAAATTCAAAGAACATCAAAGAGAAGTATTCTCTGTGGGGTGGAATTTGGTGGACAAGTCCTTATTTTGTTCATCCTCTTGGGATGGTACAATTAAGATTTGGTCACCTAATAGAAATCAATCCATGATAACGTTGGCCTCAGCCAAGGACATGTCAGCCAGTATAGATGTTGGTCCTAAACCACCATTATCGAGCAACAAACCCAACATAGAGAACCCAAATAGTGATTGTGTCTATCAGGCCTCATTCTCTCCACATAATGCATCAACGATAATATCAGTCAATTCATCATCTCACTGTCAAGTGTGGGATATTAGAGCACCTTCTCCATTACAACTCAATTTCATATCCCATAATGGACTTGAAGTGTTATCATGTGATTATAACAAATATAGATCATCAGTGATAGCGACTGCATCAGTTGATAAATCAATCAAAATATGGGATCTCAGAATGATTCCAGACCTGAATCATCAATTCCTACCGAATGGTAATAAAATTGGTCCATCACCATTGAATAAACTGATAGGTCACGATTTTGCCGTCAGAAAAGTGAGTTGGTCACCACATGCTTCGGATACTTTATTGAGTTGTTCTTATGATATGACTTGTAAAGTGTGGAAAGATCAAATGGATGATAAGGCCAAATTTTTGAATAATAGAATCTTCCATGGTCATGCCTTAATTAACAGTTTTGATATGCATAAAGAATTTGTAATTGGTTGTGATTGGTCATTGTGGGGGAATGGCTTTGTCGCTAGTACAGGTTGGGATGAAATGGTTTACGTTTGGAAAGCTACATAATTTACTCCTAATTTCTATTTATTTAATTCAAAATTATTTTCTTTAAATGTATTTGTTTAGTAAAGTAAATATCAAAACAATTGATATCTATATATATGCGTAGCAAGTTTGTTAAATTAATTGAATTCCATTTTCGTTTAGACGAGAGAATCTGGAAATCTCTGTGTATAGTCTAGTCACCCATAAATCTCTTTCCATTCTAGATCTAGCCAAGAAGATCATCTTTTTACCCTTGACTCCCAATCTAGTGGATACCTTCAATAGATCTCTTTTTCTAACCTTGGTATTATCCTTCTCGGGTTCACTATTGGTCTCTTCAAACTCTTCCTCATCTGAAGATGAATCATCAGTCTCACTTTCATCTTCTGATTCATCTTTACTATACTTCAGTTTATTAATATCCTTCAATAAAAGCTTTTTAGATCCAAACCATACAGTGAAGTATCTAGAGTTCTGGCCCTCAGAACTTCTCCATCCATCAGAGTATACCCTAGGAAGCACGTATCCACTAGGTAAATTTTGATGGAAAGATCTCCCCTTTCTAACTAAATCCATATCATTTGCAGCAAAGCAATACACATAGCAACTTTTCAATGACAGAATGGCATATTTTCTAAAGTAGGAGGTGGGTTTCTCTACTCCAGTCCTTTTGGACCTCTTGATGGCTTCATAAAGAACGAGAAACCCCGGAGTCAACACTGCAAAGATCTGCGAAAAGTTTCTATGCTTGGTTCTCTTTTTATAGAGAAACCCACTGATGATGACTGGCTTGTTGATAGTGTACGATGAGATGTTATAAATTAAAGGATCAGTCTTAGCCTTGGAGATCTCCCAATTATGTCTATTCGTTTCAATACCCAATTCAACCTCAACAGTGACATCATTGATATTAGTAGTTTTCAAATTCTCGTCTCTAAGTTTCATCATACTGGACAATTCAAGTTTCTTTTTCATACTCCAATAATCTCTCAATTCATTCAATCTGATCACCCATTCATCTCTTGTCTGCGTTGAACAAGCTTGCATTCTCATTGAAGTCCCATTCTCTAATAATATTTCAAAATAAGAATCTATATCTAAATGTTTCTTATCCCACCCCCAAGTGAGCGATCCAGCTAATTTAACTAAAGAATGCACTTGATCCTGTGGGATAGCATAAATATCACTGATGTCCAACAAGTTCAACACACCATGAGTATTAGTAACAGCAGCAGTCTTTCTTTCAGTTTCCCATAATGCTTCTCCATCATGTTCTTCAAATTCCTCACCTGTGGTCATTGGATGAAGCCATTGAATGTGACCACCCTTAGTCAATGGGAATGGTGATTTCTGGAAAAACTCGGATCTTTCAAGGGAAAGCCTTTCGAGGGCCTTCCGATCAAGTACATCCCCCACGGGGGACACAACTCTCCGACAATGAGATTCAAATGGGGGAACTGCCTGGAAGAAATTCTCCAAGAACAAAAGATTATCTACAGTGAAGAAATAATTCAATTTATAATAATCTCTACCAAATGTAGTTGCCGATTTCCCAAATACATTATTCAATCTCACTAAGAATCCTTCGATGGGGAAAGGTTGTTCGATTTCTCTTTCTGGGATATTATGTAGTTCATGGGAGAACTCTCTCAGTTCTATATCATGAGACATTGTGATTATGGGGCAAATGGTTCTCAATAAGGATTCATCGTTACCTAACATCCATTCTAACCGATCAAACTGTCTAAACACAAAGGATAGCGTATGGTTCCCTTGTTTCAATTTCGTCAAGAAATTACGGGATTCTGGATCATCATTTAGAATATCTCTAGGGAGTGCATCAATTTCATTGGATAACTTATTCATGATTTTATCAAATGCTACAGTCTGTGGCATTCTATAACCATCTTTTTCATATTTGATATCCTGAAAATTACTTGAGGTGAAATCTTCCAATCTAATTTCTTCCAGTATATTCTTCAAAATCAAGGAAATATCTAAATCGGGAATATTAACGTGCAGATAATTCTTTCTCTCATAGAAACTTTTATCTAGCACCCCTAAAAGGAATGTTAACCATCCTAATGAGGTTTCCATTGTTTGTGTGAGTAGAATGTATTTCAATGATTTATTTTTACAATAGGTTCTAGAAATTGAGAAACTCTTATCAAGAGAGTTATGCAATTCAATTTTAGTTTGACCCTTCATTATGTAAACTTTGAATTCGTATTCTTCAGATTTAGATTCAATATATTTCTCTAATTTTTCATTACTGTTTTTCCTCCCCCAGAACCTAGTGAATTCATCAGTTGCCTCCTCATTTGCATCATCATCGTCATCGATGACAACAGGAGAGTATACATCTCCACCATCATTCAGGGCAATAGTTCTCTTGCTGAAAAACTGGAGCACCACGGGGTACTCTGTTTTCCCCGTCGACCTGGCCACCACCATATACTCTCTCCATTTCTGAATAACTCTGGGGTACCCATCATCAGTGGTAGTCCCATTTAAGGAGGCGTCTCCCTTATCTAATGAAGTCACCAACACTAGCATTTTCTCCATCATGATAATGTCACCAACTTTGAACGGTAACAGTTTATCCAATTCTTTATCATTGGGCAGCACCACTGAGGGCTGTTTATGTCTATGTGGGAAAGGTCTTTTCCTCATGGCTTCAAATTTATCCACTGCATCTCTTGTTAATTCCTTCACAAAATTGTCACCATTGATCGTAGCAGAGTGGAGTTCAACAGGTGCTGGCTCTTCTTCAAGGAGCGTAGTTGGTGGCTTCTTACGTATAGATGGTTTATGCTGGTGATCTATCTCTGGAGTTTCAGCAAACTTCACGATCCTGAGTGGTTTACTTGAAGATGATCCAACAATTGGTTTGCGAGGAAGAGTAGAGGAGGGTGGAGTTTCCAATGCTGTTGTATATGTGACATCGGAGGAAGTCACAGATTGTTTATTGGTATTTGAATTGCTAGTTCTCATTGTGTTCTGTGTAAGTGAGGCATCTAAACGTGGTGTCAATGCTGCATCAAAGGTATATTGGCTAGAGAATGTTCTATGAGTAGGGCCAAATAATTGTCTAAGGCTTTCAGTGGTGATGGTACCTGTGTTACTCAATGTTGTATTACCTTGATCTTTATGAGTTTCAGTGATCAATTGAGATGGATCTGGGATCATTGTTTCTAAATCTGGATCAATGGTTTCCCCCTCTGTATCTGTTTCCAATTCATCTGTTGATATATCTGGTAGGGGAGTAGCTTCTGCTATTGGGTTATTTGTGTGATTAGAGAAAAATTTATGTTTATGTTTATGTTTATGTTTATGTTTATGTTTATGCAAGTGGATATGATGATGGTGAGCCGATGAAAGTTGATTCTGTGGGGCGTTAGTTTCCCCTGGATTTATGTAGATTGTATTGGAACGTTTAGCCATGCCCGGCTTTTGTAATACTTGATTTTGGAATTCTGCATCATTGAAGTTTTTAGAGGGGGCCCCTTCATGGTGGAATGCCCTATGAAGTTTAGAAGAGAAGGGGGATTTCTGGTTCAGTAACCAGGGTCTAGGAATGGTACCCAATGATACCACTGTAGATGTAACGTAGAGTTCTTCTGCATCATTATATTTCAATTTGAAAGCTGTGAATGAATTAGAGGGCAGTTTGATTGTATTATCACTCATCGTGTGGTAACGAGGGTATAATTACACACCAAGGCAGGGAGACAGGGGATGAGTGTATATTCAATTGACCACCTGGGATGTATTGAAAGGTGTACCGTGTATAGATTTGTTATTTGATAAAAGAGCTCATCGTTTTGTTGCCCCATATATTATTGTTATCAATAGTGTGCCCCATCAAATAATTTTTTGATGGGCAGTCACGTGATGTTTTAATCGGCGCGTCGTTGATTAAACGCGTCGATTTAATATATAACGCGCACTCCCTACTGCATGCGCAGCAACTGTTCCGGAATCGAACGGATAGCATGGATTGGAGGAAAGGAGGAGCTTTAAATGGAATACGCTTATACAATGAAGTGTAAGTTTACCAATAGTAATAGAAGTACACACACTATATACTTTACAATATACAATACACCGTTAAACGCCTACTCAATATATAACTTCACCTCTTATTTCTTACGCCTCTCTTGCGTTAATAAAAAAATGGCTGAAGTGAACTCTCTCACTCTGTATAACAGAAATTTTTTTTTTTTTTGAATAAAATTCGCGGTATAGTTATAGTTACAGAAATAATCTTTTTTGATCTCTCTCAGTCAAAAGAAAAAAAAAAAAAAGGACACCCAGCATATTTTTAACATTTAGTTATTAGAAAAAAAGGGTTCTTCTTTTTTTAATTCATTATATATACATATAACTGACTATCAATTAATCTATATACTTGTGGTGATAATTAATTTAATTGTCAAATTGATATTATTCATTTTATAAGTTATATCAAGAGAATTCATTTTCTTTAAAGATCAATTTCAACACTATATAGAAAAGGACTTGTTTCCCCTTTGAAACTGATAGATCAGTGTACTTCGAGTATTAAATCTAATATCACAATATTCAATATTAATATTCCTTCATCAAATACCTTTTTACTACTACATATAAAAAAAACTCTCCCTGAAACATCACATTGCCTTTTCGTCCCCTCCTTTCCTCTCCTCTCCCCTTCAACTACACATATTTAAACCATGAATCCAGGGAAACCCGAATTTCAAAGTCCATTTGATGATAAATATCAATTCTCTTCAGAAAATTTGAATTCATCTCAGGGTACATCCTCTGATACTCCTTACGTGACAGAAGGCAAACAACGGGAATTCAGTTACACCCGTGAGGGATCTTCAAGTGATACAGAAAGTATAGATTTCACTCCAGCAATTAAACAAACACAAACATTCGCATCAGTTAACTTAAAAGATGCTAATGTGACATTTAATACCCAAGATAAGGGAACCAATTATGACGATGAAGAAAATGATAACCTAGGTGAATTACCAAAGCGTCAAGGGTCCGTGTTCAAAAGACATAGATGGGGGACCCAAAGAAATAAAGATGGGAAACCAATCAAACGTAATAAAACATTTAAAAGAACTCTCTCTAAAAGATTCCCTAATGCAGCAATTTTTAGTTCAAATGAAGTTGTCGAAGATGATGAAGACACCGGAGCAGATAAAGATAGATCAAGAGAAAAAAGAACAGTGTGTTGGAATGTTCCACTACCGGATTCCGTGTTGGATGATGAGGGTCGCCCCCCACAATATTCTAGAAATAAGATTAGAACAACTAAATATACTCCATTATCATTTGTCCCAAAGAATTTATACTTTCAATTCGAAAATGTTGCAAATATTTATTTCTTAGCCATGATCATTCTTGGTGCATTCTCCATTTTTGGTGTCCCCAGTCCAGTGTTATCTGCTGTGCCATTGATTGTCATTGTGTGTATCACTGCATTTAAAGATGCATTGGAAGACTCTAGAAGAACGGCATTAGATTTAGAAGTGAATAATCAAGTCACCCATGTTCTTAAAGGAATAGATAACCCAAATTTCTCAGGTGAAAACATTTCCCTCTGGAGACAATTCAAGAAGATGAACTCTAGAATGATATTTGCATTGATTAGAAGAATAAAAGGTTCAGCCGATGTGGATCCATTAGCTGAAGATAAAGTGAATCCTAGACTATCTGTTGATAGTTTCGAGTATAGAACAAGCATGCAAATAGAAGCCAATGATCCAATGGGTAGCACAGTGTCCCTTTCAGGTCCATTGAATCCATTCTCTGATTCTAATGAGGTGGTAGGAGGATCCACAGTCGATAAGTACAGTCAACAAATTAAACCATTCACTGCTCCACCATCAGCCCGGTTAAGTGAAGGAAACATGGTTCATCCAACTTTCAAAAAGGAATATTGGAAAAACATTCACGTTGGTGATATTCTGAAATTGAAAAACAATGATCAAATCCCAGTTGATGTGTTGATTTTGGCATCATCCGATTCTGATGGTGCTTGTTATGTGGAAACTAAGAATTTGGATGGTGAAACTAATTTGAAAGTTAAACAAAGTTTGAAATGTTCCTCTGCATCTGTGAAAACTGTTGATGAATTATCTAGATGTAAGTTCTGGTTAGACAGTGAAGGTCCTAAATCTAACTTGTACAGTTACCAAGGTAATTTGAATTATTACGCCTCTGGTGATGAAAAGAATGAAGTGTGTAATGAACCAGTCACTATCAATAACATGCTTCTAAGAGGTTGTGCCTTGAGAAATACTAAATGGGTTGTTGGTTTAGTGGTGTTCACTGGTGATGATACTAAGATTATGCTTAATGCTGGTGTGACTCCGTCTAAGAGATCAAGAATTTCTAGAGAATTGAATTTCAGTGTTGTGCTAAATTTCATCTTGTTATTTGTCTTGTGTTTTGTTGCTGGTTTAGTTAACGGTATTTATTATCATCGGAAAAATACATCAAGATATTCTTATGAATTTGGTACCATTGCTGGGTCCGCTGTTACTAATGGTATTGTGTCATTCTTTGTTGCCGTCATCTTGTATCAATCATTGGTTCCTATCTCATTATATATATCCATTGAAATCATCAAGACTGCTCAAGCTTTCTTTATTTACTCTGATGTCAACATGTATTACAAAAAACTGGATTACCCTTGTGTTCCTAAATCCTGGAATATCTCTGATGATTTGGGTCAAATTGAATACATCTTTAGTGATAAAACTGGTACATTAACTCAAAATATCATGGAATTCAAAAAATGTTCGATCAATGGAACCACTTATGGTAGAGCATACACTGAAGCTTATGCTGATATCAGAAGAAGACAAGGTATAGACGTGGAAGAGGAAAGTGCCAGAGAGAAGAAGGAAATCCAAGAAGACAAGGTTGACATGATTGACATACTTACTAGTATCAATGCCGGTGAGGTGTCAGGTGATATTTCTACCGAATTAACCTTTATTTCCAAGCCTTTTGCTCAAGATATCACTGGTAAATCTGGCGAATCTCAACAATTGGCTTGTGAAAACTTCATGTTGGCCTTAGCCTTGTGTCATAGTGTGTTGACTGAGAAATCAGAAAAAGATCCAAATAAATTAGAATTCAGAGCTCAAAGTCCCGATGAGGCTGCTTTGGTTGCCACGGCTAGAGATGTCGGTTTCGAATTTGTTACTAGAACGAACAAGGGTGTCATTTTGAATGTGCAAGGTATTGAAAAGGAATATCAAGTTCTCAATATCTTGGAATTCAATTCTACAAGAAAGAGAATGAGTGCTATCATCAAGATTCCTGCTGCTAGTCCTGATGGTGAACCAACTGCATTGTTGATTTGTAAGGGTGCCGATTCTATTATCTATTCAAGATTGAGCGATGACAATGACCAAGAATTACTAGAGAAGACTGCTCTCCATTTGGAGGAGTTTGCCAGTGAGGGTTTAAGAACTTTATGTATTGCTCAAAGAGAATTGTCTTGGTCTGAATACCTAACATGGCAAAGAAAACATGAAGTTGCCGCTGCCTCCTTAGAAGACAGAGAAGCCAAGATGGAAGATGTTGCCTCATCTATTGAAAGAGACTTGACCTTGTTAGGTGGTACCGCCATTGAAGATAGATTACAAGATGGTGTTCCTGAATCCATTCAATTACTTGCTAAGGCTGGTATCAAATTATGGGTGCTTACTGGTGATAAGGTTGAAACTGCTATAAACATTGGGTTCTCCTGTAACTTGTTAGAAAATGGTATGAACTTGTTAGTTATTAAGACAACCGGTGAAGACATTGAAGAAGTGCTCGGTCAAGAGAAATGGAATTCCATCGCTGGTGATAAATCTGCTGTTGTTCAAGCTTTGATCTCTAAATACATGCAAGAAAATTTTAACTTGTCTGGTAGTTTGAAGGATTTACAAAAAGCCAAAAATGATCACAGCCCCCCAGGTGGTAACTTTGGTGTTGTCATTGATGGTGATGCCTTAAAATTGGCCTTAACTGATAAGATCAAGATTCAATTTTTGTTGTTGTGTAAGCAATGTAAGGCTGTTTTATGTTGCAGAGTTTCTCCTGCTCAAAAGGCTGCTGTGGTTACTTTGGTTAAGGACACTTTAGATGTTATGACTTTGGCTATCGGTGATGGTTCCAATGATGTCGCTATGATTCAAGCTGCAGATGTTGGTGTCGGTATTGCCGGTGAGGAAGGTACTCAAGCTGTTATGTCTGCCGATTATGCCGTTGGTCAATTCAGATACTTAGCTAGATTGACATTGGTTCATGGTAGATGGTCTTATAAGAGATTGGCTGAAATGATTCCAAGTTTCTTCTACAAGAATGTCGTTTTCACATTGGCCTTGTTCTGGTATGGTATCTATAACGATTTTGATGGTTCATATTTGTTTGAATTCACATATTTGATGTTCTATAACTTGGCTTTCACTTCGCTTCCTGTTATCTTCTTGGGTATTTTTGATCAAGATGTTGATGATTACATTTCACTTGTTGTTCCTCAGTTATATAGAAGTGGTATTTTGAGAACTGAATGGACTTTAGAAAAATTCGGTTTCTACATGCTTGACGGTTTCTATCAATCGATTATGTCATTCTTCTATCCATACTTCATGTATTACAAGAATGGTGTTGTCACTTTGAGTGGGTTACCATTAGATCACAGATTCTTGGTTGGTGCCTTAGTTGCTACGATTTCCATTGTTTCTTGTAACGTCTATGTCTTGCTTCATCAATATAGATGGGATTGGTTGTCTGTTTTGATTGTGTCTCTCTCTATCATCATTGTTTGGGGTTGGACTGGTATTTGGTCTTCATCTACTGCCTCCGGTGACTTCTATAAGGCTGGTTATCAATTGTATGGTACTGCTTCTTGGTGGGCTTGTTTCTTCTCTGGTTTCCTTGTTTGTATTTTGCCACGGTTCTGTTATGATTCTTACCAAAAATTACTTAACCCAACTGATGTCGATATCATCAGAGAATGTGTCGCTAGAGGTGATTTCAGTCAAATTCCTCCTACTTATGATCCAACTGATCCAGATAGACCTAAGATTTCCAAGTATACTAAGGAACACACCCTAGAAAGCCATACCTCTCAACCAGGTTACTCAGATGAGCCTAATAGACCAGCTCCTGAGCCTTACAGAGATTCCATTAATGGTGCTGGTGGTAAGAGACCATCTATCCTGCAGAGAATGTTCAGCAAGAAGAAGGCACCTACCACTAATATGGGAACTTTGCCATCTGAATCCTTGGATACGTTAGCTACTGAAGAAATTGAAATGGAATACACTCAAGGTGGTACCGCAGATGATGGTCGTGTTGTTAGACCTTCCTTCAGTGTTAAGAACAGTCCTGCTCAAACCGATGGTGATAGATTTGCCCACCTTCAGAATACTGTTTCAGCTAATAGAAGATTATCTTTGGAAAGAACAAGAGATCGTATGGATCGTGAAACCGGTCGTAATTCTTTAGATAGAGTTAGATCTAGTTTGGAATTCCCTGAGTTAACCACTGCCGAGTCATTAATTGGAAGATTGTCTACTGAGAATGGGAGATAATCAATTACCTTACCTTACCACATAGTCTTATATTATTTGCTTTTATCGTTATTATTCTTATTTTGTCATTTTGTTTTTTCTCCTGTTTATGTTTACTGTTTTTCTTATTCGTTAATTTTGTGCCATTATCTTTCGTTATTTTAATATTTTTTTATGTACAATAAAATTTAAAAGTTTAAACATTTTATATCCATGTATTATCATTAAAAGAAAAGATCTAATTTACAAAGTAATTATACATCAGGGAACAATCTATCCCATAGATTGTTGAGGAAGCCTCTGTCATAAATGTTATCCAAGTCTTCCCAACTTTTAATTTGTTCTAACTTACCCATGTCTGTATTTTTGAATTCCTTGTCATCTTCTAGCCTTTCGTATTTAATCCCATTAGTAACTTTATCCTGAAAAGCTGTTAGATAAGTCACCGAACCATCATTAAGAACTGTAAATTTGAATAGCATATCATGTTCAATTAAAGATCTGATGTAATCCCATTTCAGAGTCTCATTAGTAGTGACCCCCAGATATGTATACCATACATGTTCTGAAGAAAATATTGCAATCAAAGGGCACATAATTAGTGATAACAAAAAGAGAATACCCATACTTTCGTTATCTAGCGTTGTGTTCTTAATTAAAAACCAAAGTCTGATTGGGTAAACCCGTTGTGCCATATCAGGAGCAAATTCGTAATGTTTCAAATTGTAATCTAGTGCTATGTAATGCAAAAATGTACTATATAAAAGTGTCCAAGTAATGGCAAACAAAAACACAAAGAAGTATCTGTAATTGAAATATCCAACATCGTTGTTTAACCATATGCAGTGATGATCAAGTAGCAGAATGCATTCGTCACAACTGGAGCAATGCTTACTTCTGGCGATTTTTGGAGTTAAACAACTTCTGCAAGTATTATTTTCAAAGAAGATTAATCCATTGGGCTTAAACTTTTCATTGTAGTAAGCTATTCTTTCGGGAGATAATTTTGAAATGGTTCCAGCATCACAAAAAGTAGCCATCATGAATGACCAATAGTTTAAAGCCAAAGATGGAATTATTATAATACATAATTGGAAATTCCAAATTGGATTACAATCGAAATAAACGACTAGAACAGGATAAGTGATTTCAAAGAAGTATTTAAGACATGTAGACATCAGAATGACATAAAAGAGAGGGATTGAATAACCTAATATACTTCTGATCTCATCGCCTAGTAAACATCTTTCAATCTTTCCCATGAAAAACTGTCTATCAATGTATCTGAGTTTATGAACTATGGGAATGGCAATGCTATTGATCAAAAAGGATCGAAGCTTACTAACAGATGTACCTCTGAATCTTGGTAATTCACCAAAAAGAACAATCGCCAACACCAGTGAAAATAACAGCACTAAAGTAATTAACAAGTACTTCATTGTTGTTGTGCGAGCGAATATATGTAAATGGCCAGATCTAATGTCAATCAATTCAGGATCTATTGATATCGTGGTGAAATTGTACTTCAATTGGTAATGTTATCAGTATATTTCAGAGCTCTACTGATTTGCAACAGAATAATTAACTGTATGCCAGGAATGAACAGGTAATTTATTGTTTTTTTATTAACCTTCTTGGATTAATTGATATTATTGTGTAGCAAGAATATTAATGAAATTGGGATGTATCAAGATTGCATTGATAAAGAAAAATAAGAGGCAATTAAAGATAAAGCAAAGCTAACTAAAAATTAATGATGGACAAGATCTGAAATCTATCCGGAGAAATACCAAAAAAAGAATGCGACAACTGCAGGATTCGAACCTGCGCGGGCGAAACCCAAAAGATTTCTAATCTTTCTCCTTAACCACTCGGACAAGTTGCCTAATCATGAAAACGAGTTTTCTGTTATTTACTCTGTCATCAAAAACTTTTTTATCCTAAGTTTGCGGGACATCCGGTTTTCGTTCATAAAATTTAGACTTGAATTCAGTTTAAAACTATTTTATCCGGGTTGAAAGGAAACGAACTGATTTTGAAAGTAGTTATACGATTATTTAGTGAGAAGTTATATCTATGAATATTTGTAGAAACCCATATTAAATGGATTGTGTACAAATAACCCATGGTTTTGTTACCGGACTTTACATCCTTGTTTTATTAGGTACTTTGTCGGAACTTGGGAAGTTAAATGAACTCATTTATGATAGTCACACTTAGAGGTAGCTTGGGTGTACCGAGTTACCCTATTTATTTTCCTTGATTGACAACACCGCACAGCCGCAATGATGAAACTAGCTTCCTAGAGGAGGTAGTGACATTGGAGCGTGTCAGAGGCGGTAGCATTGTTTACATCAACAACACGACACGTTAGTTGCAGAATGAAACACGAGTGAAACGACATTGAGAAACGTACGATTGCATGATTAATTTAGCATTCGTAATGGGGTATTTAGGAACAGTGAATTCCACTTGAATTGATTACCCTTGTGTTGAGAAACAACTTAGTTCAGATTTTTTCCTCTCTTTTCTATATCGAGTTTTTATTAATAAATCTTTTTTTTACTATATAAAACTTATACCATACAAACATCTCTCCCATTAGAATACGTCTGACTATCTGCCATAGCTAGCATCCTTCAATTCAATAGTCAACAGTAAGTATAACTCTTTATTTAATACTGATTAAGGGAACGTCAGCTGGCTAGACCATCTGTTCTACCGAGTGATTAACTTCTCTAGGTAGGTCCATCACAGGGGTGACGTTGTTGACAGACCTTTACAAGTCTAATCCCGATTAAGACAATAAGTGATAGGGTTAATAAAGTTATATATAAGAAATCAGTTGTAGTGTCTAATTTCATAATCATTCAAAACACGATTAATGTAACTGAAAACTAAATGCCAAAATGGCAAACTTCAATCTTACTGTGCTTTAGAAAAACTAATGAAAATATAGAAATACTGGTTATTTGTTCATCATAAAGTTTAAGGGAAATGGTATCACCAAATAGTAAGAATATCATTATCGAAGATCATTTAACTTGAGTTCCAACACTATTATTTCACGGAATTAACCAAATTCTCCCACTATACCATGTCTAATTTCCGTTTCTAGTATTCAATTCTATTTTCAATTGTTTTACAAGAAGAATATCTAAGTTAAACGTAATACAAATTGCAATTGGAAAAAATGGGTTTCTCTTAAGATTGTGAAACCAGGATCAAATTTTAAATTTCGGACTACAAAAAACTTAATGGCACGTGATACTGATCAGTGCCCCAATTCATGATTAGGCAACTTGTCCGAGTGGTTAAGGAGAAAGATTAGAAATCTTTTGGGTTTCGCCCGCGCAGGTTCGAATCCTGCAGTTGTCGCATTCTTTTTTTTTGTTTTTTTTGTGAAGTCCTTGAATCTTAAGAGGCTACTTAGATTAATGAGTTTTTATACCAGTTAAGCCAACTCTAGACACTCTATGAGAGATCTGTAGATCAAGTTAAAGAGAAAGAGAGAAATCGAACTGAAACTGGTACCGAAAAACGTAAAGTATTATTAATGTAACAGAAGTCTATATCATTTGGGGGGTAATTTGTAGACAATGTACACATAAAACTATATAATACATAGAAATTCTAACTAAAATTTAGTAAAGCAAAGGTAAAAACAATGAATAAATGGTGGGAACCAGAAAACACTCCAAAAAGAATGAAACGTAATGAAAATTGCATATACGAAAGGTAAAAATAAACGGGAATAGTGGGATAGGAGGCAAACCAATATATATATATATATATATAAAAGTTTCATGTTTCTTTAAATAATATCATCTAAGACATCAGTGGATAAACCTTGATCACCTTGCATATTTTTAGGTGCTTGAATTCTTGGAATGAATTCTAACACAATATAAATTAATCCAATAAGTAAAATCACTAATGCAGTCAATATTCTAACTGCAGATCCATGGAAATTCATTATTGCGATTAAGAAATATATTGAACCTCTACCTAAGAAGGAAAAAAATGAAGAAGCATAAGTGAATAATTGAGATGGAATCTTAAATTCAAGATATCCTATTAAAACACCAACGGCGGCAATGTATAAACCTTGAAAGAAGAAATCAAATCCGGTGAATATCTCAGAGAGACCAAGCACAATCTTTAAAAATTGTTAGTATGATGATGTTGTTGTAATAAAATAATGTTTATCTATAACTTACAGAGATGAAGGCGACTAAGAAATTTAAAACTTTAAACACGGTACCATAATCGGAACCACTTGTATTTTCAAAATCAATGTCTTCCATATTGATATTATATTGTAATTGTACTTTTAGTATTAAAAATGGATGAACTAAATTTGATAATAGAGATTAAGAAGTAGTAATTAATATACGGAGAATTAATTGAACACATCTCTTTTTAAAATATATATTTTTTTTTTTGCTTTAAATAACGCGTGGTTGCCAGCAATCAGTTTTATTCATACAATTTAAAATTTTACATTATTAAACGCAACTAAAGTTATATATTCAAAGCAAAACAACAATCATCACTTTGAAGATGAGTGATAATTCTGCAAAGTACTAAAAGAAAACAAAAAAGACTTGGAAAAACTTAATAAATGAGTGAAGAAGAAAGAATAAAGGTGTAAAAGAGAGGAAAACAAAAAAACAAAAAAACAATAACATAAAAAAAAAAACTAAGGAAATGGTATAAACCTGTAAGAAAACAGTAATAACAAAGATAAAAAAACTACTTTGTTAAAAACTGGGGGAATAATAATAGAGCAACGGGGAGAGATGTGGCAACTTTGAAAACATATTTTATACACAAAAACTAATTTAAACCAATGTTATAATTTCTTTGGATATCTATTCCTCACTTGGCTTTTCTGAAGTCTTCTCTGGAGCTGGTTCATCTTGACCAGCTTCAGACATATCTGAAGTCCATAATGTTAAGTTATCTCTTAATAGTTGCATAATTAATGTAGAGTCCTTGTATGATTCTTCTGATAGAGTATCTAATTCAGCAATGGCATCATCAAAGGCTTGTTTAGCCAAGTGACAAGCTCTATCTGGGGAATTCAAAATTTCATAATAGAAAACAGAGAAGTTCAAGGCTAACCCTAATCTAATTGGATGAGTTGGAGGTAATTCTGTGACGGCAACTTCAGAAGCAGACTTGTAAGCTTCTAATGATAAATCGGCAGCTTCCTTACGCTTCTCTGTGACGGCAAATTCAGCCAAGTATCTGTGGTAATCACCCTTCATCTTATAATAAAACACCTTAGATTCACCAGATTGAGCAGTTGGAATCAAATGATCAGTCAAGACATCCAAGATGTCATCACAAATGTTAGTCAATTCCTTTTCAATCTTAGATCTGTATTCTCTTATAAGTGTAACTTGAGTTTCATTACCCTTGGCTTCTTCCTTTTGTTCAATTGATGAAACGATTCTCCATGACGCTCTTCTAGCACCAATCACGTTCTTGTAAGCCACTGATAATAAGTTTCTTTCTTCAACGGACAATTCTTGACCGGCAGAGGCAACGGCCTTCATGTTTTCAACCATTTCTTCATATCTTTCAGCTTGTTCAGCCAACTTAGCTAAGTAAACGGAATCTTCACGGGACATTGTGTGGTCTAAAATAAAAAGGGGGGGGAGGGGGCGAGATAATGAATCTCACAAAATTTCGTGTTAGTATTTAAAATTTATATAAGCAAAAATAATCGGATATTATGATAACAACACTGACTTGATTTATCGATTAAATTTAAAATTTGAAAATTAATATAATTGATTTATATGAATCAAATTGTATTATGTGTGTGTGTTTGTTCTTCCTTTTTTTTTTGTGTTGTTGTCGTGTATAGAATTTGGTTGTGTATAGTTTTAGTTAAATTTTTATAATTGTGTTATGAGCACTTCTCTCAACTCTAACTCCACTCTCGCGCCTCCCCCCCAGTCACCCCCGGGGGATAAATGCCGGGAGGGAATTCTTTGAGGGGAGTTATACAAGAGCGCGTGTTGATTAGAAAGGAGGGAAGGGAAGGGAAGGAAAGGAAAGGGAGTAAGCAATTGATATAGATTATAAGTTTCAATTGATTTATTTCTTTAATTAATTCATTGATTGAATATATTATTATAAAGTAGTGAATTTGTTGTAATGATTCAAAGATGTAACAAAAACACACACACACAAATAAATTGAAAATAATAAAAATAATCCCAAACAACAGAATGATTGATTTATTAATGTTTTGTATTCTTATATTTAATTTAAATATAAGTTTAAATGAGGATTCCAATGGTTATCAATAGAATTCAATGATCTTATTATAATTCATTATAATCAATTAATCAAAAATTGATCTTATAAAATTGATTTAAATTCCAATTGGTAGTTGCTGTCTGTAAAAATTATATATAGGAAAAAAGGCAAAAACGAAAAACGTTTCATGGTGTCCTTTCCCTATTTAAAAGTTAACAAGTGTTGTATCATTTTTAAAATTGATGTAATAGAATATCTCAATAAAGATTAAATACATACATATAATTGATTATAGATTGATGAATAGTAATTAGTTAACTATAACAAATTATAAGATGATCTAGCAGTGTTTTCATCTCTGGAAAAAAAAAACAAATGTTGTTTTCAGAGTGAACATATGAGAACTAAAAAAAAAGACATAATTGACACGTGACTAGGACTTGACAGAGAGAGAGAAAAAAAATTAATTAATGCGTATTGCATAATACTCGGATCATTTGATCCGATTATATGATTAGGTATATACTATTTTAAATTAATATATGTCTATTAAAAGAAAAGAAGTAAACACAAAAATTTATACAGATTTATAATATGCTTTTGAAAATGAATGAAAAAAAAATAAATAAACATTAATCTATTTACAATTCCATTTCAATTTCACCAGATATGGTAGCATCACTAGAAATTTTAATATCAACAGGTTGACATTCTTTAATTTTAATACCAAATCTAGAATCTTGAGTTAATTGAATTAATTCTTGGATACCATCAGATAATGGACCAGTTAATTGATAATTAGAGTGAACCCAACTTGGTTTAGCAGTTTTAGAACCACCACTTAATCTAATTAATTCATCATTATTATTATTTAAAACAATGGTGGATAATTCTCTAGCAACAGGAATCCCAGTTGATGACTTTAATAAAGATTTCAATTTTAATGCAGTTAATGCTAATCTTGGTAATGGTAATTCTAAACCAGGTAATGTTGGATTTTCAGCATCATAACCATGCATACCAGTGGCAGTACTAGCATTTAAAATAACTTGTAATGGAACAAATCTAGCTCTTTGAATTGGTTTATTAACAGTTAAATGTCTATTAGTCAATTCTGATAATCCTAATCTAGCAGATTTCATATCACCTTGAATTTTCTTTAATTGTTCATCAATATTATTCTTTAAATTAATTGGGAATGAACTAGAGATGTGTGATAATTTAAATGGATAAACAGATAATTCCTTATCAATAGTTGATAAAAGTTTTCTAGATGTCTTCAATTTTAATTGATGATTAATGGCAACATCTCTAACGTATATACTTGGATTTGGATGGAATGAATCTTTTGAATGATTTTGACCTGTGAAATTATCAACAGTTTGTAAAGTGATTAAACCTGGTCCACTAACGGCCCCCAATGGAGCCATCTTAATATCAACCATGTAAACTTCACCTGGTGTGATAGTGAATTCATCAGTTGGAATAGCAGAAGTATTAGAGACAGGTGCAGTAGCAGATTTATCAAATGTGATTAATTGTTGACCATCTTGTTCATTAAATTTAGATGATTTTTGTAATAATTTTAATTCTTGATCAGCTTCAGACCACACGACACCTTTGAAATCTCTTTCTGCGACAATACCCTCAGATTGACCAGCTAAGAATCTCCTTATTCTTCTAACTTTAGAAGTTGGAACCACAGTACAATTAAATGATTGAGCAATGGCATCGACAACAGATCTAATCAATGAACCAGTAACCACTCTATCAGTTGATAATGACTTTGGTAACTTCTCTGGTGATAGAGCGGCACCTAATAGGGCTATAACGGTTTCAGAAGCAATATGAGCGGCACAAATGGCATCAGCGGAAGATCCAAGTAATGGACCAGTAGGCTTTAAGGAACCATCATCTGATGGAACACCTGGAGGATAAATAACTAAAGTATGAGAAACATTGGAAGTGTAACCATCAACGTGACATCCTAAATTGATAGTCACAATGTCACCAGGTTGGAAAGTGATGTTTTGTTCTTCATCAATTTCGGGAGCGTAACCGACAACCACATCGTTAACATCGATTGTAACTGGTTGAGCAATCCCCTTTTCTCTAACTTGAGTCTTGTAAACATTAGACAAGGCAGACTTGATATAACTGTCACCTAATAAACATAATTCAGCGGCAGAATATGGTTGATGCTTTCCTAAATGATATGAATCATGAATCAATGAAACTAAATAACCTAAACATGTTTGAGAAACTTGACCTGCTAATCTATATTTATCAATAACAGTGAGTTCTAAAACATTCTTTTGCTTTAAAAGAATATCAGTATCCCTTTGTGAAACTTGTAATTCCATGGTTCTATATTTAATTATTGAATTAGTTAATAAACAAAGTAATTGTACTAATAGTTGTATATAATAAAGGAAAAAATTTGTTTAAAAAAAAAAAAAAAATTTTTTTTTTCAGTTAAGCCGCAAAAGATCAAAAAAAAATAAGAAATTGGGTAATTCACTACCATTACTGTATTAAATTTTCAGTTTTATGAATTAAAACAAATTTGAATCTCTAGATTTTGCCCCTTTTCCCTTCTTCATTTAATTAATTTTATCTTATATTGTGTATTCATTTTGATGAAATCTATTATCATACATTAATTGATTATCTCTTGTTAATGGTGTACCTTGCAAAATGGATTCATTTCAAAACCATTAACTTGACTTGAGAAGTTTTGGAAAGCATAACGCCATTTTTATATTTTTGTCCTTCTTTATCTGATCTTATCTAATACACATTATGCTATTAAAAACTGATTTATTATGAATTTAATTGTTTATTCTATTTTAATAGCTGTTCTCCAATAAACCACTAAAGCAATTATGATATCCATTCATATTGATTCCAATTTGTTTTCATCAATTTCAATACCCTCTTATATATGGGATTTTCAACAGGGCCAAAAAAAATAAGTAGCAAAATTAAGCTAATAAAAAAAAAGAATGCGACAACTGCAGGATTCGAACCTGCGCGGGCGAAGCCCAAAAGATTTCTAATCTTTCTCCTTAACCACTCGGACAAGTTGCCTATTGTTAAAACAGCCCCTATTTAGGGTCACGTGAAATTATATAGTGGCGCAGCAGAAAAACTGGGGTGGCACAGTATATTGGCTGAATTCACTATAGCCATCACCGTAGTTCATCGGGAGGTTCCCCCCACTGTCCTTGAAATCAATTATGTAATTAATCCTTCAGAGGAAACATCGTATTCAATTAATTAGATCCATTGGTCCATACATACTATTAATAGTATTATGATTGCTAAATAATAGATCCTTTTGATGAATCAAATCAATAAGGGCTGTTCGTTAATCTCAGATTTAGGGCTGTAATGATTCAAATGTTGTACTATTAATATAACTATGTATACCTTGTTACCACTCTATATTAGTTTACTATTGTCATCTATTATTAATTCCCCGGATATTACGTTCGTAACCATACTCCAGCACAGGCGCTGCCTAAAATTTAATTTTTTTCTCTCTCTTTCCCCGGAATTTAACGAATTTAAGACTCATCAGATGTTTTTATAAACAACTTTTCATCTTATATCTAACATCACCCCCCTCTAAACAAATTTGATTATCAACTATGACACTTCTAAAGCCAATCAGAATTGTTTTACTTGGAGCTCCAGGTTCAGGTAAAGGTACTTTAACTTCAAGATTATTGAAAAATGTTACAGAATTGAGTTCAATTTCCTCAGGTGATTTATTAAGAAATGAAATAGCTGCAAAATCAGAATTAGGTAAAGTCGCTAGTGGGTATATTAAGAAAGGTTCATTATTACCAGATAAATTTATGGTTGATTTAGTGTCTCATGAATTGGCACAAAGGAATTGGCTTAATCATCAAGCATTTTTCTTATTAGATGGATTCCCAAGAACTGTGAGTCAAGCTATTGAATTAGATAAATCATTGACCAAACACGATGCTAATATTAATTTAGTCGTTGAATTGGATGTTCCACCAGAAGTTATCTTAGATAGAATCGCTAATAGATGGGTTCATCAACCATCTGGGAGAGTTTACAATTTACATTATAATCCACCTGTTGTTCCATTCAAGGATGATTTAACTGGTGAACCATTAGTGCAGAGACAAGATGATAACCCTGAAACTTTTAAAGTTAGATTGGATAGTTACTTTAAACAATTGGCTCCATTAAAGAAATTTTATCAAGATAAAGGTGTCTATGGTGTTGTCTCAGGTGAAACTTCTGATATTGTGTTCCCTAAATTATTAGACCTTGTTCAAAAGAAATTCACTTATACTAGATAAATTATTGTGTAAATAGATAAATAAAATACACAAAATACATAAATATACCTTAAATATACCATAAATATACCCGTAACGTAAGCCAAGAATTAACTCACCGCTATTTTGACAAAAAAAATTATTTTGGGTGGACAAAGAAAAGATTGTTACATATAACCTGATTGAATACAGATCTGAAGATACACATCGGTAACAGTTATTAACATTATTCACAACTAATAGATAATCATTTTGTGGGTTACTGTTTCTCACTTCTCTATTTTACCACTTCTTTTTCACTGCTCTCCACCCCAACGGATAAAAATACACCCACCAAATAACGGTTGAATGAACAGTCCGACAATAGAATCCCCTGGTTTTTGAATGAAAACTAACTAAACACAAGTGTTCAAGACTATTCCCACATCTCAATGTCGAAATCAAATACCCCAGAGAGTGGATCTCCAATCGATGGAGACAGCAAAATTAAAAAGAAAACTGAAAGATCCACTAGAGCTTGCATTATGTGTAGACAAAGAAAAGTCAAATGTGATGCAGTCTTGAAATATCCAGGAAGATGTACAAATTGTGTTCAATTCAATATAGATGAATGTATTATACCAGTGCCCAGAAAACGGAAAAGTAAGAAAGTTAAAGAATTATTGGATGCCATTAATGAAAATAAAAAAAATCATCGTATCAAATATGAAGGTGAACACATCCATGATATGCCTGACTTTGTCACACCAGATCCTCAAGATGAATTCCCCAAATTGAGTGAAATCAAATTAGATCCAAGTAAAGTGTTAAAAAATGATCTCATTCCAGGTTGCACTGAAGAATACACTGGTCACACCATTTGTACCCCTCTAATGAAACAAATGTTAATTGAATATAATATGAAGCGTAAAGATTTATTCACTTGCTTCGGTTTAGATACAAATAAGTTCCGCTACCTTGAATCATTAGGTTGTTTCACTATACCTAATGAACAATTGACTAAACAATTCATAGATATATATTTTGAAATAGCTCACCCACAATATCCAATCTTAGATAAGGCAAAATTTTTGGAAGATTATGCCGACTTACAGAATCCACCAAGTTTATTATTACTTCAAGCTGTAATATTAACAGGAGCTTGTCTCCATGATAAAACAGGTTGGACTGATGATCAAGTTCAAAAACTAAATAAAATGCTAGCCATTTTAAATGCAAGAGTTACAGCATTACTTAATGCCAAAATTGAAACTAATATATTGATCACAGTTCAGGTACTAATATTATCAAGTGGGTACTTCGGTAACTGGTTCCATTACAATGAAAGGGCAAACAGTTTTATGAATTCTAAACAAGCTATTTCATATGCATACAGTCTGGGGATCCATAGAGACCATGATGCATCCAAAAGATTGTCTCCTGATGAAAAACGGATTTATAAAAGAGTTTGGTGGACTTTATTTTCAAGAGATTTCTTTTTCTCATTTTCTTTTGATAGACCATGGGCTGTCAACATTGGAGATTTCAATGTAAAGATGATCACAGAAGAAGACGTTATGGATAGTAATGAATTGGGAAAACCCATTGAATCATTAAGTGCACAACGTCAAATGGAAATCAAATATTTTGTTCAAAGGATCAAACTTGTGGAAACGCTAAGAAAAGTGATTGACCATCAATTAGCTATCAAGAAATATGCGTTGAATAATATGACAATTCTTCCTATTCTTGAATACTGTGATAAATTGATGTTCCAATGGCTAGAGGGATTGCCCAATGAGTTACTGTTCAAGTTGGATCAAGATGGTTCAAATAATAATTTCCCTAGTGCTTCACTAGCTTTGGATTATTATTCAGTGCTCTTGCTTATTCATAGAAACAATATCATAAATACTAAAACTGTCGGTGACAATACCAAGGGAATCCATATTGAACAACATAGACCTTCTTGGAGTATCACTCTTAAATCTGCTCACATCATTGCTTGCTTGGGGAAATATTTTATGGATAATCATCATCTTAGACGGTGTAGTGCATTCATTGGATACAGTTTACCATTAGCATGTGCTATGATGTTTTATCATTTGTACAATAAAGACAAGAAAGTGTCAAAGTTGGCTGATGATGATCTATTGCTTTGTTTGAAGGTTATGAAAGAAGCTTCCAAATATGTTCCTATCTGTGATGCGGCCCATTATAATTTAGAATCCGTTTATCATGACAACGCTAAGCAATTCAGAATTATTAAAGGAATTTTGAAATTGGCTAACAGAAATTATACGAAAGAGGCAGTGTCCAATAATGAAAACGATAATAATTCACGTCTTCCATATAAAGGTATAAATGATATTCCTTACTCCGCTTTACCTCCACATCTACAACCAAACGGGTTCCATTCGAATGGTTCCAATGGTTTACAGGATAATAGCGAGAATAGTGATAAAAAGGCACCAGTTAAACCTATTCTCTATAAGGGGATGCCTGAACATGGGATCCCATCACCAAATGGTGGACCTTTGTCTCCTGTCAATATGATTTCTCCTCAGCCGGTGTCGGCTTCTAGTGCAGCCTTGAATAACAACGGTTACCTACCACCAATAACACCAAATAGTCAGCTCTACAGACACACAGAAAACTGGTTACCAAAGCTGGTTGAAAGCAACGGCCAAATTCCAGCCTCACGTAGTCAACTACTACCACCACCAGTTACCTCCACACACTTACCTCTCCCTCCACCAAATGACCAAAGAGCTCATGATTTATCAAACACTTCCAGCCCCGCTCCTATTCCCAATAACCCACTACCGATACCACAACAATACAATAATCAGCTTAATATGTATAATATTCCTCCATTTACGAATGCACAACAACCACCTTTACCATTCCCTCAACCCCAACTGCAGTCTCAAAGACAACAAACTACTTCACAGACATCTCTTCCATTACCGCCACCTCCGCAAGGTACCATTCAAGTAAATCAAGATTTGGATCAGTTAGGTACTACTACATTCATGACGACGACAAACGGGATGATTAGTCACCCCTCAACAGAGCAAAGCCAAGCTACCCATTTCCCGATTCTTGCATCAAATATGGCTATCGGTACAATTCCTGAATCTGTCGATGATAACTGGTTACCGAAGTTTGATACATCTAGTTTTAATGCATTACAATTTGAGGAAGGTATTGTTGATCCAACTGTTGATTCTACTGTTGATTCATTCTTTGATGTGTTAGGGAGCAATGAACTTGGCTACTATTAAAGCCCATGTATAATATGAATTTTTTATTTTGTTTTATTTTATTTCTTTTTATCTTTCTTCCGCTTTACTTCTTTATCCCCATGTACTTTAACTAATATCATAGAACTATATACAGTTGTCAATCAAATACGCTATTTTCTTATAAATTACATTTGCGCCTGGTCTTGCGCCGCTTCCAAAAATTGATTTTTTTTTTTTGGAGAACAGGATCAACAGAATTAATGAAAGAAACACAGTTTCATTTATATTGGTTTATTACCAAGAACATCTATCAACATTTATAGCCAATTGAAATAATATCACTTGAAAATAGACAATGGCACCTCCACCTCCACCTCCCCCTCCGCCACCTCCTATGGGTGGACCACCACCATCGTCCGGAGGACAAGCAAGTATACCAAAAATTACACCTAACAGAAATGCATTACTTGGAGACATCAGAAAAGGTACCAAGTTGAAGAAGGCCCAAACTAGTGATAGATCAAAACCTGCTATCGATTCTAGTAAGTCATCTTCCTCTTCTGGTCCAATGGGTATGGGCATGCCAATGGCATCAGCTCCAAAGATTCCAGGTTCTTCCCCCTCCAGTGGTCAATCCAGTGCACCAGCTATCCCAACATCGGCACCACAATTAGGTGACATCTTTGCCGGTGGTATGCCTAAACTAAAACACCATACAAACAATAACACAAGTAGTATGCCTGTTCCAAGTGCCCCAAAGGTCCCTTCAATGCCTTCGAGTAGACCAAGTCCAAAACATTCTGCACCTTCCATACCATCTTCATCGGCACCATCGATTCCAATGAGCTCTGCCCCTCCAATTCCATCAATTCCTACTTCATCAGCTCCTTCTATTCCTACTTCTTTTGCACCAGCAATCCCAACAGGTGCAGCTCCATCTATTCCAAAGGCACGTCCTCATGGCCACTCACGTACACAAAGCATACCAAAAGCACCTCCATTACCACCTCAGGCACCAGCACCACCTAGTACAAACTCATCAGCTCCTCCAGCTCCAGCATTACCCACTGGTGCTTTGCCATTCTTGGCCGATATTCAAAAGAGAAAAGACGATACACACATTGTGGATTCATCATCTGTGCCGAGGGCACCATCATCCAAGGCGCCTGTGCAGGCTCCCTCCATGCCAGCCATTCCACCACCTCCTCCAATGTCATCTGCTCCTAAGATTCCTAGTACTCGACCTCCTGCACCATCAATGTCTGCACCACCAGCTCCTCCAATGCCTTTTGCACCAGCAATGTCTGCACCACCGGCTCCCCCAATGCCTCCTCCAGCACCTGCTGCTGGTCCTCCTTCCATAAAGAAAAGTTCGGGTGGATCAAAGTCAAAGGCCCCAAGTGCACCAGCTCTTCCAGGTGGAGCTCTGCCTTTCTTAGCTGAGATTAACAAAAGAAGAGACGACTCCAGTGTGGTTGATTCTACCAATAACAAAGCGCCATCTTCCGCTGCAAGTCCTCCAAAGGCTCCTCCACTGCCTAATACTACTGCCCCACCGGCTCCTCCATTGCCTTCGATATCTGCTCCAAAGGCACCACCTCTCCCATTCGCATCAGCTCCAAAGCCGCCTTCTCCACCTACGTCATCAGCTCCAAAGGCTCCTCCAATGCCATCAGCGTCAGTCCCAAAGATACCATCTTCGTCTTCCGCTCCAAAGGCTCCTCCATTGCCTTCCAACAATGCACCAAAGGTTCCATTTACTTCAGCTCCATCAATTCCATCTTCATCAGCTCCAAGCATTCCAGGAGCTCCACCACCACCACCAAGTTTCACTAACACAAAGAATGCACCAACCCATAAAACAAGTTCATCATCATCCAAGCCACCAGCTGCACCTGCTCTTCCTGGAGGAGCTCTACCATTCTTAGCTGAAATCAACAAAAGAAGAGATGAATCCAGTGTTGTTGATAGTACAACTTCTAAGACTCCAGCTTCCTCAATGAGTTCACCACCACCACCACCATCATCCATACCATCGGCTCCAAAGTTTCCATCATCTTCGGCACCTAAGATTCCAAGCATACCCCAGAGCTCTGCACCAAAGTTGCCTACTTCATCAGCACCTCCAGCTCCAACTATTCCAACTTCCTTTGCTCCTAAGATTCCAACTTCTTCTGCTCCATCTGTACCTGCCTCATCTGCTCCAAAGATCCCATCTATGATACCGATGGGTCTCCCTAAAGCTCCTTCAATCCCATCAATGGCTCCACCACCACCAGTGCAGAACAGCTATGACGACAACAATGAATCCGAAGAATCTACCGATGAATTTTTCTCTGGAGATGAAGGTGGATTCGACGCTGTACCATCTATCCCGCCAACTGCTGCTCCAAGTGTGCCTCAAGTGTCGGCTCCTAAGATTCCTACATACTCTAGTCCACCACCTCCTGCATTCGAAGCTCCAACTCCTACTCAACAAGCACCAAGCAGACCTACAGGTAGAAAGGCTCCACCACCTCCGCCTCCACCATCTTCCTCCTCCAGAGTGTCATCTGCATCATCTTCTTCCTCCCCAATTGCTGACAACTCTGCATTCTATGCTGAGACCCCATCACAGAGATTAGAATCCAAGAAGGGAAGATTTGGATTCATGCATAACAAAACTGTGGCGGCTCCAGATGATGGCAAGATCAACTCTCAACAACATATCGGTACCAATCTACGTAAGATTGATGCCTCTGCTTACACGATTAGTGCGTCCCCTGTGACCAATTCAAGCAGTGGTGCTTCCAAGGTGACAATCGATGATTCTCGGTATAAGTTTGTTAACAAAAATGAACTGCCAAAGCCTAGAAAGTTTGAAGGTAAGATTAAATTGTATCCAAGTGGGAGAGGAAGTTCTGTGCCATTAGTGTTATCACTTTACGAATAGAGACCACGAAATTGTAGTTTTTTGTTTTATATTAATGATATATACGCAAACATTCTTTTTATATATATATTTATGTACAGTAAATGTTTGTATTGTATCCGTAAGATATTTACAAAGGGTGATTATAATTCTAATTATCATCTTCCCAACCGTCTTTCCATCTTTGCTTCCATAGATTACAGTCAAACTTAGGTTTTCCTATCTTGACGTTAACTTCATTGTGAGCATCACAAAGCCATCTTCCAAACTCTTCTTGAGTTTTCACCTTTGGTTTACTCTTTTCGATGTACTTCCGGAAATCCTCAGCACAAAACCAACATGGATAAATCTTGGAAAATAATTTAATGAATTGACTTAACTCTTGTTGTTGTTCATCGGTTGGCTTCACAGGGTATGTAGCTGCCACAGAATGTAAGAATGTCCATGTTGATTTCCCTAGTTGTTCAACATCAGGTGGGTCATCCTTAGCGTATGCATCGGAGGATGTCTTTGATTTATCGATGGTAACGGCGGAGGCGACACCCACAATAGCTCCAGCAGTGGCAGCTCCACTCCCTGTCTTAGATCCACTATCACCAAACTTGATCGATTTGAAATCTAGTAGTGTATTACAGGTACGGCATCTAGGTTGAGAAAGGTTAGTACTTCGTGTGAATGAATAGTAGGAATGAAAAGGTTCAACTTACGGTTTTCCATTTTCATCATAGACGATCTTTCTACCACTTGCACCAAATGTCGGCATACCAGCTGGTGGTACCCCACTCTTTTCATGGCCCGTTGGCTTTGTACCCGTTGTCATATTATTTGTTGATTGTTACATGTAATGGATGGCAAGGAAATACAAGGATATTTGGAGATTATAAATCCAAAAAAATTGAAAAATCAATGCCGAGAGCCGCACACATACAAAATTACATATAGTTCTATTGAACATTGAACAATATCAAAAGAAAAATCAATCCTATATATTAATAATTGTTAGAGTACAAATCAAAAAGAGAAATTAAATGAAAGAAAGCAAAGCAAAGCAAGATAAACCAGATTAAAGAAAAGAAAAGAAAAAAATACAAAGTACAACACCCAAGGGATAACATTCACAAACACACTAGATTCTCCAAACATCATTATCGGCAACCATAACGATATTTTCGTTTTCAAGTTGTTGCAATGCATTAAGAGCTTCATCGTGACTGAATTTGTCTTCTTGAGATAATCTAGAGTTAATCAAGTCCACAAATGAATCAATCTTGTACTGTTGTTCATCACTTTCAGTGAATATACTAGACACAATCGATTTGAATTGTTGGAATCTACCACCCGAGATGGCCACATCGGAGACATTACTTCTAGCTTCAGTTGGATTCAGCACATCAACGGTAACAGAATCGTGTAGGGTATCTTGTAGTGTCTCCTGTTCGGCGTCTTCTGGTTCTTCCTCTTCCACTTCAATAGACTCTGCTTCTTGTGGTTCCACCTGAGCTTGACTTTGTTGTAATGCAGTTCTTCTAGTTCTTCTTCTCGGAGATCCTAAGCTATCCACACCTCTAGTCAAAGTATCAACATCAGCATCATCCTGATGAATTTGTGTGGAAGGTCTGTATTCGTTATCACTAGCGTTGGCTTCTTCCTCTTCCTCACTGGATTCCTCTTCAGAGTCAGACAAGGTGTGCACTCTTCTCTTCTTCTTCTGTGGGGTACCCTTCTTGGTCTTCTTATTGGTGGCCTTCTCCTTGAATAAGGAGAATCTCAACATGCTCTCAGCAACCTTAGCATCTTCAACATTGATGGTTTGAGACAATCTAACCTTGGCGTGGGCAGTGGCCAAACGAATTAAGGTTTCCAAAGTTCTGGCAGTGATAGGTGAAGTTCTGTTATTCTTACTATTTTCGTCATTTCTGAGAGCAGTGTAAGTATCCACAATGTAACCAGTGGCACTCTTAGTGAGAACAGGCTTGATTCTTTGCTTTGCATATTGAATATATTTCTTCAAGAATGGAATGGACACAATCTTTGGCTTCTTAGATCTAGAACCGGATCTAGAATGAGCGGCACCAGCACCAGCATGCAACAATGGGTTGAATTCTTCGTACACGTTAGTTTGCTTGTCCTCATCTGTGGCATCTAGGGCTTGCCCCCCAACAGCCAATGTAAGGCTCATCTTCTCTCTGATTGGTTCGCCCTCAGCATAACCTGGTGGGACAAATCTATGCATTCTCAAAACGTGTTCACTAATATTTCTGTCCCTTTCATCTGAGATATCATCTGTAACCACAAATAATAAATCAAAACGGGATAACAATGAATCAGGTAAGGCAATATTTTGTTGAGGAGACTTGAAAGTGTCATATTGACCGTAGATAGGGTTAGCGGCAGCTATCACAGAACATCTAGCGTTCAAGGAGGTGTGGATACCAGCCTTGGAGATAGTGATAGTTTGTTGTTCCATCACTTCGTGGATGGCCACTCTATCGACATCACTCATCTTATCAAATTCATCGATACACACAACACCTCTATCGGCTAACACCATGGCACCAGCTTCCAATTTACGTTCACCGGTTTCCTTATCTGTAGTCACGGCAGCGGTCAAACCGACACCGGAGGAACCTCTACCAGTGGTAGCGATAGCCAAGGAAGCAGTGTTCAAGACGAATCTCAAAATTTGAGACTTAGCAGTGGATGGATCACCAACCATTAAGATATTGATATCCCCTCTCAAGTGAGTCCCATTATCCAAGTTTTTCTCCACACCGGCTAACAACATCAATAACACGGCCTTCTTGATGTAATCATGACCGTAAATGGAAGGAGCCAAAGATTGTGCAAGCACATCAAAGCAGCTCTTAGTTTTAGATAATTTTTGAATGTTCTTGATATCGTGATCCGTGATTTTCTCGATGGCCTTGACGGAGGTAGATCTTGCATGTAACGGGTATAGGGAGTTCCCCAAGACGATCACTTTGAAGGAGGCATTATTATTTTGGGCACCACCTAATGATCTGAAAACACCAATAATCTGCACACGGTCACCTGGTTTCACTGTATCAACCAAGTCATCATCTAAAATGACATCCACTGATCTTGGTAACTGTCCCGCAGGAGCCAATTCGGGCAATTCTTGAATGGTAATAGTTTGGTGATCTCTGTATTTGGATAACCCATATTCGGTCACTAATTTGTTCCCCTCCATGTCTTCAGTGGGGTAGTTAGCGAATGTGGTAATCGGGTTGAACGAGGTAGTCTGGTCTCTGTATTCTCTTGAATGGAATCTATTGGTGGCATCACAGTAATGCACTGATTTGATAATCTTAGGTCTAATCAAAGAAGCCTTAGTGACAATACCTTCTATCGCAACCATCTTGGACAAATATGAGGAATCAATACTTCTTGGTGTCAATTGATTTGCTCCGAAGGCACCTCTGAAGGATAAATAGAAATCAGTATCAGCATTATAATCATAATTATTGAATTCATGTCTATCAAAGACTGCAGCAATGGCTTCCTTAAGACCTTGTTCACATGGGGGAAGGAAATCTGCTGGTTCTTCAAGTAATCCGACAGCCAATTTTGAATCAAACTCTCTTAAATCATCCATGGACACACAAAGACGTCTCTCACCTCTTTGTAACATCAATTTGATGGCGTCAGTGTAATCAGTTTCAAATCTATCATGTTGTAAGAATTCGATGAACGCTCTAGACCGTTCTGTGAAGAAGGCATCTATAGAATCACCTGGCACTTCCATGATTTTGTTTTGTTCGGTATATTAGTTAATGAAGAAATGAAATGAAATGAAAGGAAAGGAAAGGAAGGAAAAGAAAAAAAAGACGAAGAACTAATTAATACTAAATTTGAACAAATTGAACAATTCTTTGAATCAAGACGCGTTTCATTATTGCCTAATTAGGATTAATTAAATTTTTAAAATTTTGGTAGGGTCGATTAGTCGATTAGTCGATTAGTCTATTTGTGTAGTACACTATTATTATTATTTGATTTAAATCATCATTATTGTGTATTGTCTATAAGTTAGTAAGTGTATTATTCATTCAGTAAGAACAATTTAAATGATAATAGTAAATATAGATTATTAGTAATATGAGGACTGGATAGTGCATCTGCTCAAATATTGTTTTTGTCTTGATGCTCTTTTTCTTCCCTATAGAGAGATACCACTTCTTTGATAAGCTTAAACAGAGCAAGAGCCACCACAGTTTTGGATCATTCGAAATTGAATTTTCCATGACATTTAACATCTATTATATAAATATACCCCCAACCCATTTTTCTGATCCATAATAATCAATATATTTCAATTACGTATTCTAATTTTCCCATAAATTAATTATGCCAACAGCAGAATACGATCCATACACTTTCGAGTTCAAAAAGGCTTCCAAGCCTGCACCATTGTACTATTTCTCTCATGGAGGAGCCAATTTCGGAGACAGAGAATTGGAATATAATTGTGAACCACAAGCATTTGATACGGCCAAGGCCGCTGGTCAATTCTTACAAACTCATGTGAAACCTGATTTCGTCATTGTGGTGTCTGCTCATTTTAAATCCAGTAAGGCAAACTCTGTCGAAGTTGTCGTCCCAGATGGGTTCGCTGAAGAGTTAGGTATCAAGAAGGTTTACGATCCTAGATTGGGGCCAGACTCTCAACAATCTAAACATTTGGATGAAAAGATTGAACATGATTTGATGTATGATTTTTGGAATTTCCCCGATCACCTTTACAGAACTCAATTTCATACATTTGGTAATTTAGCTATTTCAAAGGATATTGTGGAGACCCTAGAGGATTCCGGGTTTGAAGCTAAATTAACAAATAGAAGTTTAGATCATGGTGTTTGGGTTGTGACCCGTGTGGCATTTGGTAATACCGATGTAGAAGACACTCAAGAATTTGATTTAAAAGTACCATTAGTGCAAGTGTCATTGACATCATCTGCATCGATTGAGACTCATTTTAAATTAGGTCAGGCATTAGCCAAATATAGAGATCTCAATGGAGCCATATTATTCTCTGGAATGTCTGGCCATAACTTACCAGCAGCTAGAGCTTCCCGTAATAACCCCAATGATGAACCATTATGGTATTTAGAACCATTCAATAATGTTCTCACAGAGCAATTAACAAAATCTGGTGGTGATGAAAAGAAATTACTATCAGATTTACTTGAGATAGAGACTAAACCGGAATGGCAAGATATGTATCATGGTTCTCACCCTACTAATGAACATTTATTACCTGCCATAGTTGCCGCAGGTGCCTCAAGAGGTGATCAATGTGAATTATTACACACTTCTATACTGTATAACTTAGGTTGGAATTTTTATAAGTGGGGGTGAAAATGAAGCTGTCAATGCGTATCCGTGCATCATTGCTCGGTCAAATACAAAATAATGTATTAATTTAAAGGGTTCGGCCGAACACTGCACTTAGTATTAGTAGTTAATTAGTAGCAGCCTTACATGGCACGAGTATATGGCTCTGATAGGTAGAATCACTTACTATTTTATATAAATACATAGGGTCTTTCCTTACCCCAGTTCGATCTCTAATTGTTTCTATACAGCTTAGTTCGCTCTAATTGTTTACGTCCGTCTTGGCTACATATTGATCAAAGGTCCAACCAACTTCAAGAATATATATATATATCATTCTTTCTACTTGTTGCGTACTACTCCTTTGAGATTATATCTAGTGTGTTAAACTCTCCAAGATTTCTGTCCACCTATAGGAGGAACACATTTAATCAACACAACTTTCACCTATATAATTCGCCGAGCAAAATACAAAAAAATTTTTTTTGTGTATCAATTTTTAAAAGTTCCATAGATCCCGGCTTTATTCTTCTTCTGCTCCATATTTACTGTTTGTCTATCCTGATCTGGATTTCTTTGTATTCAACATGATTCCAACCACCGTTTCAATACCACCTTATGAATCAGTGACATCGGTCTACGGATCTGCTGCTAGTCAACTAGCTAGTGTCACGGCCGCTCTATTAACTGTTAAAGGTTCAGACAACCAAAAATCTCTCTCAAATGTTGCTCAACAAGATATGGCTACAATGAGTTACTACTCTTTATTGGAATTGATGGCTACCGCCACTAATTCTGCTGTTGTGGAATCCCTTATGCCTAAAGCTGCTGAGGCTTCCCATGTTATGAAAAAATTGTACGACGACAACGCTTATTATAATGGTAACGTACCATCATTAGGTGGTAACCTCGCCCTATTAGTGGTGTTTGCCATCTTCTTAGGGTGTCACGCGGTGTTCGGATTCATGACAAAGCAATGGTGGTTTGGTGTCTGTTGGATTATGGGTCTCATCTTGGAGGTGATTGGTTACGCTGGTCGTGTCTCATCTCATTATAACATCATGGAATTCAATTCATACGTTATCCAAATCGTGTGTTTGACTATTGCTCCATGTTTTTTCTTGGCTGGGATTTATTACTTGCTCGCACAGTTGACCATTGTGATGGGTAACAAATTTTCGAAATTGAAACCCATGCAGTACTCCGGAATCTTCATCATTTGTGATTTGATTGCTATTATAGTGCAAGCCATTGGTGGTGCCTCTGCTGCCTCGTCAGTGTCGGAGTATAGCAGTTCAAGACCCGGCGCCAACATCATGGTGGGTGGATTAGCTTTCCAAGTGTTTTCAATGACACTTTTCCAATACTTTTGGTATGACTTTCTCTACAGATGTTACAGAGAAAAGAAGGACAACAATGGTGAGGGATTCGACAAGACCTACGAATTCATTAGACAGGGTAAGTATTTCAAGCATTTGCTAATCGCAATTTGTGCCTCTGTGTTGTTCATATATATCAGATCAATTTACAGATTGATTGAATTATGTGACGGGTTTTCTGGTAGATTGGCCACGGTGGAAATTTACTTCATGATCTTGGAAGCACTCATGATCTCAATCGCTGTGTGTATTCTAACTGTGGTGTATCCAGGGTTTGTGTACCGTAAGACTAGTATCTTGGTCAAGAAAGGTATCAAGATTAACTTTAGAAGAAAGAAAAACAAGGAGCAAGAACAAGATGATGACATCCCATTAGAGACTAGAGTCTCTGAACAGGATGATCAAATGTATTCTGATGAGCACGCCTTTGGAACCAGTGTTGACAGAAAACAGACAGCTCAAACACAAACATCTAGAGTATAGACTCTTTACCTTATGTGTTTACATTTCTTGTTACATATACGAAGCGATCCATTGATTGATTCGTAGCTTAACAAGATATTTTATATCATCCACTGTTCTGAATGCCTATCAATTTGGTATTCTTATTGTTACTTGACTTTCACATTGTATTTTTGGCGTTGAATAAAGACAGATGAAACTGTCCTTATTTCTAGGTAGCCCTGTTTACTATTCTTTTAATAAACCTAGGCTTTTCCGTTCTAATTCGATCAGTATAATTCCTTTCTGGTTATTATCTCTCCCATGTATACTACCCCACATTCCCTTCCCTTCCCTTCCCTCTCTTATCGTTATATTTTTAAATACCATACATTATTATACTTCTTTTTAAAACTTACTTATAGTAACAGCATATAAAAAAATAGGTTAATAAAAGGTCCGCCCCGAAAGCAAGGTACCAATTTTTTTCTGAGGGAATGTACGGTAGCGATAGAGCGCTGTTGTGTGGTATTGTTCGGAGTTATCAGTGTGCCTGTGTACCTTGAATCCAATATTCAGTGCTATATACTAGTCAATGATACAAATATATATACCTAATGGACATGTATATATATCTGTAGCGTAATCCACCATTACACGGTGTTAGTGGGCAATAAAGGATCTTCTAACAACTTTTTCACGCAAGCTGAAAAAAAACGTAAACAACAACAAAACAAAACAAAACAAAATAAACAACAATAGAAAAAACAAACAGACACATCTCCATCTCAAACGTGATTTCTGTGACACGCTTTATGATTCTAATATTACTTAACCATACTAGATATGTTTATTCAGCGTCGGAGAGAGAAATTATGTGTATTGATCTCGTACAAAACTGATATATCTCAATACCCTTCTCGCTGCCTTGTATCGGGGAAAATAAAGTTTCCACTGACAGTAGCAGAACTAGATTCTTTTTTGAAACCTAGACTTTTTTAGCACCCATAAAGTGCCAAATTGTATATCTGTCCCCATGTTAAACAGTGATGCACTATCAAGGATAACTCAAACACCCCCACCTCACTCCGAAAAGGTGTGTTGACCTCTTTCTTCTCCTTTCTTACTTTCTTATTCCCCTTCTTCTTCTTTCTATCTCTTTCTTTCCTTCATATCATTCCTTAACTCACTTTATACACTCTTTTCTAGTCACTACAAACAACTACATAATGGTCTCTTCGGACTCTCTCTCATATTATAACGGTCAAGGCGTTCCCTCATTGGGCGGAAGCATAGCGACTTTAGTGATATTGGTCTTATTCCTAGTATTCCACATATACGCAGGTATCCAATTTAGACAATGGTGGATTTCAACATGTTGGTCATTGGCTATAGTGATGGAAGTCATAGGGTACGCAGGTAGGATTGCCTCGGCAGTTAATTCACAATCTCAACATGGGTTCTCAGTGCAATTGACTTGTCTTGCCATAGCACCATGTTTGTTTATGACGGGAATCTATTGCATCCTAGCACAATTAACAATAGTCATGGGGGATAAGTTTTTGAAATTGAAACCTAAGGTTTTCACCCTAGTTTTCTTGCTGTTGGATATTATTACATTTGTGCTCGTACTGGCAGGTACCATAGTGGCAGCATATACTAATGATGATGATTCCGATAAGAAATTTAGGGGTGGTCACGTTGCCCTGGCAGGGTTTGTGTTCCATTTGTTATCTTTATTAATATTTCAATTTATCTGGTATGATTTCTGGTATAGATGTTACAATTATAACAAGTCCCACGGTGACAAAAAATTTGTGCCCGAATATGACTCTTTAAGAAAGTCCAAATTGTTTCTCCCCGTGATAGGTGGTATCTCTCTCTCAATGATGTTTCTAATGATACGGTGTATATATAGAATTGCAGAAGCAGCGAGAGGGTTCAACAGCTACCTCACAAAAAGTGAAGCATGTTTCAATGTTTTAGATTGTGTCATGGTGTTGCTGTGTTTAGTACTATACACCATATTACACCCGGGATTACTTTATGGTAGATATCCTGGGTTCGATGAGGGCCTGAAAAGCAAGTTCCATTTCAATTTCAAAAAGATTAAGAAGAAGGCCATGAGTATAGCCGATTCCACGGACAGTGAAAATGAGAAACGACTCATACAAGAATTGGTCAATTACAGATTAAGTGTGGGATCAATGGGGACCCTGGGTTCCATGACGTCTTCCCTCGAAGACACCGATGACATGGCCACAGATGGGACCTGGGGGGATATATACAACGATTTGATGCTGTCCTATGAAGACTACGAATCGTCCTCATTGACTCCAACTACTCCGACCGCCATTATAAACTTGACATTGAGTTAATCTCTTCTTCTTCATATTCATTTTTTCTTTATGTATCATTATTATCATATAAATTCCATAGGTTGTATAAATATCAAAACTGTGTGTAGTTTTCTCGTTAAACCGCGGTACCTATTAAACTTTCTTCTCCCAGCGAATAATGAAAAAAATTTGGAGATTCTCTAAATTTATTCAATCTTTCTGTTACTCCCTTTCTCTATCTCTAACTCTCTCTCCACCTACCCAACAATGTCGTTACTTCAGTTTCCTAGAGTTTTGTTGAAGGGACAATTTCTCAAGACAAGTGTGAAATTCCATAATTTCCATAATTTTTCCACATTGTCTGGATTCTCACATAAGACTGTTTTATTGAGATCTCAAAATGCAGTGATTTTCAATAGATACATCTCCAACTCCACCAAGCAAAGCACTCCTGCCACTATCACTAGACCACCAGAACATCCCACATTTACACCTGAGGAAGTTGAAGCTGCGAGATTGGCTAGATTACAAGGGTTAGGTATAGTGGGTAAATTCCCAGAGAAGATTATCCCATACATGGAATTGATGCGGATCGAGAAACCAATCGGTACTTTACTTTTGTTGAGTCCCTGTATGTGGTCTATCACTATGGCAGGATATATGGCATCAGCACCATTCTTATCTACTGCTTGGATGGTCTCTGTTTTCACTGTGGGTGCATTCGTCATGAGAGGTGCTGGTTGTACAATTAATGATTTATTAGATAGAAACTTGGATAACCAAGTTGCCAGAACCTGTGAAAGACCAATTACCTCTGGTAGAGTCAGTGTTAACCAAGCTATAACCTTCTTAGGTGCTCAAATGGGGGTTGGTCTAATGGTGTTATTGCAATTACCACTAGATTGTTTCATTTTAGGTGCTTCCTCATTAGCCTTAGTGGGGACTTATCCATTGTTTAAAAGATTTACTCACTACCCACAAATTGCCTTGAGTGCCTGTTTCAACTGGGGTGCCCTTCTAGGTTTTCCAGCAATGGGTGTGTGGAACTGGCCCGTGATGGTTTCTCTTTGGGCTTCTGGGTTTTTCTGGTGTATGCATTATGATACCATCTACGCTCACCAAGATAAAAACTATGATATTAAGGCCGGTATCGGATCAACTGCATTAGCCTGGGGGGTCCACTCTAAGAAGATCTTTATTGGGTTAACCGCTGCTCAAATGGGTTGTTACACATTGTCTGGTGTTTTAGCTGGTATGGGCCCTGGGTTCTTCTTAGGTGCCGCCGTGGGTGGTTACAGATTGTTTGATATGATCAGAAAGGTTGACTTAGATGATCCATCCAATTGTTGGTATTGGTTTAAGAACAATATCAATACCGGTCACGTCTTCTTTTGTGGTATCTTGATTGATTACTTATTGCAACTTGCCGGGTTCTTGTAAATCCATTTAGCATAGATCTCTTTTTTACGATTATTATTTTCCTGTTATTTTTTACTTTATTTTTATTTCTTTAATGTTATTACTCTGAATTCGATCATATGTTTTTAAAACTGTAATAGTAAAATTTTATTTGAAGTATGAACATAAAAAGCAGACAAATAGATGTTAAATAGACTGTGATTTTATTAATAAAATTAGTTATATATGGAAAATCATTAGATTTAACATAACTTATTTGGCGTTAGAGTTCATCTTTCTCTTACCACCTGGGGTGGTAGCGACGTTAACGAATCTCTTGGTGTATAGAATTCTCTTGTAAGCTCTACCCTTTGGCTTCTTTGGCTTTTCGGTCTTGTCAACCTTTGGAGTTTGAGACTTAACCTTACCTGCTCTGGCTAATGAACCGTGAACTTTACCCTATAATAATTAGAAGAAATAACGTTAGTAATTTTGATCATTTGAGAATTTGTGCATGAGACGAGAGGGCAATATATAATAATCTAGTAGAATTAAGAGAACCCAATTATTAATGAATCTTATATCAAATTCTAAGTTGAATATTGGCTGTAGTTTTGATGATAACTTTTGGAAACAATATTGTCTATGGTCTGTAGAAGAACTGTGTTAATGAAGAGAAATGCATTGCTTTAATATCTGTTGGTGATGGTGTTTAGAAATTCACCCTTGGTGATAAGTACTGTTAACTCCTTGAATTTTTCAATGATCTACTTAGGACCCCATGGGAACAATGTTTATTTAATTCATGATCTTTATTATATTTCCATATATTCTGTAATACTAGTTCATTTATAATACTATTGGTATAACGTTGTGTGGGAATGTGTGTTCTTAAATCCTTGAAATCTTTTTTTTTTCGCCATTCAATTTTCAAATACTGGATGGGTATGTTTCTCTGTTTAATTCCTGTCTCTATATATCCTGTATATGCCGTCGTTGCTCATGGTATATAGTAGTTAATTCTACTTACCATTTTTGATGTATAGATATATGTATGTGGTGTTTTATAATAAGGTCAAATACAAGAATAACTAGTAATCAAAATTTAAAATGTGTAATTTTTTCTATGTAAAGCTTACTCGCTCACTCACTCACTCACTATTACTCTCTCTACGCAGTAAGTAAATCTATCTCTATAGAGGGTGGTCGTGTAAATTCTAAAAATGAGGGTTTCTAAAATTTTTTTTGAAGAAGAGTGAGGGTTTGGTATACCCATCTGAAAAACACGTGATAGTCATGTGACTTCATCTTATTATGTATATTTTTATATTTAATTATTTAATTATTTAATTATTTAATTATTTAATTATTGAACTATAACCTAAGAACAACCACTAATACAGCTACCGATAATATAACCACACCTAAACACACTGCTAGTACACCTATGCTACTAGCTGGAAACTCGTTACGAGTAGTCAATAATCTTTGAACATTGAAATATCTATAAGTTCCAATAGATAAAGTTAAACATGCAATTAAAAGGAAGGACAATCCAGTGGCCTTACTTAATCTTTGTAATGTATCATCATCTAAATCACCTGGTAAATTATCAGATTTACTCAATTTTAATAATTGAGTGACACCCACACCAATTGATGCTAAACTTAATGATGTACGTAACCACGCTAAAAACGTTCTCTCTGAAGCTAAATGATCTCTAGCAACTGATCCCTTGTTCTCTAATAACAAAGATCCATAATTGAGGAATGATTTTGGATTCTTAATAGTGGCTCGTCTAGGTGTGAGTACAGACGATTGTCTTCTTATCACGTCTTGTGGTTGTTGTTGGATAGCATCATTATCTGAACTCGTGGCACTGTAGTTTCGTCCCTCCGTTGGTGGTGGCACTATTGGAGATCTATTTGACATTGTGGATATGTATATATTTATATTAGTCTTGTGAGATAATTGTAATTCAAGAGATGAGCCAGCGGATAGAGATATTAGATGTTATCGGTGTTTAAATGAGGTAGGTATGTATATTATAATTTAAGACACATAAATTAACCGTTGGAAAGAAAAATGAATGGTATAAGTTAGCAATTGTGCACCTTTATCTGTTAACCGATAAACATGGAGTTATATACAATTTACAATAAACTAGTTGCATCACATAGTTAATGATAGATAGGTACAATATTTAAATTTTACACAGTTCTCGGTCACGTTTAAATTCGCAAGCGATCAGCACTGTGGGGGCATTAAAGTATTTATCAGGTACAACCACCACTACTACTGTGGATACTCTCTTCCAGATTTAGATCTTTTAGATGAGGCAGAGAAGATACAAGATATAAGTTTATTACGCTGATCATATGTATCTATTATTAGATCATGTTATCTATATAACTTCATTAAAAAGTAGTACCATGCCCACACATGGCTTTCGTCTATAAAAATCGTATAAAGACCTTAGAGTGACTCAAGTTATGTAGTATTGAAGCCATATTCATTATAGAAATGGCGGACAATGTCTTATCTATGGCTGGACCCTGCTTTTTTTCAAAAGGTGCAGATACAAACCATAATAACTATGCTAATCTAAATTAAAAAAAACATGTATTGTTGTTAGTAAATACAGTCAGAAATGGATCAAAGTGATTAAGATATGGACATACTGCAAAGCTAAATAAGAAAACTATTGTAACATATAATGATCCACTTTCATATAGTGCATCCTTATCCTTTCTAAATACAACTCTTTGTAATCTGAAATATCGTATAACACCAATTAAGGCAGAAATGATGCCGCTAACTAATGAAAGAATTCCAATTGGTTTACCAAAAGTGTTAACTATACTAATATTATGATATATATCATTAATTAATTGTAAATCTGCAGATGTCGATTTTTTCATTTCATCAACTTTCAATTTAAGATTATCACTAACTGAATATTTTGTAAATTGAATCATTGTCACACCCAATAATACAAATGATATACAAGTTCTGGTGTATGCTAACATTGTTCTTTCTATAGATAGAGAATCTCTAGCTGGATTCCCCGAGGTCAACGTGTGAGTTATTAATTTTGATACCTTAGATGAAATACTATTTGATTGTTTTGTTTCGTCATTCTGTGATTGATCCTGTTGTACTCTCTGACCAGAACTGGTCAATTCCTCAAGTTCTATACTTTGAACATCTGGAGGTATCTCTGACATTTGATGATATTGACCTAAGAAAAAGAGTAAAGTGTTCTTTGGAAGCTCTAAAATGAAATTGTATTTTTTTTTTATTATTATTACTAGTGCGTGGGTTTATTACTAGAAACTCAGCATAAATATCATATAATTAGTAAATATTAAATTTAATTATTAAATACAAGAAAAAGAGAGTTGCTTAGAAAAGATTGTTGAGTTGATCAATAATTGATCTTTATAATATGACATAATGAAAAGATCACACACTAAAAGTTAACAAAAAAATATAAGTTAGTAAAATAGAAGAATATTGTAAAATGAAGAAAAGCATATCATATACATACAGCAAATAACACTATAAATAGTAAGAATAATTCTGCCTTACCAGCTATGAAATTGTTTTTACCAAATAGGAAATTCAAATTGATATAAAATCTCATATATCCAATTAATAATGAATAAATAGCCATACCACAAAGTAATATACCTAATGGTTGAATAAATTTATTATACAATGACATTTGATTATTCAATTTTTGTAATTCTTTATCTGTATAAGTATTATTAGTTAATATATTGATCATAGTTTCAGATAATAATTTCTTATATAATTCAACAACAGTTATTGAAGACACAAGAAATGTCAATGCCACTCTAATATAAGCTAAATATGATCTTTCATTAGCTAACTGATCTCTTGTTATTGAATTTATATTAGGAGTCAAAAATCCAAATTTACAATAATCAAGGACTTCCTGGATAATCGATTTAGAAGGTTCCGTTGTTGTTGTTGTTGGATCATCAGTCGTGGACTCTTCGGAGTCTATTGAATCATTTTCATTGTCAGTTGATAATGATTCATTATCATCAAGTGTTCTTGTTGGACTGGCTTCAGTTTCAATTCTTATAACATTGGGGGCAGATTGTCTTCTCGAAAGATTCACGTTATTAGTGGAAACTGATTGACCTGTACTGATAGTAGCCTTCAAGGGATCCATTTGAAACTCGTATATAATGATTAATTGTATCAATGAATAGCAGTAGATTAAGATCAATGATTGTCTTGTCATGGATATTTTAATGAAATTCCCTGTAAAATTGGTGTATAGATGTTTTTCTTCTTCGCTTAAATTCTGGCGGCATTTCAACTGCATTTGGAATTTCATACTTCCGGGTATTTTAAAACTGCGAAGCATGTATAATTTAGTACTAGCAAATTATATTGTACAAAGAATGATTTATAAAAAGGAGAAGGGAGGGGGGGGGGGGGACCACTGGGGATAACCAAATGATCATGCAAAGAGAGGAAATGAAGTAAAAGTTACACTAATGAGAAAAAGAGAAAAAAATTAAGCTGTTGTTGTGCTAATGGTGACAGTTTTGTACGTTCTGTTGGTTCCAACAGTACCTGATAAGGTACCTAAACCGATGGTTCCACTAGAAGGAACTGCAACAGTGGAATAAAATGAGGTGAATTTTTGTGAATACAAGGATGCAGCAGTTGTTGCCACTCCGTTAGTGGTGTAAGTGACCCAAACAGTGGTGTATGACTTGGTGGTTGTTGATGAACTTGAATCAGAATCAGTTCCCGCGGTACCAGTTGTGAGGGTTGTGAGATCACTTGTGATGGAACTTGAACTTGAACTCGAAGTAGTTGTTGGAGTTGTAGTAGCCGCTGTAGTGGTGGCAGCAGTAGTGGTAGTAGCAGCAGCAGCAGCAGCGGCGGCGGCGGTTGTAGTTGGAGTAGTGGTGGTACCAGTAGCCGCCGTGGTAGTTGTAGCAGCAGCAACACCAGCAGTAGTGGTAGCACTTGTAGTTGGAGTTGTAGATGTAGTGGTACCGGTAGCGGCTGTAGTTGTAGCAGCAGCAACACCAGCTGTAGTTGTTGGAGTCGAAGTGGTCAAACTGGAGGTTGTGGTAGCTGCTGCTGCAGCTGCTGCTGCCGTTGTAGTGGCGGCAACTGCTGTTGTAGGTGTTGTAGTAGCTGTAGTTGTTGGAGTTGTAGCAGTAGTTGCACCGACAGCTGTAGTGGCAGCGTTATTTGCTGTTGTGGTAGCAGCTGTTGTAGTAGTATCGACTGCTGCTGTGACCAATACTTGTGAAAGGAGTAACAGAAGTATTTTGTTGAGGTTCATTATGAGTTGTGTATGTGAATTGTGAACTTAGTTTGGAACAGCGCTGTTTCGGAAATAGTTATGGAAAAATTAAGAAAAAGAAAGGATGGTTCGAAATTGATCGGGAGAGAAAGAAAAATGAATGAATGATTGATCGAAAGGTTAGTTATATGTTTAATGTGTTCGTTGCAAAATCTTCCTCTAACTCTCCCTTGCAATAAATAATAAAACAAGTTGAATAGTGAACGACAAATCGTTGGTATTTAAAGGATCAAAGCTTTCAAACAAGAAAGCTTTTTCCAAAAAGAAATTCCTAAAAAGAAAAGAACAAAATTTTTTTTTAGTTTTCACGCGTACATAGTTAATGAATTATAAATCCGTTAAATCAGGATACGTGCTCACTATACGCGTTCTTGGCGTTATATATTCATTAAAACGTCTATATATAATATGTCTTTTAATAAGAGAAAATTAAAGAACTACTAATAAGTAAGGTTAATATGAGTTCTAACATTTGGTGTAGATATATATTTATATAAATTATATGTCTTTGAATTGTGAATTGTGTAGCGTGATGACACATAGGTCAATACCAAAAACGTAATACGAAATAAAATTGTTGCTTTGCTCAGCTGTGGATCTCCAAAGTTCGGACATTGAACCTAACCTTCTAAGGATAGGTTTAATTCCGCGAATCCGCGTGTGGTGTATACAAATATAGATATAAAATGATACGTACATTGAATCCGAGAAACATTTTAGTTACTATTTTTTTTTTTACAAATGCTGGGTAGATTCAGATTTCTGCAAGGCATGGCTTATACGTATATAACTACGATGATTTACAGTTTTTGTTTTTACTCAAGATATCGTTAATTAGTTATACAGCAATCATTTGCTTAGTTCAACTATGTCGTGTGTCTTGAGTGACCACTGAAAACTGATTATTTTAGTTTTTTTTTCTTGGTATAGGCGCAAAATGCCAACACTAATTATGTAATTAAGTATAGACCTAGAACTCTGTCAACCAACCAAACAGTAATACTCTCTTTAGTATTGTCTAACTCTCGAATAAAGTCTAATTAGTAGCACATTGTATGTAGTTAAAGGTTCAAAAAAGTTTTCAACTTTTCCACCTAGACGAAAGAAAAAAAACTTGTTACCTGTTCAATCAGGACTATTACGTAATTGTAAACTAAAGAACAAATACTACTTCCACACCCCCCTCCCTCGTGGACTGTTGAGATTATGGCCGTAGTAAACTGATAACAATGGTTACTTTATTTATTAGATCTCTGCCGATATGTCTATATCGTACTTAATATGACAAAGACAAATACAACTATGCATCATTTAACTATCACATCCTGATTTATAAGGTGTAGTTGTCTGAGTTTTTTTTTTTGTTTAGTTTCGTGCTTTTTCCATTGTACTTGGGGCTTCCATTTTTGAAAAAAAAAGCTTTATGAATTTCAACGCCTCCTTAACATAAGGTATAATACAACAAAAAAAATATCTATATATAGTGAGTGGATTGTTAAATACAATATATAATTTTTACACAATGTGATCTATTTGAGTTCTTGTAGTAAGTTGGGCCAACTATTTCAGGTTAGCTTCCTTGGCCTTTACCTTCTTCCCCCCTTTCCTTCCTCTCTGTAAACCACTACATATTATCTCACTCTTTACTGAATCATAATTAGTGCTTATTTTTTTTTTTTTGATACAGCTCGGATACCAGTCTCGGTCTTTTTGTCCTATCACTATCATAAACCGAGCAGTTTCTATAAAGCTTTGATAAAGCTTTGGTGTTCTGTTTTTGTTTTGATTTTGCTCTGCGCTTCGTTGTAAACATTCAAGCCTACCTTTATCTGGCCACAACTTATTCTAGATATGTATAAATATTCCATGCAACAAGCGGTAGCTTGAATCGAAATTACATAAGCTGCTAAGTTGATTTTAAAGATTGTAAAATGCAAAAAAACTAATTTAATATAACAATTAATATAAAAATTACACTATAAAATTACTTACTGATATGACCAACGAAATTGATTTCCTTGTAATCAAGATGAACAAAACTTCTCTCCACAAATGGTAAAGTCTCTATAGCATATTGAAGTGATTCACCAAGATCGTGGCAATCCTTCATAGTCAATTCTGGATTAACAATGACAATATCAACTTCAACATTAACTAAATCACCAACGTGATACATCCGGAAATTCTTAATTCTCTTAATATTCTCACTAAATCTATTAATCATGTATAACACTTCTTGGATATCCTCATTGGATGCACTAGCACCACTTAAATTGTTGATATGTTCAAATGCGATTCCAGCCCATTGATAAATGACATACACACATAACACTGCAGCACCAGATGAATCAAGCCACCAAGAATCGGTCAATGATCCAACAATTGGGAAAATTATAGAAAAGAAATTGAAAACGATATCTGTTTTAGCATCCTCTGCTAATGCTTGCACTGATGAATTATCAACACTTTCACAAACAATATAACAAACAATCTTAATTAAAATAGTGAAAACCATGATTAATGCAGCTAGTTTAGTTAAATCAACAACTTCATGAGCTCCATTCATTAATTTATCAATAGAAGTGATCAACACTTGAGAGAATGACACAATAATGATCACAGAGAAAACAAGCACACCAATTGGTTCTAATCTTCTTCTTCCAATTGGGAACATGGATGATTTTCTAGATGAAAGCTTATTAGCTATGAAAATAATTAATGTAGACAACAAATCTAACACGGAATCCACTAAGGCAGCAATAATGGACATGGAACCAGTCAAGAAAGTCACCACAATTTTACCAATTAATAGAATAAAATTAATGAAGAAGTTAACATTGATAGCAATTTCCACAAATCTGCTATCATCTTCACCAGATAATCCCATTCTTTTACCACCTTCGATGTCTATATCAGCTGGTGTCCCCAGAATTTGGTTTTGGGATGACACCGAATCATTTTGACCATAATTTTCAATCATGGACATATGAATCCCTGAATCAAGTAATTTATCGATAGCTTCATATCTATCAATTAAATCATTTTGTTCTTCATAGTATTTCTTTAATCCTGGTCTCTTCATATTTTTTAATTCTTCATCGGACCTCCTCTTTAAAGACCAATCAATTATATTAGAAGAAGCGCCGATCAATTTCAATGGTCTCATTGTTCTCAATGAATCAACTCTTTTAACCAAAGCTTTAACATCCATAACGATCGAACTACGTCTACGTTCTATCGTGGTTGGGTTAGTCACAGCTAAAATTTGTCTTAAATCATTGGTATCACCTATGTAAGCTTGCGGTTCCGGGATATCAGAATCATCCGATGAAGTTCTATCAATGTAAAAATCCACGGATGTTGGATCAGGTGCAGCGGAATTAGAATTTGTAGGAGACACAGATTGATAATTACTTTCCTGATGTTCTAGTAAAGTATCATGTTGGGTCAATTTTCTATATTTCTTTGTGTTACTCATTGTAAAAGGAGTTACTGTAAAATCAAAAAAATTATATGAATCAAGTGAGGATTTCTTTTTGCAACTAACAAAGAATCTAACTTCAATTAAGTTTGAATTGTAGATGAAATTGATATGATAAAACCTATTTTGTCTCGAGGAATATATTTTATGAATAAAACAGCAAGTTTAACTAAAATTGTAGTAACTAAAAAAAAAAAAAAATTACAAAAAAAAATGTGTTGTATGTACATTTAAGGTTTATCGGCTGTATTGTATAATGCACAGCCTTTATAACGGAGAAGGGGCAGGGACCCAAACATCGGATCTTTAAAAAAATGGTTACATCATGAAACATTAACAATATATATATATATAAAAAGTAAGTACATTTATTCTATTTTTTGACATTCAGCATTTCATCTAATAGAACTGGTCCATGAAATTCAGGGTCCTGTATTTTATCCACGCACCATTTAGCCACTAATTGGGTAGATATTGCCGGTCTAATAATTCCATCTAATAAATTTCTCAATAGAGTATCATTAATTCCATTAGCTAAACTTAATAAATTCTTAATCTTGGATCTAGTATCATCTTGTGTATTGTATTCATCAAACATAAATCCTGGACGCATAAATATTGGTCTCAATTTAGGTTGTAATTGATATAATTCATATTCTGCTCTTCTCTTTGATTCAATGTATCCAGATGGGATACCAGGGAATCCTCTATCTGCAGACACATAAACAAATGCAGGTTTACTATCTGGGTTAACTTCAATTAATGTTTCCCCCAATATTAAAGCACTCTCTGTATTCATGGCATCGTAGGTGTTATTCAAATATGGAGTTTTCTTCATTGGATTTGATGTAGTGAAAAATGATTCAATTTCATTGAAAATGTCATCATTAGATCTGACAACTTTCTTGTAATCTTGATTTTCGAGGAGAATCCCTATAGAGTGTACAACACCATCGACATCTTTCAATTGATCTTTGAAAGTATCTGGTTTAAAAATATCACCTTTAGTCCATTCCACTTTATCAACCCAAGCGTTATCCCTTGGTGATAAATGTTTTGGTTTAGATCCAGATGAACTTATTGAAGTGACTTGGATCCCTCTTGAGATTGCATTCTCGCATATTCTGCGACCTATATCATCACCCCCCCACAATCGGAGTTTATGAGTTAGTAAAATCATATATAGACTCTATGGTTTACAGTAAAATATGCATACCTAAAAACCCATTACCTCCAAACACGGCAATTGACTTAGCTATATTAGTTGCAGACATTAGTATTAATAACTTATTTGATTAAATCTACATAAGCATACACCATGAGTTAACCTCTAGAACGAAATCCATCTGATAAATTATATACACAAAAAAAGGTCGTGCATCACATAAAGGGTTACCCGACCACTCTTTCTCTCAACACAAGAAAAAATTCAAATTTGAGTCACCCACGCACACTGATACTCTGAGACCTCTCTCGCTCAGCACACTCAGTTTTTTTTTTTCAGCTTGGTTGAAATTTTTTTGTATTAGAAAAAAAAACTTGATTACTGTATTCTCCTTCTTGATTTATCATAGAACCCATACTTAAATTTATATATATACAAAATGGTATGTTTCACTAATTATGAGATAGACCAACTTAAAGAGAACAGCATTAGCAAAAAATATGGATTTTCATCCATACCACAACATAACCAATAAACCTCCCAGGAAAAGAAAAAAAAAACTGCCCAAGAGCAATATCAAAGACAATATTCACACATATCATTGCAATTTCATGAACTTAATTGAATCAGAATCCAATTATTATCGATAAACTGATCTAGTCAGTGGTAACCACAAGTTTGACACGAAGAATTTAAATTAATACCAAATGTCAAGGGTAGAAATCAAGAGACTTTCCAACATTTACTTTAATGGTCATACAACTAATATATTATTCAGAATATTGAATTACTAACATTAACATTTTCATCTTTTTAATAGGACTCCAAGACTCCAGTTACTTTAGCTAAGGTTATCAAGGTTTTAGGTAGAACCGGTTCCAGAGGTGGTGTCACCCAAGTCAGAGTTGAATTCTTAGATGATTCTTCTAGAACTATTGTCAGAAACGTCAAGGGCCCAGTCAGAGAAAACGACATCCTATGTTTGATGGAATCTGAAAGAGAAGCTCGTCGTTTAAGATAAATTTATTATTTGTGTGTTCAAGTTTTAAAGAATATTTACTACACTTTTGAAATATCCCAATAAAAAATTTATAATATCATAATAATATATTACTGTTCCCCCCATTACATTTGTCATATTGATTCACTTACTCCTTATTCAATTTTTAAAGAGATATTAAATTCATAAGTAAAAGTATAGTAGCATTTAGAAAGAAAGTAAAGAAGAAAGAATATGTATCACGTGACTATAGTTTTTTTTCTAAGAAGAAATTTTCGCAGTCACAAAACTTTCCCAATACGGAAGAGATAATTTGTGTTTTTTCTTGAGAGAGAGAGTTGTGTAATACTCAAAATCTCATACTTGAGTTATCCACTACGGATTCAAAACTTAGGGATAACATCTGAGTTATTATAATTTTTGAAAGGGGGTAAGGTAGCATGAACCCGAATTTACGTGTTCTGCTTTTCCATATAGCGTATACGTGTAGCGTTGATGTTCCGATATAACCTTTACAAGTAATCGCTCTTACTTTCTGTAACTAATGTATAGTTAATATATTTTGATAGCATTTATAGTATTAAATTAATGATACGATTTTTTGAATATCAGAGGGGGGTTCATCTATATAGTTTATTACTTAAAGAGTGTAAATTTAATTTTTGACAGTTTCGGTTCTTGAGGGTAAGTGGGGGAAATGAAGGAGTCACCGACAAGTTACCTATGTAGTCAATGTGTTGAATTTAGGACAAAAGAAAAAGGAATGAAGTGTGCACCATATCACATTTCTTCACACACATCAGACGCGTAATATATTTTGAAGAATTTCCTATAGTGGTAATTTTCTTTGTATGTACAATGTAAATTGATTAAGCCTATGATTGCCGGTTATAAACATTTCTAAGTATGTTGTAGTTAGCTTATGTCCAACTTTAAAACCTACACTGTACACGTATTTATTAAACCTATGTATAATTATCGGGCCGATATTAATCCGGGGTGCCGTAAATACAAATATGGAATAACTAGATTGACTTGTTTATTAAATGTTCACAACCCCACAAAAGTTTTACCCAATTAGAGATATGTTTTCATTTAGTAATCTACAAGAAAAAAAAAACTAAATCTTGTTTGTTGATGATCTCTTCCCTGTATAAATTTGTCTCAGAGATTCTTCCATGCCTATTTTGATGTTTACTGTTTTTCCACCTTGTATATGAGTGTTTATTTTTAAGTAAGATAATGTATTATGTGTTGTACCTACTTATAAATACTGCGTAAAACTTAATAAAATCAAAGTTGTTTAGGTGGCCATTTTAGAAAAAAAATCAAAACTCAAAAGATGCGTTAAATTAGGAAGAAAGTGTTGCCTAGATAATGAGGAGATATTATTTGAGCCTCGAGGGTCCAACGAGCCCTTTGAATTATATTGTAGAGTAAAGTAATCAGGAGACAACACGAAAAATGTATGTAATAAATTGGTAACCTAAAGCCCGAGGAATTATTCTACTAAAAATAAGAAACCAGTGTACTTAATAAATAGTACTGTCTAGGAGATGAAGTCATCACAAGCTATGTGAATCTTGGATGAGTCGGAACCAGGGAGACGGTTAACTCAAATTTACAAGTCAGCCAAAAAAAAAAGGCTGACTGTATATAATTTTTAAATTTCTACCCGAAATTAGTTCAGTTACATTTAATAAACTTTTATTCTTTTAGTTTTGAGTTCATGTATAATTTCTAAAATCCATCCAAGATATATGAAACTAATTAAAACGTGATAAACGTGAATTCAAGTAAATATTGATATAAATTAATTACTAATTAAACAATAAGATTATAAATTGCACCCCACAAATAATTATACAATAAAAATAGGTAAAATGCTGGTTATTCCCATACGGCCCAAAGTCAAAGCTTTTATTTTTCTTTAATTTCCATTATCCTTGTCTCTTTATTTCAGTATGAAATAGTATATTGCATGCATTAACATCTGATGACATTTTTTTTTGTTTTAATATTGATGCTATCTGTGCAACCTATTTATCTTGTCTTCTAGAAATATAAATCAAGACATAAATAAATAAATTAACTAAAATGCAAGTGTATTTTTAGAATCAAAAATGGCTCTTAATTTTTTTCTTTTTTTTTTTTTATGTCTATGATGACTGCGTTTAAACAACTAGATTACATGCTTTTTTTTTGTGATTCTAATAAAAGAAGTCTTAAGCAATAGATAACTAGATAACTAGAATAACATAAAAAGCACTTAGAAGCAAGATGAGAAAAGCCCTGATGTAATGGATAATTGACTATTTAGTCAATGATAGAAAAAACTTCTAGGTAGCATAGCAAGACCGATTTGATATGATTTTTTTTACTATAATTAACAAAGGGTAGTGGTTTATAGTATCTTCTAATGGGATAGAAAGGCAGTAAGTATTGTGATTGAATATCATTGTTCTTATACTCTTCGCAGATATTAAGCATGCGCAAAGTGACCCACAATATTTATTTCACTGCAACCCACCACACACAACTTTTAATCATTTTGAAATCCACTTATGTTTATTATTTACTACAACATTTCAATAACCAATAAATGAGATCACGTTTTCTTGTATTTAATATGAATTCAACATTTTGAATTTACTGAAAGACTTCTAGACACTCTCTCTCTCTCTTTTTCTGCTTTTCCTTCTTCATTAGCTTTTTCTCTTTTTTTTTTGGTGGTTATATCGTAAATGATAAAGTAACGAGATGAGCACGTAGGATATCTTAAAGTTTTGGGATATATTTTATTCTATTAATACATTTCATAATTTAATTTATAGTAATGTCGTAGAAATATATTTCTAAGTAATTTGATAACTTATGGTTTGAGTATAAATTATTTTTATTATTTTATTTTATTTTTTAACTTTTTGATGAATTGTGTAATTCCAAAAACAATAGGGGCGCCCCATGCTTCCTTATAATTAAACAATTAAAGTTATACATCCCTCATTAATTGGTTACTTATTGGAGCTTGTTTCTTTTTTTTCTTTTTTTTCTTTAATATAGGTTGAGAGTGTGACCCCCCCATCACTAAGTTTATGGTACTTAAATAAAATGCAGTGATTGCGGGTTCGGCTATCTAAAAACTAAAGCAATACTGATGTAACTAAATTTGGTCTCATATAATTTCAGAGGGAAAAGCTGTCAAAAAAAAATGTATTTTTAGGTCAGGTTTGTTACATAATGACAACTAACTAACTCTCCCTAGCTTGCAGGTTATTTATACAAAGTGGTACACAGTTGTTATGTAACTATCTATGAGCAATTTAGAAGAAGAAAAAAAAAGTCACAGAGAAAAAACAAACACCGAGTTATACGATACTAATAATCCTACAGTTCCTACACTTTCTCTGTAGTTTTAAATTAGTGTAAGGTATCTAACTACACTATTTATGAAGTTTTTTATTTGTTTACAAAGCATTAAACCCGAAACCCTTATAGTCATTAAATTAGTCGCCTGATGCAGTGAATTGTGGTTCTAGTAATGTAAACTATTGACTTAATTCACCATTTAGTACAATAGATTAAGTGATGTATTGTACTTAATTTTGAAAATTACATTGTTTAATTTAATGTGAAACAAATGAAATAAACAAAACAAAGATAAGGGGGTACATATACTATGCCTCTATATGTGATATGTGTGTGTAACAAGTGTACGACGGAGATTACATTGTTACCACTTTATGTTTTTTAGTTAATATTGAAAAACAAGCTCTTTTAAAATGTCAAAAATAACAAAATGTGTGTATAATATGCACACTCTTAATTTTGCTAACATATATTCACAGGGAAATAAAAAAAAAAATAGGCATTTATCAAGGGTTGCATTTTTTTTCTTTTATTTATTTCATTAATATATCTCTATACAAATATTCAATGAATGAGTGCATTGTTTCAGGTTTGCTTAAAAGATTTTTTTCAGAAAGTTCTATGAGCAAGTAAATTCGTTTAGATATTTGTTACATTTTTTAATTGTATTCAAAATCTCATTAAAGATCGACTATTGTATAATAAAACTAGTCAAATAAAATTTATTTAAGGATTAATTGGTGGGGGTGGGGGTGAACCGAGATTAAGCTTGAGGGAGCAAGAGGAAGACTAAATACGATCGATTTTTAAGTATATAAAAATAAAATTAGAAAAAAAAAACGGGTTTTGAGAAGCCAAGCTAATGTAATGTGTAACCTTGTTAGGTTTTTTTTGGTGTTTTTGTGTAGTTTTTTTGGTGTGAAGAAAAAACTTTTGGTACTAAAATCTCTGAAATGGTCGATCCTTCTTCCTTCGTTTCTTTTTCAACTTCGTAAAATAATCTATATATCAAAGTATATTATATGATTAACCGTGGATAACTAAAATCATTTTATATCAATAAAAGCCAATTAACTAAAAAATTTAATAGATTAATATAAATATATATTAATGAAATTAGAATTTAAAACATCACCTGTTTGCTACCTCTGTTATTTAAAAATACAAATAAACCATAAACAAGGTAAACCATTAACTAAAAAGAAAAGTACCCGAGACCACAAAAGCTACCCAAAACTTTAAAAACACGCTTACCAAAATAATTATATATATATAATAACCTTTTTAAGGAAATTCCTCTTTTCTTTTTTCTAAGTGATAAGATGGAAAAATTATTTTTGTAAAGCAGTCAATATAAGTTGATTTTTACATAGTTAAAATGGCACGTTTAAGAGAGTCATAGAGTAAGAGTAAGATAAATAGCAAAAACCACTCAATTAATTGAATGTGTATATATCGGTTTATAAATTCAAAATTCATACATATAATTCTGTTGTTTTACTGTAGTTTGACTCACTTCTTCTGTTTAATTGTTTTTTCGGTCATTCGTTAATTTAAATTAAAAAAGAAAACTTGAATCTTGATATATAGTAAACTTAACCTATATCGAAACTAATAGAAAAGGAGATCTTCCCTTTTTTTTTTATTATTATTATTTTTGGTTTTTGGTTTTTTTAGTTTCCTTCTTTAAAGTGAAATTACGAGGAATAAAACTTGAACCACTGTTTGAAAGTGACTTAAATGTGCGTTGTGTATAATATAACCTCCATCAACTAACGTCCCCATCCCTAAATAGAGATCTTTAATCTGAGACTATAAATTAGAACTGAATATAACACAACGTACCTCAAGTGTGTGTGTTATTTTTTTTCTTTTTGTTTACCCTTTAATACGCCGTATAAGTGATATCATTTTAATATACACACAAGGGAGAGGAACACTACAACAAAAGAAAGTGTACCCTACCAAGACATTGAATTTATTGTCTAGCCATTTACTTGTTCTTGTAAATTACCTCCACTTTACAATATTCTCCTTTGTAACATTTTACGAATGGGACCTAGTTCACTCACTCACTCTATTACAATGGCAAACACAAAGTAAAAAACACATACACAAACACACACACACAAAAAAAAAACACGTAAAGAGTTAATGAATAGAGAACAATGAATTTTACTTAATAAAAATAATTTTTATTGTTACTTCCCTCCTTCTCCTCTTGAGGTTTGTTTAAAAATGGATAGGAGATGGGATTAATTAATTAATTGATAATGTATTAATATAATAAAGTTTATTTAAAAATTCTTAATGCGGAATTATGCAAGTGTTAAACTTTGAAATGAAATTATTTGAAACAATAGGTTTTATGTTGTATTTTAATTAAAAAACAACCCAAAGTTTATTTATTTTGTTATTTGTTGCAGCACGCGTGTTTTAAAAAATGGTTTATTAGAAGGGCCGTGTGTGTGTATGTTGTGTAAGAGTAATAATAATAATAATAAGGGGACACTAAGAGGGGGGACAGGGAATAGCTGAGTGGAGAGAAATTTGTTGGTTTATTTTATTGCCTTTTTAGAACCGAGAATAATGCGTGATGCGGGGTAATTATAAATAAAATTAAAAGTGATATACACTAATACACAATTGGGGATGGTATACACACACAAGATAAAAAAAAAAAAGAAATCTAAAATCAAGGCAGAGTAATTTAATGAGTATTAAGACAGATTTATGGGATATGTGGATAATTATGTGACGTGACTAAAAACCACATACAAAAAAAAAAAAACTAGACTAACTAAATTGAACAATCTAAGTTGATCTTTTTTATCGTTTCAGAGCCTTTTAAATTTTACCCATAACTTTAAATTTAATTATGCATAATAAATTATGTCGTACATCGTATGCTTTATTTTTTAAAATTTGTGTATTTGTTTTTTTTTTGTTATCTGTATTGTTTATTTTTATAAAAATAATGTACATACGTATATTGAGTTACCTTATTGTAAAATTGATAATTCATTCTTTTTTCCCCCTCTCATTATTCACTCTATTAATATAATACCCCGTGTATATGTATTATTCTATAAAAGAAAAAAAAAACTATTTAAACACATTGAATTCCCCGTTAATTTTCTACATTCCTTCTCTTAATCCTTTTTATATTCTTTTTTTTTCTCTTTCTTTTCTTTGTCGATGTTTTGACCTCTCGATATAATAGTATCTGGAATACTATTTAATCGTGGAATGGAAATTCTTTTCTACATAAGTTAATAAAATGGAAAAATATATATATAAAAAAAATATTTATATACCCTCTTTTTTTTTCTTTTTTTGGGAAAAATATACAAAATTATGATCAATCAATTAAGTCAACCTTTCCTTAACTTTGAACTTACTTAAACAATCAACCAACCAACAATTAGCTTTAACTTACACGAGGGATTACAAACATGATAGTGGTATCATTTGTTTACAAAAATTTTTCTTTAGAAATTTTCCTATTGATTCAATTTTCCTCCGGAATTTGAATTTTTTATAGATACACAAATTCAAATAATAGGATTATTTTCTCTTTAATTCCTTTGTTATTGCTATTAAAGCAAAAAAAAAAAGAAAATGAATTATGGACCAAGTTTTTTTACTTGATTTTAATTATCGGTGCTTATTTGTTTTTGTTTTTTTTTCTTTATTGATTTTGAAACCTATCATTGCTGGATGGAACCTTTAAAAATGATTTAGGACTCTATCAATTAAAAGAAATTGTTAATAACATTTTGATGCTAAATTTAATTTAAAAGAAATGGTTCATTTAATTTGAAATGCATATATTCCTTTGGGCTTGGAACACTCTTTGGAATGATAAAAATTTATTCAAATTCAAAGTTTTTTTTTCTTCCTAACATTTTGTTGATTTACTACTACTCACGAGAATACTTAATTGGATGGAAACAAGACGTATTCGACTCATAGAGAGTATAGAAATAACATACACATTGGGTTGAACTTTGTTCTTTTGGTTTTTTTTTCTTTTAAAGTTGGTTTTTTTGATTGATACTAAATTGACTTTGATTAAGGGGAAAGGGGGGTTTGACAGTATCAGATGGAAAGGGAAAATTCTTTTTTTTTTTTTTTGAAAGGGTTTTCTTTGATACTTTGTCATTCCTTTTAGAATATATGGGTCAAAACATGTATTTTTCCCTATAAACTTTATTTGGTTATTAAAGTTTGTTTTAAAAAAAAATTTTTTTGGATTGAATTTTACTTTTTTGGATTTTGATCTTTCGATTTGATTAAAACTTTTATATTGTTTTATTCTTATTTCAATTTTTTTTGTATATTATCCTTTAATTTTAGAATGTAAGAGAGAAAACATTCTAACTGATTCTATTTTGATAAGTAATACATTAAGTAGCATGAGTAAAAGCAAAGAAGGAAGTAGAGAAAAGGAAAAAAGAAAAGAAATAGTACAAATTTTCTGTCACCAGTTCTAGAGGGACATAATTATAGAACATTTGAACTTGATTGTGTCATCCATCAATACTATAAATGCGATGATTTTCATATTTACAATTAATTTGTTTAGTTTCAGTGTATGTTTGTGTGTACTATATATTGTAGATTGCTTAGTGTTGAGTTCTACGTAACACAGATTTGAGACATAAATAATTTAAAATTAGAAATGCTACAGAAAGCTGTCATATCTTGTTGTTCCATTGCCTTGTAGTGTTAAGTGTGCACATTTACTACCCTTTCAATCGTAAATTACATTTGAATGAGGAGGGGGGGCGCAATATAATTTTATCAAATATAATAATGGATTATAAATCTAGGGAAAACAAAAATGTGTAATTTATCAGTATGCATGTGAAATGCTTTTTTTTTTGTGACACTACTTGACGTAAACGATATTTTTTTGTACCTAAATCAAAAGACTTTTTTTTTAAAGGAGGGGATAGGTCACAGGATTAATTGAAGTATAATATTATTATAATTTAGTTCATAAAATGTGTCAAACTGATAAGAGAAGAAATTAAAAAATTTTTTTTGTGTAGCGAGTAAAGCTGCTTTGGTAAACTAATTAATTCCTAATTAAGATTTATTAATGTCCTATGGATTTAAAATACAATTTTGGCAGTGTATAAATGATTTATACAGGCTTTGAAATTTATAAATCATTTCGTTTATGTACCTTTAACTACGGTGAGTTAAAACTTTAGTAAAAGGGATAGAATTAAAAATTAAAAAAAGTGTGGGGTCATTTCATGGCTAAGAGTTCTTTTTTTTTGACTTATTTATTATTACATTATCATTCGTCTAGTTGAAGTGATATATGTATCATTGATTTCTTGACTTAGTTATACAAGTATTAAAATGAAAGACATAAATAAATTAAAAATCTTTTTAAAATTTCATTTGATCATCGTCAATCTTTGGGGGCCATGTTCAACAAAAAATTGAATTCCTCCTACATGATGTATCCAATATACCCACCGTATAATAGAAATATAAATCAAAATTCATTTATACTTGCTTACAAAACTTAAAGGATCAAAGACATAATTAATATATATATATGGGTTCTTATAATCTGTCAATTATGAAACAAGTGTTAATTAAATATTCTTATCATTCTTAATTCGTATGTATGGTGATTTTAATTTTGTTCTTTTATTAATACTAGTTTTATCAATAACTATTTATCTACTGTTTCATATTTGAATTTTATTTTTTTGCATTACATAACTCAATTAAAAATAAAAGAAAAGTTTTCATACACATACATACATACAAAAATGGCAACAAATAAAGTAGAAGATTTATCAGTTAATTTAAATGACGTTGATGGTAAATTTTTTGTTGATGTATCAAATTGTGATCATGATGAAAAATATGATGATGAATTCCATTTTAAAAAAGCATTAGATTCAAGAGAGGGGAGATCAACTCAATTGTATAATAAAAAAACTTTGGCTAGATTAGTAGCCGGTTGTATAGTATTATCTCAAGGTCATGATAGAGTTCTCCTAATTAGTTCATCTAAACATAAAGATCAATGGGTTTTCCCTAAAGGTGGTATAGAATATGATGAATTGGAAAATTTTAGACACACCGCTAGAAGAGAAACTTGGGAAGAAGCAGGTGTCACCGGTAAAATCATTTATAAATTACCCGTGGTGGAAGACCACAGATTTGTGAAACCCAAAAATTTACAAAAAGATTATGCAAACGTTGTTGATTTGAAAAATTCTGATGGTATTAAAATCCCAAGATCGGAATTCCATTTCTATGAAATGGAAGTTCACGAATTAAGTGATGAATGGCCAGAATCTAAATCTAGACAAAGAAAATGGGCTACATATGAAGAAGCTAAACATGAATTAATTAAATCAAAGAGACCAGAATTATTAGAAGCATTAAATGATTCAAGAATTAAAAAAGATTGTGTTTACATTAAAATAGATGACCATTCAAATCATATACTGGATGCTCAACCTCAAACTGATGACTATTAAAAAATAAAAAAAGTTACGTACGTGTGAAAGAACTCTTTGAATTTTTGTTTTTACTATATGGCATGAAAAATTTTATATAAATATATGACATTTCTTTAATTACCACCTAGTAATCCACTCATCATTTGTTGTAACATGTTTGTTTGTTGTTGAACAACAGTCACTTTGAAATAAAGTTGACCAATGGTATTCACTTTACTTAATAATGGTTCATATTTTTCTAATTGAGGTTTGTATCTATTAACTAACACCTTAAAATTTGGTGCATTTTCACTGGATGCTCTCTCAATCAATGATATCAATAATGATAAGAAATTCAATAAACTTGATTCTTCTAACACTTGTAAATCACCAGATGTAGTGAATTGAAAATTTGTAGATCTATCACTGGACTTCAATTTTTGGATTAACTTTATTAACCCCAAATTAGCATATCTAACATTAAATAAAATTAAATAAGGTAACACTAATCTGGATGCATAAATAGCAAAGGAATTAACGTTATCATTTTTTAAATAACTTTCAAATAATAAATCTATCAATAATTCAAGACTTTCTCCATTATTATCACCACTCAATAATAAATATGGTTCACTTAATGCCACTAAATCGGGATTCCCACTGTAATATAATTTCTTACCTAAAACAAAATTTAAATTGATGAATCCAATTTCATTATTAACCTTCCTTTGTGAAAATTTAGTAATTTCCTTTGATAAATTTAATAAATTTGCATCATCATTAGGTAATACATTCAAAAAATCAATTAATTTAATTAAATCTTGTTTCTTAAAATCTTGTAATGATTTATCAGTATCTTTATCAAATACTTCAATCATATATAAGAAAAGATCAGATGCCTCATCATATTTTTGGAATTCCATTAAAATCATAGAACTTTGATAAAGTAATTCAATTGCAGCATTATAATTTTGAGCATGGATGTATCTATTTGTGATTGATCTTATAGTTTGTTGAGCTTCATAGTATGATCCATTAGAGATTCTATTACACAGAGCGTGGGGGGGGGCGTATGGTTAGTATTATATTAGCTAAACGAATGAGATGAATTGTTTTGTTTTTAAAAAAAACATACCTTTCTTTAAATCTAGCTAAAGATTTCTGTAGTTTAGCTTGAACTGCACTCATTTAAGTTTATTTATATATATTGTTTATATAGTTAAAGGAAATCCATTTTACAAGGATTACTTACTATATAACGTACCGTTTTCTCGTGAATTTGAACAAAAAAAAAAAAGACAAAAAAAATCTGCCATTTTCAATTCACGGTCAGATCAGATGTACTCTTTGCTGAACATTCAATGTATTTATCCCAGAAGGATTCAGGATCATTGATACCCTCAATTACATTCCAACCTGGAGCTGGTTCACCTATGAATCGGAATCTAATTGATTCTCTGAAGCTGCAACTCTTGACTATCACCACTGGGGGGAATTCTGAATTGCCTACTTTATTTTTGATTCCCATATTCTTGAGTTCAAATTCTGGTAGCCACCAATCCATTCTTTTAATCGATGCCGAACAAAGGAATATAGTTTTCAAATTAGGAAATCTTCTGATATATGATTTAACTCCAAAGAAAAATATTGAGGCATCTATGTCCCCCAATGTTATGGAAGTAATTGTTTTGCTATTGACACTGAGTAATTCTCCGATTAACGTAGAGAAAATCCTAATTACACTTTGAGATTGAGTCTCTTGTAACCGTCTAACACGTTCCTTTTGTATTCTCTGTAATGTATGTTCTTGAAAATTTCGTTCTGATAATTTCCACATATGCTTGATTGGATCTTGTATGATTGGCGTAGAAGTAGTTATCTTGATGAACTTTAAATTTATTTTCTCCAAGACTAGACCCTTCTTCTCATTCCCCTTTTCCTTTTCCTTTTCCTTTTCCTTTTCCTTTTTCTTTTTCTTTTTCTTTTCTTTTTCCTTTTCCTTTTCCATCATCTTCTTCTTCTTCCTTTGAGATTTTTGAATATATTTTTTGCAAATAACCAAGGATAAACTCACTAGTGAAGGTGGTAACCCTTTTAAACATCCTCTTAAGAAATCTAAATCAAGTACCATCATTTTCAAATATTTTAATCTTGTATAGTTATGCAAGCTTGAGGAGAACTCTTGCATATCAAAACCCCCCCAACAATCGTAAGAATATTTATAATCCCAATCAATTAATATTGATTGAGTCTCCCAGTAAAGATATTGAAATCTGCGCAGATAGCTAATAGAAGGATGGCCGCTAGCGTGTAAAGATTCACCATCGAGACTATAATTGAACACCAACGGTTTAAGTCGAAATAAAGTTGTGTGAACCTTCTTTGTGATTTGAAGGTTAATCAACAAAAAGGTCAAATACAGTGATGGGTCCAAGTATTTAAATATTATATCCAATACCTCTTTAGGAAGTCTGTCTAACATCTGTGTGTAAACCCAAACTAATTATAGGGAACCCATTAAAACAAAAGAAGGGCGAAACGGCGCAAAGATGAGTGTGATCTGTTTTTTTTTTTATTTCTTCAACGATTTGTTTTGTTTTTATCCAAGTTGTTATTTAAGAAATTCTAACAACTCTCTATCAATAATGACTAACTTAGAGGAAGTACCATCGTTGCAATTGATAGATGAAAACAAAGAATTCAATGAAAATCTTTTACCGTATATGCAAAAATTCTATGATGCATCAGACGATAAAGGTTTAAATTATCATATAGTCTCTGTGTTTGGATCTCAATCTACGGGTAAATCCACATTACTCAATAACTTGTTCGATACAAAATTTGATGTCATGGATGAAACTAAGAGACAACAAACTACTAAGGGTATCTGGTTATCCCATGCAAACAAGATCGCCTCTGTGGATTCAGATCAAGGTCACCCCAATGATCACAACATTTATGTGTTAGACGTGGAGGGTGTAGATGGTAGAGAAAAGGCTGAGGATAAAGATTTCGAAAGAAAGTCTGCCCTATTTGCATTGGCTACATCTGAGGTGCTGATAATTAATATTTGGGAACATCAAGTTGGGTTATATCAAGGTGCCAACATGGAATTATTGAAGACCGTGTTTGAAGTAAATCTATCTTTATTCCATACTAATAGACAGAAGTGTCTCTTATTATTTGTTATAAGAGATTTCACTAGTGTGACTCCAATTGAAAACTTGAGTTATAGTTTGACCACTGATTTAAATAAAATTTGGCAGGACCTCAGTAAAGAGAATGATGGCGATCAAGATTTACAATTGACTGATTTCTTCGATTTAAAATTTGAATCTATTGCTCATAAACATTTCCAACCTGAAAAATTCATTCACGATATCAGAGCATTGGGTGATAAATTTTATGAAGAAGATGAAATCTTGAAACCAACTTACCATCGTGGAATTCCAATTGATGCTTGGACTCTTTATTCACAACAAATTTGGGAACAAATTGAACTAAGTAAAGATTTAGATTTACCAACACAGCAAATACTTGTTGCCAGATTCAGATGTGATGAAATTTCAGAACAAGCTTTCATTGAATTCGAGAAGGACTTTGCAAACACAGATTTCACTTCTTTCAATGATGATCCAAAGGAATTATCTAAGGAATTACAAAGATTAAGAAACAATGCATTGGATGTTTACGATAATCAGGCTTCCCGTTACATGAGTTCTGTTTATTTAGAGAGAAAGGCTACTCTGCAGGGTAACATTGATTCCAAATTGAAAGAAGTTCACACTGAGCAACTTGAGAAATTGAGCAAACAAGCGATCAAGGCCTTCACTGAAAACATCTCCCAGGCAAAGAAACAAAAATCTAAATTACCATATCAGGAACTCTTGGATAACTCAGCCAAGGAGGTCCAAAATAATTTCATCAAGGAGGCCACTGTGTTCCATTTTGCTGAGGCCTATAATTATAACAGTGCATTGGAGAGACTCAAAGAATCTATTCTTGAAACTTCGGGTCAGTTGAAACTCAAGGAAAAATCTAATCTTGTCTCTAGATTGACAAAGAAGTTTCAACGTGTGTTTAAGGAAGACGTTGTTGATACTTTGAGTAATCCAAGCAAGAACTGCTGGGACATTATACTAAAGGATTTCTATGAAAAGAAGTCAAATTATTTAAAACCTTACTACAACAATGAAACTGGAGAATACAATTTCAATCTAGGATTACCAGTTAAAGACAATGCAGCAACTGCATTTGAATTAGAAAAAACATTCTGGTTGAAATTTAAGGATATACTACATGATTTTATCACTGAAGATAGTGTTGCCAGAATTCTTAGAAACAAATTTGAAGATTCCTTCAAGTATGATGAAGAGGGATTACCTAAATTATGGAAAAATACGGTGGATGTGGATATCCAATATAATAAGGCCAAACTGGAAACGTTTTCTTTGTTGCCGGTATTTGCTAATGCTGTGTTGTTAGATACTGGTGAAGAAATATTACCTGATGTCGATATTGCTCATGAAGATGATGATGATGATGATTACTCAGCTGAAGATGAGAATCCACATAATTTTTCACATTTGTTAACAAACAAACAGCAGAACAACATCTCTAGAAGATTAAAGAAGGAGACGGATGCCATTTATGTTGAAGCTAAAAGATCCATTGTCTTGAGTACAACACAAATTCCTTTGTATATCTACGGTATCATCGTTGTTCTAGGTTGGAATGAATTCATGACTGTTTTGAGAAACCCATTCTTGTTTATGTTGAGTATCATTTTGATCACTGGGTTGTACTTTGCCTATAACACACAAATGTTGGGCCCAATGTTGAGTGTAGCTAATGCAATGCTGGTTCAGGCTAAGACGGTGGCCAAGGAAAAGTTGAAGGACGTCCTGTTAGATGACAATGAGAGATCTGCTGTCTCAAGAACCAGTTCTCAGGTTTCCTATGAAGAAATTGAATTAGACAGTCTTAACACTAATGGTGTTAAGCAACAGCAACAAGAATTGGTGGGGGAAATAGCCAAGCCATCAGAAGCTGAAGACGAGGAATATTGAATTCTTTGATGCTACCTATCCGGAAAAAAAAATTTGCATTCTATATAAACTTATTTGAAATTCTACGTTTCCCCTCCTTTGTTCTTTATAAAAATTTATATATATATGAAATACCACTATGATATTATCTATACAATAAGAAATTAGTAAAAAAAAAAGTTTTTAAAGGTGTCAAAAAGGAAAAATAAAACTCCCCCACCAGGACTCGAACCTGGAACCTTTCGGTTCGTAGCCGAACGCGATAACCATTACGCTATGAGGGAAGTTTCGGGGCTTCAAACACCGTGGAATGCCATCCCATCAAATTTTATCAGAAACAATATCTAGGAAAAATGTGATTTTTAGTTGAACCAGATAAGCTACAAGATTTCAAATAACTTTAAACTATCTGTTAAGATTATATCTACCTATATAATGTTTTAAAATTGCTGTATGCAGTTTGAAACAAAACTTAGATGTTTTCTTAAAATTTGAAATTTTTGAGATTTCTGGATTTGAAAATTTAATCCATTTTAGTTTATTTTTTGTAATTTTGAGTTGAATACAGTTTATAATTTAGTATAACAAGCTAATATTTGGTAAATAGTTAAATTAGGAATTCAAAAATGAAACTTTAGGTTTGCAAGGAGGTTTGGTCTACAAGGCACACACACTATTGGCCGTTTTAATCAAGACGTCTATTCAAAAAACCATTTGAGTGGGTGGATTGATTTCAGACTGATTTTAGTTAGACTGAAAATTGAGAAGAGTGAAGTACCCTAGTATGAAACTATTATGATGTAATATGATCATTTAAATGTTAAAAAAACTGGCCTGATTGAAAATATATATTTTTCATAATCATGGCAAGGCATGCCCCCCCCCACCCCTCGTTGTAATTTTTAATTCTTTTTCTCACTCAAACACTCGCTAACTTTATTAGTGGTAATTCTGATTCCCTAATATGCTACACTATAAATCTGATTTTTGGAAACAAAAAAAAATTTGATTCCAAATTTTTTGGAGCGAATTTAGTTAGTTGTATGTAATTCTGATTGTCTAACAAAATACCAATTTCTCTCTATTCCTTTTGTGACACAAAAATTCTTGATGCTGGTAAAATTGTTCCAAAATTAGGCAGCGGCGATAGAAAAAATTATTTGCTGCTACTACTTACTTACCTGATTGATCTGTGTGAATCTGTATAATGTGTAATGTATACATAATTTTATCAAATTTACAAAGTGGCTTACATGGATAATTCAGTTATAAGATAAATTCGAATTTATTCGATGAAATAGTAGGCTAGGTTTAAGTAAAAAGAAAAATAATAGGGGAAGTAAAGGAAGCCCACTTGCTTCAATCAGGAAAAATGACATAAGCAAGGAAGGACACATGATCCCCCATTTACCAGTATATAACAAAACCCATCAATAAAAAAAAGAACCAGACATTAAACAAACCAACTATTCAACATAAGTAGCTAGGAAAGGTATGTACCTTAATGCTTGCAAGTGCATTCAGCAGTTTCACAACAACAACCCTTTTCAGCAGAGCAGGTTTGACAGGAGGCAGGACATGGACAAGGCATTTTTGTAGAGTTAGTAGTTTTCAAAGTTAAGATAGTAGTTGTATTAAAGATTAATAAACTGTAATGATATAAAAGAAAAGACAGAGAACTAGGAAATGAAGTAGAGAAAGTTAGGGGAATTTGCCCCCTATTTATACACCAAATAATTGGAGTGGAAAGACAAAACAAGACAGGTGTAGATTAGATAAATTACCTGGAACAAAATTGTTATGTTCCCGAAATTGCATTTACGTTGTCCCTGTACGCTTTACCTCTTTGTTCCACCAAGTCTATATAATTCTGTTATATAAACTGGTTAACAGATATCAGTGAATTTTTATATTTAATTTGATATATATATTGTGGGGGTTGAATATATATATAATAGGTGATTAATGAGATAGGTATATGAAGGCAATAGAAGGATCATAGATCTATAACCGAGTGGATCAGTGAAGAACCCCCAAAAAAATCTTGTGGATTCCTACAAACCACAATTTTATTCCTAAATCCATAAAGGACAAATGGCACATGAACGGGGTATGAACACCCGTCCGCGTAAACATTGTCGTCTACGTGGAATGGCAGTGGTGTAAGTGTATAGCAAATGTAGAAACTACTCCGGTGGGTCTATAAAATTTTTTTATTATTATGGCAGAGCAGATCGGTGTAATCAAATTCCGATGATTCTGCTATTGGCTGTATCTAAGTTTAAAGAGTGGGATTAATAAATGTTGTATATTCATATTAATTGAAGATAATATTTAATTATAAAGTTTCGGGAGAGAGATAAAATTGAGGATACCAACACTCTCTCTCCAGTTAACAGGAACAAGACCCAGAAGATTCACAGTGAGAACATTTACAACTGGACTCACATGAACAAGCCTTAGCACAAGTACAAGCATCCTTTGGACAGGAACAACTTGAATCACAAGTGCAAGTAGTAGCACAAGTACATGATTTAGCATCAGCACATTGAGAAGATGAACATTGGTTTGGTGGACAAGAGCAAGCCATTTTGAATTTATAAGGTATTAGTTAAAGTAGTTAAAGTAATTTTTGTATGATGAAGAAATATGAAATGATATCTAAGAATTCTGAATACAATTAAGAGAAAGTATGGGCCCTTTTATAGACAAACAAAAGTTATAGCGATAACCACGCAAAGTGCACAAGCGATAACAACTCAAAACAGGGGGATACATACATGACCCCAGAGGGTGGGGGCAGTAATCACTCTATAGTTCTGTTTGATTAATAATTGATAACCTGAGGGGGTGTCATTTAACCATTTCCAAATGGCAATAACCACTCAAGCGATGACAAATGATTATGATTGTGTACCTGACAATCCAAAGAATTTTCGAGAGATATCTAGACACCGGTAGCCATCACTCCACTCTTCCCAACTATCAACCTCCTCTCTCTCCCCTCCCTCACTCCCACCATCCAACTGGTAGCACCATCCCCCCAGTATACGACACCCACTCAAACACTCCCACACTCACACCCTTACACCACACACATCTTTTCCCACAAAAATTCTCTCATACACTACTAAAATCTCTCACTCAATTAACATGTCTCTTCAAAAATGGCTTTAGACAATTGAAAAATTGAAAAAAAAAAGTTTTTTTCTTTTGATTTCTCTTGTGACGGGTATCATTAATACATTTATTAACAATAACATATTAGATTAGTATTCAACTCTAATCAATAACTGAAACAACAACACATACAACAACTCATAATATATATATATATTTTTTTTTCTTTCTTTTTTATCTTCACAGAGTCTTATTAATCTTTCTAGGGGTGTGTGTATATATACATTTTTTTTCATTCCCAAATCAAAAAAAAAAAATCAAAACCCTTTTAAGTTTACAAGAAAAAACGAAAAACCAATCACCATTAATAAAGATATGGAATCTCAAATTCAACAAGCAGTTGAGATTGCATCAAGTGCCACTAATGATATCAATCTAAAACAACAAGCATTCCAATTCATTGATCAAGTGAAAACCTCAGATGAGGGTTGGCAACACTGTATCAATTTATTAACTACTAATGATTCAATCTCTCCTAACGTGAAATTCTTCATCTTTCAAGTGTTAGCCATCAAGATGCCAAGCCTTTCAAATGAAAATAAAAATGCTCTCAAGGATTACCTGTTCAACTATTTAAAATCTTTAGTTACCAAGGATCAAATGGAACCGGTTTACTTAAGAAATGCCCTGTCTAAAACGTTTGCCACAGTGTTCATCAACAGTACATTGACTTGTTACCCTAATTTAATCAAAGATATGCTTGCCCTGGCTAATCCAGCACAACCTGCTGATTTGACTACCGATTATTACCTAAGGACATTAATAGAGATTCATCAAGAAATCGGTGATCAAATGATTTTAAGAGATAGAGAAAGATCAGAGAGAGATAACTTATTGAAGGATGCCATTAGAGAAAATGATATGGTGACAATGGCTAACAGTTGGAAATCAATTTTACAACATTACACTACAACCACCACCAATTCTAAATTATCCAGTGATATTGTGTCATCTGCAATTCAATGTATCGGTTCATACGTGTCATGGATCGAAATTAATTTGATCCTTGATCAAGATTACCTCACATTGTTATACCAATTCTTGGGTAACAGTCAAAATGCTAATCAAAGAATTCTCACCGCTAACACCTTCAATGAGATTCTCCATAAGAAAATGCCACCAATGAAGAAATTAGAATTAATCAATTTTTTGAATTTGGGATCCATATTTAATCAAATGAATGTGAAATCTAAAAATTTGGAATATGATGTCTCTGTAGCATTTGCTAGATTGATTAATCAATTAGGTTGTGAAATAATTTTATTGTTGGATTCCAGTTCTAAGGCTGAATTATTGAATTCAGAATTTAGATTGAATGCAATCAATAAGATTTTAGAGTTATTCCCATTGATCTTTGATTTCTTGGAGAATGAATATGATGATATCTCTTTATTGGTTTTCCCATTCATCAGTGATTTACTTTTGTTCTTGAAGAAAAATATCGTCAATGAGGATATCGATTTCTCTAATTTGAATAATGATGAAATCTTGACAACACTATTGAAAAAAATCATCATGAAAATGAAATTTGATGATGACGATGATGGTGATGATGATGAAACTATTGAACAATTTGCTGAGATTAGATCCAAATTATCATCATTCCAAGATTCCATTATGATTTTGAATGAAACTTTGGCATTAGATGTGATGATTAATTGTATTAACGAATCATTATTCCAATCATTAACTGATAATGCTAATCGTGATTGGAGAACTGTCGAATTGGGTCTGTATCAATTAACCCATTATTCTGAAATCTTGAGAACAAACGTGATGAACCTACCAAAGACTATGATTAATAATTCTAGACCATACTTTGTGTTTAATGAAATGTTATGCAGAATTATTGATAATTGTACTTCCATTTTGATTAGTCATCCATTGATTCAATTGTTATTTTTCGAATTATTATCTAAACATTACACTTTCTTCAATAACAATAATATTCAAGTGGATGGAGTCAATAAAGATGAAATAATGCTTAAGGTTTTGAAAATCTTTGTGTCAAATTTTGGAGTGTTCAGTGATAATGAAAAGGTTAAGTATAGATCGTGGTACTTATTTTATAGATTCATCAAATTCACTAAACCAACCATTGATGATTTCATTGTTAAAGAATTGATTGGAAGTTTATCACCTTTACTAGTGTTTAATTATGAAAATGTTAATATCAAACAAACTTCACCACCTGCAGGTGCCTCTACTAGTGGATCAACTGCATCATCTGGGTTAACCAACATTGATTTGACTACCATCGAGGAGGATTCAAGTTTTGAAAATCAATTATATTTATATGAATCAATTGGATTATTAATTACATTAATTAAGAAATCACAAGAAAAAATATCAATGTTTGAATCTGTTTTACAACCTTGTTTTGCTAGTCTTGAAAAATGTATTAACAGTATGTCCAATTTAAATTTGAATGTGATTATTCAAGTTCATCATTCATTAAATTCTATTGGTACTATTTTGAAGGGATTTGAAGGATTATCAATTAATGAATTTGATGAAAAATTTGTGTCATTACTTCAACAAGTTTCTCAAGTTAATTTAATCACTTTGAAAAATTTCATTGATTTCAATATTGTCAGAGAGGCCTCAACTTTCTGTATTATTAGATTATTTATCTTGTTAGCTAAATTACCTAATAACAGTATTACTAGTGATATTTTATCAGAATTTATTAGTGCAGTTATGGTTAATTTTGATAAATTGAAAATTGCTGAGATTATCAATTTCTTAAATTTCATCACACAAATTTTCCATGGTTACAACAATTCTCAAGCTATTTATACCATGTTAAATTCATTGTTGACTCCATTGATTAGTAAATTGACTGATAGAATTGACATTGAGACTAGAAATTCTAATGACACTTTCAGTAAGCAAGAGATTTTAGATTTACAAAAATCATTCATTTCGGTGATGATTTGTATATCGAATGATAATTTAAATTCTATATGGTTAACCAATGAGAATAAGGGTACTTTGACTAACGTTATCAATTTAATGTTGAATTATGTTTATTCTAATCAACAGAATGCTTCAGATTTGAGTTTAGTGAAGGTTTCACTAGGTGAATTGAATGCATTACTTCAAGGTGTCGGTGCCGGGAAGGTGTTAGATCCATCTGACACTTTCAAGAATGATAATAACGTTTTCGAAGATGTTGAGAATGTCTTGATTAATAATTGTATTTTGATTTCATTAGAATTAAGTTTCAAGGCAGATGTTAATATGTTGAAAGATGCCCAATTTAGAAACAATGTTTTATTAGAAGTGGCTAGATTATTGAAATGTGTTGCATTCATTGGGTACGAATTACCTGATACAAATAATGGTACATCAAAACAGAAATCTACGGCTAATGGTAATGGTAAGATTAATGGAAATAACAACAACAACAACAGTAATAATAATAATAATAATAATAACAACAACAACAGCAACAATAATAATAAGAAAGGGAATGAATTGAAGTTTAATGAAGTTACTTGTGCTATGATATCCAATTCATTAATAAATAATTTAGGATTCCCAATAGAGATGAGTTCCAATTTCATTGAACAATTAATTAAAAATAGTGATAGAATATTTTTAAAATATTTTGTCAATTTAATTGATAAATATAAACAATGATGTATGTATATATATATTCATATTCCTTTAATTTTCTTGTAATATTAATGATAATAATAAATATTAGTTTATCTAAAAAAATGTGTCAAAAAATTCAGCTCCACATCCGATAAGAAGTTATTTCTCTAATCTCTAAAGAGAAAAAACAAAATTGGTTATCAGTACACGACCCATTCCGTTGTTATCTCGAATAAAAAAAAAAGTGAAGTGTACACAATTGAAACCGTCAAAAAGGGTTGAAATCCCCTTTTCTTATGCTTTTCATTTTAATATTCATATAATACGTTACCCACTATTTCCATATCATCATAGATAAATAACCAATAACATACCATTTTACAATCAAAAGAAAAAGTTGAATGATGAATTTAGTGGAGTCAATCGATCCTGAGTCGTCATCCACAGGGACGCCTGGTCAACCGATTAATGAGTCCCCACCGATATCGACTTCAAATTCAATTAATTCATCAGGGACTTCAATGTCACCCATTCCCAGTGTCACCGATGACGATACCCAACCACAAATGACATCTGAACTGAGCTCTCCAACACCACAAAGTTCTACAAGAGAACCCCCCGCTGCGGCGGCCGCCGCCATTGGGGCGAGCCCCACTAATGTTACAGTGAAACCTGCTAGGGCTACCACTGGTGACTCAGATAACAACAAACTCCAACAATCATTTATTAGATCTAGTTCTAAACGGGCTAATAGTTCATCCCTGGAAGATAGAGAAAAAGTCAGATCTAGATTACTGAATTTCGGAAATTTCTTTGGTAAGGACAGCAATAACAATAACAACAATACAACCGATAGCACAGATACAAACAATAGTTTCACATTGACACCCAACCATAACAGTAATCCAGAAAGTTCATTAAGAACACTGAGACATAGCTCGGGTACAAAGCATTGCCGCTCTAAACAACAACAACAACAGAATGCTAATATAACATCTAATGAATATTTTTCACCTTTCGACTCTTGGAATTCTTATTTCCGGTTCCATAAATCAATAAAGAACTTCAATGAATGTAAACTCATTTCATCTGAAGAGGCTTGCCAGTTCATTACAAACCATTATTCAACCGAATTACCCGACGTTGAAACAATGTTCCCATGGCTTCACGGTATCCACAAGAATAACCTCGCACAGACTAGATTCCTATCCAATTTGACTTTTGGATTACCGCAGAGACAACAACAAGAGGGTGACGCCGATGCCGAAGAGGACGCCTTAGTGTCTATTCAAATACCGTCTGATATTAGAAGTTTAATGGTGGTGAGATCTAGTAATACCAACGGTGATGTGTCATCATCATATGAGAACATAATAACTGAAACAGTTGGATTAATCAAAGGTACAGTGTCATCCGATGATATATTAATATCCACTAGTGGTATCGTGAATTTGAGTTTATACATTTCAAATGCCTTAGATATTAGCATTCTAAATAAATATTCCTTAGAGACTATTTTAAGAGATTGTTTCATTACAAAGGTGATACCCGTCTTCAAGGATATGGATCCATTATTTGGTGTGTCGTTGAGAAATTTCCATATCCAAGTTTCCAAATTGAGTAATATCTCTGACATCCTGGTTTACTGTTTCAATGATGACCATCATGAATGTACTGGTTACGATAATGAGTCTGAATTAATAGGTAAAAATTGCAAATGTGTTTCATTAGCTAGACTAATTCACATTGCTCAACTTCAATACATGATTCAACATAGTGAAATTAATCAACAGGTTAAATCCGGGTTTTCACACCCTTCAGTTTCCACTTCACCACACAGAAAATCAGAGAAATATTATAACACCTTCATCGTGAATAACCCAGATATCGATCTTTTTGCAAACTACAAGTTACTTTCCATTCCAATTTTGAATCCCGATTCATCCATTAAGAATATAGGGGACCTGTGCTCTGTTTACGATTTAAATGTATTCAACAATTGGGATTGCAATTACCTATATAGAGAAAAATTGGAAATCTCCAAGATGTCATCTGCTACACCAATAACAGCTAATGTGTGGTTTGGTAACACCACCGATTTTGAATGCCTACAAATTCAACTGAATAATAACAACGATGAATACACCCCAGAGAAAGATTACAAAATGGAAATGTTCAATCCTCCATTACATTGTGATCCAAATAACAGTATTGTCACTTTGACCAAGAACGATTTCATGAATAAGACACCTAAAGAGCTGGACTCCAAACTGATCACATTCCCTAAATCTAATTGGAAAATTTTCATCCATTGCTTGGAGGGTGTGAGGTTCCCCTCATTGGCTGAATTATCAACTGTATTCACCAACTCCAGTGAATTGGGTCAAATATATTTGGAATTTCCACCTTCGGGGTCCATGTGTATGTCCGATTTAACTGAAGAGGACATTCTGTCTATTGTGAATGTTTGTAAACTCTGTTATTTCAAATGTGATGAGGATCACACTGGATTATTTTATTGTTCTGATGGTTATACCGAAACCGCATTACTCGGACTTTGCTTCATCATGTATTCAGAGAATCTCAAATTGGATCAAGCCATTATCAAACTTCATGTTGTTTATGGTAGACCATTTTTCATTTTCAAATCGGATTACACCCTTCTAGGGCAATTAGAACCAATCTTGAATCACTTCTCACCATTGAATCCTCACAGAGATACCAAGTTTGAAATTGAAACTGACAACCAATATGTGAAGACTCTACTGCTTTCTCCAAAGGTTGATTACAGAACTCTCCATATTTCTGATAGAACCACCAACAATGGTGAATCATTTATCACTCCTACAGGTCATCACATTGTTCAATTAAGAGGTGGCAGTTCTAATGATGTTGTTGTGCGTGAAGATAATTCCTCTATTAATTCCCATGAACAACATGATGCCTCTGAATGTTGTAAGGATGTGCAGGGTTCATTACCATCCAGAATTTTACCTCATTTGTATCTTGGTTCATTGAGTCATGCTACTTCTTTGCCATTATTGAAGGCTCTTGGTATCAATTACATTGTTAGTGTCGGTGAAAAGATTCCATGGATCGATGAATTAGAGTCATCGACTAGAACAACTGAATCTGGTTGTCAGGTGCTCACCATCGATCCTCATCAACAGACTCTCAGTAGAGAGAAATGTGATATCAAGGAAATTATGAAAATTGACAACATCAATGATGATGGTGTTGGTACATTGACGACTACAATCACTGATGCTCTCAAATTTATTGATCATTGTTACAATTCTGGTGGTAAAGTGTTGGTTCATTGTCAAGTTGGTGTGTCTAGATCCGCCACAGTGTGTATAGCTGAGGTTATGAAGAGATTGAATATCACCTTGCCTAGAGCATACTTGTTTGTCAGAGTGCGGAGATTGAATGTGATCATTCAACCTAATTTGAAATTGATGTATGAATTATTCAAATGGGAGGAATCCTTTGTGAAATCTAAGATGCTTGAACATAGTAATGCTTCTGCTACAACTACTAGTAATAGATCAACATCTTTAATGTCGTCTGGTCAATTGAGACATTTCAGTGTGGGATCGGCGTATTCTACTGCTAGCAATTCTTCCACGTTATTCTCCTCCGTTGGGAGTCAAAGGTCTTCCCTATCAGCTAGTTTGGGTTCTTCATCTAGTTTCAGAGATTCTCGCAATAGTTTTAGTAACAATTCCAAGATTAGAAGTTATCAGAAGGGTATGTCTGTGAGTGGTGTTGTTGAAGAAGATGATGAAGATGAAACTGTCATTGATGATGTGTTCATCAATTCAGATTCATCAGATTCGGAATCCACACAGAGTATTTCCACTCCTACGTCTAATGGATTATCTACTGCAACAACTTCTACCAATAACACGAAATTTAAGAACATCTCCTTTTCTACTACATTTGGTAACAATCCAGTTGCAGCTCAATTCTTGATGAATAATCAATTATCAAATGGTGATGAATCAACTAGTCCTAAATCATCAATTGATATGAGTATGCAATCAGGTATCATTAGCAATAGTCCTGGATTCCTAAGAGAAGTTGATTGGTGTATTCTGTGCAGAGAGATTTTCAATTTAAACAGAGCATATATCAAACCTGCAACATGATTTTTCTATATATATAAAATGTTTCAATTCTTTTTTTTTTGGGAGAAAAATTTAAAATAGGGATTCTCTATAAGTACTTTTCAACCATAGGGTCATTGTTTCTTGCTTTTTACTTCTTTTTGTTTTATGTTATGTACATTTTGTTTGTTTTTGAACACTTACAAGGAAGTTGTTCAACCTTTTTTTTTTCCCGGTTACTTTTTATAATGCTTATTTTGTTCATAGGGTATGAACGATAAATATAGCATTGGGGTTTTCGTTTTAACTTACTTAGTTACTTTCTCATTTCGGTACTTGTTTCTTAGAGTTTTTATTTCAAGTCTTTTTAATCGTTTTGTTTTACTTTTTGCTTTATTTCTTATCTCTGTTTTTTTTTGTGTTGTGTTCTTGATAAGTGATTCTTATCCTTTTAACTTTTTGATACCTATTTTCTTATATATTTCTCTTCATTCTTATCTTTAATTTTGGTTGAATATATTATATAGTCTATTTCGTTCTTGTGACACATTAGATATATGCTACCCTCCCCCTGCATAATGAATATGTAGTGTGCTAAACAAAGTGAACTTTAGTCTCAACAACGTGTGAGCCGCCTCGTTTCACTTTGTAAATTTTTTTTTTTGTGTCTGTGTAAAAGTTATTTTGATTGATTGACGCCAGGTTGTCTCTTTTCCTCTCTGTTTATCTTCATTACAAGCATTAATATACATAGATCACGACAATAACCATGGGTAGATATAGAAAAATTGGGATTTTAGCATTATTGATAACTCCATTTATCTTATTGCCATTACTTCCAAAAGATACAGTGGCATCAACAAATGATGCCATTGCTAAGAATATCCCACAAGTGAAGAACTTTGTGGACTCATTATTACTCTCAGAGAACCCTGATGAGGACTTATATTTCAATCACCAAGTTAGTGACGTGTTAGAACTTTACAAGAATGGTAACAACAGAGGTACGGAGCCAGTTGACGTGGCTGCTGATATCAAATTTGGTCAAACTATTCCAATGACTGATACTGAAATTATCAGAAACAATGAACTCAAGGCTAAGCTTAGAGAAGAAGAAGCCAAAAAGAAGAAGGAAGAGGAAGCCAAAAAGAAGAAGGAAGAAGAGGAACAAAGATTAAAGGAGGATGAAGAAAGAAAAAAGAAAGAAGATGAAGAGAGAAAAGTGAAGGAAGCTGATGAAAAAAAGGCCGCTGAAGCTGCCGCTAAGAAGAAGGCTGAAGAAGCTGCCAAGGAAGCTGAAGAAAAGAAGGCAAGAGAAGCCAAGGAAGCTGAAGAAAAGAAGGCAAAGGAAGCTAAAGAAGCTGAAGAAAAGAAGGCTAAGGAAGCTAAAGAAGCTGAAGAAAAGAAGGCTAAGGAAGCCGAAGAAAAGAAGGCTAAGGAAGCTAAGGAAGCTGAAGAAAAGTCTACTAACGATGCTAAGAAGCAAGAAGATGATATATTAGAAGCTTCTCGTATCTCTGAGATGGAAAGTGAGATCCAGGAGGAATAAGTAAAGTCAATTGATTAGAACTGGGTTTTCTACTGTTGTATTGAATTGAGGGGAACTTGGAACATATTATCTGTGATAATTTGTAAAACTCACGTTCCCTTTAATCTTTTTTTCGGTCATATATACTATTGATTTTTGTTCGTTTCAGATAACACTTATTTTATATCTTTGTAGGAATTCTTTAATTTATCACTTTTTATTAACTGTGGATAAGAGCGCTAATATCAAAAGTTTTACACAGTGTGGATATATATATAAATATAAACACAAAGATCCCCCCTCCCCCCCCTCCATTCTTCTTTATTGATGTATACTTCTTATATCATCAGCAATGTCTAATGTTGTCGTTATAGGTGCTGGTGTGGTTGGATTGACTACAGCATATCAATTCTTACAAGCTGGCCATGAAGTCACATTATTTGCCAAACAGATCCCAACGGATTTCCAATTCAGTTCAAACTACACTTCACCCTTTGCCGGAGCCAATTGGGCCTCCTTTGCCAAACCAGATGAATACGAATTACAGAAATTAGATCTTCCTGGATTTTATAAGTTTAAACAATTAGCTAAAATCCCAGAATCTGGAGTCAATGATACAATCAACACGAGCTACATCACGGAGGTGGCATACCACCGGGACGGTGACAAAGAGATTTATCCTTGGTACTTGAATGCTCCAGGTGTTAATTCCCAGAAATACACCAAACAACAAGTGCCACAGGGACAGGAACTACAATATGGGTACTCCTATGACGGGGTTGTCATTTCTACTACCTTGTATTTAGTGTGGCTTCTTAATGAGAATTTGAAGACAGGTAGATTCAAATTAGTCAGAAGAAGCATCAAGAGCTTGGAAGAAGTTATTGATAAACACCACAAGGGGGAGGCAGACATAGTGGTGAATGCCACAGGGTTGTTAGCTAGAGATTTAGTGGAACCAGAGGAAGCAGATAAACTGTTTGCCATCCGTGGTGTCACTTTATTAGTCGAAAATACTCTAGAACAGAAGTTATCCATTAAGGATTACCACCCAGATAATCCTACTGACTCGTTTTACTTGATGCCTAGAAAGGAAGGTGGCACGGTGATTGGTGGGTGTTTTGAAGTCGGACAAGATGATCAATTGACGATTTCTGCAGAACAGAAGCAGAGAATCATAGATAACATTCATAAGTTCGTGCCTAGATTACTTGACTCGAAGGGTGAACTCACTATTGTAAGAGAACAAGTTGGTTTTAGACCTGGTCGTCGTGGAGGTGTAAGAATCGAATTAGATGAAAAATGGACCCACGCTCATGAGGGAGTCGCATTGATTCATAATTATGGCCATGGTGGATCAGGATATCAGTCAAGTTGGGGGTCTGCTAACAAAGTGATCAAGTTAGCTAACGATTACCTCCATTTCAAGGCAAAATTGTAGTCTTATAACACGGTGATTGACTTCCCAATGCGGAAAACCACCGCTACAGTGCTGGGGGCTCCCTTTATTTTGGGTCAAAAAGTAAAAAAAATAATAAAAATCAGTTAATTAAATACTTATTTTCTTCTTTTTCTCTTCATATAACAATATAAACTTAATATAATGCCACATTTTGTCATTTTAGGAGCAGGTGTATCTGGATTGACCACTGCATTGGAATTACTTCATGAAAATCAGGATAACACCGTTACATTGATCTCTAAACAGATCCCAACAGATTTCCAGTTTAATTCGAATTATACTTCTCCATTTGCCGGTGCTAATTGGGAATCATTTGCATCCCATGAGGACATCAAACAACAAGAATTGGATCTCGTGACATATTATAGATTCAAGAAATTGACTGAAATTCCTGAATCTGGGATTGTCAATAGAAAAAATAATGTCTTTGTGGGTAAACAAAAAGATGGGGTTGAAGATTATCCCTGGTTTGCTCGTGTTCCAGAGTTACAATTCAAAAAATTGAAGAACACCGAATTGCCTCAACCAGAGAAGTATGATTATGGTTACTCCTTTCAAGGGTTTGTCATTTCTACAACATATTATTTGGCTTACTTATGGAACGAATGTTTGAAAACAAAACGGTTCACTATGAAGAGAAAGACAATTGAGAGTTTCCAAGATGTGATTGCAATGACTTCTCCTGATTTCATTATTAATTGTACTGGTTATTTAGCTAAAGATTTGGTGACCCCAGAGGAGGCCTCCAAGTTGTACACCATTAGAGGTGTGACATTATTGGTGGAGAACAATTTAGATCAATTATATGTTGTTGAGACGGCAGAACCGGATTACCCGGATGAAGTGCTATATATTATGCCTAGAGGCGAGGGTGGTTGTGTTGTTGGTGGCTGTATGGAATTAGGTAAAGATGGAGAAACTACTGTGAGTAGTGAACAAAGAGATCGGATTTTAGCCAGAGCTAAGACTCATGTGCCTCAATTATTTGATTCAAATGGGGAAGTCTCCATTGTTAGGGAACAAGTTGGATTCAGACCTGCTCGTGTTGGTGGTATTAGATTAGAATTGGATGATCAATTTGGTGCTAAATTTGGGATCCCATTGATCCATAATTATGGTCATGGTGGGTACGGTTACCAATCATCATTTGGATGTGCTGAACAAGTGATAAAGATCGTTAACGATCACCTACGGGGTAAGACATCCAATATTAAACAATCAAAGTTATAGTCATCGTGAATAAAAAATTATGTAAAATCAAATTAATACAAAATCATAGATAAAGGAAAGAAGAGACTAGTAAAAAGAAGAAATGGAATAAAGAGTAAGTCATAGTTGATAAAAAGGAACAAATAAAAACACGCAAGACAAAAATAAAATTTAAAAAGACAAATAAACACTATATATATATATGGAAATTCTATAGATTTAAGAAATCTATAGAACGATATAAAGAAGTAAAGTAATGCTAAACAAAACGAATGGACAAAGCTTATTTTGATTTTGTGATCAGTTAAAAGAAAAAAGCTTCAGAAAAAGAAAACACCATGTTAAAAAAGGGATCTAATTTGTATATTAATGCACATGGGGGGAGGGGGGTTAATTTTTGAGGGTGGTTTCTATGTTTTAATCTTTCTTGATAGATGAATAAATAGTGTAAACAAACAAAGTAGAAGTGAGTAAACCCACCGAACCGCATGCGACACTTATCAACAAATCCATTAACAAACTGTACACCAAATACAGTAGCACAGAAATAGCATCAACTAATTTCAAATGGTAAAACAAGTAATAAATAGTGTAAGCCATTAAATAAAAGAAGATTGAAGCAAAACTGTTAATGAATGACATCCATTGCCAGTTATAGAATTTACCAGAATTCAAACGAAGATAAGTTGTTATAATAGAGATTTCTAAGATCACCACGAATAATAACACTGTAGTGAAACTTAAGAACCCCCAAGTGTAATAATATGACACTTTTTCGACCCATAAGGATTTGAACAAGAAAAGCATCTCAACAAAGATGATACCGAATGGGAAAACCCCTGATAACAATATGGAAACACCCATTTTGTTATATATTGGTTGTTCAGGTGTACGAGCATAAGCAGCAGCCTTACTGACTGGAGCTTCAATGGATGGCACCCTAGAGGTCAAAATTCTGGTGATCAAATTCATTTTACTGGATATGAATCCACCAATTAAACTAATTGGAATTTCCAACACCACATAAAGTGTTAATAAAACCATAATGGTACCGAATGGTAATGCCAACACGGAGTCCGTACACCAAATGACGAGGTTCAATAGGAGTAACACTGTTAAGACAAATCCGGTCAATAAACTACCAGCCAAGAATGCCACAGATCTCCAACCACGACTTGGTTGATAACTCACCAATTTGAAGAATTGCACACCAGCAAACCCGGCAAAGTATCCACCACCGACGAACATTCCAATTGCCGCGGACAAGATTCTATCATCGGGGCCAGAAATACCTGTAGTCAATAGTAGACACACTCCTAAGATGGTGAAAATCAATTGAATCCCAGATCCACCTAATGCAGACAATATGATAGGGTGCGATGGTTGCACAAACACATCACCTGCTATGGCTCTCCAACCGTCTGACTTAGTATCAGGTAAAGAGGCCCCCTTGGTGTCACCCATTGGGATTGCCACATAATCACCTCTTAATGTTCTCAAGAACACTACAGCGACAATGAGTGTCAATAAAGCCACTAACACCAATGAATTAATGATAGCGAACCAATGCATTTTACCGTCATCGTTAGTGAGTTCTGGGTTGATATACATTTTCCATCTATTATCATAACTCAAATCGTATTCTTCTCTCCAATAAACTGAATAAGTATATTGAACTAATCCCTTTTCCTTACTGTTAGGATTCAATGGGAAGTTAGCGAAGTTTTTGGAAGCCCCCGGACAATGGTAATCGGCAACAGATTTAGGGAACACCTCGAACCCCACAATTGTTTTTCTTTTACTGTTACCGTTTTCTTTATGCCATCTAATCACAAACATGAAATGAGTGTGTAAATATGAGACTCCATCTTTGACGAACCCTAATGGGAAACCTGCGACGTAATATTTCTTTTCCTTTTCTGTGAGAGTCTTTGGTTTAATGAAGGTTGTAGCACCGGGCAATCCATCAATGGACCATTCAACCATGTAATCCTTTTTGATTAATTCATCAGCTCTTTTCACTGCTGCCGGGGACACGATTCTATCACATAATCTTCTACATTGGTCATCTTGTTCAAACACCAAATGATAATCGGATTGCCATATTCTATCACCATTAAGAACTTCAGCTAATGATAAATGGACTGGTTTAGAATTAGAACTTGGAGGACAAATGAATGGTAGGTTATAGTATGAGTAAGGTAAATTAGTGAGTTCTGATTCCACAGTATTCACGTATAGGGGAACTCTTTGATTCTTGTCAAAGTAATTTCTCTCCCATGGGAGTTTCCAATTAAAGGGTAGTTTGAAAGGTAAACTGAAAGCCTGTGAAGAGGTTGTGAAGAAAAGAAGTATTGATAAGAAGATGATAGATACTCTTGAATTCATATTGAAAGGGAATAAATGTGAGAAAACGAATGAATATGTGGGTATCTAAGGTATTGTTGTTTTGTAAATAAAAAAAAAAAGGTGTTTTTTTTCTCTATAAAGTATGTGTAAAAGAAATTGTTGTTATTGTTAGCAAACAAAAGATTGAATTGTATTTTAAAGTATTCAATCCAATTGCAAAGTAACAATTAAAGGGTTCAAATAAAAGTGAAAATGGAGAGAGAAAAAAAAAAGGTAATAAGTTGAATACCGTGTTATGATTTGGGATCAGTTTGAATATTTTAAGGTATAAGAATGTAATAAAACTAACAATAAAAAAAAAAACACCAAATGGGTAAACAAAACACAGAATCAATTTATAATTAAACAGATTATCTGAAAGTGTAATATAATATATTAATAATGTAGATCACGTACCCTTTCTTGTTTATGTGTTTGCAAAAATTGGTAATTTCAACAATTTAAACAGGGACCGCTGAGGGAAGAAGAGCTCTGTAAAGTCGACGACGCGTCGTGTTTTATATAATTAGGCCACAATACACGTGAGCCATATAATACAATTAAAAATAGACCAATCGACGCGCGTCGTTTTAATATATACATATTTTTTAAATTGCCATATGGCTTAACATGAATGTTATATATATACAATACTAATAGATAACTGGAATACTTATCATTGCTCTATATCACAGTTAAAATGTTTTCACAGGGAGACCAATTATTAGATCAACTTCGGCAGTTCGATGAACGGAAATATCTATTAAGATCGGATTCTCAATTATCGTTAATAAATAATAAATCAGCTTCTACAAATAATTTAAATGGATTAAATACAACTCCTAATATGAGACGATTAAGTTCGTCTCAATTATCTGCAAGTTTTAATAGAGGTGGTAATTCTGTCACGACAACACCAAATAGTAATTTAACAAGTCCCTTAGTGCAGCGTCGAAAATCGAATGCTCAGACAGATGCATTATCATTTAATTTTGGAACCCGTCATAATAATGGTACCACTACACCACCACCAGAACAACATAATGAGGGAATTGAATATGAATTACTTCATTCTCAATTACAAGATATTCATATAGTTGATCCAAATTTATTACATCAAGATATTCGTGAACACACTTATACTTCATTAAAAATTAAAGATGAAAAGCCAAGATACGTTCCACCAATTAATTTTAGTACAATTGAATCTGAATTATATAGATCTGGTCACCCACAACCTAATAATTATCCATTCTTAGAGACACTTAAATTGAAAACAATAATTTATATTGGTGATAAAACTGATAATTATGATTATTACAAGTGGATCAAAAATCAACAAACTATATCATTTAATTTTTTTAAATTGAAAAATATAGAACCAGATGATGAATCATGGAATACTGTATTAAATTTATTATTAAATAAAGATAATTATCCTATATTGATTCATTCAAATAAGGGGAAACACAGAGTTGGTGTACTCGTTGGATTAGTGAGGAAATTTTTACAAGGTTGGACTTTAAGTGGTGCATTCGATGAATATAGTAAATTCTCAAGAGAAAAGGGGGAAGTTGATTTAGAATTCATTGAAACTTTTAAACCAATTCTTAAAGTCAATAATGAGAAGAAACCAGACTTTGTAAGAACTTAAAAAAATGTTTTATAATAAAGGAATAATATATTTCATAATATATATATATAAAGAGAAATAAAACGTGCAAAATTTTGTTGTTTTGTTTGTTAATAAGACATAATGTCCATTTAAGCGGCGAAGGATAAGGATAAACCTAACTTGTGAGCAGATTCACCTAACTTCAAAGTATCGAAGGCACCACCTAAACCTAACTTAACACCTGGTCTCAATTGTTGTTGATAAGCTAAGGCTAAGATACCGGAATCGGTTAACTTGGCCTTCAAGAAGGCAGATGGATCTAAGGCATACTTAGTGGCAACTTCGATACCGACAGGGTTAGCACCGGTAGACTTAGAATCGAAAGTACCTCTGGCACCGACTTCTAAGACTGGAGAAACCTTGTGGAAGTAACCAGCTGTGATCAATGATAAGTTAGTGTTAGACACTAATGAGACAGCATAAGATGGAGCCTTGTAACCGATGGCAGCGGAGTAGTTAGACAAAGTGGCAGACTTCACATCATAAGATAAAGCACCACCGGTGGTGAACCCATCTTGACCAACGGTGAAATCAGCCTTGAAGACTGGACCCTTCAATAAATCAACAAAAGCTCTAGCATTGATTGATGGTTGAGCGAAGAATAAGTTTAACTTCAATGATCTAGTGGCACCTGGGATAGCAGATGTGACCAATTCAGTCTTTAAACCTGGAGATAAAGCGTCGATCAATTCAATTTTGGTGTCTAAAGAATTAGCAGTGTTCCAACCTTGAATCAAAGTTAAACCGGAAGCCTTATCTGAGTACTTAGCTTCTAAAGTGGCAGAGGTTTTACCATTTGATGCCTTACCCTTAGTAGTGAAGGTGACACCATTTGGAGCGACGGTTTTCACATCTAAAGCGACAGGAGTTAAATGGAAGAAATCTCTACCTAAAACGTCATTAGTTGGTTTAGCGATATCGGTGAAAGCTGGTGGAGCCATTGTATGTTATATGATTTCTTAATTGAATAAGTTGGGGAAGGAGAGAAAAAAGAGAAAACAAACAGGAGAAAGAAAGTAAAAGTAAACACAACAAAGGTAATTAAAATAACCCACACTTTTTCTCCCACGTTACCGAAAAATTGTTGAATTTTCCATTTTTCGCTCGTTACCAGTTGAGTACTCCGATCAGATCTATCACCCTTACACATGCTTTGTTTCTTTTTCTGTGGTAAATTGAGCTTTTTAATTGGTTGGATCAAGAGATGGAGAGGAGAAGAGAGTAATGGTAGATTGAGTGTATTGGAGATGTAGAGTGTACGCGTGTATTGATTGTCTAACTTCGATCTTCCAGTTTTGTCACCGACGGTTAATATTCAACTTGTTGGGTTTAATCATGTGAACAAATGTAATTAGATGAACAAGTGTATTAAAAAAAATAAATAAATGAGAGGTGTTGGGGTGGTATATATGTGCACGGTAGCAGTAGCCAGTGGATAGAAACTGTTAGAGAAACCATTGGGACTTTGGGACTCTCTTTATATAATATTATTTATTACATTATCCAAGATTTGGATGTGGGACCCCTCCCTTAAAGTTAACAATGTTAGTTAATGGATTATAATTATTTACTGATATTCTTTATAAGTTTTTCAATCACCGAATGTTTTCAGCTGTATTATTTAGTTCGGGAAACTAATTATGAACGGAAAGACAAATGAATAAATATATAATTGATATTTCCATTCCTTCAAAAACGAAAAATGGTTGTAAAGTATAGATAGAGAATGTGGGGGGAGGGGAAAGGAAAGGAAAGGAAGTCAGAAGTTAATTATAATTTACGAGATAGCTAAAGTTCCATTTTTCTAAAATCCATTGATCAAACTTAATTTTACGTGTTTAGGGTATAGATAACTATAGTGTATTTCATGGATATGGCTGATATGAGGAAGGGGTAGTCATAGAGAGACGGTGTTTAGAATGAAGGGAGATCAATTTCCTTCTATTCAAAAATGAAGCAGCATTATGTAACATACATTTAAGGAGTAAACACAGGGGTGGAGTTAGTGGGGAAACAAGTTAAGCATACAAAGACAATGTAAAATTAGAGCAGCTGTTTTTAGTACATACGTTTATCTATTACTGATAAGAAAAAAAAAAAACTTGTTATCTAAGGAGGAAAGTAGTGAAGACAGAGTTGGTTGATCATTTCGAGTGTGTAGTATTTGAACTTGAATCTATCAATATACAAGATGTGTGTACACTTACAACCCAAACTTCACTATTTTACCATGGTTGAATGTATCTAACTAGTAATGTAAACCCTTTCCGAAAAAAAAAAAAGAAAACCGATGCGGCTCATAATAGTTAATACGAAAAGCACAGAATTTTAATTTAATTTAATTATCATTGTTGTAATTGATTCCTATTTGAATTTCAAAGTTGAAGGTAATATTAAGATTCAGTTAATTGAAATCATTAAATAGTTTAAGTAAGAATGATGTTTTTATTTTACTCATTTTAACCCACCAATATTTCTACTTTAAATACGCGTTCGGCTCTATTTGAAATGCCATTCGAATTCAATTTTTTTTATCGAACCAATCATGGTTTCAATTATTAAATATTAGTTAATAGTTAGTTATATATATATACAAACAAGTGTGTATTAAAGATGAAGATTATTTTCCTATTATATATTGAATTTAACACAAAACTACGTAGAACAATTAGAAAGCTAAAATCAATTTAAAATTGTAAATTAATAAATATTATAGTATGATAAGCTGTACATAATGCTTCTTATACAGGAATACTAATTACCACTCTCTTATCTAAAAAAAAATCATTGAATAATATACAAATACTAGCTCGTAATACCAATCAATCCATCGGCTTCACTTTTCTTTTTCTATTATTATGGTGCTTTTTTTTAAATTTTTTTTTTTATACAAAAACAGTTTATTTTGTTGTTTTAATGGAGTTTTTGGATTCTTCCTTTTCTTATATTTCAATATATCTTTATTAATATATCTATAACTCAACTATAATTTAATTGAATAAATTGAGAATATTATCATCATTGTCATTATTCTTTGCATATCATCTAAACGATATTAGCTTGCTATTCGAAAAAAAAAAATATAAAATTAACCTATACAAAATTAATAGATTTTAAAATTGATCATAAATCTAGAGGTTATCAGATTAAATCAATTTCATATAACACAAAACTTTACAAGATACAAAAGAAAAAACTCAAAAAAAAAAATCATTTCCATAACCTCAAATAGATTACTCCTCCATCAATGCTTGAATTATTGATGAAAAGAGCCATCTTTGCAGAAGATGAAAACTATAATGATGCAACAGTGATAACATTAGTAATTGGTACTTGTTTAGTGCTGATTATGTGTTTCGGATTGGCTTATTTATATTCTGGATTGACTAGACGTAAATCGGCATTACATTTGATTTTCTCTGTTTTTCTTGTTCTTTTAGTTTCCATTTTCCAATGGTATTTTTGGGGGTATTCATTAGCATTCTCATCAACTGCATCAAATAAATTTATAGGAAATTTACATAATTTTGGTTACCAAAATTTAGAAACTACTATTTATTTATCTAATAAAAAGGGATACCCTGAAATGGCATTCGCCAATTTTCAAGGTATGTTTGCATCAATATCAATTTGTATTTTAATTGGTGCCATCTGTGAAAGAGGTAGAATTTTACCAACTTTTCTTTTCTCATTTGTTTGGTTAACACTAGTTTACTGCCCCGTGGCTTGTTGGGTGTGGAATTCAAGTGGTTGGGCATATAAATGGGGGGTTCTAGATTATGCAGGTGGTGGACCAGTTGAAATTTTATCTGGATTTAGTGGATTTGTGTTATCTTATTTCTTAGGTGAAAGAAGATCTCACTTAATGGTTAACTATAGACCCCATAATGTGTCCATGATTACCATTGGGACTACCCTATTGTGGTTTGGTTGGTTAGGATTCAATGGGTTAACATGTGTGGAACCATCAATGAAATCAGTTTATGCCATTATGAATTCTAATCTTTGTGCTGCATTCGGTGGGATGACTTGGTGTATCTTGGATTACACTAGAACTTCTCATTGGTCTGCGGTTGGGTTATGTTCTGGTATCATTTCTGGATTGGTTGCCGCTACTCCAGCTTCCGGTTGTATCTCTCTTTGGGCATCTGTCATATTGGGGGTTGTCTCTGGTGTGATTTGTAATTTTTCCACTATTCTTAAAGTGTGGTTTAGAGTTGATGATTCATTGGATGTCTTGGCAGAACACGGAATCGCCGGTGTCATTGGATTATTCTTTAATGCCTTATTTGCGTCATCAACAGTTTTAGGATATGATGGATACACTGATCACCCTGGTGGATGGGTTGACCAAAATTGGAAACAAATGTATAAACAAATTGCATACATCGGTGCAGTGTGCGGGTACTGTGTTGTAATGACGGGGATCATTTGCTTTGTATTAAATAAAATTCCATATATGCAATTGAGAACCGATGAAGATGGTGAAGCTAATGGTATGGATGAAGATCAAATTGGTGAATTCGCTTACGATTATGTTGAAGTTAGAAGAAATTTCTTTGATGCCAATATAGTTCAACATGATGCTCAAACTCCAGAAGTTGATTCAACTGCTAGTTTATCAAATGAACAACAAGAAAAGGATAAAATTCCATTAGAACAAATTCCAATGAATAAGGAGGAAAATCAAGTTCCCCTATAGTTCAAATCTCCCATGAACTCTTTTTTTCAGCTTTCATTTTGCATGTTTTTTTTTTTCTCCTTAAGACCTACACAAAAACAAAAAAAAATACTTTGAAATCTTTTCTTAATGTTTCTCTTTTTACTTCTAGTTATTTCTTTTTGTCTTCCATTCTTTGCAATTTCAATTTATAATCTTTTTTTGCTTTATCATTTATATTAACTTCATTTCTTTATCATTTTATTTTATTTTATTTAATTTACAATAATTTATTTATCAATAATTTGGCTACCACTACCGGAAACCGAATAAAAATTATACAGCCGTACACGTGACCATACTTTAACCGGCCGTGCGCACACAGCCGTCTTTATAATGATGATAACATTTAGTGAGGGACAGTTAATGACTGTTTCCAGAAAAGGTGGGCTACTTTATTTATATATATATACGTTCTTCTTTTTCTTCATTATAATTTAACATATCATAATTGTTCTCTAAGTACATCAAATATATATATACAGATACAAACATATATACACACGTTATAATGGTTCCAAAGAGAATTAACTCAGAAGACGACTTATCTTCATACTATACAAATGAGAAATTTGGTGGATCAATTAAATTAATTGAATCACCAGAGAAATCTATATCATGTTTCCAATCAATAAGGAGCTTCTTTCAATTCAGATTAGATTCCACTAATGATAAAAAATATGAAAACTTAACAAATATATTTGATTCATTTTCTGATTCAAGTGATTACGATTACGATAGCGGAGACGACTCGGAATATAATGAAAATAAAAGAACAATTTGTTCTAGTTTTAATGCAGACTTTGTTGAACCATCAATACCAACAAAGAAATTATCAGCATTCGGTACTTTCGATTCTACCGATAGATTGAAACTACTCCGGAAATTGATGATCTCTAGAAAAATTGGAGTCTACATTGTTCCATCGGAGGATGAACACCAATCTGAATACACGTCTCCTAAAGATCAAAGAAGAGAATACATCTCAGGATTCACCGGGAGTGCCGGTATAGCAGTGATATCATTAGATGAAGCAGCATTGTCTACAGATGGTAGATATTTCTTACAAGCTGAAAAGCAATTAGATACAAACTGGGAATTATTGAAACAGGGGGTCCCCGGATACTTAACTTGGCAAGAATGGGCAATCAATAGAGCATCATGTATGTCAAATGCGAAATACAGAACGATTGGAATTGATCCAAGATTGGTTAGTTATAAATCGGGAGAACTATTGAAAGAGAAAAGTTTTGAGATGAATGTTGAATTGAATTCAGTTATGGATAATTTAATCGATAAAGTTATGAAAAGGGAATCATTCACTCCAGCTGTACCAGATGATGATGAAATATTCATTCATGATTTGAAATTCGCAGGAGAAACTACTATGAGCAAGTTAGCTAGAGTGAGAAAATTTATGCGTGAAAATGGATCATTTGCATTGATTGCATCTAAATTGGAAGAAATCGCTTGGTTACTCAACTTGAGAGGTAACGATATTGCATTCAATCCAGTATTTTTTGCATACGTCATTGTACAATTAGATAGAATCGATTTATATTTTGATAAATCCAAGATTCGGTCATTCGATGTGTCTAATTACTTACTGGCTATCCCAGGTTTACACTTTCATCGGTATACAGCATTTTGGAATGATTTACCAGCTTTGACACCTGCTCTAATGTTCAATGATTACAAAAATATTTACATTTCCGACAGTGCTAGTTATGCATTATACATGAATGTACCAGCTATTTATGATACCAAAGTGAGATCGATCATCACTGAATACAAGGGAATCAAGAATCCAATAGAGATCAAAGGTAACAAATTAGCTCAATTGAAAGATAGTATAGCGTTAATTCGGTTCTTTGCCTGGTTAGAGGAGAAACTCATTGTGAAGGGTGACACCGTAGATGAATTACAGGCCGCTTCTAAGGCTGAATATTTCAGATCATTGTTTCCTAATTATATGGGATTGTCATTCCAGACAATCGCTGCTACTGGTGCTAATGCATCGGTGGTGCATTATGAACCAACACCTGAGGACTTCTCCATTATTGATCCAAGTAAAATGTTTTTACTCGATTCAGGTGCACAATTCCTTGAGGGAACTACTGATATCACAAGAACAGTTCATTTTGGAACTCCAAAGAAGGAAGAAGTTGAGGCATACTCCTTAGTGTTGAAAGGTCACCTTAATGTGGCCATGTTGATTTTCCAACAGGGTACATCTTCTTATTATATCGATTCTCTTGCTAGAAAGCCTTTAGCTGACAAGGGGTTATCTTACTCTCATGGTACGGGACACGGTATTGATACATTCATTTGCGTGCATTCAGGTCCATGTGGGCTATCACCTTCGGAGACGTCATACAATTATAAACCACTCGAACCTGGTAATTTCATAAGTGATGAACCTGGTTATTATAAGGATAACGAATTCGGTATCAGAATCGAGAGTGATATCATGGTGTCAGTGAAGGATCATCCAGATGATAAGGATATTGCACAAACTGATGATGATTGGCTTGGATTTGATTATTTCACTATGGTTCCATTCTGTTTAAAATTGATTGATAAAGAAATCTTGGATGAAGATCAAATTGAATGGATTAATAAATTCCATGCTAAAGTTAAAGAGACGGTGTTACCATATTTGCAAGAGATCAGGGATTATCGTGCTGTTGATTGGTTAATCAAGGAAACCTGGGAGATTTAATTTTTATGTACATATATATATTCTTTTATTTATTTATTATTTATTACGGATCATGATTTTTATACTGCTTTTTTATGCTTTTTTTACAAATACATATGTTAAAATGTGAATTTAAGAAGGGGGGGGGGGAGGACATAAATACATTAAAATAGAGGATATAAACCTATCCAAGAAGGTAAAAGAGTAATAAAAACACATGAGACGACGAGAAATATAGAAAAGAAATGCAAAACATAATAATAAGACTGAACCAACAAATAATTTGATATAATCTATATACAACGGGAGGTTGATTCAACCTTTTATTTTTATATTCTGTTGTTGACAACCTCTAAGGGAGAATCAAATTGTACTGAATTTGTTTCGATATTAATATAATAAAATTGTGACAGCGTTGGATCGAATCTCATCTCCCAATGTTCTGGAAGTTGCTTGGGGCTACCAGGAGCACTAGTTGGTGAACTAGGGGCAGACAAGCTTGGGTGACGTGAATGTTGTTGATGTTGTTCTTGGTGGTGATTTTCTTGTAAAGGTGAACGAGAGAATTGTTGAGAATGTGATCTAGAACGAGAATATGTATATGAGGGAGACCGAGTTGGTGACCGATGAGTTTGTCTATGATCATGATTTAATTCACCTATAGAACTATTAGATCTATGTTTTTGTAAATATTGAGGGGAAACCTTGAGAGAACTTCTAGATGACAAAGAACGACGAGGAATAATGGAATTATGATTATGGTGATCTTGTGATGATGATTCCGGGGTAGAACCTGGGGTCGGAGATTTCGATTTCTTGAATAACGTGAACAAACCCTTTGATGAGTTTGACGACGTTGACGAAGATCTAGAGACCATCATTATATGATTTTGTAACTATTAAAGAAAGAGGAAGAAAGAAGAAGAAGTTTGGACCCTTTAACCAAAATTAACACCAATTAGGATATTTAATTGTATATATTTTCTTTTTTGTGTTTTGGGAGCAGAGCACAAAAATAAAATTTTTTATAGAGGACACGGAACAGTTCGGCACGGTAGCTTTAGCTTTTTTTAGTTTAGCTTTTCTTTGCAAAAAAATTTTTCTTTTGCTTTTAATGAGGACCTTTTGAATTATAGTGGATTGCTATATTATGAAGTGTAAGGAATGTAGATGAATATATATATGTGTATCATAATTATAGTTAATATATTGGATATGTAATCAACTAAAAACCGGCACTAATAAGTGTAATCCGGACCGGATTTTAAAAGATTTATAAGCGTAATATACGTTCCGGTGATACTATATTAATAATTAAATAGAACCCGAGACCGATTAGTGAGCCGGATATTGTATCCGACATCTTAACAGCGAATGGTGGGTTACACTAATTAATATTACACATGAAATTCGGATTCTGGATTTAAAAATTGGTTAACTCCTTAGCGGCCGAGCCATTTAAAATTTTTTTCTTCTTCTACTCTTGCTTATTAAGTTGTTATATCGAAAGACTCCTTTGATTACGTCAGATGCTTTCATCATTTGACGTACTGTGCAATGCTTCCCCAACAGTTGAAGGGTCTCGCCATGCGGGAATGAATGTGATTTTTATTACGTACGGCCTTGCATGGCTCATCGCATTGATATTGATGTGGGTTGTTTTATTTTATTATATATACAGTTTATTAAGTAATCAATCATTCTACATTAAAGTGACTCTACCACCAATATCTTGACTGGCCTCTCCATTAGGTAATTGATCACCCTCTCTTTCATCAAATTGTGTGTAAATTTGTTTGAATTTGGCTAATTCTTTATTAGAGATGGATTTCTTGGTCTCTTTAAGACCTTCTATTAAATGGGTCATGCTCATATTAATCTTCTCTTGTTCTTCCTCCTTTTCTTCTTGCTGTTCAATGACGTCAAGTTTATTTCCACCCTTCATGTTATCATAGATGGCCTCCAATTTCTTAAGAATCTCCATTTTGGTGATACGTTTACCCTTACGTTTCAAATCATTAATCAATAACGAAAATTCCACTCCATCAGCACTACCACCAGTGTTATCTTCTATCTGTTTCATTGTCTCTTCAAGATTCTCATGGATAGCCTTCAAATATGAATTATACACTAAAGCTTGTAAATCCGCACCGGAGTAACCATCTGTTTTCTCCGCTAAATACCGTAAATCCACAGAATCATCCACTGACGATTCGTTTTCAATGACGGTTTTAATGATATCCAATCTATTATCGAAATCAGGCAATCCACAAAGAATTGACTTATCTAATCTACCAGGTCTCAACAGGGCAGAATCGATTAAATCTGGTCTAGACGTGGCAGCCAACACGTAAACACCATCCAACCCTTCAGCACCATCCATCTGCGTCAACAACTGATTAACAATTCTATCAGTGACACCAGTGGAATCATGACCTCTTTTAGGTGCAATAGAATCAAATTCATCGAAAAATAAAATACACGGCTTAGCAGCACTGGCTCTTTCAAATAACTCTCTCACAGATTGTTCTGACGCACCAATATACTTATTCAAGATCTCTGGACCCTTCACAGAGATGAAATTCAACCCAGATTGAGAGGCAATAGCAGATGCTAACAGGGTTTTCCCACAACCCGGATATCCATATAACAAAATCCCCGATCTCAATCTCAATGGACAATTAGCGAAAATGGGAGCATACTTGGTTGGCCATTCTAGGGTTTCCAATAGGATTTGTTTAGCTTCTTTCAATCCACCAATCTCAGACCAAGACGTTGAGGACTTCTGTAATTTCACACCACGTAATGATGATGGAACATAGTTAGCTAGTGCACGTTGGAAGTTGTCAAGTGATATCTTAGATGTTTCCAAGGAATCACCTATAGCGGTGAACTCAGATGACACAAGATCGTGGTAGGCTCTACTGCCCAAAGTTTTCAAATCAGATGGCAGATAACCTTCAGTTTCAGCAGCAACTTCATTGAGAACTTCAGCATTATCAGTTTCCAATTTAAATTCATCATTGATAACGTGTCGTAAAATCTTCCTCCGTTGCTCTTTATCAGGGGCTCTTAAATGAAACTCAGATTCAATTAAATGCTTTTGGAAGACAATAGAATTTAATGCACTCTTATTTTTAGCAGTGAATAGTAAAGAAACATTTCTGTCCTTTAACAAGGCAGCAAATTTGCCACAGAGAATCTCTGCAGCTTGCCTACTAGTACCCGAATCACCATGTTCTAACTCTTGTGGAATCAATGAATCCACATTTTCTAATGTGAGTAACGCAGGAGAATGCCAATTGACTTCATTGATAACGTTGTCTATCATAGATTTCAAATTATTCATATTATCGTTGGTGATATTATCACAATCGAGAGATTTAATGTAAAACCCATCCTCCTTTTGCAATTTATCAGTGATTTCCCCAATGACAACGGATTTTCCAGACCCTGAAGAACCATACAATAATGATGGAGATCCACGCTTCACCATTCTGATCAATTTCTTAATCAATTTATCTTGCCCGATCACTGCATTCCCAGAAGAGCCCCCCTGCACAGTTGATTGGATATATGACTCTGGTACTAGTATATCATCAGCAAATTCAAAAGTAGGTAATTCATCACCGATAGTGAACCAATCATGCTTCCCATCGGAAAACTCTAACAATCCACCCAGTGGTAATAATTCACTCATAATAGGTAATTTCAGATTTTTCACAATTGGACATCCATTTTGGAAATGTAATTGATCTTGGAATTCTCTTTGAATCTTTAAACTAATTTCCTTCTTAATTACGGATTCTTTTAATTGTTTGTCTTCATCGTGTTTAATCAATTTTTCATCCGAATTTTTAGTCATCGTGATAAACTTATGGATCTTACATGTTGGTGGTTTTTTCGATGAAACTGGAATAGACTGAGATGGTGATTCTAAGCAAACCAAATCACCAACTCGTGATTCTATACCTAATGCAATGGAAAGTAATTTGGAGACAGCCACTGATCCTACTGGAGATTCAGGGGCATGAGTCAACCGAGCCACCAATTTCCTGCTTCCTAAATTTTCATATAGGGCTGGGTCAACTTTAGGTTGTCCCTGTGAGTCATCTGAGGTGTTATTCATGGCATTATTGACCAATCCACTGATCTTGGGTGGAGTTCCTGGACCAGCTATCACTGAGATTTGCACGTATTGTAATTTCTTGAATTGTGGATGTAATGTGGGTTGCTCTAAGTTCATAAATATTTCATAATCACCATTACTATCAATAGGATACAGCATGTGTGGTAACGCTATTGATCGTATCAGACATGATGGATCTGAATCCAATCTTGATGATTTTCTGCTGCTTACAGATCTTTGCTTTTTGCCTGATCCTGTAGCAGAGGACTTCCGAGTAGATGGTTTTTTGAATACTTTTGGTTGAATATGGAGTTCAGAATCATTGACTAGTTTCCCTGCTTGTAGTTCCTCTGTATCTGATTTAATAGTCTTGACAACATATTTGATGACATTGTTAGCATTAGAGTTGGGGAACACAGTGATGACTTGGTTCACTGAAACACATCTTATTTGGTTTAAAAATTTGTCTTCTATAATTTGTGCATATAACTCTGTTAATTCCCAATCTGATGAAGTTTGTGGTTCTAATTCCACTGATGTTATTTTGGGGAATTCAAAGTGTAAACGAATGGTGATCAAATCATTTTCATTAACCGAGAGTGAACTGGCAAACGATGGATCCAATTCGATGTGATCATTGGATTCAGAGAATTGTCCATTGTAACCACAATAATATTTCAGTTCTCTTTTGGTTTTAGTTTCCCTTATAATGAGTTCTATAATGATATTTTGAATTAATATGTTCCCAGACGATAAAATTGGGTTAATGATTTGAGATGGTAAATTCACAAGACAGTTATTCAGAGGTTTAAAAGCAACCTTAACATCTTGTGAGTTCATGATAATGTGAGATACAACCTCCTTACTTTTCGTTAATAACTCTTTTTTGATACAGTCAAAGTAAACCTTTCATAAATCTATTCACCGTCAATTATATATCTTTCGGAGGTTACCTGCTAAAGATTTCCTGATTAGTACAGAGCCGCTCGACTATCGACCATTCGTCGATTTCTTAAAATATTTGAATTTTTTGATTTTATCAACGTTACACGGTTTAAGGAGATCAGACACGAAAAGAGTAGATAATTCTTTTGGGAATATACACATATAAAATAGATAAACCACACAATGCCCGCTAAAGGTTGGAGAAAAGATGAACAGGAGTCCAATTTTGAGACTGCTGTTGATAATGAAAAAATATCGGTGGATACTTTGCTATTCCCAAAATCTACAGTGAATAAATTAGCTAAACAGATTCTACAGGAAACCAGTGACAGTCCAATGATTTTAGCCAAGGATTCTCAAACAGTGATACAACGGTCATCTGTGTTGTTCATTAACTACGTGTATGATGCAGCTAAACAAATTGTGAAGGAGAAGGGGAGAAAAGTTGTGAACGCAGATGACATAATACTAGCATTAGAAGTTACCAATTTTGGATCATTTGTGCCTGTCCTTAAGGAAGGATTAGACGCATTTAATTCTAGAAAATTGAAGAAGAAACAAGAAAAGGAAAGAAAGAAGAAGGAAAATGAGGATGCAGAAGAAGCAGAGGCAGAGTCATCTAATAAGAGAACAAAGTTAGACAATAATGATAGCACTGTGGATACAGTGGATGAAAGTCTGACCGGTGAGGATGAAGCTGATGAAGAGGCTGATGCAGATGATAAAGAGAATGAAGAAGAAGAAGACGAAGAGGAGGAAGAAGAGGAGGAAGATGAAGAGGAAGAAGAGGGAGAAGAAGATGAGGAAGAGGAGGGAGAAGAAGGTGCTCCTTTGAATGCTTCACAGAAACTCCAAAAAGAACAAAAAGAATTGGAAGGTGAATCTATGGAAGACGACGATACCAAGGATGATGAAGATGAGGATGCCGATGAATAGGTATTCTACTTTGTAAATTAGTTATGTTAGTTTGGTTTTTTTTTAATACACTACATTAATAGTTTTTTTGTAATTCCGAATTATATTATATAAAGGATACATAATTTGAGCCCAATTGTACACAAAATGTGGTACATTAATATATTTTAAGCGCTGAAACCATAACTAAGGAAATGACTGATGTGATCCTTATGATTTCCCGGAGGTTGCACCGGCTTTTGTGGGTGAATACATCTATTATAGAATGGAAGTCCGCATTCCAATCCAACCAAGACATAAATCAAGATGAATAGTATCACTCCAATGAGTGTGAAGAATTTCACATTGGACCACCAAAATTTCCGTTTGATAGAGGTAGTTCTTCTTCTGAATGAGTTTGCTGTAGTATTCAAAGTTTGAGTTTTATTAATTAATGTATCTAAATTTTCACCACGACTTAATATTTTATCAATATTATCATTCATAATTTCACGAACTTCATCGATACCATCTTGAGCTGTTGATCCATAACTTGCTGTGAGTTCTCTTAATACTTTTTCTTGTTGATTGATTATGTCTTTCATTATATTTTTGTATTCAAAAGTGACATCTGCCATGCCACCAGTGTTTGGTTGGTAGTAATTTGTCACATATTCTGTTGTTAATTTATTGAGAAGGTCAAACACAAAGCTTTTAGATAATTTATCAGAGCAGAGTATTAACACTGTTATTAGGTCGTTACTAGGCATCAATGTTTTTTGGTAAAAGAGCACTAAATTGACGTATTCACTGGAGTCGGCCTGCGATGTGTTATTATTTGTTAATAGAGTACCATCATCTGTTGAAGTGGTCACTGCACTAGTTGGGAAGATTAAATTAGATGATAATTTAATTTCATCTGATCTTGTTTCTTGAATTGAATTTATTAATCCCAATTGTTTTGATATTAACTCTGTATAATTGATATTAAGCTTATTCGTAAACGTGGTGTTATCATATGTGTATAGGGTAGTTGAATTTACACTCAATGATGAGTGAATCACAGAATTATCTGTGTTTGAGTTAGCTGTTAGCAATCCCATGATGAAGGTAATAGCTAATATATAGAGATGATTTGCTGATGACTTGAAAGTGAAATGAAACAAGCAAGAGCACGGGAACACTTTAAAATTTTCTTGACTTCTTAATGCAACTGAAAAAAAAAACAAAAAAACGAAAAGTTCATTCAAACTATGAATCAACAAAAAGTGAAGACAATACACAGTATTTATATAATCAATGCAATAATCAATGACTTAAGTTAGATGATGAATAAAATGAAAAAAAAAAAATGCAACCAATTACTAAAAAACTTTTTGGATCTTATTAACTTTAACTTACTTAGTATATGTATAATCGGAGATGCGTTCTATAAAATTGGCTGTTCATCTTCGCTAAACTAGGTGAACCGGAATGGCGGGCATCCCCTAGTTAAATTATACGCGGTTAAACCGCGGAAAGCCAAAATTAAAAAAAAAAAATAGCACAGGCCGATTATTAAATATATATAGTTAAAATAGATTAAGTTTTTACATAAAAGTATATCTAGTGTGGTAGTAAAGATCTGTAAAGTCACTCATTAATAAAATATCCATTCTCTTCCCGTGGACTTCCTTTGGAACTTGTAATTTCCCGGATATCTTATCAATTTTCGCTATCCGTCTTGGTGATTCTCTTTTAATTGCATGTAATTCATCTTCTAATGTATCACATATTATGGCAAACCACGTTTCTCTTTGTGCCTTAGAAAATTTTGGTGCGTACACTTTGAAATCATTATTCAATGAAGAATTTTCATGAATCAATTCAATGATCACTTCGTCAGGGGTCTCTTGAGAAATTTTAAATTCACCAGTTTGCACTCTAGATGCAACCTTGAAAAATTCATCACGCTTATCATCAGCCACACGTAACTTTCTAGATAATTGATTAATCTCCTTGTTATCCATTTTACCAATAGATTGTAAATTGATATCAGGAGCAGGCTTACTAGATCTCCAAGTTGATCCATCAGTATCATATGAACCCTCTGGTAATTCCTTAGGTTTCAATCCAGGAAAAGAATACACAAAATCAAAATCAAACCAACATGCTTGCTTGATACATTGCATCACCTTGATAAACATCAAAACAGTAGACAGATACCCCAACTCAGAGGAAGCATCAATGTATGCCTGCAAAATACGTAATGATTGATCTAACACGGAAACAGTGTCTTGAGCATAATCTGCAATCGGTAATTCAATTCTAGACATGAACGCTTGTAATAATAAAAATGATTTGATATGTGGATCCCAAATGAATTCACAATCTTCCAAATCATCAGCAGGATATCTCATTTGTTGTGACATCTCCATATTAATCAATTCTTCACCGTGTCTAGTCGGCAATTCATCATATTCACTGGCTTCACATAACCATCTCAAACATTGTCTGAATGAAGCATGTGGAGAGATCTTATTCAATAGATTTCTGATAGTCTTGTGTGACATATAGTAGTATGACGTGATTTGTAAAAATGGAGTAGGCGTTAAGGCATCACTGTGGGAAATCAAACATTTAGATTCTTTCAAATTCTCAATAACGGTATCAATTAAACCACTCAAATATTCATTGATCCCCTCTGGAGTGTTATCAGTGATACCATAGTATGTCGGATTATTGTGTGCTCTTCTGTAAAGGAAAGTCCAAGTGAGGAAATCCATGGCATTCTGTCTACTTGTGATAGTACCAGATGAAATCTCAGCACCAATATGGTTATCTAACACTTTAAACAAAGATGATTCAACAGGGAACCCCACATTCAAGAAATGCTTATAGAACATCTTCTTGGATTCTTTAGTGTATACAATAGCCACACCACTAGTATCGAATGCAGGTCTACCAGCTCTACCCATCATTTGTAAAATATCGGTCAAATCCATGTCTCTATAACCTTCAATCTTAGAATCAAAGAATTGGGTACCCTTGATAATAACTAAATAAGCAGGCAAATTAACACCCCAAGCCAAAGTAGAAGTGGCCACTAAAATTTGAATCTTACTCTGTTCAAACAACTTATGTGAGATTTGTCTGTCACTCTCGACTAAACCGGCATGATGCAACCCAATACCAAATTGAAGAGCCAATTTCAATGTCTCATCCTTCACTTTACTCAATATTGGTTCCAATTCTTCCTCAGTCATCTTCAAAAATCTACGAGGATTCTCTTCCATACCACAGAGATGAATGATGTCCAACGCGGTCAATCTTGTTTGTCTTCTAGAAGCCACGAAAATCAAAACAGGTTTAGTTGGAGAATGTTGTTTGATAGCCATGAAAGCTGGCTTATTCATCGTCTTCATCAATGGACAGAAACCTAAATTATCAGGGAACCCATCAATATACATTTGCAATGGAACAGGTCTAACACTCTGCGGGAAATTGAAAAGCCCCTCTCTGACACCTAACCAACCAGCCATATCCATAGCATTCGAAACGGCAGTAGAAAGACCTAACAATCTGATAGGTTTCTTAGTAGATGCAGAAATATAATTCATTCTACTCACAATCATCTCCAAAATTGGACCTCTATCACTTGCTAAAAGATGAATTTCATCCATGATAACCAAGGAGATCTCTTGTACAAACTTTCTCGTTTGCCAGTTACGTGAAATACCATCGAATTTTTCAGGAGTGGTAATGATGATATCGGCAGCTCTCACTTCTCTAGCTTCAGGAAGCGAATCACCAGTCAATTCAACAATCTTATGGGAAGTGTTCCGACAAATTCTAGCTCTCCAATCATCAACTCTTTCTCTAACCAATGCCTTCATTGGAGCAATATAAACAATCTTGGAACCAGGAAATTCATTGAATGCATGCCAAATGGCTAACTCAGCGACAACAGTCTTACCGGAACCAGTAGGAGACCCAACAAAAACACTAGAATTGGTGTTATACAAGGTATGGAACGTCATAGTTTGCATAGGATTGAAATATGAAAACTTAGGCTTGTAAATCTTATTCTCAACTTCACTATTATGTAACGCAGTGATAGGTAATGGTTGCAATTTCAATAACTTTGTTTGCACAGTCTCATTATGAGGACGAATTAATTGTTGGAAGGAAATCGCATGAACTGATTCACTACCGATCCAAGTGTCTGAAATGGCTCTCACCACAATCTGCGGTGGCATAGGGTCACTCAGTGGAATCATGAAATCCATTTCATGTGGTGAAGACAACTTACTCTTGCTTAGAATGAATTTTTCAAAATGTAGAATGTTGGATTTATCACTTTCTTCAACTATAATCCAAAAGTACTGCACATTACCATGTTGATCAAAATTCCAAGTGAAATCAGCTTCAAGTGTGACATGTACACGCATCACATTTGTAGTGATAGGAAAACATTCAGCATCTAATAGTATGTATGGGAACCGACCAATAAGTTTGTACAAAACATTACCCATTCTATTGTTATGAACCAAATCACCTAATTCAGATGAAGACATGTCTCTCAAAGAATCCATATCTGGGTTTTTCGCTTCGATCAATCTCAAGATTTGCTGTGGCAAGTCAAATTGACGCATTGGATGATTGAAAGCCCAAAGTTGTCTATCAATAGACTTGCAAATGGATAACATAATTCTAGAAAATGAACCCCATCTTCTGTTGATACCAATCAAAAATAGAGCACGACAGATACGGGCAGCATTTTGAGCAACGTAATTACAATCTGAAGACAAAGATGAATCCTTTATTGGAGCTCTCGAGATAAATGATTGTAATAAGATATTAGTCTTTCCCTGTGCACTTCCAATTTCATTAGGAATCTCGCATGCCATTTTTTCATTCTTTAATACTTCTAATTCCTTAGCTTCCTCTTCTCTAAATTTAATATTGTCAAATTCTGAACTCATAGCGATGATACTCAAAACATCAGCCTCAGATGCCCTAGGGTTTGTCATTTGGTTGAAGATCTCCACAGATTCACTTAACAAGTAGAAATCAGAGGCCACTTTACCCAGATCCTTAGGAATGAGAGCCGTGGATTTCTCATCGAAGACAATCATTTGTAACGAATGCAATTTTCTGGCTGCAGCTATAATCATATCACGTCTCTTTTGCACAAGCATAGGATCTTCAGCTAACTCCTTCCAATCAATACCATATGCAAATGGATTCTTCCTCATTCTGACATTCATATATGTATAACCCAGCCATTGAACGCCTTCTTCAATGTTCGTCACTGTACCCAATGAAATCTCAGCATTCAAATTATCAACCAATTTCGCAGATAACTTAGATTCAATTGGATGTTGTTGTAATAATAATGACACATAGTGGTCTAACTTATCACTAGTCGTACACAATACACCGATACCGTGGCTTTCATATTGAGGCCTACCAGCTCTACCAAAAATTTGAATGACATCGGAAATACCAAGATCGATAAAGCCACCGGCCTTAGAATCATAAACTTGAGTGCCCTTAATAATAACAACTGCGGCAGGTAAATTGACACCCCAAGCTAAAGTAGCGGTACAGCATAAAACCTTAATAGCACCAGCTAAGAACATCTTTTCAGTGAGGTTTCTGTCAGCTCTTAACATACCGGCATGATGCACACCTAAACCACCCTGGAATATTTCACGCATATCTTTATTCTTGTTTTTACCTAGTTCTCTTTCATAGTAAGAAAACTTATCAGAATCTGTGCAATCAAAATAGCCAGCATCACCTCTCTCATAAGACATATGCATGAAATTTCTTGCTGTTTTGACCGTATCTTTTCTGGAATGAACGAAAACCATAACTTGATGTCCCAACGAAAGCATATCCACAAGTTTATTATATGAAACTTCATCTAGAAGATCTCTCGCCTGTTTGGATCCAGGTTTGGCTCGTATACCCAAGAGTTGTTGTTCCAAAGGCACAGGTCTAAATGATTGATCAAAGAAGAACATACCAACATTTTTATTCACACCTAAGAACTCCGCAACATCCACAAAATTAGGTAGAGTAGCAGATAACCCAACAACTCTAATCATCGATTGTGAACTTTCAACTTGTCTCAATGTTCTGGCAACCAATGTTTCAATAACGGAACCTCTATCTTCGTGCAATAAATGGACTTCATCAATGATTAATAATTTGACTTTCTCCACCAATTCACTATCACCGGTAGACTTTCTAGTCACCACATCCCACTTCTCAGGTGTAGTCACAATGATCTGTGTTGTCATAATTTCATTCTTGGTAAGTTGCATATCACCTGTCAATTCTCTAACTTGAATACCCAACCAACTTAGTTTCTTCGAGAACTTCTCCACAATTTCTGCAGCCAATGCCTTAAGAGGGGCCACGTAGACAATCTTGAATTCATCATAATCTATATCAACTTGCACACCATCATCATCTTCAGTCTCGGTGACAAATTGTTTAATCGTGTGTAAAATCGTCAACAAGGCAACGTCAGTTTTACCAGCACCGGTAGGAGCACAAACAAGCATATTTTCATTTGTCTCATAAGCAACGTCATAAATCAAAGATTGCATTCTATTAAGAGTTTTGTAACCTTTGAAAGTACCTTGACATAGGAAATCTAATGATTTAATAGGTAAAAAGATATCGGGCACATGCGGTGCCTTTTTATCAGATTTAGGAATGATAATTTCTTCATGTTTTTCATAGGCTTCTCTAGTTGTACCATACGGGAGTGAATATTTCTTACCCGTGAATGACAACATGTTACCTGCATCGTGAGCTCTATACACATGTGGATATGAATCCTTGTTGAATTCCTTTTCAAGTTTAACGTTAGCTCCATTTTTAAGGTTATCTGAAACCTGTTGTCGTATTTCCTCTGCAGTCAATAACTTAATCCCTTTAGAAGTTGAGGATGCCAGTCCTCTAGAGCTATTTTCTTGGAAATCCTTGTATTGTTGAATGAATTCATCTTTGCTTTGCACTAGTTTAGAGATTAAATCAAATTCATCGAAACCTAGAATATCAAACAGGAATGATTGTAATGCGTCTTCACTGATATCCGAATCTAAGGTGTTAGCTATACTTTTGAATAATTCATCTGCTGTGTCACCCCCATGGGATTCACTTATACGTTCACATTCTTTCTTGATTTCATTAAGAAGGACAAAATCATCATTAGATGAGTCACTTGTATCTGTATCTGTATCATCGTCCTCTTCCATTATGAAGTCCAAATCGCTATCCATGACATTCTCAAATCCTTTTAATAAGTCGTATAGTTTCTTACCGACATCTAATTTCTCATCACCATCATGCAGTGCTGGAAGTTTGAATAGTTTATCTTGATTAAGATCTTGATCTTCATTGATATCTATTATACTCATTTTTTCAGACATCTGTTGCATGGCCTGCATGTACGACTTCGTCGATGACACATTGTACATTGCCATGGTTAACTGATTATTGTAATTCTCTTCTTCAGAGTGTATATATATTAGTAATAGGAGTCAGAAATAGAACTCTTTTTAAGGACTTAAGAAAAAGTAATTTTTTTTTAAGTAAGAGAATCCGGTCCTCTTTGAAAAATCGAAAAATTCAAAGATCTATCTACGTCATCTCCTATTAACTAGCTATATTGATCTAATCAATTAGACTTCCCAAATTTGGAATACATTCAATAGAGATTAATAAATATATAAGAAATGGTTACAAAATTCAATGGGATGTCCAATTGGATTTACATTTCATTATTACTATTGATTCTTCCCTCATTATCATTGGCGAAACCAAAGAAATACAAAACGTATTCATATAAGACCAATTACACAGATGATCAATTATATCAATCGACATTTACTAAAAAACATCTAGAGTTACTTCGAAATGAAACTAAAAACTTGTATTACTATGCATGGGACAATTATATGACATATGGGTTCCCCTTTGATGAAGTGAGACCGTTGATGTGTGAACCCAATAAACCTGATTTCAAGAACATCCAGAATAAGGTGAAAAATGATGTAATGGGGAACTACTCATTAACATTGATGGACAATTTAGATACATTTGCCGTGTTAGGTGATAAAGAGAAATTTTTGCAAGCATTACATTTGGTGAAATCGATGTATACCGATTTCGATATAGATACTAATGTGCAGGTATTCGAGGCTAACATCAGAGTACTAGGAGGATTATTATCTGCTCATTTATATGCCAGTGATCCAAGACGAGGATTTGCAGTGGAGGATTATGATGGGTTTTTGTTGAAGTTAGCTTACGATATGGGGAAACGTTTAATAATGGCATTCACGTCTGGCACGTTGACGCCGTATCCTAGAACCAATTTGAAGTATGGTCCAAAGGGACTCCCGCAGAGTTTAGTATCTGAGCAGTGTACTGCCGGAGTCACGTCATTGATATTGGAGTTCTCTTTATTGTCTAGGTTAACAGGGGATTCCATATTTGAAGACATCACACGACACGTCGGTAAGATGATGTGGACGTCTAGATCCAATCTTGATTTATTGGCGATGACGGTGGATGTGTCATCAGGTCAATTCACTGACCAGATTACTGGAGTCGGGGCATCAATTGATTCATTCTATGAGTATGCTTTGAAGTACTCTATTTTATTTAATGATGATGATTTCATGAAAATGTGGCAAGAAGCGTACACTGCATTACTAACTCATTCACAAGATCTCCATGGGAGTTTCTTAAATGTTCATGTGGAGAATGGTATGCCCGTTACTGAATGGATAGATGCCTTATCTGCGTTTTTCCCCGGATTACAAGTGTTAGGTGGTGATTTAGAGAATGCTCGTAAGTTTCATGCATTATTTTGGAAATTATGGAATTACTATGGAGTCATTCCAGAGAGATGGAATTACAGTGGGAAACGGTCTGAACCATTTTTCCAATACTTATTGAGACCATACAAGGAGGGTGATCTAGCTGATGGATTTGATCTAGAGACTACAGAATTATTATTGTTCAAGAATTCCATTGGATTAGAGTGGTACCCTTTGAGACCCGAATTTGTGGAATCCACGTATTATCTTTATAGAGCTACCAGGGATCCTGTATATTTGAAGATTGGACAGGATGTCTTACAAAAATTCAAGACTGAATTCTTGGCTCCATGTGGGTTCAGTGGGGTACAAGATGTTAGAACCGGTGGTCGTCAAGACAGAATGGAATCATTTGTTATGAGTGAGACATTAAAGTATCTGTTTTTATTATTTGATGCGGATAACCCATTACATTCTAACGGTGCAGGGAATTCTATATTCAGCACTGAGGGTCATGTGTTATGGTTTGATGATCAATTGAAAGTGTACAATTTTAGTTCTCCTGTTAAAGTTGCAACTAATGATACCGAGATTGGGTTATTCTCGAAATTGTTCAAGGATAATAAATTTGATTTAGAGTATGAGTTTAAGAAATTGAAGAGGGAATTTAAGGGTAATGGAGACATGGTTGAAGTGTCATTCACACCACTTGTTCATTCCGTGTTAAAGAGTTTAAACCAAGAGGGGATTGACCGGTTTTCAGATGGTCAAAAAATTCTTGTCTCTAAAGGTTTATATAAACGGTTGAGGGAGTACATTACGACACCATTGGAGATGTCTGGAATTGCCGAACATGGCCTTAAATTGGATGAAGATTATCTAGGGTTAAACAAGTGCCAGGTACCATTGGCACAAGGGTTTTATTCCCGTCGGTTGACCACTGATAAGTCATTATACAGTTTAGATCGGTATTATGAGATGACTTTAAGACGGCCTCCATATTTATTAGATAATTTGGAATTAGAATTAGAAGACAAATTCTATGATAGATTTGGAGGTACCGGGATGCAATGTCAAAGACCACATGATACCAGTATCATTGAGGCGTTAATTGATGATGCCAAAACTGGGTTAGACATTTCCCTGATTAAGCAAATTGATGGAGTACATAGTGTTGTTGATTGGTTCTACAAGAATAAGGATACCGATAATACTGTTATCCCTAATGATATTTATTTGAATGATTTAACTGGAATGAGACTCGTCATTGAGACATTAGAATCTGGTAAGTTAGATTACTTTGGTGAATACATAGATGGTGCATTATTGAATACGACTATGGGAGTCGATACCGTATTAAGAGTGCTCAAGATGAATGGTATGTTTGTAGAGAGAGAAGCCATGGTTTGGGTTGATATCAATTGTGAACGATTTAAAGTGAATTCCGGTGTTACATTTGATGAAAGTGGGTATGTATTGTTGAATGGTATCCCCACTGAGAATATGAGAGTGTGGGTTGGTAAGAATGATGATTCTAATTTATAGAGTGCTTTTTTTTTTTAATAATTTTTGTATAAAATGTGTTTGACCTGCTTTTTTGCTTAATTAGGTAATGTATAATGCTATTTGGCAGCCAGACTAAAAAATAAATAGAACTAAATAATTTAATTATGGGTAGGGTGCGCCCTAAATAGATATATGCGCCAGTGGGGGAATGTATAATACAATAGGGAGAATAACTGCGGAGGATGTACCCATATATAACACATAGAATATATGGTACCCCAAACACCGAGGACTTATCTAACTTGTTAGTCTCCACTTCTATGTTACCTATGATGACCCACTATGGGTCCCCTGTAAATTTATAATAAAAAAAAAAATGTCCGCTTTGCATCCCACGCGCACCGCGTATAGTTTACACCGGCCGGGCCATTTTTAAGTCATCAAAATTTAACTTGTTACCATTCGCGGGTAACTAGCGGTACTTAGTAAGCTAACCGGCCGGTTTGTCTGTGTCTCGTCGGATCTTTTCTTTTTATTATATAAGCTTCGTCGATTTATTTTAAGATCTAAATAGAGAGTTTAATATAGATCGATTTTCTTTTTTTTTCTTTTATTTTCAATATATATTTCTTTCTTGTAAATCTATTGATTACCTTCAAGAGAATTTAACAATTACAATATCTTATTATAAGAATTGATTAACGATAACTCATATACATATATCTCTTTAATTAAGCACTTGATTAGATTAGAATTTTTTAAAAAAAATATATATCTATCATCAATATCTTTCTTGTTGCCCCTTTTTTTTTTGTTTTCTTAACTTGACACTAAAGACAATCAACAATTTATTTTAACAAATACATCATAAAGTTATATGGATCAATACTTTCATTCAAGTATTGTTTACCACCTTTTCTATTCTAAGAATTAAAAAAAAAATATACACACATATCTCTATCCAATAGAAATCTAAACAAAACATTAACATCAGCATCAACATCAACTTTTCTACATTTCCTAGTTTCTCTATTCATTCCTTTACTTCCCATTACATTAAATTCTATTATACATCCAATTTGATAGAATTCACATATACATAAACACATTAGAAGAATTCTAGTTATTATTATTGTATGTATTCCCTTTTCCCTTCTCTCCCTCTGTCTAAAAAAAAATTAAGTTCTCTCTCCCACTCTCTTTTCCTGGCAAGAGGGGGGGGGGAGGGGGGGAGTGTGAGAGAGACGGAGAGAGGAAAAGATTAATTTTTTTTATTGCCATTTCTATTTTTTTTTTGTCTTGCCTTCCCCCTTGTGCTTTATTAGAAATGTTCTTTTTAAAAAGAATAGTAAAATACTAACAAACTTCATTATACCCCAATTATAAAGAATACAAATTCTTACATCAAAGATACACTGTTCTTACTTTTTTGTTACATTTTTTTTGTTAATTAGAAATTGATTACTAAAAAAAAAATTAAAGAACAGCAGGAAATACAACCCTTTCCCGAAACAGTATATATAATTAACCCACATTATTAGAAACAAAATTATATATATATTGATAGCCATTCTGATATAATTAGTTTCTAAAGTGATTCCATAATTAGTTTCGTTTATTTGCAATCCATGTCAGAATTTGCCAAAAGCTTTTTCAGCTTTGCCAAACAAAAACCAAATACTACCAATCAAACTAATACCGATTATAACTCAGAAACTACTACAACTATGGCGAGCAATCGTCCCACTTTGAATACAATGAATTCATTCCCAACAGATATAATTCCTCACACGGCGACTCCAACTATTGCATTATCAGAGAATTCATTTGTTATGGGCACCGCAGTGAAGGCAGATTACGATACCGCTTTAAATAAATCTATAACTCAATTCGATCAAGTTCAAACATCTAATTTAACAGCACAATTCAGTAACCCAACTGATACATTCAAAACACAGAATAACAATAACAATACAATCAATAACAACAATACCAATGAACACCAAGAAGCCACTCAAGCATTGATGAGTTCAATGCCAATTCATCACGATGCAGATGCTAACGTTCCAAGAGGTAAATTAAGAGTTAGCATCATTGAAGCTCATGGTTTGAATGTGACATCTCCCGTCTCACAACCATATGCAGTGTGCACGTTTGAAAGTTCAGAGGCTGTCACACAAGCCCCAGAATCTTTTGATTCAAAGGATACCACATCTGAAAGATCATCATCTAATAGTTCCAATAATACCCAAAGACGCCCACTGATCAGAACACAAACATCATCCCATCAAAATTTGAACATTAGAGCTAACAATTTCAATGCAGCCAACCCAATCTGGCATTACAAGTCTGTCTTTGATGTTGTCGGCGCTAAATCCGAATTAGATATTTCTATCTATGATTCGGCACAAGACGATTACTTCTTAGGACATATAAGAATCCTCCCGCAGACAACACAAGAATCCAGATCGGAGCAATGGCTTTGTTTGAAATCCAGAATCCAAACAGAGTCCGTGTCAGGTAAGATTAGAGTGAAATTGGAATACTCTAACACGGGGAAAAGACATTACGGACCTGAAGATTTTGAAATCCTGAGATTATTAGGTAAGGGTACTTTTGGTCAAGTGTTCCAAGTGAAGAAGAAGGATACATCAAGAGTTTACGCCATGAAGGTGTTATCCAAGAAAGTGATTGTCAGAAAGAAGGAAATTGCACATACCATTGGTGAAAGAGATATCCTAGTGAGAACTTCAAGTTCGGATTCTCCATTCATTGTGGGGTTGAAATTCTCCTTTCAAACTCCAACCGATTTATACTTGGTCACCGATTACATGAGTGGTGGTGAACTATTTTGGCACTTACAAAAAGAGGGTCGTTTCCCAGAAGATAGAGCCAAATTTTACATCGCCGAATTAATTCTAGCACTGGAACACTTACACGATAATGACATTGTTTATAGAGATCTGAAACCGGAAAACATTTTATTAGATGCCAATGGACACATTGCCCTTTGTGATTTCGGGTTATCTAAGGCCAATTTGTCAACTAATGGTACCACTAACACATTCTGTGGGACTACCGAATATTTAGCTCCTGAGGTGTTATTAGATGAATCTGGATACACCAAAATGGTTGATTTCTGGTCTCTAGGTGTGCTGATCTTTGAAATGTGTTGTGGTTGGTCACCATTCTATGCTGAGAACACCCAACAAATGTATAAAAACATTGCCTTTGGTAAGGTTAGATTTCCTAAAGAAATTTTATCATCTGAGGGGAGATCATTTGTGAAAGGTTTACTTAATAGAAATCCAAAGCATAGACTGGGTGCCATCAATGGTGCCAGAGAATTGAGAGCACATCCATTCTTCAATGACATTGATTGGATGTTATTGAGAGAGAAGAAGATCCCACCACCATTTGTTCCTCATTTAGCTAATGAATTGGATACCTCTAATTTTGATCCAGAATTCACTAATACTTCTACGTCAATGATTAATAAACAGTTATTGATGGGTACCACTCCATTATCTCAAGCTGTTCAAGATAATTTCAAAGGATTCACTTATGTTGACGATTCCACCATTTTCGATCATTTCAATAGTATATCAAAGGCTAAATTGGGGAATTCATATAAACCCCAATATGGTTCTTTAATACCGGGGAATCCTAACTTACCACCAGAGGAGGAAGTCATCGATGAGGATTCTCAAGAAGATGAAGAAATGCATGATGAAGATGGAATGGACGTTGATGATGAATTTGTCAATGGTCAATTTGATCTATGAAGATTTTCTACTACTAATATTACTTACTTAATCTCGCCCCGTTTTATTATTACCTTAGCATATTTTATTTAGCTTACTATATTTAATTTTGTTGATTTGCATTTCCATTTTTTATCAACTGTGGGTTTTATTTTATCATTTTATTATTTTTTTCTACTAACTTCGTCACAAATCATTCTATATAAAACAACAAAAAAAAAAAAACAAGATATATCATATGTCACTTGATTCAATCGACTTTACTCCATGATTTACAATTCCCACTCTCCACTCTTTCCCCCCTCCCCCCTTTAATATCATTTTTTTCCTTGCTTTTTTCCTTAGGTTTTGTTTTTTTGTTTGTGTTTTTATTATTATTATCTCCACCGTTATTATTATTATTACAATTTCCATTTTTATCTTTCTTTTCTTCTCCTTTCCATATACACATACACACACTCCTTTATTCCCTTGTTTTTATATACAGTACTACTCCATTTTTAATTAAATTAATATTTTACCTTTATTAATCCTTACACCAGATAATATAATAATTACGTCAATGAATATCCGGATTTAGATATATGATTACCTAATTAGGAATCACCGAGAAGAGAGTAATAGGTTGATAAAGATGATTGTGACTATGAATTGGTGATATATATAGATATACACACTAGAGTAGTATAACAATAGATGATAGATAGGTTATATAACAAGTAAATATTAGTTAATTAATCATTAATTTGTCAATATAACATAATAATATAAATTCCCGACAGGCTGTGTTTACCTATTTTTTATTTTTTTTTTTTGAATTTTTCTTTTGCTTATGTGAAACTGCAACTGGAACAAATTTATATATTTTATGGTTTACCAGTTATTTTCTTTCTTACATATAATCAATTTTATGATATATATATATATTGGATATATATAAATTTACTTTTTCATAGTGATTCAAAAAAAAATTACCAATAAAATCAAATATAATCTAAAATTTTGTTATATCTCCACAATTTACAACTCATCACCATCATAAAATGAGATTCGGATTAGGCGGTTTATCTAAATTAAAACTATTAGTTAAACCATTGACTATATTCTTCATATTAGGTGCTTTAGCATGCATGTTTTTACTCGTATTAATTGGTGGTGCTAATCATATTGGTATGAAGAAATTATATTGGTTAGAAGTTACTACATCTAGTTATCCGGGTGCCAAATTTGATAATACAAGATGGACAAATTATGGTATGTGTGGAGTGGAGGATAATAAAAATGTTAATTGTATTAAACATAAGGCTGCTTATGGATTTTCACCAAAGGATAATTTTGATTCAACTGATGATTTACCACATGATTTCATAAGTAATAGAAATACTTATTATTATTTAAGTAGAATCGGATATGGATTTTTACTTGTTGGATTGGCATTTTTAGTGTTTGCACTTGTTCCATTTATAATTTCTGTGTTTACTGGTGGATTAAGATTTTTGTTCCCCTTGTATTTACTTGGTTTATTATTCAGTTTGGCTGCCATTTGTATGCTCACTGCTGTTTACGTTTTGGGGAAAAAGAAATTTAAAGATGATGGTGTTCACACTAAACTTGGTGTTAAGGCCTTCAGTATTGCCTGGACTGCTATTGCTTGTATGCTTCTTGCATTATGTGGTTATTTCTTATCTTATCATCAAAATAAAGAAATTTATTATGGTAACTCATCATATGGATCATCATCTAAATTTGGATTGGGAGATAGTAATTGGTTAAATAAGAGACGTGCTAGACGGGAAGCTGAAATGGCTGAACCTTCTAGATTACAACAATTTGCTACAGAGGGTAACGTTGGTGGTTCAGGTGGTGTCAGATTTATGTCAATTATAAAACAACGTGATGAACAAAATTCTGGTATAAGAAGACATAATTTTGATTCCGATGATGATGACGAAAAACTGTATGAAGCTTATAATAATCAACTTTCTGCTGCTCCTGTTACTACAGAGAAGAAAAAGAAGAGTAAGTTTAATGTTTTTTCAAAGAATAAGGAATCAGCCACAGTGGAAGGTCCAGCTGTGTACTCCTCTGCTACTAATGTTCCAGCTAAAGATATTAGTAGTGAAAATTTGAATATTGCAGATGATACCTTGGTTCATCATTGATACCGTATAATATATTTCCTCCCATTTTTAATTTTCCTTGTTTTTCTTCTTATAAACTTCTTTTACCTTTTTGTTGTTTTTTTGTTCCCTATTGCCTTATTCGTTTCCCCTAATTACTACCTTTTTGTTTTCTGTTTCTACTTTATGTTGTTGTTTTTGTATTAATCCTAATCAAATAACTTTTTCAAAATTTTTATCAATATATACATAAATTTATTAATGTGTTAAATTAACTGGTTTCCCCTGTTCCCATTCTTTCAATGCATTCTTTATGTTATACCAATATTTAAATTTAACCGTCTCTAATGCACAAGATTCATAATCTGAAATAGCATATAATTCATTCAATTTATCAATAGTTAATTGTAATCTTTCATTATTTTCACCTTCTAATTTATTTAGATCTTTTTCAGTTTGAATATTCTCTAAATCTTCATGAATTTCTAATATATCCATTAATATTTCTTGATTTTGAAATTGATATTTCTTTGAAATATCATCACTAGTTAAATCAATTCCAGCATAAGTTTTAAGTAAATATTGAGATCTCGTTAATGGATTATTCAATGTTGAATATGCCTTATTAATTAATGAAGAAATATCGGTTGCCTCATTGTTACCATTTGAATCTAATCCTAAAGATTTGAAATCTGGATGGTTACTAGCTTGTAATTTACGGTACTCCTTACGGAGTGCCTTATCATTTATAGTGAAGGGGGAATGTGGTGGAGCACCTTGTGGGAAAGTCTTGGGGAATAATTTATAATAATCGATTGAAGTGGTGGTGGAATTGAATCTCTTGTAAACCACCATTGGGGACACCAATGGGGTGACAAATCTTGTGAATTGTAATGGTGATATTAATCTAAGACTCATAATGAATTTGATGACATTAATTGACTTAGGTGAAAAGACTGAGTACATCTCTTCAGTCATCGATCTACAAGACCGATAATATATATAATAACATCTGTCAATTGCCAACCACGGGTATAACAGAGGGGTCTATCGACGTTAATCGACGCGCACAATATTAAATTTAATAAAATGAGGGGAACATGAATATTTGATTATTTGATAGCAAGATGGATACAATTGTTTTAAACTTGATTCAGTATCCTATATTCCTAAACAAAATTATACAAGATGGCAGGATTTGGCAGACACTGTACGTTAATCATTCATCAACCTTTTCATCTTATACAAGAAACCCCATTTTACTAACTAATTTTAAACCAATTTTCTTTCTTTTGACAAATCCAAAACACCCCACTTTCAAATAATCTATCAATTGTTTAAAGAATCAACTGTATGACAATGATATATTTTGGAAGAGGAATCATATAGTGTTATTTTTTTTTTTTGTCTAAAAAGAGAGTTTATTAATTCTATTATTTTAGTACTTCATCCTGATAAGGAAGTTCAAAAATTCAGTGAACTTAGAGAGAATTTAATTAAATATTATAAATGGAACTTAAGATCAGCTGGTTTTGCATTCTTATTCTTAGGTGCTATTCCAATTGGATTATCTTATATCGGTTATAAATATCAAACTGTGAATGTTGTTGCATCTAGAAGAACTGAACCTGTTTACAAAAACGATTGGGTTCCAAGAACATAGATATATATATTCAAGATCATCATCATCATCATGACACACACAAAATAATGTTGATATAACGATACTACTGCCTTTGGTTTGTCTATTTATTTATTTATTTGTATTTTTTTCTTCATTCCAATATACATTCATTAACTTATGTAGCTTTATTTTTGCGGGAAAAACTATGTAATGGATTTTATTCTATTAAGAATAATACTAATAAAAAGAGAGAGAGGGAAACAGAAACAGATTAGACTTGAACAGTCTCTGATCGTAGGGGACATCAAATTGATGAAAGAAAGGGTATTCAAATCAATGAATGAAAAAAAGAAAACGAAGAGTAATAAAACAAAAGAAAAACAGAACGAAAAAAAATAGAGAAAAAATGCTAGCGTTGAAGAAAAGAAACCCAATCAAGACAAGTCGGTATCATAGCAGAAAAGAGAAGACAAATATTAAAGCATCATGCAGGTGAAAAGAACAATTGATAAAACACATAAAGGAGGAAAAAAAAGGGGGAAGTCTATAAGTTATGGATTTTTTTTTTCAGTTCACGAGTTCTATTAATGGAATATATGCAATCATGAGAGGTAAAGAGGGAGGAAGAAAAGAAAGTGTGTGACTATAGTTGAGGGTCCATTATACTTTTCCCTGCAAGCGTTATCTTTTTAGCCCATTGTCTAGCTAGAATAGCCACCTTCATGAATTTCTTACTAGCATATTTACGGAAAAATTCCTCATGAACAATTTCACCAACCAAATAATCCATAATCATTTCAGAAACTTCTTTCAAATCACTTTCCTTATATTCACCGGAGTAATGAATCAGGTTACCATTCCAATCGGATTTTCCGAGCATCTTTCTGGCTATATACATTGAAGATGCGGCACATAATGATGGTAGGAATCCAATAAATTTATGATCTATCACTGTAATCTCCAGGAGATATTTACCGATTGTTCTAGATTGCACATCATAATCATCAGCTTTAGATATTCTTCTCAAGAAGTTCATTGGATTAGGGTAACTCATATCAAAGTTTAACGTTTCTAAAATGAATTTCTCGGCACTTAGGATTTCATCTTCTGTGAATCCACCATCTGTCACGTAGGCATAATTTTTCACAGAGGGACTATACACTTCTTCATATTTGGCGGCAATGAACAAGGCACCCGTGGCTAATAATTGAAGTCTATCAACTTGCACACTCTCTTTAGACATAAATCTATCCATCAAATTAATTGACAAGTAAAGAGTTTCTGGTAATAATCTAAACTTCAAATGCACTTCCACCATCCAATCAACCAAGATGGATCTCATCTTTGGACGTAAATTACGTTGCCAATGTAAATAATTAGCATCAGGTAAAGTTTTCAATTCTAATTCATGCAAATATTCGAAAATGTCAGAGACATATTCACTAACCATCAGTGGATCATCAATGTCATCTGCATCTAAGTCATCCCAAGTGTAATCCATTCTAGGCTTTTTGATCTCCTGTATCGATTCCTGGAATTGGAAATCATCTGATGGATCTCCAGCTTGTCTTTTCAGGGACATTCTTCTATTTTCATCTTGTATCTGTTGTTGCGTTCTTTCATTGATCTCTGGTTGCAGTTGTTGTAGGGTATTATTATTATTGATGTTTTCTGTGTCTTCATTACTGTCAGCTCTGATCTTAATTGGTCTTTGCCCCGCAGGGATGTTGGGCAAGCTAGCTCTAGGTCTATTATTATTATTTGGAACAGAAACGTTATTATTTAAATCTGTTAGAGCTGATCTTGCCTTCATTATTCTTTGTCTATTAGTGGTGGTATTATTGTTATCATCCTTGAGTCTTGTTGAACGGAGAACGTTCTCATCATCGGTTTGCATTTGTGAAAGTTCCTACAAAAAAAAAAAACAGGTTAGTATTTGCAAAGTTTTCTTGACCGGAAAGATAGATTTTTGATCTTGAAATTGATTAATCAATACATACAGCTGACATAGTGACTGATATAGTATCTTATGAGGGTATAGAAGTGTGCAATGGGTCTCTAAATGGGGAAACCAAACTGAATACACGTTAAAAAAAAGAGGGAAAAATCTTCTTCTTTTGTTCTTTCTCTCTTTTCAGATTATTCAAAGGAAGGGGAAGGGAGGAATAAAGAGAATGTAAGTGTGTAGAACCTTTAATATGAGGTAAATTGATAAATCTATATATCTATATATTAATGAAATAGCTAAGAAAAGGAAGCAAAAGTTTACAAAATTAAAGAAAAAGAACAACTTCTATATTACATGAAACACTTTGTTGTATTATTAGGTAAATACACAAGACGCTCAATCAGGAAAAAAGTGGTCGTGCGTTACACAGTGAAGGGGGTATTTTGGTAGCCGGATTGGGAAACACGTAAACAAATGGATTTTTTTTTTTGTATTTCGTGTACTGTGGGTGTTACCTTTGTATATACATTACTACTTTAAGATTTAATTAAAGACAATTATATGTAGGGCTATGCTGTGAACTATATATACTAGGCTATGCTGGGTTCGGGGAATTATAACCAGCCCATTTGTTTGCTATATTCATCAATTTCGCGTTGTGTCAACCGATCACTATCTTGGAAATAAATATTCAAATCACTAAAGTAATTTCTACTGAAAATTTCATTCACTTTAACCTTCGTAATAGGTCCAAACACTGCATCTGGATTGACTCCACGTTGATGCACAAGTTGCTCCCTGATAAATCTCAGTGACCCCCAATCGGACATCTTAGATGAGGACTCCTCGTTGTCCGAGGCTATATCGGGCAGATCAGTCGGTAAAATTGTAGTACTCTTTGGTGGTGGCACCACTGTCTTGTAAGACTTCTTTAATTGTTGTGACTGCTTTTGTTGATTCAACTTAGAATGGTTAGCTGGAATCTCACGTAGTCCCTGTCTCTCGGGCTTCTTCTTCTTCATCTGTAAAAGATTCTCTGTTTGATATTTCCGCTTGTCAAGCTTCTTAGTCACAGGAAGCAAAGATTCACCGACGGCCTTGGGGATCATTTTACCACGAGAAGGTTGCAAACTTTGTTCCGTCAATGGGATCTTCACCTTCTTCAAGATCTCCAGTTTCCTCTCAGCATCAGTCTGTGCAGATTTGCTCAAATTGGCCTGCACTAAAGGTTTCAAAATCTTTGAATTCTCAAGAATAGCAGGCAGTTTCCCACTAAAGAAATGATCCTTAGAGGGGGACTTTAATACCTCCTTAGAATCAGCGTCCTTCATGAGTTTCACTGAGTTCAGTATATCTAATTTCTTTTCGTTGGTATTTAACCGCGTTGGAGTCTTGATGACTCTAGACTTAGCAGGACTCTTCATTCTGGATGGGGTCTTGCTTCTCTTAGCACTAGCTTGAGTGTGGACCATCAATCTAGTGACCAAATCAGATTCAGTAGATGATAACTTAGTAGGAGAATGCGTCAAATGAGGAGCGATAGTGGTATTAGTGGTAGCAGGAGTACTCAATTTCTGTTTCTTATGCAAATTTCTGTTCAACTTAATGGTTGGTTCCTCACTGCTAGGGTTACCAACAACTTCAACTGAGGGTAATGTAAGATGAAATGAATCCTTGGAGACCTTAGATTTCGTCACGGTAGTATCCTTAAATGGAGATGGATCGTCCTTATTCTCGCTAATTAATTTGTTCATAGGCAATTTTTTCGAGTTGTGGTGATGGTGAGTAGGTCTCTGGGTATCCTTACTTACTGATTCATGTTCTGGTTTCTTTGTAGGCGACTTAGTCATGGCAAGCGATTTAATAGCTTTGTTATTAGGTTTATGGAGCGACTTTCTTAAAGATTTCTTCTTGGTCGACTTAACTGTTAATGGACCTCTCGAGGGGAGTTCCACAAATTTTATAGGTGATCTAGTAGCTGTAGGTGTGGTGCTGTTATTGATGTTGGGCAGTCTAGTATTCCCGACGGAATCAGTTTTTAATGGAATCCTGATCTGTGATAATTCAATTTTCTCTAGTTTGCCGAGCTGAGCACTGATTTCCTCATCCAGATCACTCAAGGAAAGTTCATCACTTTCATGATGCATTAATTTGGATATTTCATTGATTTCGGCTTTATCTTTATCGACCACAGGAGGTTCTATGCTTCGTCTCTTTTCCTCTGCGACAGGAGCAGGCTCGTCATCTGTGGATGACACAATCAATGCATGCTCAGATGGTACGCTCTCGGAGTCCTCATCATGCTCCAGCAGATTCACTTGCATAGACTTGGCCGCAATTGATTTTCGTATGTTCTTGCTGATGGCTTCAAATGACATATCGCCATCATCTTGTGTATTTTTCGGTATGCTACTCTGTAGTTGAACTTTCTCTGTTGTATTCATTATAGTGGTTCTAGTTGATGGATATATCACATTTGTATTGGTTGCCTCTGAGCGTGGGCTGTTTTTGTCCTTATTGTGATCATCATTATCGTCATGATCTGAGTGGGTGTTATTCATTAGTAGTTCTGTTGCCCTTCTCATGATTTCCATCTCCTTGTGATGCAAATCTTTTATAGGAGAGCTGGCCAACTCTCTCAATTTCTTAGGAGATCTGAGTCCCAATAGAGATGTATCTCCAAGGTTATGTGTTATGTCTGTTGTTTTAAATTGTTGTGTAATAGAGCTGTGTGCCCTTTCTGGAGAATCATCCGCTTCAGGGAGTTCCAATTCTCCATTGATCACATCATACATTAGGGAGTTCACCCATTCATTGTTTTCCGTCATCTTCACTGAAAGGTGTTCTAAGCTTGATTCTATTAACTTTGACTCTATATACACCTCATTGGCAAACCACTTGGAGAACCCTGGAATGCTAGAAGCCTTAACTGGTTGTCTCTGCTCACCATTCGCACGCTTTCTTTCTTTTGATGCAGCGGCCTTGAGTCCCCACATGATTGGTTAATAGGATATCTGGGTAAATTGATATAGTACTTCTGGTGAGACCACGGCGAGATTAGTAGTAAACCTCTAAACCCTTTCTTCCCTCTTGAACGTGTACTCGTTTGTTTATATTTGTTTTTCCTCTATACTCAACAGTATAATCGCACCTCCACTGCCCTGTTCTGCGCACTACTTAGTTTTTTTTGAAAAATTATTTTTTTTTTTGAATTTTTTTTTCTTCTTAAATACCTAGATTTATAGTTAATTTATACTACAAATTGAAGGTTTTCATATTATCCATCTGATTACCATAAGATGGCACCAACAAATACCAAATCTAAATATTCATCTAATGCCAATGGTGCTATACTTGAGAAGCTTACAGAGGTGATTCAGGTGATAGATACCGATTCATCAGGCATCTCCCCTATACATGATTTCCTTGATAGTTCTTACAACCTATCATCTTTGGGACAATGCTTCTCATATTCTGCCACTGTCAATGACCACACAGCATTATCGGATCTGAATACAAAGCTCACTAAAATTATAAACTACTGCAATAATCACACAGAGCTTCATACGATTGCTACGAAACTTGTCAAGGAATTGATTTCCACTTTTAATATCAAGGTGTTCTTCAGATGTCTTAATAATAACAGAGGTAGAATCTCTAATCCAGCACTTAGACTCATGTCTGCTATTGTGAGATTCCAAAATGGCCACTTGATAGATGCATTCCTAGAAAACTTTGATCTACAATTAAAGGTCATTCCTCAACTTCTTATACCAACTAAACAGGAACTCGCAGAACCATCCAGAACAGATAAAGGATCTGTCAGAAGTAATTTCATCAAATTCTTCATTGATCTCTGCTCAAATGCAAACTCTCTTACTAGAAAGGATATTTTAACTAATAACAAAAAGTTGATTACAAATTGGTTCAAATACATTGCTACCCATGATTCAAATGAGACCTTGAGTTTAACATTAAAATTCTTGGATGAAAAGATCATTCAAGAACAGAGTTATAAAAAAATGACTAAGTGTAAAATACTGTCAGACTGGATTTTATTGAAACTGGTTGAGCTCTACAAGGTGCATGATATAAGAATCGCTGTCCACAAGTTCCTAGTCAAAATAACAACAGACTATACAAATGGTATAGTGTTTTACAATGAAAAGCCATGGTTTAATCTTCCCGATGAGGGTGTCACTGTTACAGTCGGTGAAAGATCTTTCAGAATATTAAACAAGCTAATCTATAATATGTTGACTCATTTGAAACCATGGAATGATGACAAACAGCTTGACTTGGCAGTTACAATCACCGACAAAGTTCCAGAACTACTACCGATATACACATATTACTCATTCCACTCTATTGGTGCCCATGATCCAAAATTGACTGCCTTCTTCATTGGTCAAAGTTTAGAACTAACAAAAATTCTACAACTAAGAATTCCAACCGCATTTATAGATACAGTGCAGTCTGAAAGTGAAGCAGTCATAAATAGCAAATTACAACCTCTATCTGCATACACATTAATAGATGTTGTTTGCCCACCTCAACTGACAAGAGCATCCTTGACTAAAAGTTTAACTCACAGTTCATTTTTGATTAAACATTTGGCAACAGGTTTGATCATCGCATCCTTCCAAAAATATGAGAGATTAACCAATGTTCTGAACTCTACAGACTCAAAAGTATATAATAATGTGAGATTAGAACTTGTTGAATTATTACAGGCACGTTTACCGGATTTGAGTGTGATAGTGGGTGCACTTAACGAGTTACAGAAATCTCAACCAGATAACAAATTGTTGTTATTGAATTGTCTATCGGCTATTCAATCTTATCACAAGATATTCAACCAGAGTGCTACATTGAACTTACCTCTGATGTCTCTACAGAATGTTTCTGACTTTAAGGGGATTGATTTGGTTAACTTAGACATTTACTTGAGATTGAATTCGGCATCACAAAATAAATGGTGGACTATCACTAAAGGTATGAAGAATTCTTTATTCACATCTATTTTGAGATTACCGTATCAATTGAAAACCCATAGTATGGACTCCTATGTTGTTGATGTGATTTCAAACTTGACCGAACAAACATTAATCTTCAATAATTTCAGAGAGGGTGGTCTCCTGGCTAGTCAAGCCATCGCTCTGGTGAACTCTCTTAACCTTTTCTCTCAATATATTCAAGATGACAGTGTGATTGATAAGATTGCTAGTGTTCTAGATGAAGCTATTTCTAGATGTGTGCGTACTCCATATAAATACATTGATGCTGCTGCTAGTCTAAGTAAGACTAGTGTGCCTCTTGATGCATTATTCATCGCTATCTTGGAACAATCCAAGTTTGCAAAGGATTCCCCAGAAGTTTTGAACTGGGTTAAACTATTGGCAAGATATCTATTTGTATTAGGCGCTGACGAACTCAGTCTGAATGCAGCTGGTAATGAATATTGTGAAATCACTTTACTTGAAGCTCATACAGAGAAAGAGACTAAGATTTTCTACGATAAATACTATAAGTCATTACTGAAGGATGAAGAAGAGATTCCATTGTTTGATGTTATTCTTAATTACCCACTAGCTTACCTAGAGAAGAAGGTTGAGGCAAGAGTGCCAATTTCGGATTTGGAAATCTTGACAATGCTACGCCGTTTAGCATTCATCAAGGAGGATAAATCAATCAAATTAGCTCAATCACAGAGTTTAATCGTCAGTCTATATGGTAAGATTGGGAATTACTTAACCCAGAGATGGTCATTGGGTGTGGAGGTCACCCCTCAAACTCTGAACCTATATGAACTCAAATACTGGAAGGATTTGTTTGTCACTGTTGAGGATTTAAAAGCTAGTGGTGATTGTGGTAAGCAATGTTTCTTTGCTAGATTACTTAATGAAATTTTCTTCAGCCTGGGTGAGATGAAGACTGCTGGTAACATTCTTGGGGATTTCAATAAGCAATTGACGTCCTTGCTAGGTGATGTCTCTGATAAACTAAACAATGATATCACTAATACTTTAATTGAATCGCTTTGGGTTTTGGACAACGATACTATTGCACATCAGTTAGTCAGTTGTTCAAATAAGCAGATCAAGAAGTCCTTATTGAAATTAGCTATTTCTAAGAATGTCTCAATAAGCACCGCTGATTTCTTAGGTTTGACCTCTATTCTAGATGAATCTACTTATCAATCATTCTCCAAACTTGCAGAGTCTATTAAGTTTACTGATTCGGATCTTGAAATTATCTTCAACAAGGCATTAAAAAATGAAAACCAATTCTATTATTCAATTTTGAGCAAGTCTGTGCAAAGGGAATCTGAATTTTTGAGCCTTCATTCATCACAGATATTATATGCTTCTAAGGATATAGCTTCTTCAATTGAAGGTTTAGAATTCTTGAATGTTGCTAGACACAGAGTTGACGATGCTGAGGTTACTACGTTGGTTGAGACGGCCTGTATTTCTGGTTTACAAAATGCTGATAAAATTAATAACGCAGAAACCAGATCATACATGAAAATTCTTTCAGGATTGAACTCAGAAGGAATATTAACTGTGGCTTTATCGTTGTTGGAGAAAGAAAGTTTCAAAAACAATGCTGGTCTTGTGTTCTCTGAGGAATTTGTTTCTGTCCTTTCAGCTTGTCAGAATGAAAGTTTGTTGAAGACATGGTTCCATAGGTGTATTTTGTATATCACGAAGGTTTTTGCTGAACACGAAGAAATTGGTGAACCATTCTTCTCCTTCCTAGGTTCTCTACAGAGTTTGGTCTTGGTGAATTCTGTTTGGAAGCATGTTCCTAAATCTCTTTTAAACTCTCAATTAGAAGTGATTTTGTCAAAGAAATGGATTGCCAATGAAAATGCTTTGAAGTATGTGAATTGGTTATTGATGTCTGGTTCCAAAAGTGTTGTCGATTTTGATAAACATTTACAGATTTTCATTAACAATGTGCAATCACCTTTGAATTTGTTTGACTCAGCTCCTTCAAAGTCTTATGCCGCTTTAGTATTACTCCATTTGATAAGCTTTAATGTTTCTAAGGTTGCAAACTACAATCTTCAATCAAACATCTTGAAATACTACGGTGGTTCATTAAGGTCAGAAGATTTAATTTTGAAGTCTATTCTTTTAGAATTGGAACAAGCACTAGGCCAAAGTTGGACCGATTATATTACTAACTGGGAATTCCAGGATGTTGCCATTGCTGGTGATTCCTCGAGATTCATTTCCGAACTTCCAGGTGCATCAGGTTTAAGTGTTTACTTGTCTAAAGAAGCTGTTGATTATTCTGTTGCACACTACGTTGGTGCCTCAGATAAATTCAAACTTCCAGCATTATCGACTTCTATCAATTCATCTTCTGGTAACTGGAAGTTAATTGAAACATTCCTTAAGCATAATAATGTTGTTTTGAATCAATTGGATACCACTTACGATAATGAATTCTTGATGCTATTGATTTTGAGTAATGATGAATTGTTCCATTTCAAACATAACGAAGTTGAAGTTGATTTCAAGAAGCTAATTGAATCTGGATTATTCCAATTCATTGTCATTAATTTGTCTAATGCCGATTCCAACATCGTTCATATCTCCAAGCGTATTTTGTACACTTGTTTATCAAATTTGGAATCACAAATCAAGGAATATTCAGAATCAAAAGAAACCACAGATGAGAATGGCGATAAAACGGCTACTACATCATCTATTCATCATGCATTATTCAAAGATAGATTAGGATTTAAAGTGTTTTGTGGTAACTTGTTGTTCACCTTGGAAGACCCAGAAATTGAAATGTGTCCACTACAGATGGCATTCATTTCTCATTTAATTCCAATCTTGAATAATCCAGGTCATTTCCTTTATGAAAAGACTTATAGATTTTTACTAGGTGGGTCCAAATTCAGATCTGAAATTCCATTATTCAAATCTATTTGTTTGAATTTCACTTCTGATGCTCATTTGAAGTCATCCAATGATCAGACAGATTTCTATAAACAATTGAGTTGGTTTTTGTCCACTTTGAATAAATCTTTATCTTGTTCAAATGATCTCAAATTATTGAATAGAAGTGGTTTAGTGGATTACTTGTTGAACTTACATACCTCACCATTTTTACCTCAATCTGTGAAGAACGAACTTTACCATTGTCTTGGTAAGATCAATGAAATTCCAAATGGATCTGATTTATTAGTGAGATCGTATGGTTTGTTAGGATTCTTGGATCTAAGAAAGAATGGGTTAACAAAGCAAGTTGAATCTAAGTTGGCTAGAGATAATGCTCTTCGTGATGCAGAAAAATTGAGAATTCAAACATTGGGTGTTGTTGCTGATTTAGGGGTTGATTGCAATGGGACAGACAAGAGAACTAGGGAATGGTGTGATGATGAACTTGATAGAAACGTGAAGAGAATTTTACGTTAATAGATAATGATTCTTTTTTCTAATTTATTTACATTTTATTTTTGGCATTTTTTATATAGATAATTTACAATTTCATGAAGTAACAGCAGGAAAAGTAAAATTAGAACGTAAAAAGGAAGCACCAAGGAATAAAAAAAAGAAGAGACAAGAAAAGAAAGATACTATACAAAATAAAAACGAAATACAAAAACTATGTGGACTTAGGTGATTCCACTGGTACAGTTGGTTGTACTTCCTCGGATTTAGTAGTAGCTTCAGCAGCAGCAACCCTTTCGGCCTTTACTTTAGCCGCTAACTCTAACGCTTTATGAAGGAAGTACTCTTTTGTACCAGAATCGCTCTCCATTTTACCACTTTCTAAGACTAAATGACCGTCAACTTCGGTAATGAATTTCCCATTTTCATTGAAAACCAATTCAGTACCCACAAGCTTAGACCATTTCCCCTTATATATTTGATTCTGCACTTGCACCAAAGGTTCTGGTTTGTCCAACCCTGAAATTGATATTGAATGATTTGCAGAAACGTCATTTAAAAGGTTAGACCCCAATGATTCATCAATTTCCTTGGACCTCTGGGTACTACTAATTTGTGTTGTTGTAGGGAAATCACCCACCTTATCCTGGTTCAACTCACCTCCTGGGAAAATTACACCAACATAAACATCTTCATATTCTTCTTCTTCTTCCTCCTCGTCTTCGTCACCATCTTGATGCTCCTTTCTATTTTCTTCATCGATATCCATTGCATCAGTATCCTCTTGCCTATAGTTTGCTGAGGTTGCGAGGCCTCCCTTTGGGTGCATGTTGTTGCTGCTCAGCGATTTGTCTTCTATATTCGATATCCTCCTTGGAGCCAGCTTCGAAGCTGGAAGTTAAGAAATGCCAGTTCATCTCAGTGCCATGTGATAAGAATCCGGTGTTACCGTTTTGGACTATGGACCAGTCACCAGCAGGTTCCAACTCGTATTGATCGAGAGAACAGGCTGGTGCTAACAAAACATCACTTTTTCTACCGGCTCTATCTTCTGGCTTCAATTTATCTCTAGGAGTAGCGTATTTAAGTAGTGACATACCTAATCCGATTTTAGTGGCAGCATGGGTGATGAATAAAATACGAGACACATCGGGGTATTTGGCCTCCACCTTCGGAAAGAATCTTGTCCAAAAAGTTTTACATCTTTCAAACACTTCTTCTTCGGTTTCACCTTTAGCGGAAGGCACAATGGTTTGCCAATCCCAATCATCAGAGACATTATCGAAGAACTTGGAGAGACCCTCATGATTGGATGGTTGTGGGATCACTTCTCTATCTGGTTTGTACCATTCACCTATCCCAGTTTCTAATTGAATATCCAATTTCAATTTTTGAGAGGTTGGCATAGCAGTCTCTACACATCTGTAAAATGGACTAGCAAAGATCAATTGAGGTTTTTCATTTTCACCAAGACCATCAATATACCCTGCCAGTTCTTTAGCTTGGTGAACTCCATGTGGTGCCAGTGGTGGGTCACTATCGATCCCTGTTGGATTTGGTGGTTGTTGCTCTATCGGTAACCAATTGGCTCTGTAACCGTGTCTCACTATGTAAATAGTCTTAATTGTCATTGATTTTGTTTCGCTAAATCTTTTAGTGGAACTACTGGGATCTGTAATTTATCTGATTTATCAGTACACGATTGTTATAACAAGTAGATGACCCCTTTGAAAGAGAATAACCAACCCGTAAACAATGTAATTTTGCGTTTCAAAAAAACTTTTTTTTTGTTGAAATAGCCGAGAGAAGCAACAATCAGGTTGAAGAAAGTCCGAAGCAGTTACGGAGTAAAAAGTTTGAAAATTAGTCAAAGATATATAATTTAGAATAAGCTATAAGGTAGCAGGTATGAATACAGAGTAATATAAAGGGTACAAAAGAGAGAGAGAGAAAATAAAACAAAAACAGCACAGCTATATTTGAGTTCACCAATTATCCAAGAATCCACCATTACCCATCAAAGAACCATTGATGTTACTATTAGATGACGCATTAGTAGATGCATTCATGTTAGCACTGGCAGCACGAACCAAGATTTGTTCAGGACTCAAGCTTGCATTAGGTTGCACGTTAGGTTGCACGGGCGTTGACACACCACTGCCACCGTTATTATTAAATTGATTGATAAATTGTTGAGGTTGAGCGTTGAATCCCTCTTGTTGTTGAGGTTGAGGTGGTTGATTGAATTGAGCTCCACTGAAGTTATTAGCGGCAGCAGCAGCTGTGGCATCCAATGAAGCCTGTGAATGATTAGAGGGGCTACCGAATTGAGCAAATTGTTGTTGTGGAGTGTGTTGTCTACTTTGGACTTGTTGTTGTTGCTGTTGTTGTTGTAGGAACTGTGCATATTGCTGTTGTTTGTGTAATTGAGCATTCTGGTTATTCCAGTTTTGTTGATGTTGTGGGTCATTTGGTGGTTGATTTTGAGAGAACCCCTGGTTGTTAAATTGTTGTTGCTGTTGAGGCGGTGGCTGTTGTTGTTGTTGTTGATGTGGAGGGAGACCACTTTGGCTTCCCTGAGAAAAGTTTCTAGAGCTTCCAGCACCACCCTGTTGTTGTTGTCTGACTAATTCCATGCGTTTTTGGAATAGTGGAATGGCATCCGGATAAAGGTTATTCAATTCTTTATAGTAGAAGGTCAACTCGGGTATCTCCGCTGGAGGAACCACAATTTGGGGGATGGAATAATTCTTCTTTTCAGCCTTTGGAGGTGTGGAATGGATATCGTTTATAGATGCCAGACAAGTTAAATTAAAGTGAATTCTTTTCAAATAATTTTGATACTGTTCTTTCTTTTGAGCGTAATCCTGATTATTCATGTTAGCTCTATTAAGACAGTATGCTTGAAGTCCGATACATTTATGTAATAAAATGGTATTAATTTGGAGTAATACATCAATTCTTTTCTTATCAGTTTCTATGTCAATTCTCGGAGGTTGGGCAGCATGTGCTTGGAGTAAGTTATTGTAAATCTCTGCAGCTTGATTGCCTGCAAACTGTTGTTGGTGTACTTGACTCTGTTGTTGTTGAGTAGATAAATTCATAATAAGTGGATATATAAGTTGTTAGGAATACACAAGTAGAAAAAAACCAGTATACAGTTGTATAGACATGTTTTTTTTATTTGTTTTGTTCGAAAAAAATAAAAATTTTGAGTGTCGAAGCTGAGAGATTAATATATGGGTTACCGGTTCTTTAGTAGATTATCATGTCTAGACGGTCTAATACTATCAAGCCTAAGGTGGCATTTGATAATGTATATACTTTCACTAAGACAAGAATTCCTGAGCCAATAGAGAATAAATTATTAGATGCATTCACGCAATTCACTGATGATTACGCCGTCGAAGATGTGACTTTGAGTCAATTACCGGTGTTATTACAGAGGTACCTCCATGTGTCTCCTAAGTTAATCCATTTCATTAAACCGGACCAGTTCTTGCTGGAGGATACCCCAGATGTGATTGATTTTGAGAAATTTTTATTCAATGGGTACTTATTCTTGACTTTAAACAAGAATATCAAGAAATTAGATTTCTATTGGAACTTGGTCACGGGGGCCACAGGTAAAGACGCTTATAAGAAAAGAATATATCTTAATGATATAAGAAAGCTAACAGAGATCATAAATGACACCAATGAGGTTTCATCGGATTTATTAGTTGATATGTTGACCGTGGCTAATAATGGAGAAAAACTGTATATAGATTATTTCGACTTTGGGTTGATTCTAGGTAGAATCGGGGAATTGGAAGGTTACATGTAAAGAAAACGGGTAGTATTAAACTAATACAGATATATTTCAAGTATTAAACACAAAATGGTACTAATGTAGGAAGGAGGGAAGGGAAGTTAAAAAAATAAGGGGGAGGGGGGGGGGGTTAAGGGGAGTAGAGGTGATTATAAAATATGCTTTGATCTGAAGTAATTTCTCAAGTAATGAACTTGATAGAACCCCACGGCAACCAACACCATGATAATAATGATAGAGAATGATTTGACTCTATTATTAGTAGATTCATTGGTATCTCTCAATCTTTCTTCTCTCTTAATCAAATAATCTAATTCATGACGCACTTCATCAATCATTAAATCAACTTTTCTTAATTGCACTTCAGCTGGCTTCAATTTCTCTTGAGATTGAAGAGCATTCCAATCTCTAGCGGCAGCACCAGTTTCAACATCTAATTCGATATCTCTAACGTATTTTTGACCTCCATGTGGGAAACCAGGAGCAAACTCATTAGTGAAACAAATATCAAATGCAGTTGATGCCATAGCAGTGAATGCCACTTTGAAATCACCAACAAGGTCTCTCTTCTTACGATATTCATTACCGAGAGAATCCACAATGGATAATGATAAGATTTGACCATCATTTTGTTGACCATCTGTTTTAATGGTGACCACCACCATTTGACCATCTTGCACGAATTCACGAAGACATTTTGGAGGTGGATTGTGTTGCACAGCTGGAATCTCCAATCTAAGAGCAGAACTCAAGTGGAGTAATGTTAGCACTGTGATGAATAATTGGAATGATCTCATGATATTTGGGGTCTTATTCCTGTACTTAATTAGATAATTTATGTGAAGTTCTTTTGTAGATCAACAATTACTTGTTCAGAAATTTGAAAAAAAATCGAATTTTGACGCGTTACAAAACAGGTGGTTATGAGCATTGGGGGGAGATGGGAGGTTCACAAGGTTTATAAAGTTTACACTGTTTGCACCGTTTACGAGGTTAAGTAGTTCATTAAGTGGATGTATTTATATATACATATGTATAAATGGGGGAGGAGTGGGGAGTATTTGAGAATATTTACAAGGAGGATCAGATTGGTTTGCTTCATGGATGTGTGAGAGATACTAAGAATGGAGGGGTAAACCCATAAGTTATCATATGGTAATCTGAGAGGGCGCTTTTATAATACATTAAATAAGTGATAATCAAACTTATTTCTTCTTCTTCCAGAGGAATGCACCTCTAGAGAAATCTAATGGTTTCTTTGGTTCCCCCTTTCTCTTCTTTGTTTCCACAAATAACACATGTCTCTGCACAACAGGATCATATCTGACTTGTGTGATATCTCTAGTAGTTCTTGGCACTAATAATGTTCTTCTATACCCCGTCTGAGCGGTGGACATCAATTGCACAATAGTTGTTCTAGCCTTAGCTTCTATTAAAAAAAAAGAAGTAATTTAAGTAAAACGTTAGTATTTCAATTAATCAAAATGAATGATTTCAACAATCTGTATATCTATCTATGAGTACATACTAGCCATTTTGAATATATAAAATTGATAACTAATCCAATACACTAGTAGTATCTGTATCTCTTTATCATCCAATTTTTTCAAAATTTTTCTTTTTTCTGACGTCGAATGAAAAAAAAAATTGAAATGTAATATGGTGTAAAGGTTTTGATATTACAGAAAAGAGGGAGCCTAGGTTAAGGGCAACAATACACTTTTGTTATATTACTACTCTTTTACTTATAAGCTGAAAAACTTAAGATGGCCATTCTAAGAAATAAAAAAAATACTCTTCTGTCTAATAAACCAGATTATATTCTCATTAAAACACTAACAAAAAGGGTTAAGTTAAATGATAACTTGACAGATGCAGATGATCTATTAGATTTTGATCCAGATGATTATTCTACAGATACACGGCAACTTACTAGACGTATGTTGTACATGAACAAAGAACTATTGAACGACTATGAGCGGTTCGATTTAATTGATAGTTCCCTTTCAATTGAAACCAATGATATTAGTAAAGGATTAACCGATGATATTGAAAATTTCGATCTTTTTTGGAAAAGAGATAAATTGTTTGAAGCTTTTGATGTTTCACTTTTAAAAAAAGAGGATAATTCTATTAGAAGTGATGTTAAACATAATAAGCAAACTGTGGAAATATGTACAAAGTTTTCTCGTCTGACCAATAATTTCACTAAACTTGTGATTCACGGAAATGCCAACTTAAAGTTTGAGATATTAAGAGATAATATGCACAATTGGTGTCGGCTTATTAAGATTTCAACTACTGATTATATTAAATTTTTCAATGTTGAATCGATTGATATTAATGAAAAGAACAAAAGTGGTTATATTGTTATCAAATTATTAGATTTTTCAGCATTATTAGACTACCATTATTTTGTTAGATATTATTATCATTCATCTAACGCAGACCTTGATGAACATATTATCAGGTGTTACAATTTTCTAACTAATGAACATATTTGTCTCGAAGCAGTGCAAAAATATAATTCTGATCACCCTAATGAACTCATTCATGCTCCCGAATATTTTGGATCTGGGGAATGTTACATCACTGGACCTAATATAAATATGATTGGGCTTTATGTTGCAATGGAATACCTGCCATTCGTCAATAATGTTCCTTTTAGAAATCCTGATACTGATCCCAAACTTGAATTGGAGAAGAAGAAGCTTATGAAAATTGGCATTACGCATCGATCCTTATTTGGGAAAAACTATTGTTATGACAAGGAATCTGGAAATATCTATATTTATGACTTTAATAATGTTGAGGTAGACTACGATTTAATTAAATTGTAGTTATTTCTTTTATAATATATCCATTATCGGCAATCTATATAATAAATAATTAACACAGCCCTGGCTGGATGTGCAAAAGAGAGAATAGTTTGCGGAGATGAATGAAAGGTCTGGGCTGTATTTTAAAATTGGGACATCTTTCTTTATAGCTTACCCTTGCTGCATGTATCCCATGGGGATAATAATCCAAGCCATGACAGTAGAAATACAGCATAAAATACAGTTTATTGACATACATGGGGTACACCAAATTATAACTAATGCTCTCCACAATTTTAGTGTGATGAACAATCTATGTAATGTGACTTAAATATATAAATTAGATAAACATATTAGCAACTGATAAATCGGTGATCTATAGACAGTACAATAAGGAAAGCCAATTTTTTTTAAAAAAATGAGCGCAATTATGACCGATAGCAAGGGTAAATCATTGAGATCATATGGATGATGTAAATGAAACAGTATTCACTACTTGCTCTCTATAAAAATGTTTCCGAATTATGATGTAATTAAAGTTTAAATGAAATACACACACACACAAAAAAAGAAAATCTTTTATTAAAATACCAATTCCATCTTTTACTTAACATCAGGTGGTCTAGCTCCTCATACAAATCTAATGGTATGGCTGTCTCCGATAAAAAATAAGTAATAAGTAAAGTATATATACTATTCTTAATCTCTCATATTTCATCCTTTAGAAATTCATCTTTCATTTGAACCTTCTTTATTTATCTTTATATCTCTTTTCTTATTATTTACAGTTATTGCTAAAAGACCGTTGCAGAAGAAAAGACCATATAATTTTTTCACAACCCTGTATTAAATTATAAATTATAATTACCTAAATTTTATATGATTTATCATTTAATATCTATATAACGATATATATTTACAATAATGGTTCAATTATTTGTGGTTCATCCAAATTTAGAGATATCTAATTGTGATGATAATCCTAATACAAAGACAATTAAACATAAGAAAAATAATTATATTAAGAATTTAGAAATTTATACTTTATTAATTAAGAAATTACAAGGTGATCCATCAGTTAAAGAAATTCCTAATTGGTGTTTAACTAAAGATACTCAAGGTAATATCGAAGAAATTCTCAATGTGAATTCTCCATTAAAACATCATCGTCGTCGGAGTTCCACTGCTAGTACAGTTAGTACCGGTAGTACCGCTAGTGATTCCAGTGAGCGTAGAATAAGCGAACCAACATTAATGGCTACAACTCAAACTTTAGAGAAGATTGAAGATGTAGAATCATTACCATTAACTTCGGTTACTTTAGATCCATCGGATTATAATAAGAAATTTGATCCTGAAGAAGCTGATCAAGTCAAAGATGATTACTTTGATGAGAAATTGAAATTACCTCAGGAGATGCCAGATAGGCAATTATTAGCATTGAAGTATTTCCAATTGATGACTGATTTGTCATTAATTGAATATAAGTATTTACAGACTTATGCTAAGATTAATCATATCATTAAAGAATATTTCAGTTCAACGGAGTTAACCTTGGAGAGAGAAACTGAAGGATTTGCCAAGGTTAACGTTAAGATGGAATTCTTCAAGAAACTGGAGAATTTATTATACAAATTAAGATTCTTGAAACAAATATTTGAAGAGAAATATGCTTCAGTGTTTAAAAGAGAACATGGTGGTCATTCATTTAGTGCAGCTGATTTAGAAGGAATAGAAGAACAATCAACTGTGTGAATTGAATATTGGTTATTTATATGTGTATATTGGGTTTTATTAAAGAAATAATGATATCTTTTTTTTTTAATTATATATGAATACCCGGGCTACCGTAGTGATCCATTGTTAAAATAAAGAAAGTTTTATCAGTACAATCAATCAATCAAAACAAATAATAAGTGTCAAAAAAACTTAACCACGGGGAATATTGAAGATCATCAGATATCACATTCAGTATCCGGTATACCTGTCTGTCTGTCTGTACCTTATACGCTATCCCCTGTACCTGAACCACATGGTATTACTTTAAGTTCTCGTAATATTTGGCAGTGTGATAATAATACCCGCCTTAGGAACGCGCGCGTTCCCTCTCTGTGTGTCTGTTAGTAGCGCGTTGTTCTGTTAAATATTTGTTTACACTAAACAGAATTTTCGTGTTGAAGAGAATTTTTTTTTGAGTAAAGGGGATGTTCTTATTATACAATATATTCAACTGTTTGTTTGTCTTATTTTGTCAATCTTCCCTTGATTATTAGACAATCAGAAAATACCATAGAAGGTACTTGTGTTTTTCTTTTTTAATTCGAATCTCTCTCTACAGCTGATTGCTCTAACCATTTGCATTAATTCAAAAATTTCTGGCATATACCCTTGTTTTTGTTCCCCTTAATTCATTCAAATCAAAAATACCCAGGCTTATATCACTATTTCCTTTGCTAACATTACTCAAGTACACCCTTGAATTCAAATAGAAATAGGTATGTTTACTACTCCTCTCTCCGTTCTTCTGCACCTTACATATACTAACATTCCCTCTATCCCCTCTCCCCTCATATAGCAATGGCAACTGTTTCCTCCGCAGGCCACGTACAGCCCGGCTACGCTGCCAACAAGGCAACAGCTTCCATCATATCATCTTCAGTGTCTAATAATTATAAGAAGGTGACTCCTCCATCGCGTCGCCCTCCACAACACAACACTAAACCCAACGAACCCGATACTGAAAAAATGGTACAAATAGATAGAGTGGTCGAAAGCGTGGCTAACGCCAATAAAAGACTTTCACAAACATCAACAAATTCTACATCTAAAAGAAAATCAGAAAATAGAATAGGACCATGGAGACTAGGTAGAACTCTAGGTAGAGGATCCACTGGACGTGTCAGATTAGCAAAACATTGTGTTAATGGTCAATTGTCAGCAGTCAAAATTGTCCCTAAGGCAACATCTTGCAGTCCTAAGAAATCACGTAAATCCAAAATTGATGCTAATGGATTACCATACGGAATTGAAAGAGAAATTATTATCATGAAATTGATTTCTCATCCAAACATCATGGCACTTTATGACGTGTGGGAAAATCAAAATGAATTATATTTGGTCTTAGAATACGTCGAAGGTGGTGAATTATTTGACTACCTGATCAATAATGGTAGACTCTCAGAACAAGAAGCTGTGAGTTATTTCAGACAAATCATCCACGGTGTGGAATATTGTCACAGATTCAATATTTGTCATCGTGATTTAAAACCAGAAAATATTCTTCTAGATAAGAACCATAACATCAAGATTGCCGATTTCGGGATGGCTGCATTAGAGACAAAACAGAAATTGTTAGAAACCTCATGTGGATCCCCTCATTATGCTTCCCCAGAAATTGTCGCTGGTAGAAACTATCATGGGTCTCCAAGTGATGTGTGGTCATGCGGTATCATCTTATTCGCATTACTCACGGGCCACTTACCTTTTGATGATCCAAGTATTAGAAAACTCTTATTGAAAGTGCAAACGGGGAGATTCCATATGCCATCCACATTGAGTCCTGATGCTAAGAACTTGATCTGGTCTATGTTAAGAGTTGATCCAAGGGAGAGAATCTCCATTCATGACATCTTGAACCATCCATTGTTGACTAAATACCCTTATACCGATGTCGAAAACAAACAACAGGCACTCATCGACAATGTTGACTTCAGTAAACCAATGAAACGGTTGGACCCAGACATTCTGCACAATTTGCAAACACTTTGGCATGGATTACCACAATCTCAAATCATCAAGAAATTGAAATCAAATCAGAAAACTTCAGAAAAGATGTTTTATTACTTGTTAGAGAAATATAAGGCCAGCCACATTGATAACTCAGAATCCGAATTTGATGGTGGTGTGAAGAGAACAGGAGCATCTAGAAGAACACATCCTAACAGAAAGCAACCACCTCTCTCTGCACTCCCAAAACCAGGTCAAGCTAACGGGATACCGAGATCTGGAAGCACCATTGTGAAGACTACCATCAAAGATGAAAACGGTGATGTGCTGAAGTCATCGGTCAAGGAACTTGCACCTGCTCCTAAGTCTACCACTAACATGAGAAAGAAACAACCATTGTCTACGAGAAGTATCAACAGTTTAAATTCCAATAACGCTCGTCACTCTCTTAAACCGGTGATCGCATCCTCCGCATCAAAGAGATCTGTGTCATTCAATCATCAGAGATCAACCTCCCGCAGTAACTCTACCCATAACTTGAAGGATAAGTCTCCATCAGTGAATGCATCTCTCTCGGTGCCACAAACTAATAATAACTCAATCGCTAATACCTCCATTACCTCTAACAATAACTACAGAATATCTGGATTACCACCGCTGGTTGACTCTGAGGTCAGTGAATTCAAGCATCTCATCGACATCATCTTTGAAAATGATAATAATAATGCTAATACATCTCCAGTGAAAATCTATGAGGATGAAACCTTGGTCTTACCTGATACTAAGTTGGATGCCCCCCAAAGTTCATCTAGAAAGTCTAGTTATGCTGAAACGGAGGATATGATAATCAAGAATGTGAAGACCATCCAAGAGACTCTTCATCCACATACCAAGTTATCCGAGACTACCCAATCACCTAATGATACTACTACTACCACTAATACTACAACTACTATTGCGTCAGATAACAACATGACATCATCTTTCTCAGGAATGGACAGTCAATTCTCATCTTCTACAACCAGCGAATCAAGTTTGGATTGGTACTCCGCTTACTCCTTCTCTCTCGATCCAAAGGCTAGAACAAGGGCTAACACCGGTGGAGGTAACAACGCAGGTGCAGTGCTAGAGAGATTTGGTGTGCACATGAACAGTTTCGGTAACTTGGCTCCACCAGCTGGCTCATTATACCAAAAGAGATCAATCAGTAATGCCAGTGGCATGCACAAGTCTTCTACCGCCTCAGTGAGAAATCTATCTCAGTATTTGGATAAGAGCAACACCATGAGTATCAACGATTTCAACAAGCAGAACACTGATAAGAGCGTCGTCGAGAAACCTGTGGTCCCTGCCCCTCCAACTCTGGGTATTCCAAGAACTGTGTCATCCATGTCTCGTAAATCGTTTGCTCCATCTCACAGAAAGGGTGAATCGATTAATCAATCCATGGTTTCATATGATGCCTTGTATAGTATCCGGTCTGCTATCAAGATGCCAATTTCAAGTCCATCTACTACACCAATTCCTGAGTTCAAACCTGAAGAGAGCGCTACTCCTAATGCGGTCTCTAGGGTTGCCACTAGTCAAGGCCAATATGCTGACGCTGATGCTGATGATTCTCAAATGATGGCTGTTAATTTGAACAAATCTAATTCTGAATTAAAGGTCCACAGAAAGGCAGACTCTGCTACTTCCCATGATTCCAATTTGAATAAGCATACCAAGCAAAAGTCAATGAGATCATCCTTAGTTGCTAACTCCAATTATGAATTACCATCAGAGGCAGGTGATAAGAAATTGAACTTGACACCAGAGAAGAATAGAGATAGCAGCCCAATAAAGCAATCTATCAATGAAGAGGGCGCAGAACAAAAGAGTATCTTTGATGATCCAGAGGAAGAGAATTTCTTATCTGATAGAGCCTCATCGACGCTTGAACGGGAGAATACCACCATTTTCGACGATAACACTCCATTAGAGAAGGTTGGCACTATGAACACCACTGACTTGGTTAATATGAGAAAGCAACGGGCATCCATGTTGAGTATCGACAATCATATTTCTGGTAGATCGGCATTTGACAATCAACCATTAAAGCACAACTACACATCGTTGGTTAACAATTCACCAGCTGTTGGACCAAGCGCCAATATGCAATCTGTCACTGAGGAATCTTCATCTACTCCTGCTTCTCCGTATTTGTCTAATGCAGCTACTGGTGCTGGTTACCAGGCTAAGACCACCGAATCAGATACAAGACGGTCAAGCATGAAGCAGAAATTCATTAAATCCATTCAAAAGCCAATACAACTTGGTAGTGATGATATTGTGCCCGTGGAGATTTCCCCTAGAGATCCAGATTTTGCTCATCGTCGTTCATCCATCAAGAAAACTTTGAGATTCACTGGGTTGAATAACCATCCTAATAGGGTCAATGATCACACCAATGATAGAATCAAGACTAAGATTGAAAACTGGACTGATGAATCAAAACCTATTTCACCATCTGTGCAGGCTAATTTAAATCAAAGTGGTATGAATAGACCAAGTTGGTTAAAGAGATTTTTCGGTTCTTTCAAACCGGCTTCTGATAATGGGTACCCTAATGCAATCGTTGGTGGTGGCAGTGCTCCAGATTTGAAGAAGGTTAAGAAGATATCCACTATGGAAAAGAGAAAGAAGAAGAAGACCAGTATTTTCAAGTTTAATCAATACTACATTGAATCTGAATATCTCACTGCTAGAGATGTCTTTGAACATTTACAAGCTGAACTAGTGGATCAACCACAAGTTGTTGTTAATAAATCTATTGAACCTAAATTGTTTGTGTGTACACTGTTAGATTTGAAGAACAGTATCTTCAAGATTGAAATAGAAGATTACGATGGTACTGAATATGGATTTTCTGGTTGTTCCTGCGTCATCACTAAATTGAGTGGTAGCAATAAGATGGTTAAAAGATCTGCCGATCTGATAGAACACAAGATCCAACAATTAGAGTCATCTATTTGAAACTTCTACTTCTCTCTTTTCACGAATTCATAATGCCCATTGTCAATCTTTTCATTCCCCCCTTTCCTTTAATTTTGCTTTTTCTTCACTATTAAATACCAAAAACAAAAAAAAAAAAACTATTCACACTTCTTTTCACAAATGCATTAATTCATATAATATCAAATTTGCACAAACATTATTCATTTGTATTTTGTTGTCATTCATTGCTTTCTTTTGTTATCACAATTGTTTTTCTTTTTCCCTTGTTTTTTCTTTTCTTTTTTGTTTAAGAACACACTTCTTGTTTTTTTTTTTCTTCATTCATGACAAGTTGTTCTGAAATTTGATTTTTTTTCTTATTTGATTTTATTTATTATGTATTTACCTTAATTCAAATGTTTGCTTCCCATTAAGAAAAAACGCACTCACAAACATGTAATTTCGAGTTTAGAGTTGTATAAATATTTACAAGCAGTATAACAAAGCAGCATCATTAAAACCTTCTATAAAGTTTTACTGAAACCCAACATATGATTGTGTAAGTGTGTCGTCATTTGAGTTTTCTAGAAAATAAATAAAAGTATAAATCTATGAAAAAGAAAAAAAACTGCTTGGAACATTCCAAAATAGACAAGATTTAGATGCGGGCACAGATCTGAGCTCGTAAATAGAGTTTATAACAGTTAACTGCCTAATTGGGCTAGGTGCGCTCGTTTCTTTTTTAGCATGATCATGTGACTTTTAAGTTACACTTAATGAAGAAATTAAATAGGGGGGGAATCAGATGAAATAAAAGCATTAACAAACAGATGAGTACAAGTATTTAATAAATTGGTTTTCGGAACTGGGAAGTTAACACATCAGTATGTAGTTTGGGTTAAAAAAATGAACCTGATCCACAAAAAAAAAGACCTAATTAGGAAGGTTTGAAAAAAAATATTTTTATTATCACTTTCATCCCGAAGTTACTCTATTATTTTAAACTCACTTTGGGCAGGTTTTAGTCTGCCCTGATTAACGCGATAGAACCAGTAACATGCATTTGGATTTTGAAGAGAAAGGGAAGTGTACATTGTTGTGGTTCGAGTATCTTTCTAGTTTTACTTTTTAGTAGAGTGTAAAAGTGATATTAGTGGAATTCGGCTCAACACGGAAATAGAAGATGAACAACCAAAAAAACAAAGGAAGGGGTATTCTGCAAGTTCAAGATTTAAGGACAAAGACTTACATGAAAACCACCTTATAAATTTCTTATGTTACAGATGTACCCTACACACATTATAAATTTGTTTTTTTCTTTCTTTCCGTAAACCGTTAAAATTTCTTTTTTTGTGTGTGTGACAGAATTTTTTTTTTAATTAAAATCATACATATTAGTATAGTTTGTTTTCCTATTTTTTTTTTGCTCTTAGGCTTTATTTAGTTTTTTTTCTTTTCTTCTTCATAGATTTAAGGTGATTTGTTAACTGTTTTCTTCTCAGGAGTAAACATATATATATCTTGAATCAACATTTCATAATAACCAAGAGGTCTATATCATGGTATGTAATGCCACAGTTTTTTTTTCTTTTTTGCGGGTACCTATGGGTTAATTTATCTATTGCTATTTCTCACAATTCATACGGCTAACAGAGTGTACTAACTACTACGTGCATCTTTTGTATCTTTTAGAATCAAGACAATATCAATATCTGTTTGATAGGTGATGATGGTAGCGGGAAGTCATCCATCATTACACAATTAATGGGGACTGGTATTGAAATAGATCCTGCCATCGAAGATGAATACAATTACAGATTGGAATCTGAAGAGGGAATAATTTATAATTTGAAAATTCAAGATACCATCAATGAAGGTTACTCCGATAGACAATTACAAATAGGAACAGCTGATGTATTGATGATAGTGTATAGTGTGACCAATCAACAATCATTTGAAGCGATCCCAAGATATCTAATGAGAGCAAAACATTTATTTGATGTTGAACGCCCACCACCAGTGATACTGATAGGTAATAAGGCAGACTCTGAATATGAAAGAGTGGTACTCCCAGAGAATGCCAAGAAGTTAATTAAATCTGGATTTCAATCATTCTTCGAATGTAGTACAATTAATGGACAAAATGTGCTGGAGGCCTTTCTCACTGCAATTGAATTAGCTAATGAATACAAGGCTAACCCAACTGCATTTGTGCATTCACATGAATCCATGCGTACTAAAGATGACACTCCTAAAACTTTGGATCCTAAATTGATTCATACTGGTAGTTTGAATCCTGCATCTAGAATTACTAGTTTAACAGATGGTAAAACTTATAATGAAACTCCAGTGTTAACTAAAAATGCAACTATTCAGGTTGAAACTAGAGCCATTCCTGAAACAAAACAAATTAAGACTACAACTAATACACCTAAACAAGATAAAAGTAGCGGTGGTTGTTGTATTATTATGTGATGTGGATCATGAAACTGTATTTAGTTTGTTTTTAGATTAATGTTGTTTGGGCCCTGGTATGACCAGTTTCTTATTATTTTTTTTTATTTTTTTATTTCCTTTCTTTAATCACTTTATTTTTGTTACTTTTTATTTCATTTTACTTCATTTTTAATTCTAAGGTTATCTTTATATAGACTTTAAAAGCTATTATACTTGCGTTATTGGTCTTGTGATCATTTTTCAATTTTTCAAATCACTTCATGGTGTAGAGATGCCAAATCGGTTATTCAAGGAGTTATTTAAATTTGAATCTTAGCCCTGCTCGGTTATGACGGGCTGTTTCTTCTATTCTTGTTCTATTCTTATTCGTATTTCTTGGTTAGTCTACATGAACCTTCTTTACATCTGGTTCAACATGTATTTTTTTAAAAAAAAAGAACTATTATTCATATAAAATTTCCCTTAAATCCTTATTTTTATTTAAGCTATCTATACAACTATCAATCATAACTTTTTCTAGACCTCGCTAGTACTTACTTATTGGGACAGACAGGAGTTCTCCTGGAATAACAGGTTTTTCCTTTTTTCCTGGCTTCGACTTTTCCTTTTTTTCTTGTGTGATTTAGCTTCTGGTTCTCATAATTCCGTTAAGTGACTGTGATATTTGGATATATCGTTGCGGAGAAGCAATCATATCAAGACAAGATAACTGGAGTACGTGAGAATGGCCATTCAATAAAGTAAATTAGATACTTAAAATAGATAAAATATTTACAAGTGGATATCTCTATGGAGCTAAGGGGGTTATTTAATGCTCGTGATTCGTGTATATACTTTTGTCCAGGATAGCTTCTAGATACTTAATGCTCAATTCTCTTTGGCTCAAGATATAAGGTCATGCTTACGGTAGCACCCCTAAATAATAATAAAAAAATTTTTTTTTGCGTTTCAGGAAAAATTTCCTGTACCGGAAAATCACACACGGGGGCCGTGCGGTGTAAACTGCTAGCTAATGCAGAGCAACAACTGTTCCGTCAACGGTGGATGAGGGCCTGTTTGTTCGGTTCTCCGATGGCTTTAATATATAAGACAAGATAAGGTATCGCCGGTGGTAAGGGAAACCCCCCGCAAAAAGCACCCTTATATCAGGATTAGTACAATAAATTTTTCAGGATAGTGACTCAACTATCTTTTCTTTTCCTATAGTATATAAATATATGAAAAGTTCTTTGTCTCTGATATGCTCTATATTCAACTATGTTCTTCTTAGAAACGATTGAAAAACTAAACTTGGAGTTTTAATTACATAAAAAATGTCCAGTTCGTCAAGTGTGAATGAAAAGAGATTAGAAGATTCTGTTACCCCTGAATACACTAATCTTCAGTTAACCGACAAGGAAAAAGATGTTGAAGTCGATAAATTAGCCAGTGAACACAACATCAACCATACAAAACTGATGTGGAAAATCGATTTGTGTGTTGTCCCTCCATTCTGTTTACTGTATTTCTTAGCCTTCTTGGATAGAGTGAACATCTCTAATGCCAAGGTTTACGGGTTGGAAACCTCCTTAGGTTTAGAAGGTAACCAATTCAGCACTGCCCTTACCGTTTTCTTTGCCCCATATATTGTCTTCGAAGTTTTATCTAACTACTGCTTGAAGATTGTCAAACCTCATTTATGGTTGAGTGTGATGATTTTCTTGTTCGGTATCGTCACCATGTGTGTCGCTTGGACTAAGAATTTTGGTGGTTTAGTTGTTTGCAGACTATTCTTAGGTGTCTTCGAAGCTGGTTCATTCCCAGCTATTTTCTACATCATGGGTAACTTCTATAACAAACTTGAAGCCCAAAGAAGATTCTCTGTGTTCTTCTCGTGTACTTGTTTAGCCGGTGGTTGTGCTGGTGCCTTAGCTTACAGAATCCACGACTTAGATGGTGTCCACGGTTACGAATCATGGCAATGGATTTACTTGATTGAGGGTGCCTTCACAGCTGGTTTAGCCTTCTTATTGTACTTCATCATCTCAGATTTCCCAGAAGAAGCCAGATTCTTGAATGATAATGAGAGAACCTTCTTGAAGAAGAAATTAGAAGTTTACGCTGGTAACTCTGGGTTTGAAGTCAAGCAAACTTGGACCGACGTTGCCCAAGTTTTTAAGGAACCATTAATGTATTTGGCTGCCCTTGCATACTTTTGTTTGATTGTGCCATCTTATTCCTATGCCTTCTTCGCTCCAACTATTATCAAGTTATTAGGTTACACTGCTATGGAAGCTCAAGCTCACTCCATTTACCCATGGTTATGTTCCTTAGGGTTCTCCATCATTTTGGCCTTTATCTCTGATAGGGCTGGAAGAAGATTACCATTTGCCATCTTTGCCACTCTCATTGCTATTGCTGGGTTATCTATGATCATTGGTGGTGGTGATAACTATGACTTGAAATATGGTGGTTGTTTCTTGACTGCCATGGGGTTGTATACCGCCATGCCTTTATTAGTGTGTTGGGTTGTGTTAAATTTCACTGGTCACACCAGAAAGTCTGTTGCCAGTGCCTTTGTCATTGGATTTGGTAACATTGGTGGTATTATCTCCTCATTCATCTTCCCTAACAGTGAATCTCCAGATTACAAGAAGGGTCTCGGTATTTGTATTGGGTTCAGTTGTTTAGCTGTCATTTTCATCTTCTTATACTTCCTCAGATTAGTGCAAGTGTCTAGACAAAAGAAGACTAGTGATTACCAAGAGAAATGGGATGGTCTCGATGAGAGAGCTCAAATCATGGCTGGTGATAACAATCCTCACTTCCAATACTTATACTAATATTTTTTTACAACAATTTGTTTTATTTTTTGCTTTTAAATTTTCTACCTCATGACAAGACAAACCAAAAAAGTTTCCCTGTATACTACATGTTACTTTAAATATTCCTTTTCTTTTCCTCTTAATTACACTTTTTAATAATATACTTAGTTAACTAATATATACGAGCAGTTCTTTAATTATATTTCTGGCTACCTGCTACGCACAAAAAAAAATATTTTTTGTTTACATATTCCCAAATTCGGAAATGTAATTGAATTTTAATTAGTTTCAGGTGTCCCTGGTATTCCAAGCACTCAACTGTACCTAAAATTGAGTATACAAGCCCTTTTGCTTTTCTGTCTCTCTTCCTTCTTCTAAGGTCAATTGATAAATTGGCAAAAGCTTTTATATCTTAAACCGTTTTTTCAATAAACAAAAGTTGATTCAACTTTTTTCAGATTTAACAGCCAGGTTAATTTGGTGGAACAACATAGATTGTGAACAAATACATCATATAAACTAGTCACCAGACATATTCATCTAAAAATAGCACTCATCTACTATGACTACGGTCGCAGCTCCATTCAAGGCGAAGGCCATCTACAGTTGGGGTGGGTATGATAAGGGGAAGGACTTGGGATTCATAGAAGATGATATCATTGAAGTTGTCAAGATTGGACAAGACCAAAACATGTACTATGGACAGTCCCTCAGAACAAAGTTATATGGTTACTTCCCTTCTAAATATGTCAAAGTTCTGGCACTCGAGGAGAGTAACTCAAGAAGAAGTCTCCATTCTCTTCTCCAAAATACGCCAAACAAATCACCAACTAGACCATATGCTAGACCAATACAATCACCATCAATGCATAGTTTATCATCAGTGCATAGGTTTGACTCTACAATGTCATTGAGTAGAATATCCCCTCCTGAGCAATCGGTGAGTTCATCGGGAACAGATCTGTTTTCGAAGCACAAGAGTTCTGACTCAAATTTGGTATTGTCAGATGATGAGCGTGACGATGGTAATTCATTACCACCACCTATCCCTCCAAAGCATCAATTTGCTATGTCGGGTAAAGAAAAAATGTTTAAGAATTCATATACCCAGAAATTGCTAGATGCATCTACTCAATCAACAGACACGGAGAAGTCGTCATATTTTGGTCACTCTGATCTCAGTGCCACCTCAGCAGGTTCTTTCATGAGACACAAGGAATCCAAATATCAAGCTAGATTACAAGACCTAGAAGAACACGGACCCGTGACTAGTGATAGACAAGAACTGCTACAACATTTATTCGAGGACAATGATAAAACAAAACATCCAAACTTTTTCAGAAAGTTTAGAAGCCATAAACCACAAGAACCATCACTCGATGACAAGATTTTTAGTCAATCAGTTGCCAAGATGGCAGAATTGGGACTGGGCGATCTTGATGATATTCCATTTGGTGCATCAGCTACTGCAACACACCAGAAGTCTCGTTCTAATTCACCTCCACCATCTGTTGATCCCACACTCTCATTGCAAAGAACTAAATCTCTCACTGCTGATGATAGATCAAGTAGAAAATCTAGAGCTCTTGATGAAGACTGTTACCTCATTTTACAACCTCATAGAGCTATTACCAGTTTAAATACAAATGAAACAGACCCAGAACACAGCAAAACAATCAATATCGATTCTACTCCTTTATTACATGTCGACAAATACATCAAGAAATTACCAGCAGATCGGTTTTCCACATTTGAAGACATTGTTGAAGATAGAATCGCTCATAAGTTCGACACCGAGTTAGAACAATTGAGAGCTATCTACATTTATTTGACAAGTAAACTCACCGTGAGAGAGAGAAGGGCCGAGAAACTCAGCACAAAGCAGGGTCCATCGAATTCCGAACTGAATGATATAATGCATACTAAAACATGTACTCAGCATCAGCTCACTTGGATTTTCCACATAATGGCTTCCATGATGAGAATAGAAACTGAGATTGTCCTCGGAAAATTCAAAAAACCATTTGAAGTTGAATCCAACTCTTCTTCAGACAATAAGAGTTTATTAGAGTTGAACCATTCATGGATCAGTGTGATAGTAGATGGAGAATATAGATTTGTTGATGTGGCATTGGCTAACTCCACTAATCCTATTCTTGAACAAGAATTAGGTGTCGTCAATGAATCTGCCATCGAAGACATTGTCAATTTCTACTTCTTGACTAAACCATTGGATTTAGTCTTCACTCATATTCCATTGCATATAGATCATCAACATATAATGCCTCCTATTGATCCTATAATCCAATTAGAGCTACCTGCAGTTTATCCATACTTTGTCACTAATAAATTGAGATTGCATAGATTCAACAAGGCTCTTTTCAGATTACAAGATTATGAAATCTTGGATTTCGATTTAGAAATTCCAATGAATTTTGAAATCAAATGTTTGATGATTCCACTTGATAAAAATACCACCGATACCATCGAAGCGTTTGTTCAAGTTTATTGGAAAAAGGGTAGAAGAATTGCTAAGATCAAGTCTATTCTACCATCTAGATGTGGATTCTCATTTGCATCAGTTTATGGTAGAGAAGTTGCTGTGCTACCGGACACCGAAGAAGAAGCAGAGCTTCAACAAAAACCACAATTAGAGGATTATGCTCTACTTCTGTCAGTTCCAACCTTCCACAAGGGTAAATACTGGGACTTAGAATGGTGTCATTTGAATCCTGAAAACACTCAATTACCATATGATGTTTACATTAAGGAACCTCAAATCTATAATTTAAGTCAAGTCAAATCATACAATTTCACAATCATGTTGAACAATAACAACACCGAAGAGGACAGTTTCAAGTGTGCTTTATTGTCTCCATCAGAGAAAGTCTTTGAACTAGAGAAGATTAATAACGAAATCTGGGAACTAAGAAAGAATGTCAGAGAATCTGGGTACTGGAGATTATTAGTCTCTAATAAAGGTAATTGGCATATCTTCTCTGAATGGTCTGTGACTGCTTAATACTGTTTTATTCTTTTTTACATCGCTTTCTATTCCATGATCATACCTCTTATCCATTATTCATGGATAACAAACTAATTACTAAGTTGCCTTTTTTTACATGTTCCCTTCATTTATTATATAAATTTCATTTTAAAATCGATTATATAGATTTACTTTTTTATTCATCATCATTATCATTACTAATTTTGGTTTTTTTCGTTCTTGTACTGTTTATTCCTTTACTTAATTTCATATTTTGTTATTTTTAGAATGAAAGTAGCCAAAGAAAATTTATTATTAATCACTAAAAGGAAAAAAGAAAGTCATATGTGTCTAAGAGCAATGAATGCAGAAAAGCAAAGTTATACAAAAAGGGAGAAGGATTTATAGAGTAATGGTATTAATTGTCCTGTAGCTCTCCGTCATCATCTTGATCTTGGCCTGTTTCGGTATCTTCAGGTGTTGTTGTTGGTAATAATTCTTGATCAGAGCCAATATCTTGAATGTCAATATTATCAACTTCTGGTTCAACAGAGTTTTTAATGAATTCATTTTGTAATTCATTGTCTAGACTGCTACCAACGAGTACATTATCTGCTTCAAATTGATTTGCCGCCAAGACACTCAAGTCTTCAACGGAGTCAGCATATAGTGGTGGTTCAGAAGGTGGCAAAATGAAATCACCAGACCGTAGTCCCTGTTCCTGCAGGGTTTGCATTGTGACATCATCTAAATCGTCTTCCTCGATGTCTGTGAATTCTGCCGGGGTAGCTATAACATCCCAGAAATTAGGAGGGAAATCGCCGTTTCTTAAATTTAAATCATTAGGATCCAAATCGGAACTCTCTAAGAGTACGTCCTTATTAAATTTTGTGTACAATGGTGGTGGTACTTCGGTACCCTCCAACGGGCCGAACCCCCATTTCTTCACGTTCCCTTCGATGAAGACGTATCCCATTTGACCCAAGTTGACATGCACCTGGCATTTATTTGTTGAGCCAATGGTCGGGTACACTTGTAATCCTTTAGGAAACTTCAAGTGACCACCGATTTTGGATTCCGAAACTTTTTTCCCGTTTCTTGTGAAGAAGATTGTTCTTGATGCTGTTCTCACACCGCATCCGATGACATCACCATGACCCAATTTAGGGAATGCCTGCAATCCCGTTTGTGTTGTCAATGGGAAGGGTTGAGAGTACCTTCTTGACCCTTCTGATTCATAGGCAATGGAGAATCTGTGTCTACCGGGGAGTCTAAAATGAGGGTATGGTGCCGTGGCGAACCCGATTGCTAGTGTTGTTTGTTCTGGATTAGGCAGGTCAAATATCTTGGTTTCAAAGTAATAAACATCATTTTGTTTTGGAACCGGGAAATTGGTTTGAATGGAGAGCTCCTGGCTATCATTCAAGAATTCTATTTCAGTTTTATTTGCAACATTAATGGAGTTAGCGTTTTCCACATTTGGTTTAAATTCCCAAGCATTAACGCCCTTTTCTTGGATGATGAGTGCTTGAGATAGGGAGAGTTCGTGATTGTTCATTGGGTTCAGTTTAAAGAAGTCTTTAGTTTGGAAGTAGAGTTCCTGTTCGTTTGGGGCTAACTCATCTAATGCACGTCTATCCTCTTCTGCCTCGAGGGCGGCGTCATCTAAAGAACCTGGGGAATCATTATCCAACAGGATTCTCTTCTTGATGATTTTCTGTACTAGGAAGACGATAGCTGAGAGTAATATTATGAGGGCAAACCCTATGAGCATACCCAGGAGCATCACCAATACTAGGGAGACGTTGCCCTGGTCATCTTCGTCGTTATCTGGGTAATCAGGGGATTCATTTTCAAAAAATATCGGCATCCCCCATGAAGCTGCCAACAGAAGGCATCCTATGAGGTAGCTGTTTATTATGGATATCATTATATGATTGGAATGTGTGGGTATATAAAGGATGAACAAGCAGTGTTGAAGAGAGGAGAAGGGAAGGCAAAAAGAGGAAGGTATACTGTGGTTTAAGCAAAATTGATTAGAGGCTGGTTTTTTTTTTATTTTTAGTGAGACGACCCGTCAAAATTCGGAGGGGAGTCGGTAAATTAGAGAGGGAATCTTGAGAGTAATTGTGGGGAACAGAGAGTGGATAAAGAGGAGTACTAGTAGTAGTTGTAGTACAGATAGATCATGAAATGGTGAGACTTCATTATTGGGTTACTAAGTACCAGGCGGCACATACATCATGGTTGGCATTGAAAAACTACGACCAGAAAGTTTTTGATCTACATATCAGGGGTAACAAATGCTACTATAGATTTATACTGTCAAGTAGTACCTTATTAACCTGGAAACTCTCTCGTATGTGTTACTTGTCTCCCTAATCATACACGGAGAGAGACAACAAAGAGCAGTTATATAAGCTAAACAGAAAAAAAAAACTAAGAAAACTCATATACAATGCAAACCAAAAAGGCATGCACAGATATATGAGTGGTAATCACTTCCACCTCTACCTGAAGGTAAGAGGGGGGGTCAGAATGTACTTTAAAGCGTCCTTGTATATGTAACAAGAAAGTTTGCGTCAAACGCATTCACCCATGTCAACCCAGAACTCACTTAAGAGCCCAATATCTTCTAATTAAAGAAGAGGGAAACCGGATGTGTTAAAAAACAACGCCTAGTCTTCATCATGTTGTATAAAAACTTGGAAGGTCATACAAAGAACCAAGAAATTCCAAAAGGAAGGGAAGAGTTAACAACTAACTATAACTGAAGAACTTTGAAAATTTGAGAGACGACGAACTTTGAAAATTTTCTAGGGCTGTGCTAGGGTAGGAGGAGAGGGTTTCTTCATGGTGGGTGATAATCGGATACCATGTGTGCTCATCCTATTTGATTGGGTGGGTAATCCGGTTATAATCCTATTGACAGATTTTACCTATACAAAATTATTGAAAAATACAAGCACGAGCAAAACTGTTAATAAGATAATAAATACACAACTTGTTTTCTTTATTACACCCCCCTAATCATACACATATACCTCTGTACATGTCTGACAGATACTCCAAGGAAAAGAAAGTCGGTGAAGGTACTTTCGCTGTGGTTTACTTAGGTGAACAACTATCCACTAATAGATCTATTGCCATTAAAGAGATTAAAACTGAAAACTTCAAAGATGGATTAGATATGTCAGCTATACGAGAAATGAAATACTTACAAGAATTGAAACATGAAAACATCATTGAACTCGTAGATGTCTACTCTGATGCTAGTAACCATTTAAATTTGGTTTTAGAATTCTTACCAACAGATTTAGAGCACTTAATTAATGATAAATCAATAACTTTTAAATTGGCAGACATCAAGAGTTGGACATTGATGACTCTTAGAGGATTACATCATTGCCATCGGAATGGAATCTTGCATAGAGATTTGAAACCTAATAACTTGTTAATATCACCTGAAGGTCATCTGAAATTGGCGGATTTTGGGTTAGCCCGGTCATTGGGACAACCTAATGAAAACTTGACTTCAAACGTGGTCACCCGTTGGTATAGAGCACCAGAGTTATTATTTGGGTCAAGACATTACACTGAAGTTGTTGATACATGGGCAGTCGGTGTGATATTTGCTGAATTACTCTTGAGAACGCCGTACTTACCTGGAAAGGATGATAATGATCAAGTGGTTGTGACATTTCAAGCATTGGGGACTCCCACTGACTCAAGTTGGCCCGGTGTGACAAGTCTTCCTAATTATAATAACGTGGATAAGTTCCCACCTCCATCTAGATCAGAATTACGGAACCGGTTCCTGGCTGCACCAGAATCTGCATTAAATCTCATGTGTGGTCTCATGGCAATGGATCCTAATCAGAGATGGGATACCACTAAAGCACTTCTACATGATTACTTCACTGAACGGCCTCCACCAACAAAACCTGAAGACTTACCAAAGAAGTAGCTTCAGTTAGTTATCTTGTGCGGCTTTTTTTAATTTTTTTTTTTTTTTTGAAAATTTTTTAAAAAAAATTTTTTTGTTCTTTACTAATACCTTTTCTATAACTACTTGTTTTATCTGTCTATAAATATACTCCAATTCGATAATGTCATCTAATAACTTCACGTGTAATAGTTGTGGGTTGGCCTTCCCAACTCCGGAAGATCAAAGATCTCACATGAAAACAGACTGGCACAGATACAATTTGAAAAGAAGAGTGGCTTCTCTTCCACCGATCTCTGAAGACTTATTTAACCAAAAGGTGTCCAATATGTCAATCAATGATGACGGTGAGGACAATCAAACCGATTCAAAGAAGTCTAATAAACAAATCACTAAGAAAGAGCAAAGACGCAGAGATAGAGAAGCTTTACTTGAAAAGAAGAAACAATTATTGGAATTAGCCAAACAGAAAATGTTAAACAGTGGTGGGTCCTTGAAAGTTGGTGACGATGGTAAAGTCACCCTAGTGAAGACTGGTGAGGAAGCTACTGCAACGGCTCCAACACCACCGGAATCTCCAAAAGAAGAGGAAGAACAAGAAGAACAAGAATTAACTGAAGAACAATTACAAGAGAAGTTAATGGAAGAGAAATATAAGAACAGAGTGGAAATCCCATTAGAGACATGTCTATTCTGTAACAAATCACATGAAAATATAGACGATAATATCGAACACATGTTCAAATACCATGGGTTGTATATCCCAGAAACTTCATATTTGATCGATAAAGAAGGGTTAATTAAATACTTAAGTGAAAAAATTGGATTCGGTAATGTGTGTTTAGTGTGTAATTACCAGGGGAGAAACTTGGAAAGTATAAGACAACACATGTTAGCTAAATCTCATTGTAAGATTCCTTATGATACTAGTGATGAAAAATTGGAAATTTCCAATTTCTACGATTTCACATCTTCATACGCTGATGTGCCTGAAGGTGCTGAAGAAGATTGGGAAGACGTCTCTGATGCTGAAATTGGTAGTGACGATGAAACTGATATACCCGAAGATAACTTATACTCCACTGGTCATGAATTACACTTACCTAACGGTGTCGTTGCCGGTCACAGATCATTGGCCCGTTATTACAGACAAAACTTGAAACCTGATAGAGAATTAAGTGAGGGTCAAGGTACCGTGGTGGCTGCTGAAACTAGACACTTTGTTAAGCAAATTGATGCTAAGGAAGTTGCCGAAAAGAAGAGAGCATGGGCTAGAGAAAGTAAAACTAGAGATACCAATGATAGAAGAGCTGCTAAGTTTATTAACTGGCAACCACATTACAGAGATGAATTGTTACAATAATTGTACAATACGCCAATATTTTCGCTTCCTTTTTCTATAAACTATATATTTAATGTATTCATTCGTGTTTAAGTAATCTATGGGTTCCCATCCAGCTGCTACCCGCCTCCGTACACCAGATTTTTATTCTCTTGAATTTTGACGCGTATAGCAAAGATTAAGTTTACGTTATTGGTTTTCCTCTTAACGACAAGAAATATATATATAGACATAAGGTCAATGGAATCAGAATGTCATACTATGATATAGATGAGATCATTGCTGATGGACAGGTAAGTTGGAGTTTTGATTTTCCATGACTTCAAATGGATCTTTTCTGATATACTAACAAACAACAACCACCATCTGAGCAGAAACTTCCTTGCAAATTCACAACACCTATCCCTGGGTTAGGATTTCTCAATGGTCAACCTGGTAAGGCAATCAAGGAAGATGTGAAACTCGAATTACCACTTTGGCTGGCCCAAATATTGGCTATGGAAGTTATAGGTGTGCCCGATTCTCAAGAGGAAGCAGAGACGTTCTTGAAATTGATTGAACCCGATTTCTGTAACACTCAATTCTTGAATTTCATTAAATCTAACTCATTCAAGGTGAACCTTTCGCCTTACGCTTATTATTATAAACTGATCACGAAATGGGCATACATGTTTAATGATACAGAATTGACGGAACTCATATCCAAGATGTTAATCGATAGAGCCAGTGAAATCAATGATTTGAGTTTTAAAGTGAATGATCAATTCACAGGAAATAATCAAGAGTTCTTAAATGGATTGGATAGCTTTGAAAAGGCTCTATTCAAGTCCAGTCATAGTTCCTACAAGGATTTGAAAAACTGGCTTAAGGATTCTCCAAATTAATATTTATCTCGTCCCTCCCTTCCTTCCTTTACTCACCATACCCCTTACTACCTATATAGAATACCCCTCTCTTTCATCATATTGTACATTAATTAGAATAATTTATTGAAGCTTATACTCCTGCTACGCTGAAAGAAGTCTTTTCTCTCTGTGATAAAAAAAAAATTTTTTTTGTAGAAGTCAGAAATTCATAGATTTATACTATAACATACTAATTTCACTCTCTAATCATTGTATAATCACCATAACTATGTCTGTTCCATCAATTCTAGTTCTCATTTCCGGTAATGGATCAAATTTACAAGCATTAATAGACAATGCTACCACGGGGAAGATTCCAGGGAAGATCACCCATGTCATATCTTCATCATCAAAGGCTTATGGTTTAACTAGAGCTTCCAATGCCAATATACCCACCACGACACATGAATTGAAGACTTACTATAAGGGAATTCCTAAGGAAAATAAAGAGGCCAGACTGAAAGCTAGATCTCAATTTAATACAGATTTGGTGCATTTAATATTATCCGATTTAAAACCAGATATGATTGTGTGTGCTGGTTGGATGTTAATTCTATCTGCAGATTTCTTGAAACCATTAGCCGAGGCTAATATACCCGTTATCAATCTTCACCCGGCTTTGCCCAATCAATTTGAAGGTACCAATGCCATTGAAAGATCGTGGCAAGCTGGTCAAGACGGTAAGGTCACTAAAGGTGGTTGTATGATTCATTACGTGATTGAGGAAGTCGATAAGGGAGAGCCATTAGTAGTGAAGGAAATTGATGTTAAGAAGGGGGAACCACTCGAGGATTGGGAACAAAGAATTCATGATTTAGAGCATGATGCCATTGTGGAAGGTACTATAAAAGTTGCTGAATCATTACAAAAGAAATAATTGTACAGTTTAATCATGATTTTTTTTTTAATTTTCTATTCTCCTATTGTAAAACAAAACCTATAAGCAAAATAATACAAAAAAATAATGGATTATAAAAGAGAAAGTGTAAGGCCTTAAGCATCAACCTCCATAGCATCACTAGTAGTGATCACAGATTCCTCTGTCACATCCACCAAACTGTAGATACTCTCTTTCAAGATGGCAGTTGTACCTCTTGGGAATTTATATGCCTTTTCCTTTTGTTCTCTCACGTTAGGAGTCAAGTGATTTCTGTAAAGTATAGCGTTCTTACCCACTTCCATGACACAAAGATCAACGTTAGAACCAGATCCTAAATCATTCCAAATACCAGCTTGAATGGCATCTGAGCATAATTTCATAGCTTGCTCTTTAGTCATGTCTGGTTGCCAATCTCTTTCTAACACAGCCATAGCTGCTAAGGAACCTGATCCAAGGGACAAGTAATAACCAATATCGGTTGACCCATGAGCGTGAATGGAGAATAAATTTGTTCCTGTTGGATCAACACCGGCGACAATCAAGTATGCCCCAATGTGACCTTGATATTTAAACAAATGTTGTTTCAATTTTTGCATGGCTGATATCACTCTTGGTTCTCTGTTTGTAGATAATGATTCTAATTCTAAATTGGATGATATTAATTGGGTAACCATTTCAGTGTCTGCAGCTGTACCAGCACCGGCACACCAAATCTTTGGTGCTAATCTATGTAACTTTTCACAATTCTTATCTGCCACTATAGGACCAGCAGTAGCTCTAGTATCTGCCGCTATGATGACACCATCTTTAAATTTACATCCCACGATGGTGGTACCCGTGGATGTTGCCCTTGGAGGTTGATAACCAGCGGTTTGCGTTAGAAATTGATTTCTTTGGTAATTGTCAAAACTGAGACCGGCCATAGTTATTCAATTGTGATAGTGATATACAATGAATTAATATAAACAACATCGTGAATAGTGTATGTTTTGCCACTGTACGTAGTTTCGATTTCTTCTCTCTCTCACTCGAAAAACCATTTGAGTGACGCACGACCACTTTGGGGCAGTCGAATTTTTTGTTTTAATCAGTTAAGTTCTTAGTGTATAAGGTATTTCTCTTTTTAAGATATACAGATATATATATATACACATAATGGGTAATTTACTTTGCTGTTTGGGGTCACCACCTGATTCTGCTTCACAGGTAGATTATGATGAGACAAGACGGTTAATTCAACCTGATGGTTATAAACATGAGCAAGAATTAAAAGTTGATATAAGAAACAAAGAATTAACAAACATTTTGAATTCAACTAATGATAACATGGTTGATTTGACTTCATTTGTCAATTTCAATCAACAACAACAACAACAACAGTCACAACAAAAAACACCACAAACTGAATTATCTGTACAAGATTTAAGACAACAAGCTCAAGTTGGTAATAGTGCATCTCTGTATAGTCCGAATGCTATGACTAATTCAATCACCAGTATTCAATCTTTAAATCAAGGTAATTATGCAACAGCTGCTGGTATCGCTGAACAACCAAATAATGATATGCCAACCTTGAGTACGGTGACAACTAATTTTACTACAGATTGGTTAAAATTAGATGTGCCCAACATTGAAACAATGAGTAAAAATGTTAATGACGATATTCAAAATTTGAAGGCTAATTATGGTGATGAATTTGATAAATCATTACAAATAAAAGGTGATTATGGTGCCTTGAAGATTGCATTTTAGGTTACATTATGGTGGTTTTAAGCTTTTTTTCATTTCAATTCTTTTTCTTTTAATTTTTCGTTGCATTTTTTTTTTCAACATAAAACCCTTTTATGTGTCTATTTTTCTTTTTAATTCTTACAAAATTTTATATTTTATTAATAATATACATAGGTTTTGATAAATAACAAAAATCACATATTCAAATTTGAAACTATTGAGACACGGTAACCCAAACCTTAACAGTTTCTTGAATGAATTCATTATCAACGATAATATCACCATCAGTAATCATAGTCTTATCCTCTTGCTTTTTAATAGCACCCAATCTAGATGATCTAGTCAGTCTACTACCATTTTCATTATCAATAACTAAATTCTGTTCATCTAACAGAGCAGGTGATTTGGCTGTAGTCAATGGGAAGGGCACTTTTAATTTGAATTCCAGTAAATTTAAACCATATGATAATTTAAATTCAAATTTACAAGCTAAAAAGTCTCCCTCATGATTATCCTGATCATAAGAAATACTTATAGGTTGTGGTTTCAATATTTCATTATTGACTTTCAATTCAGCGATATATTTTTCATCAACGATTCTATTCTGAAGAGACACCAATATTAACAGTGATTGACCAATGACTTGATTAGATGGTAAGTTAATCGAATATGTGCATCCACCAACAATAGAATTCCCCGTTGGTTCAACAAAGCAATATTCGAAAAATTGAGAATTATCATTAAGATAAGTGTTATATTGTTTAATAGCAGATGAGAATGTGAATTTCTTGATGAACGCCGTGATATCATCAATCTCAGTGACTTCATCAACTTTCTGCAGATCATGCTTTCTGACAAAGTTAGGAATTTCCTGGTATTCCACTAATTTATCATCTTCAGCCTCATCGTATTCATCATTGGAATCCAATCCGATACTCTTAGATTTGGATCTACCATTACTGGTAGTATCAACGACCTCCTTCTCTGGTTCATCATCTTCGTAATCCTTAGTTTGTTCTTTAAATCTATCTATTTTCTTTTTGAAGAATCCTTGTAAAGTTTGTGCTAATTTATGGATCATTGTATCATCCTCGTTATATAATTGTGCATTGTCGAAACATTTATGCATATCCTTCTTGAATTTCCACACACCTTGTGAGTAACCATCGTATTCACCCTCATTCATTTTAGTTCTAATCATGTTCAATGAGATTGGTTCCTTCACAATTTCATAATAATCTGGTAATTCATCCTTGTCAACCAATTCTAGGAATGGTTCAGATAATCTCCCCTTTTGAGGTAATCTAAAATTACACACATTTCTTAAGATGGTACTCAATTGAGGCACAAATCCAACATCACTATGAGTTTCCGGTAGAGGAGTAGGTGTATTAGCTTGACCACGTTTCCATTGCTTATCATGTTTATCAGTTTTGGTTTGCTTTTCTGTTTTACTTGAAGCTGGTTCTTCTTCCACTGATGGTTCCACCTCTGCCTGTCTTCTTGAACCTCTTTTTCTTGGTCTACCACGACTATGTTGTTTAGTAGTCACAGTGGATTCGTCCTCCTCGTCATCCTGGTATTCCTCTTCGGCGTCAACTTCGGCTTCTTCAGGTTCATCCTTGACTGGTTCTGGTTCAGGTGAGTTTTCCACTTCAGGTTCGTCGATCACAGGAGCAGTTGTATTCAATTGTTTTTGGAATTCCGAAACTTGAGATTCCACGAAATCATAAATGTTAACTGCATCCTTAGCGATTAAACTTTCTGGGTCATTATATTGATTAGCATTGTCTGCCATTAATTTGAAATCGGATAAGAAATCAGTCAATGATTCATAGAAATTCTTTTGCTTTGATCTCGGAGATGATCTAATTTTCAATTTGATTTCGTGTAATGATATTGGCTTTGCAATGATTTCATAATAATCTGGGAATACATTCTTTGGTGGTAATTTAATGAAGGGTCCACTGATGACTTCCTCAGAGGATGCATCCTTGAAATGGATCACCTCGTTATATAATGAATGTAAGAATGCATGTAATTGTTCTAATGTTGGTTCCACTTGTTGTTGTTGTTGTGGTGGTGGTGGAGGTTGTTGTTGTTTAGCCTTTCTAGAGTGAGAAGTTTTAGCCTTCTTGTTATCCCCACCTATTGTGAGCTTGATTGTCTGTTTTCTCTTTGGAGGCATAACTAATAATTCAAAAAATTATATATATAAAAACACGTAATAATCTCGTCCCAAGGGGTTCCTTAAGAAACCCCCAAATAATTTGTTCGTTCAAAAGAAAATCCAAAAACACAAAGTCTGCCCTATTACTGGTACGTGTCATTAAAAAACGCAAGTCACGTGCAATCCAAATTTCTCAAAAAAATTGTATTTCGACCGCTAAAAAGGTGGAGTAACATCAAAATGTATACTTAGGATTACTGGTTTATATATTTACTTTAAATAGAACAATATAATTACAATCATACACAATGGAAACTTACGAGGTATGTATCACTTGTCAATAGATAGACTCGCTTGGTTTATCAATTCAATCTTTGATGTTCTTATTATACTAACACTTAAACGAAAGAGAAAGAAAAAAAAAAGGAGGGGTAAACCTGATTACCCTTCTGTAGTTTTTTTCTTGCTAGCTCTTTATACCATTATTACAGATTATCGATGAAGACCCTGAATTCAGTAAGGTTGTCAAATACTTTAGAAGTTCAGATTACCTCACTATAGCTGGATTTACCGCGTCAGGTCCATTAGCTTTATTCTTAATGGAAAAATATGAACCAGCTGTTGGTAGAAAATTCAAAGCTGCTCCAGGTCCATTCCAAAAATTCTCAGTTATTTTAGGTTTAACAGCTGGTTTCATAGTGGCTTACAATGAATCATCTAAACGTTTTTGGGGGGTCACCGAAAATAGTAGAGAAGTTAAAAAAGATAGACAAGAAGTTAAACAATTATTAGCTCAGGGGAAAAATCCATACGGTGTTGAAACTTCATCTTTGAGTCCTTATTTACAAGATGTCGCTGCTAGAAACTCTAATAAGTCACAATTATTATCAGGTTTCATTCCTTGGTTTAACTTTGCCAAACATCCATATCATGGTGTTGATTTGAAAAAGTATTATGAAGTTAGAGAAGGTGAAGAAGAATTAGAATTGGTTTCCCTTGATAAGATCCCAGGTGTGGTTAACTAAAACAAAAAGATTATAACCCTTCCTTTTCAAACATACATTAACCATTGAAAAAAAAAGATAGGGTCATCTCTCTTTTTTTTTTTATTATATATATTATTTATTAGAGGAGCTAATATATATTAGCTCATCTCATGCTCTTCACATCTTCCCATGTGTACACAATATCTCTTTATTTATTTTTAACAAAGTTATTCGTTTTGGTTTAAATTTACTATAGTAATTAAGGGAAGGAAAAGTTATATTTCAAAAAAAAAAAAGGTGGTAAAGGTAGATAATAAAGGATTCGAAAAGAAAAACAAAAGTAAAAAAAAAAGCAGAAAGTAAACTAACGAAAGACTGTAGTTGGTTATTTGAATAACAAAAGTGTTGCTTTTTTTTAGAATAGTACAATAGTTGAAGGGGGGCAATAGGACAAAGCAGTAAACCAAAACGAAACACGTTTAGAAACCACCTGGACCACCAGGACCACCAGGACCACCTGGTCCACCACCACCACAAAGACAACCTAATAATTCTTCAGCAGCGTAACAAGCACATAAGGCCATGTAATAAGTACCGTAACAACCACAAGCACTTGAACCACCTTGTTGTTGTTGAGGTTGTTGTTGCACGTACATTGGTTGTTGTTGTTGTTGATAGTAACCTTGTTGAGGTTGTTGTTGGTAGTAACCACCTTGTTGAGGTTGTTGTTGGTAGTAACCCTTGAATAATATAATAGTTTGTTATGTTAGTATTGAAGTTTATTCGTTGTATACAGGTGTGAATGGTGTATAAAGATATATCGAACCACCCATCGGAAAAACGACCTGAGAATGAAACAATCACACACAGGGTTTCAGTTACACCAGTGGATGAATCCCCCCCCTGTGAGTGTTCAATTATCGTCACATACGTTGTTGCTCATTTTATTGATAATAAAAGATTTAATTAAACTATTATACAAAATTAACAGAAAAAAGATACACAACTAGTTTACACAAAAATGTTCACTTCAGGTACACCCCAAAAAAGCGAAGAAAATTTCATTTGCCAAAACAACGGGCTGTGCAGAGATTTTATTTTATTTATTCTTGGCCCTGGGCATGTGGTAGCTTTTCAGACAATGAAATTATATCTGATATGGTAATCGATTGTCTTGCCCTATCTCTTAAATTGAATACATCTTGGGGGGCATCCTTAAATGATAATTTAGCTACAGATAATAAGAAATCGCGTTCTCTAGTATCTGTTAATTTAATCTTATGATATTTACGGATGTGTCCTAACATACCGATAACTAATGGTATCTTTAATTGATTTTCAAAATGATCATTAATGAACCGTGATTCCATGCAATCATCTAAAATGTAATTCTCTAACATGTAAACCATACTAGATTGTAGATCGAATCCGGGGAATTTCTCAAATGTTTCAATTACTAATAATGCCTTAACGTAATCAGAGTTATCCAAATAATGTTGTATCAAAATATCAATTTTATGATTGATAAACCATTTATCGTCTACCATTTTAGTGTCAATATAAATTAAAGCTGCTTCCTCATTGATTCCCAATAATAAATGAACTAAATCATCCCATATAACAGTGGATTCCACTGATATTGCCCATTGTACTAAATCTGATTGATCCATGTATTGGAAATCAGATATATCCAAATCTTGTACTAATTGGGGGAACCCATCAAATGATTCAAAAAACTTTAATCGACTCTGTGGAGAACATATATGACGATATATCAATTCTAATGTTACACTATTTATATGAATATCTTTTGATTCCGCAAATTTCATCCATCGTTGCATGAAATTGATTGCTTCAATTGGCTCAAAATCGGTATTAGTCAATCCAGCAAATAAAAGAATGTTTAATGTCTCTAAATTAACACCATCTGAATATGAATCCAGAACAAAGACTTCCAAATTATTCAAATCCAATAAATTCAATTGACACCAAAGTAATCTATTAATAATATCTGTATTCAAAAACCAAGATCTATGTGGATCGTTCACGATACATTTCACTATCCTGGAATATAGACTTCTATCAGATTCTGTCTCACTAGATTGAATTAAAGCCTCTAAGTAACTTCTTATCTCACTGGGGTTTCTTGAAGTGGGTAATTCATCAGTCAATGATGTATGTTGATGAGTCGGTGTATATTTATTATATCTTAATGTATCGATGATACGATTATCAAAGAAATTTGAACCGGTGTCCTCCTCCTGAGTTACTAATTTGAGTCTTCGTATAGTTTGTATCAGTTCTGATTCTCTTAACTTTATATGATCAATCCAATGGGTATCTGGTAATGCCGGGACAATCGCCTTTGGTGATTGAATTAATTCATTTATTGATGAGAATTCCGAAGTGAGTGTAGTATTCGATACTAGTCTGACTTGAGAAAAGGTGATTCCTTTAATGGATCTAAGTGTAATTCCTCGTATGAGCATGGTTGATGGAAGTAGATCAAAGGAAGTAGTAGTATGTCAGCGAGAGAGTAAAAAAAAAAACTGTACATTTTGATAAGGTCATTTGATGATAAACGATTTAAAGAAATACATTATTTACAAACTTATCATTAGAAAAAGCCGTTAAGAGTAGTTTTGATATTTATAATTATACATAAAGAAAAGGGAGTAAATGAAATGATATATATAGAATATATCACTGTGTATTATGTGAATGTGAAATGTTTTTGGTTTTTTTTTTTTTTTGAAATATGATACAAGTTGATTGATATAGAGGTATTTATCTAGCTTCGAATTGCACCATTCTCTTAGTTCTAGCCTTGTATAACACTCTATGACCACATTCTTTACATCTGACTGGTTCCTTAGGAGATAATGAAAAATTCACTGCACATTGAGCACAAACATATTTAACACCATAATTCTTGATTGATTGAATACCTGAAGCAGCATTACCTAAATTGGCAGCTGATGGTGGAACGAAACCTTCTCTGCTCATTATATTGTTGTATCGATTGTATAATAAAGTGAAAGAAAATCAAAGTAGTAGTTAAAAGAATATTTATTTGTAATAACGTTGTTTTAATCAAAAAAAAAAATTTTTTTTTAATTAAGTAAAGGTCGATTGGTCTATTAGTCGATATGTGTGATACACTACCATATTTTGCCTCGATTGACCGACCGATACACTCGAGAAAAAGTTGAAAAGCTGTCAATGGACGAACCATGTATATATACTGATGAGTTATTGAATGATAATATTTATACATATTTCTATTGAGTATTGACTTTTTAAGAATGACTAGTTTAATACGATATGGGTCTAGGTACTGCAAATCACAAATCAATAAGACTATATGTCTTAGGTCAACTACAACTGCTAATCTGATGAATATACCTTTACAATTAAGACAGGCAAGCACTGTCGCAACTAGAGCTAAGATCTTACAAGCTAACAATAGTGTGGTGCCCGTGGATGACTTACTACAAGATTTAAATCGTATAGCACATAATATAGTAAGAATTAAAGAAATATCATCGGTTGATAAAGTTACCCAAGAAATTTATGATATCCTTGCCCCCTTGTCAATGGAAGATCTCACTTATAACAGACATCATTTCAATCAGATATTCAAAGATGTGTGGTTTAAATCACAAGCACAATTACCGAGTGTGGTCAATGAATCTTGTCCTGAATTGACCGCAGATCAATGGGTCTCCCTGGTGACAGAATTGACTTCATGTAAATATGTCAATTGTTCCCACAAGATTGCCAAATTTTTAGCTATCAATTTAGTATTCACAGATAACTTGATACTACCCTACAGGGGATGTTATGTTGATTTGGTAGACTTCTTTTCAGACAGAGATGATACCCCAGCTGTTCATAGAGTGATGGAGAATATGGAAGCAAGTGGGTTTTCACCTAATGCATTAATGTATAATTTGATAGCTAAAAATTATCTAAAGAAATCTTCACCATTGTTAGACAGATTACAAATATTGAAACACACTTTACGGAAAATGCTACAGGAGGGTGTGCAACCAGATCTCGGTACTTGGTATTTAACTTTATCGGTGTTACCTCATGATAGTGTTGTCAAGGCTAAACTTAGAGAGTTACTAGTGAGGAATGGGTGTGACAGAATCCCATATTTTACCGATTTCTTATTACAAGATATGTTAAATTCTGGTGCATCATTAGAATCTTTATTAGAGACATATAAAATGAGTGAAGTTGATGTGAATTGTATGAATACGGTTATTTATAAGTACCTCAATGAGAACATGTTTGATGAAGCATGGAAATTTATGCTTTCACAAAGGAAATCAAAGAGAATTAAGCCTAAACCATCTACTATGACACTATTTGTGAAACATTTATTAAATGGGGATAACATTCAAGGTGTATTAAGAGTATTGAACACTTTCCGCAAATTACACATGGTTACTAATCCAACTTCTATAAGATTAGTGTTAAACCATTTATTGAGACGTCCAGATACTGAATTAAGAGTATTATATCCTTTAGTGGTGAAATTCTTTGTTTGGTATGATTTGACACGCACCGTGGATAAATATAGATACGGTCAACCGATGTTCCGTAAATTGGATTTCAAGATTAATAATAATTATGATAAGTTACCATTGGATGCGGGATATCAAGTTGATAGTTTTAATTCATTTGAAATTACTGTATTTAAAAATTTGGAGACTTTAGTATTAAGAAGTCGTCGGGTTCTACAAGGAGAACCCACTAGCAATGAAACAGATTCAGATGAAATCGAAATTGAAGATGGATGGCTAATCCCTGTGATTGCTAAAAGTTGTGATCAATGGTTAGAAGAACTATTCTTAAACAAACCAGAAACCTTTACTATATAAGTTATACATGATTACGTAACAACCCCAAAAAATTAACTAAATTACCCAAATAGGAAATAAATAAATACGCGTAATTAAAGCCGAAAAAGGTAAATAGTTGTCTGCGACGCGTGAAGTCAGTTTGGACGTCTCTATCACTGTGTCGAGGTGTTACCGGAGATGGTACAGCCATTGTAATATTGAATATAAATCGGGGGGGTCAGTTCTTTGAAGATCTTGAAGAGAATAAATTTGATCTGGGAATGTATATCTTAAGTGGGTCTTGTCGAGATTTGGTTTTACTGGGAGATCTCTATACAATTTATATAATTAATTAATTACCAATGTAGATTACTAATATTTGTGCTTATAAAACTATACAGTTTATGATCAGAATATATTCTAGTTGTAATAATGTTGACTAAAGTAGTAAGTTAAGCTAATTCATGGCTTAATTTGATTACTCAGTTTAAGCCATGAATCAGTAATAACGCGAAACAGCTCAACACCAGTACCACCGATAACCACACTATCATGCCAGTGCTACAACCACTACCATTACTACCAACATCCACTACCATTCCAGCACTGTTACCACTACCATTTCCACCACTTCACTGCCAACTCACTACTCCCTCTGACTCTCTTTCCCACCACTCCCGTCGACAACACTCCAGTTCACCGGCCAAGCCTAGCTTAGTTCAACCAGTAAACCCTCACAGTACGACAACCTAAAAAAACCAATTTTTCCTCAATCGAGTGAGAAAGAAAATTTTGAATTTGGCCAGAACAGAAATTGAAACCATTAACCACTGTTGTATATATTACTTATTAATCATAAATAAAAGGTAGTTAAACAGCATTATTTATTACATCTGTGTCTGTGTGATTTAGTCTTCAAGACCTACCGAACCTCATTTTTTCTTCTTTAATTGCATGTACCCCTCTTCCACTTCACTCTTATCAAATACAATCCAAAGTTAACCCACTCTGAATCAATCCGTTAATTTAACTATATACAACACGCTCCCCCCATCATAATAGGCCCCCCTCTACTATGATGTCTTCATCTCCTCCCCACAACAACGTACATAACTTGTCCACTACAAACTCAAATATAGAGCTGGTGTCCTCCCCTATTTTAGGTGACCCAAGTTCATCCACGTTGGGCAAGCAATTAGATAACATTGAATCATTGAATTTCTTTCAACAAAGTCTATACTCATCTAACAATTATATGTACCACAATAATAATAATAACCCCTCACAGGGTCAAGTGTCACATCAACATCAACAACAACAACAAGATGATGACGCCAATTCATCCTCTATAGCATCCGTGGCTACTCTATCTGCTGTGGCCGCAGGCGCTGGGAATACTACCGCTAACACCTCTTCTGGATTTGAACAACCCCCTAACGCAACAATCGGTGCCACAGGACCCGGATTTGATGATATTAATGCAGACCTATTGGACTTTGTCCCCATCTCGTCTCAAGTTAATCCTAACTTACAATATCCACCTTCCGTGTCGCTGACTAACATAATCCCGGAATCACTCTCCACTTCTTCAATATCATCCTATAATTCCATGCTCCATCAATTACCATCATCTGCATCAACTAGTTCAAACCTACAACAAACCCCCTCTAATAGAATAAGACGTGGGTCCTCCTCCGCTATGCTATCATCCGCTGTTTCCAATTCTCTACTATCCACGCCCGCTCAGACAACCCCAATTAAGAAAACTAGTTCTTCCTATATCACCCCAAGACGTGCAAACGCTGCAAAACGTTCTAGCAAGGTGAAGATAGCTACTGCTAACGCTAGTGCTTCTGATTCATCCAAATCGCCAACCCATGGGAACCCGTTCTACACGCCACCGGCATTCCTGTCTCCTAGAATCACTAAGCATAGAAAGCAAACTTCGATCTCCAATTCAATCTCATTCACTCACTTGGATACAGACTTCCAATTACAACAACAGCACCGGTCTGGTGCATCGCCACTGTCCACTCCAATGAGAACTCCCGGTATCAAATCCGAGATTTACGATTACGATGATGAAGATGACGAGCAAGAAGATGATGAAGACGATGAGGATGCCACCACTGGTGTCGATACAACAACCATGGATGACCACTCTGAGGAAAATGTTGCTGCCGATTCTACCCAGAACTCTAGTGAAAACAACACGTTCATCAGTCCAGCAGTGCTGGTGAAAGATGGTAACCCTACTAAATTTGGAGGTGAACTGTCTGAACTGCAATCTTTCCCATATGCCGATTCCACTGCTCCTCGTACGGATGCTTCTGGTAATCAATCCATGTTTTTCCCTCTACAGGAACACCAGAAACTCCAACCACAACATCCACAACAACAACAACAACATATTTATTCTAATTACTCCGCCGATGGCCAAGAAACGATTCTCATGGGAGATTCAACTATGGAGTTATCTAATTATGCTCCTTACATGTATAACTACATTCAGGATGTTCCGCAACAACAACATCAACAACAACAATACCCTGGAAACTTTGTTCCGCAGCGTCAACAATTCACTCCTCAACAACAAGTTTTAATGTCGCAACAACAACAACACCAACATCATGATACCCTAGATCAAACTGCATCTCAACCACAATCTGCCTTCAGAACAAAAACATTACCTCAATTGAGATCCAACGCTCCGGCTAAAATGACTAGATCAAGATCGTCAATCAATCTAAGTGATATAGCTAGTTCTAAGGAGGCCAAAACTGCCGCGTTAAGATCGGCCACGCCTAGTTCTGGTAAACCTCAACAAGTATTTGTCGATTCTAATGGGTACATCTTGAATGGCATCCCAGAGAATTCTCAAGTTGGTGGTTCTGCTGGTCCATCTCAATTCCCCTCCGTGGAGACCGTACAATTGGATGCCGCCGCTTCTGCTACCCACTCTACTATGTTTGCTCCACAGCAATATCAACTATATGATAACAAGCAACCATTCTTGACACCACCAACGACTTCATCCTCAGCGGGTTCTTCAACGTCTGGTCCAAGTAAGGTGGCCACTACTTCGACTAAGACCACGCGGGCCGGCAAACCTAAGAAGAGTACAACTTTGACTTTGAATGAATTGAAACAACCTGAGAAATTGGATCTCCCTGAACAATCAGCTAGATCTAAATCCAGATCTAAGAATTCTCCTGATCATGAGAAAAAGAAAATTCATGAATGCCCTCTTTGTCACTCTCGGTTCCAACGTCCTGAACATGTCAAACGTCACATGAGATCTCATTCTTCAGAGAAACCGTTTGCTTGTCCTCAGGAAAACTGTGGTAAGAGATTCAATAGAAACGATAACTTGAAACAACATCTTAGAAAGATTCACAATGTTCAACCTTAATGATACCCACCGTTTCTGTCTCTCTCCCGGTTTACATGCCTATACCTACCATTTTTTTTCTTCTTTTGCTAATACCGTTTTACAATATTGTTATCTCTTGAACTATCAAGCTCCGTGTGTTTTTTTACCTTTCCATAGCATCATCACATATAACACTCCCCCCTCCCCCCATTTTGCATATTTTTTTTTACTCTCCCCCTTTTTTTGTTAATTTACCCTTTTTCTTCTTTATTGTGTTACCGTCTTTCGTTTTTTTATTCCCCTCCAGCTGGCCTTTTTTCTTTTGTTTTGTTTTTTTACTATTACTACTACCCTGTCACCCTCTTACAATCGTTTTTTACGGCAAAAAAAGAAAGCCCAAACAAGCATTCCTATTTGACCATTTTCCCATCCTCTTTTTTGTGTTTATCATTTTACTTTGTAATAAAACTACATATCCTCTCATCTTATCTTCATTGCATCATTTTTTCCATTAGTTTGTTAACATTACTTTACTTTACCTCTATTCTTAGCAGTTACTTGTTTGTTACTTTTCTTGATGTGCCTTCTCCCCCTCCCCCTATTTTATCCAGTGCATTATATGTTTTACTCTCTGATTACTTTGTCCCCCCTTGTTCAATTTATATTGTTAAATTATATCGTTTATTTAATATCTCACGTAGCAAACTTACAATTATATATTATCCAAGCCTGCTGCTATTAATAAGTTTTTTTTGTCGAATACAAATTTACCACATAATGGATGTTTTTCAAAACTAGTCAAAAACCTGGAATTGTTGTATTTTTCCAAAAATTAGAAGAAAGTTATAAATAGTCAACTGTCAGAATAGAGTACAAAAAAAGAGAGAGAGGGGGGTGATAGATAGGAGACAAGAGAGAAAGAAAACGCAAATACAAGAGAAAACGAGAAAAAAAATAGAGATATAGTATACTTATAGTAGTAGTAAGAGTAATCAAGATTGGATTCCCTTTATGGATTGATCTGTTGTTGTCATATTTCGGTTTTTTTATTTATTTCAGACCATTTTTTTATCTGTATGTAGCCATTATAAAGCTGAAGTGATTTGAGCATCGACAGGTAAGTCGGACACTTCAACACTAGCGACAACATTGGATTTATGGAAATCTTGTTTAATAATAGCAGATAATGCATAAAACACGGTATTAATAGTGTATAACACAGCTAAAGCAATTAAAGAACATGGATCCACAGTTAAACTTAACCATTGTAAAACAGCCATAATGAAATAGAATAAAGTTCTCATCCAATTAGTATCCAATAATTGAATAAATGATATAAATGAATCTGGCACTCTGAAAATCTTCAATAAGAATGGGATCTCCACAAATGCTATTATGACACCTTGCACTATAGCGATGATACCAAACACTATAAGGGCACTAGCGTGGAATAAATTAGAAATACCCAATGCAATGGATAAAAATATTAGTATGATACCTAACCATTGACCGTAAAGACTGTAGTAAAAAATGGGTGTTAGTATAAACCGGAAATTAATTTGACATGTTTTGGAAAGGGGCATCTGCCCACTACTTTCCCACTACTCAATTTCAAACATACCTGAAATTCTTTGATTTCATATCAGCGGCAAACCCACTAATCTTAATATAGTCCGTGATAGCCATTTGATGTTGTATATAATCCAAATATAAGAGTCAATGACTTTGAAGTTTAAACTTCTAATAAGAAGAAAGGACAGATATATTTTTAAAAAAGCATTTTTTTAAACGAAGCTCAAAATTCAAAAAAATCGAAAAAATTAAACGCTTAGTTAACAGAGATTCTTATAATCACATGGGGATATTACTATTGACCAATTTCACTATGCCCGATATACATACAGAGTCAGAGTCAACACCACAACAGGCTCAACCTATGTCAAGATTGGGTACTCTTTCATCTACTATAGCAAATTTATTAGATCTATCAGATAAACCCAATACCGAACCAACACCGATGAGCCGGCCAGTGGTGACCCCTGTTCCAATCAATTATGATCACGATGATAATGATGATTTTTACTTTAATGATCCACTCACGGAAACTCTTGAACAAGTTGGATTAGTGAAATTACCTAGCTTTTCTATTTTACCACATCTTCGAAATATAACTAAGGATTCATCAAATTTGATCTCACAAAAATTAAGTGAATTAGCTAATTTAAAGCCTAAACCATCAACATTTGATTATTTTGATTATTTTGATTTCAATAATAAAAAGAAATTGATTAGTGATAAAAAACAAGAATGGACAAATTTATATATGGAAATAAGTGAATCACTGACAGAGGTTGTTAATTCTCATATCGATTATCCAGTGGAAGATTTAGTTGAGGAATCCACTGAGGTTGGCCCCAATACGGAACCCGCCGGTGTGGAGAAATTGAAACAACATAATGTACATTTGTTATTAGTGGAAGATAGATTATCTAATTATGATCATTTAACTTATTTAACATTTGAACATTTTAATGATGAAAAATTCTTGAGACGTAGAATTAAAGAAATTTTAACATTAGATATTTCTCCATTTGATCAACGGTTTCTGATTCAAAAATTGATGTCTAGATCATACATAGAGAAACAGAAATACCTCAGAGAAAGACAAGAAGCAGGACTGGAAACCGTGGAAGAAAGTGATTCCTCTTCGGATGAAGAATATGAGGATGATGAAGTGATCTTGACTTCCAAGGATAAGGAACCCACGTATTATAACATTGAAGAAAACATCTTGGGGTGCCCCCATTATCAACGGAACTGTAAGATTGAATGTTCAATCTGTAAGAAATGGTTTACATGTCGATTCTGTCACGATAAACAAGTTCACACTCATCAACTTCAAAGAAATCAAACAAAGCATATCTTGTGTATGTTTTGTAATACTCCACAATACCCAGGGATGTTTTGTATCAATTGTGATGAAAAATTGAGTGAATATTATTGTGATAAATGTAAATTGTTTGACAATGATCTTACTAAGAATATTTACCATTGTGATGATTGTGGGATCTGTCGGTTAGGTTTAGGTCTCAATCAGGATTACTTCCATTGTCATAATTGTAATGCATGTATATCTATTGAACTTAGGGCAAACCATAAATGTATAGAAAATTCAACTCATTCAAATTGTCCTATCTGTGATGAATACATGTTCAATTCCAAAAAAACAGTGGTATTCATGTCGTGTGGTCATCCAATTCATCAATCATGTTATGATGAATTCACAAAGCATTCATATAAGTGTCCTATTTGTTCTAGAACGATTATTAATATGGAATTACAATTTCGGGTGTTGGATAAGGAAATTAGAGATACTGTGATGCCCGATGAATTAAAAAGATGGGTAGCTATAATTAAATGTGTTGATTGTGGTGGGAAATCTAAAGTGAAATACCACTATTTGGGATTACGGTGTGGTCATTGTAATAGTTATAATACAATGCAATTGAAGATATTGAAAGGTGATGACGGTGAACAAGATACTAATAATAATAACAATAATAATAATAATGGGGTTTCATCTAGAGAGCACAGCAGAGGTGGTGATAGCTCTACTAATGGATTTAAAGAAATCGCTAATTCATTGGATCAAAATTTCCAATTTGATGAATTGAAAGATGAAGCAAGTAAGGAAGTTGATGAAGATGATAAGAAAGTTGATGATGCTGATGATGAATATGATGATGTAGATGATGTATTTGTGAATAATTTCATCAAAGTGATCAATAATTTTGAACGTTATCCATCTATTAGTGAAGCATTTAAGGACTGGTTGAATGGTACGAATTTTTTAACAAATAATGGTGAACCACCTGAAGATACTAATGATTTTATATCTAATCGGTGTTAATGAATAATAATAATATATATTTTACGATAATACATAATAATGATAATGCAAATAATAAGGAATATATATAAAAAAATGATGTATATATATATAATATTTGATAATACAAAGGAGATATGACAATAACACAGAAAAGGGAGAGTAAATAAATAAACCAAGGGCAAGAAAAGAAATGCAAGAAACAAAAGGATCCGAAAAAAATAAATGTTGTCCATATAAGATATGTATATAAAAGGGAGACAACGACGCAAAGAGATAAATCATTTAGTAAAACAAAAAAAAGGAGGGGGAGGGGAGGGGGGAGATAATGGGAGAAGTTAGGTAGCTCTTCTACTTCTTAAACTAGCAATAGGAATGCTAAGCACTTTACTACTTCTTTTAAAATCAGTATTTTGGAAACTAGGTAACACAGAGTGGAAACTATTTGATAAAGTAGAATCTCCCACACCGGGGACACCTAAACCAGTAGGCGTCACAGTGGTAGCATGATGATCGGTGACACTAGCACCAGTGTTTGATTTCTCCATGGGGGGATCCAATATCAAACTATCAGCAGATTTATTCACTAAAGTATCCAGTTTTAATCCTAATTTGACTCTGTTCTCATTTTTCAATTTGAAATCATTTAATTTAGATGTAGCATCATCCATGTCTGATGTTGACGTTGTGGAGAATGCCCTAGTCAAGTTAGCTCTGAGGTTGGTGCCCGTTGGTGAGTTCAAACTTTGAGTGTCAGACACAGATGAGAAATGAGGTCTAGGAAATGCCGTTGGGATTGACTGTTTACGTGGTGGCAGAGATGGTGACGTGAGAGATGATTGTGAGGATAAAGTGGAAGTGGAATTGGATTTTCTTGGAGACGAGTTAGGGATACTTGGAGCGGCGGATCCGTTATTGGATTGTTGCGAGGAGTTACTCTGTTTGTGTGGTGATTTATCAGAAGTTTGTGAGTTTGATCTGAAAGTTCTTGTGGACATGGACGACCGTTTAGAGTTAGGTGAAACACCGGGGGCCGACTTGCGGGGGGTTATCATAGTAGGAGTAGGGGATGGCTGTGCTGAAGAAGAATTTGTAGCTTGTTGAGAGGTTGCGATGCTTGTATTGATGGATGGCGGTTTCCGCGGAAGTCTTGATATGTCCTGACTCGCTAAGTTCAGAGTGGATGAAGATCTCAGAGCGGATGATGCGGAAGCCTGAGAGACAATGATAGGGGATGAGTTACGGGTGTTCTTAGCTGATGATGCAGCAGAGTTCCCTAGGGAATGTAAATCACTTGTATCGAAATCTAGTGCACCTGTGCTACCATTGCGGTGGAGTTCTTCGGTGAGCATATCTTCGTCACCGAATTCTGTTGACAAACCAGATGAAAGAGAGAATTTCCGGGAATGGATTGCTGGAAGAGACACTTTATTGCTTGAAGATGTAACTTTGGAGAAAGTACTTGAGTTAGAGGGTGACACATGAGATGGTGCACCGGATGAGTGCGGTTTTGATTTCAGTTCAAGATATTTTGTTTGCACGTCGTATGAGTATACCACGTCTATAGGTTTCCAACCAGAGTTATTGAGAAGTTCATCGTCAGCCTTGTAATCTAGTAAGAGGTCTGCACATTTGATGAATCCATATTGTAATGCCAAATGGAGTGGTGTGTTGCCATCGTCATCTTGGATGTTTGGGTATGCCTCATTGAGTAAGAGAATGGCGAGTGATTCGGGGAATCCCTTTTTACTACATATATGAGTTGCCGTATAACCATTCTCACACCGTTGATCTATGCAAACGTTGAAGTATTGGAGAAGCAATTCAAGAGTTCTATGAGAATTTGTGCGGCACGCCAAGTGGATCACTGTATCTTTAGAGAAGGTCAATTTGATTTCCTCCTCTGAAGTAATTTGAGTATACGATGAAGTGATATGAAGGTTAGCCGAGGATGATGATGAATTTCCCTTTAGAATGGTATCATTTGATCGGAAAGTTTGATATCTATGTAAGATCAAACTTAACAATAATTCTGCTGTTTCATAACGATCATGATTGGCAGCGTAATGTAAATTAGACCAACCATTTTCTGGGTCAATATTGTCTAACAGTTCAGGGTATCGTTTGAGTAATCTAGACACCACCAGGGTGTTCCCCTCTATGATGGCATTCCTAAGACGAATCGAAGGGTCAGCCATTGAGAAAAAGTTATATATGGGGTAAGTTTAGAAAGGGGGGGTGGTGGTGGGGGAAGAATGACACAATTAATCTGACTTGAAATGGGAGTAATGAATACAGTGAGATCCTTAAGATAATCAATTTAAAAATTTGATTGAAATTTATCGTAAATTGAAGAATAAAAGTAATACAGTCACACCTGTACTTACCTGAAATTACTATATAATGTGATGTACCCCTAAGATCCTTTGTACAGAACTTTTTTTTAATTTTCTTCTTTGGAAGAATAAAAATTTGATCAATAACGCGGAACGTGATCATTACGTAATAGATTGATTGATTATGTAATCAGAGTGGGATGGTGAGTGGGGAAGGCTGTGTCATTTGTAATTAGTTTAAGATCAAGCGGTACAATAAATACAGCAACTGATGTGGTTACCATTCTTTATTATCGGACCACTTATTCTTACTCCTCAATCTTTAACAACTAAAACTATCAATATCCATATTCTCTTCCATCAATGAAGCATATCCCATTAGACCCAGAAACTGTCACTACAGATCCAGCTGAGGGGGTGCCCTTCTTTGCTCCAAAGCAACCCGCTCCATCGGGTTTAGCCAGGGAATTGTCCGATTCTACTCCAAAATTGTTTACCCCACTTAAGATAGCAAACATGGAGATCCCTAATAGAATCGGTGTGTCTCCAATGTGCACTTACTCCTCTAAGGATGGGTTATTGACTCCCTTCCACTTGGCCCACTATGGGGTGTTCGCTCAAAGAGGGGCCGGTTTAACTGTCATGGAAAGTGTCTCCATCTCTAAGACTGGTCGTATCACTCCAATGGATATAGGTATCTATAATGACACCCAGGCTGGAGAATTGAAGAAATTGGTGGACTTGTTTCATTCTCAAGATAAGAAAATAGGTCTACAATTATCCCACGCAGGTGGTAAGGCATCAGAATTACCATTATATTATGGTTACATTGAATACCCAGTTGAAAAGAAACGTGGAGGTTGGTTAGACGACGTTTATTCACCATCACCAGTGAATCGTCATTTCAAGGAATGGATTAAAACTAAACAATTATCGGTGCAACAGATTTGGGATATTATCGATGAATTCGATTTAGCAGTTAGAAGAGCTATCAATTTGGCAAATTTTGACTTTGTCGAGATCCACGCTGCACATGGATTCTTAGTTCACCAATTTCTTTCACCCTTGACTAATAAGAGACCAGAAGATCCGGAAGATCCATTCAATGGAGGGTCATTCGAAACTAGAAGTAGAATCTTATTTGAAATCTTGAAAAGAATTCAAAAATTTAAGAATGAATCGGGTAAGGAATTCGCAGTTTTCGTTAGAATATCTGGTAGCGATAATGTTGAATCTAATCCTGATTCTTGGAGATTCCAGGATTCTCTTAAATTAGCTCCATTATTAATTGAACACGGTGTGCACGTTATAGATGTCTCTTCTGGTGGCCATGTCAAACCTGAACAACCTAGAATCCCTCATTGGGAAATGTCAAAGCAAATTAAGGCAATAGTGGGTCCTCTCGGTGGGTTTGTCACCGGTGTGGGACATATCACTACTGGTACCATTGCTGAAGAATTATTAAATAATGAAACTTGTGATATTTGCTTTTCTGGTATGGGATTCTTAAAATCTCCTAATCAAGTGGAACTATGGGCTGAAGAATTGAAAACCGATATTGAAATGAATTTACAAGTTGGTTGGGTGTTCAATAAGGCATGGTGAATTACTATTACTATATTATTATTTTATTTATGTACGTTTTTGTTTTTTTTTAATAATTAATAAGAAAAGAAATATAATTGTAGTAGAAGAAATATAAGAAATGAAATATCCAAAAAAAGCTATTAATTATTAAAAATTACGAGTCATCACAATAGGAACCGTTGTAGTTGTGAATTCACCTCCGGTCAACGCGGTGATTGGTAAATTGGAACTCTTGAAATATTTATGTTCCACTTTATTAGTCCCCAAATGGCTTCTTAATTGGTCCTTACGATAAAACCGCTTACCACATCCCCATGTGGTCCCATCTGGGTTGATACCTCCACAAATGAATGGCTTCATCAGTTTAGAATGTTGTTCCTTAGTGTGACGAGACAAGTCCGATGCTCTAGAGAATTTCACCTGACATTTAGAACATTGGAACAATTTCTCCTTTTGATGAACAGAAAGTTTGTGAGATATTAAGTTGTGCTTTCTAGTGTATGCCTTATCACAGAGGTCACACTTGAATCTCCCCGTGTTTGCACCAGGCTTTTTGTTGTTAGTAGTGGTTGCACTGCCCCTGTATAACAATTGAGTGATAGGTGACGGCATCATTGAACTTGTCGGAGTAATAGATTTTGATCGAGTTTCTTGGAAGGTGTAATACGGCAGACTAGGTTGTTGTTGTGGGTGTGATTGTGGTTGTGGAGGTGGTACCTGTGGTTGATGAACTTGCTGTTGTTGGTGGTGGTATAAGTAAGGCGGTGGAGGAGGAGAGTAGTATTGAGATGGGTACACTTGGTAAACTTGTGGGGGCGGGGGTTGTTGTTGTGGTGGTTCTTGTGGTGGTTGTGGTTGGGTAGAATAGTTCAAGGGTATCCCTCCATTGATGGAAGACACAGAGTCTCTATATGGCGGAGGTGGAGGCGGAGGAGCAGGATGAACAGTATAAGTCTCCGGGAACAGTTTATCCAAACTCGGTAACTTAACCCTTGTAGGAGAAGGCATTGTCAGGTCGATGAATGCTGATGACCGTGGTTCTGTTACACCAACAAGCATTGACACTGGTCTTGATTGGATGTGGTTCATGATATATATGTGTTGTAAAAAGAATATCTGTCGGAGCGGTAATTATATTTTTTTTTTTATTTATTTAGCGTGTGTATGTGGAGAAAGGCGGATATTCTTGACAAAAGTGTAATAGTAGCAAGAAGTGAGATGAGGTTATCAAAGAGGATAAACAGTGGAGTATTTATATTGAAATAGTAAATCAAACAAAGAGATTCAAATTAAGCCACCTGTGGGTCTTCTTCTTTCTTGCTTTTTTCTTTTTTTTCGTTAGACAGATGTCTAAAGATTAATAGATAAATGTAGGTTATGTACGTATCTCTTTAAAATCATTTTTTTTCCCAAAGGGCGCCCTAAAAGGGCAGACATAAAAGTTTAAATTTTTATGACACAGAGAATAACTAAACTAGAACTAGTGTAAACTATGTGCTTCTATACATAAAAGAAATCTCTCGTTAGAGAAACAGGGGGGTGAGGGGGATGGTAGGGGGGAGAGAGTAATATGCACGGGAGCTTAATTTTTTCTAGAAACCCTTTATGCATGTTATACAATAATAATTTTAGTTATGTTGATTCCATGCGATTGTTTAAAAAGTGAGTGATTTGTGGGTTATTGATTGTTCTCAGGACAAAGGAATGGGTGGTGAACAGAATTAATTTTTATAGAGATCCAACTGAAATATACACACACATATGGAAGCCTATGCCGTGTAACCGAATTAGTTGGTAGTGGATCTATGTTGTTGTTTGCTGCTGATGCTGCTGCTAGTCATGTACATTGGCCTATCTGAAACGCATAAGATGGGTTTGACTTTTACATTCATTTTCTTGTGCAGTGGTAATTGATAGTGTAATATGTATACACCCATAAACTAGGCTTATTATTTGTATAGTAATTTTTTTTTTACCCAATACCTTGAATATATCCTACATACCGCATGCTTTTGTTTCCATTGTTTCATTCACATAACTAAAAAAACTCTCCGTATAAGGTTCCCCACAGATGGTGTAAAACTCAGTAAAACAATGGTTATAAGTATTTTTGAGTCTTTATACAATTTAAAAGGTGATGAAATTGTCTAACCGGAAGAATTTTTACGAAACAAAAGTTTTTCCTTTTCTTTGTGTGCTTCATACGATGTCTAGGGGAAACCAGCTCCACTCACATAAAAGCAAGCCCACATGGGAAGCCCTTTAATATTGCATATTGCTAGTAGATATCTCCTGATCTTTCATGAAATCATGCAGCAGATAACTTTCCATACATCGAAGAAACATCCCCCATCCGTTCAAGGATATCGGAAGTCGGAAGCGGGGTTATTTTCGTTTTGATTTTAACCCTATGAGCTCAATTGATGGCTTTACAACCACATCACATATGCATATAAAATGGTCAGCCTTACTTTTTTATTATTATATATTATTTGACCCAGGAATCAAGCCGATGTATGGTGGCCAATTATGAAAACCCAGCCGATTTAGGATAAAATAATCCAGAAGAGCACTTTTTTTCTGTCTTTTTATTTGAATGTAACTGCATGGGGTGGTATATACAATGAGAGAGTTAACAACAAATAATGTTATGATGATCTTCGTTGAACTAAGAGGACGGGGTAGAGGGGGTGGTTGGTTTTTATTCTCTGGTGCTTGTGATTCGCATTGTCTTATTTATCCAATAATGGCTGACTTTCACTAAATGCGTTAATCGTATGAACTCGTCTGGTCTGGAAAGGTAACAGCAAAAGAATGTTTGACAAAGATATGATAATTAATGCTAACCTAGGCTATGTATTGGATTAACCTGTAAATACGAGAGAGTAACCACAACGGACACGGGATTCGGATGTCGGTTTATGTTTTTCCCCTTGCTTAACAATAGAAAAAGAAAATTTATATGAATTATTAAATTGGAAGCACAAGATATCAAATAAATTATTTTTACTTTCTATAAGGAATAAAGTGGTTAGGAAGAAATCGAAGTCTGTCTTTCTCTCTCTTAGTAATGAATATATCGTTCTTCACATCACTGAAGCATTCCCAATTTCAATATACATAAACTTAAGAATGGACCACCCTCGCCCTATTAATGGTGTTCTCGGGGATGCAAGGGGGGTTAAGCTTAAGTACTGTGTCTGCACACTGTTATGGAATGTCGACATAGTACATTCTTATAGGTATGGTCGTGTGATTTCTAGATATTAGATTAGATTAAAATTATTTATAATGTGAATCTTGGAATCTACTTCTTCATTTAGTAAGAAGTTTCCATTTCAAATGTAAGTTAAGAATTGTAGGTTTCAAAAAAAACAAGAAAAAAACCGATTCATAAATTAATTTAATTTAATTTAATTTAATTTAATTTAATTAATTCCCCTTCCCGTGACTCCTCTCCCAGATTTATTAATATGTTTCAGACATAATATACAAAGGATTAATTTCTAGGCTATTAAAATACACAAAGGAAAAAAGGAAAGAGACAAAATAGAAAAAGGGAAGCTCAAATTTTATATATTTTTATCATAAGCGAGTCATATTTTCTTAAATAAACTATTAAATGTAGGTATTAATTTGGAATGACTAATAAATTGATAAAAACAAGCTTTCCCGAAGTAAAAGGAAAAACACATAGACATGACAGGATAAAAAGAAAGAAAAAACCCAAATAAACGACAAACATAAAATAAACGAAAACCAATAATAATAATAATAACCAAATTCATTGTTCCAGTCATCCCTATGTGAATATAATAAACCATCAAAACAAAATACAAAGGTGAAAATCCTAAAGCTTTCAAAAAGACACAAGTAAAAAAGAAGGGGACTATTAATTAAGCTGCTGTAGCATTGATCTCAACTCCAGTCGCACTTGGTGCTGAGGTAACTGGTTCTTGTAATTCTGTTGGAATGGTATCAATGGCTGTTGATTTTAATTCTCCATTAGAATATCCGGCAGCTGATTCTGCAATGTCCATAACCTTAAACACTGCACTATCGTCATTCTTGTAAACTTTTTCCACAGTTTCGTCGATGTATCCGTTAACTTCCTTTGTGTGTCCCACTAACTTATCCAATGTTGGCTTAATGGTATCGTAAGCCTCGGTAGATAACCGTCTAGAAGTGTTAGCTAGGGCAACAGGTGTGGATGCCTTAGATTTCTCATCATCGTAGACTTCTTTGCAATGAACAGGTAATGCAGACACAGAGCTGACAACTGGTTCTGTTCTTGTAGAAATGGACTTCAATAGAGTGACTAGTCTTTGGTATTCACTGGTGGTCACTTCGGCGGCAGTGGTAGCCTCAGATTCGAGTTTTTCTTTAAATGGTAAAACAAAATCCAAGAATTTTTCAACATAATCGTTAGCAATTTTCAAATAAGGAGAAAATTTTTGTCTGATTTCATCTCTTGACACAAGAGTACAATTGTAAGTTGCCTCAATGTTCTTCTTGGTTTTTTGCAGCACCTTATTGTAGATATCAAAGAAAGTATTAGAGATAGAGTCGAAAGAAAAGGTGGTGACACCAGGAATGGTCTTATCTAAGTAAGACAATAAGGAGTCTAATGTTGCATCTAGGGCATTCCATAGGGAAACCAAAAAAGACACTGAAGAGATATAAGTGAGAATAGCCGATGAGGCGACTAAAAAGTGGGTCTTCACGTAAGAAACGTATGGCAATCCAAATAAAAAGGTTGTAGCGTCAGACACTAAGGGATATGACCGGAAGTGTACATACGCTGAGGAACTCAAGACTGGTTGTTCCTCAACAGGTTTAGCCTGGGGGTCTTCGGTAGTCATCGGTGAACGTGGTATGGTATTATAAAGGGTATTTAAAGAGGCTGAGGAAATTTAGTGAAGGGAAAAAGAAGGAATTATTTATCCAGTGAGTAGTGTGTGTATATACGTGGGTATTCTGAGATAAACAGTCCTTAGTGATTGTACTGTGGTATAAAGAGAAAAGAAGAAGAGGAATAAGAAATGTAACTGGTTGTAAAAGGATAAAGATTAAAATTGCCCTGTTTTTTAATTTAAAATGGTACACGCATGTGATAAGAGATAAAAATAAGTGGTGTAAAGATTATAAAAATATGGTAGTGTATCACTCAAATGGTTTCTTCAATTTTTCAAATTTTTTCGAATTTTGGTCGTTGAATATAAGTTTTGGGAAAAGATCATTTAGTGGAGTTATAAGTTGTATTCATTTATTATAATTGATTACTTAACTGTATATATATACATAAATGGCTTCTAGTTTAACCCATTTGAGTAAGCGTTACGGTGCTAACCTTGATCGGTTACCCGTTTATGTGAAGAAGATGTTTGAATTAAAATCAAGGGAATCACAAATACCTGCCTTGAGTCCAGATGTGTCTCAAGTTCCAGAGGAAAAACGTTTTCAAACCCCAGAACAATGGAAAGTGCAAGTCGGTGATAGAGTGTTGATCACGAAGGGGAAATTCAAAGGTACCGTGACTAAAGTTATGGGACTCCACGATGGAACTAACAGAATATACTTGGAACAATCAGCTACAAAGCAAATTGTGGTGCCAAGACAATACTGGCAAGAAAGACAAGATTCTCATATCTTGGATTACCCTAAAACTGTGAGCCCTAAGGACGTCAAAGTGGTGGGTACCATCACTAATGAGGATGGTACACAGAGAGATATTGCCGCAGATAGTTTAGTTTTCAAAGGTACTTATTACGATGAAGATTACAAAAAGGTGATGCCATATAGAAGAATCAAGTACAATGAACATATCGTGATCCCATGGCCAAGACCAGAACCAATAGAGGACTGTCATTGGTCTACTTCCAAGGAGGTTGCTGAGGTCAGAACTTACCTCCCAGATTCCATCGTTAAAACTGATGGTCCAGATAATTTATTACAATCATTGAGAGATCCATTACTCAAGAGAAGATACAAATGGGACAAGCATTACATAACCAAGAGTGATTTAAAGAGAATTAACCCTCCAGCTATGCCATTCAGTGAAACTAAGAAGGCCATGTTCGAAGAAAGAAAGAATATCAGAGAATCATTCCCAACTGAACCAAGTAATGAAATCATCGAAGCGGTGGGTTCCCGTGTTGCTGCTCATTTGAATGCTGTGACTGATCCAAACTTCCTGAAATACGTTAACAGTATCTCTCCAGAAGCTAGGGAAGTGAAACTCGCTCAAAAGCAAAAGGAAATGAAAACTAGAGAATTGGCTATCAAGGATGCCCAAGATAAGAATAAATTGAAGAACAAATTGGATGAGAAGTATAAACAAAGAAGACTCAAGAAAACTGGTAAGAGTAACAAGTTCTACTGAGTGGTATCTCCCTTCTTACAATTAATTCATATCTTCATGTAAATAATATCTCTCTTTTTTTATATATATACAAACCAATGAAATAAGACATACCTCCGCATGTACATTTTACATATTTACAACGTCTAAAGTAAATGGTAGAGAAGATTATTAAAACAAAGCAAAATAAAAGATTTGTATATATATAAAGATAAGATTTTTCTTGCTTTTAATAAATCATAACTTTTCATATTCCAGTTTACCCTCCAACTTCTTATTATCAACCATCTTTCTCACAGCTTTCATTATATCATTTTGAATAATGTAATCTCTGTCCTCTCTAATAGCGAAGAAACCAGCTTCGGTAATGACATTTCTGATATCAGCACCATTGAAACCGTCACTCATCTTCACCGCAGCCTCAAAATCGAGATCACCCTTTTGTTTGATATCTGCTGTGTGAATCTTAAAAATCTCATGTCTACCGGTCTCATTTGGTAACGAAATTTCAATCTTTCTATCTAATCTACCTGCTCTTAAAAGAGCTGGATCTAATGTATCGGGTCTATTGGTGGCCATGATAACCTTGGTTTGTCCCAAATAATCAAACCCGTCCATTTGATTTAATAATTCCATCAACGTTCTTTGAATTTCTCTATCTGCAGATGTACCCTCAGAGAATCTACGACCACCAATAGCATCAATTTCATCTAAAAAGATAATGCATGGTTCGTGTTCCTTAGCATAACTGAACATTTCTCTCACCAATCTAGCAGATTCACCAATATATTTATCAACAATGGCAGAAGCAGGAGAGAAAATGAAATTGGCACCAATAGTGGCAGCGACAGCCTTAGCTAATAAGGTCTTACCAGTACCAGGTGGTCCATATAGTAAAACCCCCTTAGGAGGCTTAATACCAACTCTTAAGAATAATTCTGGGTTCTTTAATGGTAATTCAATAACTTCTCTCAATTCTCTGATTTGTTCTGTTAACCCACCAATACCACCAAATGATATTTCACCTGGTTCAAAACTGGTCATGTTGTAAACTAATGGGTCAACTTCTCTTGGTAAGATTCTCATAATGGTCAAAGTAGTCATATCAAGTGCCACTCTGACACCCTTCTTCAATTTTTCTCTTCTAATAGTAGATCTGCACCCCACAATGTATCTTGGTCCAGAAGATGCCTTCACGATGAACCGTTCCTCGTCCAATTGTTTCAACACTTCACCAATGATCTGACCAATACTTTGTAATGCCTTGATGTCATCTTCGGTTTTTTGGAAATCCTTCTCTAAGTCTCGTATACTGAGTCTAAGTTCTCTCAATCTGGATTCCCATTGACTGTGTTCTATTAATTTGTTTTTCAAGGATGTCAAGGCTCTTTCCCGTTCTTCGTCAACTGGTTCTTGTTGATCTTGAGCGGACGCGCCAGTGTCCTCATTTAAAGCTGCTAATAGAGGATCGTTTTCATCTGTCATGGTATAATAGTATTCTCAATGTATCACTGAAATATTCAATGGGCAATTGATATTAAATATTGTAATTGGTAAGACAAGTCAACAAGGATTTATAGTGAGTGGCAAAACAATTACGAACCAAAGTACACAACCAAAAAAATATATGTGGGTTACGAGCCCCGGTGCAAGGATGGAAAAAAATTTGAACGTTAAGAGAGAGAGAGACATACCATGAATCATAGATGGATGATGGGTTTTACTTTGTATTCTACTCCAATATCATTAGATAACTAATAACAATCAAAAGATGGAATTCCATGCTATAATATTCTGTGGTCGGGGTCACTCACTTTCTCCGATCTCTTCAGTGAAGGAATCAGGAATCCCAAAGGCTCTTCTGCCGATAGGTAATAAACCAATGCTAAATTACGTGCTGGAATGGTGTGATCAGGCTCCATTCCGTGAAGTCACTGTGCTCACTGAGACGGTGTCATTCTCGGATATCTCATCGTTTGTGGATGAATACAAATCTCAAAGAAGTAAAGAACTAGCTGGCACATCTGCGATCAATTGTATTAGCTCTGATGAGGTCTCCACCGGGGCCATGTTAAAGCAATACGGTACACAATTCGCACAGTTTGGTGCCAATGTGGTAGTCCTTCCATGTGACTTCATCACAGATATCCCACCTCAAGTGTTCATCGAAATTTATAGAGGTAACAGTGATGAAAATTTGGGGCTCGGAATTTGCTATAATAATATATTTGATAACATTGACAACAAAAACTTGAAAACCAATTACACCGTTTACACAGAGAAGGATAATGGGAATACAGTGTTGTTGGATCTTTACTCCAAATCATCAGTGACTGTGTCCAAGTTTTTAAATATCAGAACTCAACTTCTGTGGAGATACCCAAGCGCTTGTGTCTCATCTGATCTGTTAGATTCCTTCATCTTCTTTGCAAATGCCAAAATTTTCAATATCTTACAATTGAAGAAGGATGAATTGTTTGATAACAGTGCTAATAAGATAAAGAGAGACCTCGCTAGAAGATCATGGAAACACTCTGAGAAAAAGGAAACCATGGGATTATTCATTTTACCTAAGAAGGCCATGTTCGCTAGATGCAACAATTTATCCGTGTACATGGAGGCTAACCGTCATTTCTTGAAATTGAAGGCCAGAGAGGGCGGCAATACCCAAAGATCTAAGGACAAGAATGCTGCCATCGTGGGAGGAGACTGTATAGTAGATGCCTCCACTGTGTTAGGTGAAAGAACAAATGTCAAGAGAACCGTGATAGGGAAGAACTGTACCATCGGGAGCAAATGTAGAATCACTGCGTGTGTGATCCTAGATGGTGTCACCATCGATGATGATGTTCAATTGGAGAACTGTATTATCGGGGCCCGTGCTAAAATTGAATCCAAGGCAAGATTGGTGAATTGTAACATCGAGGGTGCTTACATTGTTGGTGGTGGGGTCTCCTTGAAGGGTGAAACTTTGACTAACATATCATTAGACTTACAAGACGAAGATGAAGTCGGTGTCCTTTACAGTGATTCAGACCCTGGATCTAGTTTCGATGAGGACGATGATGATGACAACGACGACGATGATGGATCAGATGAATATGATGATCTCGACTTTGAAGAAGAACAATATGAGGATGACATATTCGATAGATAAGTCACCATCATCTTATATATATCTAATTATAATAAATTGCATAATAAGTCAAAAGCCGCACAATTAATTTTTTTTGTAAAAAATTTTTTTTTCTTATATAACTAGATAAAACTATACAAAACTACTGAATTTTCGGAGTTTTTCCTTCTCAGTTAGATAGACAAATACTTGTTTTAATAGATCATCATGGCTACTATTATTCCACCACCATCTAAGAAACAAAAAAGAGCCAATCAACAACCACGTGAAGTTAACACTATACCTACAGATCTATCAAATGTCTTGATCAATTTTCAGGCTTCAGATACAGGAGAAACCATTGGGGGCTCCATGAGAGTGCCTGGTGCAATCACTGAAAAGCAATTAGAAGAGTTAATCAACAATTTACATGGCACCAGTGATGACCCAGTTCCATACACGTTTTCTCTACAACATGGGAAAGATTTAATAGATATTAAGGATAATTTATACACCTCCATTCTTGCTCCAGGGATCAAGACCACTGAGGACTTCATGACCTTGGTGTATACCCCAAGAGCCGTTTTCAAGGTTAAACCCGTCACCAGAGCATCAGGTACGATATCGGGACACGGTGCCACAATTTTGGCTGCTCAATTTGCCCCAAACACTAGCGCCAAAATGGTCACCGGTGCTGGTGACTCCACTGCTAGACTTTGGGATTGTAATACCCAGACTATTCAACATACATTATCAGGTCATTCCAATTGGGTGCTCTGTGTGAGTTGGTCTCCCCAGGGTGACGTGATCGCTACTGGATCCATGGATCACACAATCAGATTGTGGGATCCTAAAACTGGGAAGCCTTTAGGTAGTGCATTGACTGGTCACTCACAATGGATCTCCTCGTTATCCTGGGAACCAGTGCATTTAGTCAAGGCTGGTAACAAGCCAAGACTCGTTTCTGGTTCAAAGGATGGTACTATCAAGGTGTGGGATACTTCATTGCGTACTTGTATAATGACCATGTCGGGGCATACCTCCTCTGTGTCGTGTGTGAAATGGGGTGGTACCAACTTGATCTATTCTACTTCCCATGATAAAACTGTTAGAGTTTGGGATGCCAAGAACGGTAAATGTATACAAGTGTTGAAATCACATGCCCATTGGGTCAACCATTTAGCGTTGTCCACCGATCATGTGTTAAGAATGGGTGCATTCGATCACACTGGTGAAAAGCCAAAGTCATTTGAAGAGGAGAAAGCCAAAGCATTGAAGAATTTTGAGAAAGTTGCCAAGGTGCAGGGTAAAATCGTGGAAAGAATGGTGACAGCCAGTGATGATTTCACCATGTTCCTTTGGGAACCATCTAGATCTAATAAACCAATTTGCAGAATGACAGGTCACCAAAAGCTTGTCAACCATGTTTCTTTCTCTCCTGATGGAAGATTTGTCACATCAGCTTCGTTTGATAACTCTATTAAGTTATGGGATGGAAGAGACGGTAAATTTATTGCTACATTCAGAGGTCACGTCGCTCCAGTGTATCAAACTGCCTGGTCTTCTGATTGTAGACTATTAGTGAGTTGTTCTAAGGATACCACATTGAAGGTGTGGGATGTGAGAACCAGAAAGTTGGTCAATGATTTACCTGGTCATTCAGATGAGGTCTATGCAGTCGATTGGAGTGTGGACGGTGCCAAGGTTGCAAGTGGTGGTAAGGATAAGATGGTCCGTATATGGACCCATTAGTTTCCATCCCCATCCACTGTTTCTTTCTTCACCTTTGTAGCATTAATAATAATACATTTTCATAGTTGTTTATAATAAAAATTGTAGGTTTTAGTTAAACTGTCGGAGTTTTTGATTTTTTTTCAAGTTCCGCCAAAATTTGCGCATCATAAACGCGTATACTAAAACAAAATACACGATTTGTACTAGATCATTGGAGTTCCTTTATATGAATACATCAGTGAATATATCCAATAGCTAATATTACTAATCTAAAACTAAAAATGCCTTCAAATGTCGCTGTGAAACCTAAGGTGTCATTGATTGTAGCTGCCTTATTACCTAAATATGGTATCGGATACCAGGGGCAATTACCATGGAGACTCAAGCAAGAGATGGCTTACTTCAGAGAAGTCACCACTAAGACTACGGATGCAAATAAGAAGAATGTGGTCATCATGGGGAGAAAGACATACAATTCGATTCCTACTAAGTTTAGACCACTTAAGAATAGAATCAATTTCATTTTGACTAGAGACATCGCTAATTGCACAACGGAGTTCAAATCTGATTTAAGCAAGGACAGTAATAAAGACATTTTACATGTGTCTGATTCTTTAGAGGATATTATCCAAGGTTGCCTCAAAGATGGTGCCCTTATAGAGGAGATTTTCATCATTGGTGGTGCTGAAGTGTACAATCAATTATTGAAGAATGACTCTGATAAGATAGACAGAATATTCATGACAGAAGTGGAACAATTAGCAGATGAACCACCGAAGATGGATGCCTTTGTCAATGTGGATACCTCTGTGTGGAAGAAATCTCACCAAGATGTTCTACACGATTACCTAAAGAGTAAGTCTCTCCACGAGGATTTCCAATTGGTTGGGAACACAGAGACCGGTTACAAGTATGACTTCACGTTATACCAAAAGCACTAAATGTTTGTCTAGTATGTGTATACTCAATTAATCAAGTATTATATATGTATAGTATAAATTAAATATTGTTCTCATGTGATATACACGTGACTCCTATCAGGGTTCTCAAACCCTCGTTATTTCTGAGAATATTCTTTTGGCAGTGTAATAAAAGAAAAAATTCTCTTTACACACACAAGCGCGAACTATATACTAAGAAGATACGCAGTCACAATAAGCTGACTCACTGAGAGAGAGCGCGCGAGAGAGACCTCTACAATGTGTGAATTTTCCAGGTAAAAAAACATATAGTTTAAGTTAACCAACTACATTCATACTTGTATTTGTTAAAAATATACTACAGATATTAAACCATATACATAGATCAACATGGCTCAATCACATAGATGTAAGTGTCACTTAAGACCATCAAATGATCCATATTGAAGAAATATAACTAAAGATTTGACCAATATCAAAATGACTAGGAGAGAAAAAACCATCATCACAGAAGAACAAGATTACAAGAGAATCATATAGTTCCCTCCCTAATATGGCATGAATAAGATACTGGATGAACCTATATAGAAGGACAGCAAGGGTGTTATTCTAACTAAAGTTTTGACGTCGTCTAACATGTATGAAGAAACTTACATACTGAAGCATAACAACAAGTTCAAAGCATTACACAGGATTAAAGTTAACTGGAATACCCTTCAAAGTACAATACTAAAAGATGATAGCAAGCAGTACATTCAATTATCAAGTTTTGTGATGTTTTATTATTTCAAATTTTGTCATAAAATGACTGTACTAGTCGATATACAATATCAGAAATAAAAACCATTACAAATCTTAAAGAAAATGTACTTCATATTGGTATCAAGCATAGTTAAGTTGTTCTAATCGTCGCCGGTATCTTTTATATCATGTTACACCTACATCACAAACATACAGATACATTATGGAAAAAAATTGCATACGGAAAACTCTTCATAAATACAAGAACTCATTAGTTATATTTCTTCAATCTGTTCAACGATCATCCTCCCCACAACTTTATCCAAAAAATCAAACAAGATTTACTAACATTATACCTTTTTATTACTATAGTATACGTCAAGGGTAAGCACGTTGGCTACCAAAGATCCAAGAGTATCACCAACCCAAACACTTCTTTAATCAAGATTGAAGGTGTTGTCGGTCCAGAAGATGCTAAGTTCTACTTAGGTAAGAGAATCGCTTACGTTTACAGAGCTTCCAAGGAAGTTAGAGGTACCAAGATCAGATGTATCTGGGGTAAGGTCACCAGAACCCACGGTACTAACGGTTTAGTTAGAGCTCAATTCAAGACTAACTTACCAGCTAAGACCTTCGGTGCTTCCGTCAGAATCATGCTTTACCCATCTAACATCTAAACGTTGAGTTGCCCACACATATATACTATAAAAACCTCTCATTTATATTGTTGACTAAGCAAAACATGATTTAATTTTCTTATTTGTTCTAATTACAACCCTCCACTTCTTTCCTTCTTTGAAATATCAAGAACTCCGTAATAGTAATACAATTCAGCTAGTATAAGCTTCCTATAAGTAAAAAAATTACCAACCCTCTATAACACCCGTGCACCAGATTTAAATATGTTTTTTTTTGTCAAAATGAGGGGAACATGTTTATTTGAGTAGAAGGATTTACCACTATGAAGAAGAAGTCTTTCCCCTTCTTTCTCTTACCATACTCACTAATTCTATACTTAATATACATTATTCAATATGATTCCATGGGAGGGTTTACTACCATACGGTCTTATGCTTGCAGTAAGTATCTCACACACAAAAAATAACAATGACAAAAAAGGAGGGGGGATATTCACCCCTCAATTCAAATATAATATCAACATATAATAACTAATTACTAACAACAACCTTATTATTAAATTGTATAGTTCGTCGGATTAGCAGGTGGTGCCATGAACACTATCACAATTGCATCCTTAACACGTAATGCTCAAGGACCAAATAGTGCATCCAATTTTGAAGTTGAAACTAAAGATAAAAATTGGATTAGACCAAGATATAATACTGATCAATGGGATAAAAATTTAGCAGTTAGAGATTTAAGATTAACTGGTAATTTTAGAGGTACTGCAGCTGATCCAGAAGCTCATGAATCTTTTGAAACTAATTCTGTTGCATTTGCTTCTCATACTCATAAACCTTGGGTTTTAAGAAAACATATCATTATGAAGAATTCTCCATCCAAATGGATGAAGAAGTATAACCCAGATAGAGACTTGGAATACGAAAGTATTAAAGAAGATTTCTTAAAGGGTATGAACAAATAAATAAGCTGTGTTCATTCACATCTGTTTTATTTTGTTTCTTTTTTATTTATTTTATGACTACGCAAACAATTAAAGTCTTTACCTTATATATTTATTTATTACTACTTTCTCACATCTATACTAGCTATAATATAAACCATTCATCTTTGTATAAATTACATGTAAATTTATTATTGTAGATTGTTACTTTTGAGGTGGCACTAAAAAAATTTATATGGCATAACATAAATTATAATAAAAAGAAGAACATAAGATGAAGTAAAGTAATGTGACAAGAATAAAAGAAATTGATAGTAACAGGGAGAGAAAGAAAGTCAAAATGAGCGGTTAATAAAAACAAATGGTTAGAAGATGAAAGAATGAATCATCAACTAAACAAGAAATATTAGAAGTGTAAAAGAAGGAGAGGGGTGAAAGATAATGCAAGAAAAATATATAGCCCAAATTAAAACAAAACAATGAAATAATAATAATAATAATAATAAACCCAAAGATGATGCTAGTAAACCGAAAACGAATAGAAAAAAATATAAAATAAAAACATGGAGGGAAAGAATAATTTAAAAACTTAGATTCTGATACTTCTTCTCTTGAAGAAATCCATGACCCTCTTAGCTGCCCCTTCTCTTTCCTTTGGTTTGTTATTACTGTTAGATGATGGAGGAGGCATGTGCACTCTCTTAGAATCAGTTTGATTCACTGTATTAACAACGGAACCATCCTTAGCTTGTGGAGACACAGATTGAGAATTGATTCTTCTGTTGGAATTCTCCAGAGGCTTTCTTGGATGTGTGGAAGCAGGAGAAGTGGTAGAAGCAGCAGCAGCAGGAGTAGAAGTAGAAGTAGAAGTAGCAGGAGCAGTCTCATTGACAGATGGAGTAGATGATGATGAATGGTAGAAGGACAACATACTGAATCTCTTAAACTTAGGTGGTAGCCCACTGGATGTGGTAGATGTACCTGTAGCAGCCAGAGGAGTAGACTTGTTTTCCTTCTCCGATGAAGATTTAGAAACAGTTCTGTTAACCTTCTGAGAGGAGGCCTTCTTTGGTAAAACGGCATTTTCCTTTTCAGCCGAATCAGTTGGAATGATTTGGTGATCCTTCTCTTCGGTGGCCACAGGAGCAGCAACAGCAGGGGCAGGAGCAGCAACAGTTACATTCTGTTGAGAGGCCGTCTTCTCGGATGGGGCAACATTCTTTGGTTCTTCTACCTTTTCAGTAAGAGGGGTAGGATCAGGAGTAGGGGCAAAAGCTTCAACAGGAGCCTCGACAATCTTTTCAGACTCTTGTTGTGGTGCGACAGGGGAAGCAATAGCAGTAGGAGCATCTTCAATGACAGCGTCAGTTGTCGTCGTCTTTTCTTCCACGACTGGTGTCTTCTCAGGAGATTCAATGGCTGGTTCAATAGTTTGTGATCTTGAAGACACAGATAAATGGTCAATAGCATTGGAAAGAGAATCCAAGGCAATAGATTTCCGTTTTTCACAAACAGGGGTGGTAGCCTTAGCCGGAGATGAAGGAGCAGAAGATTCAGCTGCAGTGTTTAACCGTGTGAGTACACCATTAGCCATACTCATATCCAAAGTTGGTTCACTGATCTTAGCTTGACCCCAAGAGTTTCTTTGTTCCTTGACGGGAGAAGACGAGGTGGAGCCAGGTTTGGATTGTCTGCTGTTAGATCTCTCAAAGCGTGGACGAGTCAAACTACTTTCAGATGAGTTCATTGGCATCAAGAATGTTAAATCAGGACTTGGGAATTGGAATGCAGCGGATGATGATGATGATGGATGATAAGACGTTGGACGAGGTCTAGTAGAACGAGCTGGTAACTTAGATGGAGATGCAGTAGCCGGTTTACCAGAGTTTCTAGAGAATGGAGGCATCAATGGAGGTAGCATCTGGTTCTTAGCCTTTTCAGGACTTTCCACAATGGTTTCAAAGGCACCCTTTGCTAGAGACGACATGCTATTATTGTTATGAGTAATGGCGCTCTCATTAGTGTGAGGAGAGAATGGTGGAATCTTAGCGATGACATCGGCCGAGGTGAAACTGTTGCGTCTTGACTGTTCAACGTGATCCGCTTCAACAACAGCCTGTAATGCAGCCAAACTAGCAGATGAGTTACTTCTTTTGTGGCCACCCTCGGGGCTACTTGGTGATCTGTGGATGGATGCGGGACTATTGAACTCCTTGATGGATGTACTTGATGTAGATGATGGGATAGCAACTGCACGAGAAGTCTGTGGAGCCGCAGGGTTGGAGTACAATATGGCAGAGACATTATGAGTGGAATATGATTTGATGTTTGGTCTATTGTACATGAATGATGCGGATGTTGGGTTTTCCATCAATGATAATCTTCTATTAGCCTTATCCATGGAAGGAGCAAATTGAATGGTAGATTTGTAATTCTTGTCCCACTCTGATGGAGTCACAGAGAGGAATGGAGCATGAGGAGATAACCAAGGATGAGCTCTAATTTGTTTCAGGTTTATTCTTTTTCGTGGGTTTGACACTAGTATTTTTCTTAAAAGATCTCTTGGAGTAGGTTGGATGTATTCTGGGAAAGTCAATGGTGTGTGTGTAATGTAATGGTACAATCTGGCTATGTTATCACCATCTGGATTTTGAGGATCATCATCGAATGGCAAGTAACCAGCCAGCATGGCATATAGGATGACCCCTGAGGACCACACGTCAACTTTTCTTCCCTCATAAGGGTCACTAGAGACCACCAATTCAGGAGCTGCATAGCATGGAGATCCACAACTTGTTCTCATTAGATCATGGCTGGAGAATGAGTTAACAAACCCAAAATCGGTGATGACTATATTTTTATGTTTATCTAGAAGTAAATTTTCCAATTTCAAATCTCTATGAACTATTCCCTTGGAATGCATGTAATCGACACCGGAAACCAATTGGGCGAACAACCGAGATGCCATGGACTCCTTTAAATATTTATGTTCGAGGATATAATCGAAGAGTTCACCACCAGAGGCATACTCTAACACTATACCGATATATTTATCATTTTGTAGCACTTCCTCGAGTCTGACAATATTTGGATGTGATAATCTTTTCAATGCATTAATTTCTCTATGAATTTTAGATTCTTTTTCAGAACCTCTTGGAATGGAATCCCTTCTAATCAATTTAATAGCAGCTTGAGATGGTTGTTTACCATCTTTACGCCAACCTAATTTGACTTTACCAAATTCACCCTCACCTAGAGTGGATCCAAGAACGTATGCACCAAATCTAATTTCTCTTGGGATCCGTTTCTTGGTGGAGCCAGCTCTTGATAGAACACCGCCGCTCGGGTGAGTAGATTTTGTTGATGTTGTTATTGTAGCGGTTGTCATTTGATTACCTGATGAATGAGATGACATTATTCAATAATGGATATATATATGTTGAATAGAAAAAAAATTGAATAAGAGATATTTGAATAGTTTTTTATAAGGGGCTAAGATGAAAGGGACACAGAAGGATATTTAAGGAACACTGGCTTGATTTGAATTTTTCTATTTTTGATTCGAAAAACAGGGATGAAAAAGCGAGTAATCGTTTAATAAATTTTTTTTTTTGGGGTTACACTGCAAAAAAAAAAAATTGGGAAAGGGGAAGGGGAAGGGGAAAATGACACGACAGGGGAATTGATGATGAGAGTGTGTGTATTTAAGTGTAGTGTAGAGTGTAAAGTAATATGATCTATAACAGTTTGATGTTATTGAATGAATAAGAGATATACTTGAAATTTAAAATGAAATTTGTAAATATATTTATCTTAATTGATTTGTTTTTTTATTTGATTTGTGAAATGGATCAATATTAGAAAGGGAATGACAGAAAGTTGGATGATAAATGGATGATATATATTGAATAGGCAATAAATTGATGTGTCCTTAATACTCAAGTGTATACTGAGAAGAATTTAGTAATATGTAAACTGAAAGAAAAGAAAGGAAATATAGTTTATATTTAATAAGAGAGTTAAATGGTGGAATGTTTATTTACATTGAAATTGACGTTTTGTTTACATTTGTGAAAATACTGGTGAAGAGATGTTTTTAAAAGGCTTTACGCGCGTTATTATATAGAGAGATCTCTGTTTACTTGAATTCCTAATTAGGAAATATATACATTATTGTTTGTTTTTTACGTGGTGCGCATGGGGCGGGATTACTGAGAGACATGTCGCAGAGACGAGAGAGACAAGACAAGACATGTCTACGGGGTTACTATCTATAATTTATAACGATATCCAGGTACCATAATCTAATATATGTTAAGTAGATATGTTTAATATCTATTATCTCTAGTTTAATCAATTTATACATTTAGTTGTATTCATCTTAACTGTATTACTCAATTGGGTAACCAAAACAAACTTGTGTATATACGATGTTTATTTTCTTCGATCATGTAAAACTTCTATAAGTCAATCGAATATTCACTTCCGCCTTCGAATATGGACCGATTTTGGATTCTAAATGTTCCATAATTTCCAATCTTGAAGAAAATAGTAGTTTTTTTTTTTTTTCTAAAATCATTGTTCCCCTTGGAGAGATCTGTTACTTTTAGATTTAAATTTTAGAATAACTAAGAATTGCATTAGTCATAAACAAATCTTTTGGTTCTTGTTTTTGCTTCTTTCTCTGACTCTGCCACCCCTTGAAATATTCTACGAAATCAAACATGTAAACAAACCAAAATCACTCAAAGCACAACACATGAAATAAAAGTGGGACAAATGTAATCCATTTTCAAATTTATTACACTGCCTCTATATATGACATTTATGCCCCCTTCAAAACAAAGTAATACTAAATTTGTTTCAAAACTTACATTTATATTTGTGTCCCTCCCTGTTAAGATACAGAAGCAAGTTCACTAAAAAAAAACTGTAATATAGTCAGAGGGGAAAGGGAGGGCACAAAAGCCGCTTAGCCTCTATTTTAAAAATTATTACTATAGAAATCTGGGGAAACTATAAAAAAGAGTTTATCAAATTTTAATTGAATGTTTTCATGCTAAAGGAACCAGTTCCTTCTTAGCAATTTCACTATCAGCAGTGTAATCTGCTTCACCAAATTTGGTAAAAGTATTATACCCATAATTACCCTCTGTATAAAACAAATCTCTAACATATGGAGTCAATTCCTCACCATTCTTTAATCTACTAGCAAGATCAGGATTCGATGTAAAATATCTTGAAACTCCAATAAGTGTTCTATCATCATTATTGACATCAGCAATTAAACTATGGTAATCGGATTGATGTAAATATCCACCTGCTCTAATTAAAATACCCTTCCAAATTTGTCTAGTCCATTCGGTGGAATACTCTGGTCCATCCCAATATTGGGTTCCAGCAGCAACTCTTGGTTCAACTGAATGTAAATATCCGATTCTTTTCCCCTCTCTACCTCTTTTCTCTAATTCAGAATATAAATATGCATACTGCGCTATTGGATGCATCTTTTCACTGTTAGCACCGGAACCACCTTGCACAGTGGCATATGGAGAAATTCTAATAGCAACATGTTCAGCACCAACTGCATCAATAAGTGCATCAACAACTTCTAATGCTAATCTCGTTCTGTTCTCAATAGATCCACCATACTTGTCGGTTCTCTCATTAGAGTTGATATCAATAAATTGAGCTAAGGTGTACATGTGAGCAGAGTGGATCTCAACGAAATCAAATCCAGCAACTTGAATGGCATTCTTGGCGCCATTAACAAAATCCTTTTTGATTTGTTCAACCTCATCTAGAGTGAATGCTCTCAATTCATTACCTGCCTCCTTGGCAGATGCCTCATCTCCTCTACCATCTTCAACATAAATTTTTGAAGCACCAAGGAATGGTTTACCGTATTTCTTTAATAAGGCAGGATCACCGACTCTCCCTAAGTGCCACAATTGCATGGCGATAGCAGTACCCTTAGCATGAACGGCATCCACAACTTGTTTCCATGCCCTGGCTCTCTTTTCCGTGTCAATTAATGGACCACGCTGATATAATCCAGCCTGATATGACACAAAAGTAGCCTCAGTGATTAGTAACCCACCATTGTTCTCAGCTCTGTCTTCATAGTGATCCTTGATAAGGTTAGTAGCAACAAAATCTTCAGTGTTCCGGTACCGGGTGGTTGGTGCAAATGCTAATCTGTTTTGTAAAGTGACATTACCCACTTTAATAGGCTTGAATAAATTGGTATCAGCTAATGCAGGTGGAGACATTGTAATTGAATATTGATAATGACTCTTAATACTCTAATCATTGATATATTGGAGAAATATTAAGGGGCGGAAACGTTCTCTTATATATACGGAAATTCGATTTGTAAGCGGAAAATCACCGGTGTGGTGTCATTTTTTTAAAAAAAATAATAATTCATGGCTGAACTTCATATAGAAGCTCCCAGGATTTTCATTTAAATATTTAGTTAAGTATAAAAAAAATCTAATCTAAGATCAGGCTAAAGGAATTGGTGCCTTCTTAGCAACTTCACTATCAGCAGTAAAGTCTTCTTCACCATACTTGGCGTAAGTATTGTATCCATTATTACCTTCAGCGTAGAACAAGGTTCTATCATATGGACTCAACTCTTGACCATTCTTTAATCTACTAGCAAGATCAGGATTTGATGTGAAATATCTCGAGGCGGCAATCAAGGTTCTGTCATCGTTATTGACATCGGCAATCAAGTTCTTGTAGTCTGGATGGTGTAAGTACCCACCTGTTCTGATAACAATACCTTTCCAGATTTGTCTAGTCCACTCAGTAGAGTGCTCAGGACCATCCCATTGTTGAAGATTAGCACCAACTCTAGATTCCACAGAGTGAACATAAGCAAGTCTCTTACCCTCTCTACCTCTCTTTTCCAACTCAGAGTATAAGTAAGCGTATTGCGCAATAGGGTGCATCTTTTCACTGTTAGCACCGGAACCACCTTGGAAGGTAGCATATGGAGAAATTCTAATAGCAACGTGTTCAGCACCAACTGCATCAATAAGTGCATCAACAACTTCTAATGTCAATCTTGATCTGTTCTCAATAGATCCACCATACTTGTCGGTTCTCTCATTAGAGTTGATATCAATAAATTGAGCTAAGGTGTACATGTGAGCAGAGTGGATCTCAACGAAATCAAATCCAGCAACTTGAATGGCATTCTTGGCGCCATTGATAAAATCCTTCTTGAGTTGTTCAATCTCATCTAAAGAGAATTCTCTCAATTCATTACCTGCATCCTTAGCTTCCTTCTCGGTGGCCTCATCGAAGTACTTAGCTGTTGGACCAAGTAATGGCAAATTATATTTCTTCAACAAGGCAGGGTCAGCAACTCTACCCAGATGCCATAATTGCATCGCAATGGAAGTACCCTTAGCATGAACAGCATCGACAATTTGTTTCCAAGCCTTCGCTCTCTTCGGGGTGTCAATCATTGGACCTCTTGGATATAACCCAGCTTGAAAAGAAACAAAAGTGGCCTCAGTGATCAATAAACCACCATTGTTCTCAGCTCTTGCTTCATAGTATTCCTTCATCAAGTTTGTAGCAACAAAGTCACCAGTATTACGGAACCGAGTGGTTGGAGCAAATGCTAATCTGTTTTGCAACGTGACATTGCCTATCTTGATTGGTTTGAATAAATTGGTGTTAGCTAAAGCTGGTGGGGACATCTTGTGAATATAAACAATGGTTTTACTTTCCAATTGGGATTCTCCATTTTTCAAGTGATGAGTGGAAGGGAAATCATCTATTTATAAATAAGCAAACGGCACTTTGATTGGTAAGCAATATCAGTATTTTTTTTGTATGGTGATCTCATCGAGAGTGAATGAAAAAACGCGGTTATTGTACGGCTACTTCTTTCCGTACAATATATACAAGAGAGCTTACTAATTACATGGTTTACTATCATTCTGATATTCATAAAGACTTTTTAACTGTTCCCACTAATTTATCATATATAGTTTCATTAGTCAGCTACTTACATTGATAGAGATATTTGGAATCAATATCACGGAATGAAAATTCAAGGTAGCAATATATTAAAATGTATCTCCCTCATATGGACTAATAATTAAAACATGCAACTCGTAGATTTCGGACATTGGAATTCGGTTCAATGTCTAGATATGGCTAAATCTTTTATGGGATAGTTTTTCTTCTTCTTGAGCTGAGTTCAATTGATTAACCTTGAATAAATTGGTATCAGAGAGTGTAAGATGGATAAATTGAAATCGAATATTGATACGGATCTCATTACTATCATCCATGCAAGAAAGGACCCTTTATTCAGGGTTCAGGATCACAGTATTTTTATATTTCTCTTTGAATTTTTAAGTATGAAAAAGCTAATCTAAGATCAGGCTAAAGGAATTGGTGCCTTCTTAGCAACTTCACTATCAGCAGTAAAGTCTTCTTCACCATACTTGGCGTAAGTATTGTATCCATTATTACCTTCAGCGTAGAACAAGGTTCTATTATATGGAGTCAACTCTTAACCATTCTTTAAGCTACTAGCAAGATCAGGGTTTGATATGAAATATCTCGAGTCGGCAATCAAAGTCCTGTCGGAATTTGATTACACCGATCTGCTCTGCCATAATAATAAAAAAAATTTATAGACCCACCGGAGTAGTTTCTACATTTGCTATACACTTACACCACTGCCATTCCACGTAGACGACAATGTTTACGCGGACGGGTTTTCATACCCCGTTGATGAATATTATTGGATTGCCATTTGTCCTTTATGCATTTAGGAATAAAATTGGGGTTCGTAAGAAATCCACAAGATTTTTTTGGGGGTTCTCAACGGATCCACTCGGTTATAGATCTATTATCCTTCTATTGCCTTCATATACCTATCTCATTAATCACCTATTATTTATATATTCAACCCCCCACAATATGTATATCAAATTAAATATAAAAATTCACTGATATCAGTTAACCAGTTTATATAACAGAATTATATAGACTTGGTGGAACTACAGTCGTTAAAGAGGTGAAGCGTATAGGGTCAACGTAAATGCAATTTCGGGAACATAACAATTTTACTCCACAGAATTTGTTTAATCTACACTTGTCTTGTTTTGTCTTTCCACTCCAATTTTTTGGTGTATAAATAGGGGGCAAATTCCCCTAACTTTCTCCACTTCATTTCCTAGTTCTGTGTCTTTTCTTTTATATCATTACAGTTTATTAATCTTTAATACAACTTTGAAAATTACTAACTCTACAAAAATGTCTTGTCAATGTCCTACTTACTGTCAAATCTGCTCTGCTGAAAAGGGTTGTTGTTGTGAAACCTCTGAATGCACCTGCAAGAATTAAGCTATATATACCTTTCCTAGCTACTTATATTGAATAGTTGGTTTCTCTAATCTCTGGTTGTTTTTATTGATAGGTTTTTTTATATACTGGTAAAAAGGAGATCTTGTATCCTTCCTTACCGATGTGTTTTGTTCTTTGTGAAGCGAGTGGGCTTCATTTATTCTCCCTATTATTTTTCTTTTACTTAAACTTAACCTACTATTTCATTCAATAAATTCAGTTTTATCTTATAATTGAATTGTCCTTGTAAGCCACTTTGTAAATTTGGAAAAATTATGCATCACACAGGTTCTAATCTAAACCTGGTTCAGCTCAAGCGTCAGTATCAAATGCAAATAATCTTTCCTAGCTTTACGATGTTCTCGTATTTTGACAGTTAGTTTCAATGTATCACTATTTTGTGGCTGCAAATATTAAATAACTACTTCTGCATACTGTTGTTTGGAGATGTGATTGATTTGGTGTCCTGTGAATTGAACCGCTTTTGATTGACGTGGGCTTCAGTGGGTTTCGGTTTAGTTATGTATCGTTTGTGGTTGTTTTGTGGCTTTTAATGCACTATTTAAATATTAAAGTTAATAATTGATTCATTTATAATATAGAGAGTAGTTCTTTGCATACCAATTAATATTAGAACGAAAATTAAGAAGAGTAATTGAGTAAGGGTGCCCCATCATTTTTCTTTCTAGATAATTTAAACAAATCAGAATTTAAACTAGTAACCCAAGTTAAGATTTTTTTTTGAAAACGGTTATTTCGATTAACTTAATATCAAATAGATTACCTTTAACTTTTATGAAGATAAATATGCTTTTAACTCTCCAGTATTTGTCTATTTAGAGTATTAAATAAACATATTAAATTCTGATTAAGTAATTACTACGTAATCATTACGTAAATCTAACGTAACAACAACATACTCATGCTAAACAAAGGCCTTTTTTTATGCACTTGCTAGCACCGTGGCGCAGTGGAAGCGCGCAGGGCTCATAACCCTGATGTCGTTGGATCGAAACCAACCGGTGCTACTTATTTTTTCTATTTTTTTCCCCTTTTTTGAAGTTTAATTCATTACATGGAGAACCAACACATTATTTTTGTGCAAAATCATTATATATTAACCAATATGCATAAACATTAATTTACAGATCTATAAATAGGAAGAGCGTGTTTTCCTTCTGAACCAATTGTCGTTCCAGATTCTTCCAGCTGAAGCAAAATCACAGCTATTTAAAGTAATAAAGTTGACTATGGAGTCATCTACAACGGCAAAGGTTATTTTCTTGTTTGATAGAAGAAGAACTCTATCCGGAGATGCCCTTTTGTTTTTAGGTGGTGGGGTCTCTATGGTGCATGACTTGACGAAGAGATCATTTAGGGTATCCCTATGAGGAAGACCAGATTTAGCACTTGTCACAACGACTTGGAAGTCTGGAGCAGGAGCTGCATTCTTAGTAAAGTTTGATGAAGGTTTCCAAACATCAAAATCAATGTTGTAACGTTTGAAGGAAGACGGGTTTCTAGGTTTGAATCTTACCAAACCATTGCCTGGTATGAAGTATTCTCTGACGGAGGCAAAAACTGATGAGTATGAGAAGTATATATTCTGGAAAAGTTTTCCAAATATTTTCCGGATGAAGTTCCTTGCCCTATTCCACAATGTCAGACTAGGTTGTGGTGACTCACAGGACTCAGGGGAATTTTCAAACACCTTGGAGTGATCTATCACAGTGTACCCATTTCTCTTGAGTATGGAGTAAACCAAGTATCTATTAATATCCTTAGGATTTTTGCATAACATAGAATACATACTTTGTAAACTCAGGGGTGGCAACTTTTCATATTGAGTAGGATTTGACTCACTATAAAGTTTGCAAATCGAGGTACCTCTCTCTACAAGATAAAGTGATTCCTCGAAAGTGAGATGACACACACCATCTCTGTCAATTTTCCCCATATTATGTAAAAACCGTCCTTTAGGTTTAAACATAAAGCAAGACCGATGATTTGTAGTGATATCTAAATGGACTGTCAATGACGGTAAATTATCCAAACGAGTGACGAGTCCTCTCTTGTGGACTAGTGCTTCGTACATCGCATTTCTTGAATTCGAGAGAGCATCTAGATCATATCCTGAAACCATTCCCAGAGAATTATCTGCTTGCTGTAAAATTGGTTCAAAATCCTTGGTACCCCTCTTTGGCACGGTCTTTTGACCTGTGTTTGTGATTTTAGTTAAGCTGGCCCAATCTTGGATTTCACTTTCCTCATCTTGTAGAGGTTGTTTATCGGACTCAATATTATTCAACTGTAACAATCCTAGTTCCTCACGATCTATCTCATCACCCATTTGATAATGTAACTGGTTATTGGTAGTCAACAGAGAGCTGACATAGTAGTCTCATCAATTATCTCTAGTATATAATACTCCCTTGCGAAAAATCAGAATATTGCACTGCCTGGAATTCGAGACTTTTGATTTAGAACATTTATACTGCTTTTTGGGTTAAGTAACAAAATGATCTTCTCTAAATTGGTGATAACAAAATATTTCTATCACAACAACACAGACTTTCATCAAATAACAAAAAACATATCACTCGGAATCCCTTATTAACATTTCCATACTATATTCAAAAAAAAATTAACCAAGAGATCAAGTTACAAGACCAGAGAAAAAAGAAAAAACTATACCTGAAGAATGTCACAATTAACTGTCTCATCTGTATCGATGTCAATTCTAGAAGAAATGCTATTAGAGATAATACAAGACACAATAGCCAATAAGGTGCTGAATGAGAAAGTCACTAGAGAGTCATATGGGACTTCACAGAATCCGATTTTCATTGACTCCACTAATCCATCTAACTCTTCCAATGGTGGTTCCCATGACGGGGAAACCACACCATCGATACGAAAATTGAATAGAAACAACAATAACTTATCCACCAATTCAACTAATAACAATTCACAAACGTCATCGATGGGGGGTACCCCACAACCTTCAGACTCTCAACAACCACCCGATATTGGTCGTTTCGAATTTATCAGAAATGGTAAGGACATCTACTTAAATGCTCTCAAATCTTCGTCTACAGCAAATGGTGGTACTCAAAACGGACTCCCGAATGGTAACTCCATTCCTACTGGGTCTGATCTGTATTTCAAGTGTTCCAATTGTGATAGAAGTATTGCTGGTAGTCGGTTTGCTGCACACGTTGATAAATGTTTAGGTGGTCGGACACGTAAGTGAAATTTCAGAAGAAATACCCGAGTGGCTTCTTCATGAGCAACCACATTCACTCCCAACTTTTTATAGATTACTCACATATATACTAGTAATAACTCTTCTAAACGTGAAGAGTTTTTAAACATAAAAACCAACTAATTAATTGCATATTATTCCTTTTTCTGTTATACACTTTTGTTTTTAAAAAAGTATTTACACATATCAATTTAGAGTCACTTATTTAACTTAATGAATAATGAAAATGGAAAACATGATCATAATCTTGCCTCCAAAACCCTTGTCCTGACCCTTCTCCACCAAAAAAAAAATTTAGTTGAGGCAGAGAGCGGTCTTTCATACATTTCCGAATTAGGGTCTCTAAAGAGCCAATCTCAAACATCATGCTGTCAAGTTGCTTTGAATTATATAAATGAGTAATGATTTATCAGATAAAAAAGATATACTTCAATTAAAATGATACACTGACCTGATTCTTTTTCTTTCTTGTCAAGACAAGAATATTACTTTATAATCAATGGGTTTACAAGCTACCTTCATTACACTTCACACTATTTGCTTTGTTTTAAATGTACCATCATTAGCATGGCATATTAAATCCAAGAACATCCCCGCAGCGGCGTTGTTTATTTATATGGAACTTATGGCAATTAAAGGGTTTGTCGATGCTGTGGTCTGGGGTGGTGATGATTATTTGACTGCGTGGGATGGTAAAGGTTGGTGTGATGTCATGGTTAGATTACAGATTGGTACAGGTATAGGTTGCCTTACTGCAATTTTCTGTATTAGCTTGAATTTGTTTTTGATTCTGTTGGCTAACAATATGACAATTTATTGGTTTTCTCATCCTAAGTTGAGAGTCGGATTAGAAGTGTTTTGTGTGGGGATCTTCCCACTGATCATTATGGGACTTCTCTATTTTGTGCAAGCATCAAGATATTCGATTTTCCAATATTCTGGTTGCAGATTCCGGATGTCTAATACTATTTTGAGTATTTTATTGTTTTATTTTTGGATTATGTTTTGGTGCTTCCTTAGTTTAGTCATGTCTGTGGCTACCTTGGTGTCTTTTTTCAAGAAAAGAAGAAATGCTAAAAACATATTACAATGTACTAATTCTGGGTTATCATTGAGAAAATTTTCTAGATTGCTAGTGTTCTGTTTATTAGTTGTTTCTGGATTATTCCCATTAACCATCTATGTGATGGTCTCCACGGCTAAGGATATTAGACCTGTCGTGTATGATAAGGAAACCCATAATAAACTTTTCTGGAATGCAATTTTACGGTATGGTTACTCTAGTGTAATTGACTTTGACAGATGGACCTATATAGCTGTGTCTATATTGAGTTTCTTCATATTCGGTTGTGGTGAGGATGCCATCTCCATGTACACGAATTTCGCTAAGAAGATGCCAATCTTTTCTGGATGGATGCAGAGATGGGCCGAACACCAAGAGAAGAAACGGTTAATTCAAGAGAATTATGTAATGAATAGTATGGGGATAGTGGAGGAATATGGTAAGTCTATGGATAATAGGGATATTGCTGCCCCAGATGATAAGATGAATTATAATATTGAATCACCCACTACGATGTCTGGTGTAGATAGTTCTATGAGTGGTAGTTCCCAATCAGACGGTAATCCATTAAAGTATGATTATGGACCATCTCCAGTGGATACAATGTTTAATGGGGAGTACACTACGTATACGAAGGATTTGGATGACGAACTTAAGGCTATGGAAAGAGAAGTACAAGAACTTCAATATTTCAGATAGGTTATGATAATATGATAATAATAATAATAATAATTAAATCTTCTGATACATATAATAAGTAAAAAAAAAAGGGGAGAAAGGGAAGGAAATATACAATTTGGAAAAACTGAACTGAGCCAAAGATAAAGACAACAAAACCAAAGCTTGAAAGAAAAGAAGGATTAACATTACCGAAGGGTCTATTATTTAGATGGGTATCACACATTTACAGAAAGAAAAAAAAACAAGTAGGAGAAGTAGTGATACAGTATCTATTCTGGGTTTTCAGTCTTTGGGTATCTGATGGTTTCAAAACTAGTTTGGAATAACATCAATGAGGTAGCCTTAGAACCGTCGGTCTTTTCATAAGTAGAGTTAGACACGTCGGCTTCGATGAAAACCTTAGCACCTTTACCTAAGTATTCGGTCATGTAATTGATTTGGTTTGGAAGGAAACAAGCAACGTTAAACCAAGACACGATGTCTTCACCCTTATTCTTAGAGTTAACGGCGACAGAGTATCTAATAAATTCCTTACCAGTGGAAGTAGTTTGCTTAGTTAAATCGGATCCAATTGTACCGATCAATTGCATCTTAGCCATTTGAGGCTTGAATGAGGTCGAAAACTTTCTGATTGATGTCTTGAACATTTTTTAATAGTTTGTTTTTAATGAATTCTTTAAAAGGATATAAAGAGGAAACCTCGTCTTTACGTGTCTTGGAGAATTGAAATATTGTATATAGCTTGAACTGATAAAATTGTGTGCGCGTTTGACACACAACCAATAAATGACAGACTCAAAAAATTAATCTTTACACCAGTACAATTTTTCCCAAAAAAACAAAATGAGGGGAAAGACAGAAAAGATAGTTTATATCCCATAATGGAGAATTATATAACTGTTACAATACACAACACATTATTAATTGTGGCAATATAGATTAACCATGTTATCAAGTATATCAGCAATTTCTAAGAGATCCACTAGATTGTTAGGTGCCTCCAATAGAGGTTCATTAGCTCTTCGTGGATTCTCTACTTCGATTAATGCTATGAAACCCCTCTCCTTGACGGCTGGTTCTGAACAATCAACTTGGCCTCAAGGTTTCAGATTACCTAGACCAAAGACCTGGGAAGAATCAAAGGAAGGTGCCCTATCCAAGGCCACTAAGTGGTACTTGCTGGCTGAAATGTTTAGAGGTATGTACATTGTCCTTGAAATGTATTTCAGAGCTCCATATACCATTTATTACCCATTCGAGAAGGGACCAATCTCTCCAAGATTTAGAGGTGAACATGCATTAAGAAGATATCCATCAGGTGAAGAAAGATGTATCGCCTGTAAATTATGTGAAGCAATTTGTCCAGCACAGGCTATCACTATTGAAGCTGAAGAAAGATTAGATGGATCTAGAAGAACTTTCAAATATGATATAGATATGACTAAATGTATCTTCTGTGGGTACTGTCAAGAGAGTTGTCCAGTTGATGCCATTGTGGAAACTCCAAATGTGGAATACTCTACTTTGACTAGAGAAGAATTATTGTATAATAAGGAAAAACTATTATCAAATGGTGACAAATGGGAACAAGAGTACCAATATGCCGCCAACGCCGATGCTCCATACAGATAAGTTTTCAGTTCTACATCATATCATATCATATCATCCCTCCTAAAGTCATTTTGATAAACTCATGTTGTTGAAATTTTACACACACTCTCCTCCCGTCCCCTCTTTTTACCAAAAAAAAAGTCATATATATTTATTTCTGACAGTGTATCTTCATTCTACATGTGCTGTTAGATGACACAACTCTTTTTATTTATTATTCTATTTATTCAACTCATATATACGTTTTCTTGATTTACCTTTAAACTAGTAAAAAAGTAGGGATCATTTTGCGACATATCTGAAAAAAAAAATTAGAGAACGAAAAAAAAAAAATTAAAAGATTTATCAGTACATAGTTAGTAGTACAAAAGACTTAAAATCCACCAGACAAGAATGTCTTTACAAAAGTATGTCACTAATATAGAGAGAACCCATTATATGAAATATACTAACCCATTTCTTGCTTTCCATATAGAATCTCAAGAGCTCAAGCATTCAATGAATCAGATGAAGGATCTGATTCTAATCAAGAATATAATGCATCAAGTATGTTTGACTTTGAAATCGTTGACGCAGACGATGAAGATCCAGTGAAACCTGAAGAAAAAGAACAGGAATTGGAGGATAAGGAAAAGAAAGTTGAATTTTTCCCATTATTTTCAGTTAGTGCAAAGGATTCCACTACAACCACAGCCGATGAGACAAATGATACTCCAACAGTGCGAACACTCGTGGAGATGAACTTAGATGAAGAAGACGAAGAGGACGAAGAAGATAGTAGAGAAAAACTGTATAACGAGTTTGTGAGGAACCAGAAAAGACCAGAATCATATTATTTCAGTAATTTCGATGAATCCCAAAGATCGGAATTCGAACAGACTGCCATAACGGGAGAAACCATTTTACAATTGAGTAAAGATCTCATTCCAAATGGGTATAAAGTGATAAATCTTAGGGCATACAATTTGAAAATTGGGCAAACACAGAAAGAACAACCTCAAGTTAAGTTGAATAAGTCAAGAAGACCAGGTAAGAAACAAAGATTAGCCAAAATTGAATGTAAAATTAGAAAGGAAAAATTTAAACAAGAAATGGTGAAGATAAAAGAAAGACAAGCACAACTTGAATTACAAAAGCAACAACAAGTTAAGAAGAAAACTAGAAGAGGTGGGAAGAGAAACCATAGGAAACCTAATGATACCATTTCAACTACGGTTAATGAATAAATACTTGTATACTTAATTTAATAGATTTTTAAAAAAGCACAATACGTACATACACATCAACGTTTCCCATCTATAGATGAGATACTATTCAACATCATTCTAACCTCTATACAATCTTCCGTTTTGGTAGTTTTAATTTCTTCATCGAATGAATCCATAACCGATTCTCTAACAATATTTTTCAATTCTTCATTAACTGTTTTCAAATTTTTAGCTATTGGACCACCTTTATAAATGATTTCTTTAAATTTAGGTTCCACACCTATAGCTATATCTTTCCAAAATAGTGTAATTATATTTGAACTCAATTCTAGTACAATTACTAGTTTATCTAAGATTGTAATTCCATTAGCTGTATCAGTAGGAGATCCACCTATTAATTTATTTGATTTCATAATTTGTTCTAATTTAGATAATAATAATCCAGATTTAGACACCTCTGAGAAAACTTTATTGAATCCTTTAGGATTATTTAAATTTCTTAAAATCAAATTAATCGATGATGTAGTGATACTTGCCTGTAATTGTTGAAATTGATTATAAAAAGTTTCAGCAGATAAAATTAATTGAGTATTAATTAAATTTAAAATTGATGTATCATCATAAAGTGGTAAACTTAATCTTTTAAAATTTGTTGAACAAACATCTGATATTCTCGATATTTGAATACTTTGAAATGATTCATAATCTCTAACTAATTTAAGTGATTTCAAGAAGGGAGAATCAGATAAATGAGTTCTCAATTGATTGAATAGTCTAGCTAATTGAAGCAAATTTTTGAATGGCTTTGCATTTAATTCTTGATCAGATTTCCCGATTTCTTCAATTTTAGAGACAAGAAATATAAAATATGTTGATGATCTAAGTAAATCTGAAGTTTGATGTATTTTTTTCAATGCTAAATGTAAACTTGAAGCTTCATTATATGGTTTTAATATTTCTGTTTCTAATCTTGAATAAGATAAATTTAATTGATTCAATGATGGTTTTAATTCATCAACTATATTATGAAATTTTCTTAATTCATCAAATTGTTTTATTAATTCACTATAATTTTCATTAGAATTTTTCTCTATTTTACGATCTATTTCATTTAAATCGAATTTTAATCTTTTCACTGGTGTCACTAGATCTAATGCTTGATCATCTGAATTATTGGTTGATAGTAAAACTCCATTAGCAAATCTGACTGGATCAAAGTCATCCTCCAAGTATGCTTCATAATCTGTGAGATCAATCATAATTGGTTGTATAGTTCTGCTTAATATAAAGAGTTTATTGTTGAACGTGTGTATACATTTATTTTCTTTGGTGTTGGCTTTAAAGGTCAAAATATTATCAAGGCTGTGCTACTTTTTTTTATTTTTTTTTGAAAAAAAAAATTTTTTTTTTTGGTTTCTTTAACTACTAGATAAAGGTTATAATGGTAGAGTGTTGTTATACACAAATGGGGTTTTCATTTGGATTCACGGAGGAAGACTTAAACGATGATACAGAGGGTGTGTCAAGGAAGGGAACCACCTTTGGGGGAGATTCATTTCAGAACCCTATAGATCAAGCAGAAGTTGTGACGGTTCCTAGATTTTTTACATTACGGGAGTTCTCCAAGAGATTGCAGGGGACTCGTGTTTCATATGAATCTACTCATGGTATAGACATATTCAAGAGAGAACTATTTGATGTGAAACACCAATTGATGATGGAAGACAATGATTTAAATAAAGAAACTGAAGAATTCAATATTCTCATTGGAGAAACCGATGAGGATCTTCGACATGGTGTTTATGAAGGTGGATTGAAATCGTGGGAATGTTCATTTGATTTAATCAATAAATTGGATACACTAAATTTAGATTTCGATGGAGAATTCAATTTAATTGAATTAGGTTGTGGAACGGCGCTACCATCGTTATATTTGTTTAAACAGTTATTATTGAATAGAATGCAGGGTAGTAGTAACCAGAATCAAGTCAATATAATTTTGACTGATTACAATTATGAAGTGTTAAGATTAGTGACTTTACCTAACATTTTGATCACTTGGTGTACTACCGTATTGACCGAGGATCAATTATTGGGGGCCCAACGGAGGGATAACGTTGAGGGGAACATTAGAGATGGTGAATTGGATATCACTGATAAACTTTTAGAGTTGTTCAATGGATGGCTCAATGAACATCAAATCAATATTGGATTCATCTCTGGGTCATGGAGTAGACATTTTATAGATTTAATTCATCAAGCATTACCACAATTGAGTTCACAGAGTAACTTAGTGTTAACGAGTGAAACCATTTACTCACCAGAGATTTCACCAGTGATATCTGAATTACTGTTGGAGTTAACTTTCAAAAGGGGCACAACTCTATTAGGTGCTAAAGATATTTACTTCGGTGTTGGTGGATCAATTAATGATTTCTTATCATATTTAGAGATGAGAAAATCACAGGGAATCCCAATTAATTGGGAAACCGATAAGGTGAAATCTCAATTAACTAGAAGTGTTGTATCTATAAAGAAGGAATATAATTAGTGTATAGCTTGTATTGGCGAAACTTTTTTTTTTTTGATATATATGTCTCACGTCACAGTACCAGGAACAGTACCAGGAACAGGAACAGGAACAGGAACAGTAGAGTAACTAAATTGAATCAATAATTCTAGTCTTTGTGGTTATTTATAAAATTCCTTAATCAAACATGGTTACAGTGGCCATTAAAATATATTAACGTTAATTATATTAATTATCTAAGGTATAGCAAGCATTATTCAAAAAATAAATATTAATACTACTATATTTATACTTATACTTCAATTGGGCTTTCAATATTTCAGTGTATGTGTGTTTTGCTTTAACTCATTTTTACCATTACAGTACACTAATATAGATTCTTATTTTTCATCTATACTAAAGTAATACCGACCAATTGAATAGTGGTAACTCCCCTTACATAGAACACCTTTTACATTTTGGGCTGCTCTGTCGTGCCTTGTTATTTTTTTATTCTTCCATATTCAATTTTACAACAACTAAGACGGCCTTCCATTATTACAAAGAATATTTAATTAACCATCTCCCATACTTCCCATTATACACTCCCTAACAACTATCCATCTCCACTCTCCACTGTCTGTCTAATTATCTCCTCCCCTCCCCAAAAGAGACCTAAATCGACTCACCTATTTTTAGAATTTTTTTTTCTTCTCTTTCTTTCCATATTTAGCTAATTAGAGAAGAAAAAAGTTTTTATTCATTCCAACCTTTTGTTGTTGTACCTGAAAGAGCCACCATTATTTCAATACCCTTTATTAACTCATTATAGTATTAGTGATACCTCTCTTATCTGTTTATCAAAATATCCAATATTGTCCGTGCCTTTTTATTTTATTTTACATATTTGATTTCTACTACTCTCCCTTGAGATCACGCATCAGATTCTCCTCCTCTCCCCTCCTGGTACTCACACTCCTTTAAATACAACAAAACATGGATACGGTCCCCTCACATGAAACAGCGGCCTCTGACCTGAGGGCGCTCTCTACAACTCCAGAGATACCCATCCCTCTCCCCACACAGAAACACCACAATTCAGATCAAGACCACTCTAAAGTGGGTTCTGCTCCAATTAAAAGTCTCACCGATCAGCCCATAGATTACCCCAAAACTCGTAGAGCAATGAACTTGAAAAGACTCCAATTAGACTTATCAAGCCCCGGCAATCCCTCACAACTACCACCACTCAACAGTTCCACAGCTACATCACCACAGAAGAAACTATCAAGCCTGTATAGATCACCCTCCTGCTCAGTGTCTAGCGTGTCTTCACCTATGCGCACTAATTTCAATGACAAGGGTCACATCAGAGCTAGAAGTACCACCCTGTCATTGACTATCCCGGCTAGAGGATCTGCGTCTCCCGCACTTAAAACAAGTATACCGAAGAGCCAAGACACTGCCTCATCAGTGTCCCCAGATGATCCATTATTGCAATCCTCCTCATCGTCTGCCTCATCATCATCTTCCTTCTCCTCCGCATCCCCCGCATTGAATGGTAAGCATGAACCTTCAAGATACCTCCCAAGAATACATTCACCAGAATCTAAGATAAAACCACAGACAATCACACATTCATTTAATTCATTGCATTTGAAAGACGAGGAATACCCAGAGAGATGTACACTATACACCAACAACACAACCACTACAAATAACAATAATAATGATACTGGCGATTTATCCTCATCTACTATAAGAAATGCATACCCTAAGGGTCCCGTGTGTGTATTAGAACCTAACTTATATTTATACTCGGAACCCACTTTTAATCAATTGAATGATTTCGATGTTATCATCAATGTTGCACAAGAGATCAAAAATTACTCATCAGAGATAAAGTTATCTGCGACTAGTCGGTCATCTATTGAATATTATTTCATCCCATGGACCCATAATTCTAAATTGATAACGGATTTCCCCAGATTGACTCAAATAATTGATGATGCCCTAAATGAAGGTCGCAAAGTGTTAATTCATTGTCAATGCGGTGTGAGTAGATCTGCATCATTAATATTGGCATACTTGATGAAACTCAATAAAGTTGGTTACAATGATGCATACAATCAATTGAAATCTAAGGCTCCATTGATTTCCCCCAATTTATCCCTGATTTATGAATTAATGGAATGGGGGAACCATTTGGGATACAGTAATAGTGCATCCTCGGACTCATCCGATGACCACTCTCCTTAAACTCTTCTTAATGTACAACAACCTTGTAGTTTTGAGGAGTAACCCCCATTATATATTTACATATATCTAATACTATTTGCTAATAATCGAAATAAAAGATATCTGCCACCACTAAATGTAGTGTCAATAAATGGCCCAACTCCAAAAAAAAAAAATTTTGTCAACACATCGGGGGACGGAAATTTAGGTTAGTTAAATTATTCTACTCTACTTCCTTTAATTGAACAGTCAAACAATTCATTGTGCTATTCTATTAGACATAGGCAAGACTTACATTTGTGTATCTAAAGAATCAAGATATGCCTGACTTTAGAAGACAACCTTCCCATCACTCTAAGGGACATCCATCTGCACATAGGCAGAATTCCCATTCAAGACCACACTTGGGAACCAGCAACAGCAGTATTAATAATAATACCACTAACAACAACAACAACAATGGCCATGACACGCACAGACAACAGATACACTCAGTGAATGCTAACTCTAGTGGAGTGGCATCTCTTCATAGTTTGAATAAGAACTCATCCGTGATAAGCAGTCTTCAGCCAATGAAGAAGTCCAAGAAGGCTAGTTCAATCGCTATATATGATAGTGCAGGGAAACCTATAAATAAATCAACACCTGCAACTAGTCATCATATTTCCCAGGCTGAACCTATTAAGAAGGAAGATGGAACGAGGAATACGACAACTGAACAATCACAACAACAACAAACTAAGAATCCAACAACCATTGAAGTCAAAAAAGAACACAAAGAACATCAACAAAGTAGAAAGTCCTCGCATTCTGAAGAAAAACACCAACAACCAAGTAGAAAGTCCTCACACTCTGAAGATAAACAACTACACTACAATGAAGACAAACCTAAGAAGGAAGATGTCAAGGACTCAATAAGCATGCCTAAAAGAAATGACAGGGCCCAGAAGGACAACCATCAAAATGAATCCGATGATAGCACAGATATCGATGAGTCCATCCCATTGCCTTCTAAGAAGTCCAGACGTCTACATAGATTCATGAAACGGGAAACCAACTCTGACGAAGAGAACGAGGATTCCGATCGTGACGACACCGGAAAGGTCAGCTCAAAGAAAAGAAGAAGACGTCACTCGAGCAATTCCCACTCATCAAGATCACAGTCGCCTAGACGGAAATTCTCTGGGAGAGCAGGAAAGGATGCATCAGGACGGTCTCTACTTCAAAGAATGTGCGCTAAAGGTGCATATGAAGATGCTAAACAGTTAATCGAAGCCGGGTCCAACGTGAACGATGCAGATTACGCCGGTAACACTCCATTACATGAGGCTGCCCTAGAGGGTTACACTAGCATCGTGAAACTCTTGTTAGATAACGGTGCGGAAATCGATAAACAATCTGGTGCCATGGATAAAGATACTGCCCTGATTGATGCTGCTTCCAATTTACATTATGAAGCAGTTAGATTACTCTTAGAAGAAGGTGCAAATCCTACATTGGTTAATGTGATGGGGGATACCGCATTAGATGCCCTAGAGAGAGATCGTGAAATTGATGAATTGGAAGAACCGGAATTGACATCATTTAGAAAACTAAAGAAATTATTGGCCCAATCCACAAGAGAATACAGAAAGAAATTCAAGATATCTGCTAATAGTGGTGCCGGTACAGATTCAGATAAGGATGATTTGTCTAGAAGACAAAATCAAAATACTTTTTACGATCTCATATCTAGAGAGGGTAGAAGTGAAATCTATGGTAAAGTTGCCGATAATGATGTCACATTTGTGTTAAATTATGTGTCTAATCTTTCTGGGAGAAAACCACCATCCGATTTGCTATCATTGGCTGCTAGACATGGGCATACTGATATTGCCAGTTTACTTTTGGCATTCCACGCTAATGTGAACTATGCAGACAAGAATGGGTTGACCCCATTGATGTATTCTGTCGGTAAGGAGCACATTGGAATGGTGAAGTTGTTACTAGAAAACAGAGCTAACCCTAATTTGAAAGATAAGAGTGGACGTACCGCATTGGATATCTTGCAACAAAATGAAATCCCAGATGAGGAAGAAGTCAGATTGATAAAGGAAGCTGTGGCTAATTATAAAGGTGGTGACTCTGGTGCCCACGACTCAAGTGAGGATGAATCTCCAAAACGTAAATCAAAACCTGTCAGAAAAATCTCTAGAAAGAGAAGAAAGATGATTGAATCAAGTGATGAAAGTGATGATGATCTTTTTGGAGATGATAGTGATAGCGATAACATGGATATCGATGAGCAACCACAACAACATCAACCAACTGAACATGAGGAGGAGCCAGAGAAACCTAAACATAAGAAGAAGAAAGTTGAAGAGAAAAGAAAAGTTTCGCTATCTGCCCCCTCAACTACTCATCCACCTACCACTGAGAGAAAGCCATCAACCGGGTCAATCAAGAAGAGAAAGACTGTTGAGAGTATAGCCTCATTGAACTCATCTAAACCAACAGTGGCAATATCACAACCAATCAAGAAGGAAGATTCTGACAAGCATGTTGCACAAGAAGAGGAAAAGCCTAAAGTTCATGTTGCTCCTCCTCCACTCACTCCTGAAGAAATTGAAGCTAAGAAGGAAAGAGAAGCTGAAGCTAAGAGGGCTCGTGAGGCATTGGAATTACAAAAGAAAGAGAGAAAGAGAGCCAGACAACAACAAATTGCTAAGGGTATCGAACAATTAGAGAAGAAGAGAGAGGAAGAAAAGAAGGAAGCCGAATTACAAGAGTTGGAACGTAAACGTAAGGAAGAGGAGGAAACCGCTAGAAAGCAAAGAAAAGCAGAAGAGAAGGCCAAGGAAGAGGCCAAGAAATTAGAAATGAAGAAGAAAATGCAAATTAGAAGTTATTATCCTTATGGTCTTCAAATTGCTAAATTCAATAAAGTTCCTAAAGTTGAAGAAGCTGAAAAGTATTTACCATTGTACAGTTATCAAATAGATGGTGAATTATATGTTGCAGATATCCAAATTAAGTTGTTATTGGGTCTCGAGAATTTAGATTCCAAATTACCTTCTGCTTCCTCGGGGAAACCATTAACCACAGATAATAAATCTAGAATGTGGAATTTGTTATGGCCAATTATTGGTGCATTCATCAAGATGCATTCCAGTAAATTCTCTATTCAAGATATAAAGGAAGCTTACGATTCTGAAGGTGCAAAGTTCCAAGATTTGATATTGACTTGGGTGAAACTGTCTGATTTTGAAAAATTGATTGATAGTGATGCCGATTATGAAAGTATTCGTGATCGTGTTAAGGCTGTGGGTACCTGTGGTATTCACTATGAAAAGCCTATCAAGCCAGAACCAATGGCTGCCACTGTCAATGCCAGTGTTGATAGTAAAAATGCATTACCTGCGGCTGTTAATCTCGATTTACCGTTTACCATGGCTAAACGTGCTCAGGCTGCATTGAAGATGATCAACGCTAAGAAATTATGGTAGCTGGGTTACCAATTGTTTTCATATTTGTATAATATTTGTATAGTAAAGATCAAATTTAAAGCTATTTTACGTCGAATTAGGAATTCCTCAAGACTATAGACCGCAAATTCAATGTTGGTTACTGAGCCCTGTGATTTACCAAATATCGAAAAAAACAAAAAGGAAAAAAAAAGTCAACGTTTGAATAAGCTGAAGAAGACCTTATATTAGTATTTTAAACCCAATATATTGACTAGATTAGAATCAATCAGCGACAAATACATCATTGTAATATTCATTATAAGATCCCAATAGATTTATTTTCACTTTTTGCTTTATCTAGCTTTTTTTTGTTATCATTTGCGCAAAGATAGTGTGGCTACATTCTTTGTTAATCTATACAATCGCTCAAACATACATTTATCAATAATTGATCCCCGGTTCAACTTCTCAATATATCATATTAACAACATTTAACAAGTAAATGGGATTATTCAACTAAAGAATAAAAGACTTATTCTATTTTTTTTTTGATTTTATCTGTCTTACAACCTATATATACAAATAATGAACATAGCATCACAGTTCCCGCAGAAAGTTGGTCAACAGCAACAAAATCAACAGTACCAGAACCAGTTTCTCTACCAACAACAACAACAATCTCAACAACAACAACAGCACTTTGGGTCTCTTCAAGAACCTCTTCAGAAGCAACCTCAAGCTAATGACGGTTTGAACCCTTCTGCTGTGTTGGCTCAAACATTGTACCAGGGTAATTACAGAAACAACCAACAACAACCACAACAACAGAATCAACTGCAAAGTCTTCATCAACAATTACAACAATTACAACAACCTGGTACTCCACAACAACAACAACAACAACTTCTAGCAGTGCAACAACAACAACAGCAACAACAACAACAACAATTGGCACAACTTCAACAGGCACAACAACACATACAATCACAGATACTCCAGAACTCATCATTTCAACATAATTCTATTGCAGTGGATTCCACGCTTGCCTCTTCTATCCATTGGAAACATCAACAACAATTAGCTCAAATATCGAGAAGCTCTAACCTTCCAAATTTCTATGCCAGACAAGCTGCATCATCTTCCAGAAAGAATATGATGAAATTGGATAGCAATCAGAACCCGGGTACTACTTTAATTGACATTACGAAGACATTACTAGCTAGTATGCAAGACAAAGTTAACGCTCAAGAACAATCACAACAAAATGAAGGGTTAATGCAACACAAGAAATTGACTAATGATATCTCCATAGATGAAGAAGCTGAAGATCAAAGAATTAGAATAAAGGAAAACAACACGCAGTTATGGACTGGTTTGGATTTGAGTGGCCAATTGATAATGTCACTTTCACCAAAGTTATTCGCATATAATTTTTTGAGAACCTTATATTTAAATGGTAACAATCTTAAAACTTTGCCTTCTGCCATTTCAAAATTGAAAACATTAAGAGTGTTGGATATTTCATCTAATAATTTAACTGAATTACCAGATGAATTGGGGATGCTTTACAATTTGAAATATCTATATTGTTTTGATAACGATATCAAGGACATCTCATATGAATTTGGTAACCTTTATCAATTGGAATTCCTCGGTATAGAGGGGAACGCCAACTTGAATGAAGAAATTGTCAGTATAATAGCCAAGAAGGGTACCAGAGGATTGATCATTCACTTAAGAGATGACGCTCCAAGATTACCACCACCGGAACCAAGAAAATGGATTCAAATAGGAGAAGATGGTGAACCAATGTTTGATGAAGAACATCTGAAACCTGCGGTTGAGGTTGATTTATCATCTAAGGATCCGACTTCATTCACATTGATGAGTTACAACACATTATGTCAACATTATGCCACTCCAAAGATGTACAGATATACCCCATCATGGGCATTAAACTGGGATTACAGAAGACAAAAATTGACGGAGGAGATTTTATCATTCAAGACCAACATTATTTGTTTACAAGAAGTGGAAACTAGAACATATGAAGAATATTGGGTTCCATTGATGGAGAGTAATGGGTACAAGGGTGTCTTCCATGGGAAGGGTAGAGCCAAGACCATGAATGAGAAGAATGCCAAGAAGGTTGATGGTTGTGCTACATTTTATAAGACTGGAATGTTTGAATTAATCGATAAGAAGATCTTAGAGTATGGTGGATTAGTGATGAGTCAAGAGAAGTTCAAGAAGACTGATGATGTGTTTAACAGATTCATGAATAAGGATAATATTGCTTCTTTACTTGTGTTACAACATGTGGCTAGTGGTGCCAAGTTTATGTTAGCTAATACCCATTTACACTGGGATCCAGAATTTAATGATGTGAAGACCATGCAAGTTGCCGTGTTACTGGAGGAATTACAGGTTGTCATAAAAAAATATTCCAGTCCTAAGGAAGATGTCAATAAGACTCCATTGATCATCTGTGGTGATTTCAACTCTCAAATTGATTCTGCTGTGTACCAATTGTTTGCACAGGGTAAATGTAAGGAACATATTGATTTCAAGGGGAGAGACTATGGTAAATATACCTCTGAGGGGTTTGTCCATCCATTCCATTTGAGATCTGCTTATGAATCTGTTGGTGAATTACCGTTCACTAATTTCACTCCTACTTTCACCGAGGTTATTGAATACATTTGGTATTCGACTCCGACATTGACTGTCAGAGGATTATTAGGTGAAGTTGACAAGGCATACGCTAAGAAAGTTATTGGGTTCCCTAATGCTGACTTTGCATCAGATCATTTACCATTGGTTACAAGATTTGAATTTAAGAAGGCTGCCAGTGCTAAGAAGATCAAGGCCGATTTCAGAGATGGTGGGAATTCAAGAAAGACTTGAAATATCTTTCTTATTAATAATTTGTTATTTTTTTCTTTGACCGAATTGCATTTCTATAAACATGTTTTGCTTTAATTTATTATCTCTTTTTGTTTGTATTTTTGTTTTGTTTTGCTGTGCTATCTTGCTTTTTTTTGTTGTTCTCATGACCTCCCCTCCTTTTTTCTTTCTTTCTTTCTTTCTTGTTTACTATAGTAAACTTATTTCTTTCTTTCTTATATATATATTCCTTGGTTTAATTTGAATTTTTATCTAGTTAAAATGGCGTTTGTCTTTAGTACGGCTGAAAAATTAAGCGAGTTGAATAAACAGAAAAATTCAAAAAAAAACAGACAAGACAAAAAAAGAGGGGTTCCTATAAACACCGGAGTAGTGAATTAATTGTACAAGTGTTCATGCTACAACTACATATGAGACGTCAGACATTGCGGTATTACTCCGCGTTGGCTAGACCTAACTCTATCTTGAATCACAGAAAGTTTATCGATTTCAATGATGTACAAATCAGCAGGAATACATTTACTGTGTCTTCATATAATTTGTTATCTAGACATTATCTTTGGCAACAAGTGTACAGTTATTTACCATCTCAATGGACTAATTGGAATAACCGGTTTAAATTGATTAACCAGAATATGTCGGATCTCTGTGAATTGAGTGATATAATGTGTTTTCAAGAGATGGAATATTTAATTTATCGTGATTATTGGAGGCATTTCATGTTGGAACGTAATTATGATTCCATTTTCCAAAAGAAACGGAAACCAAAATACTGGACAAAGAATTTAAATATGATGGATGGTGTTTCCGTGTTCTTCAATAAGGATAAATTTGAAGTTGTCAACTATGAACAAATTGATTTTTCAAATTACTTCAAAGATACTCAACATTTTGAACAAACACAAGACGTGATTGAAAGATTAGTTGAACGGAATACAGTGGCTTTATTAGTGGTGCTAAAGCATAAACAGACAGATTCCTTGATTTTCTTATCTAATACTCATCTGTATTGGTCCCCTAGACACCAAGATGTGAAATTAATGCAAGCATATCTGTTGACTAGACTTCTACAGAGAGCAGTGAAACGACAATTTAATAAATTGACAACAAATAATACAATTTCTGATTTAACTAGAGAAAATCATTTGAATGTGTTTATGATGGGGGATTTTAACTCTGTGCCCGGGTCGATTGTGTATAATTTCTTATCCAAGGGACACCTCCACATGGAGGAAGAGAATATACCTTACAATTTCGGTAATCAATTACCAAAGGACTTGGAAACTGGATTCGGAATATTCACATCTCCATACAAGGAGTTGTTTGATCAGGAAAAGTTTCTTAAGACAACCTATACTAGAAACTTCAAAGAAATTATCGATTACATTTGGTTCAATAAATCCAGTGACCAATTACGATTGATTAAAGTGTTGGGTGATATTGAATCACAGTACCTCCAGGATTGTCCCGGGTTTCCTAACGCTGAATTTCCTAGTGACCATTTTCCTATTCTTGCTGAATTTGAACTCAAGAGTCAGTGAAGATTCCATTCCCTTTCCTTTCATGATCCGCTTTTACTTCTTCTTCTTCTTACCACCTGTATATAGTTTTCTTTTTTTCTTTTACTAAACATAGACTATGAGACGTGTGTATGACCTTTTAACTGAATTTTAATTTATGATATATATCTTCTTCACCTTTGTAAACGGATCAACTTTGTGCTGCGCGGAATTTCCGAGATGGAAAATTTCCAAAAGGGAAAGGGAAAGAGAACTATTACTTCTTTTTGCCTCTTATTCATGTTCAAACAGTTGAACAGAATGGTTGTCAAGATGGAAGCTGGTAATAGGGTAACTGGAAAACCGAAAGAAACCAGTAAATATTTCAGTGGTGTTGCTGGGTCCCCAGCAAGACGGAGAACGAGATCTACTAACCCATTAGCTGATACATCATTTGATTCCTTTGAGAACGATATGATCAAGATCAAGCAGGAGTTAAGCGATACGGAACACTTGCTGAAGCATGCTCCATCACCACCACAAACTCCAACCAGGGCTACTAGAAAAAGACAAAGAATCGAAGTGAAGATCGAAGACCAAGATCGATTACCAGAAGAGGAGACGGCACCACCAACAGAGATCAAACAGGAGTCTCCTACAAAACCGATCCCCAAGAAGAACACTAAGTCTAAGAAGATAACCACGTCGGGGAAATCAAATCTCGATTTACCTACACAACCGCCGCCCCACTTTTGGCCAATGTACAATGAAATTAAGAGAATGAGATCTAAAATTGTGGCCCCTGTGGATACAGTGGGTTGTGCTAACATCAGCACTACAATAACAGGACTCACAGAGGGTCCAATATATAGATTTCAATGCTTGATCTCGTTAATGCTTTCAGCACAGACCAAAGATGAAGTGAATTATCAAGTGATGAAGACTTTACAAGACCATTTTTTGGAGAAAGGGTTCACTGATGGACTTTGTCTTCCTGCTATTTTATCTATAGATGAAGCTGAATTAGATACATTGATTTTCAAAGTTGGATTCCATAGACGGAAGGCCAAATTTATTAAACAAACTGCAGAACTATTACAACATAATTTCAATGGAGAAATTCCTCGTACCATTGAAGAAATCACATCATTCCCCGGTGTTGGACCAAAGATGGGGTTTTTGCTGTTACAAATTGCATGGAACATCTCTACTGGGATAGGTGTTGATACACACATGCATAGAATGGCACAGATGTATAACTGGGTTCCTAAGACTAAGAATTTCACTCCAGAGTATGTGAGATTATGTTTAGAGAGTATGTTGGCGGATCACAAAGAGGAATGGGTTGAAATTAATCCTGTTCTTGTCGGATTTGGTCAAATGATTTGTACCCCCGTGGCTCCAAGATGTGATATCTGTACATTAGCCAAGACTGGCCTATGCCCCGCTGTCGATAAACGATTATTGAGAAAGGTGGAATCAGACAAACAAAAGGGGATTGCATCACCTCAGAAGAAGAGTAGAGGTGATTTGAGTCAACTTTTGAAGGATTTGGAATGAACCTTTTATTTATTTATTTTTATTTATTTATTTATTTATTTTACATTTTAATAGGTTATCATCAAGATATAAAAGAATTCATTAAGTAAAGAAAGTACCAATAAGTAAAGTAAAGCAAAGCAAAGAAAAGAAAATTTCTAATTAGATTCAGAAGGATCCACATCTTGTTCTGTGGAAATACTGATAATTCTAAAAGTAGACACCAATGGCAATTGATAAGCAAACGATCCACGAATGACTAACCTGAATGGATTATTAAATAATTTAGACCATTGTTCTGAAGTCAATGGTTTACCCAAGTATTTGAAATTTGCACCAGGATGGGAAATCTTAATTTGAGCATTGGATGTTCTAGAGGGGATTTCTGATTTATGGTTCAAGTTATGCCAAATGTCAGCTATCTCTGAGAAAAACGGCAATGAGGATGCCCCCTCGAGAACACCATCAAATTGTAAAGGTGCAACAAATTTACTTGCATTTCCTAGTAAGATAGTCACATCCGATTTTTTAGGAGGCACAGGGGGGTTCCCCTTTAGTTCTCCACCAACGTCATCATCATCATCATCACCATCGTCGTCACCATCATCAAGCAAAGATGAATGTGTGATCATAAAAACATCTAAGTCCATATCCCATATTGAGACATCCTGGAAATTATAATTAGTAGCATTGGATTGCACTTCAAACATCAATATCTCATCGGATACCAAAACATTATCTAATTGAGTAACTTTGAATCCAACCAAGCTGTTATCCAGATTCTTCAACACTATCAATCTGACTAACCCCAATAGAATCATCAAGATGATCAAGATGTACACCACAGTGGATAAAATCTTAGAAATCATCTTTTGTCTATAATATGCCGATTTATAATCATGAGGTGAATTATAATAAAATTCGTGATTCATATTACTCTCCACGTCTCGTTTTAATGCCACTGAACCATACCTATTATAAATATCATCCACATCATTGCCACCATTACCTGGACTACCATGATGAATCCCACCCACATTGTTATCCAACAATCCATGGGTATCATTAATCTTAAAGTGGTCACTTTTCGGGCTCTGCAAAAATGGTCTACGAAGCATAGACTCGGCATCATTCAATTCATCATCATCATCATCGAAAGTGTAATCATCGATCGGATTCAATGAAAACACTCTGTTAATTGCACCGGAATGTTGACCACTATTACCGGCACCTGCTCCGAGTGCAACGGGTGACCCACCTGAGTGTCCTCCCAATGTTCCATTGTTATCATCCGAGGCGTAATCATATGATGATTGGATCCGTTGTTGATTATTGTTAAATAATTTCTGGGACACCTTTCTGACTTGAGATATGATTGTTGGTCTAGGATTATTCAATTTTAGATTTAATGGGTTGTTACTGTTAGATCCAGGGGGTAATAATTGTGGTTGTTGTCTTAACAGAGAAGTTTTCAAATTGGCATAATTATTTTGAGGGTTTGGATTATATTGAGAGGTATTTGTAGTGATAATCGATTGTTCATCCAAGAAATCCAATTCATTTTCGGGATGTCCTCGGGGGAGATTAGAATTATGAGTAGATAAACGTCTCGAATGTTTGGATAATAAATTATCATTGTGGAGTCCCAATCCCTGATATTCCGATCCTGTATTGATTGACATGTTATCATGGTAAATGAATGTTTCATTTTCGGTATCCTTGCGAGGCCGTCTTGCGTTGGCCATCGCAGGGAGGACTGGGGTAGGATTATTATTGGATGGTGCTGTAGTTGTAGTTGTGGTTCCTGCAGCATTGAGGTTATCTATCGTAGATGAGTAAATTGAATTTTGATACAGTGATGCAGCATCCTCCACTGGGGGTTCTCTATTGGTACCACCTGTCATTGTGGCGGATACTTGATTAAGTAGATTAGTCGTTGTGGGCAGCACAAACCCACCATTATTGGATGCAGTAGCTGGTGTGTTGACTCCACTATTGATTCCAGTACTTGTCGTGTTAGAGTTAATTGCTATTGCTGGGGTTGCAGTCGTTGTCGTTGTTGTCGTAGGATTAATATTTGCCGTTGTATTTGTAGTGGTTGCATTGGGAACTGGATTGTTGGTATTACCATTAGGGTTATTCGTCGTTGAGTTAAACAGTTCAGATTGGTCCCTATCTTTATCATTCAGTATGAGTTCACTTTTCAAGTGTACTATCTTACCTGCCTTATCATTGGGGATGATGTGGTCTAATGATGGCTTACTGTTAATCAATGGCATCGATTTTAAACTTTCTGTGGTGCCATTATTCATGTTTGTCAATTTATGTGAATAACTTTGATGACTTTGATGATGGCTCGTGGGTTTCTTCGACGAGTTCACCGATGTGACTCTTTTTATTCCTATATCGTCCATTTAACTGTTTATATAAGGGGGGAATAGATAAGTAAATGAAATGAATTACCCTTGTTTACACAGTTTTTATTTTAATTTTGGTTTAATTTTTTTTTTAATTTTTTTTTTTCGTCTTTTTAAAAAATTGAGTTTAAAATAGACTACGATGGATGATAGATTATTGTGTTGTTTTATTGGTAAAAGAGTAGATATACATGTAAGAAGTAAAAGTTTTAGCAGGGTAGTGTGGGGGGAAAGAAAAAGAGGAAAAACGCAGACAACTGGGGGTGGGGGAAGCGATAGTAAAGATAAGAATGGAGAGAACCGAAGATAGATCAATCATACACCAATTCAACATTCTTAGATTCATTATAAGTTTCAATGGCATGATCTTTAGATGATTTCTTACGTTCTTGAGCTAATTTCTTACCTAATTGACCAGACTCATTTTTGCGTTTAGTCTCAGAGAATCTTTGTTCTGCAGCTTGAGCAGCCAATTGTTTAGCAGTGAGTCCATTTGTATCTGAATCATTCTGTGATTTCTTAGTCTCTTGTTGTATTGTTTGTTGATCTTGTGATGATCCAAGTTTTTGACCTTTATTAGAGACTTTATAAGTAGTTTTTGTTGTTGGTCTATTGGTGGCGGAGGCGGAGGTTTTTGATGGTTTAGATGTAGCTGTCGTATTGTTATTAGTACCCACTCTTTTTTCAGATTTGATAACGGGTTCTTTTGGTTCTTTAGATGCACAGATACCCATTGTGATATAACCGATTTACAGTGGGAGTATGAATAGAGGAGCAGTAAAGTAGTACTAACAGTTAAATTCAATTTCTTTGTTCACGCGGTGATTAATTAAAAATTACGTAAATACAAATAGATATAGAATAAAACCAATAAATAATTAAACATAACCATTAAACATAAAGAAAGGAGTAAAGATCATAACATAAAACATAAGAATAATAAAAAGCAAAAAGTCATAAAGTATTTTTAAAAAAATCTATATACAAAAAAATAACCAAACCAAAAAAAAACAAAAAAAAAACAACATTTTTATCAACGTTTACAATTATTGTAAATGTAATTATCGATATCATGGTTTCTTCTAAAATATTCTAATTGAGGTAAATAAATATCACTTGCATCGATATAATTAATATCTTGGAAAACTCTTGAATAAGCTCTATTCAATTTAATATCGAATCCAACATATAATTTATAATTTTTCAAACTGATAAAATATGGAGAACATAATTTCCATAATTTAAAATATAAATCAATTCTATCACCACTTGGTTTTTTAGAACGAACAGTGGCATCTCTTAGGGCAAACCAATCTGCATTAACAATATTGTGGGATCCCATTTGAACATTAGAATTCATTAAATCATTAAATAATGAATGAATTTCATTAATCGGTAAATCAACTGAACCAGATGATTTTAGAGCACAACGATAAAACACATTAGTTTTTGGGAAATTATACATCTCTGATGCTTTAATTATAGATTTGAAAATATCTGAATTTTCCCAAATTGCAGATTTTGAAAGTAAACAATTGAAGAAAGGTTCATCCATATTTTTAATTTGATGATAACTAGATAAAATTTCTTTTAATTCTTGAGAAGCTTCTTGATTAAATCTTGGATATTTAACGAAAAATATATCTAAAAATGCATCATTTAATGAAGATGAAATTGATGAAGTTGATCTCCCCTTTGCTTCATAATATTTCCAAGTTTTCATCCAAATTTGTTTTGTCTTTTGGAAATCTCCAGTGATTGACCAAGTATTTTGCATATATTTTTTAACATAATTAATTTGTAATGGGGTATAATATGGCATGTCTTCCTTGAGGGCACCTTCAAAGAACACCTCTGCTGTTTCTACATCAAGACAATAACCTATAAATGATAAATGAGCCATTGTCATATAACTTTTAATGGCAACAGGTGGATCAACATTCTTTGCAGAATATTCAGCTAACACTTCGGTAGTCAATTCTTTGAAAATGTTTAAAGCTTCTTCGACTTGACCCTTAATTAAACAAGCTCTAATCATAGAAATTTGTAATTCACTATGAATTCTTTCATGGGGGCGTTTACTTGCCTTAATTTTAGAATAAATTGACCAAATTTCATCAAAATCGAATCCTCTATTATCGATTAAAAAGGAAAACACTGATCCTAATACAGATTCAGCAGTGAAATCGGCATATAACTCTGGAATGTTTTTACCCTTATCCCATAATTCAGCAGCTTGATCTGGGAGACCCATATCTTTGTAAGCTTTAAATAAATTAGTTAAACCTCTTGATGATAATTTGACTTTACCTTGAATAATGTCACCAGATATAGTTAATAAAGATTGTTGTAAATAATCATTAATTTGAATTAATGGATTATTATAATCTTTATCAATATTTTTTTTCAATTTTGATAATTCTAACCGGTGAACCCGTAATCCATTTCTTAATAAAGAAACCAATTCATCCATTCTCTTTGTAGTCAGTTCACCTGTGATTAACAGATCATTATATAGGGGCATAACTCTATGAATGGATTCCCAAAATTGTTCTGTTCCACCGGGGACCTTACCAGTTGCTAAATCAAATGATGAATTATGGGCAATGCATTCATCGAATGCTAATAATTGTCTATAATAAGGTAACGAAGATTTAGAAACACCATTTGTTATATCTTTAAGATCTGGTAATCTCATTGATTGTTCTAATAATTTGCCATTTGATGTTGCAAAATTACGTTTATTATGAGATGATGAAGATGATAATTGATTATTAATTGGTAAATTTGTTGGACGAACAAAAACATTATTATAAGTCATACAAGACTTCAATGATTTTGAAGTGACATTGAATGAATTCTTTGGAATATTTCTAATCATGATTGATAGTTTATTGATCAAGAAATATAATTGTCAAAGTCAAGTTCAAAAAGAGGTTTATCCCATTTTAAAGTAAATTAAAATTTTTATTTAAAATTGCCCTCGTATAGCGCCCTTCCATCTCATTGAGTCATTGAGTGGCGTGAGGAGTACAGAGAGTGGTGTTATCGACACGCGAGAATAAAATAGCAGAGAGAGGGTGAGGGGGAGAAAGTCACGTGTGAGTATTACTTAATGTGGGAACAGATCACGTGCGGAAGAAAAATTGTAAAATTGGGGCAGTGACAGTGATATTAACTTGTGTACTTGTATTTAAATATCTATTACTATATCTATTATATGTGAGATATAGATACAGTGGAAACGCGTAAAGATAAATGACGCGTCATAATTATAAGTTAGTTCCATGTTCCTGATGATCCCATTCTAATTCCAAATGTACCTTACTTAATCCTTGACTGACACGTCCAGATTATTGGGTTTCCCCTGAATCATTGAGATTAAAAGTTCTTTTACTTTCTTTTTCATTATTTTAAAATTTTATTTACTTTATATGGGTCAATTATGTAAATCATATTGATTTGATCTCCCCCAGATAAAAATATACGTAATTTATAGATCTTTGATATCTCGGTAATTAACTGATCATCAAGTTAAACATAACACTCCATTATCAATCCAATTCCTAAATACACCATCTCTCTTACTACCACATACCCTACACTCCCCTCCCCTCCCCTCCTCTCACCTAACCTACTCCCACCCACCTCAACCAATACCAATTCTAACCTATTTAATATTACCCCTTAACTAATTAACTAATTCATATAAATAAATTCCTAATAATAGACGTGTACACGCGCCAATTTAAAGTTTTACATTGTTTCTATTAATATCTTTTCCCATTAAAAGGTTAGCTACCCTTATCCAATAGAATATCTATTACAATTAACACGCTAATAAAACTTACACCGCATTTTATATATAATCTATTCGCTCTCACACCACCTTATCACCCCTATTTTTCTTACATCACGTCCTGCTCCCACTATACCCTGAAAGTCTGGACCTTCTTCTTAAAAATAATTTTTTTTTTTTTTTGCTTTTTTTTTTTACTTTTCCAACTTTCATTGAAGATTTTTCAATATCCGTTCATCAAAATTAAAAGTTTTAATCGTTTCATTTATTACTTCTCTTTTAATCTTCATCAACTAATCATCATGTCATCACCTCTTGTGCCACTACCGACATCTTTAGTGCCACTGATAGAGCCCTACCTCCCGCCAACTTTAAGTAGGGCTTCCCCAGAAGATAACTCATCCACAACTAAAAAACATTCTGGGATTCTTTCAACACCTGGTAACTGTCTCCCCTTTATCACTTTAACTTACGCACAATCTTTGGATTCTCGTATAGCTGCTAAACCTGGCACCCGCACAGTGATATCCCATGCAGAGACTAAAACGATGACCCATTATCTTCGTTCTAAACATAACGCTATACTGGTTGGCATCAATACCATCCTGGCTGATGATCCATCATTGAATTGCCGTCATAATAATAATACCGATAATTATAAAATTAGACCAGTCATAGTGGACCCCCAATTCAAATTTTTTAAATTATATAAAAAAACTAAACTGTATCAATTAGTTCAATCAAATCAGGGATTACCACCAGTGGTGGTCACCTCTGAAAGAGTTCTTAAACAAGAACATGAATTATTTTGTCAAGAAAATGATATCCCATTAATAGCATTAAGTTCCACTCAAGATTATAAAATGTCCTGGATTGACATATTTAAATCTTTGAAACATATAGGACTATCATCTGTGATGGTGGAAGGTGGAGCTTACGTCATTAATGATATGCTTAATACAAGATACGATGACACCGAAGAATTCATAGTGGATTCAGTGATCATCACCGTTGGACCAGTTTTCTTAGGTGCCGAGGGAGTCTCCGTGTCCCCCCCATTAGGTGTTAAATTATCTGATGTTACTTGGTGGACCGGTAAACAAGATTCAGTCTTGTGCGCTAGATTAGATCAAGATAAAACTAATTCTAGACATAGAATTCACCATGTCCCTGCAATGCATAATCCAATGAATGACTCTTAATCATACTCCTATTTATTTTGTCCTTCCTTTCCCTTTTATCGTTTTTTTTTTGCTCACCTTATACACCCATCCACCCACTCTCCTTTCTTACTCCCCCATCCCACCCCCTTTTTTTTTGGATATTGCTCTTGCTTTTCTACTAATCTCTTTTATTCCCTATTCCCACTTATTGTATATCTAGTTTTGATCTTTACTTTTTACCCTTCTTTTTCTTACTTTATTTTTTTTTTAAAAACATGAAATTTTATATATATTATATGATACAAAAGCAGTAATAATAAGATTCATAAACAAATTCTGTATGAAGCATATCTACCAGAAGTTTCCGATTTTCTTATAATTTTAACCACTTGACCTCTTTTCAATCCTAAATAACGAGCCACAGGGTCTTCCCTTTGAATACGTGGTAATTGAGATTCCTTTAATCTATATCTTGATAATAAATCTTTTTTCTCTTCACTTGATAATCTAATATGCTTTGGAACTAATTCATGATGAGTAATATTCACAATAATATCTGATTCTTGGAATGTCTCAATTGTAGCAGGTTCAGCAACTGCAATAGCCTTAGTAGCAGATGGTGTTAATGATGTTTGATAAATGAAAATCCCCGTTGAAAAATTCTTATCAGCTATATGAGCACAAAAATTTTTCATAGTTTGAATACCCACAGATGGTTCATCACAGAATTCCACCCAAAGTGGTCCCAAATCTGAAAATTTCTCACTAGCATCTTGTGATGGATTAGCTTGAAATGACATTAATTTTCTTTGTGGAATCCCCATGGAATCACACACTTTTTCTCTAAAATTTTCTAATGATAATTCAATTTCTTCTTGAGGAATGAAATATCCACGATCCTTCACCATCTCCTTCACAGTTCTGTAGGCTCTCCATAAACGGGATGTTGTTCTATCAACGTCTTCCATTATTTATTAGCTATTTTATATGTGTCTATCTATTAATAATATAAAAAAAACAAAGTAAACATATCTCTCTGTTCTCTTTCTTTCAAATGTCAAATTTTTTTTGAAAATTTTTAAAAGATGAGAATTGGTGTAGAGGTTAAGATAAAAATGGTAGCATGGTTAAGTTTTTATTAATACATAAAATCATAAAGAAAAATAAGCGGAAAAGGGTTATGCTTTAACTCTGTAAAATATCTCAATATCAGAACTACTCTTCCAGATACGTGCCTTCATAGTGGATAAAGTGGTCTTTTCGGATAACACTTGCTTACGACACACTAATTCTAATGGTAACTGCTTCTGTGAATCGGGCAATCTAGACCGAACATGTTCAATTAACTTGGAAACCCGTAAATACTCAAATCCATTCAATCTAGGTGACTCAATGTCAATTAATTCCTTACCAGTAATACCCACCTCGGGGAATAATCCAAACCCAATCTTACTGGCATCCTTGATAACACATTTATCCATAAGTAAAGTCTTCATAGCCCATAGAGGTAAATAGCTCTCATATGATTCCAAATCCCTAGCGATATTACCTATTCTCGCAGAGTATAATGCTTTCGAAACAGCCCCATAGGTGTGCATATTTTCGTTCAACGTGATGTGAATATTTGGATCAAGTTCAAATGTTGGTGTGTCCTTATCACTAGATGACACAAATCGAGATTCATCTTGCGCTAACCAATACAAAAATTCAGCATTGTCATTAATACCCTTGAGTAATTCATCAACAGTAGGTGGCTTGGTCTCTGCAGCCGAGGAAGCAGCAGCAGCGGCGGCAGCAGCAGATTCCTTCGCACTATTGCTCGTCGATTTTCTACCAAATAGTTTCCGCTTTGGCTTTGGTGGATCAGGTGCCTCAGTGGCGGCAGTATTGCCGTCCTTGCGTTCCCCTAAGGAATCGTTCACACTGGCTAACAGAGCCAACCGCTCTCTACCATTCTTCTTACTGTTTGTCGAAGCCGCCGTAGAAGTCTTCTTCAGAGGTGGATGTCCCTTATGACGTTTTATAACCTCTGGAGATTTCTCCACAGTAACATATTCATGCAATAATGATCGTAACACGATCTTCCCCAAGTAATAACGTTTAGTGTCCACCAATGGTGACACCAGCTCAGGATAATTCTCCTTCAAATCATCTCCGAAAATAGCACAAGAGGTGAAATTAGATTCTTGTAAATTCACAAATAACCGTCCAGCCTTAGTTTGCACAGTACACCACATTGGTAATGTTTCCTCCGTTTGCAATGAGTTAGTGGCCTCCTCGAAGTCATCACCCACATGAGCAGAATTAGGATTCTGTAATTGGGTATCGAGTTTCTTCACTTGTTTGCAATTGATTATATCAATAATATAAATACTCCCCATTTGATCAAGCACAGCAACATGCCGTCTATTGTTCAAAAGTCTAGCCTTGATTAACCCATTGGCACCCTTGATCTTCTCTAATGATTTAACATTGAATGGATTCAACGTCAACATACTCTCGGGGACTTTATTATACAGAATTTCTAACCGTTGTAAGCCGGTACTATCATCATCATCGTCATCGTAGTCGTCCAGGACAAACTCACCATTGGGACCACCGGTTAGCCGCACAAGATAAGTTTCCAAGTTTTCCTCAGATTCTGCACCGGGCGTATCCAGGTCGAGTTGTGATTGTGATGCAGCAGGAATGGCATTGTTCATGGTGAATCCCAATTCGAATTCAGGATTGTGCATAGTCAATTGAGATGTCAATGCTTCATCAATATGATTCAATTCATCATTGGAAAATTGACTGGCCAAATCATCAGGAACGGCACCACCACCACTAAGACTGCCACGTTGAATATCCACTGAGGTTCTATTACTCCTATTGAGCATAGTTAAGTTCCGATTCAATTTGATTCCTTGATACATCACCAATTTATTAGTGTTAGGAATTGACCATGAAGAAATGTAATCCGATGGATCCACTGCATTGGAACACCACAATGAACCACCGCCTTCAACCATACTCAACACACCCTTCACTGGCATTCCCTTATCAGTGGTATCTATGTCCTGTTTGTTTTCTAAATTGATATTCAAATCAGCAACCACGGTGGAGATCCCCAAACTCTTGTTAACTTTATCATTCAAATAATTGCTATCATTAGACTCTGTCAAATCAGCAGCTCTAAGATCCGTTTTCAATAATAGCCCATTCTTGTCACCAGAGTAGAACACTTCAAATCCGTCATTCTTTTCAGGCACGTATAATGACCACACTGGTGCATCGTGCATATCAAAGTTCCGCAGAATACGAGTCGTTCTCAAATCCCACAGTTTGATGGTGGAATCTGAAGACCCAGAAAGCATAGTATTGTTTCTCAATTGTAAACATCTCACATTATCGGTGTGCCCAACAAACAGTTTAATAGGTTTGTTCATGGTTCTGACGTCAAATAAGTTGATTATATTTGTAGGCCCCCCAGAAACGACCAAGTTATCTTGCACACTCAATGAATATACTGACCCAGTATCTTGTCTGAAAGTGTAGGAGGAGACTTTTTGTGACTTCGTGGAATCCCATATGTTGATTGTCTTATCTAAACCACCGGAGATGATTTGTGTTTTGTTTGAAGCGGAATGGCCAAGACATTTCACGTAATCTGTATGGAACCCTAAAGTAGACACAGATCTTGTCGTGGCATTGCAGAGTTTCACAGTGAGATCATTGGAACATGACGCAATCACCGTGGCCTGTTTATCCACCAATTTCATATCATTAATCCAATCCAAGTGAACATGATGACTGTCACTAACTTGGCGACCTGTACCAGCGGTGATTGGTTCCACACTTAACCCTTGACGTATACTGGATTCTAATTTAAGGATTTCTGGTTCATTGTCTTTGTTGTTAGCTATGTACTGTCTAATAGATGTGTTTGTGCGATAGTGACTGCCATCATAATTATCGGCTTGGCCCTGACCGCTGACTAGTGGGGCCGTGTTGGGATCACTTTGTGTGGCGGACCAAATGGATATTAGTCCATCTCTGCCACCGGAGATCAGATTCTGGGTTAAGTCATTGTATTGAAGTACATTGACCCCAAGGGAGTGGTTGCCATCGTGTGCACTAGGGTTTGTGCTAAGAATGTAACTGATACTTCTCTTCTTCAGTTTAGATGAATCCAAAGATGTCATTTGTAATGGAAATACACTAGTCTAGGATACTCCAAAAATGATAATTGTTAAATAATTAATTCTTGCTCTTGTAATTGATACACTCTAGATGGTCAATCCGATCGAAGTGGGATGTTTATGGTAATTCTAAAAAGCCAGGAAACTTTGAAAATTGTTGGATTAATAAACGAAAAACGAAATTTCTCATTTTGGGAAATTAGCCAACTGTATTCACTCATTGTATAATGCCTTTTTATCTCTCTTTAAATCATAGAGCATACCATGGAGAAGTTCAGTGATTACAGAGACAAAGGTACGGGGATATCTCCGTTCATGCCAGTGAGAAATCCAGATGATGATGTTGTGTATTTGAAATACCTATTGAATCCTTTGGTGTTCTTGGTGAAACTGCCCATCGGGTTGATGTTTTTACCAGTGTTGTTAGTGACCTCCATTGTGGCTCCGTTGTATAAGCTAGTACTCAGGTTATTCTTACTGGTGCTGTTTAATTTGTCCAACCTTGAGTTGCTTGTGGATGGCGTGAAGAAATCTAACACGGGTCAGATTAATGCTAAGCGGCCATCCACAGGTGAAATAGTGTTTGCTAATTTCTCCTCACCATTGGACCCATTGACATTATATCTCATTGCAGGCACGGGGAAGGTGGTATTCACCACGATAGGTGATGATGGAGCAGTGAAGAAAATCGGGTCCGGATGTTCCTGTGATGCGTTCAAGTTTGCACTCACTGGTGGCCTTGCAGGAGACCAATTGACTACAATCGACTTACACAAATACAAATCACAATGTGTGATACTATTCATGGAGGGAACTACCAGTAATAACAAGTCAATCATGAAGTTTCCAGCTAAATTCGACTTCAAAAGTTTCATCGCTGACACTAACGACTCTTTCAAGTACAAGGCTCTCAGTGTCAAGTCATATCCTACCTGCTATACCACCACACCATTACCACAATCTATGTTCAGCTTCTTGTACCAAAATATGAGTTCTTGCAAATTTAACCTCAGTTACAGATTAAAATTGTTTGATTCGCTCAAACTCGAAGCGGATACTGTCAGAGAGAAACTATCCAATTTTGGTAAACTTAAATTAATCAGTGAAAACTTCGATAGTGATAGAAAATCTAACTTCATTAAGAGTTATAAGAAGATTAAACACTAGATATACATTAATATAATATATACTCAATGGAATGCCATTCTTATAACCGGAAATAAATTATTTATAAATATCAAAGTCGTAAACGTAAACTTCACCGGTCTCTATGGAGGTGTTTCCAAAAAAATGGTAAGTACTTCATTTCCAAGTAGGTACCCATTATCTTTACATCATGGCCTGTAACGTAACACTCTCCAGATTTGATTTTCCATAAGCTGTATCTCAGCGTTCAGAAGTTAGAAGCGATACATAATGGGGTGGTCATGGACGAATATGTCTAAACCATAGTTGATAATCAGTAATATTTTTTAAATAACCAATAACTGATATATTTATATTCCCTATTATTTCCATGGTATAGTAATACCCTATAACGTTCAGTTATCCTCATCTCTCTGCTACCATATATAAATTGAGTAGTGCTAAACTCAATGCTCTTTGAAAATCAGCGATGTCGAAAAACTTCAGAACACGTTAAGAAACATTGACTTAGGTTTGTTAAACTTGGGTTCTTTTTAATCACAAGGACTATTAATAACAAATATACAAATGTCTGAAGAGTCAGGATTCAATTCTACGGAATCCAATTCCACATATACCGATGGTTCATTCACTGAGAACCAACCACAAAGTTCAAACATATCAATTTTCACCCCGATCATCTACGTGGCGATCTTGTTGACGACGTTTGTGATCTTCTCCATTTACTATAGAAAAAAGAAGTTCACTAAGTTGACATCAATGAAATCATTATTTAATGAAAATTTAGCTAGAGAGATTCATTTAGAATTGAAAGAACAAGAAGATCCTAAAGTGCACGACAAAGTGTTGAAGGCTGCCTTGATAAGACGTGGATCTGAAGCCATTAGACGGATGATTAAATTGAAAGAAACCCAACAATACGTTAATGCATTATACTTGAAGGGTTCTATTGGTGATGACGCATTTGAAAGATTCAAAATCGAAAACAAATTACAACAATTGGAGATGAATGAAGTTGGTTCTGAAGCTGAAAGAATGAAGAAGGGTTGGGCTCAATTATTTTTCGCTGTGTGTCAAGAAGTCACCATGAATGAAGCCTTGAGAAGAAGATTGAACAGTATTGATGAAAGAAAGGAAATTTTGAGTAAAGAATGGATTTCTGAAGTTGAATCCATCGAGAAGAAAATCGAAGCTTCTTCCACATCAACATCGGCTGAACCTGCCGCCACTGCTACCACCAAGACCAAGACCAAGAAGAAATCTGGTAAGAAATGAGTCACTTTTAACTACCCCTTCTTTTCTTTTGTATTTGTATAATCTCCCATCCAATTAATAAACGTCTACATACACATAAACATACCGATGCCGTAATCATTTCATCTACTTAATATATACATTACCGTAAAAATAGACATAACGGGTAAAGCAAACTAAATTACGATACACATGCAGTAAATAAAAATCTAAAACCTATATCTATCAGTTTCTTCTCTTGTTCTTCTTAGAGACAACCTTGGTAAATGCCATGTTCCATTCATCATCCTGGGAATCTTGAGCATTCAGGGCCTCATTCCAATCAAAGTAAAGCCCTTGTTGCTTAACAACGTCCTCCACTTTAGTTCTTCTCTTGTTAAATTCAGATGCAAATCTACGGCCATCCATAGTTGATGAATTAGAGTAAACAGTGTCGGCAATAATCTCAAGGGATTCAATACCAGATGGGAATTGTAACATAATTGAAAGCACATCCTCTCTGTTAACGCTTGGGTACAAACCATGTAATTGCGCTCTACACCAGGAGAGGAATTCCTTAGCCGGCAATAGAGAGCTGGTGTTGGCAGCAGGAGTAGACACAGGCTTGGAATCGGTAGAAGCGACACCAGACGAAGAGGCGGATGCACCAATGGAGACAGATCTCAATTGATTTGGGTTCAAGTTGGTTGAGATTGGTTTATTACCACCACCACCGAGTCTTTGAGCGATAGTTGGCTTAGCAGCTGGCTTCTTGGAACCAGCAGCAGCAACCACAGTCCATGCACTTCCTGAACTAGAAGAACCACTGTTAGCCACAGAAGAAAATGATTGTTTGGCAATGGTAGCAGCAATGGATTGTTGTTGTTGAGTGGCAGCTTGAGCCTTCAATTTAGCGTCGGCAAGTTCTTTTTCTTCCTTTTGGATCTCTTCCAAGCTCTTCACTTGTTGAGCCTTGACAGGAGTGGATCCCCACTTTGAAGTAGAAGGAAGAGAAGCAGATGAGGTGTTACTAGTCTTTGGAGCCTCCTTGGCTTCAGTTACTGGCACACCATTGGATTCCTCTAGGGCAATTTTGGCGGCGAGTAATCTGTCTTGTTCTTCCATTTTCTTTTGTTGTTTCCGCTTGGCAGCTTCTTCCCTTTGAATTTCTTCTAAACTCTTGATTGGTTCGGCCTTCTTAGCTTGAGTGACTGCTGCCCATGGAGCTAGCACTGGCTTGGAAGTCTTAGCTTTGACTGGAGAGGCCACAGAAGAGTTATCATTGGATTCAGCTGGAACTGCTTCCTTGTTCTGAGGATTTTCAGGGGTCGGAGTCTTAGTAATTGGTTCCTTTAGTTCAGTCTTCTCTTCCTCGACTAATTCGGCAGCTCTTGGCTTTTCTTTGATTGGTGTTGCCTCATTTATAACGTTAGAGGCAATACTGTCAGCTTGTTTAGCTTCTTCTGCAACTGGAGCAGTATTTGTATTAGCCAGTGGGGAAGTAGTAGTGGTACTACCCACGACCAAGTTGTCAGACTTCAAGGATGGTAAGGACACATTCAAGTCCGATCCACCTGCGAGGAATGGAGAAGAGGTGTTGTATAAAGACTGACCTAAGAAATCATTAGTGGCAGCAGAGTTACCACCCCAAGCATTAGTCTGTGGTTGTTGCTGACTCTGTTGTTGTTGTTGTTGTTGTTGCTGGAGAAATCCACTAGTAGCATTTGAGTTACCAAAGAACTGTGATCCAGTAGCAGAGCCTGCAGTGGCCGCACTACCGAATAAGTTACTGTTAGACCCGGCAAAACCCTGGTTAAAGGAACCCTGGTGTTGTAACATCGGATGAGATGAGGCAGCCGCGAGGGAAGAGATAGGAGGTAGCTTCACAGTGAATGGGAATTGGCACTCTCCGACGGATCTAGCAAAGTCTGTTAAGGACTTGTACGTGGTCTCCTCGGCTCTTCTGATGTTCAAAGTAGGAATCAAGTAGTTAAGAGAGAACCATTGTTGCATCATGTTCCCGTCGAATGGACCTTGCTCGATACCGTTTGGATCAAGATAGTACCAGTTGATCTGGGATGGGTCTAATAGGGCCAATGCAGGGGGAGCATGGGTAGCCAATGGAGTTCCACCAGACACAGGGGTACCCGATCTACTACTAGTGGAAGCTGTCATGACCTGGTTGTAGATGCTGGAGGTGCTAGTCTTGTGATGTAATACTGGATCAGCTGCCTGTGCTGAGAACAGCGCGGGCGAGGAGAATTCAGTAGTGGAACTAGCTGCACCATTTAGAGACAAATCTTTGAAATCATTAGAGATGGAATCAAATTGGGGTTGTTGCTGCTGCTGCTGCTGCTGTTGTTGTTGCTTCTGCAAGAGTTCAACATGGTAAGGGGTGGCCACTGTTGATGATCTAAAAGGTTCATCAGAGGCCACAGGAATGAATTGATTATTAGTAGCTAGGGACTTGTAGATGTCAAATAGGTTGTTCATGTTGTATTGAGGGTCCTTAGCCGGGGTAGTACCCGACGAGATGTTCAGGGGAACGTCCAACTTGGGGGTGCCTGGAGTAGGGTTACTCTGCGGTGTTGTACAGTTTGAATCGGTTAGATTCAACAATGGGTTATTGGATAATTGTCTTGACTCGTTATCCATCCTATAATAGTGGTCAATTGTGTATTGGTATTTGTTAGTATTCATTGTTGATCTTTCCTGTCAAATGGAAGAAAAAAAGGGAAAAAAGGTGAAAATTTTTTTTAGTGACAAAGGATTTAAGGTACATACCAAGTATTAAAGAATTGTTCAGACATTGTATAAGGTGATAGTAGAGGAAGGTGAATCTATATATTATTAAAAAGAGGGGTATTTCTAATTAGTAGTTAATTAAACAGATTTGTATTCTGAAACGTGTGTGCTCTTCTTAACCAGATCTCTTCTTTAACTCTGTGTGTCTCTCAGCTCTGTCACGTAAAAAAATTTTCAGAACCTGGGAACGGTCGATTATTATAAGTTATAAGGGTCGATCGACCATGATTAGTTTACAACGATCATAGGGTTATAGTACGTTTAACGATGTATTAACTAGTAATATACAAGAGATCAGATACCCATCTTCTTCTCTAATTCAGAGTGGAAATCCAAAGCTGGTTTAGAATCGAAACCTGTGTAGATGTCCTCCCAATCGATGGAAGTATCCTTGTTAAGTAAGATATCTCTATGTAAGTTGGATGAACCGCCAGCTAGCATGCTAGGCTTATAACTGTCACTCTCCTGCACAATACTCAACTCCATTTCTCTCTTGATTGGATCGGCAGCACCAAAGATTCTTCTGTAGTGTTCCATTTGGTTGGCTCTCTGGTTGGCATCCCAATTTTGGATTCTAGCCTCCAATGGGTGTCTACCATTAATCTGAGAACTTATCGATATTGGACCATCTGCAGAACGCATTGTATCATTTAAACCTGGGGCAGAAGGTGCTGGAGAACCATATTGGGTGGCATTGACAGAACTCTCCTGGCTTTGACCTGGCACTAATTGTAAGGACTATTCAGAGTACGTGGTTGAGTTAGTATTTAATTTTTTAGTTCCGTTCATATACTCTTCTGTAATTGTGACATACCATTATATGTGTAGTTAATATATATAGATCTATATGTGACTATAAGGATAAGATGAAATATGTAGTCTTGTTTGCCACTGTATATTTATTTTCGTTTTCGAGTTTTTTCGAAAAGAAAACTGCGGCACAGCCTTGGAGTACATATAACCAGATTTAATAATTGGGGTAGTTCTTATTCAGTATAACAATGAGTTTACCTACAGAGATAGATCTGGTATGGCAAGAGGTACTAAAAAAAGATAATGAGAGGGATTACACAGAGTTAATTGATGGAATTCCACCATCGTTCAAGCTTGGGATGTCTCTAGATAGACAACTAGTGACCATCCCGTTTGCTCAATTGGTCAACGATACCATACCACAAGGGGAAGATAGATTCATCCTGGAGATTGGGTCCGGTAAAGGGTACCTCTCAAGAGTACTCGCTAACCATTACAATTGTAAGGTGTTCTGTGTAGATCTCAATGAGCAACGGTTGAAATCAAACTTACGCATAGACAGACTAATACGAGACGACTGCATCAACGATACATTTACGAGGAGTCATAACACGGTATCTACGGGTAACATATCTCATAATCTTATGATATATCAGAAGAAGTTGCTCACTAGGGAGGACTTCTCAGATGTGTTGGAGAACGCACTCAAGTTCTTCCGCATTGGTGGTGATGTTCAGAAATCCAGTTTCGGTATAACTTTAGTAGCTCTCAATGTTTGTGGTGATATGATCTATGATTTGGCGAGTCATGTTAGTACCTTTGTGGATATATCTAGAGCTCTTGTTGTGCCTTGTTGTTTCCAAAAAATCACTGGGTTCCCCCGGTCAACCAAATTTGCAAGTCTTGATGCACCTGTACCACTAGACCATGATTTCATGTTACCCCTACTTGACATGTGTAACTATGTGACTGAATTGTCTCCAGCTACATCAAACCCAGGGTTGGTCCATGTGAATATGAACAAATATGCTCTCATATTTTGATAACTTCTGCCATAGTTTTTAATACGTACTACCAGTTCTGTATGCGGGTACAGACAATGAAATTGTAAATATATTATTATATACTAATACAATATATACCTCATTTAGCCTTCTTACCACTCCTGCTAGAGTCAACCACCAAACGACGGCGGCTCCCATTCAAAAATTAGCCGGAGTATGCCAATTAGCACGAATCTGTTACCATTTTTTTTTTAATTTTTTGAAGAAGTCTAAATGAGTCAGTTACAAGATCTAATACCACAGTTCTCTTCCTTATTCACATTAACCCATTGAAAAAATTTCGATTCAGTATTAACTCCATTTTGAATGATGTCTACGTCAAAGTTACCATCATGCCATAACGAATTTCAAAGTGATACTTTCACTGTGCCAACGCAATCCATGTTGGAATCGGTGTTTCTGAGTTCCGACGGTGATAGCGTCTACAATCAAGACACGGACACAAATGATTTACAAGACAAGGTCGCCAAACTAGCTGGTAAACCAGCTGGTCTTTTTTGTGTTTCAGGTACAATGTCTAATCAAATTGCGCTTAGAACTTTACTTACTCAACCGCCACACACAATCCTATGTGACCACAGAGCTCATGTGTTGATCCATGAAGCCGGTGGTTTGGCTACATTGTCTCAAGCTATGGTGTCTGCAGTGGTGCCTGCAAACGGTCTTTATCTAACCTTGGAAGACATTGAACCAAGAATCATTTCCGGTGATGACATTCATTACGCTCCAACTAGAGTTGTTTCATTAGAGAACACCTTAAACGGTGTGATCATGCCTTTGGAAGAGATCGCCCGGATCTCTAAATTCTGCAAGGCGAATGATTTGAAACTTCATTTAGACGGTGCTAGATTGTTCAATGCATCTGCGGAGACTGGAATCCCATTAGCTGATTACTGTCAATACTTTGACTCGGTCTCATTATGCTTATCAAAGTCATTAGGGGCCCCAATTGGATCAGTGTTAGTCGGGGAAACTGAGTTTATCAAGAAGGCTAACCATTTTAAAAAGCAAAATGGTGGTGGTATTAGACAATCAGGGATTCTAGCTCGTATGGCTAGTATCGCCATCGATGAGAATTTTTCCAAGTTACCAATTGCTCATGGATATGCAAAGGAATTCGGAGCTTACTTAGAATCTCAAGGAATTGCTTTAAGTGAACCTGCCCAAACAAATTTCGTGTTCATCGATAATGTAAAGAGTTTTATCGATGCCGACGTGTTGAAGGCCAAGGCTGCCCAATATAATGTTAAGGTTGGTGGTGCCAGAGTGGCATTCCATTACCAGAACTCCCCTGAGGCAATTGAGAACTTAAAGAAAGCAATAGTGGAGGCATTCAATGAATCTAAGGACATTGATCCAAGTAAGGGTAAGAAAACTACATACTATTAGGGCTATTTTACTTTTTTTTATAGAGATGTACCCCTATATTATGCAATATTATGGAATATTTCAAGTTTTGATAACTCAATCGGTACAAGCAACCCTAGTATTTAACACTTGCCTCACCTAATAGCAAACTGTAGGTACTGTCCAGTGGTGGCATGTAGTGCATAATATTGTATGGCTCCGTATACACTTTAACATCGATTACCTGCCCAGTTTTTTGGATAACCTCGGTTAAACAATTGATCATCCGCCCAGCTTTTACTAGATTAACCTTTAATCGTTTAACCTTTAATTGATTAACCAATTAAAATAGACAAGTAATTGATATAAGAATGTTTATGAAAAGGCTACTGATAATGTAAAAATATATATAGCTAAGCAATTTCTCAGGTACCTTGAATGCGGGCATATTATTTCATTTCTCCGATTACCCCAGCATTTTTCAATGGATATACATATTTGTTGGGCTATTTCCTTTTTGAAACATTTACTTTTTTTCTATCCATAGAATCCCTGAAATATATATATATATAGGGGTAATATCATTTCTTATTGCTGTTCTTCTTCCAAAAGCTTTTTATTTTTATCCAATCTCCCAATATTCAATCATTTGACAGATGAAATTTAGCTCCACCACTAAATTGGCCCCGCTCGCTCTATGGCTGTTAGCTACCACTGTTTGTGCTAGTTATACCCCTGAATCCACCAGCTGCCCAAGCTCAAACTCACTGGCTGCATCAGGGGGGAACACCGAAGGTTTACTCAGAGACAATGACTTGTTATCTGAACCTGAATACGAATGGATCTCAAAAAGAGATTCTAAGGTGAAGTCGAAGATCATCGATTTCTTGAATGACTTAGAATTGGATGATTACCCACAGGGGTTCAACAATTATTTCAATGACAGCACACCAAGATTATCTATTGCACTATCTGGTGGTGGGTACAGAGCGTTATTGACTGGTGCTGGTATTCTAGAGGCCTTGGATTCTAGAACGACCGCTTCTAATGATACGACTCAGGATTCTCTAAGAGGATTGCTTCAAGCATCCACTTACATCGGGGGTTCATCAGGAAGTTCCCTTTTGTTATCATCCCTGATTTTCCAAAACTGGACTTCCGTCGAAGATATCGTGGATGCTAATGAAATCTGGAATATGACTAGTTTCCCAATTTCTTCTAATATCACTGTGCTAGAGGGTTTAGTTTCCGAAGTTAGTGGTAGAAAGAAAGCGGGATTCGAGATCTCTTTGACTGATGTGTTCTCCAGAGTGATTTCTAGAGTGATGTTCTCTAACATCGAGGATTACGGGTTAAACCTTCAATGGTCTGACATCCAACAACTGGATTCATTCACTGATCAAGAAATGCCATACCCTATCATTGTTGCCGCCGGTGGTGCCAATTCTAACATGACCGATTTTGATGAGAACATGTTTGAGATCACCCCGTACGAGTTTGGTTCATGGAGTCCTAATGTTGGTGGATTCATTGATTTGGAATATTTGGGTACTTCCTTGGAGAAGGGTGAGCCTACTAACTCATCCTCTTGTGTCACCAACTTTGATAATGCCGGTTTAATGGTGGCCTACTCTGCTGACTTTATTTCAGATTACGCTTCAATGATTGCCTCAGGTAACACCTCTGCTCTTTCTGCTATAGGGTTAGACGTTTCTCCTACCCTTATTAATGTGTTCTTGAGCATGATAAATCCAGACACCAGTGAGGCCCTATTAGGTTTGGTGCCTAATGCATTCGAGGATTCTACTTTGTCTGACTCTGATTCCGACATTGTCGATGCTGATGTTTTGAAATTGACAGATGCAGGGAATTCTGGTACTAGAGAGAATCTCCCACTGGATGCTCTATTAAATCCATCCAGAGAAATCGACATTGTGTTTACATTTGACATTTCTGGTGATACCGATGATAATTTCCCTAATGGTACCTCCTTGTACCGTACCAAAGAAAGATGGGCATCTGTTAACGATGATGACACTTTCTATGCATTACCAGCCTCTGTGGAAGAGTTTGTCGAGAAGGGATACAACAAAAAACCAACCTTTTTTGGTTGTAATGGGTCATCATTGGTTACCGATGGTGAATCAAGTGATGTGATGTTGCCATTGTTAGTGTACTTCCCTAACACCAACATCTCCGAACTCTCTAATACCACTTCTTATGTTTTCTCATATGATGAAAGGGATGAATTAATTGAAACTGGTTTTGAACTTCCAACTTTGGCTCTTGATGATGATCCAAACTTTGCTAAATGTTTGGGTTGTGCTATTATCAGAAGAACCCAAGAGAGAGCTGGTGCTGAGGTTGGTGACCAATGTGCTGAATGTTTCAAAACGTACTGTTACGATACCTTTGATGAGGGTGAGGACTCCATCCCTGATGAACACATTAACAGTTCTGCATATGGTAGTAAGTCTGGTTCTTCCGAGTCTGCCTCTACAGTCAGTGGTGATTCTTCCGGATCTGCCTCTGCTTCTGGGTCTGCAACGGCTACCTCCGCTACATCTTCCACATCTAAGGGCGCTGCCGCAATTGGGTATTCTCTACCACCATCTTCTTTTATTTACTTACTCTCTTCAGTTCTCTACTTTCTTATCTAGAATCTAACCTCTACTTCTTCTTTCCTGTTTAAACTTAAACTTTATACATATCTCGAAATTCCACTGCCCAGTATTTTTGACCTATTTTTTTTTAAAAAAAATTTTTGTCCTGTCCAAACGAAGGTTTTTTTAGTTCCTTCTCTGTATTAGTAAAAGATACAGTCAATCATGACGGACACAACAACATACAACAAGCAAGACCTAGTGAGTCTCTTGAGCTCATCAAAAGAGGCCATAGCATACTGGTCTCAATCATTGAAACTACCTACAACTACAACAGCAGTCTCATCAACAACCACAACATATGACGCAGAGATAACCACATCCAATCAAATCAAGTCATCCAAGTTGGAATCACCACTAGAGGAACTAGTCAAGCTTTGTAAATTGGTGCATGCACACACGACAAAACTGGGGATAGTGTTCAAACCACCAATAGCCGAATCTACCCACAATGCATGTTACAAAGAATTAGAGGCTACTTCTAGAACGGTGGTGTTTTTAGTCAGTCTAGCCAATCAACTCATAGATGACGTCAAGATCTATTCCACACTATTTGTGTCACAGTTACTTCGGGAAATCAACATTTTGTTATCCAATTATTCATCATTGATTACTGAATTAGAATTACTCTTGGAAGACGACACTGAAGAGGAAAAGCAAACCACTACAGAGGAAGCCACTACATACGATGTCAGATTAATATCCGTGGGGAAAATCTGGGGGTGTACCGATACTTTACAGGGTACAGCTAAATTAGGATCATCTGGATTGATCAAATTGAAACTCAAAGAGGCTAATCAATTACTCATGGATGCCTCTGAAGAATTCGAAGAATGGGTAGATAACCCATATGCCGCGGAGGATGACGATGATCCATTTGGATTGGATGAACAATATACTGATGATGAAGATGAATTGAAATCTGGTTCCCATTTGAAAGAGCCAAGTTTGGAACCCGATGAAGAGAGTGCCAAAGTCGATGATGATTTGTTGAAATTTGGCCAGAAATGGGTTGCCAAGTTGAAACTTGTGAAATTATTGATTTCATCATTAGATAGATCCATTCCTAATTCTAAATATACGGCAAAATTCTCGAAAGGTGTGGATACATTGAATGCTAAACGCAAGACTCTTGGTGAGATTGTTGACGATTTAGTGGGGTCTGTTGTTTACGATGCTGACTTAGAGGAAGCCGAAAAGCAAGCCTTATTATTATCCAAGGAGACTACCAAGATTGTGGAATTAGTGAAGGGATTGAATAATAGTGACGAAAAGAAATGTAAATGGTTAGATACTTGGAAGATCAAGTTCAATGAATGAAACCTATACTACATAATTAATGGACATCTACAAAGAAATATATATAAACAAATGTAGATGATTTATACTTCTATTATAATAAACATAAAAGACGAACATTAATATAGAGAGAGAGAAAAAAAAGAGAAAAAAAGAATATCACCAATCGCCATCATCTTCATCATCAGAATGGGCAACCTTGGCCTTACGATTACTCAAAGCAGCAGCTAATGCATCAGCTAATGAACCACCAGGACCACCTGGTGGGGCGCCTCCACCACCTGCAGCAGGAGCAGGTGAACTAGCTTCTTGAATGACCACATTTGGCTTCTCCAATTGTGATTTATCGACTTTCTTCAATGATCCAAGACCAGCACCTCTGATGGAAGCCAAGAGGGCATCTCTACCGGCATCACCTGTAGATGCAGGTGGAGCAGCAGCTGGCGCAGCGGCAGCCTGACCCATTGGCGGTGGAGGTGGAGCAGCAGGGATGGCACCAGCAGCCGGCATAGGAGGTGGGGGTGGAATAGCACCAGCAGCCGGCATAGGAGGTGGGGGTGGGATAGCTGAGCTAGCTGTTGGCATAGGAGGTGCAGGAGGTATAGCAGAAGTAGCTGTTGGTAGAGGTGGAGCCTGTGGAATAGCTTGCTGTTGTTGTTGCACCGGAGGTTGTCCAAACGTTGTTGCAGGAGGTTGTCCATATGGTGAACTCGTTGCAGCAGCTGGGTATGCAGTTTGTTGTGGTTGATGCTGCTGATACTGTTGTGCTTGTTGATGTCCAGGGGGCAGAACCGGTGGGACGGAATGCTGTTGAGCAGCCTGGTGTCCTGGTGGCAGGGCAGGTGCCATTGCACTCTGTTGTGGTTGTTGTGGTTGAAATGCTGGTGCTGGTGGAACTTGTCTCGCTGGTGTGGTTCTAGATGGTGGAGGAGGTGGACCGGCACGTCTAGGTGGAGGAGGAGCCGGAGCAGCAGCACCCCTGGATGGCAGGACAGGGCTTGCTCCTGGTCTTGTTGGGAGTGTGTTTCCTCTGGCTGGAGGTGGAGGAGGCACCGCACCCCTTGATGGAGGAGGTGGTGGCACTGCGCCTCTTGAAGGGGGAGGAGGAGGCACTGCACCTCTGGAGGGAGGAGGTGGTGGGACAGCGCCTCTTGATGGCAGAGATGGTAGCGTCGAGTGGGTTGTCGTAGTAGGTGAAAATGGAGACACAGCTGGGGTTTGCGCAGAATTGGAGAACGTCATAGGTGGTGGCACAGCATGCTTTGTTGGAGCTGGAGGTAGGTTATGCACTGGATGAGCCACAGGGGTAGGCGATTCCTCTGATGCAGGTGTTGCTGCCTCTGAATGGGCGACTGAGCTTGATCTCGATACAGTTTCACGAGGGGTCACCGATCTCACAGAGGCTGGATTGAAATCATCTGGAGGTGCAAAATCGTAATCATCATCGTTATCATTAGTAGGGGTAGGCGTATGAGAGGATGCCCCAGGAGGTGGAGGTGGAGGTGGAGCCTTCTTTCTTCTTGTTTTAGTACCAGATGAAGTATTGGATGTGACTGTGGATGATCGTTGCCGTGAAGCTCCACCCATCTGGTATTTCCGAGGGATAGGAGGTTCCAAGCCGACCAAGGGTCCACCTTGTTTGGAGATGTAATCCTTGATGAACTCTCTATTCTCTGCGATCATTTCCTCTGAGATGCCCATGTTTTCCAATTCCTTATAGAAAGATCTCCACTCTGGAGGTGGCAAATCATCATAGTATATGATACCCTTTGTTCTTCTGACTCTTTGTTCATTTGTGATGTCCCCCGTTGGGTTAGACATGTCACCACGGAATCCACGTTTTTTATCTACATCTGGTTTTTTCTTCAATGCGATGGCATTCTTATTTTGGATAGTTTTCTTGGACCCATGTTTTTCCTTTTGAGTGACTCTCTTGTAGAAATGGGTTGCCTCACTTTTGTCTTCAAATAAGAACCCAATATAGCATTCTTCGATCTCGAAGGAGTGGAAGAATGATCTATCTTGATTGTATTGGAAGTCAACGTATAATTCTTGATCCCATAGCACACCTCTATTACCAGAGATGTCCACCAATTTCAAAAAGAATGTGTGACCCACGAGGTCATCCACGAACACCAATGCTCCTGTGAGCCCCGTGTAAGTCCATTCATTAGGGTCAGGGTGAGCTATGTAAAGTCTAGCGACTGTAGCATCCAAGATCTTATTTGTAGTCTTGGGGATGGCTCTTTTGATTTTCTCTTTATCTACTGATGTCAGCACAGCCATTGTGGTGATGTGATCAGTGTCCGTATGTATCAATTGATTGTGTAACCAGAGGTTACACTCAACACTCCCTTTGTATACATATACTTTGGATTTCTGAAATAGCTCTTTACCCATCCTAAGCCACCCATCGCTCGTAACCTGTCCGTTTTGCTCAGCGAATTTTTTTAAAATTTTCTTTTTCAGTTTTACTTTGTTAATAAGTTCTTCTTCTCTTTGATTTAATACAAATTATATACAAATATGTCAGGTAGACAAGGTGGTAAGGCTAAGCGTATGTATAACATTGAACATTTTAATTGGTTTTCTTCATTTTGAATTTTTCTTTTCCTTAAATGATGACTAAAAACGGATATAATGTGTGAACAATCTCTTAGTTTAAACTGTGAGGAGAATCATCGTTGCCTTCCTACTGAAATTATGAAACAGAGAGTCACTGGAGAAACCAAATTCTCAAGTTAAATTCTACAAATTTACTAACCACAAAATTTTGAATAAATGGAATAGCATTAAAGGCTCCAAAGAAGAAAGTTCACGAATACGATGAGGAAGATTTAGCATTTAAACAAAAGCAAAAAGAAGCTGAAAAGGCTAAGAAGGATATGGCAGCTAAGGCTCAAGGCAAAGGTCCATTATTAGGTGGTGGTATTAAGAAGTCTGGTAAGAAGAAATAAGATCATTATTTTCTCTACTTCATCATCCCTTCCTTCCTTATATATAGAGTTACCTTAATAAAATTAAATTACACAGCCCTGTAAATCAATTTATAGTCGATCGACTTAAATCGACTTTTTTATTTCTTTTTTGATCGCCGATTTTTTTTTTTTTTTAATTTTGGCTAATTCAAAAATAAAAATAACGAAACCTGGCTTTGGTTTGCTTGCATGTCTTTTGACACTTGTGAATACCCGTCTCTATTATTAGCCCTTCGTGTATCGATTTCTTATAATTAGTATACACTGGACTTAGCTATAGCTGCTACTATTTATTACTCTTCTACTTTATTACTCAATTCCTTCTATTTCTACTCTTAATTTCGGAAAAAAACAAACAACAACCCACCCAGATCACCTAATTTAATACACTTAATACATACACACATATATATATATACATAATGCTAACGAAATATAAGATCGTCTTCTTGGGAGATCAAGGTGTTGGGAAAACTTCCTTAATCACTAGAATCATGTATGATACATTTGATTCACATTATGCCGCCACCATCGGAATAGATTTCCTTTCAAAGACAATGTACTTAGATGATAAAACGATTAGACTTCAATTGTGGGATACCGCTGGTCAAGAACGGTTTAGATCATTGATCCCATCTTACATTAGAGACTCTAATGTTGCTATTATAGTGTATGATATCACTAATAAAGAATCATTTAATGACGTGACTAAATGGTTTAACGTGGTGAAAGAAGAACGTGGATCAAACGTCTTAGTCGTGCTCGTTGGTAATAAATCCGATTTAGATAATAAGATTATCACTAATGAAGAGGGAGAAACTTTGGCTAAGAAATTGGGTTGTAATTTCTTTATAGAGACTTCATCCAAAAATGGATATAACGTGAAGAATTTATTTAAGAAAATTGGTAAATTGTTACCAGAATTACAAAATGAAAATACTGATGAAGCCCTTGAGGGACGCCATAAAAGTGATACTATCAAAATGATTGATGTGTCCATGAATAATCAACAAACTCAAGAAAACTTGGATAGTTGCCAATGTTGAAAGAACAAAAAACCCTACTTTAATTTTTTTTTTTTTTGGTTTTCTATAAACCATGTTCTTTTGCTAATGTGTATATCATAGTTTTCTTTAATCATACTTCATCTTCCCCCCTTCTTTTACTGCTTTTTCCTTCTTCCCCCTTCTTTTAAATTCTTTTTTTATCTTTTGTGTTACATCATACGCTTATACAATTCCCCCCCCCTCCCCTGTCTCATATATAATATTTTAATGAAATATAAATTAACTTATAGTATTGTCTAAATTTAAGGATAAAAATATAAACTAAATCTTTACTTAATGTACTTCTTCAAACCTCTCAATCTGACAACGGCCTCCTCTAAGACATCATCACCCTTACAAACGGCGAATCTTAAACATTCTTCAATTTCGTGACCATCTTCAGGTAAGTAAAATTCAGAAGGTGGAATAGACACAACTCCGAATTCCTTAATCAACCAATATGCTAACTTGAAATCCTTTTTCTTACCTTGCATTTCAGCAGGGTACACCACATCGTCCGGTAGACTCACCTTCTTGAAGTTCACTAAAAGGAAGTATCCACCATCGGCCTTAGTGTAAGGTAATCCTAATTCGTCAAACACAGAAGTGAAAATCTTGTATTTGTTAATGTATTCCTGTCTAGTCTTCTCGTAATATCCATTAGTCAATGCATCTGTTAATGCACTAGCGACGGCTTCTTGGAATGGTGCCGGCGTAGAGAAACAAATTCTAGTATGTGCCACAGTGACATAAGGAATAACGTCCTTATCACCGATGACCCAACCAATTCTCCAACCAGTGGCAGCAAATGATTTACCAGCAGAGCCAATGGTTAAAGTCCGTCTAGCGATTTCTTTACCCAATGTAGCGATTCTGACAAAATCAGTGTAAAATAAGTTTTCATAAACTTCATCGGAGACAATATAGAAATTGTGCTTCACAGCGAGTTCCCCAAATCTTAAGAGTTCCTCCTTAGAGAAAACCTTACCAATAGGATTATGTGGTGAATTCAACACAATCATTTTGGTCTTGGAGTTAATCTTGGATTCAAAATCTTCCCAATCAACCTTCCATTCATGACCAGTAATGGTAACCTTATCGAAATTGGCAGGAGGAGAAATTTTACTGTACACAACCTTAGCACCGGTCATCTCAATGTTAGAGATGTATTGATCGAAGAATGGTTGAAACACAATGACTTCGTCACCTGGAGCTAGTAACCCCATGAACACGGCAAACATACCCTCATTAGCACCAGTGGTGACTTGAATCTCATCAGTGGTGAGTTCCTTACCGTAGTGTGGAGAGTAAGTCTTAGCGAGAGCCTTTAAAAGATTTGGCTTACCTCTAGTATGAGCGTATTGATTATTTAATGGAACGTCGAGGGCCTTCTTGACAGCTTCAATTGCGAAATCAGGTGGAGAATAAGAGAAGAACCCCTGACCGAGGTTGACCACCTTTTCACCAGAGCTAGCCTCTGCTGCAGCAGCGGTTTCATTGATTAATGACCAAATATCTTTACCACCTAATTGGAAGTAAGGGTTGTGGCCCGGTAGCGGTGATTCGGACATGACTAATGGAGAGTGACTTAAAAAACGGCGAGGACTGAAATTGGGAAGATACTTAATGCAACGATTGATGAGCAATTGTTGAGCAGTAAGCATATAAGGGGGGAGAGTTAAGGGGGGGAATTGTCTGTTAAAAAGAAGTAAGAGAAAGAAATGTGTAAGAATTTATCAAGCTTGGAGAAAAAAAGTGAACAAATTAGAGATCGCTTATTGAAGATATACACAAATTAGGAATTAGCAGAGTGAGTGAGTGAGTGAGCGAGTGAGTGAGTGGTGTACAATTACACAGTTTTTAACAGTGGGTTGTATTGTGATAAAGTACGGCTGGGTGATTAAACAGTACGTCCATATTGCACTATACCATTAGTCATAATAACACAAGAGAAGCCACACTTTTCGGTGGTGTTCCGCTCCAATCTCCGCTAATCTGCCGTTATCATTCAATGGCAGATTTGATCTCTAAGAATTTTTTGAAAATTTTCAGTATTTAAATATAATCCTAGATAAAACAAGGTTTCGGTAGTCTTCCCCTAGAGATGTCCGGTCCATTTGAACCACTACAAGTAGCAGGGTCACTATCTGCTGACAGTGGATCCCGTACACAACTCACGGCGTTACTCACAGCTCACGTGCAGAGGATGATCCATTGTGAACGAAGACAACCAAATCGGTATAATACACATAACAGAACGAGGGCAATAAGTACAGCTCATGGAGTACTCTCTAAGACATCAGAGATATGGCTCGATGCAGGAGAACCCCTAGAACAATCTGACAGCGATGCCACTGATGAAGACGAGGACGCACCTCGCATAAAGAAACAACGTACCCATCATCCATCGAGAGTGGTGAAATCAAAGAAAGATACACGGTTCACAGTGCATTACACTGCTCCGCCAGATACAACATCGGTGGCATCACTGCATCCACGGCTGTCTACTGATACATCACAGGACTATACCACCATAGTTAATGGTCACGAACCCGTGCTGCGGACACCTGTGTTGTTCGCAGAACAGTTCACTAAGTATTCACGCAGAGCTATATCTGATGATCACGTCACCCACCTTCGAACCCACAGATACAACACCCACGTACTAGATAATCTACTCCACATCAATATACTTAAACAAAATTGGAAAATGGCATACAAGATCTACTGTCTCATAGCGAGAGTGTACGGTCATGATCTAAGAAACGATTGGACCTTGGCATTAGAGATCTTACAACACTTGAACGAGCAAACATTTATAGACATTCTCAAGGAGGACAAGATTAACAAATATGACATTCAACTTGCATCTAGGACAAGAGACGCGAAACTAGCAACGATGTATACTTCCCTACCTTTCGATTACATCACTGCTGCTCTGAGTGATCCACAATCACGTAAGTACAAGTCCAAGATCACCAAGTTACTCAAGTTCATGCACACCACGTATGCTCGGAATATCCCCAAGGTGTCATTTGAATTACGGTACCCGAACCAACTCTATGCCACGGGTAAGGGTAGAACCCCGTACACCGCAGGTCAATCATTAACACCGACTTATAGAACGGGGGCCCCCAATATGATGCCTTTGTTTACTTATACCTTACTTTGGGAACTCCTTGTCGCTGGTCAGTTTAGAGAATTCGAGACTACAGTGGAGCCACTCCGTTTCAATGATGTATGCATGGCCGACCCGATGTTCCATTACTTGTGTGGATTGGCTAAACATGTTCAAGCATTGGTATGTTTAACTTCTAGAAAACATGATGATCTCGATGAGTTCACTGCAAAGATGATGCAAGATGATGTTACTATAATGGTTCATGATGCTCGTGTTAGTTATAAGAAATTGAAACGCACAGAATTTGAGATCGATTTGAGGAAATTGATCAGGGGACTCGATGAATTGATCACCGTAGCCGAACAACGAGTTCAAGAGGCTAGTGGCAAGCAGAGTTCCACTACTATGAGTTCATCTAGTGTTGCTAGTGAGGATAGTAGTAGTAGTGATAATGAATCTGTGTCTCTAGACTTAGATGAGATCACTAACAACAATATCACGGCCGAATCTGATCATGAAGTGGAACAAGAACAAGAACAAGAAGATGTCTCTTCTGAATAACCAAAAATTGTATTTTTACTACCCATTTTATAGAATTTCTATATTGTATGTTTTTTGAATTTAAAATTAAATAATATATATCTATATACAAGAACCTCTACTACGATGTCTTCCTCATTTATCCGATTCCGATTTACCCTTAGTAACCTGTTTCATTTTTTCATTATACTTCTTCAATTCTTTTAAAATTGCCTCTCTAACATTATCACATTCTTCTGTTTGACAATCTTCTTCACCACCAATTTTTTGCTTTATTAATTTATCATCTTTTAATAATGCACCATCTTCATCGACTTTCAAGAAAATTGGATTATACACTTTTGGTGCTTTATAATCATCTAATTGCACGTTATACTGTTTTAATTGATTTTTCAAAAATTCAATTTCATCTTGTAAAACAGCTATATCATCAGCCATTGCATCACGTTTACCCTTTTCTTTCTTCCTCTGTCTTGATGTTTCAAATAAAACACCACCAGCGGCAACACTGAAAATGAATGCCTCTGATAAAAAATCTGCACCCGATTGAATGGCCTTTGCCTCATTCAATGGTCTAACATGTTTGGCAGCCATTGATGCTCCTGGTTGACCTGAGTAGTATAATTTTAATTTAATTTGATTATCTAAGAAATGTATTTTTTGGGCCACTTGAATACAGAGTTTTTTAAAATGAACATGATTTTTGGCTTCCGATTTAAGCATATTAGCTATTGGTCTTGATATTTGTCTAGCGAATAGGGTCGCCAATTTCAATGCTATACCACTCATGATGGAATCGGTGTACAAAGGTAATCTAAGATAAGTAGTTGTTGTATATAAATCATACAAAATCTCAATATTTATATTTTGCTAAACAGCCATTAAAAAAAAAAGTTTCAAACCAGTAATGAACAGCACAGTAGTCATCAAGAAGAGGATTTATTACACATACACAATACAATGGATTATCTTATCAATTCTAGAAAGACAGCATTTGTGGGGTACTTAGGTGCATCTACAGTGTTAGCTAGTTATGTTGTTTATGAATCATTAAATGAACGTCCAAATTTATACTCTGCAGGAATTAAATTATCCAAGGGGTTCCACATATTAGCATTAGCAAATTGGTTTGTATGTCTTTTTTTACTTTTAGGTAAGGCATTACAAAAAGTTATATTTGGTGAATTAAGAATTATAGAAATTGAACATATTTATGAAAGATCTTGGTTTACGATAACAAATTTATTGATGGCAATGGCTATGTTTAGATATGATAACAATTTATTAATTTTTTCATTAGTTATGGGGTTACTTTTTTTGAAAGTTTTCCATTGGATTTTAACTGATAGATTAGATTATTTATTTCAACAACAGCAGCAGGCTGCTAATGATGAATTAAAAATTAGAGATATCATATTGAGTAGGCCTGCAGTTACATTAATGGTTTTTTTAGTGTTAGATTATAAGATCATCATGGGATGTATCGATCATTCATTTATGTATTCAGCTGATGTTTTTGTGGTGTTTGGATTGGATTTCTTAATGGTTTATGTTGATTTATTGGAATCGACATTAAAATTTGTTTTAAATATAGCTGAAATGGTTTATTTAGAATGGCATCAAGATGAAGAAGTTGAAGTTTGGGAAAATAAAGTTTGGGTTAGTAAAATTGGTTTAATTTTCATTTCATTATTCAGATTCTTAGCTGTGGGATTCGTTTTCATTGGATTAATTTATGCTTACATTATTCCAGTTAATTTCACTAGAGATGTTTATTTAGCTGTTGTTAAATTAGTTGAACAATTAAAGGATTTAACTTATTTAATTAAGGCTCGCAGAGAATTAGAGAAGAATTTGAGAAATGCCACTGAAGAAGATTTAGAAAGAGATGATTTATGTATTATCTGTCGTGACGATATGTCATTAGATCATCGTCATAATTATACAAGAAATTCACCAAAGAAACTTAATTGTGGTCATGTATTACATTATGGATGTTTGAAGAGTTGGTTAGAGAGATCAAGAGTGTGTCCTACGTGTCGTAGTGATGTGTTTAGTGGAGTCATCAAGGACACTGCCATGCCTGTTCATAGAGAGGAACCCGTTGTGGAGGAAGAACCTGTTGTGGAACCTGAACAAGGGTTCCGTAATGTTATCGTTAGTGAAAAGGAAGAACCTACTGAAACGAGAGTGCATAATTCTATGACTATTAAGATCCCACCACACACTGTTATTCCACCAGATTGGACTGTGCTCCCATTAGTTAGAGATCATGGAGAGGAAGATCAAGATCAAGATGAGAAATCCACATTGCTGTTCCATCCGCGGGACAAGAGTTATAAATTGATTTTAAACAATCATACAACTGTTAATTTGACGGTTAATACGAATTAAGCTGTATATATAATGAAATAACAAGAAATAATTTGATAAGATATAATAGGGAGGCAAAAAGGAGTGAAAGAAGCCAAAAAAAGAAAGAAGAAGAGAGGAGGAAAAAAAAAAGGAAGTAAGTAATCAGTATACAAGTATATTATACAATTTAGCGAGAAAGTGAATGAGTATGATAGTTTAACGTCTACCACCCTTAGCCTTTTCCACCTTTAACAAAAGAGCCTTGTTAATATGAGGTAACACACCACCGTAAGCGATGGTAGCTTTAATTAGAGTATCCAATTCTTCATCACCTCTAATTGCTAATTGTAAATGTCTAGGCGTAATTCTTTTAACTTTTAAATCTTTAGCTGCATTACCAGCCAATTCTAAAACTTCAGCAGTCAAATATTCTAACACTGCTGCTAAATAAATTGCAGATTTTGAACCAACTCTTATTTTATTTTGAGCTGTTCTTTTTAAATATCTTTTAATTCTCCCCACAGGAAATTGAAGACCAGCCTTAGCTGAATGAGATTGAGACTTAAGTGATCCATCTTTGGCACCTGATTTACCCTTACCACCGTGAACTTTTCCTGACATGATTAATTAATAAATGTGTATTGAATAGTAATAAGAAAGGAAAGAGAAAAATGTATAAAATAAACAAAACAAATAACAAGACCAAAAAAAAAAAAAAATAAACAAACTCATTTTACTTAACAAAGTGAATTCGCGTAACGTCGATGTGGCAAAGTAGGGTAACTGGATGGTGAGTCGATCGACTGTTAAGTTGATGCTGGTATGAGTAATAGTTATTATAATAGTGTACAGTAATTATTATAGGTTATAAAGAAAAAGCAGAGAGAAGGTAGTATAAAAAGATAAGTAGTTGGATATCACAGACCTAATTCATTTAAAGCGGGTAATTTAGTTGTAGCAGGGGTTGTTGTTGTTGTTGTTGTGGAAGCGGGGGTTATTGATTTAGTAGTTGTAGTTGGTTCATCATTATTTAATACACTAGCTAACCAAGCTGATTTTGTTGGTGCAACAGTGGGTAAGGGTAATGATGGTAATGAAGTTGGCATCGGAGTTGTAGTATTTGTAGCAGATAGAGGGGTTGGTAATAATGTATTTGAATTATTATTATTTGATGATGATAAAATATTGGATATTGACCGTTGTTGTGGTAAAGTTTCATGTGATGTATTATTACTTGAATCATATAAAACAGGTGGTGGTGGTGGTGGTGGTGGTTGTGGGAACCGCGAATTTTGAGGTGATATTAATTGTGATGAATTTGGTTTTTGTAATTGATGAATTGGCGGGAGATACACTGATGAATTACCAGCTGGTGTCGCTGGTGAATGTAAATTTGAAGAATACGTTGGTTGTAATTGATATGGATTATTATATTTAAGATGAAGTTGTTGTTGTTGTTGTTGGAATGATGCAGTTAATGGGGAATACATTGGAGATAATATTGAACCTGTACTAGTTGGAGTCGGAATTGGAGATGAAACTACTGAACCCAAAGTAGCAGAAGTTGGAGTTATAGCTGAATGAGCTTGAGTGATGTCTGTATCTGACACCAAGATTGGTCTAGGTTTGTTAGACATGTTTGGTCTAAATTCGTTATTCATTGAATTGAGTAATCTTCTTGGAGGTGGTAAAAGAGTTGATTGAGGTTGCACTATGACTGGATGAGATGAGGTAGAATTAGGTGGAGAGATTAATGAATTTGTAGGATGACTTGGAGGTCCATTATAGCGTTGTTGTTGTGGAACTTGTTGTTGATACATGACTGGAGTGATAGGTGGTTGTTGTTGTGGTGGTGGTGGTGGTGGAACCTGTTGTTGTTGTTGTTGTTGTTGTGGAGCCTGTTGGTAATCTCTACGATTATTACCATCTTCATTTTTGATTCTGATGTTAACTTTTTCACCAGGATAAGTTAAAACAAAATTTTCATACATGTGAACTGTTTGTTTATGTTGTCGTAGGTTATCTAATCTTGAGAATTTTTTTGAACAATGTTCACATTCAAATGGTCTCTCTCCTGTATGCTTTCTTATATGACGAGCTAAATGTTCAGATCTAGTAAATGTCATATTACAATTTGGGTAACCAGTACATTGGAAAACACGACCTTTAGATTTCTTTCTATTTGCAGCCTTATTAATTGGTTGTTTAGATTGCATTGTTTGATGGGTTGAATTTAATGGAGAATTTAATCTTGAATTTGATGATGAATCAACTGTAGTCATATTAATGGTGTTATTAACACTAGAATGGGGTATCATAGATATTAAAATTTATATTAATTAATATATAAATTATTTAAAAGAAACCAAGTTATATGAAAAATTTTATAAACCTAATGAAAATGAAAATAAGAAACCAGCTGGACGTCTCATAGTAATCGCGGTATAATACTCCTTTGTGCCTGACTCTAAAAATTGTTCTTTCGCGCCCTCTGTATATTAATAACCTGTGAGTACCTGTGCCCTGGCTTTTGTAATAAAGGTACCAAGGTACAATAAATTTCACAGGAGTTACTTATTATATTTTATCATATGATTTATATTACTTATCATTATTATTCTTATTCTTATTCTTATTCTTATTCTTATTTTTATTCTTCTTATTCTTCTTATTCTTCTTATTCTTCTTATTCTTATTCTTGTTTTTGAATTCCCCTTGTATCATTTCTTCACGCGGTAATTAAAAATTAAAGTTTCTTTTTCTAATGAACTTTTTAATAATCCATTAATACGCCTAACTTCATTCTCTCTTTTTGAAGATCTCAATTTATATCCAATCTTAGTAATATAATATAAATGATTTACTTACATCCACTATTTAAAATTCTAGAAATACCCTGCATTTTTCATTAGTAGTGGTACCCTTGTTATAGGTGGAACCACTCAAAAATAATAAAAAATTTTCTTTTTTTTTTTTTTGACTTCTATAAATAGACATTTATTTGTCTCTCTCTATATTTGTTTAATGGCTTCGTTTCGTTTCATTTTAATTCCATTTCATCACCATCTTCTTGAATTTCTGGATCGTCATCACTATTATTAGGAAACACTTCATCGTCTCCCTTACTAGTAATAACTTGTTCATTCATCTTAGATTCAATGAATTTCCGTAAAGCCTTGGCACGATCCGGTGTACCATGTCCATTGCTACCATTCCTTGTATTAGATTTCAATATCTTACCTAACGTTGGCTTAGGAGTAGACTTCGTCGGGGTACTCAAAAATGATATAGGTGGTAATTCCATGTTCCGTTGACGTGCCTTTTGTTGCTCCCTCGCCCTGTCTCTGGCCTCCCATCTACGTTGCTTTCTAGCATTGGATCTTTCAAGTTTCCTCAATCTCTTCTCTAATGCAATGTGTTTCTTTGATTTTGTAGCAGGCGATGTAGGTATTCTAGATGGTCGAGGTGGAGGAGGAGGTGTAGCCTCAGAAGCGGGTGCAGGTGGAGAAGCAGCCGGTGGAGAGGGTGGAGTTGGAGGACTAGATGGTGGGCCAGCAATATCTTCTTCTTCATGCGTCTCCTCGGGTTCTAATAGCTTAGCCTTAGTTTGTACACTAGCTATACTCTCCTTAGATGTCAGAACTTGCCTTGCCTGCTCTTTCAAATCATCAGAATCAATACTAGATATAGATTGCTGGTCATCAAGATCTTCTTCAACAACAGGTGGTGGTGTCACAGATATCAAAGATTCCACTGGTAAAACTGGCTCTTCTTCTTCTGCATCCTCATCACTGTCCTCTATAAGTTCAATCAAATCTATACCATCAAACTCTGGTGAATCCTTATCACCAGTGATATCAATAATGACATCAGAATCTAATTCTTCAACTGCATCATGTAATTCATCTTCTGAATCAGACGATGAATCAGCTATTAAATCAAATAATTCATTTAAATTATCATCCGGTGGTGGTGTGGTCTTCTTATTAGGTTTCCCCTGAATTATATTACTAGCAAAATCATGATGTACCACTAATGGTTTAGCTAATGGATGTTCCTTAACATATTCCACTCTTTGCTCTGGGAATTCATCATCAATTAATTCTTTCTCACGTGTATCCATACTAACATTGTCCTCTTGAGTACTACCCTGTACTTCCTCCTCTTCTTGCTCTTCCTCTTCCTCATCCAATTCATCTAACATCTCATAAAATTGATCCTTATCAAATGTTTCCTTCTTAGAATTCATTATCTGCCTCTCAAACCATGGTACTATCCATTTAAATACTTCTTCACCAGATGGTACACGATCATCGTCCTTAGTCATTTCTCGTAAATTGGGCATGGGCACTGATTCAACCATTTGATGTTTAAGTGTAATATTAAATTGATTAATCGATTGATACATCACAAATTGAACCTCACCATGCCATAATGGTAAATAATGTATACCAAATTCAAGAGGCTCTATAGATTGCTTAGAGTCACCTATTCTGGTCCCTAAACGAATTGGTAATAAGGGTAAAGTAGGTACTTCCGAATTCTCTATAAACCACTCGAGATTCTTCTTCGATGCTTGAGACGGCAAAAGACGCCCAACAACATTCTTTTGGAGTCGTATATCTTCTAATAAATCGGTACCTTCTAATCGTATCTTGGGCGCAGATTTTTGTGAATGTGGGGTCATCTGTGATGAAGGAATCGAAGTCGGAATATCATCATCACTTTCCATTTCTAATTCATCAAGAACAGTATCAGCTTGTGTTGCAATGAGTGGACCTTGGGAATCCCATTCTTGACTTCTTAAATCAACATAATGAACATTTTCCACCAATTGATCAATCATATCGTTTCTCCCCGTTCTATCAATTACATCTTGAAGATCTGCAGCTACTCTCCTCACTGGCATGGCAGGTTCCGAATTCACTATGAGTAATCCAGTTGGAACGTGTATATATATACCAAACATAGATAATGATATAGTTGTATGAAGTTGTAATTTAGAACATGTTTCTTTATCGATGCATGGTGCTAATTTGATCTTACTTCTTTCTGGTAAAGAAACATCAACCGATGATTTGGTCCCCAATGGCTTGTCAATGTTACCAAACCATAATAACGATTTGAAATCATTAAATTTTAACATATTATTGGGTCCCCTGGGTTTATTAGTTTTTATTAAATGGGTAAAACAATTGTTTATCTTCATTAAGATTTGTTTATTTTTTTTTGTTCTTAAGCCGTTCAAAAATGGCTTTTTTTTAATTTTTGGTGATTTTTTTTTTAGTTTATATAATATAGATATATTCCTTACATATCATCTAATAATCATGACTAAATTGAATAAAATAGAAGAATCAGAAGAGTCTCAGGATAAACCAATCACTGCAGTTGATTACCTTCAAGAACAGGCTGAATTGTAAGTGATTCTTCGTTCACTTTCTTCTTTTTCTTTTACCCTGATCTATACTAACACTAAATACTTATATCCTTTCTACAGAGAACGTCAAGCTAGAGAACTCATGCCATATGAACCAGATGTCTGTACTTACACTATGGGTTCACTTCGACAACCTGTGTTTGCCTGCCTGACTTGTCGTAAGACCAATGAGGGAACACCTAATGGTGTTTGTTACGCGTGTTCTATTCAATGTCACGCTAGTCATGATATCGTGGAATTATTCACAAAACGGGATTTCACTTGTGATTGTGGGACTACAAGAATGAAATCCAATGGATGTTGCACTTTGAGAAATGGTCAGAGAACAACAACAACGGGGACCAGTAAACAAGCGTCATTGATCAATTTAAAGAAAAGTCGGACATCTTCTCCACTAGGAGATGATATACCGTGCTTGAGTAATTCATACAATCAGAATTACAGTGGTGTGTTCTGTGATTGTGCGAAACCATATAATCCAATGGATGATAGTAACATGTTTCAATGTCAATTCGGGGTCCACTGTGGAGAGGACTGGTATCATGAAGAATGTATCATGGGACTAAGACCAGGAGTCGTTGATAGAAGGCCCCACGCACAGCAAGTCGGCGCTGGTGAAAACAAATTGGACTCACTGGCTGAACCTGGATTGGATGCTACAGAGGGTAATGAAGGTAATGAAGATGATGATGAAATTCTACCGTTGGCTGGGTTCCCTGAATTAGAGACATTTGAAACGATAGTGTGTTGGAAATGTGTGAATAGGTATTCATCGGAGTTTGCTGTACTACGTGATGCTCTACAGTGTGATGTGATTTATCATATCAGGGCAGACTCGTTTGATGAACGGGATAAGAAATTGATCAAAGATGAATCTAGTAAGAAGAGATCAGCTGAGGAGAGTCATCCATATACAATATTCTTAAAAGAGGATTTCAAAAACTCTATTAAGACGCTCATTAATCAAAGATCAGATGATCCAGAATTCACCAGATTGATTAAATTATTGAAATCACATAGTTATATGTACGATGATGATCCAATTTATCAACCTGCAGAAGATGAAGATTCTGATGAAAATTCATCAATCTTTGAACTTGGATTAAAATCATTAAATAGATTACCAGTGGAGGAAGCCATCGGTGGTGTCGCCGCTTATGAACAAATTAAAAATAAGCTGACAGAATTCCTCAAACCTTTCGCCAAGGAAAATAGAGTAGTCACGAGAGAGGAAGTTGTTCAATTCTTTGAGCAAGAACAGGAAAGAGACGCTAGAGAGCGTCACAGTTGAAATAACTCAGCCGGGTTCTTATATGCGTGTGAACGTATTCACGTGCACACATACTTTAAGCGCCCCCCTCCGTCTTATCTTTTTTTACACTTAATTTCAAAGACATATATATTACAAACTCCTTTATTAAACCATTCGCATTGTTTTCTTTAGTAATTTGTACTTCTCTTAATTGTACTCTTAACCTATTAACAATGTTAGGCTTGATTGTGTTCAGTTGGAAGCTGTTAGAATACACGGATCAACAGATCGATAAGAAAAGAAAGGAAAGACGCCGCAAGCGGAGAAGAGAAAGCAATGGCTCTTCAGAATTTGTTCCAAAATTACCACGATACACTCCACCGGCAGCATCTATCTGGATGGGCAATCAAGCTTACTTTGATTCCAATTGTGCTCATAACTTGTTCAATCAATTGGCGAATCCTACATTGTTACCAACATCTAACGCTTACGATCGGAATTACATTCCTCCTCCATCATATTTAAAATTCGATGAATACATTGGGGATAAAGAATTTGGCAATCAATTATACACTAAAATTCCATCAGATATCAAGTCCATCAGGGTGTACTATGATTCATCTATAGAATGTATAGTTTTCACTTCTAGATCAAACAAGACATACAGATTTGGTTATTTGAAACCGGTGGATCATGTCTCCACAATTAAATTTGAACCACATGAGAAGATCTTATCTATCAATTATAAATTTGATAAATACTTGAAACAAATCCAACTTGAAACCAATTTGAAAACTACAAAGTTTATTGGAACAAGTTCTAAGAAAATGATGTTCTTGAATAATGGTAGTTATCATGCTGATTTCAAGGATGATTCAAGAACTCTTTCTGCTATTAAGGGAAGACACTGCCTACACATCAGTGGTATTCAATTCATTTCCTCTTTATGATGTCTATACTCTTACCCTTGTTTTTTCTTCTTTACTTCTTTATACTAGCTTCTTTTCTCTTTTTGTTTTATGGTTTGTCTTATTTTGGGAGGTTTTTAACGTTTTACAGGCTGGCTTCTATTCTTTTATTTTCGTAATTACTATTTACTTCTTTCGTTTTCTTAAATACATACTAGGTGTGTCATATTAAAAAAAAAACCCTAATATACAAGAGTAAAGTCAACCATGAGGTGTACCGCTTCTACTACCTCTCATTCTCGTTCCGTTTTCACCGTTAATCAATTTCAACCGTTCATTCAATAATACATTCAAATTATTGATATAATTTTGTAAGAAATCATTTTCCGATGTCACATTTTTCAATCTACGTTCGTATTCCTTAGATTCTTCAACTATACTTTCCACTTGTAACTTCTTGAATAACCCTTGGGATTCCACAGTCAATGAAGCATGCTTTTTGTTTAGTGCTAACAAAGCAGAGGATAATTCAGCAGCATTGGATGACTTAGTCTGGTATTCCGTTCTCAACGCATCGTTCTGGGCAGACTTCTCTTCGATATCTTTTTTCAGGGAAGCTATCTGTTGTTTCAAATCGGAAACTTCCGTGCTTAATGACTCCTTATGTTCTGCTGTAGGTTCAGTGAACTCTGTAGAATCATATTGCGTCATACGACTATTCAATTTATCCACATTTTCTTGCAAATTTTCATTATCCAATTTAAGCTTATCGGATTGTCTAGTGAGCCCCTCGATTTTGGTCTTGGATGCTTGTAATGATTTAAAGAATTCACCTATTTTCACGTTTTTCTCCTCCATCTCTAATTGACGTTTTGATTCATCCTCTTGAATTTCTGATAATTCAAGTTTCTTTTCTTCAATTGATGAATCCACTTCTTTAAATCTCTTATACACTAGATCTGCCAAATGTAATTGATAATCCTTATATGACATTTCATCTGGAATATCAATATCATCGATAGTATTAAGTTTGATTCTTTTTGTAGTGGTTTCCTCCTTCTTAGGTTCATAGAATTGATACACTTGTAAATCGTGAACTTTAGGGAAGTTCAAGTTAATTAATGCAGCCTCAGCTTTCTGAGATATGTCACTTGGCACAGATAACTTAGGTAGAGTCAATTCGAAGGGGTACTCCACTGAATTGTAGTTAGTCACCCAATCGACCAATTTGTCTAAGGTTTCGTAGCCGTTATCGACCGTCTCCACTTGATCTCTATTAGTGATAACTAATTCTGTGAGTAACCTCAAGTCATCGAATGACACGGTATTACTGATATCCACATACCCTGGACGTTTCTTCTTTTTCAATTTTAGGGCATTTTCGAAGTATTCAATAGAGTTCGTCACAATTGGTTTCAGAATTGGTATTTGGCTGTTGGCATTTTTAGTACCCACTTGTTTCAAATTGGAGTCCATGGATATGATCAAGTCACTATGGAGTTCCTCAAATTCAATCAAATTCTTTAATTGGTTTGACACAATCAAATACACACTGATTTGTTTCTTGTTGTGTTTAATTTGTTGTTTGATGAATTCAGAATTGTTCTTAGAGAGCTTATAATGATACTCGTCACTATTCTTGGATCTTCCCATGGTTGAACTGGAACCCCCCATTGCAGAGGAGGAGTTATTGGAGCCAGAGTTGTTATTGTTGCTGTGGGACGCCGTAGAAACAGAGGCTGTCATTGATGAGGAAGAATTACTATTGGAATTACCGTTGTGATTGTTGCTGTTGTTGAGAGTGTTGTTATTATTATGGCCATTCTTACTCTTACCTGATGACTTGTTCTCGGTGGATCCGGAAGACCCAGATTTGGCTGCACCGGGGGACTTCTTTTTCTTCCCCGCTGCAGAAGACTTTTTAGAGGAGGCATCGTTCTTGCCCTTCTTGGTGGAACTCGTGTTGGAAGTGGTATTGTTATTTTTCTTTGATGACCCATTGTTACCTCTTGACACTGGATGCTTGTGGAAGGAGGGTTCCTCTTCTTCCTCCCCCTCTGGTGCATCCTTATTAAAATTGAATGATCCATGGTGTTCATAATAAAGAGAGGCCCCACTGAATCTATAATACTGGAGTCCATTTTTTCCTATGAGGATAGACTCAATCAAGTCCAACTCTTGTGAGGTAGCTGCCGTCACGATCACTGTGGTGGTCAACTTACGTGCTATCAGTTTGTTCAAGATGTCGTCCATTTTTTTGTATTTTAAAGAGCATGATTTGATATTTTGTTTAGAGTCTAATAATAATAAATTTTTTGGAATATAATGGTTCACCAAAAGGGTGGAATGATTCATCACTTGTTTAACATTGGATGTAAATAGTTCTAGCAATGATTCAGTATTGAGTAATTCGTCTTCGTTGTCAGAGATCTTATCGATGTCCATGGGGGAAGCAATAGCTCCTCCATCTTTGAGTTGTTTAGCGCTAAGAATCTTCAAGAAACTAGGTTTATGAAGCTTCACCAATAATTCCACCAACTCCTTTTGTATCAGTGATGCAGGAATCGGCAAGTAGTATATGAGATCTTTAGCCTTCTTGGTGGTTGTAGGCACACTTGTTGAGCTGGAACTGGCCCCCGGATTATCATTACCATAAATGGGTTGATCCGTCGTCAGTATCCTGTTATCAAATGGCGAATTATTCAATTCATGGATATTCATGCTGATAGACTTGTGATTACTATTATTAATAAACACCATCTACAAGGTTTTATTTTATGAAAAAGTTAACTCAATATTGGTATCCTATTTCGAAAAAGAGAAAAAAACAAAAAACTTATTGGTGTAAGGATTTACTTTGAGTTACATACGCTTAAACTGATCAACTGCTTGTTGGAAGCCTTGTTCCCATTCCCAGAGGAACCCACTGTTGCCTCTATTCTTAATGTGTTCGTCACGACGGGCCTGCTTCCATGCACATAATCTGCCCAACCGGGAGTTATCAAATTTGGCAAACTCGAGGCAATCTGCCCAAGCAGTAGTGAACCCTTCTTGGTACCGCCAATGTTCGTACTTCTCATGTGGGTTCTGCGAATTCCAGTAGTTACTGTGACCATCAAGAAGTGCCTTCAGAGTATTGTTAAAATCCTGGTCCCCCGGTAATTGTGGGCTAGTCGATCTAGCAGGAATGCAGCCCTGGTTAACCATCGGCACAAACCCCCACTCTCCACCGTCTCCATGTTCAAACTTATAACACCAGAAGTAACTTCCAAATCCGGCTCTGTCTTTGAAAACCTGAGATTCCCTGTTACCATACGCCTTGACCTTCTGTGATCTATCACCACCCGATTTAGACCACGTGCTACCATCCAACACACAAGAGTATTCTCCGATCACAAAATCGGCTTCCCCGGATAGATTAGTCAACACCGTGGACTCCAGTTCACCAATATGTTGGTCAACATTTTTTGACTTGTCTTCATCTGAAAAGCATCTGTAAATGTGTGTATCGATTACCACACCTAGTGCGCCGGCACCACCGTTCCCATTGAGAAACTTAACCCATTGATCGGGCCACCACCCATCACTGATCACAATTGGAATCTCCGCATTGACTTCCCTAATAGCCTCTATTGCAGCCTTATAGTATGTCTTCTGTCCCTTAGCGTCGTTATCGAAAACGGACTCATTCACGATCTGCAACCCAGCGACGTTGTCAAATTGTTTCAATGCACCAGCCATAAATTTCAATGCATCACAGGCAGTCTTATGTGCACCACTATTAGACCAAAACCCAGGTGAATCAAAGCGTTCACCACTGTGGTCTCCCGTATTAGCACCACGAGGTAATGCATGCAGGTCCACCAAGATGGAGATCTTGTATTGGGCAGCCTTCTTGATGTATTTCTCCACCAATATATTCCAAGCATTGGTGTACACCTTGGCGATCTTCGCAAAAGAAGTCCCCTGAGCGTATTTCCCGCCGTCTACCATCCAATACCCAATAGGGATCCGAATAGATTGCACACCTTTAGAATGTAACCAATTCCAATCTTGATCTGAGCAATAGTTCTGCCAATGTGACTCCAATTCCTGTCTAGCTTGATCCTCACCTTTAGATTTGATTAAATTTGTGACAGCATCTAATTCATAATTTGAATTGCACCCATTGAAGAACTTATCGTAGATGAATTTCTCTTGCACGAATAATGATCCAAAGTTCACTCCAAAATTCTGTCTATTTTGATAGATTGATCTCACTGTTGGTTTAGCCCCCACTGGAGCAGCAGGAGAGCTGTGTTTGATATCCTTATTTCTGTGAAATAATCCCATTGTACGTTCTAATAAAAGCCAATGGCAAACAGAATACGAGATGAGATGGGTACTGTTCTTTATATACAGATATAGTACTACGTTAATTTAAAGGGCGCCTACCCCAGATTTACACGTATTGGACGAATGACAGATATTAGAGTCGATCAGCTATTTGGTAGTGCTATACTCGATATTCAGGTGCTAATATAGCTGGATCGACAATTATATGAAGAAGCTTTATAAGAAGAGATTGATACTTCTAGGTTCATTTTTGATCAGTTAATCACAATATTTACATTTCAATGGCTACTAGATTCACTGCTAAGGTATGTATAATTGTCAATTGGTTATTCCGAGATTCTACTTACTTTTATGGAATTTACTAACACCCTCTTTGCAGTTAGGTTTATCAGTGTTGGGCACCTCCGCCCTTTACTACAACGTTCAATCACCATTAATGAAGAACGAATCCAAGAGACAATTCTACGAAGAGAACACTAAAGCTTCCGTTCCGGGTACTCCAACAAAGGAAGATGAAAAGTTACCTAAATTGATCAAGGATGAAGAAGAAGCTTCAGATTTCCTCAAGGATAAAATTAAATTAGCCCGTTTACAATTGGTGCATTACTTAGAAGAATCTAAAAAGGTGTACCTAGACAACTCTGAAAAATACTACAAGGCTGAAAGACAAGTCACCGATACACTATCTTCATTGCACGATAAGAAGGAAGAATTGTTCCCAAACTCACTCTACGTCTTGACTGGGTGGTTGGCCGGTTTAGTGATCACTAGAAGAAGAAACATACTTCTAAGAGCCACTGTGCCCATCGCTACCGGGTTAATAGCATTCAAGATCTTCCTACCTTCTACCTTCGGTAACACCTTCAGCTGGTTAGGTAAGGTTGAACAAAAGAAATTACCAGAATTTTATTCCAAGCAATCTGAATTGATTAACAAGACTGAAAGTTTAGTTAAGGAAACAGAAAACTTAACCACTGAAAACGCTAAGAAAATCAATGAATACTACGAAAAGACAAAGAAAACTATCGGTGAATACACTGGTCTTAATGTTGACCAAGAAGTTTCAAATAAAAAGAAATAAGAGTGCTTTATATTTTTCTTTTTCACCTACATATATTATATTATTATTAAATCAAATTTCTATATTTTATTTTACGCAAACTAACGGGATTCTATAATTGTTCTAATATTTATTATTGTAAAATCAAGTAAAGGATACACTTATTCACTTTCGGTCTCTAGTTCATCTTTATCCTCAGAATCAGTCTCATACCCTTCGTCATCGTCATCATCGTCAGCTTCAGATGTCTTAACATATTCTACAACAACTTCGTAACCGATTTTAGAGAAGTACTTCTTAACAGAATCAAGCTTAGTTGGGTGACAAGAAATGAAACAGTTAGATTGTTCTGGATCAAACATTGGTACAATGTACTCCTTGATAGTCTCTCTGATGTCTTCAGCCGTGAGCTTAGGTAATTCTTTCATCAAAGTCCCACTGTAATCAATACCACGATCCATGAAAGTGGTATCCAAAAACTTCCGTTGGGCAGCAGCTAATGGATTAGATTGTATTTGAGTCATCACATTAACCAATGCAGAAACAGCACCTTGCATCATACTAGAATCGATTGGGTCCTTCCCGCTAGCTAAACGTTCAGTAATTTCCTTCGAGATGCTGAAACATTTCTCAATATCATTGGCACGATATAGTCTTAGACATGTCTCACCCATTTCAACATTTCTGTTGATACCAGCGGAGTATGCTAACCCTGTCCCTCTGATACCCTTCCAGTATGGACCTTCAACACCACCCAACAGTTCACAGGCTAATAGTATCTTGTATGCAGTTTTCGTGGTGTATTCTTTAGGGGATTTGGTAAATAAGTTTGCATGACCTGACTCCGAACCTGGAGTAACCACAATGAACACTTTCTTGGATTTTTCTTTTCCAACCTTAGATAGCACAGATAGATCTGTCGGAATCTCACTGACCTTCTTGATACCCTTTGCAGTAGATCCATTGGCGACAGAAGCGTCAATGAATGGTTTCCAGGCCTCCACTGGAGAGTTTATTTTGTTAACATCACCAACAACTAACACTCTTAAGTTGTCCAAAGTCAATAATTGATGTCTGATTTTCTCTAATTTAGTAGCAATTGCATCAAATCTGTCTTCCTTTAATTCAGTTGATAGTTCTCTAAGGAAATCTTCTCCAAGCACTATATTACAGGCTCTTTGAAGTGATCTGTCGGTCAACTTGTTCTTTTTCATTATATATCCAAGCATGGAAGTACCAGATCTTTTGTAATCGGGTAGAGAGTTGATTTTTTGGTCAACAAACACCTTGACACGTTCTTTGGTAAACTTGGTCTTGAATAGAATCTTCACAAACCAACTGATTGCCTTATCGTAATCAGCAGACTTCACAGTTAATTTGAAGCCAAATAATTCGTTGAAGAAGTGGATGTACCCAGTGGTGGCCTCAGAATTGATCGTATCTCTTTCTAATTCCTTGATGACATCTTCATGAGAGGTCAAGGTACCATCATCATTCTGAATAGGCAAAGTGAAAATCTCAGAGAACAGGATAAAGTAAGGCAATAACTCCTTGTCAACTTTGAATGAAGAATATAGCAAATTGACGGTAATGAAATTAGACTCAATGTTTTCATAATGAACATACATAGGGAAATGTTTTGGAGTGTCCTTGAGAATCTTCTCAGTTGCTGGCTTGGAGGTATCATTAACAAAATCAGTGTCTAACCCAGTGGAGATGGATTCTGTCTTAATGAACTTGATAGATCCTGGGTTTAGTGCAGGAAACTTGGCCATCAGTGAATCTGGAATTGGAATATCATTTTGCTCTTGAGCTTTCTTTAATGCGTCTCCTAGTTTCTTCAATCCGTCCTCACCTAATTCCCTTTTCCGATCCTCTATGATTTGGGCATTCTCCCTCTTCAATTTCTTGTTGAGCTCATTAGAAGGTTTAGCAATCACAATACAAGGATGGTTATCGATAAAGTATTTCTTATAAACTGCAAGCCATTGGTGAATATTCCATTTCTGCAAGACATCAAATTCAATTAAAGATTTAGCCCACCTAGATAAGTCTTTACCCTCTCTATCACCGTAAAGAAATTCATCAATGGCAATGTCACAAAGAGTGGTTGGAGATTTTTCAGTGTTGTAGATAACCTTCCATTTAGTTTGTTCGACTAAGTCACGTAATCTATGCAAGTCCAAATCGGATTCATTACAGTGTTCCTTTAGAACAGACAAGATCTGATCCGGGAACCCGTCAGCCTTTTCAGTTGGAACATTAGAGAAATTGAAGTTGAATCCAGTTCTGATGAATTCATCTGTGTCATAACTAACGTCAGAACACAATGGATCATCAATTTCAACAAACTTCTTGACCAGTAAATCAATTGATGATGAGGTAAAGTACTTACCCAAGATAGCCAAGGCCTCATTATCCACTATATCTCCGACATGAGGACCGATCCAGCTAACAGTTATCTCAGAGGAGGATTCATCTTTATCAGGGAAGTCAACGTTCAAGACAATCTTCTTTTCTAGGGGACCATCTTGTTCGGAGTCAACAAATGGTCTCTTATTTGGAATCTCAGGTAGTGGAATTAATTCGGAATCAAACTCGATCATGATCTTCAAAAATTCAGCCTCATCAACTGTACCGCTCACGATTACATCTAAGTTGTCTGGTCTGTAATTATCAGCGTGGTATTTTCTGATAGTGTCTGGTTTCAAGACACGCAATTGTTCAGTCACCCCACCTGTTTCAGACTTGTAACCAGACTTGGGATACATGGCTTTACTGGCTGCTGAACGAGAGATCATCCAAGATTGGTTTTCTAAGGCAGACATCTCGGAGTACACGACACCTTTATCCTTGGCCTGCTCATCGATGTAGTGCACCTCAGTGAGACATCCAGCATCCGTGATGGTAGGATTAATCAAGTGATCTAAATAAACTGGAAGTAATGCCTTGAATCCATCCCAACCTGCAGTATTTAATGTGTAGACAGTTTGATCGGTGCCCGTCCAGGCGTTCGTTGAACTGTAAGCAATGTTCCCCAAGATGTCTAATAACCCCTTGTATGGGTATTTCTTGGACCCCATGAAAACCAAATGTTCTAATGTGTGTGGGCACCCACTATCATTGAGGATCTCTGTTGCGACAGCGAAATATCCATCAACGACGGGGGTTTCCTGTTGCACAAGAGTCAATTGCAACCCAGTTCTAGAGGATTTCCATTTCTTGACATGAGCCGGAGAGTAGTCAACTTTGAAGTCGGATTGTAATTCGAAGTATGATTTAGTCATTCTGTAGTTGACAAAACTTCTCTTAAATATGTGTTTGAAGTTAATCGTGGATGGAAAATTTGATTCTATTGGCCTTTTAGATAAGAAACTTTGGTTTTTCAATATTTTTTCGAAACTCTTTGAAAAAGAAAATAAGCCATTGAGATGTGCGGCGGGTTTTTCTCTTTTGTTCCCCCTTGTTTTCATACAAGAGCTTAATTGAAACTACGAAACATCCTATGTTTTTGAACACTAAATACCCTTTAGAAGTAGCAACATCGCTTCACTCCAGTCCTATTCAAAATTCATCCAGTTTCAATACCCAGGGTAACCCCAATGTGATAAGCCCATTGAATTCCACCTCGATGATGAACCAATATCAACCAGGTGGCAACCCGGCCACCACAATTATTAACCCTTTTCTAAAGACATTAGAGTTCATTGGAGCCAAAAGTCCAGATACTCCATCTGCTGCATCTGTGAGTTATAAGCTACGTAAGTTGGTTAGTGCAGAGAAAAAGTCTCTCAAGCGGAAACAAGAATTACTAGCTGCGATGGCTAATTGGATCCAATTACTCTCCAGTGAAGAGAACCGCAACATATTGGTTGAATTCAACAGGGTAATTGAACTACAATCTCGACTCGAAGAAGAATTAATCCGCAAGAAGGAGGCTATCAATCTTCAGTTGAATCACGTTTCCCAGAGAGAACTCAAGAATGAAGAATTGAAACAAAAGCGGTTGAAGACCTTCAAACAGCTGAGAGAACAGGAACGCAAAAATGGAGAAAGCCAGGCTACTAGTTTATCCAAGGAAGCTTTGGAAGAGTTGCATGTATCCATTGATGTTGTACAAGAACAATTAGTGAGAGCCATCAATACTTCATTGAAGGGAGCCTTGGTGGATTACGTTTTGAGTTTACAGGGGATTTGCACAGACACCAAGACTGGTTGCAACGATTTTTTTGAGTTTTTGAATACGGATGTGATGTTCAATTTCAGAAAGGGTTATATGAGAGATAGTGATGCTAATGATTCTGATAAGATTCAGCCATTGAGTTCACGGCTACCATCGGAGAACAACGAGAATGATTCCAAGGAGAATGTGAAACCCTTGGTTAGCAAGAAATTTAAGAAAATGAGTTATTTGCGTCCAACTCAAGTTTCAAATAACGAGCAACATGATATATTGGGTAATCGTGACACATCCAAAATGATAAACACTAATGAGACTGAAAAGTTATCTAAGTGTCCCGAATGTCAGATGTTTCCGTCTAAAGATGGTATAGCTAGACACTTGGAGACTTGCCCCTACAACAAGAAAGTCATCTTGGAGCAGCTCCCACCCGGATCTTCCCACAGTGTTAACATGCCGGGTAGATTGTCCACTAGAATGCCTAGCTTTTTCAAATCTAAGGCACCTGAATCAACCAATATCTGGCAATGATAGAAGAGTCATTATTTTGCTAAGCAAGTTATATATATAGAGATCATAAATATATTATTATAAAAAGGGCTTTATTAGATTGTATGCATATTTACAAGGTTTATGTTTTTTCTAAGTATAAATCTCCTGTTTTCCCATATCCGTGAAGAACCTCTTGCTCACTTCATAAGATGAAATCATGATGGCACATGCTGGGGATATCTTTAAACACCGAGGCAAAAGCCCGACATATAGTGCACCGATACCCTCATTAGAGTAAATCTTGAACATGTATTTGAACATCGATTCCTTGGTGGCCGACTTTTGTAACCCAGTTTTGTTATCGTCGAATGACACTTGCATTCTAGTTTTACCAACGTCGAATGGGTTAGTGAACAGAGCAGCAATTATACCTGATAGAGACCCGCTGATGAAGGATTTTGTGAATATTATCTTGTTCAGTCTACTCTCAGGGTTGACAGATTCCGGTTCCTGGAAGTATGTGAGTTGTGATAATTGGGCAGAGATGTATTCGTATGAAGCCCAATAAATTGCACTGAAGGGCACATCTCTCCAAAGAGTTAATTGTAATCCTTTGAACACAGAGAGTATCCCCTGTGATTTGATATCCTTATATGAGTTCTGCAGCACCATTCTCATGATGTCTGATGATTTCTGGAAGCTACTCTTGGCTGGGACAGCTTGGAGTCTAGTTTTGATTAATTCTAAAGGTGACACGGTGGTGGCGGCGAGCACTCTTGCTATGGCACCACAGAGTAATGGGTTCACAATGGGGAAATCCCTCGCTAGTGGAGATGAGTCTCTGAGGAATTCGTACCCACTGAAGTACACCACGTTGGAAGGGATTGCCATTAGAAGAGTAAGCGAGAGCCCCCTGTATAGAGTTGGTATTCCCTCGGTGGCGGCAATCTTAGAGATCCCGGAGAAGGTTCCATTGATTTTGGTTTCATGTACACATGACTCAGAGATACATGTTTGTTCTATTGGGGCAGTCAATGTGGAAGTTGAGAGTGTGCTCGTACGGGTGGCACTTAGAGCGTTAGCCTGAGGAACGCCGCTGGCGCCGGCGGCCGTACCCTCTTCCCAGAACACCTTCCTACAGCACTCCACTGGATTTGGGCCGTTAGAAGGGTATAGCAGTTCCTGCTGTTGTAATCTAATTCTGACCACATCAAATGGGGTCACCACGAGTGACGTGAGCAAAGATCCAGCGCAGGCACTTATCATTCTCTGAGCCAACGTTATATCCGAGGACCGTCTTTGTTGTGGTTGTGATGTCTGTGTAATAGCAGTACCGGTCGGACTCTGTGGGTCATTCTTGAGTTGTGCAGAGACTGATTGTATTATTAAATCATTGGGTTCATCTACGGTGCCCGCTATTTCAGAGGACAAGGACATTTGTAGGATAGTAGTATAAATATGGGGGAGAGATGAGATGCAAGGAGGACTGGAACGTGTAAAATAATTTATAAAAGCTCTAAAGAAAAACAAAAAGGAAACTCAGAAAACAAGTGGTGCCCAATAATGAGATAATGGATGATTTGTAGAATAATGAAATATGAATTCACAGAGAATAGTAAACTAACTCTATATTATTCTATTCATAACCCGTTTCCGTTTTTTCCAACGACGAACAAAAAAATACAAAATTAAAAAAAAATGAAAATTTTAGCGATGCGGCTCGTAATGTCGGACACTATATCCTGGTTTAATGTGGAAATTGTAAGCTGTGTTTGTATGTTAATCGTGGATCTTGGAATCCGATTTGATCCGAATCATGGACAAATCTTAAATACCGGAGAACGATTACGGAGTAATAATGAGAACTACTAATGATTTATATATAAATAGATAATTTTGAATTTAGTAAAAAGAGAGATATACAATAAATAAGTAAACCGAATAAATAAATGGGAGTGAAAGGGGAACTAAAAATACACAAAGAGTTGGAACGAAGAGGGAAGGAAAGGATTTACAATTCATCCTTCTTTAAATCACCGGAGGCGACCTCTTCTTGCTTGTGAGAGATAACCTTAAACAACTTAGGGGTGACACCACCACCGATCTCACTAGCCCAGCCCTTGGCCTTTTCAAACCCGTTAGCAGCGTATTGGTAGTCCATGAAGGCCTTGTAGATCTTCTCCTTGGTGGTCTCCACGAATGGACCATGTTGAACAATTGGTTGATCTAGAACCTTACCAGCAATAATAACAAAGTCAGTATCCTTAGATGATTCAGGCACAGATCCAGAGATGGCATCACCGTCTCTCTTGAAGAACACAGTGTTGTGTTCTTCAATCAAAGTGTTGTCGAGCTTTAATGAACCATTCAAGATGTACAAAAAGGCATTGAAATTGGTTGGTAGTTCTTGCACAAAGTCTCCACCAGGCTTAACAGTGTAATGATAGTAATCAATTGGGGTGTAAGCCAAGTCCTTAACGGATTCAACACCGTATGCCTTTCCGGAGAACACCTTGACTTCCACCTTATCATTTGGCTTAGCGATTGGAACTTCGGAGGCCTTCAAATCTCTGTATCTTGGTTCACATTCCTTTAAATCGGCAGGTAAGTCAACCCATAATTGCATACCCTCCACGTTGGTACCATCATCGGTGAATGGCATTTCCGAGTGCACGATACCCTTACCGGCGGTCATGAATTGTAAATCACCTGGTGATAAGATACCTTGACTACCAGTGAAATCTTCATGAAGCATGTTCCCCTTCATCACCAAGGTGATGGTTTCTTGTCCTCTATGTGGGTGATCAGGGAACCCAGCATCCGGTGAAACGTTGAAGTGATCTAACATCAAGAATGGAGTGAAGTTTCTCATCCCCATGGTACCGATGGATCTTCTCACCTTGGCACCAGCACCTTCAGCTTGCTCCATGGCGTATAAAGTCTTTAATATGCTTCTAAATGAAACCATTTTTTTGTCTTGTTTAATAGTAGTAATAGTAGTAGTTTGTGACAATGTGTTATAAGTCAACTGTTTAATTGATGATAGAACAGATAATTTTCCTTTTTGAAAGGTCAAATTAAAACTAGGAAAACTGAAAGGTCTTTTATACAACAAATATCAAATAAAACAAAAGAACTGTTAAATTACTAAACTCTGACTTAAGTCATTACCTAAAAATTTGAAGTTTCTTTGTAAAACATTACAGTTCACGGAGTATATAAATAAGCTGAGTCAATGGTGACTAAAAAAAAGAAACGTCATGTGCGGCTTAATAAGTGTAAATTTTTTTTTTTGGTAGCACATAATAATTAAGATAAGAGAATATTTTTATATAGATTCTACATATAGTCATCCTCGGTATCGCCATCGATACACTGGTAAACGTCAATCACGGAAGTCTGGTTATAATTACTTGCCATCATCATTCTATGTGGGTGTAGTGTCAACGAATTGACATAACTGTTGCTTCTTGTAGACCCATTTAATGGATTCACAAACCCAGAATTACCAATGGTGGTAACCAATTCACCGCTAGTGCTGTACAAATCAATTTCCTTGGATGCGCATGCGATCAATGGAGAATGCTCATGAATCAACGCGGTAGTCATGGTCTTATCAAAGGCCTTGAATTTCAAGATTGGTTGATCCATTCTGATATCCCATAATTGCACAAGACCGTTAGATGACCCAGATATTAACTCTCTTAGACCACCTCTCTGCATGTGTACATTCTTGATCACAGATCTATCTGCAAACTCTGTAGGCTTCCAAAGTTTAACCATGGTATCCCTGGTATCCAGCCGTCTATCGTAAACTCTAATCGTACCATCTTGGAATCCACCCACGAGAATATTACCACTAACTTGGTCGGATGTCAACGAGGTGATCTGTGAGGTGGATCTCATAGGAATATCAGAAACACACTTCTCTCTAGGGGCATCCCAAATTCTGATCACCTTAACATCACCAGTCACCAGCAATGAACCACGACTCTGTTGCCATTCACTGATCAACCCAATAGATCTAGGAGTAAGTAATATATCTGTTAATGCTCTCCATGAGGAAATTAATTGGAATTGTGAAGTGTCATGGAAATTCTTGTAAATCTTGACAACACCATCACTGGAGCCACTTAACAACAAGGGAACATCATCCTCATTTAAAAACTTGATATCAGTGATCTTGGTACCGAACGGATTCCCATTTGAAAATCTAGATAGAAGATTTTGCTTCTTCCAATCAAACACTGTAATATTATCCTTTTCATCAGTAGAGACTAACCAATTTTCGAACTGGGTGAAATTCAATAACTTCGGTTGAGTTTTGTTATCCAATGTAGCAATGCAATTCTTCCATTCACCAGTCAGTGCTAACTCCTTCTGTGGTTGCGTCTCAGAGATGATCGCCTCGTTTCTGTTCCGTCTCCAAAGTCTCTTAATGTATTCTTCACTACCAGCTTCATCAGCTTCACTGCATCCAATTTGAGGTTCTTGGAAATATTCACAACTGTATTGGAAGAATTCACTTGTAAGTGGTAAGATAGGCTTTCCATTGGTTCTAGGTCTTGGATTGAATTTCGGAGTGGTTGGCTTAGATTCAACACCATATGCTAAAGTAGTTGGAGCAGAGCTTGACAATAAATTGAATTTACCAGAACTCAATGATTCATCGTTACCACCCTCAGTTAACCCCATACCCTTCAGCAAATTTTGCAGTGACATTTTAGAGAATAATCTATGAGAGAATGAAGAAGTTGATGCAGTCGACACCGACCGTAATTGATCTTTCTTGCTGAAATCTCTAGATGATGGAGGCACGTTCAAAGATTGTAATCTTCTTTGGTCATTAAACTTAGAATTACTATTGGCTATACCGCCATTCTTTCTTGTCGTGCCACCTTCACCACCAGAAAATGGTGGTCTCATACCTTGGCCATTACTCAATGGGTAACTTAATCTCTTTTGAAGCAAGTATTCCTCCATGGCAGTGACAACATCACCCAATTGACTTTCACCTAACTTCCATAGAATGTAATCCACAATTTGTTCAGCATAATCTCTGACTTCATCATGAGGATCTTCACTTAAGATTAACAATGCCTTCCACACAGAAGAGAAAATTGAACCATAAGCAGGTGAACTTCTTCTCACTTCATCAATAGCACCAGGGTTATCCACTAAGGTTATCTCCTCCTCCAATTGACTAAATGCACTCACCAAAAAGAATTGAATATATTTCAACACAAATCTGCTGAAAAAGCAAGCAACCTCTCTTCTAATTAGGGGTGATCCATCATTAATCAAGTTCAAAACTTCAATTGCAATTCTGATATCATGTTGACTTAACTCATCCTTTGAGTTTGCATATGTTTCGGAATCTTCTAATCCAGAGATGTAAATGATGTTACTGAAAACATCAATTATGGAGGCTCTAATTTCAGGAATAGGATCATTCACTAATTGAAGTAATTTCCCTGTCAGCTCGTGTCTCAAGAACGTGAACACTGCATCGGCATTATCCTTCAACAGTTCACTAATCAATAGAGCACTCCATTGTCTCAGTAATGGACTCTCTGATGTTTCAATATAAATAATACAGGTCTTCACCAGATCAACGGAGAAACACAATTTTTGACCAGGTTTATAATCTCTACAAAACATAGCTAGAATGAACGCACTCATAGCCTTTTGTTCATCAAAATTAACATCAGCAGTGTGATCATGCAACTCGCTATCATTTATACCATTCTGTAATGATGGTCTCACTTGGTTTGTCAAAATGATCACAAAATAAGTGTATCCTCTGTCCTTGCAGAGTTCTTGTTGTGCATTTTTGTAATCCACAGACATTATTCTAGCCCAAATGAAGGTCAATGCAGGTTTCAATTCTGGAGAGGGACTCTGCAAAAGTCTCAAGATGTAGGGAAAAATACCGATACTCAATGCTAAATAAACTGCCCATGGACCCAAATCCAAGAATCTCGAGAGTAAAATTAATGCTCTTAGTCTATGTGCTTGAGAAAGTAAAACTTGTAAGACAACTGGTAATTGTTGAGGTGGTTCCTTAGTAGATGATCCATATTGAAGCCAAATCTCAAATGCTGTTAAGTGTTGTTCAAAGAATGATGAATGTTGATAGTTCATGACTGATTGGTTAACAGCATTATTTTGTTGTGAGGTGCCACCATTAGCTGTGCCATTACTTCCAGTGGTACCATTGCCAGCACTGGCGCCACCGGCACCACCACTGCCGTTACCTTTATTGCCGGATGGCTGTCCACTCTGAGATCCAGGTTGACTGTTATTCTGTGATGGAGGTTCAGATGCTTGTAGAGATGGAATATCGTTCATGTCCTGTTCTGGGGTTTCCAATTTCTTGTTTTTCACTAGTTGAGACAGCACTTCATCGATGGCTAGTTCCCATGATTCCCACATTGGGTGATCATTGATGTCAGGCAATGGAGGATCAGAAATAGGGTGACACCCCACCATTGGCATAATCTTTTTAGCCAAGAGGAAATTTCTAAACAAGGCAGCCACCATTAGATCCTGTCTGAATAGTTTCTTGAATAAGGGTCTTGAAAGTGATGTCCAAGCGATTGTATCTGTTATAGCTGTGAAAATCCAATTCAGTTCACCCAGTGGTGTTCTTCTATCGGTCAATTTCCCCGGAATCACAATTTCTCCCTCCTTATTTTTCAATATGTCGTAGTATCCATTCTTGCTCAATGATGATGATAGTACAAACCATTTGATACTCATTTCAATTGGGGTTGTCAAGCAACATGTGAACAAGTCTGCTGGTAACACTGGATTCAAGGGAAGTATTTCATTGGATCTACACGCACCTAATTGAATGGACTCTATATATGCGGACACTGGAGATGGAGCATTCACGTCTCCTCTTTGGTTGGCCTCATCATCTATTCTCTTTTGGACAAATTTCTTGTTGTTCTCTATAACGTTACCTGCTGCCGACGTATCGATGACAAATATGCATGGTGCGCCAATCCAACTTTGTAAGTCATACAAACTGACGGGTATATATTGGGTATAACTTCTATTGAACACCCATATTTCACCACTCTGGGTAGGCTGTGGCACACCATGGCCATTGTAATGGAATAATATTCTCTCGTCTCTTGAATTACGACGTAGACTTTGGCATAGTCTTTTTAAGTCCTCCACTGATGGGTCCAATGATTGTTTATATTTGGTTCTAGATGAAATGGATTCATATGAGCTTTGAAGATTTTTCCCAATTGCCTGGAGGGCCTTTTTAGGGTCTGAGTAACTAGTTGGATTAACGAATGATTCTAACACCGGACAATCATGGGGTTTCTGAATGTCAGGGGGTGGAATTCCTAAATTCAAACACAACACTAATGCAGCCGTTGTGGTTTTCTTTTTATTAGATTGAGATTTCCAGTCTGGTATCTTGTGTTCTTCATCCTCCGGTGATGGATTGGCACTGGTGGTGTTTCTTTTCAAGTCCCAATGGGAATAATAATGGGACTGTAACACCTGAAGGTAATTCTGATTATTCAGAAGGCCATGTCTGAGTTCAGTAGCCATATTTTTCTTTCAATTACAGAGTAGTGAATCTCTTGGAAACGTTCTTGTAATAAAATAAATAGATAAATAAATAGAATAATGAATAATATGAGGATTGGTATAAAAGCAAACAGTTAAGTGATAAGTTATGGGTTTTAACCCAATTTGACAAAAATCTTGTTTCTCTGCGAAAAACCGAAAAAAATCAAAAAATCAATTTATGGGGCTCGAAATGATCACACTAGAAGAATTTATAATACATAACTATAATTTTTAATTAAAAGATAAGGGGGCATAAACGGAGTAAAGATAGAAGAAATAAAGTAAAAATAAAATGTTCCTTAAAAATAGGGGGCAGAAATTAGAATACATACAGAAAAAAAAAGATAGAAATAATAATAATAATAATAATAATAAAAGCATTTTTTTAAAGACGTTAGTCAAATACGACCACTTGATGGACTATCTGAACCAAGTTGAGGAGTAGTTGGTGTAGAAGCAGCATTATTACCCGCACTGGCAGTTCCAGCTCTGCTTCTACTTTTCTTGGTTTTATCCCAGAAATCTAATGAAGCAACAACATCATAACCACGTTCATCCTCATATGCATATAGAATCTCTTGTGATGATGAATGTAAGAATCTGATGTTTCCGGCCACGATGACTCTCAACAATTCACCAGACTCAACATGTCTAATCTCGATGAACCCATTATCAAAGGCAAGTAAGTATGGATACCACAAGGCAAATGCATGTGGGACACCTTCCCAATGGATGATCCACTTGGATCTAGATCTCCAACCATTATGGTTGATGAAGAAGGAGAATGATGAATACGAAAGCAAGAAATCATAATTGATTCTATCAATGCCTAACGGTTTCAAGCCTTCCTTACCAATGGCAAACTCTAAAGATGTATCAGCAGGGTCAAGTAATTGTTCCTTGACGTTATTATCCAATGAAACAATTTCAAACCCACGAGAGCAACCCACACAGAGTTTTGTTCTCAAGAAACTGATTGACACAGGTTCAGAATTGAATGTGACATCCTTATGTTCACTTTGGAACTTCTTCTTTTGTTTCTTTTGGTTGATTGGATCATTTGGTTCAAAGATTCTAATCAAATTAGAGGAGGACTTGGCACAGCATACAAGCATCCTACCTGAGCAGACACCAACCTTAAACAATGAAACGTGGGTCATCAATTCCTTACCTAACTTCGCATTCTTGGATGGATCACCACCTGCTGATAAAATATCAATTGGCCAGTATAGCAACTTTCTATCACACAAAGCTAACAAAATTTGGTATTCGCCAAGAATCTCGACTTGAATAATATTAATCTTACCAATAATCTTAATTGGCTTGGAGACTACTCTTGAGCCACCTTCGTTGACCTTGACGTCACTGACGTAAATACCGGCATCGGTACCATAAAGGAGTTTTCTACCACCATCAAATGGAACAACACAATTGATCTTATTATTAGAATCAAAGAACTTGGAACTCAATGGAGTCAAAGTGAAAACATCATTATCTTCAATCAACTTTCTAGTTTGGTCTTCCAATTTCTTGATCAACATTCTTTGTACAGCTGGGGTAGCATATAAAGTTAAATCGTACCCATTGCCACCCAAATATGTAAATGAAATTGGACATTTAGCAGAGGTTGAAGCCAATGGCAGGTTAGAGTTGAGTTGATCCTTCAGTAACAATGAAGATGTGGAACCTGTCAGAGAACCTGTGGATGCAGACTTCTTGATAAGTTTCAAAGATGGACTTTCCTCAGTCAATGAAACAAATAGTAAAGGTAATGGAATAGGTCTCTGGTAAACCCTATACACTTCTCTTTTATTGACAATTTTGATTCTGACAAACAATAAAGCGTGATCAAATAGGTAACATTGAACTTCACCTTGTTTCTCCTTTTCTTGATAATTCCGTTTCTTTAACACACAATGGTATAACAACTTACGGTTATCTGAGGTCAGTTTCAAATCAACTAATTCACCTGGTCTGAACACCAATTTTTGTTTCAATAAGAACAAGTTTAATCTATCAGAAGCCTTACCAGTTTCATAATTAATTCTGGTCAACATTTTTTGTAACATCTCCATGGCCTTATTCAAGTTATCATAATCCTTAGAAGCTGGATCAGTATGATCTCTGATACTCTTCAACAGTAATGGATATCTGGCTGGTCTAGATGTAGGTTTAGATAAATAAGAAGACACATCCAATCTTCTAGATTCAACTCTATTGGAGGTATCCTCAATGAATCTCACAAAGAATGGATTATGTCTCTTTTGTCTATCAAATTCATATCTACCCATAACTTGACCTGCACCATATCTGATGAATGGTTCAAATTTGGGAATAAATTCCAAGAATAAATCACCAATCTCTTTCACCACGGGTTGTTCATGTTGTCTCTTTGTTAAAGCATCAGCGAATCTAGAATTCACGTCCCAGATATCATTAATCCCATAAAACACAGTATTCACAAAATGTTCTCTCTCATTTTCCTTGATAATTTTAGTTTCAGATAATGGTCTAATCCAAAATTCTCTCAGATAATCTAAATCTTTAACGAAATCACGTTCAGAGTATATTGTTTCAAAAATACATTCTTGTCTTTTGATTTCATTCTTATCCAACGATTCCAATAGTTTATTAGAAACAGTCAATTGCCAGAATGCCTTTTGTTCTTCTTGAGCGCTCAATGAAATTCTTGAATCGGATCTAGCTAGGCCACCAGCCTTCATTCCAAGTCTAGCTTGTTGTTCTAATCTTCTGGGGCAGGCAATACTGTAACAAAGGTTATCTCTCGAACAAGTAGGAGAGTAACACTCTGTCAATAGTGTGAACACACCACACACTGGGATATCAGGTACTATTTGAGATGAAATAGAATTGTTATGATTATTGTTCATGTTAGGTGATGATACAGCAGGAGGTGATGCAGATCCATCATTCTCTGTGATCTCACTAGCCACAGAATTGTGTCTGTCAATGTATGATGGAGTTGTAGAATTGTAAGGGTTATACACTTCCTCAGCAAATTCATACACTTCATTATTGGAATCTCTCAATCTATGTTCATATGTGACATCGTGGAAGAACTTTTGAGCATCCAGGGATCTACCCAATAGCAATGCCAAATTTCTATCTGAAGTTCTAATAATTCTAGCTATAACGTCAACAGCTTCGGCACCGGTAAAAGCGTTTCTGTATTCCAATCCATTCTTATAACAAGATCCCAATTGCATCCGTTCTTTGAAAGCTCTAGCAACACGAGACAGCACTGCTGGGTACACGTATGGTTTTCTCATGGATGACGACACAATTGTCTTGGAACTATTAGAGGAGGACAACATGATTTTATCCTTATCAGCAGAGTGTCTCAAAGATGTAGAAGAGGCCACCCGTCTAGTAAGAGAAGACAAGGATCTAGATTTCTTAGGTGCATCCATTAGATGGATATCTTGCTTTTGAGGAATGACTCTGCCCGTGCTAGTCATAGTCTTACTGCTAGTAGAATGGTATTGTTGTAATTGTGATGATTGCTGTTGATATTGGAATTGTTGTTGTGGCTGAACTGTTGGTGATTTTTGGTAGTATCTTTGAGGGACAGCCTCTTGTGTAGCTATCGGAGGTAAAGACACAGTTCTCTTTTGGTTTCCCTGTAACATGATCCGTTGAGATGGTTGCTGTTGAGATGCGACTCTTTGGTTAACGTTAGCCGTAGGAACAGGCACGTTAGATCTGATCTGTTGTATTTGTTGTGCAGGTTGTTGTTGATTTGTTTGTGAATTTATCGTCAACTTATCCAGATCTGGTAGGCTTTGCTTTTGTTGTATAGGTTGTTGTTGTTGTTGTTGGCGTTGTTGTTGCTGTTGTGGTGGTTGCTGTTGTTGTTGATATGAAGGTGCGCCTGTGAACCCATGTTGAGGTTGGGCCGATCTCTGTTTCTGCTTCTGGAGTTGCTGGGGATGAGGTTGTAGTTGTTGTTGTTGTTGCTGCTGATTGCGGTTCAGAGCGACAGGGTCTAGAGAGGAATGGTTAGCATACTGAACTTGGTGTTGTTGTGGTAGTGTCTGATGAGTTGTTGGAACAGGGTATTGTTGGCGGTATGGGTGTGATGCTGATGACATGGAATGAGGCACGGACACACTTCTGATCTGTTGTTGTTGTTGAAATTGTTGGTGAGGAGGCGGCTGAGGGTGGCCTTGGAACTGTTGAGGATGTGGTTGCCCCTGGCGCAGAACCGGTTGTTGTTGCTGAAGCTGTTGTTGATACTGTTGCTGTTGATCCGGGATCCCAGAGGGGGATGCAGTTCTATTATTAGATGGTAATTGTTCGCTGAAGTATCTATGTTGTGGGGATGGATTGGGTTGCCCCTGACCTTGGAATCTTGTTTGAGGCAACGGTGGTATATTATTTAAGGATTGTTGTTGAGAGTTGTGGATGTATTGTTGCCTTAGATTTTCTGTTCTAGCTTGTTGTTGTTGTTGATGGTGTTGTTGTTGGTGCCGGAAGTTATATTGCTGTTGTTGTTGTTGTTGTTGTTGTTGTTGCTGATGAGACGGCGACACAAAGTGCAAGTCGTTACCTCCAGACTGGTGGTTCGACATGGCTTGTGAATGGATTATATTTGAGGGTGTAATTGAAGTTGAGAATTGAGCAGGGGGGTGGGGGTAAGACGACTCCAATAGGGGAGGAGGGGGAGGGAATTGGAAGGAGGTTTAGCAGAATAAAAAGGTGTATTTGTGTGTTAATACGTTCTTTTAAAAACTATTTAAAGAAACACACTCAGGAATTGAATATAGCAAGATAGAGCTAAAAAAAAACAAAGGGAATTAAGATATACACCCGATATAGGTTTGTGAAATAAGTTAAAAGTTATATTAAATACAATTTGTTTCCCTATTTTTAACCTGGCTGAAAATGAAAAAAACAGATTTTAGCTTGTGTCAGTGTGTCTCAAAAGAATTTTTTGTTGAGTGAGTGAGGAAAAATTAGAGAAACGGAGAGAGGCAGGGGCAGTAGCTAAGTGGTGGTGGGTAATAGGGTGGATAGGAATGGTTAGTGGAGGCAAATTAGTGGGTGGGGGTAGCTACTTTGAGTTGGTGAGGTTGGTGAAGTTGGCCAATGGGTAGTTGGGTGGAGTGTAGTTTACTCTAGAGATCGCCCGGTTGTGCTAAGCTGAGCTAAGCTTGAGTCGAGGAGACGTTTTACTAATAACTGATCATCGTTTATCCTACTTTGCTCTTTATGTTTCCCTCTTGTACTACTTCTGTTCCCCTGAAAATAGTGTCACAGTTGATTTGCTTAATCACATAAAACTTCGTTCTCGGAAGCATATCTAAGGTTTCAACCCCCGCATGGAGTTTGCAAACTGATCTTGTATTACATTATCGACCCCCCCCCCATCTATAGTACTGTTAAACGCATACGCTGACCCCTGTAAGTGGGTCCCTGTATTTATTTGATGATGATGTTGATAAATAATTTTAAATCTCTGATTCAGTTTCAGGATAAATCACCGGAAACAAGTCTCGGAAATAGTATGCCCAGCTTCTTTCTCCCGTGTTATTCCATACCCTTTTTTTAATGATACATCTCATAAGAACACTCGCCACCATAAATTCCGTATACACCGAGGGTGTGATCGAGCGAAGTAGAGTATAAATCGGTGTTCCTGGAATGCATAGGTGGTGCCCCCATTTTATGTATATATATATTTTTTTAGTACCTAGTCTTTCTGTTTCACAATGCAAGGGTTGACAAAAGCATATTAGTAATTATATCGGTCCCTTCTATTCTCTTTTCCTCTTCATTCATTTCAATGTCCCTTTTCTATTTCCTTCACCTTGTTCGTCTCCTCCTCCACCTTCTCCCTACGCAGCACACAATGAGCTAGGGGTTAAACCGCCGCCGCACTCGTTAAAATCAAGGCTTATACTAGAAACAACATAATTTACAAAGATCCAATGAATTTCGACCATTTCTCTTAACTAATCTATCATACTCTATCAATGAAGAGAACTCAGCAATATTGACAAACGGAAATGAAAAAAAATTGTATATATATAGGCTTATCAACGGCTATTGTTAAGTAGGTCCGGCAAAATACAATTTGATAGGTAACAGTTCAATGAAATTTTCGGAAACTTGACATTAAATTGATCACCAAGTAATTTAGCCACTTTAAACAACGTCAGAATAGTAGTGGGGAGATACGTTTCGGAATAATTCAAGAATCTGCAGGGTGGTGGTATCGTAAATTAGATATTATCCCATATTACTATTAATACTTGTAAATCATGAAAGAACGTATACCCAAGGTTCCATTAAGTTTTACTATATTTTAAAAATATTCTATCTCATAATAGTAACTAATGAACTATTCAGATGTATCAAGATATATCCTCCGTGTAAACTTCCCTGTAATCCATGATCCAACTATATCTAGTCAAATAAGTAACTATACTCTACTCTCTCTTAAGTGCACACCTCTACACCATAGTCGCTTCTCATTTTTTTCGTTTTTGAGACACCACACACATAAAGAAACAACTTAGCCAACACAGTATTCAACTACACTTTTGTTTATAACTATACTATACAATACTTACATAACACAATGCCAGCATATCATTCAACTTTCTTAGCTGAAGAATCACAGGACACTAGAGTGGTCGGTAATATGGCTGTTTTACCATTGAAGACTAAATTTAAAGGTCCAGCTTATCCATGTTCTCCTTCAGATTATGATATAATTGATGAAATTATTGATTTATTTAGAGCTAATTCATTTTTCAAGAACTTTGAAATTAAAGGTGCAGCAGATCGTACATTAATTTATGGTATTCTTTTCATATCTCAATGTTTAAACACTTTACATAATAATACTACAAAGAATGATGCCATTAGACAATTAACTAATCTATCATTAGATGATTTTAGTGTTCCAGGTGATGTTCGTTTCCCATTGAATTCTTTATATTTAGCTCCAGCAAATAAGAATGAAGAATTGTTATTGAGACAATATTTATCACAATTTAGACAAGAATTATCATCAAGATTAGTGGAAAGATTATATTCTGATTCCACTGATAAACCAAGCAAATACTGGTTATCATTCGCTAGAAAGAAATTCATGAACAAGAGTTTATAAACTTTATCCCCTTCTTTATATTAAATAAAATATAACTACGCTTTATGAAATAAATTGTAATTGTTTAAGCAGAAAAGTATGACACAAAAAAATATAATATATATATATAACTCCTAATAAATAAACCCATTTCTAAATAGTGTACACAGAACACTCACGATCTTCTAATTCACTGACAAATTCTTGAACAGCATCACTAGAAAAATCCCAACCTAAAAGAGAACTCAGTTTCAATGCTTTAAGTTTAGGTAATCTATCTTCATAGATAGCGATTGTCAAATCATCAGGGTGAATCTTAGATCCTTGACCCAATAATCCAGATGCATCAATGGTTAAAGTCTTCAATGGCCTATCATATTCCTCTAACACCGGTAACATGTCCTCATCGAATACCTCCTTAGAGATATATTCAATATTCATATATAAATAATTCAAATTCGGGCAATATAAGAAAACGGTATCCATAGAATTAGGTTTCAAACAGGGCATAGGATAAAAAATTGATAATCTTTTCAGATTCATTCCTATTCTCATTAATAAATCATTAATAGATTCCCCATCAATGTTAGGACAATGAGAGAATTCCATTGTAGTAATAGTATCAGGGAACCATGATCCAGTTAAAAAATCATTGGTGATTCCACCTTGAATTTTCAGATACCAAAGTGATTCAGGCCATTCAATTTCAAAATCTTCACAAATGATTGATGATCTAGGAAATGATAATTGTTCTAAATTTTTAGCATTCTTCACAGCATGGAAAAGTTCTTTCAAATTCACAGTCTCAGAGACTAATCTTAAATCTAAGACTTTCAACTTACTACAGAGTTTTAAACTGATCAAGGGGGAAATTCCAAAACTAGTCTGTGACGACACAAATACTTCTAAAGTAGGCGAAAACCGACGAAGTAATTTACTGACAAATGAATTCTTACCACATTGCACAGTCTGTGATAAATCCAAGATCTTCACAAAATTGGTAAACCGCTTTCTGTTAGCTGGAAGAGTAATCATATCCACAAACTTATTAAAATTCCGACTATTCAATTGAGGTGCTTCATAAAGTTTAGGTAAAAGCATAAAATAAGTAGCCTTACAAATCAATAGATGATTCATGCAAGTTGGGTTCTCCGTCCTTATTAAAACCTCGTAGATCAGTTCAAATGGTAACTTTAACCGTTTCTGTTTGTCATTGAATAACCCTTCATCAATGGGTAACACAGTGAGTCCATTCTTCAGAGCAATAGCAACTTTAAGTGTATCTATTTTTTGGAACTTAGAAATGGGCCATTGTTCGCCATACCATAGTTCATTGAGCTGTGGTTTTTGGTCTTCAGTTCCCTCTTGATCGGGTCCGTCTTCTTCAAAAGATTCAGGACGGTCATTGTCTGTCACGTCACTGGGCACTCCATAAACATATTTTTTGTAAAACAATCCACGAGTCTTTTTCGGTCTTCTTTTATTTGCCATGGAGTTTCTTCACACACAGGTGGTGATCTTGATGGAATCAGAAGGATTGTTAGTTATAAAGTGGAATAACATTGATAAGCATGGCAAAAAAAGTTCATACAAGTTTTCAAATCTCCTTGGTGAGCCACTCTGTCAATTTGTCCGTGCCAACTGTGATGATGTCTCTGATGAGTTGCAACCGTCTCCTGAATTGCTTGAGTCTGTCTATTACATGAATGGGTAAGACTGATTGCAGTATCAACTTGATATCTTTTTTGAGTACACTAGATAAATTTTGGGGATTATCTTTTTGTCGGAGCTTGATGATATTATCATTGAGTTGATTCATTAATGTCTTTTGAGATGCCTTGTAATTGATAAACTCAGTCTGTAATTTGTTAAACCTATCTCTGTTTTGCCTTTCAAATAATAGTTGCTGTTTAGCCAAACTGTATGAGTCTGATCTTGCTGCCTTGAAATGTTGACTTAGTTCATCGACTTTAAAATTGAGGTTACTCATTGATCGAGTGTTAGCTCGTGGAGTGGAATCAATTGGAGAGGAAATGGTGTTATGCAATTGTATTGCAGGTATTTTAATGTTGATGAAACTGAGTAAAATGAATTCTATAACCATGAATATTAGTTTCTTATTGTAGGCAAATAAAGAGCTAGATATCAATATAACAACAGTAGTATTCCAGAATCCCATTTTCATTTTAGTGAGAAACCTCTTGGATGAATCCAAGAATATAGATACTCTCTCCTTGAGTTCATCCAAATCAAGCGGTAACTCTATGTAATATATCACTACAAGGAACACTAATGTGCAAGTAACCATGGTATCGTAGCTGGAAACATCTGTGATCTTACTGAGCTGTTTCTTGATGTATCCCACTGTAATTGACGTGAGTACGGTAAGTGTTGCCTTGAAAAGAGGACCATTGAGGTTCATGAATCCATGTAAGAATTCATTATCTGCACCATGTGGTTCATCCATGATTGTCTCTTCATTGGTAGCATCTGTAGTTGTGGTATTGGGCTGATCCACGGGTGGTGAATCGTAGTTCAATGTTAAGATCTCATCAAACGTGGAGAACGTATCTGCCTCTATAGCGTTAATCTGTCTTAGAGTATTCTTGATTCTGTCTAGTTTAGAGCTGAATCTATCCATTTGGTTTGTGCTATAAAATACATTAGACAGGTTAGGTTATCCCTCTTGTTCTCTTTTAATTCCTTTAAACTCACGTGCTTAACTATAACAGGGTTTGTAACCCTCAAAACTTTCACGTGACTAAAATAATTACCTAATTGGGAAAAAGAAAATTTTTCAAAACTTGGCTCACACTGAGAGAGCTGTGTCTTGTGAAAAGAAAAAAAATTAGGGCCAAATTGGTTAACACCGTTTTCTTATTTCCTACTTAAAAAGATTATCAAATACACAATATATTACATTAACGATGGTTTTAGTTCAAGATTTATTAAACCCAACTGCTCAATCTGAAGCCCAAAAGCACAAATTGAAGGCCTTGGTTCAAGCTCCAAGATCATACTTCATGGATGTTAAGTGTCCAGGTTGTCTTCAAATCACTACCGTCTTCTCTCACGCACAAACTGCTGTCACTTGTGACTCATGTACTACTGTCTTGTGTGCTCCAACTGGTGGTAAGGCTAAACTTTCCGAAGGTTGTGCTTTCAGAAGAAAGTAAATCATTGAGGTTGTGCTTTCAGAAGAAAGTAAATCATTGGGTGGCAAAACGCAACCACATACGCATTCACACAATTTTACACAGTTTTTTCTCATGATATAAATTCAAATGTACCATATCTGCATTTACAACATCAAAACCCCTGCCAGAACTTGGGGTATCCACTATTCATCCATCAATCCTTCTCCCCTTAAAAATATACCACAACACAAAACATTACACAAAAGTGGATAGATCAACTCTCATTATTGTATAACGGTCCTGCTCATCTTCGACTGTGTGTGTCTCCATTTGTAAGATTCCTTCTAATACACCCCACCTGTCTAATTACACCGTTTTCTGGCATACCTTGTCACATATTTTTTCTTTCATCTTAGTATTTTTTTCACTTTTGGGTTCATATATTTCACTAATTATGAAACTATTATTTGGGAGTTGGTCTTTTCTTCTTTTTTATAGTTCTGCTTATGATTTGCTTAATATATTATTAGATTATTAAAAAATAAACGTTGTAAAACCAGTAAATTATGGAATCTCTCTTTAACTCCAGTATGTATTTCTCACTCCGCAAATAATGTCCGAGAGTTCTAACATGTATTTTTAAATCTTCTATATATGTATCTCCTTGTTTCCCGTAACGTATCACCACAAAGCCATTGATACCCCACCATGGAGTCTTCAACTATAGAAAATGTCAATAATTCAGTGGAGCTAATGGAAATCACAAATTCCCCCTGTTTAACTCCTCCAATTAACCCGAAACCGATAGTGCTGACTATGGCTGGCTCAGACCCTAGTGGTGGAGCAGGTTTCGAAGCAGACCTTAAAACGATCACATCATTGGATTGCTATGGAATAACATGCATAACATGCTTGACTATACAAAATAGCAGCCACGTTAAGGGGAAATTGTTGACGAAGCAATCAACAGTGGATGCCATCATGGAAACAAATTTTGATGATTTCGATACAATAAATGCTATCAAAATAGGTATGGCCACTCCAGCTATGGCACAGTGGTTTGCACAAAATGGAGACAAGTATTCTGGCAGGTTCCATCATCTAGTTGTGGACCCTATCATTAATTCCAGTTCTGGATTTAATTTAGCAAAATTGACTCTCATCAAGGATTGTATACGATCGGTGTATTACAGGGCCACTCTATTGACTCCAAATTATAATGAAGCATTAAAACTGTTAGATATATTGGGGTATAGTGATGAATTCGAAAATGAAACGGCCAGTTTGGATGTGTTTTCTAGGATAGCTGCATTTCTCACAACCAAATTACGATGTCGTGCTTTATTATTGAAGGGAGGACATCTCCCTGAATTGGAACCCCATATCACATACGAAACGTTGTATGATTCACTAGATGGGTCAACTACAGTTTATAAACATCATAAATTATCAAATCTTAAGAATACCCATGGTACAGGGTGTACTATGAGTTCAGCTATCGCTAGCTATTTAGCAAAGGGTGAAACTCTACAGATGGCAGTTAAATTAGGTGTGTTGTACGTTCATACAGCATTGATTAGTGCTGATGAAAGCATAGGCACTTCTGATGGACCACTGAACCATCTTTGGACTTTTGGAAAATAGTAGAAAAAAATCTCAAATTAAAAAGGGAGGACATTATAGTATATATATGCTAATTTTATAAACAAACCCAAAAGCATAAATGGTATAAATAGAAAGAAAAAATAATAAGTAGAGAGAAATGCAGATAAATAATGACGATAATAATAATAGTTACAAATTGGAATATAATAATGAATAATTAATTTCATGCTGTGTTTCTGACTTTGCAAGGCAACTTGTTGAATGTCTTTTGAAGAATTTCCTTAGTCTTAAATAAATTGGTAATTCTTAGACGTTCATTGCTCAAATGAGCATTATCAGATGATTGACCTGTAGGTAAATGGGCAGCCTCACAATTGAAGGTCTTCTCAAGGAATCTGATGGAAGGAATGGATCCACCCTCTCTAATGTACAATGGCTCAGTATCCCAGACATCTTGTAAGTTTTTGTAAAGAATCTTGTAAGCGGCGTTATTGATATCACCTAACCATGGCTCAGCTTCATGCACAATGCTGACTTTCATGTGGTTCTCCGTTTTCAATTTATCAAAGCAAGAGGTAATATATTCTGTGAGAGTTTGTTTGACTTGTTCAACATCCTGATTAGGCACAATTCTGATAGACAATGATGCGGTAGCAGATTGTGGGATGACAGTGGAGTTACCTGGTCCAGACACGTTAACCTTGTGGATAGTTAATGATGGGGATCTCCACTTGGTCAATAATTCGTCAATGTGGACACCTTCGACCTTCTTAAGGATTTGCTCATAAAGCTTCATCTCCTCACCAGTTGGTTCCTTCAGGGTGCTATAGAAATTAGGTAATCTGACTTTCCCCTCATCATCATTCAATTTTGAGAGAATGTTAATTAAATCAATAGTAGGTTCTCTGGATAACCCACCATCAACACCAGAATGTCTATCGGGTTTATCAGAGTATATCTCAACATTGGCAGCAATCACACCTCTCAATCCGTAATTCAAACATGGGACGTTTTCATCTAACCAATAAGAGTTACTCAATAGAACCCAATCAATTTCTCCAATGAGATCCTTATTTCTGAGAACAACATCTTGGAACCCAAATGAACCAGCCTCTTCTTCTCCCTCAATGAGGAATACCACATCACACTCTAGTAGACCCTGTCTTTGTAATTCGGAGACAGCGTACATGGATGCCAAGATTGGACCCTTGTTATCACTGGCACCTCTTCCATAGAGGTACCCATTGATGGGCGTCAACTTGAATGGATCAGTTCTCCAGGAATTATCATTTTCGCTCACCTCAATCACATCATAGTGGCCATACCAAAGAATTCTAGGGGTGCAACCTCCAGGTTTAGGCTTGTTGGCCTTGAACAAGGAGAGCACCACTGGGTTAGCATCTGGTACTGGTAATAATTGAGCCTTGCAGGCACCCAATTTTTTAGACAACAATCTCACGAAATTGGCACACTGTCTAGATTCTTCGACGTACAATTCAGGGTGTTTCGACACCGTCTTGTAACTCACCAGCTTGCCTAAAACTTCAACCATTTTGTCCAGACCACTTAAATCCAGTGTGTGTGTATTCGTGTCGATATCGCAATGGGAATCGAGCGAGTTGATACTCCATAGTGCCACGGTTTTATCTGTACCGGCAGTCACAAGAAATGGTTCACCGTTGATGTCAAACACTTTAACAGCCAAACAGGATTGATCCTTGTGAGTGGACCAACTTGAATTCACTTCACCTTTGAGTAACCATTTAGTGGCACCCTTCTTAGTAGTACCCTTGAATAAGAAATTGTTATATAAGGCCAAAGAATTAATGTCACCCTCATCTGAGTCAAATGACTTGATCAATTGGAATGTTGATAGGTCCCACACCTTGACACCACCATCTGTGAGCCCACAGTATAGAGTGACTTCATCCTGGCCCTTAGCTAGAGAAAGCACTGAATCCTCACAATCCAGAGACCGCAGTAGGTGAACTTTGTTTTCTGTGTTGATCCCCCATAGTTTAACTAGCCCATCACCACTAGCAGAGATCAACACATCATGGTATTCCTCTGGGATATTATCTGCCAGTGGGTGGTCCTGTTCATTGATATTAGTGATGGTTTCCATGGCGTAGACGTACCCGTAATGAGCGTAAGCGATGATGTTCTCTGAGGGGATTTCGATCAATCTACAATTTTCGCCAAAGTATTGATCAAAATCGTTTTCTTGGTCCGACAATGTAGATCCTTTATTATGTTGTTTCCCCTTGGAGTCAAAGAATTTGTCGAATCTATTATAGGGCATCGACGATGTATCTTTCTGTGTTGATGTCAATTCCAAGTGGACAAATGAGATGGATGCATTTTGCGCACCTATGAACACCATCTTGTTAGTTTCTATCCAAGCGATGGAGAAGATATCACCTATATCAATTAATGAGTAGATGACGTGGGATGGTTGGATTGCTGATTCTAATTCAGAAGCGAACTTAGCAATTTCCCATACCTTCACTAGGGAGTCCGAACCTCCACTAAACAAGAAGGTGCCACAAGTACTCACATTTAAACAGAGCACTGAACCGGAGTGAGCCTTGAACTCTGTTTTCAGTTGATAGTTTTCCAAGTCGAACACCAAAATGGTGGAGTCCTGGGTACCACAAAAGAGGAGTTTCTTCTTAGGAGAGCAAGCCACGCACACAATGGATTGATCGTGGGTCCATTTATGGAGAGATGGTTGCTGTAATGGGTTAGTCATTTTGGCGACAGAATTTAGAGATACTGAGTCTAGTAGTATCGGCGTTGTATCAGGGGTTGCCGATCTAGATGAGCAAGCTGTATTCTGTTGAAATGGAGCCAAGTTGGTGGAACTACTTCTCCTTGATCTGACTATAGGTAAGTGTCTCAATTCAGCTAAATCTCTTGGTAACACTGGAGATGAAGACAGAGTCGGATATTGATGGCCCATTGTTTGTTTTTTTTCAGTTTTTTTTTTCCCTGATGTTGTTGTTTTAGTTTATTGGAAAGGATCCACAATCACAATGGTGTTAAGAATGGCAGAGAAAAAGAGAGATAGAAAAAAAAAAGCAATAGAATTAAAAATTGAAAAAAGAATCACAAATGAATAATGGATTATATCCTTCTCTTTATAAGTTCTGATTAACTTTGTGCCAATATATTTGGTTAATTGTATGATATACAATTCAATATCTTTTCTATTCACAAGATGAGATAGGTTTATAAAACTGTGGCTTCTTTTTCGACAAAAAAAAATTTTTGTTTTTGATTAAGCCACGACTCTGGGGAAGACAATTAGTATTTGGGTTGGTGCTACCATTGCTTTTAGATCATTAAATATTGTTGATAAGTCTTCTCATTAGGAGATCCATACCTTCTCTGTATGGATTAATAACACAGGAAGGCAAAAACTAGATCAATCAAGTAACATATACTAAATACCTTGTAGAACTACTTTTCAAATATTACCATAAAGCCCTTTTTTGTTTCTTTGTGATAGTTAGCAGTACTCACAGATAACCTCAAGTACTCTTTTCAATGAACAGGACCCAGCTTTTTTTAATTGAAACCTGCTACTAACTAGCAGCTTGATGTGACTGAGACGTGTATGAGCCTCCGGTGAGTTTTTTACATAAAAGAATTAATACTTTTACGAGATGGATCGTTGGCTTAGATTTTCTATCCATTAGGGCATACTGTAGTTTTCAAAAAGGTTGTTAATTAACCACAACTGGAATTCCTAGGTATCTGTTTATGTTAGTTCGTAGTGTGTTGAAGGTAAAGAGTTTCTCCGTTGGTCTTATCAGGAGGTTAATACCACTGTTGTGGTACTTAATTAAGCTAGGCACACCTAAACACTAGTTGAACATTAAAATAACTTTTAATTAAATTTTAGTTGATGGGAAAAATGAAAAGTAAAGGGTAACCACAACCAAATTGGTTATTCATTTTAACCATTTTAATACTTTTTTAATTAAACCTAAATAAATGCACTCTAAATTTTGGTTATTTCCAATTTTAATATATTTTAAACCTTTATTATATTCAATTGAACCATATTTATTATTTAAAAATTAGTCACCATCTCTGATACTACTCAATGATGCACAAATCAGTCAAAAATCCATCAACTGCTCTTACTTAAAAATAAAAACATGACGTAAGCCAATACATAACACCCCACCAATATGGAGAAACCCGGAGAGACACCGGATAATTCGGACAGATAATATTCGAGCAATGCGATAATCAATGACAAACCGACGTCCAATAATTGCCCGTATGGCCAAGTTGGTAAGGCACCACACTAGTAATGTGGCGATCCTCGGTTCAACTCCGAGTGCAGGCATTTGTATCTTTATTTTTTTACTCTGTAATTCCTAAAGTGGCAAATTTTTTTTTTCACACTGACGATGAATTAAATCTGGAAATTATAATTAGAAGAACGTATACCTTTCTTAATCTCTTTTCCTTCAATTAATATATATATATATAATTACATACTCAATTGTGTTAATCTGTTTAAAACTTTAGTTGAAAGATTATTTAATTTAACAGTTTTTTATTCTACTACTAAGATTTCATTTTGAAAAAAAAAAGAACAGATTTTTCTATATACAATTATATTAAAAACTTATAATAACCACATAAGTTCATTAATATATATATAATTAGATTGATAAAACCACCCCCCCCAAAAAAATAAAAACTTTCCTTCTATATTAACCAAAAATCAAACACACAAAAGATTCTAATTAATTTGTATCTTTTGTTGTAATTTAACTCCTTTTTTTATAACAGGTTTTTATACATTATACATTTATACATCTTACATAATGTCCAACTTTGAAGACGACGAAAATTTGTTTGACGACATCTACGACGAGGAAGAAACTAAAGTTGAAACTAAAGTTGAATCTTCTGAACAACCTCAACCAGAGATTACTAAACCGGAAGATGCACCAAAGACTGAAAATGTAACTGAAACTAATGCTGCTCCAGATATTCCTAATGTACCATCCACGACAGATCAACAACCCAACATGGCTAGTTTATTCAATAATAGTGGACTATCACAAGATCAGAATGCACAACTTTTCTCCGCTTTACAGGCATTCCAACAACAACAACAACAACAGACTGGGGCTACGCCTCAAGGATTCCCACAGATGCCTCAATTCTCACAACAACAGGCAACTCCTGCTCCACCTCCTGCTCCTGTTCAGGCTGCTACCCCTGCTCCAGCTCAACCAGATAACTCCAACGTTGGTAAGATGTTCATTGGTGGGTTGAACTGGGAAACCACGGAAGAAGGTTTAAAAGAATATTTCAGTCAATTCGGTGTAGTCACCGAGTTAAATATCATGAGAGACACCAATACTGGTAGATCTAGAGGATTTGGATTTTTGACATTTGCCTCTAATGATAGCGTAGACAAAGTGGTTAATCAAACACAACATGTACTAGATGGGAAAATTATTGATCCAAAGAGAGCTATCGGTAGAGATGAACAAGAGAGATCAGGTAAAGTGTTCGTTGGTGGTGTGGCCGCAGATGTGACGCCTGCTGAATTCAAGGAATACTTTTCTCAATTTGGTACCATTGTGGATTCTCAATTGATGATCGATAAGGATACGGGTAAATCTAGAGGTTACGGATTTGTCACATACGAAGCTATGGATGCCGTCGATAGAGTCACACAGAATAAATATGTGATGTTCCATGGGAAACAAATGGAAATTAAGAAGGCTGAACCTAGAGCTGTTCATAATAGAAATGTCGCTGCACAACAACAATCACAAATGCAAATGCAAGGTGGAGGCGCCACTGGTGATCCACAACAAATGGCTATGAATCCAATGATGCAAATGAATGGTTACTACAACCAGGGTAACATGGCTCAATATTGGCAACAAATGCAACAAATGCAACAATACTGGATGCAAATGCAACAACAACAGCAACAACAGCAACAACAAGGTGATGGTGAGGGTGAAGATGGCAACAGTTCCTGGTCTCCTTCCACGGGTAGTAACAACATCCCAGTGGGGTCCGGTAATGGTAGCGGTGATTCATCAGAATACAACGGTTATAACAATAACCAGGGTAACGATGAAGATGACGTGGTGAACCCACAAGAGCAAAGTATCAAATTGCCATCGGGACCAAAAACGTTCAGAGAGAGACAATCTAATAATAACGGCGATGATTTCAACAACAGAGATAGATTCTCCAGAGGAAGAGGTGGTCCATACAGAGGTGGTAACCGTAGAGGTGGAAGAGGTGGTAGAGGAGGCAGAGGTGGTAGCCGTAGAGGCGGTGGTAGAGGAGGATTCCACCCTTATAACCGTGATAGAAACTGATTGAAAAAAAGTCCTGCTACCATATTAATTTTGTATATCTTTTATTAACCCGTTAGATGTCTGCCATTTTTCATTAACAAAAAATTTTTTTTTAAAAAAAATTTTAAATTTTTATTTAGTTATATCTTATAGTAAAAGTAAACCTTGATTTAAATATATATATATATATATATAAATATTTATACACAGATAATACAAACATGTCAAGCAGTGACGAAGAAGAATACGACATTGCCAACAGTTTAGGTTTAATCAATGGAGATCAATCTGATTCCGGAAGTGATGTGAATTCCGATGATGATGATGATCAAGGATTTGAAGTGCAAGATGAGATCTTATCATCCGATGATGAAAAGGAAGAACAACCTAAACCAAAGAAACAAAAACCAGTGAAGAAAATTAACCCAACTGTGTCAGCATTTCCAACATTAGAATTAAGTGATGATGAGGCAAATGATGATGATAAAGATTTAGAATATTTCACAACGATAAATCAACCAAATGCAAAGAAGGCCAAGGCAGGTACATTTGCCTCTTTTGGGCTATCCAAATTCATTCTCACAAATATAGCTAAGAAGGGATACAAACAACCAACCCCAATTCAAAGAAAGACTATCCCATTAATTGTGGCTAATAGAGATGTTGTCGGTATGGCTAGAACTGGTTCAGGTAAAACTGCTGCATTTTTATTACCATTAATTGAAAAATTGAAAACTCATGGTGCTAAAATGGGTACCCGTGCAGTTATTTTATCACCATCTAGAGAATTGGCATTACAAACTTATAGACAATTTAAGGAATTCGCTAGAGGATCAGATTTAAGATCATTATTGTTAATCGGTGGTGATTCTCTTGAAGATCAATTTGGTGCCATGATGAATAATCCTGATGTCATCATTGCTACTCCGGGGAGATTTCTTCATTTAAAAGTGGAAATGCAATTAGATTTGAAAACCGTGGAATACATAGTTTATGATGAAGCTGATAGATTATTTGAGATGGGGTTTGCTGAACAATTAAATGAATTATTAGCGTCATTACCACCAAAGCGTCAATCTTTATTGTTTTCTGCTACTTTACCTAGATCATTAGTGGATTTTGCCAAGGCAGGATTGAATAATCCCGTTTTAGTTAGATTAGATGCTGAATCTAAAATTTCTGATAATTTAGAATTAGCATTTATCACAACAAAGAGACAAGAAAGGGAGGCCAATCTTTTCTATTTAATCCAAGAAGTTATTAAGATCCCAACTGCTACTCCAGAACAATTACAAAAATTAGAGAATGCTAATAATCAAGCTGATTCATCTGATGATGATTTAAGTGATTCCGGAGACAAGAAAAAAAGAAGAAAACGGAAAACTTTTAAACATGATCGTATGCCCAAGGCTAATGAATTACCTACTGAACATTCCACTATTGTGTTTGTGCAGACTAAGCATCATGTTGAATATGTTTCATTATTACTTAGAGAAGCCGGATTTGCTACGGCTTATATTTATGGTTCATTAGATCAATATGCTAGAAAGAGACAATTATTGAATTTCCGTGGTGGATTATGTCCATTACTTGTGGTGACAGATGTCGCTGCTAGAGGTATCGATATTCCAGTGTTAGCTAATGTGATTAATTATTCATTACCATCATCATCTAAGATTTTCATTCATAGAGTGGGGAGAACTGCTAGAGCGGGGAATAAAGGTTGGGCTTATTCAATCTTGAATGAATCTGAATTACCATATTTATTAGATTTAGAAATTTTCCTTGGTAGAAAGATTTATTTAACTCCATTACAAGATAAGAAAGTTGAATTATTACAAAAGCGGTATGAAGAATCTCATGGATCTTTAGTGGGGTTTGTGGAACCAAGAGTGTCATTCACTGATAGATTAGTGCTAGGTTCTGCTCCTAGACCTGGTTTAGAAGCCATGCAAGATTTATATGAGACATTATTGAAACATAATTATGAATTAGGGATTTTGAAGGGAGTTGCTGAGAAGGGTGAAAAATTATATTTTAGAACTAGATCTGCTGCTTCCACTGAATCTTTAAGACGTTCCAAAGAAATTGTCAATGCTGGTTGGGATGAACAAAATTTATTATTTGGTAAGAATTTAGAACACGAGAAGGAAATCTTTTTAGCTAAATTACAGAATAGAAATAATAAGGAAACCGTTTTCGAATTTGGTAAGAAGGATGATTCAATGATGGATTTAATGAATAAGAGAAGACGTCAAATTGCACCAATTCAGAAAAGAGCTCAAGAGAGACGTGAATTATTACAAAGAGAGAGATTATTAGGATTAAATCATTCATTAGAAAGTGAAGTTTTGAAAAATGGTGATAATTCTGAAGTTGGATTTGGTATAGATGAGGAAGAATTGATGAATCAATTTGAAGATGGTGATGAAGCATTACAAAAGACTAAAACTAAGAATCGGAAAACTTTTAGAGATCCACAATATTTTCTTCCCCATTATGCTCCTGCATCTAGTATTCAAGATCAACAATTAGAATTAGATTCTGGATTCACCAATGCTGCTAATAATGCTACATTTGATATTGATGTTGATGATGATAAGATTCAAGTTCACAAGCAAACAGCTAAAGTTGTTTGGGATAGAAAGAAAGGTAATTATGTTAAAAATCAAGATGATAGAAAATATATCATTGGTGAATCTGGTCAAAAATTACCTGCCACTTATAGATCAGGTAAATTTGATGATTGGAAGCAACATCATAAAGTTAATTTCAAAGTTGGAGCTAGAGAGAGTGGAGCCACTGGTGGATTTAATGGTGGTGAAGAATTGCAAGGTAAAAAAATTAGAGGTAAATTTCAACATAGTAAAATTAGAGCTCCTAAATTACCTGATAAGGCTAGAGATGATTATCATACACAAGTTGCTAAAGTTAAAAAGGCTGTCGATAGTGGTGTTAATGTTAAAGGTTGGCAAAAAAGTGGTACAGGTCGTAATGAAGTTAGATCTACTGAAGATATTAGAAAAAGCAGAGAATTACAAGAAAAGCGGAAGGCCAAAAATGCTAGACCAAGTAAGAAGAAGAGAAAGTATTAGTTTAGTGTATAAATAAATTAGTATTTCATATATATATAAAATGGAAATCTGTATTCCGGGGATAAAAGAGGAGTAAATTAATAATGTATGTTCAAATTTGGTAGCACAAGTGTAAAGATGTTGGTTTTAATCTTATATTTAATCTACTTTACATTAATCCCCGGGATACAATAGTCCTAGATTGTGTGATATACACCCCTATTATTATACCCCTCCCCACATGTAAACCCCCTCTAATTCACCCCCCGTAAACCGGCGACCGACAATTTTGATGATTTCTCGGAATACTATTAGCAACTCCGATACTCCTCTTGTAGGACTCCTATGATTTCGGGGTGGAGGAGAAACAAATATTTTTAAATAGATCTTATTAAAGTGATAACGTAATAAGTGGTGAAAGTTATAATTTAAGTTCTTTTAGTATATACGGATTATCATTTTGTTTACTTATATATCATGTTACATTACATTCATTTTATATGTGTAAACTAGTAGTATGAGTATTATAACAAGAATAATTTACTAATATTGTGTTAACTGGGGCACCTCTATTTTGGACCCTTTTAACCCTGTAAACCTGACCCCCTATTATAAAATAGATATAAAATTTTTTTAATGATATCATTAAATTAACAAACTGTATAATTAAATAAAGAAGCCTAGCCCATACTTAAATGTTTAGACTTTCCTTATATCTACGGATAACCAGTATGTAACGTGCGCCATGGGGCAGTAAATGAGTAAGCAAATTAAAGTTTAAAATAAAATTTTTTCTCTCTTTTTAATATATGACTGTTTCATGATAAAAATACACACAACAAAACATACACATCCACTAATTTCTGTTTTTTTAATCTTGATTGCTATACAACTTTAATGTAAATTATATTCAATTTTCATTTTATAAATCGATATACTTCATGTAATCAATATATATATATATTAATATTAATATTCATAATATCAGTCAAAAACAATAATAATTACACGGGGTGCGCCCCGTATACCCCTCCCCTCACGCCCTTCTCCCCTCTTCTCCCCGGTGGATCCCCTCTCTCTCCCGGGGGGTGTCCTCAGGAGCCGACATCGAAATCTATATTACAGTGAATTGTGACGCTTAGCCGCACCCTCTTTATAGGACTCCGATTTAACTATGGTTTTTACCTTTCCGTGCGTGGTTTTAACTGATTTTTTTTTCAATTATATATATACATGGTATGATAACCTATTTAATGTTATTAACAATTAGTATTAACTGGGTACTAATAGATTTGATTAACTATAATTTTATTACTTAATTTTTACAAAACAACCTCTTCCCATACCACTACAGTCCTTAAATCAAAACTTTTTTTTTTCTCTCTCTATCTTCCCCTCTTCTAACCACCCCTATTGACATAAATATATATATATATATATATCAACTTCAACATCCATGGAATTTCAACTTAATTCACCTTTGGTGAATCAAAATAATAACTTGGCTAATCAACAACAACATTTTTTATTGAATACTTCAAATAATGAACCTCTAACATTAGATAAACAAACTTTTAAAGATAAAAAATCTATTAAACCTTGGCTTCAACAACAATTAATATCAAAGGGAATCAATATAGTCATTGAACGGTCAGATGATTCTAAAATTGTTTTCAAATGTAAAACCCATACAGGATTTGCAGCTAATAATCACCTTCAAAATAAAGTCAACAAGAGCCTCATATCCAAAGATTCAACTATGAGACGCCCAAAAAATACTTGCCCATTCAGAATTAGAGCTAATTATTCATTAAGAGCAAAACATTGGTCTATAGTGATAGTCAATGATCAACATAATCATCCAGTTTATCCACTTCGTACTCAAACAAATCTACCACCATCTTCTGCTACTACAACCACTTCCACTACCGCGTCTGCCACCCAGTCAAATAACAAACCTTTGCTTAATTATAAACCGACCCCTACAAACAAACTAACATTCGGTCCAACAAATTCTCTTCTAATGGCTGCTCAATCTATTAATAAAACAAATCCAAATACATCAACTACTCCACCTCAAGAACCACTCCCGAAATTTCAGCTACCGCTACCAAATTTTGTCACAAATCAAACCATCTTATCTTCTAACACTCTCCCACTCTCTACTCCTTCCACTACCACCACCACCACCACAACCGCTATTCCTCCCCCTCAACTCGTTAACACTGCACCTGCATCTTCTAACGAAGAATCATCAGTGTCTTCACCAGGTAATTATCAAGATGCATTCTCATCAACGACGCTACCTAAGAGACACCACTCTTCTTCATCCTCTAATGATGGATCTCCTCCTCCTTTAAAGTCATCCCTAATAAATCAACAACTACCAACCCCATCATCTTCATCTTCATCGGCTGTTGCATCTAATACTAATAAATTAAATTTACTTCATTTAAATATAAGTAATTTATTAGTTCATGTTACTTCATCTAATCTACCAGAATCTCAAAAGGAAGATACATTCAATAGAGTACTCAATGTTTTAAGAGATACATTGAATAAACCTACTCAAAATTCAGCTAATTCTCCAACTTCAATTGGTAGTCCTCAATTACAACATCAACAACCTTCCACTCAACCAAATAATTCAATTGGTTATTCATATGGAAATTATACTACAACTAATGCTACCAATAATACAACTAGAAAATCTGTTGATCAAAAAATTTCTCTGCCCTCATTGACTGCATCCTTACATACATCATTTCAACCAATTCGTTCGACTTCAGGTAATACTACATTAAATGGTGGTTCAGTTAATGGTAATGGTGCTACTAATTCATTCAGTCAATTTTATTTGTGATTATTATTATTATTATTATTATTATTATTATTATGTTTTTATTTATTATTATTATTATTTGCTAAAAAGAATTTTTTTTTTGTTTGTTTAAATACCCCTACTTCTCCCTCTTTCAGGTCTTTTTTTTTTGATTATTTATTTCTCTTGCTTTTCTCTATTACTTTTATATTTCTATTATTTTTTCATATTATTGCTTTCTTTTAATTTTATACTAACTGGTTTCTGTCGATATTAAATTATTCATTAAACTACAACTGTAATATGAACTAATATATTTTGGCTAACAATGGTGATTCATACATGGTTAGATAAGGAATTTCGAAAATACAAACACTATTAATACATTAAAAGATAAAAACAAAATAAAGAAGGCAAATGCAAAAACACACATATAGAAAAAGCAGTAATAATAATAAAGAATAAGACTAAGACATAAGGAATTGAAAAAAAAAACATGTATAACTTTTAACACAATTTTAGAAAGATCAATTTCTAAACACATTTTTACAATCTAAACAAACATAAAACAACACCATACTGGTATCTTTTCTTCTTTGTTGAGATTGGAAAAAAACACAATCCTTATTTTCACAATTTGGACAAGTCTTATCAGATCTAGGCAATGTTGGATCAGATCCAATATCTTCCACAACACCAGCTGTTTCACCTATATTTGTTATCAATTCATGTCTATACACTCTTGGAGAATCTGCTAATTCTGAATATGAACAATTTCTGCATTGATAAAGTAATCTTTTATTAACTTTATCTTCCTTTGGATAAAGCATGTTATTGCTAATAGAGGGGGAAAAATTGACTAGTTAGTAAAATAGAACTGAGGAGATCTTTTTTTCCTTTTAATCTTATTAAACATACCATTCAGCACAGAATCTGAAAGACATTGATAAATATAATCTCTAAATATAAATAACTCTGTAATACCAAATAAACTAGTATTACCACTCTCTTGACTTGTTTCAACGACCAAAAAAATGTTTGAAAAATAATATATTATACGGCATAACTGACATGTACCATTATTATGCTTAGAGAACTGTGTACACCACAGTTATGCTCATTTTCTTCAAGTTTTTTTTTTTTCAACGAAACTGAAAAGAGAGAAAAGAGAAAAATGGGTTTACCAACTAACCCCTTGTTCGATTACTTATATCTATTAATATTTCCTATAATCTACTTAACAACAATGTCAGCTATAGTCAGACAATCATCTAGATCCATCCTTAGGTTATCTACTAGAAGGTATGTCTCATTGATCAAACTTATTTCAAACAGGAGATTTCATTGTCTTGAACTGATTTCTTTGAAGAAGAAAAAGAAGACTTGGTTGGGTATATACACTATTTTCCCATAAAATTCATTAAAAAATCGAAACCAAATGAATATTCATCTCTAATTTTTCTCCTACTTCCTCTCCTATATATAAACTAAAAAAAAATACTAACAACCCCTCCCTTCTATACAGAGTCATCCCAACTACTCTCACAAGATTCAACTCCACTGCTGCTGCCACCGAGGCTGCTCCAGTTGACCCAAAGATCTCCGCCATCGTTGACTCCATTTCCAAATTGACATTACTAGAGACTTCTTCTTTAATTAAAGAATTAAAGACTCAATTGAACATCCCAGACATTGCATTCCCAGTCGCTGGTGCCGCTGCTCCAGGTGCCGCTGCCGGTGCTGGTGCCGCTGAAGCTGCTGAAGAAGTCAAGGAAGAAGTTCAAGAAAAGACCATTTTCAACATTAAGTTAGAATCATTTGATGCTAAATCTAAGCCAAAGATCATTAAAGAAGTTAAGGCCTTATTAGGATTATCTCTTGTTGAATCTAAGAAATTCGTCGAAGCTGCTCCAAAGGTGTTAAAGGAGAATGTTGCCAAGGATGAAGCTGAAAAGATTAAGACTACTTTGGAAGGTCTAGGTGGTAAGGTTTCCCTAGAGTAAGCCTTCCTAAATCCACAATGTTAAGATTTTTGATTATCTCTTATCTCTTTCTTTCTTACTTGTACATATATACATATAATAACATATTACAATAATAAAACACAAATTTTATTTTTTTATATTATACTAGTAAAGAGCTAATATCCATAATTGTTGTTATAAACGTCAATATATGGATTCACATTGGAGGTATCAGTTAATTGAGAATTGGTGTACCTGTGAGCATAGGGGAACATTAGTTGACCGGGAGCAGTGGCAGAAGCCTGCTGATACTGTGGAGTAGTCCTCAAATGAGGAGTACTGATGTAGTTCATTTGTGATTGTGGAGGCCCAGGTGTAGCTAATAGTGCTAGAGGATGCCCATTTTGAATCTGTGGGATACTGATGGATCCAATAATTTGTTGATCTTGGGTAGGAGGAGGTGCTAAATTAAATCTCATAGAACTAGATCTGTCTAATTGTTGCGGTTGTTGTTGTTGTTGTATAAATGGATCAGCCTGTGATATTGTTCTATATGGAGAACAATTCGATCTAGCTCTAGATGGAGCTCTAGAACTTGGAGTTGCATTTAATAATTTTGAGAAAGATCTAATAGTGGACGCTATTTGGATATCAGTTTCGGAATCTTCAAATTCATCATTTACTGGTTGTGATGTTGATGTTGATGATGGGTCCATATTGGTGGTTGTAGATATTGACGACATCACACTTATTAAATTGTTAACAACAGTTTGCATCTCATTGTATATTTCTCTATCATTAATCAATGTGGTCCCCCCATAATCCGATTTGAATAATGTGAAAAGGGTAGTTATTAAATTACTGAGTGATTTGCGTTTCAAGAAATTCACAGGCATTTCATCAACCGATTTCAATAGTTCTTGTTCTAAATTAAGAAAATGTTGAATATCTTGATGTTTAGACTTAATTCTCCTTGAACTTGATTTATTTTCCTCATTTGCAGTCCTAACTTTGAGTGGACTACTCTCAGCAACATCTAAGGTGCCCGGAGAGGTCACTCTCACTGTTTCTTTGCTGATTTCATCTAATTGATTCATATTATTATCCAAAAACGATGAGGTCGCTGACGATTGGGCTTCGGGCGATTGTTGTGTAGGAGACGACGACTGAGGGAAATTGAATTTCCCAGAGTGCCTTGGTCTCTGTCTATGTGATCGAAGACCGCTGAACATGTTGTGTGTGCAGTGTGAACTGTGATCGATAACAAAAGATATATATAAGTTAAATGTAAACAAAGAAAGCCTTTTTGGAACTAAGGCCCGCTAAATCGCGTTAAAAATTTTTTATTGGTAATATAGGATCAAAGATATTGATATTGTTAGGGGAGTAGAAGAGGTAGAGATGAAGTAAAGTAGTAACCATAGAACTAATGAAGGAAGAATAAGAAGAAAAAGGAGAACAAACTAAAAAAAAAGAATCGTCAGGGAAGAATTACTACATAAGTCAATTTGTAGAATCTGAATTATACTAATAGTAAGGAGAAGAGAAGAAATCAAAAAAAAAAAAAAAACACACAAAGTAAACAAAATCAAGAACAGGTAAAACGTAACAAGCGGAATAATAGGGGGGATAAGAATAAGAAGAAGGAGAAGAATAATAACAATAAAAAAAAAACTAGGTTAGAAATCAGTAAAGTAACTGACATACGGATCATCACCAGCGACACCGTAATCGGAAACTTCTTCAGGATAATGATCAAATAAAGATGAATCACCGACACCGGCAGTGATAGGTGGCTCATATGGTGTCTCAATGTCCTTTAATAAGAGTTTTTCCCAGACAACTTCACTAAACCATGGATGGTTTCTGATATCTGCTGGACCATTTTGTAAATTACCTAATCTTCTAGTTAAATCGGCTGTTATTAACTTAGTTAACAAATCCACAACATCTGGGTGGAAATGTGAAGGATAATGCACTTTACCAGCTAAAATCTTTTCATAAGTCTTCATTGGTGTTTGATCATAGAATGGAGTGTAACCGGCCAACATTTCAAATATCAAAATACCTAGAGACCACCAATCGACTGACTTGTTGTATGGCTTTGTAGTGATCAMTTCTGGAGCTATGTAATCGGGAGTACCACACAACGTCCAAGTCACAGTTTCCACTTCCTTGGCAAACCCAAAATCGGTCACCTTAATGTGTCCGTTTCTGTCTAGAAGAATATTTTCTGGTTTCAAATCTCTGTAGATGATGTTATGAGAATGTAAATATTCCAATGCTAGGGTAACCTCTGCTGCATAGAATTTAGCGACAGGGTTAGGAAATCTTTGTGATTTTCTAAGTAAAGAGAACAATTCACCACCTTCAATGTAATCCATCACCATGAACAAGTTTTTAGAATCTTGGTAGGTCCCCCACATTCTAATTAAGAATGGGTGTTCCACCAATTTTAACATTCTTCTTTCATCATTTGTGTGTTCCACTTGTTTCATTCTTATAACTTGAGCCTTCTTCAACACTTTTATAGCGTAATATCTATTGTTGTGGACCGATCTCACCAAATGGACTCTACCGAAGGATCCTGTACCTAAGGTTCTCATTATTTGGAAATCTCTTAGAGAATATTTTCCCTTAGAGACAGTTGATCTTTGAGGTAAAAGAGATCCACCAGTGACTCTTTGTAATTGTTGGAAGTTAGGTTGAATTATGGCTTGATAAGATGGCATGTGTTGTAAGATAGCCAATTGTTGTTGTTGATCTGGGGTAGGTTGATTCAATGGGACACCATCGTTACCTAAAGTGGCACCGGTAGCTAAGTCAACTGGGACATTACCCGCGTTAGCCAAGTCTGTATTTAGGGCAGCTGTAGTATTATGCAAGATTTGTTCCTGGGAGTATTGCTGTTGATGAACAGCAGGAGCAGCCTGTTGAGTTTGAGGTAAATATGGTTGCTGAGGTGTGGTCATATTATTATTTGAGGAAGTTGCAGATAGATCTGATGAATTATTACTATTGTTATCGATTTGACTTTTGTCTTTGATATGGAGTTTTTGAAGTAACTTAGAACGCATTAACTGGCAATTGAGTGGACAGAAGGGGGGTGATAATAAAAATGTAGGAGATTGAGAAACAAAACTTTAACAAAAAAAAAAATAAGAACAGCAACAAAACACAATGGAGGGGAGTAGGATGTGATAAGAAACTGGGAATTGAATGTTGTTTGTCTCTAGAATAAAGGATGCAAAAGGGATAGTAAGAAGAGAGATGGTTAACAGTTAAGTTTTTTTATATAAATTATGATTTTTTTTTAAAAAATTATAGGTAGGGGAGGTTAGCAATGGAAGTTTGAATAAAGGTAGTCAATGTCAAAAATTGATTTTTTTTATTTTATTTGTTTCTCCAAAGGATTTAGATCAAATTGAAAAAGGGAGGGAGGAGAGTATCTTATATCAGAAGAATTGAGTAGAGACACTTGTTAATCAATTGAGTTATCAAATGGATGAATGAGGCACAGACAATCTTTTTAATAGGGTAATAAAAAAAGGTGACCGTATTAACGATTTGATCAATTTAAAGAGGGTAGTTGAGTATAAGTAAATAAAAAGAAAAAAGGATTGGTCAAATATCAATTACAAGAATGATTGTATATAGAGACCGATGAAGTTAACAAATTCAATTGAAAAATTGAAAAGAGTAAAAAGAAAGACAGCAAGAGGTAAAAGGGAAAGGAGATTTAATAAGACAAGGCATTCAAAGAAAGATGTATATTGCTGCTTCATCTGTACACCAGTTATAATATTAGAAAGCCGAGATTTGTGTAGAGCACTACCACATAATAGATATTGATAGACGCGTCGATTATTCAATTTATCGTCGCGTCTTTTTTTAAAATTTTTTTTTTCAGTTTATTCGAAAAAAAAAAAAGTTTTTTTTTGACAAAATTGATCAATGGAAAACTGGAAGAAGTCTATATAAACAGATAGCTATACACTTCTATATTAATATTAACAATGTCAGAAGAAGATATCCTTATTAAATTGTCTTCAAGTGAGAAGGAAATCGCTAAGAAATATGATTTGACTAAGAAATTTATTCCATTCTTAGATCGTCCATTGGTGTACCCATTAATTGAACATTTAGAATCAGTTTATGATCAATCTGAGACTGATCAATGGGAATATGATTTACTAAAGGATACATATATGCTTAAATTTATTAAACAGAAATACTCTGCCCTACATTCAGGTTCCACTGATTATCCAAAAGATTTATTAGAAAAGGAAAAATTCGTTAATGAAGAATTATTAAAACTGAATGAAGAAACTAGAAAGACACTGGAAATTTTATCATCAAAGGAAGTGCAAGAATCCCTTAAACAAGATAAATCTTATAATAGAGAATTCTTAGCTTCTAAACATGGTATCAATGATGCTAGAATTTATCAATTATATGAATTTGGTAAATTTCAATATAACAGAGGTGACTACGTTATGGCATCCGATTTATTATCAAACTTTAGATTACTATCAGTCAATCAAGAACAAAATTTGTCTGCCACTTGGGGTAAACTTTCATCAGATATTATCACATTCTCATGGGTTGAAGCCTTGAATGAATTTAATAAATTAAGAGAGATCATCGATAACAGAAACTTTGAAGGTTCCACCTTGGACCAATTAAACAAGAGAACCTGGTTGATCCATTTCTCTTTGTTTATCTTCTTCGGTATTGAAAATCCAGCTACTCCATCAATGTATATCAAGAAAACTATCGAGGGTGCCACCACTGAAGGTTCCTCTGCTGCTACAACTGAAAAAGTTGTCCGTGCTAATAACACTGGATTGGATAACCTCATTGACTTGTTCTTCTCTTCATCATATTTATCCACAATTCAAGCTTCTAGTCCTTGGATCTTGAGATATTTGACTGTTGCCATACTTCATAACTCTTCTTTCAAGAAATTGAAGGATCTCATTAGAGCCGTCTCCATCGAATCATATGAGTACTCTGATCCATTCACTAAGTTAATCGAATCTCTTTTGGTGACTTTTGAATTTGAAAAATTACCTGAAATCCTAACTGAGATTAAGGCATTGACTAAGTCCGATTTCTTCATCTCTCAATTGAACACAGACCTAATCATTGAAAACGCTCAAGTGTTAATCTTGACTACTTTATCTAAGGTTAACTCTAATTTGTCTGTGAAGGATTTACAAACTTACTTGAACTTTGAATCAACCTCTGCATTGAAGGAATTCCTCGAAAAGAAAAACTTCCAAGTGGATGAAGATGAAAATGTTGTTTCTAAGAGACAAGAAGCTAACTCTGTTTACTTCCAAATTTATGAAAAGACTAAGGCATTCAACTTCAAGACTAACCAAAACTTGAATAACGCCTTCAACATTAATAAACAGGAAGCTTAAACTAGTACTCCTTTTACACAGACGTATACCTTTACTTTATATATAACCTGATCTACTCTCCTCCTCCCCCTCCCCCTTCTCTTTATCTTTGTTCTTCCATCTTTAATTAGATTAGAAATTTTTTGTTATGTGGCTTTCTTAAAAAAAAAACCAATTCTTGTACGTAAGTTAAATTGATATTAAAAGTATATTTACAGGTGTATATGGTGGTATATATAGACAAAATAGATCTCAGTTTTCTCTAGGAATAATCACATAATCATCAAAATGTCTATGGAACCCATTTCTATTACTCTTCATTCTTGGTAGATTTTCATAACTCTTTTCTTCAGTGAAGAATCTTTCTTTACAAGTCTCCACGGCATCTCTGAATTCTTGTTCACCATTTTCTCTGAATAATAATAAATCTTTAACATTCTTAGCAGTCAATTTATCTAATGGTAATCCTTGCTTTTCTAATCTAGCCACAATTTTGGCAGTCATCCAGAATTTCATTTCTCTTGTACTAGAATCCACTAATTCAATGATAACTTGTGGAGCGTTGTCACCTATTCTATTCTCTAATTTGAGGATTCTAGTGTACCCCCCATTTCTCTTAGAATATCTTTGAGTCAAATCGTTTAACATCTTAGGCACAGTGATATCTGGATTATATAATTCACCACGGAGAGTTTCCTTGATCTGTAGGAGTGCCGTTCTATCTTGTAAATTGGTATTCTTAGTCTTAGTGATCAAATTCTCTATCAACCCTTGGGTTAACTTAGCCTTAGCCTTTGTAGTAGTAACAGATTCATATTGAATCAATGAAGATGCTAAGTTTCTTAGCGTGTGTCTTAGCATCTTATGATTTCTACCTAACGTCATCTTTAGAAGTGTATGTATATGATTATAGATTAAGATAGCACAAGTAGGAACCACTACTAATCGTCGAAAAGTGAAAAAAAAAGTTGAAAAAAATAAGACACTGAGAGAGGGACACAGTGCTGCGTAACCGCGTAGTTGAGAAATTGAGAAAAGGATATTAGACAGACAGAGAGATACTTGTATAGGTTTATTCCTTGTAATAAGTATAACTAAACATATACAATGGCAGGAAGAACTCATGGATTTTTAGGTGGAATACTGTTAGTGTCATCTTTGACTTATTTCACTCAACAACAATTTAAATATAATCAACAAACAATAAATAAATCTGTTCACGAATCTATTGAATCATTAGATCTTCAGAGAACTCCAGTGGAACACAAATCAAATGTTACAGAATTACAAATTAAAACTATTTCAGAATCTGCTAAGGATATCTGGAATCATGAAATCATCAAGGGTGTCAATTGGTTGTATTCCTTGAATTTTAATGAAGCCTTAGATACCACCTTCAATAAATTATTCAAATAGACATTTATTTTTTTTTTGTTTATTACCACCTTATGTTTTATATTTATAATATACAGAAAAGAAAAATAGAATTTTCACGTTTTTTATTATTATTAGAGTGTATACATATAGATAAGCTGTATTCATTTCTTTTTCTTTGTAGTAGAACCATGATGGAATCCACCAATTTTATCAAATTCTGTTTGCACATCTCTATCATGTAAGAAGGCCACTACTCTACCAATGATACTACCCAAGAGAGCTAAAAACACTTGAATGAATCCTAAACTTCTTGGATTGAATCCTAAACTGAAACTAGCTAGCACCCAAGTAATGAAATCAGTAAACACGTACTGTTCTCCGTGGTCTAACCCTTTTAAAACAATATCACAACAATCATCAACAGGAATTGGTTTACTAGGACCTTCAATCACCTTGGTAATATGAGGTTTAGTGAGTTCTTCCTCTTCATATCCTTCACTAGCGAAATTCCCCGGGAATAATGTATGCACTTTAATCTTGTAAGGTTTCAACTCTTGTCTTAAAGTGTCACCCAATGCCTTAATAGCAGATTTCATAGGAGAATAATGAGAGTACCCAACCAAAGGATAGAATGCCACCGTTGATGAACAAACAACTATGTGTCTCAAGGAAGTTGGCTCTCCACCGGCGGTTACCAAGTATTGTCCCAAGGCATGCAAGAAATACACAGTAGTCTTATAATTAATATCAATCCCCTGATCTATCAATTGTGGAGTCAATTTGAGGAAGAATTCAGGGTGTGATGTACCAGCCAAGCAAAATAAAATATCTGGAACCAAATTGTTAGTTTGCAAGTATTCCACCACTTTAGTGTTCTCCTCGTATATTGATAAATCTGCACTGATGTAATCGACTAATTGAGATTCGTGGATCTTCGTTCTACTAATTTCTTTCACGTTGTGTGATAATTTCATCTTATTTCTAGCAACAAGTAAAACGCTAGCACCACGCGTAACGAGTTTCTTAGCTAAGGAGAATCCTAACCCTTGTGAGGCCCCCGTGATCACAACAAGTTTACCATCTACTGGGAATTTATCCTTTCCAAATAACATAATATGTGAAGTAATAATTTATGTATGATTATAAATGAAAAGAAACATATAAATAAACACTAAAAAGTAAGTTTTGCTCTGGTTTAACTAAAAATCTCAAAAAATCTCAAAAAAAAATCAAAGAAGCCCCGATGGCCATAATATCAATAATCCATTAATCAATGAACTTCTTCAGGGTGCTACCACCTCTTATTAGTTTCCCCTCCTTTAGTATATCCTCCTGCAATTCAGGATTGTAACCACATAGGAACATCCATTCGAAGACGACAAAATATGGGGCTAACACTAAAGGTTGCACAAGATTCTCTAACACAGCAGGTGATTTCTTTTCGAATTTTAAATGGGTACCCACCTGAACGGCCCATCCAATGATTTGAATCACGGTAGACACCACAATCACCGTTGTTCTATCGTAATGGTCTTGTAAGACAAATCCGAACCATACATTAAGTATCATCAAGGGAACAGCGATGGCGGAAGCAACGGGAGACAATGCGATATAATAGATAGAGTATAACACCGTCCCCACCACAGAAAATGAGATACCCGTATATGGAACAGGGATATACATTAGCACATTATGGATCATGGAATAGATCACGGGGATGAATACTAAATGTGCAACAATGTTTGCCTTATCCAAGTGGTAAGCCTTATATAATGCCAATTGATGTTTTAAATTGAATAATAGCTTCAATTGCAAATAGAATGATGCATCATCTGCATCTAGATCAACCATGGTTATAGTGTAAAACAGTGGTAACCGAGATGAAACACAGTGTAGTAAATGGAATGTTTGTGAAATGAAATGATTTTTTTTGTTTTGCGGAGTCAGAAAGCAAAAAAAAAACATAAAAATCTAGCAAGGCCATTGGGGTTTGTTGTGTTTTGATTGCTGTTTTTGTAGTAATATTATTATACACAACGTCATGTCCACCATTGAAGAATTACAAAAGGAAGTTCAGGAATTGAAGGCATTAGTGCAAAAGCAATCTAAGATTATCGCTAACACTGGTCAACAATTATTACAATTACAAGTTAGACAAACATCTAAAGATTTAAATAAGATTGAAATCCCAAGTTTAACTGCAGCTAAACCTAATCCAGCACCAGTGAGTATTGACACTAGTGAATTTGCTACTAATGATGATATCATTCAATTAGTTGGTGAATTACAAGGTCAATTGTTGATTCTTGAACAAAGATCAATTGATAGAACTTTGAATTCCACATTGAAAAATGATGAAGATACTATTTTCCAGATCTTAAATTCAGATGGTGATAAACCTGATCCAAAAGTTTTCCCATTGACTATTAAAGAATTTAAAACATTATCAAATGAAGATGTTATCAAACTTTGTAATTTCTATGAATTGTTGCCACCTAATTATCAAGATGAAGCTAAATTACAAGCATTCATTGATGGGAAAATTGAATCACCTAATGTGGCATCAGAGGAATACAAAATGTCTTTAGATGATTACTCCACTAAGAGTTTAACTGAATTTTACAACAAGTTGGCTAATTACTTAGGATTGAGCATTAAACGTTGATTATATATATATATCTATATATCAAATATTGAAAATGTCTTTATAACTCGAGTAAATGTATTTATGCAAGTCAGTAGTTTGCATAGATCTACCATACTCCGCGAATGCTTTCTTAGCAGACAGTTTAGCCAGGGATGACCCACCGTAACAGGCTAGTAATTTGATTTCCTCATCTGATAAGATAGGCTTCAATTTAGCCCCCGGCCAAATTTGTTCCTTCTTATAAGCGTGTAACCCCCATGCCAATAAAGTAGATATCAACCCGGTTAATGAATCTCCCTGGCCACCGACTCTCTTACTTGAACCCTCATCATCATTGATTAAATGAGTACCTTTAAACACTATGAGGTCTTGAGCACCCTTGTGGAACACTATACAGTTCATGTATTCAGACAGTTTCTGCACTCTAGTGAGAAGATCAGGTTCGGTATCACCCTTGAAGACGACATCGTAGATCCTCTTGAATTCTATCAGATTTGGTGTCAGTATAGCATTAGAGTAATTCTTGATTAAATCTGGTTTCAAGTGTAAAAGATATAGAGCATCGGCATCTAAAATCACGGGTAAGTTCCGCTTTTGAATTTCCTTAAGAATCAATTCCAAACTTTGTAACATCAGTTTATCTCTACCAAATCCGGGACCCACAACGACTACCTGCACAGAATCCAAAATTGTGGTAACCTTAGGTAACACTTCACTCTTGAGGAATTCCAATGGGGTGGCCCCCCTTGAATTCAATTTTTGATTATAAAAAGTTGAGTCTCTTAAGTATGGATGCACCATTAAATCTGGTGAATACGATTTAATCACTGGTGATGCATTGAGTTCACAGATGACGTGAGTCAAATCACAACCTAATTGAGCACTAGCATGAGCAGAGAAGAAGGGCGCACCCGTGTAGTCCTCACAACCTCCGATGATGACGATCTTACCACATTGACCCTTGTAATAACTTGGAAGAAGTGGTGGAATGAACTTCTTAATTAATTGAATGAGTTCTGGTTTAGTTTTTGTGGATAACATGGTTAGTGATAGTGGCAATAAGAGATACTATAAGAGAGTAATATCATCATCACTTGATTTCTTATTCTTTATAAAAATTTCAAACTGGGGAAAACACGGCGTGTCACGTGATAAAACACGGAACGGTGACGTTTTGGGGTTCGGGAGGAGTTTGTTAAGGTGTAAATTACGTTAAGAAGTAGATCAGGGGGTAGTTAGTGAGTTAATGGATTATGGGAAGGATAATTGAGTTGAACCAAAGTAACGTTGCATTAGAAACTGGATAAAGACAATCGGTGGTTGCTACTATTTGAATAGATGAAATTTACTATAACACGATTATAAAACACTAGCCAAGACACCAAGACGGGATCCATGACGTATTAGAACCCCATAATGATATCAATAGTGTTTCCCCCTATAATATATAACACAGGGTTATACCATAAATATCATTCGGAGACCCACAATTACTTCAATTGGATAATCTCTCAACCGGGGAAGGTACAGCCATGATACTGACTAAGATTATTAATGCCACTAATGTTCGGCTCATGTACTGTCCCCCAATACATGATAGACGTATTATACACATATATATATATATACAGACACATTTGCTAATCATTCTCACCACAACCACCACAGTAACTCTGTCTCACTCCCCCCACATTCCTGCCCCCAGTATCTACCCAATTAAAACTGCTCTCCCGCTCTAGCTCCGTGTGCTCACCACAGTTTTTTTTTTTGTCAATTTCGTTGTTCTTTTCTTAACTTGGCTTTCTTTCTATTCTATTTCTTTTTTCCTTTTTAAATGAACTCAATTCCTATATTTTCAATTGTTAATTCTTCTTCCAGAATGTCATTTGCCTCTTCTTTCTTAAGATCTGCTACTAGACCTAAATTCTTATTACCTGCCTTAGCTGCCGCTGGTTCTGCTTACTATTTCTCCACATCTAATATGGTTCAAAACGCCCCAAAGGCCGCTCTAACTGGTGATTTCGTTGATTTCAAGTTATCCGCCGTCAAGGATTTATCTAAGGATACTAAATTACTCACTTTCGATTTTGGTTCCCCAGATGAAGTTTCCGGGTTAATCACTGCCTCTTTAGTGCTTACCAAATTTGTCACTGAAAAGGGTTCCAATGTTATCAGACCTTACACTCCAGTCTCTGACCCAGAAAAGCAAGGTTCATTCGATTTATTAGTCAAGAAGTATGACGGTGGTAAGATGGGTACCCACATTTTTGACTTAAAGAAGGGTGACAACTTATCCTTCAAGGGTCCAATCACCAAGTGGAAATACGAAACTAACTCTTATGAATCTCTTTCCTTAATTGGTGGTGGTACCGGTATCACTCCATTATATCAATTGATCAGTCACATTGCTGCTGATCCAAAGGATAAGACTAAGGTTACTTTACTTTACGGTTCTAAATCACCAGCTGATATCTTATTGAAGCCAGAATTGGATGCAATTGTCGCTAAGAATCCAGATCAATTCAAGATTCAATATTTTGTTGACTCTGCTGATAGTGATAAATCATTCAAGGGTACCGTTGGTTACATTGATAAGTCAGTTTTAGAAACTTTACCTGGTCCATCTGCTAAGAATCACGTTTTCATTTGTGGTCCACCACCTTTATATAAGGCCATCTCTGGTGCCAAGGTTTCTCCAACTGATCAAGGTGAAGTCACTGGTTTATTAGCTGATTTAGGTTATGACAAGACTCAAGTGTTCAAGTTTTAAACAATTTAAACTGTTAGTCTTTTTTTAATGCCTTAGTTTCTCTAAATTTAAGAGATAAATGATATTCAGTTTTTCCTTCACGTTTATTTTTTTTTTTCATTGTGATTATACATACGTTTTTACACTATCCCCAAAATATACTATATGAAAATTAACCAAACATTTTAAAAGACAAAAGACATTTTCAAAATTTAAAATTTTTAAAAAATAGTAAAAGAAAAGTAATTGGTAAAATAAAACCCTAAAGATAAAAGAAAAGACAGAAAAGATATATATAAAAAAAAAAACCCATTTTTATATCTAATTTTTTTTTTTTCAATTTTTTTTTGTTTTGTGTTTTGTAAATTGTACTTGATATGGTATAATATAATGTGATATAGTAAAGTTTATGTATTTTTGTAATTCCCAAATTCTAATTGTTTGTATAGTTATGTCCATTATTCTAATCATGTTGTTTACACATCCAAATTCTAGTTTTATAAATTCTAAATAATTCCTTAACTAAATCCCTAAAATCAATTCTGCAATTTGAATTATAATAAAATGTTAATTTCCGTCTATCCCATTGATATTCTGAATCTGTAATAATCATATTTAATTCATGTGATTTAACTTTTAATTGGCAAACATTTTTTGATTTTTCTTCATCTGATTTTTTCAAAAGTAATTGAGCAACTTCATTTGGATAAGCAAATCTGACAACTGGTTTAGGGAAATGTAATGCAGGATGGGTAGTAGCACCAGGTGTATTAGATTTATCTGATTCTTGATTTAATGCAGATTGTTGATCTTGAAATTGTTTTAATTTTAAAACTCTAGCCTCCTCCAGGGTTACATTTAATTTAACAACTTTCCCTAAATCTCTACCTCTATCAGCTTCAACGATAATTAAATCACCTAATTTTAAATTATGCATCATTTGTTGATGATCTTGTGAAATGTAGAAAACATCTAATCTACCATTTTTAAAGCAAGCTAAAATTAATTGTACACCTTGATCACCTGAATTAGCAGGAAACATTGGTAATTGATCATTATTCAAATGATGAAGTAAAGTCAATAAATCTAATGATTGTTCATTTGGGCAAGTAAAATATGAATCGGCTTCTTTATATGCTAACAGATATTGTTCTTGGTAATTTAATAATTGTAAATTATTAAATTGGTTAAGTAATCTTTGATCATTTTTATTTTCAAATGCAGCTCTAGCGTAATCTAAATTAGTAGCAGGTAATACATTAGCTGGATTATATTGAGGGATGGTTGTGGTAGTAGTGGTGATAGGAGGAACATCATAAGAATACCGTCTAAGAGAATTTAAATCAGCCAACGGTGGTGACCCCCAACTAGAGGACCCTTTAGATCCAGTTGGAGAAAGTTGAGATGGCATTGAAATAACTGGAGAACAAGATGAACCAGCTGATGATCTTCTATCAGAGTTAGCAGACCAAATGTTAGAACCGATTAATGAAGTTGGAGTAGTTGTTGCGATATCTGCGATATATGAAGCCCGTCTCGGGGTAAATTCATTAGAGTGGTTATTCCAAGCACCTATATTAGAAGCCAATGCTAAATTTTGAGATAATGGGGAAAGTGGATTGACTCTATCATCTGGGTTCCCCCATAATTGATTATTAATTTCAAATGGATTTGATTGATTCATAGTTGAAGAATTGCGATGACCTATATTTGAGATTTTGCCACCGGTATTATTTTCATTATTCTCAGTGGTATTTTGAGAATCAGTAGTTGAACCAAACATTAGATTAAATTGGAGTTGTTGATTATTATTTGTATCGGATGTTAATTGATTATTGAATTGATAGATTCCTTGTATTGTCATGAGTAAAAGTAAAGTGTTTAGTTAAAGGGAAAGGGGAAAGGGGAAACGGGAAAGGGGGAGTTGAAGGAATAGTTAGATATTGAGAATAGTGATATAGTTATAGTAATTAATGAAGCAAGTATTAAAGTAATATTTCTTAAATTAAAATAGTTTAATAATTTAAATAGTTAATTAACATAAAATAACAAGTTAAAGTCAAGTTAAAATGAATATAAATAAAGTAACAGGAGACATAAAAATTACAAAAAATTACAAAAAATTAGCTGTGTGGAGAGACACAATTAAAGAGGGTGATGAGATGAGCCTCGGTTATATAATATAAATTAAATTAAATGGTCATTATTATGTATAATGTATAGATATATGTATATAGTATATATAGTATATAAGTGACTAGTATAGTATTACTAGTTATTTTAATACCCCACTATTGGATACTCCACTTTTCATCGGATTCCTATTAAATTTATAATTTTTATTCGCTATTTTAAATAATTGAAGTTAAAATTCTTTTATTAGTTGAATTTGAAATTGATTTTTGATCATTTTCTTTATCATTTAATCTAATCATTAATTTAATTGGTTTTGGTTTATTTAAATTATTTAATTGTTGTAATTCATTAATTAAATTTTCCTTTTTAATTATTAAATTTTGATATTGTTGTTTTAAATTATTAAATTTATTAATTTGTTTATTCAATTTTAATTTAATTTTGAATAAATCATTTTCAAATTTTAATTGTTTCTTTAATTCATCACATTCTAATTGTTTAATCTGTAATTGTTGTTTTAAATTATTTGTTTCTTGGAAATCATTAATTGAATTAATTAATTCATTAACCCATTCAGGTTTATCATCATCAATTTTAGTTTTTTGTAATCCTTCAATTATTTTTAATTGATCCATTATATTATTAAATTTATTATCATTTATAGATGAATCATTTATTGTCTTAGTATCAATACATCGTTCATCGTTATCTAATTCATCTATTAATTGTTGTAATTTGATTAAACTAGTCTTACTCTCTAATCCAATCACCGATAATTTATCAATGATAACTTTAAATTGTTGTTCATAATTAGAATCCGTTGACGTAATAGTAGTCAATGGAGTCTCCTTATTCAATTTATCATTCAACATGGTGACAGCTTTTTCATTTGAAATAAATCTAAATTTTAAATCTGTCATCATTTTTTTAACATCAGTTAATTCTTCAGTTAATTTCATCGTCATAGTCATAGGTAACGGTTTAGGACCATTCTTAACATCAGTCATGGTGATTGTATATATTTTTATATAGATAATAAATACTAAAATAACCAAAACAAACATAAACCGTGAATTTGTAAACAAAAACATTAATTTTATCGCTTCTTTTAAAAATTTTTTTTTACTATTCAATATTAGATCAACTAAATGTATATATATTATTCAAAAAAAGCGGTGTAGTATAAAAACTATGTAATTCAAAGAACTGAAAAGAAATAAGAGAAAAGCAAGAGATGACATTAAAAAAAAGGCGGATGCGGAGGCGGAGTTGGAATTGTAAGGTAATAAAAGATCATTACAACTTCTTTCTGTGAGTTTCCCATTCTTCCTCAGTGACTTCCATCTCAGACCAAGTATTATGAACATATGTATCTAAATCTTTCAACATCTTAAATGCTTCTTCCTTATCAAATGGTTTACCAGATTCACAGGCTGTCTCAAATTTAGTCTTCAATGCATCAGCTCTAGCCTTAATGATATCCATTCTGTAACCAATCCATTCTGGGTAAAAAGTGTCATGAACTGTACCAAAATTAACTTCTGGTTTAACAGTAGACAAAACTGATCCATCAAATGCATGTGGATCCTTAGCTCTATATGATGAAACACAAGTAATTCTTTCAGTGTAACCAACTGGTTGAGAAGCTAAATGTTCTAAAATTCTACCTTGTAAAACGGTAGCCTTACCTAAGGCTGGACCTTCAACTGAAATGATTTCTCCAGATGGAGTCTTAATAAGAGTTTCACCACCAATCATGTTACTAGTGTCTGACATCATCAAAACACACACAAATGGATAAGAATCGTTGTGCCATCCAACAATAGCTGGAACATCAGCATCATACTTGTTAGTCATTGATGATCTTCTTCTAGCAGAAACTCTTTCATTGGCAGCTTCATCTTCAGATTTCATACCAATATTAATATGACCAACTTCATAATCCATAATCAATTCTAATTCAACACCAGCCATGGCAGAAACAGCAGCGACAGATTCAGGGTGACTCCAAGCAGCATACAAAAATGGACAAGCAGCCTTAGCGTGACCTCTTAAACAACAATCTAATCCTGTTGATGAATTCCATGAAATTCTAGCATACTTATCGAAGACTTCCTTTCTTAAAATCTCGGCTCTCATGATTTCGATAGCTTCAGGAGTGAACAATGGGAAAGGAGCAGAAACACCAATCTTAGAAATTTGCTTTGGTGAAGTAGCCCCCAATTCTTCCATGGTTGTTCTCTTAACAGTTTGTAAATGTTCTGGCTTGAATGCTAAATGTTTAGCTGGATCAAATTTGACATCCAAATTAACATTAGATAAAGTGTCTAAAATTGGTTTAATTTGAGAGTTATATTTGCTATCATCGACTAATTTGTGTAAGTTACCACCTTCCACGATGGATATTAAATCAACGGAAGCCATTTTTTTTTTTTAAAGTTAGTTCTAGTTTTAGTTTAGTTATTCTATACTTTTAAAAGAACAAGATTATGTAGATGAGATGAGATTAAAATCAGGGAGAATCGAGGGTGTTTATATAACCAAATATCAATGGCAATCGATATAAGATGAACTCGATCTATTAATCGATCGTTATCAATAGATAAGAACAAAAACGGTGAAACGCACCTTTACAGAGTGAGTCTCAGCGGAATTTCCCACTGCATTAAGAATTTATCACCGCCAACGGGTAATCTCGGTGGAGTTATTCAAAAAAAAAAAAAAAAATTGAAACCAGTTTTATTTAATTCAATAAACTATATATAACAAGTATACCAGTTAAGATCGATATCTACGAAATCATTAATATAACAAGAAATAACGATCTCGTTTAGATCAAATAACGAGAAAAAGAATAAACGGATTTCTTCTCGAATAGCGGGACCAGCCCCTAAATTAGAATAATTTAATCGCAAAAAAACTTTGATCTACTTAGTCTAGTTGACAGTTTATCGATCTGATCAATTGTTAATACTATAGATCGGTAATTTCAACTAATGAAGTTCTAGAACATATCGGTCAAACTAATTATTTTAACCCCATGGTGGAGTTCACGATAAAATGCGTACATTCATCTCGGTTAATAATATACAATTTTGGGATCAAGCGAGCAATTCCGCTTCACACGATCAATCTATTAAATAAATTTTAATTTTCCAACTATATATATAACTACAAATGCCCATCAACTAAGTATATTTTATCGGATGGCGGATTTGCTCGTTATAGAGTTAAATACTTTATGATATTTTTTGATGGAATTTTCTAACTAAATTTGTTAATTGAATTCTCTTTAGAAATGATTTATTCCGAACCCTTTAACTTCTGTATTAACTAATACACATAAAATGGATATATCGTATCTAAGGCATACACATTAATATGTTGTTAAAAATGATGTTCAGATACAAAAGAGTAGCTGATCAAATTAATCAGTAACTGTTCTAATCAATTGAGCAACCCTCTATCTATCTATCTATGATATCACCAAAAGTGAAAATAGAAAGAAAAAAATTACTCCGAGACGGGGAATTGAACCCCGGTCTCCCGCGTGACAAGCGAGAATTCTAGCCACTAAACTATCTCGGATTTTGATGCGTGAAATTTCTGATCCTCGATCTTCCGAAATTAACTTAGCTTACGTAAGCTGTTATTTTTATATTATTTGGGTCTTTTAAATTCCTATTATTTGCTTTATCTTGTCTTATAAATCTTAACCTTTAATTCTAAAATCAATCTAGTGTTCTACTATAAATATATGAACAGATAATCTATTTTATTCAATAATTTATACATAAATTATCCGACTTATAATCACTATTATGAGTTTGGAGTACTTGTTTCCCTAATAACTGTTCAATAATGGAAGTTAACATCGAAACTACCCTGTGTATACACTGTGGATTCAAAATTAATATCTGGAAATCACTTTTCAAACATATTATCTAACTGTGTAACCATATTATGTCCAAAGAATCACATTTCCATTTTGTTTTATCCACTGTTGCATTAGTGCTTTGTACACCTTCACTTCTGTATACCGTAAACCCACCACATACACTAGTTAATCACTAATCAGAGCACTACTATTAATTGTATTCACTGTGCACAGTGGAAACTATGCAATTGCTCAGATCCTAACGAATTTCTAAAAAGTTGATCTGTGACTCACTTACTTTTTTTTTTTTATCACCATTCATAAGTATATATCTCTTAAAATGTGTTGATGATTAACCATAGTTATAATATTGTTTAGTTGTACTACAACCGTTATATAAATACATATCAATTGATATACTAGTCAGTAGCCATCTTCGTTAAACGTCCAGATTCTATCCAACGTCTAGCAGCTATTCCAACCAAACTGTCGTTAAAATCACCAACAATGGGGATTACAGTCCCATCAGCCAATTCGAATGAACCCCTCAGGTCAACCGCAATTTCGGCCCAGGGGGTAACGTATTCACCTATAGGTAATGTCCAATTTCTGAACCTCCACATTGATGGAAAGCTCTCGTCATCGTCTATGTATTGTTGGGGAATACTGTCATAATCATACGCCAATTGGACCCCAGAAAGTTCTATGAAAATTATCGGTTGTGCTGGCAATCCACCATCAGCGTAAGCCCTGTCCGTAACATCAATAAGTTCGATAACTGCTTGTTGCCACTCCTCCCTTTCTAAATATGTAGCATTTGTAGGTAAACAAGTTGAATAATCTAACAGGCCTATTAAGGCACAGACACTTATTAATTTGGTAAGGTAAAGCATACTTTTCTCCAACCTAATTTCCGATTTTAATTAATAACTATTGAAATGTAAGTCACAGTTAATATTCTGATTCTACACGATAAGACATAATAAACACAAAAAAATAAAGAAAGATTTTGATTTCCTTTTATAATCAAAAAAGATCGAAAAGTCCAGGATGTCCCTCGCTGCCAAACCATTCCAAAATGTTTACAGTGAGTTGTGCTCTATCAATTCCAAATATCAAGTAGATAAGAACACAATGAGTTCACCAGTTTCAGATGCACATTCACTGGTTATCAGTGGGATCCAGAGTTATGTCTCTATAACCTAACTAACAAAAGTTGGAAATAGTTTTCATTTTTCTAAAAGAAATTAATTTTCATTGGAAGCCGTTGTGGAAACCGTTCAAGGAAAAAAAAACCAAAGGGTGACAGTGTTATTGAAAAACTATTATTGATTTACTGGGCACCGTGTAACTCAAATCTATCTAGGACAGTAACTTTCTTGATGGATTTCATCTTTCTGGGAACCGAATTGATACTATTGCATCGTTGATGGTATCATTGCAGCCATTATACAATTATTTTAATTTACTAGGGCTATATTCTAAGAGTCTATCTTAATTTTTTTCATTTATATTCAGAATTTCTATGAGGATTCTTTTGAAAAAAAGTAATTTGTAATGAAACCAAATTAAACCACCCACCAAAAAAGTATTACATAATAATTACATAAGAAACAGAGAAATATTACATAAGATTGCAGATTCATTTGGACAATGAAAAAGTTCTAATCCAATAATTGGGCGTGTGGCGCAGTTGGTAGCGCGTTCGCTTAGCATGCGAAAGGTCTTGGGTTCAATTCCCAACTCGTCCATTTCTTTTTTTTTTTGAATTTTATTTGTTTGTTGGAGTTCTCTTTAACTATCTATATTTTTAATAAGTACTAGTTTTACACAAAGAAATTAATAAAGTATATATATAATTTTATATTTTGGGGGAGAGGGTACAGCGGGATAAAAACACAAAGAATGGAAGACTTTTTTCAAAAAAAAAATAGAGTGACAAAGTGTATAAAGAGTAAGCAAGTAAGAGTGATTGATTGAAATCTTTTAGGATGTTAATTTTTTGAATGAAACGAGATAAAACCAAATAGAAGGGGGGGGGAATGAAATAGCAGCAAAGATAAATGAAGTAAGGAACAGAGAAAAAAATAAAGAGCACGCAAGTTTTCCCCCATTTTTAATTTTTCAATTGAAAACCAAGTATAATAACATATATTTTTTGTATTGAAGTTATTATTGTTAAAAGGACAGAGATATAATGTACAATTGGGATAGAAGAATCAAGACATCTCTTCATCATCTTCAAGATCAGAATCGGCATCCAAATAATCGTCATATCTACAAGCGGTGCAACCACCGTCATTGTAGAAACTCACAGATGAAGTCGGCGTCATAACGTTATCGTAACCATTTCTCATATAATTTTCCACTTCACAAGATGGAGAATTAGAGATATCCACCACACGTCTTGGAGGAGCCACTGGAGTTGGCGTAGAAGATGAATATGATGAGCACGATCCAGTGTCGAACCCATCATTACCTATGTAAAGAGTGTAACCATCAATACCATGATTCAAGTTATTGATATCAAAAGTTGATTTCTTTTCAATGATTCTTTGCATCACATTATTGTCACCGAGGAAGGTTCTGATATTACCTATTGGGGTGAATTGAATGAAGCCTCCCTCTGGGTGATGAAATTTGGCGTATTCATCCAAATTAATATTTTGCAGAGTGAGATCATTCACTGGGACTGATTGCATAGTGTGATGGTGGTGTTTGCTGTGTTGTTGAGAGAAGTTTTGCTTTGTTTTTTTGAATTGTTGTTCAGAGTCGGAATTTCTTCTCTTAGATCTGGCGGGGCACGGTGAACTCAATCTCGAGCCGCGGTCACCTGAAGGTGGAGTAGGCAACATATTGAGATGTTGTTGATGCTGCACCAAGGTTGGCGAGCAATTATTAGAGATATGATGATTGAAAGTCATTGTGTGGAATCGTATGTGTGAATGAAAAAAAAAGTGTGGGGGTAGGGAAGGTATGAGAAAGGGGAAAAAGTGAAAGATAAATGCGGTTATTAGTGAAAGAAAAGAATTAAATCAGATAAGAAAAGAGAGTAATAGAATGTGGTAGTATTAGTGATAATAATAATGATGACACTGTGATATGTGGATAGTGAAATATGTTTTTCAGATAGGAAGAACACGAAAGAGCACGCGATGGGTCAAACGGGAACGGGGATCTCTTTTATATTGGCAAGAGAAAATATTATAAAATTGAAAGAATGAAAAATGAAATTCAGAAATGAGAGAGTATTGGATAATTATAACGAATAATAATATTTATATATATATATATATGAATATTTAAGGAAAGAAAAGAAAGAAGAAAGAAGAAGAAGAAAAAGAAGAAGAAAGAGAAAAGAAAAAAAAAATTTGAAAAAGAAGCAGAAGAATAATTTTATTAAGTAGATTAATATACTATAACTATGGCGGGTTCAGAGAAGTTGATTAGATGTGTGTTATTATTTCCTAAATAGGAAGGTAAAATGAATTAGATTATTATAAATTACCCTCGTTTTATAAATTCTAATTTTTGTTTCCATCTTTCCGTTGGAAATTATTAGGTAACCCAAAATATTATGTAATCAATTCGGTTTTATTGTTATAGACACTACCACTTATTTATTTGTTAAGCGGAACGGAGATTGATTGATCAATCCGTGTGGCTGGCTACCCTGATTGAATATACATAGAATTCACTAGTATTCCATACGAAACAGCTTTCAATTCACCAATAGCCAGTTATACTAGTAGATTGGAACTTATTAAGTGATGATAATTGAAATGTTCCATAAATTGGGTGCCAGGTGTAATTCGGCGGTTCTTCGGTATGCTGCCCTTTCTTTTTGAAGCAACACTGTTATTTTCCGAGGACTGGGCTATGGCACATTTGGAGAATTTCGAAATACTTACCAGCCTGCCTGGGAGAGCAATTGCATATACATATATCTGATACTTGTTTTGAAGTTTGTGTGTTCATTTACCACCTGTATGAGATCAGGAAGGGAGGCTTCATTGGGCTCAAACGTGAAAAGTGTAAGTCATTACCTCAGAACTATATCATACCTCTGTTTGTAACCCTTGTGTTATTAATTATTGACCGGATATATACATACAATAACTACAATGAAATTCATTCTTTTGCATACTTATCAATGTGTTCTGCAGGCGCTTAACCAGTTAACTTAGTGGTAATCGCGATTCCCATATATTAATTTTCTTAACTATGCTCAACTAGTACCCTCTCACATTTCGAAAAGTGCGAACTTCTTGGGCCTTAATAAAAAAAAATGAACCCAGGGTAGCAAAAACGACAAGACCTTTTTTATTAAGAAATGAATGCAAACCCGAAACCATTAAATGAATATATATCCGTATATTTAAAATTGGATTGCATAACCCCCTAAAAATCTAATTCATAGGAGTGTATATTATCTATCGATTATCTGTCTACTAAACAGACCGGAAATAGAGAGAGAGAGAGATTTTCAAATATTGCGCTCTCTCTCTCTAAAGAGAAAAAAAAATCAGTGTTAAGTGGGGTCGAGCTGGTCCTTCTTATGATGGATTCACTCACAATCATATATACATGTTACGTCTACGAACCACCGCTAGAAATACCCTCATCAGAGCCAATCCAGCCTCTCGCTGGTTTCGATTAGCGTATAGTACTACTCCGGGTACTCCTTCCTACACCCCCCCACCTCCAGATTCTCTAGCCAAGATCATCAAGAACGTCATTCAGACTACGGGACCAATTTCCATCGCAAATTACATGAGACAATGCTTAACAAACCCTGAATTTGGATACTACACCACTAGAAATCCGTTAGATTTGGAACAAGGTGATTTCATCACTTCTCCAGAGATCAGTTCTACATTTGGTGAAATCTGTGCATTGTGGTTTTTCTCCTGCTTTCTTACACAACTAAAATATCAAGCCACTTTGAACCCAAAGGAATTCAACATTGCCTCAAAGAAATTCAGATTCATTGAATTTGGACCGGGGAAGGGAACTTTGATGTTTGACATCCTTAATACTTTAGTCAAATTCATCAAACAGAATAACCCAATTGAAATCCTAATGGTTGAAAAATCGGATGTGCTCATTAGAGAACAACATAAATTGTTATGTGGTGATAACGAATTAGTGGAAGTGAATTCTGGAAATTACTCCTCCACCACCACTTGGGGTAACACAATTAAATGGACAAAGGATGATGACCTCCCTATGGCCATCGGTGATGAATATATGAACTTTGTCATGGCTCACGAATTCTTTGATGCTTTACCTATAAACCAATTTGTGAAAACCGAAAAGGGATGGAGAGAATTCTTAGTTGATATTAAGACAAACACTTCAAAGGATATCCTGTTACCTAGTGTTACCCATCAAACAATAGCCTCCAATAATCCTGCCTCTGATGAAGACATTGAATTCAAGATCGTTGAGGCACCATTCCAAACATTGAGCTCTGTGATCCCTAAAAATATTCCACGTTTTGACAAGCTTGCCATTGGATCCAAGATCGAAGTTTGCCCTGAGTCCCATAAGTTTGTCTCCCAAATCTCCCAAATCTTACAAAGCTCATCAATGGGGGCCGGTCTAATCATAGATTACGGGACAGAGACTATTCCTATTAACACCTTACGTGGTATTAAAGATCATAAGTTTGTGAATCCTTTGAAAGAGCCAGGTGAAGTGGATCTTTCTATTGATGTTGATTTCACTAATTTGGCACAGTTATTGGGTAAAGATAAATTCCAAACTTTTATTGCTGATCAGGGTGATTTCCTTAACTCTATGGGGTTAGGTTACAGAACTGATCAATTAGTGGCGAAATTTGAAAATGATGAAGATAAAAAGAAAAAGATTATCGGTGCTTATAAGAGACTAACTGATAAGGGAATCAGAGACATGGGTAAGATTTACAAAGTGTTGGGATTCTACAGTGATGCTTACACCGGAATTGCACCTCCAGGGTTTGGTGAACTGGAAAAGCAAGAGAAGCAACAAGTTGCTAAAAAATCTTAGAAAATATAAATTTATTTGTACATAGTTCTATAGAATACACCATGTTTAAAAATGTATTACACTCTTATTCTCTTATCCTGAGATTCCTGAGTAGTCGAACTGCTCACATCTTCGAGCTTTCTCTTATTAGTAGACACTGTTTGTGGTTCTTCAGAAGCTTCCTGTTCTATCAACTCACCCTTATCGTTCATTTTGTTCATTAAAATATCAGTAAATTCCTCAGCTTCCTTGGCTCTATCAATCAATTGTCTGATCTTATTAGAGTTCTTAGGATTAGGGATTATTCTTGCAAGACAATATTTGCTATTAGCTTTAGAGTTCTCAAACTGATCAGCTATTTGAACGAACTCTCTAGCAGTTTGATACCATGGTAATTGCCCCTCCTTGGAGAAGCACGTAGCATTTATTTCAGCCTGAGAGGCAATCATGCATCCAACATCGGATCCAAACTGTTTTTGTAATTCAAGGTACTCAGCGTGGCTTGTTATACCACCATTGATAATAAAGCTCACACCATTTTTCAAACAAATTTGATGGATCTCCTCGACGTAATCTCTAATAGGGGCTTCTCTGTTACGCATAGGTCTAGTTCTACAGTGCAACGTCAAATTGGTGATCCCTGTCTTAGTCAAACGGTCAACTAGGGTCAATGTATCTTCCTTCTCTGGTAATAACCGAATTTTCACACTGATTGGTTTATTCTTGGGTTTTCCTATTTTCTCCACAAGTGAAGTCAATATTTCACAAAGTAAGTCTGGGGTGTCTAATAATGCGGCACCCATCCCTGAATGTATAGAGAAATGCTTTGGACACCCGGCATTGATGTCTATCCCCGTCACATCGTCAATCACGATGGCTGCGGCCTTCACCGCTAATTCTGCATTGGATGTCCCCATTTGTAGGATAAGTTTGTCCTTCTCTTGTTGAGGATAAGTTCTGAAGGCCAAATTAGTCACACCTGGAATCTTGGAGTTACCATTCTTTGTTAAGAAATCCACTGTATTCAATTTAGTATTCACCACTCTTTCAAAAGTCAAGATCTTCTTGTCGATGATCTCTGGAGACCACACTAGCTGTGCCCCATATTTCAAGGCTAGAAGTCTCGTTGGGAGTTCACCAATTCTCACCATAGGTGCTAGCACTAGTTTCCCAGTGAAGTCGATCATAATTGTTGCAGTTTTATGTATACATATAGAGAAGATCTAGTAACTACATTTCAAAAGTGAATAATTTCAAAAAAAAAATTTTTTTTATCAACACACGGAGAAGCAGAGCTCTCCATACTATTTCTGGCATTATCTTATTATTACAGTACTGCCTCATTGTTACTGTTTCAAGGAGACTAGATAACAGATGAGCTAGCCAGTGTAATAATAATATTACTCTCATGATACCCCCCTCCCTCCTGTGCAACCTTCCGATCGGAGTTTCTCCTCCTACCATATATGCCACACAATTTTCAACTATGGCTTTAAGTTATTTCTCTACACGTATATACCTAAATGCTAGAGATTTCATTATTAATTTGAACTGTGTTGTACTCATCATATATAAGCATGTGTAGATTTCGGTGTGGGACTATTACTACATTTGTACAATAGATATCCGGAGAGAGATCTGTAGGTTATCCTGACTATTGATACACCTAGTCTTGAGTTTTGGACCATAGGTTTAAACAGCCTTTCAGTCTCTCTTGATATGGACCAATACCAATCCCATAATACCTTCTCATCCTCTCCATCTCTCTCTCATCTATCCCATACTTGTTCACTCCATATCTCAGCTTTATCTACCCCAGTTCAGCTTTGGGTGCCACAAATATTTTTTTTCCGCTTCCAGAACTATGGCTTTTTCATGCTCCTCCAATATTCTTTTAGATTGTAATCATTGACTAATAATTACGAATCACCAGAGTGAAGTATAAATATGATTAAATCTGTCCCAGTGCAATCATTTAAATGAACCCTCTATTGTTGTTACTCAAATAAATTATACAAACATGTCCAAGACTACATTGAAATTGAAGGCTGAACAACCATTAGATTTAGAGATCGAACAAATTGTGAGATCTTCTAAGACCGGATTAAACACTGGTACCAACAAGTTTGATTCTGGTAAATTGGGTCCAGATCCCGAAGGTTTGAAGATCTTACCAGAGGGAACCCGGATCAGATTAGAGAAAATCTCCAAGTTGAACCTCAAGGAGGGGTATCCAGAACGTCCAGATCAATCTAAGGTGCCTATCTTTGTTGACGAAGTGCACGCTTTGAGAAACGATGATTACGATTACGTTGAGAGAGGTAAATTTGCTGACCCTGATAAGAAGGCCCTATTTGCTGCTGCCAAGGAGGTGAAGCATTTGACCAAATATATCGGTACCGAATTGGTCGGTGTTCAATTAGCTGATTTGACCGATAAGCAAAAGGATGAATTATCATTGCTCGTTGCTGAAAGAGTTGTGGTTTTCTTCAGAGACCAGGAATTGCCAGTGCAGAAGCAATTGGAATTAGGTGAATACTGGGGGAGAGTCGAGAAGCATGCTCAAGCTCCACATGTTCCAGGGTTACCAGGTACCTCAGTGATTTGGATTGATTACGCTGAGAGAAACAGTAAGCAGAAATTGACCTTCAAGAACAACAATGAGGGTAACTTTGATGCTCAAAAGTTTTTCTCTCGTAACACTCAAACCTGGCACACAGATTTGACCCACGAAAGACAACCACCCGGATTGACTCACCTGCATTTGGATACCATTCCTGATGTTGGTGGTGACACCATGTGGGTTTCCGGGTATGCCGCATACGATAAGCTTTCTGAAGAATTTAAGAAGTTCTTGGATGGTAAGGAAGCTGTTTTCTTCAGTTTACATTCATATCTTGATAGAGATGATCCGTTCGGTGGTCCAAAACCAGTTGAAAGAGTTCACCCTATTGTGAGAACTCATCCAGTGACTGGTTGGAAATCTTTATTCGTGAACAGAGCCATGACTAAGAGAATTCTCGGTGTTTCACCAGTTGAATCCGATTTGATCTTGGAATACTTGTATGACATTTATGAAAAGAATGCCGACATTCAAGTTAGATTCAAGTGGGGGCCAAGTGAATTAGGTAAGGGTGTCAGTGCTATCTGGGATAACAGATGCTCTCAACACAGAAATGTGTATGATCAAACTATCAAGGTTCCAAGACACGGTATCAGAGTCACTTCACTAGCTGAGGTTCCATTCTTTGATCCAAATTCTAAATCTCAAAGAGAAGATTTAGGATTACCATTGGATGAATAGTTAATTAAATAAATCTTTCAATAAAATAGCCACAGAGCCATTTCTCTCGGTAAATCCTCGTTTCTTTTTTTTTGTAAAAATTTTTTTTTTGTAAAAATGACCTATTTTAAAAAATGGTACTTGAAATGCGGACTGAGACGAGTTAAACAATCTGGAATGTTATGAGAATCCTGTAGTCGGCCCCAAAAAATGTATACCGGTGTTCGGATTATGCAGACCGGTTTCTCCATAAGAAATGTCATGTTTAAAGCAAGAACAACCCGTGTTGTTTTTTTCTTATATATTTCTTTTTTTCTTTTACTTTCCATACTTCTTTTCTCTTAATTCTCTCTTTATACTCTTCTAAATATCAACAATTATGCCAATTAAATCAATCAAAAGAAGAAAGTCCTCAATAGAGGAAACAGATCCTGCACTGCTAAGAAACGATCTCCTGCACACGCTATTCTTAAACCAGGGCACTAATAACAATTCTACTAGATTTTCAATTAATGGTGGTTCCACCCTGTCCCGGTCTATCAGAAAGTTACCATTGAATAAATTACCTGCCAATGTGTTACACAATGTATTCACTCAGTTGTCCAACCAGGATTTGTTAACCTTGGCTGGCATGTCTACTAGACTAAATAAATTGATCCAGCCACACTTACTTAAGTCCATTAAAGTGTTCAAACCAAACACTTTAGGATCAACAGATAATGATAATGATAATCGCTATAATGAATCTGACATGTATTCCCACGATAAAACTGTGCTAACATCTGCTAAGGGGTTGATGTTCCTCACTTATGCGGTGTTAATGGATAATTATAAAGGTACACTGATTGAAGAGATTGACGTGCAATCCATGATATCTAAGTCCCCATTTTACTTGAAAGTGTTTGATCCACGTAACACTATGAATCCAGAAGCTTATAAAAGAAATGCTACTTTCTGGCACTTGCCAATTACTAAATTATTGACCCCACAGGAATTACTCTTGTTGAATGGTCAATTGCCATTCGATTTATCCAAAATGATTGTATTTGATGCATTCAAATTATTATTAAATTACACTCCAAACTTACGCAAACTAACAGTGTTTGACTTGTCACTGTCAGAGTTATCCCAATTAAATCAATGCTTTGACAACTTGCATGAGGTTACTATCTCTTTAAAGCAATCTGACGCTGACCATTACTTATACCCATTTGCTAATTGTGACAACTTGAAGAAATTGTCTATCCACTATGAACAATTGACAGATAAACTGTTACGTCAATTGGCTACAGATTTATACAATGATAACAACAAATTAGGTAGATTGGAATCTCTAAAATTGTCATACATCAAAATGGACTTTAACGAATTAATCAAAGTTACATGGTTCTCATTCTTTGATTCACTACCAGACACGGAATACATATTCACCAGCTTAACTAATCTAGAGTTAGTGAACTGCCACTGTGACAACCGTCAACAAAAGCTGGTGGCTGCTTTGATCAAATTGATCAACTTTTCTAAGTTAAGATCTCTCCACTTGGGTATCCATGAATACTCTCATAAGGCTAAGAGACACAATGAAAGCATTACTTCGGGCAATTGCTTTATCACTTATTTGGCTCCTCACTTACACGATTTGACCTCATTGACCTTGCAACCAACTAAGAATTGTTTCACTTGTCAACTACAATCTGTAACCGAGTTCTTATCAAACTACAAGGGGCTCAAAGAATTATCACTATCAATAAATACATTAAACAAGGGTTACTATATGCAATTACTGCAAGTTTTGGGTCAATATGAGGGCCTTCAAAAGCTCACATTCTCTGATGAATTCGTCAATATCAAATTACTTAACAACCTCAAAAATTGGTTTATCTTCCAAAATTTGACAAGCTTTGATCCATACATGGATTATGAAGTAGAAATCACTAAACAGGAATCTAAACCAACTTTCAATTTATATTTGGTTAAATCATTCAATAAATTCAATGAAGATAATGATCATTTAGTGTTACTTTTCTGGAAGAATTTCTTATCCGATTTTAAAATTGTGCAAATGGTTTCCACTTCTAAGGATATGGAACCAGTGCAATTCATGAAATTGTTTGGTTACAATTTCAAAGTGTTAAAATCTGAAAAGTTAATTCAAATTTATATCAGCAACAAGGTCGGTTACAAGAATTTAATGTATTATTATTGATTTTTTATATAAGGAGATAGGTCTCCTTCTTTTTTTTTTCACGTTTTCTATATCACAACTACTCCTTTTTTCGTCGGTGTTTTTATATTTTAAAAAGGGTCTTTTTTTCAAATTTTCGGTTGTTTTTTACATGTTTTATAGTTTTATTTGGTTTTAGAGAAATTCATTTCCTACACATTTTTTAGTTTTGTTTTTGGTTATACTGATTTTTAATACAATATTTTGCATTTTATAATTTGATTAATAACAAGAGTGTTTTTTTAGAATTATATACATGGGTAATTCAATGTTTCTTAACATTGGTTTTCTTATGTTGATGATCGTTCTTCACAACTGGAGTATCCTTGCTACCAGCGATGGCTCTCAATTTGTCTATATCTTCGAGCAATAATTTACTTTTAGCCTTAGTTCTCCAACCGAATCCTAATTCCTTCTTCAATTTATCTTCATTTTCTTTCTTCAATTTCAACACATCGGCATACACTTGATCAATTTTCTTTGAGTTCTCAACGTGACTGATGGAATCATTAGAAAACAACAAATCAAACACTCTACCATCACCCCAGAAGAATCCCTTTCTATCAACCATCCAAGGAATTCTTCTACCTTGTTCTCTCAAAAAGAAGAAAAATGAGGAATCATTTGTCCCGTAGAACCCCTTACCAGAGTACACCTTACCAGTTAGAGACTTCTTAATATCAGTTAATGGCATAGTATGCACAGGTGAGGGACGATTAGGTAACAATGGGTGCGTAGTGAATTGTACAAATGGTTCCTTACCCGAAGTGGTATTACCTGGTAAGTACCACATCCGTCTGATCAATCTAGTAGGCATCATGATGAACCCCAACCCCACGGCGAACGGAACAGCACCACAGAACACTGTGATGACAGTGTGCATCACATATTGCATGGTGTTTTGTAATTCACTTAGTTGGAGATCGTTATCAGCAAAGATAGAACCCGCTAGAGTTGTACCTATGTGGAATGCATTGATCGAGTAAATGATGAACACTAATGCAAAGCAGTAACAAAAAACAAAGTAAAGTCTATGAGGTTCAGCCTCATATATCAATTCCGGTTCTCTTTTGTTGAGCAAATATTCATACATCTTAGCCAAGGGATACTTATTAGGCTCAGGAACACCTGGTCTAGGTAATAATGTTGGAATGGCCTCTTTCTCTAATTTGAATGAACTTGGGAAACGGTCTTCTAAAGTGTTCGTTTGAACTTTTTCACCGGGGATTCTTCTATTTATGATTTGCTTTTTCTCATACATTTCTGCGGTCATATGTGGATCAGGAGATGTCTGCACAGGATGAATGTTATTATTGTGGTCAGGCTTGGATGGTGTAGTGGATTTAAATCTTAATGTTGTGAATTGGATCGTCTTCGAAGAGGGGTGTAAGTTCCCTAGGTATTTCTTCGTTGACAGTGTCCAAGGGGATACCAATGGAAGACTTCTTCTTGCTATCAGAGAAGGCGTTAGCCCACTTAATGGTTTTAACAGCAACATTGGTGTAGTTTTTGTTGGTAGTAGTAAATGAAAAGCAAACCCCATCTTCATGAATACATTTCTTTCAACGAACAAAAAAAAATTTTGACTAGTGACAAAAAGTTCGGAGGTTTTTATAACCTTTATCAAAGTTAATGATACCCGACTATTTTGTTCACACCAATTTACAATGAATAGAAACAGGAAACAGATACACTCAGACAAAACATCGGATAGACGGTCAGCGGCTGGTGCCCAGTCAACGAGATACTTACACAGTAACCAAGAGTTAGAGATCAAAGATACAAGACATCTCCAGAATTCTATCAAACTGCTCAATGATATCAAAACTGGAACAAGTAATGACCAGGAAGCATCCTCTAATAAGGCAGTGGAAAGGTATGATCCTAAGACGGGCAAGAAGTGGTTGGACAAGACATTAGTTTCATGGGATCCATCTCATTTCAGATTGTTCATAGGTAATTTAGGCGATGAAGTCACAGAGGAATTACTCTTCATAACGTTTGTGAAATATCCATCTCTCTCCAAGGTCAAGGTGCCCCGTGATGATCAAAAGAAGGACAAGAATAAAGGCTACGCCTTTGTCTCATTTGCTGATGCAGATGATTACTTACAGTGTTTTAAGGAAATGAATGGTAAGTACATTGGATCTAAACCAGTTGAGTTGAAAAGAGCAAAGACAGAGATAGGTAAGACTGTTAATATGAAACGGAAGGAGAAAAATAAGAACAAGAGAAGAACTTTAATATAACAAGGTCAAGTGGGTATATATCATTTATAAAGAAAACACAACCTGTATAGTACACTGTATAACACATTAATCAAACAAAAACTAAAGAAAGACACAGTAAAAATACAACGATTAATAGGACAACTAATATTAATAATATGAAAGAATATCACCTAACAAGGTCAAATCCTTTTCATCGACAAATTTATCCTTAACAGTGGCTAAAGATTCTTGAAAGTCTCTCAAAACTTTCGGAAGTGGTCTGCTATTTATATACACCAAATGCAAGAACCTTAATATACTGCTATTGTCAAAAATATTAGCTTTGATCTTCTGGAGAACGATGTTGAGTACCACTGGATCACACAAATATTGGAGAAATGATGACTCAGAATATTGTTGTAAGGAGACTATCGTAGTTAATAACACCATAAATTGATCAAACTGGTCATCCATTTCAAGAGATTCCACAAACTGGATACTTTCAAATTGGTGTTCATTCAAATATGCACTCACTATATCCTCATTCTCTGAGATATCCATGATACTTTTAATCTCATGGATAGCTCTTGCCCTCCAAGTAGGCATAGCAACCGTATTAACGTAGCAACACATTTTCAATGAAAGGTTATTCTGAATTTGTGTTGACTGGTCAATAATTCTATAGAATAGTTTAACCACGTTATTATGCAAATGATGTAACCGGGAAATGGTACTGGTTTTGGAATACAATTGGCGAAACAAAGTAGCACCTTTATTATTGACACTAAGTGATTCCAACACGATTTTAGATCTCTTGCAGATGGAATCAGTAAAAATGATGAAGTTCTTGAGCAAGGTTTCATAATAATCAAGTGATGGATCAGCAACCATCAGATCATTCACCAATGATTCAAAAATGGTTAACTTGAGTGATTGTTGCAGTGATTCTTCAATAATAGCCTTGCACCTGCTATTTCTTGTTAATTGTTTCAGTGATTTCACTCGAGACACAATACCTATATCCAAGTAAACACTCAATAATTCTCTATAATAATCATCAGTGAGTGTATTCTCTCTTAAAGCATCAATGGAGAACACGTATATGTATTCAAGTACATTGATTATTTTATCTTGAAGTTCATCAGAGGCAAATCTCAAGCAAGAACAAATATGAAGTGAAGTCAATGTAGTCATCAATGCTGTACCCAGATACCGACTGTCATCATCATTTTCGTACATTTCGAACGCATTATTTAAGATGTTAATCATAAATGTAAAATCTTCAGTGACTCTGCGTAGTGATGATGCCAATGACATAACATTGTTACACAGTTTGATACCACCATTTTGGAAAAATAATTTAATAGTGCTAGTCTTTGATCCAACACTGGTGAAATACAATTCTAAGAACCGCATCACAATCTTTGGACCAGTCTCATATAATTCTAAAATTAACCTAAACTGATCATTAGTGCTGACAAACTCGTATAACATATTCATGTGATCTTTGAATAATCCTGCAGATAGTCTGACCCATTCCAATTTATAATCATCTGTAAATGTTGGCGAATACAGCACTGACACAAGTTCGAAAACAAACAATTTCTTCTTCTTAGCATTGAATGTATCAAAGTATGTATTAGAATCAATTCTTCTGAGTTGATCAACCTTGTAGTAAGTTAATTCCAACCGCATATGTTTGGATCCTTGATTTAAACTCAATTTGCTATGGATGGATCCAAACCCATCCGTGAACATATCAGTTGGAGATTCTCTGTATGCATCCAATTTTGATGATTTGTTGCTCTTAGTTGTTGAATTTGTATTTGGTAAATGCCTTGAAAGAGAGCCCAGCTCCAAGCTGCCAGTTTCAAATTCCTCGTAGTCATCTGATTCTAGATCCATCGACTCTTGGTATTTCAATAGTTTATTATCTGAGATCCATTTATGTTGTAATAGAGTGTGCACATCGGCCCTCTTTTGTGGATCCACCACAAAGCAATAATCTTGCAAGAATGATTTACAATCTATGGAGAGATACCCTGGTAGTGGGATGGGCTCCCCATTCCCAATCGAATGACAAGCCGGTAATGCACCAAATTCAAAGAAGGGTGGTTTACCTGTGAGTAGTTCCACCAGTGTAGCACCCAAACTCCAGATATCTGATTTTGAAGAGCAACCTTTCAATTTTATAACCTCGGGGGCCATCCAATATGGTGATCCGTGGGGTTCTGTTATACTGAGTAATCCATGAGTAGGTGTTGTATTGAATTTCACACTGACTCCAAAGTCAGCCAATTTGATTTTCGTTTTGGATTTCAACAAGTTACTAGCCTTAATATCTCTATGGATGATACCTCTTTCATGGAGGTATTGCAACCCGTGCAATACTTGTTTCACAATGGGGATCACTTGTAATTCAGACATTCTTTTATTAGTTTCATTTAGTAGTATACTTCGGAGTGATCCTTCAGGACAATATTCCATGATTAATGAGAGTGTTCTAGCATTTAAATGGTAATGGAATAGTGTAACCAGGTTTTCATTATGGAGTCCCTTCATGATGGACACTTCATTCATCGATTCATCCAATCGTAATGCTGTGTCTTCTATATCTATAACTTTCATGGCATATAATTTACCAGTGGGTTGATGTACCACTTCAAAGACTTCACCGAATGCACCTTTATCCAATTTGCGGGTCTTTGTGTAACATTGAAACTCTGCATCACTCAAGTCGGACTTATGGTTGGTGATCTTGAAAGTCCAATTAGAGTATGACGGTGTTCTTGAGTGTGTGGAGGATGTGGACATTTTGGATTTATTTGACGAAGACCTGGACCGGGGGTGTTTCAATTTAGGAGGTGGCATAATATCTTTTGATTTGACAGGTGATCTATGAATGTTTTCCTTGTTCTCTGTTGGTGTTGACACGCGGGCATGGTTACCGCGTTGACTGATGGGTAACGACGATTGACTCAATTTTGTAGGGTCTAATGGAAGGTCATCGAATGCGAAATCTTCTGGGGTTTCTCTGAATAGTGTTTGAATTGCCAAAGCTCTCTTACTGGACCCCAGCGGTGATGACGGAGTAGGCAATGTCATCTAAAGAGAGAGAGAGATGATAGATGAAATATTTCTAAGATTATGAAAAAAAGTATGGAACAACCTGTCTCAAGGGTCTTTTAAAAAGTTCCAAGACTATCGGGTTATCTATGGGTCGTTTTGATAAATTGGAATGCTTTTGTTCTCTTTTGTTGATCTTACTTATAATATTATATACGGGTAAAGAAAAAAAAAATTAGGTGTAAACAATACACAGCCTTGATTTATTACGGGCATTTATCATATTATATATAGTATATTTTAATATAACAAATAGATAATCAAAGGAGGGAAACAATTGTGAAATAGTTGAATTCACATAGAGAAAAGAATACCAAAAAAAACAAAGAGGAAACAACAAAAAAAAACAAACTAACAAGAAAAAAACAGTGTATATTATGATGATTCTTCTTTATTCCAAGAAAGTAATGTTGTATCACCAGTCTTTCTAGGATGCACCATGTTAACTGCTAAGAAGATTAAACTCAAGACGAAACAAATACCACCACCGACGATCCAACTAATTCCTAAGAAGGAATTCTTACCACCGATCACAGATCTAGTTGATAGATAAATATACTTATGACCTTTAAATGGAATCACTGGCCAATGTAATCCAATACTGATTTGATAAATCCCCTTCTTTAACACATCATCATCATTTCTTAGAGCCATCTTTGAGAAAAGTGGGAACGCAGAAGGTGCCATCCAATTTTGGAATTCATACCAATTTTGAATATCTGGTATATTGGATGAATTATAACCATCGGGATAAGTTTTAATCCAATTTGGAGGAGGCACAATATCACTCAAATCATATTTTGTAGTCTTAAATCTTTTCTTATTAGTGTGCCATGCGATTCCCTCTCTATATAATGGGAAATCATCGGATGTATCATTGACTGCAGTGAATGTTGGAGAGAAAGTATCATTAAACATAGAATTAGCGATTAATCCACATGGATAATATTTTTTATCGTCATCGTTAACTGATAATGGTTGACAATTTTGTCCAACGGTATCCTTGATGACACTCTTAGAAGCGGCCTTACCATTGATTTGATCTTCACTGAATGAAATGGCATAACGTCTATGGTTAGGGTAGAATCCTCTAATTCTGTAAAAGAAATACACATGAGGACCAATATCATCAGGAATTTGGAATTGCACTTGACAAATATTTCTTTCTTCATCGTATCCTTCATAAATTGATGAACTATTTGTAGCCAATTTCCAAACAGGTGTCACAGTCATATCATCTTTAAACCCGTAATCAACATATTCAGTTGGAATTTCACTCCAATAATCTGAACTAGCTAAAGTTTCACAATGGGTATAATCAATAACAAATTCTTCAACTTTATCAGATCCATATAACATAGCAGCTCCAATTGGAATGAAAATGACAGCTATAACTAATAATAATGGGATAACAGTTTTAGGAGTCAAGATCGGATGAAACGCTTTCAATTTCTGTTGTGTGAATGCATTCTCTTTTGGTCTTCTTGATTTCTTCACTGGTGCTTCCACATCAGAATCAGATAATTCATCGTCGTCTTCCATTTGAGCTTGTTGTTGTGTTTGATCAATGACATTATCTTCATTGACATCGTCATACGTCTCCTCGACGTTGTTATCATGGTGTCTATGTCTAAATCCCACCATTTGGTATTGATTTATATATATATATAATTTAAAACTCTTTAAAAAACAAACCTAATTAAAGAAAAACAAAGCCTACCCTATTCTCTGGTAATAAATACTATTATTTACTACGCAGTTCAAAAAAAAAAAAAATTAGGGTGTATCTGATTACGTAATATATGTAAGTATATATATTGTATTACGTAATATTCATGGTTTATATTTATGTACATGCTATGTATTATTAGAGAGAGAGAGATTGATTTATTCCACTGATTCAGCTTCTGGAGTGGTAGTTGGTTCAGCAGTGGCAGCCTGAGTAGCAGCTTGAGTAGCTTCAGCGGTGACCTTAATACCTGTTTGTAATCTATCAAACAAAGACACTTGCACACCGGCAGCGGATTTCAAAGATTCGACACCCTGCACGAATCCATTGAGTTGGTCAACCACAGATTTAACTGCTTCTGTAGTGGAATCACTTGGTAATTTTTCCAAAGTTGTTTGTAAAGATTTCACAATGGCATAATTATGTTCATTTTGATAGTATTCCCTGACAGCATCTTCAGTTGATTCATTAATGATGAATAATTCTGATAATCCTTCTAATTCTTTTAATTCAGATTGAATTTTAGTATTCAAGAATTCAGATTCCTTGTCACCACCATTTAATTTTAAGCTTAGTAATCCATTTAAATGAGCTAATTCGAATGCACCTCTCATTGAGGCAGGGTACACTTCATTAAATTTTGATTTAGCTATAGCTCTATTATGGTTAAATGCTGACCGTAATTTACGGTAATAACTATTAACTGATTTCATTGATGGTTTAGCCTGCACTTCTAATGATCTGATCAATGTGATTGCCTCAATATTTCTCAAGCCAAATCTGGTGTTACCATAATTGGTCATGGTATACACTGCAGCTAATCCATTAGAGAATTGACCTAATTCAAATGATTTGTAAAGAAAGGCATTAATAGTTGATGGTTTCAAGAAATCGGATGCCTTTGAATCTAATTTGAGTAAAACTTTTTGAGTGTCTGCTAATTCTTCAGGTAAAATCAAATTATCGATGAAATTATTGAACGCATTAGTAGATGGGATACCTGGATATTTCTTTGGTAAAATAGGTTTCCCCGTGTGAGGATCTATTAAATTTTTAGCAATCAAGGCATCACTATTTTTGGCTCTATACACTAATGGTCTTAATTTCTTTGGTAAAGTTTTAGATTCTAAATAATCATCAATTTGATTTCTGATATCATAAAAATGTTTAGTTGATTGAAATCTTTTAGTGGAAACCACGGTTGTGGATTTCCATTGCATTTTGCAAGATGAATTCAACACACGACTTAGCATTATTGTTGGATTGTGATGGTGTATTGATAAGTTTATCCTTTCACCATATACAAAGAATTCTTTAATCGTCCAATTTTTGTTGAAAAAAATGAAAAAAAATTTTGTTTATTGACACGCGCGAGGGTGATGGCAGAGAGTAGGGGGAGTGTATGTAGAGAGTATATATAGGTAGTTATAATATAGTAAAGTGAAGGGAGAGTATATAGGAAAGAGGAAGGAGGAGAAGAAGGAAGGAGGGGAGGAGGGGAGGAAGAGAGGAAGAGAGGAAGAGAGGAAGAGGAGATGAAATCAAGATAACTAATCAATTAATATTCAATCTATCTTCTAATTCAGCTAATGAATATTTCTTACGTCTCTGTTGAGGACGTTTATTAGATGTAGTAGATTTAACTAGAGTGGGATTAGAATTGGGTGGAGTAATTGTTTGTTTAGATTTATCATTTGAAGATTTGGGATTTTCAAGTTTAATATCTGAATCGGGTGTAACAGATTTGATGATTTCATTATCTTTAGATGTTAATCCATTCTTTGAATTCAATGTTAATGAATTAATTTGATTAATTAATTGATCATCGTCGTCCTTAGTTAATCTAGATTTTCTAACTGAATATCTTTGTACATCTTCATCTCTTTGAAATCCTGGTTTAACTTTAATTATACGACGACGTGATCCATCTGATCTTAATGATCCACCTTCAATTCTATCTTTTGAATTCATTTAACTTAATAGTATAGTTAACTCTAAGTAAACACATAAAATCAATTCAATTTTAGTAAATCTTATTAATCAATCCACTACACACTCTAAGCATTAAAATTTTAAAAGAGGCAGTGCTGCAAACATTGATATACTAGTCAAATATGTAAAGAAGGTATAATATGTACATAGAATAAGGTCAAACACCGAATTGCCCTGACATCATAAACACTAATTTATAACTCTGTCTTTGTATAGTTTGTCCTTTGTCTTGTAAAGATGTAATAAAAAATTTACATTATATCGGTCACCCGGTTAATAACTTTATCCCCCCTTAATTCATCCAGTTCAAACCTACATACATGAAATTAATGATCTACTCATCTCTCTGTTTGTGTCTCCATTTTAGTTTTTTCACTCTCTCTTCCCCCCCAATAACAACATGAAACGAGCATAACATGAATACAATAACACAATAAGCTATTTCTCGGTAATTGCTGCGCGTAGTCATTGGTTAATCCACTACTCACAAAATTTCTTTTTTAGCTGGTTACAGGAGAAGGGAAAAAAAAATGTTGTTTATATATATTCAGATATTTACTCTATTCATTCTTAGTTATATTTTTAATTTCTCTTCTATTCTTTATTCAACTATTTGTATAAATCATGGCAGATACTCCAACATCATCATCTGTGTCATCATTTGTGACAGCATTGATTTTCAATGGTGTTGTCGCTATAGTGTTTTTACTTATTTTCATTTTATTAAAGGCTAAATATAAACGGGTTTATCAACCAAGAGCTGTTGTTGACACCATTCCAGAAAAATTAAAAGTTAATGAACAACCACCAGGTGCATTCCAATGGTTTGGCCAATTACTGTCTCAACCAGAATCATTCATCATTGAAAAGGCTGGTGTCGATGGTTATTTCTTTTTACGTTACCTCAAAACTTTTTTCACTTTGGGATCAATCGTTGGTATCATCGTTTTCCCAGTGTTATTCGCCGTTAACGCTACAGGTGGTGGTACCGCTAAAGGATTTGATATAATCTCTTATGCTAATGTGACTGGTAAATGGAGACCTTTTGCTCATTTATTCATTTCTTGGGCATTCTTTGGTTCAGTGATTTACACCATTTACAAGGAATTGGTGTTCTACGTCTCATTCAGACACGCTCTTCAGACTACTCCCTTCTTTGCATCACTTCCTCAATCTAGAACTCTGTGTATCGATAACCTGGGTGATGACTTGCAAAATGAAGATACCATTTATAAGTTATTCCCTGCTGCAACTAAAGTTTGGTTTGCTAGAGATACTAAGGAATTACAAAAATTGATTAAGAAGAGAACTAAATTGGCTGGTAAATTCGAAGGTGGCATCAATAAAGTTATCAAGAAATCTGTCAAAATTAGAGCTAAGGCATTGAAAAAGGGTAAACCAGTTCCAACTCCAGAAGATGAAATTGTCTCTTATATTCCAGATAAGAAATTACCAACTTATAAGGATAAACCAATCCCATTCTTCTACAAGAAGAAGGCTTTGTTCACTGAAGGGTTTGATGAAATTGAAAAACTGAATACCGATATCAAGGAAGAACAAGAAAAATACCCAGAAGGATTCGATAAGTCTGGTACCGTGTTTATTGAATTCTCCACTGAATTAGAATGTCAACGTGCCCTACAGGCTTTACCATTTGCTAAGGAATTCCGTACATCAAGAGGATTCACTAATATTGCCGCTGATGATCTGGTTTGGGAAAATACCTCCCTGGGATTCGGTGCTAGAGCTTCTAAGAAATCTATCGCTGCCGCAGTGTTAACATTGACTATCATCTTCTGGGCTATCCCAGTTGCATTTGTCGGGTTTGTCTCTAACATTAATATGTTGACCGAAAAAGTTCATTTCTTAAGATTCATCAATAACATGCCTGACGTTTTGATGGGTATCATCACTTCCTTATTACCAACCATTCTTTTGTCTGTGTTGATGTCACTTCTTCCTCCTTTCATCAGAAAGATGGGTAAAGTGGCTGGTTGTATGTCGGTTCAACATACTGAAATTTGGACTCAACAATGGTATTTCGGTTTCCAAGTTATTCAAGTCTTCTTGGTGACAACTTGTACTTCCGCTGCTGCATCTACAATCTCTAAGATTATCGCTAATCCATCTTCTGCTATGTCCTTACTTGGTCAACATTTACCTCCTGCTTCTAATTTCTACATTTCTTATTTGCTTATGCAGGGGTTATCCATTAGTTCAGGTATGTTGGCTCAAATTGTGCCATTGATTTTATCATTTGTCTTGGGTAGAATCTTGGATGGAACTCCAAGAAAGAAGTGGAATAGATTCAACAAATTGGGTTCTCCATCTTGGGGTACTTCATACGCCGTTTATGGGTTGTTCACTGTCATTTTACTTTCTTATGCTATCATTGCTCCAATTATTATTGCCTTCACTGTGATTGCTTACTTCTTAATTTATTTGGCTCAACTTTACAATTTAGCTTATGTTAATGGTCACACCTACGATATGCGTGGTCGTTCATACCCATTAGCTCTTTTCGAAGTGTTTGTCGGTATTTACGTTGCTCAAGTTTGTTTAATGGCTTTGTTTGTTATGCGTAAGAATTGGGCTGTTGTCGTTTTAGAAGCTGTCTTTATGGCATTCACTGTGGCTTGCCATTTATACTTACGTTGGACTTTTGAATCATTACTTGACGTTGTTCCAATTGGTGCATTCCGTGAAGCTCGTGGTGTCGCTGGTGCTTACCCAATGAAGGATCAAGGTAAAAAGCAAATCAAGGAGGAGGGTGAAAAATACTTTTCCGGTGGTGATGAATCTAATGAAGATGCCAAGAAATTCTCTGTGGAATCAGATGAAGATGGTGTCACTCAAAAGGAAGCCGCTGGTTCTACTGAAGATAACCTCACTGGTAACCCATACCTGATTTCTGATGATAAACTTGAACAAGGTGCTCACCCTGATGGTAATTTTGCCAAGGAGACTCAACCTTCATTTGATATTCACAGAATTAATAAGGATTCTTTGAGTAGTTACATTACTCGTTTCTTCCATCCAAAGTCTTCTTACACTTTTGCTTACTGCCGTTCATTGATGCCAGAAAGTTATTTAAGACCAGTGGAAGCTGAATACTGTGCTGATAGTTCTTATGATGATCCAGCTAGTGTCGCTGATGAACCTGAAATTTGGTTCTTAAGAGATAACTTGGGTTTGAGTAACCAATTCTTAAATAAGTGTGAAGGTAGAATCTTAGCTAGTGATGAAAATGCTGTCATTGAAGAAGATGGTAAGTTTGATTACACTGGTAATCCACCAGATTATGAAAAATCATTCTCTTATTAAGTTTTATTGCGATTAATTTTTCCTTTTCCTTTTACTGTGTTTTTAAGTTTAATTGTATATTTTGTTTCCTATTCAGCTTGCTTTTTTTCTTTTTATTCTCCTTCTTTTATTTTGTTATGTTATAGGTTATAGTTTTTTCCTTTCTACTTAATGTCCCCTACCCCTCCTCTTTCCACTCTTCTTTTTGAAGAGTGCTTTTTTTAAATAAGAATTTCTTTCTACCTTTTGTTTTTTTTTTTCATTTTCATTTTTATTGGAATTTTAAATCCTTTATACATATCTATATAAAACCTATTTGTAGTAATATCTTGAGTAAAATTAAATACCATTCCGACCAGCTTGAACAATACCATAAACATTCATAATTGAGATGAATACCCAAAGTATACCAGAAATCCCAATGACAATCCAATTATTAGAAAAATCAACTTCAGTATCCGACACTGATGATTTCTTTAAAGTCATAAATTTCTTTAATGAAGTAAAATAAATTACTGGACCAATAATGAAAGGTAATAAAACAGATAAAATGACTTGTGATGCATTTAATGCTCTACTTAATCCTTCTCTTCCAATTGACACAGACATAACTAAAGTTGGTAAAACAGTGATCATTCTAGTCACTAATCTTCTAATCCATGGACGACATGACCAATTAATATGTCCCTCTGACACAATTTGCCCTGTAATGGTCACCACAAACACTGCAGACATTGCAGATAAAAGTAATGACACCATAAAAATTGTACCAACGGCCTTACCGATAGTATCTGAAAGTAAATCATGGATGGAATACAAATCCGCATCTGTAGCTTCCGGGGTGTTATATAATGTAGATCCAGAGACAATTAAAATTGCCGAATTCACAAATAATGCAAATGTGAATAAGGAAACTCCTAATTCAATTAATGAATAATTATAAGAATGTTTAATTGCATCATATGATGGTTTCCAATTATTGAAATCTTCATCAAAATCTTCATCTGTAGGTAATGGAGTATAACCATGACGCATATCAAATTCTCTTAATCTAGGTTGCACTAATCCGGATCCTAAAATTATAGAATGAGGCATCACAGTGGCACCAAGGATACCAATAGCGTCATACATGGTGTTCCCTTGGAATAATTGTTTAGAAGGGGCATACCCACGGAACACTTCTCTCACTGAGACTGAAGCGGGAATATAAGATAATTGAATGCAAAAGCAAACAACAACAGCCATGACTAATCCAGCCACCATTAATTCAAAAATTTTGATCATTTTAATTGATCCAGTTGGTTTATAAAATAACATAACAAAGATGACATCTGCTAAAGTGATAACCGCACCTGCCGCTAAGGGAATCCCAAAAAGGATATTCAATGCAATGGATGACCCAATGACTTCAGCCAAATCAGTAGCAATTATGGCCACTTCAGCTAGAACGTAAACTATTAAATTCATCCAGTTAGGAAGGAATTTCTTACAACATTGAGAATAATTTAATCCTGTCACGGTACCCAATTTCATAGATAATGATTGTAAAAAAATGGCAATCAAGTTAGATAATAACACAACACATAGTAATGTGAATTTAGATCCAGCACCGGCTGCCACATTAGTAGAATAATTACCTGGATCAATGTATGACACACTAATCATGATTCCTGGACCGACATACTTTGCATATCTACAAAGATGACCTAGTACAGATTTCCCAAATGATTTAGAAGTAGATGAAGAGCAATGGCTATTACCATCATTATTATCAGCATCGTCATCATCATTTAATTCTGTTATTTGATTAACATCATCTGGGTTAATCTTTGAAGCACTGACAAACCCCGGTAACCCCTGATTCATAGCAGTTGATGAGTTACCACCAATTCTATGAATCAGTGTGGGTTGACTTATTTCATTCAATTCGTATTCTAAAATGTTGTGTGGTTGTTGGAGTTCACTAGACACCATTGGTTTTAAGAGAAAGAGTGGAAGTATAATATATGATTTAGATTAAGGAACCAAAAAAAAAATATAATTGGGAAGACTGAGTGAAACAGAGTGAGTTTGAGTAAGTATTTATATTGATTTATTTGAGAGATGAATCTTTTATATATATTTATAAATAGAAATGGTTATATAAGAGAGTCTAATGTATCCCTGTGATTATAAGAAAGCGATATGAAGTTTTAACCCGAAATTAGTAGACTCTATTACCCCAAGGTACGGATAGAGAGGTGGAATATTTTTTCTCGCTAATAAGATTCACCAGTTTGTTGTTAAAAATAGAGAAAATACAAAGTAAAATAAGCTAATTTAAACTACAGAAGCAAGTTTTTATTAGAATCACTAAATCGGAAGTTAGTTATCCGTTTGATCAGATGTTACCAACACTTACTAATGAACAACTGTAGTAATAATGGTAAAGTATACTAAGTATTTGTATAGTTTTACAATTAAGTGTAAAGATGTGTTATACACACATCACATGACATCAAACACACGTGATATACCAGTCACATGACCAAATTGCGCTATTTTCACGTGATACCTCATTTTATTTGTCCACCGCAGTCTCGCTCGCCGGAGTGATGGAGATCATGTGGAGCACTAGCTGGCTGGAAGATGGTGGAAAATTTCGTTGGTTGGATTGGGGGAATTTTAAAATTGGTGGGTTTCCAACACAACGTGGTTTCTTTTCCTGTTTATATACATTATTTTAATTTTAGATTTACTGTATAATATACAATTACTCAATCAAAGTATGACTTACACCACTAGACAAGTTGGCGCTGCTAACACTTTGGAATACAGAGTTTACATCGAAAAGGATGGTAAACCAATTTCTCCATTCCACGATATCCCATTATACGCTGATGAATCCAAGAAGATCTTGAACTTCATCGTTGAAGTTCCAAGATGGACTAACGCTAAATTGGAAATCACCAAGGAAGAAGAACTCAACCCAATCATTCAAGATACTAAGAAGGGTAAGTTGAGATTCGTCAGAAACTGTTTCCCACACAAGGGTTACATCCACAACTACGGTGCCTTCCCACAAACTTGGGAAGACCCTAACGTTACTCACCCAGAAACCAGAGCTGCCGGTGATAACGATCCATTAGATGTTTGTGAAATCGGTGAAGCCGTTTCATACCCAGGTCAAGTTAAGCAAGTTAAGGTGTTAGGTGTTATGGCCTTATTAGATGAGGGTGAAACTGATTGGAAGATCATCGCCATTGATGTCAATGATCCATTGGCTCCAAAGTTGAATGACATCGAAGATGTTGAAAAGCACTTACCAGGTTTATTAAGAGCCACTAACGAATGGTTCAGAATCTACAAGATTCCAGATGGTAAGCCAGAAAACCAATTCGCCTTCTCTGGTGAATGTAAGAACAAGAAGTACGCCGAAGAAATCATTGAAGAATGTAATGAAGCTTGGAAGACTTTGATTGCTGGTAAGTCTGTCGACTCTAAGGGTATCAAGTTGGCTAACACCACTTTGAAGGACACTCCAACTTTCACTGCCTCTGCTCACGTCCCAGCTGCTAACCCATTACCAGCTGCTCCAATTGACAAGTCCATTGACAAGTGGTTCTTCATCTCCGGTTCTGCTTAAACTCAGTTCTAAATCTCTCTTATACTTATTATCTTTTTTCCTCAGTTTTTTTATGTATCTTTTGATATCATTTTTAAATTATATATAGTTTTGCTATGTAGTTAATCTAGCATTCGCTAGGAAATCGCGTATTTTACTGACATCCTTGACACCATTGGTCTCAACACCACCACTGACGTCGACACCTAAACATCCAGCTACATTCAATGCACTCTGAACATTATCCGGAGTCAGTCCACCAGCTAATAAATACTGGCCACCTAATTTCTCATGAAATTCAATAGCATCCAACCAATTAATAACTTTACCCTCACCACCAGCTTCAGAGTCAAGCAATGGTAACACAAATGTCTTTGTTTCAAGGGCTTGCTTGATATTTTCCTTCTTCAACACAAACCGAGGAATCACAGGTATATCAATCTTCCCTAAGTATTCTTCCAAGTTCTCTGATCCATGTAATTGAACAAAATCTAACTCTAGTTCCTTAGCTATCGTGATGACATCATCTACTGGTTGATTTCTGAATACACCAACCAAGTATGGTCCATTTAATGTAATTTCATTAGCAACATATTGGAACCATTCTGGACCAGACTTGTCTGATTTTTTCAAATGAGTCCATAAATCGGCTGATGAAATGAATTCACGTTTCTTAGTAGTTCTAGTTTCACGACATAGTTGTGATATAAGTTTAGCTTGAGTATAGTCTATCGTTCTTGCCCTATTGGGAACCAATATTATACCTAATAAATTGGCACCATTATTGATGGCTTCATTAGCAGCTTCTGTAGTTTTCAAACCACAGATTTTCACAACTTTATCGGACATTGCGATGAGCTTTGAAGGGGTTTAAAGAATGAAGTTAGTTTAGTTAGTCATCGTCATAATAATTTTTTTGATTTGTTTTTTTGGTTCAATTTTTTTTGGATTTTTTTATATGGGGAAGGTAGCCAGTTATGGTACTTGATATATCTTGATATAGCAACCATTTCAGATCAACAATGCTACATTTCATGCATAGTAACATCATATGGGTACTATTATGTATATACTAGATAATATGAGGTCTTAGTAATGGAGGCATAATAAACATTAAAAAAACCGGTTCACATGAACGTTCCTAAGATTTATTTATGTAATTTCCCTGCCCCTAAATAGATTTTATGTATACAGAAAAAATCACACAGTAGATAAGATAGTTTAATACAACATGATTCACTCTTAGATTTGACTCCAATGACTCCCTCGTGTATCGTATCCTACTATTTTGTTTTGGTTAGAACCAACCACAAACATGATTAATAAACCAATTTATTACTTACTGGTTGCTAACCTACTGACCCTTACATTTGGTCGCCCATCCTACGTTAAACTGGAATTAAAACAGATTAACTTATCAGAAGAACAACAACGAAACTATTCTACATATATAAAAAGACAATGGAATGAAGACGATGAGCAACCATTATCAATCGAATTGACACCACACAGGAATTTCTATGGATTAGAAATTCAAGTTGGTTCAAGCAATACGAAAAACTTTGTATTATTAGATACAGGATCTTCTGATCTATGGGTGAAATCTGACTCGAATAATTGTGAAACGTCCAATTACAAGGAAGATTGTCTCCAATATGGCTCATTTAAATCTAATGGATCTACTAGTTTTGTGGATACCCGAAGACAATTCCAAGTTAGGTACGGCACTGGTGCCGATTATGCCAGTGGAAAATGGGTAAATGATCAAGTGAAGTTGGTAGGTGGGTACATTGGTGATTCAAAGGGGTCTAAGGGGAATGTCAATATGGGTGCACGGAATAGCACAGAGAATGATATTGAATTCACAGAAAAGAAATTACTGTTGGATGACGGAATCTTGATTGAGGGTATGGACTTTGGATTGGTTAATGATACTACTCTCGAGTTTGGTATTCTAGGGATTGGATTCCCCAATGTGGATAAGAAAGAATACAAGGATAAGAAACGGCCTATATTGAATTTACCGATGAAGATGAAACAATTGGGGATTATTGGGAAAAGCATGTACTCTATAGCATTACATGTAGGTTATGAACAGGATCAAAAATTAAAAGTTTCCAAAACTAAGGCTGATATACTTTTCGGTGCAGTTGATAAGAATAGGTATGTTGGAGAATTGAGTTTGATGCCGGCTGTGAAACGTCAAAAGGCGAAGGATGCATACATGGTTCAAGTAACTTTGAATTCAATGACTTTGATCGACAGTAACGATACTGTGCATGCTGATTTATTGGGGAAGAAGAAATACCCTGTCATCTTGGATACAGGATCAACTTATACACACGTTCCTGAGAAGATATTGGATAAACTTTTCAAAGCATTGGGTCACACAAGACACAAAGATGTGAAGTACTCAGAAGTGGATTGTACTATGGTGAAGAATTATAATATGACTTTTGAGTTTCAAGGTAAGAAGTTTATCTTACCATTGGATGAATTTGTGAGACATTCACAAGTAAATAATACTTGCTCTTTGGCACTTGCTACGTCTCATCAAGGCAATGAATTTCTCATGGGTAGTGATTTTTTGAAACATGTGTACATGACTGTTGACTTGGATGATAAGATGATTGGATTGGCAAACATAAATAGGGATTTCACAAATACTGAACCAAAGATTATCACTGTGATGGATGACTCTTATGGAGTGAAAGTGAGCTCCTACTGGGGAGGTGCATTTGGTGTCAGCCCATGGATTGGTTGGAGATGTTCCAGACAACCTAGAAGACGATATGTTCGCGGACCATACGTGCTTGTCTCTCAGAGTAGTACACAATATATCCCTGTGTTACTTGTGTTCATTGTATCTATTTTAAACGTTTTTATATTTATGTAATTCTCTCTTTAATAATGATAATATTGATTGATCCTAAGCTCCCCAATTGACAGCAGCAGCGAGAACGCGTTATTAATAAGCCGCACACTGAGAGACCCCCTAGGAATCATGAAATTCTGTTCATTCCATTGCTTTTCGAGTTAACTTGTATACTCTGGATTTCATTAACCAAACAATATACAAATTCAATTCATCATGGGGTTACTCTCTCATATTAAAAATAAGATTCAAGAAAAGGAGAAGTCTAATGACACCAACAACAACTCTGAATCCACTCCTCCAGCGATTCCTCAAAGAGATTACAATAACTCGAACTCTAGCAGCAGCAACAACAACAGCTCTGCATTCAATGTTCAAAGCGTCTTAGCCAGTTTACCTGAAGTGAAGTCTACCAGTGATAATATTTTCTCTGAAGCTATATCCACTGATGCTCCTCCAAGTCAAGTCAAAACAGCTGATACTCCGGCTGTTCCATTACCTTCATTCTATGATGACAGCAAGGACAAGGCCATCGAGACCAACAATTTCTATTGTAACTTCTTAGTGGAAACACAATTGTTACCAACTTGGACTCACCCTTACGGGTTATGGCAAAGTAAGGATGAAAACTTCAAGGGATTGGGAATTTCTCACACTACCAAGGAACAAAGAGTCTACGGTGATGATCCCAACGCCAACCCAGTAAAATATCTGTTCAATCCTGTCGGTATTTGCTCTATGATGTTGACCGCCAATGAGTTTCAAAAAGATTTCACTTTGAAGGCAGGTGATTGCCATAGATTTAGTTGTGGGTTGAAACTAGAGGCCAACGGTGGATCATTATCTACCACCATTGTTCAAGGAATGGGGTTCGTCACTGGTATTTACAAAGGTAACTTGACTCCAAAGATCGCTTCCAAGGTGGGGATACAGAAGTTCGATAGTAAGGGAACAATTAGTAATGGATTGAAGAAGTACATTGTCACATTGAACGACAACAAGAAGTGGATCATTTATTCCACTGGCGAATTTGCGCAAACTGATGGTAGTAATATCACTATGAAGAGTTCTGCTGGTGATTCCACTCTAGTACAAATTGCCAAGTTGACTAGCAATGAAGATGTATATGATGATGCTGCTGGATCATACCCAACTGGTGTTGAATTATTAGGTAACGTTGATCTCACCAAGAACAAGGGTACTTACACTTTCAAGTACAATATCACAGGTAACTCCAAGAGTGGTAAAATTGTGCAATTCTACTTCCCTCATCAATACACCCAAAGTAATGCCCAGGCAATTAGTGGATTGGAGTTGGATGCCACTGTTAAAGGTGTTTTAAAGGCATTCTTAATCGACAGTTTCACTGTGAACGTTGACACTCCACCTAATGAAGTTCAATTTGATCCATGGTTACAAGGGACCGGATTCAAGGGTTACTCTGACACTGCATTGGAGAAGATCAAGAAAGTATGTACCGACGAAGTTAACAACTTTGACGTCATCAATTTTTCTAACACTGATTCCATGTACTCCTCTGGTAAGATCTTGGATAAGGGTGCCTACATCTTATATGTCGCTGCGTTTGTTCTCAAGGATGAATCATTGACTAAGACTATGTTGGAAAAGCAAAAAACTGCCTTTGATAGATTTATCACTAACACCCAACAAGCTCCATTGGTTTATGACAAGTCTTGGAAGGGTATCATTTCATCTGCAGGGTTAGCTGATAAGAACTTATATGCCGATTTCGGTAACTGTTTCTATAACGATCATCATTTCCATTATGGATACCACATTCATGCTGCTGCTTTGGTTTCCTTGGTTGATTACCAATACGGTGATAAGACATTCTGCGCTAAGGCTAAGCCATATGTGGAGATGTTGATGAGAGATATCGCTAACCCAAGTGAGAAGGATACTCGTTTCCCAGTGTTTAGATCATTTGATTTCTACAACGGTCACTCATGGGCTAACGGTTTATTTGGCCATGGTGATGGTAAGGATGAGGAGAGTACAAGTGAGGATTACCATTGTTATTACGGTATGCTGTTGTGGGCTATTGTGACAAAGAATGATACATTGAGAAAGATCGCCTCATTGATCTTGGGTATTGAGAGTAAGGCCATCAACTCTTATTTCTTGTATAAGAGTGATAACAAGATCATGCCATCCAATTTTATCAAGAATAAGGTTTCTGGTATCTTATTCGAGAACAAGGTTGATCATGCTACTTACTTTGGTATGAACAAAGAATATATCCATGGGATCCACATGCTACCTATCACTCCAATGTCATCATTCATGAGACATAAGGATTTTGTTAGTGAGGAATGGAGCGATATGAAATTGGGTGAACTTGCCAGTACCTTAACTGAAGGTTGGAAGGGTATCTTGATGTTGAACTTAGCCTTAGCTGAACCTAAGAAGGCCTGGGAATTCTTCAGTGCTGATAATTTTGATGATAGATGGTTGGACAATGGTATGTCCAGATCGTGGTCCTTAGCATTCTGTGCTGGTGTTGGTGGATGCTCTTAAAAGTTTGTATATGTGTATATATAAATATAACCTTTTACTGGGAATAACTTTTAGTAGAGCCGCACGGAAGATTATCATTTTTTTTGTTTTTGGAGGGCGACTAAGAAAAATCGAGCTAAAGAGCTAGGAGAGATGATCAAAAGACATTTCTTATTATAACTACAATTGATTATACTATTTCATTTGAATAAACCCAAGAGCATAGAGTTTAATCAATAGAATACCTACCTTTACTTTTCTCTGACTCTTTACTTTTATTCTTCTCTTTCCTCCCCTCCCCTGATAATACCTTTTTCTTCAAGAACAGGCAAAGGACCCATACGGAAATATGTCTAGTTTCCCGAAGAAAGGCAATTACTTGATGACATCCCCTAGGGAGAGTTCTCCCTTATCCAGATCGGTGTCAGCATCGAATATGTCAAAAGTGGGGTCCCATTTAATGCTGAATTCGGGGTTTAACAATTCTCATCTGGACATCTTAAAACTCCAAAAAGATCAAGTAGAATCTCCACAAGAAGTGGCTAGATTGAACCATTACAATTTGAATATTCCAGAGAACAACAACGAGGCAGAGGCACTTCTGAGAGATAAATCAACTTCATTTTTTGCCACTAAGACTAAAAAGGATTTAGAATCTAAGAAGCTTCTGCCATATAAGACTGAATCAGTCAGAGATCAATACAAATATTTAAGTCACATAGTCGCCCATATATACATAGCCATCAAGAGTTTAGATTTAAAAGGTAACATCTCAATTAGTGTCTCTGATTTACAAGAAGCCAATGAAGAGTTACTGAATGCACCAAAAAGTCCAAGAGCCAAGCAACAGCCACCAGAGGGACTGGACGAAGAAACATTTGAAGCCCTAGCACAATCAGATAGTGATGTGGATGAAAGTGATGACGATGATGACGACGAATTTGAAGACGATTATGAATCCGATGAAGAACACCCTTTGGTGGCATCCACCCCAGCGGCTACTATCCAGGCTTCGTCAGCACCAATCATTGGTTTGAAATATTGGACCAAAGAATTGAAAAACTTGATCAACTTGGGATTAGCCATTCCTGTGTCTTTATCTTGTTCCTTGGTGAAAGTTTTTTATGCAGTGTGCTTGTCTAGAGGTCAATCTGTGGATATCTCCTTCTACACAGATGCTATAAGCTTATTGACTAAAGAGGCCGATTTGCTGTACAATTCTGGCCTAAGATTGGACTGGAAACCTGTTTATGCTGAATTTGCCGCCTCATTGGACCACCCTGATGGATCCAATCATATTACCAACGATAATAGAATCAAAAGATTATACCGGTTCTCTAATGTGATAAATAGATACTTTGACGAGGATTCGACTTCTTTGATTGTGGAGAAAATCATGGGTAAATACACTAACCAAACAATTGGAAGCTCCTTCTTACAGATGGCTGTCATGATTCCGATGAATCTTCGGAAACCTATAATATCAGAAACTGGTGAAGTGAGCTACCACAAGGATGACGTCAGACATTATTTACCGATTCTGTTCACTTGTTGGACAACTCAGAGATCCAATAAAGAGATATCATGTATTCTCGTTGTCATCTTGAATATTGCCGAGTCTGTCCTGAAGAAGATGGCCAAAGACTCAGAAATTGGTGTGATAGGCAAATACGGGATCTTCACTGAGGATCAGTTCAACCTGTTCGTGAATCAATTAATGATCACATCCAAGATTTCACATAAAGATGACAAGCAATCCAAGTATTCAAAATTACTCATTCAGTTGATCATTGCTTCGATGAACTCCAAGCACGCTCTAGAAAAGTATGGTACTTTGGATATGCTTCAAACATATGCCAATTCTGTGCAAACTTTAATCCATCCTTCTAATAATGGTGGTTGGTCCACTCTTTTGTCTCAAGCAGTGAAGACATTGGCTCTGACATTCCATGAAAGATTGATGGATGAAAGTGAAGATAGAAAATTGGTCTCCCATATCTCGGAAAATTATTCCACTCTACCAGAAGAAGTCAAATTAAATAAGGAGGTTATTCACAAATTTGTTAAAATTTTGAAACCTTTGGTTTATTTGGGTGTCCAATCCAAATCTAATTCACACAGAAGAAGATATATTAAGGCATTAGAAACCTTATGTTTCATTAGCCCCGAAGAAATCCTCAATGATGCTTTGCTAGATATTTATACATCCTTTGACTCCGTCAATTCAACACATAGAATTAATGTCATGTTGCGTGAATTAGATGTTTTGTCTAGATTTATGGCTGGAAACCCTGTTTATAGAGTGCATATACCAAGGCTATTGTCAATGTTACTACCAGGGATCGATTCCAATGATCCTGAGAAGACAATTTTGACCATTAAGTTTGTGAAATCTGTCACAGCAGTTGTTCCATTTGCAGACTTAACTGAAGGTACTGGTGATGGTGGGTTGTTAGCCATGGATTTCACACAACAACATTTAAGCTATTTAGAGGCTAAATTTTACACTGCATCCCCTAACAAATCTATTTCATTATATGGTGATAATGTTCCAGAGAAATTCGAATATATTGATGAAATTGAACTAGAAGCATTGAAATCTGCTACTTCATCGTTCAAAGAGTTTATCAAGAATTTCTGTTCAAACTGCTTCAAATACCTCGAATATTCCCCCAATGTTGAAGGAGATGAGGGTATCGAAACTAAGGCATCCATGTTGATCGGACAGGCATTTGATTCTTTGGTTGAATCAGTCAGTGATGAATTATTTCAAGTCATTGCAGACGAATTCTTTACTTACATTTCTGAGAATGTCAAGCATTTGGTGGCCATTATCTTTTCTAATATAGCTGAACTCATTGTGAGAAGAGATGCTAAAGTACAATTTGCTCGGTTGTATCAATATTTGTACCCTCAAGTGAAGTTAGAAATAGAAGCCGGTGCTGGTACATCCCGTACCCAAGAGATTCTCTCCAAGGATGCTAGATTGATTTGGCATTACAAACTTTTGTCTGGTGCAGTATTAGGTGCTGGTGATGAACTGTTGAACTATTTACCTGAGCTAAAGCAATTAGTGTTTTTGGCTTTATCATCGTTAAAAGGTGAGGCGTCTTTCACGACTGGTATCTTATTGAATTCTATTTTGAGTACCATGACTATCACTAGATTATTAGAGAGAAGATTAATTTCTGAAGACTGGTTGAAGAAGAATGGTGGTAAATATACTGCTGAATGTTGGGGTGGGTTCCAATTTGATCCATATAGATTTGATCATGACAATTTGACATTCAAATGGTATCAGCCTACGGAACAAGTTATTGAAGTTGCAGTTAATTTCTTTGCTGATATCACAAGTAACTCCAGTGAAATCATCAATGACTTCATCAAGAACTTTGATCCTAAGGATAAAATCTCATTAGAGGATTCTGATAAGTTATCATTCCATTTGATTACTCTAGATAGCTCTTTGACTGGTATTTGCAACCTTTTTGATCCACATTTCAAGAAGGAGGATATTCATAAGAAGCATCCTCTTCAATCATCCATAGTTAATGCATCTACTACCTCACTTACTTCACTCCGTGGTGTTCCATCCGCTGTCGATATGCCTTCATTAGGGAACAAAGCTGATCCATTTGCTAGGCCAGCCACTCCTGTTCACTTGAACGATGATAAACATTTGGCCTCTGAAGATCAGGACATAGTGATGGCTGATGAAAAGTTGGCAAAGGAGGTCACGAAGGATGAGGCTGATATGGCTGGCTCCAATGTTGATATAGGGTTCATGGTTCCCGATTCTGAAGTTCCAAGTGGGTTAGTCACACCATCTCTAGGTGGTGGGTTTGAAGCTGTTGATCCATCGTTAACTAACCGTTCATCATCTATGTACTCCTTTGGTTATTTCTATGATAGACCTCAACTGGTCAATTTGATGGATCCAACCTACGTGAAGCTTCACAAGACGAGAGAGGAAATTGGGAAGACCTTGCATAAACTTATCAATTGTCTTAACCAACAAGATGGTTCCTTTGAATTGATTGGTCACATCATCCAATGTGTGAGTGGTTGGTTAAAGAATGTTGGTTATTTCAGCTCAAGTAGTCCAATATTCATTGATAACATTCACTTAGCAGATATATTAGATTTGTTCTATTTGAATTCCCCTTACACTAGAACAATTGTTGGTGCTAGAGCAAGTATTTATCACTGCAATAGAATGACCTTCTCTAGATCAACTAGGTTACCTACTGCTAATGATAAAATCTTGATCAGGGATTTGGTTTCTCTAGCTGCATCGAGCTACAGAATCATTTCCTATCATGCATCAACTGTCTTAGTGTCTGTTTTACATAAAGTGTTAAACTGTTCTGGTTTGGTCTTCACTATTTTCAAGGATTGGGAAACTGCGCTGGCCAATAATGATACCGATAAATTGAAAAACATTTTGAAATTCTTCTTCTCGAGAAAGTTCAGAGGGTTCCCTGTGAAGTCATACCATCATTTAAGTAAATATGAAGATTTACTAACTCGTTCCATTGAACTTGATGAACCTGAAATTAATACCTATGCATTAAAGTTGTATGGATTTATCAAGAGATACATCAAGATTCCAAGAAGTGTTTGTATTTTGGATCTTGCCACTATTGAATCGATCAGACCTCCTGACAGTGACATTGACAACAAAATTGATGCATTAAAGATTGCAAAGGATCATAAGAAGAAGGTTATGTTCTCATTAGTTCTTAAGACTCAAGACTTGGTGTTGAAGAGAGCCTCAAGTAAGTTACATTGGAAGCAAATGTTGAAATCACTAGAGTTGTTGACATTCTTCCAATCTGACTTAGAGATTAGTTTGAATTCTGATGTTCTTTGCTTATTAACAAATTCTGTTAATGGTGTCCATCCTACTATTTCTAAGAAATGTGTGATTTGGTTGGCCACAATCTTGGATCGTACTGATAGTAAGGGGCTATTCAATTATGACTTAGTGAATTATTATTCTGTTAATCCTGTGGAACCTGATATTGCTACTCTATCTTCTGTGATGGGTAAGAGTGTCACTGCTGAAGAATTCTTCAAAGAGATGAAGAATTTTGACAGTCCTAAATTTTTCATTGATAATAAATATTGGGTTCCAACTTTAGCATGGAGTGATGAGTTTAAGGTGGTTACAAATTATGTTCCGGAGTCACTTGGGTTGAATAAGGTTGATAATGAAGGGATGCTGACTTTTGGTAAGCTAATCACCAAAGAGTGGTTGCTTGAGATGATCACTTTACACATCGATGAATCTGAATCCAACACTGCCTTCTTGCCTGGTTTGATTTATTTCATGTCTTCTATTGCTCTGCTGTCCCTCTATGGGTATACTCCTAACTTCGAATTCAATGATTTTTTCGATGTTGTTGATGCCATCTACAAGAAAGATGAAAAACAAACACATGTTGCAGTTACTGAAATCTTCTCTTGTTTGCTATTGGTTACAAAGAGAAACCCTGTTAAACTAAAGGAAATCGATGAACGTATTTCTGCTAAGTTGAATACTATTTTCTCCTCGGAGATTACTCAGTCATCTTTGAATATTTGGAAAATTTTCACATGGTGGTTACCTGCTCATTTTGATTTCAGACGTTGTCCTAAGATCATCTCATGTATTTGTGATTTTGAGATTGAACGTGAGGGTCGTGTTTCGCCATTCATTATTTCCTCTAGAATCACTATTTTGAGGTCATACCTATCCTCAGCGTTGAACAGATTCCACAACTTTGACGAGATCATTGAAAGATTATTCACTGGGCTATCACATCCATACCAGATTGTCTCCGAGCGGTCTGCTGCAACACTTTTCGATATTCTTTTGTTCACTTCAAGTTCCTGTTATGATAACTTTTCTGAATTAGACAAGGCCAACGTTGATGCTGCTGGTGGGCTTGGTTCTTCTCCATACAAACTTGACCCTAAGTTTGAACAATCTCTGGAGAAATACATCAAAAACATGGTTGACTTGAGCTCCAGTGTGAAATCATTATCCGCACAGGAGATTGCTGTTTCTGAATTCATGTACAATGTGAGAGGTTTCCAATTCTTGTACATGCTTGTTCTGAAGGTGTCTCATGGATCTCTGTTATTCCCATACATCAAGAAGTACATTATTCCATTATGTTTCACGTTAGATGGTATGAAGGATGCCTGTCAATTAGCTGGGATCAATCAAATGGCCATTTTGTATTTATCCTCATCCGTCAGATTCTCTAAACCTCAAACCGAAATTTTCATTGATTCTCTGTGCATAGATCATGGGTTAGAAAATCCAACATTGTTGCAATCTACACAGTTGATATACGCCGATTATGCTTACTATGCTATCAGATACTTGTCTATTACTCCAGAGCAAAGACTCAGACTTGTCAAGAAATTCGAAGAGTTCCTATACAGTCAACATCTTTCGGTGAGAGAACAATCTGCTGCATATTTCTCCTCCCTGATTCACTCATATGTTGCATCTGATGCGAATAAATTGATCTTAACCTGTATGAAGGATTTCAAAGCCACTCTTAAGAAGTATAAATCTCTTAAGGGGAAGAAACTATCTGTTAAAGAGACCAATGAATTACATGGTGCTACTTTAGGATTGGGTGCATTAGTAGAGGCATTCCCATATGCTTCACCTCCACCTAAATGGTTACCTAAGGTTTTATCATTATTGGCTCGTAAGTGTTCTGGATATGAGGGTGCTATTTCGAGAACAGCTAAGGAGACCTTGAGTAAATTCAAGAAGACTAGACAGGATACTTGGCACATTGACAGTAAATTTTTCACTGAAGAACAATTAGAGGATCTTGAAGGTGTGCTTTGGAAATCATACTTTATTTAAAGTGCTTACTTATTTACTATATATCGTTTTGTCTTTTTTGTTTTACGTTTGTTTTACTACATTTAGCTTTTGTTAATAGTTTTATCATTATTGTATGTTTATAGATTTATCATTTAGTAAAGGAAAAGCGATGTAAAGATAGAGGGCGAAGGGATGGGAGGTGATTAGAAAGAGAGCTGTTCAAGCTGTTTGGATATTTTGGCTGCTCCTTTGGTGGACGTATCACCGTCGATTCCCACTTTGGCTCTGCTCAATTCCAAACCTTCAATCAATATACAGGCCTTGCAAATTCTGTTCATCGATAAATATCCACACCGTTCACATCTATTACCATCTTTGGATCTATCTAGTGACACCGAACCATCACCCCTGATTTCGATTTCCTTACTTGCCTGAGGCTTCTTAGTATTAGTTCTCTTCTTTCTCTGTTGAAGTTTGAAGTGCTCACCAGAGTAAATAATATCTAGGATACATGATGGTCTCACGCTCTCCAAGTTCTTAAGAAGCACTCTTGCTGTTCCTCTGAATGCCTCTGGAGCATAAGTACACTCTGTACTGAAGTAATCCAATTTCTTGTAGTGGGCATATAACACAATCTCTTTTTGATAGGTATACTTGAATGGTTTTGATCTCTTAATAGGAGATCCTGTAGAGTGTGTTGTCACGTTGACTGAGTTTTCCAACCGTGCTGTATCACCTCTAAGCAAGTTCATCAACACTGTTTCCGCCATATCATCTGCATTGTGACCTGTCACCACATGGTGGATACCCAATTTGATTGCTCCTCTATCTAATGCTTGCCGTCTTAGTACACCACAGTAAGTGCATGATGATTTAATCCCAGAGCATGCCACAATCTCGTCCATAGTCCAATTGTATAGATCTCTGTATGACACAATTTCTAAGGGCATATCATATTGCTGTTGGTTCCGTTTCACTGTGGCCAAAGAATCATCTCTATATCCAACGATCCCCTCATCTACAGATAATAGCACCAATTTTAATCCGTAATTGTATCTTTCATTTAAAGTCTTCATTACTGAAGCAAGAACGGTGGAGTCCTTACCACCGGATGCCCCGATGGCTACCACTTCACCTTTATAGAACAATTTTTCTTTCATGATTGTGTAATGGATTTCCGTTTCGAAGACATGGAAAAAACACTGCTTACAAAGTTTTTGCAAGTTCTTCGGCCGTCTCATGACAGCCTTTCTTCCGTGACACACCTCACAGAGTGCACTAACCTTAACTGTACCGGCCATTGTTGAATTTATCCAGTTGTAATAGGAATTCCTTCCTGTTATCTCTTTAACTTGTTTTTGTCATTTTTTTTCGAAAATTTTTTTCAAATTTTTTTGAGCCGCACGGCACTCCGAACATGTTGTTTTTAGTACGTGTTCAGTAAAGATATATCAACAAAACGATATATGTGTACAGTTTCTCTTCTTATTCTTCTATCTATCTTTCATATAACTATACCAAAAATGAAATTCATGCATTTGTACTATTTCTTGGTAACACTACTGATAGCTGGTGTGTTGGAGGCCAAGGTCAAGGTCAACACCATCGCTTCAGAGGATATACCTAAACAACTTTTAGTGGAGAACCATGTCATCACTGTTGATGCCAAGGACTTCGACGATGTGGTTTTACAACCGGGGAAGCATTCCTTTGTGAAGTTCTATGCAGACTGGTGCTCCCATTGTAAGGCCATGCAACCTGCCTGGGAATCATTAGCGCTAGGATTCAAGGATAAGGATAATGTGCAAATTGTGCAAATCAATGCAGACAAGAACCGGAAGATTGGTAGACGTTATGGTCTCGATTCATACCCAACTTTGATGTTGTTCAAGGATGGTGACCCAAAGAACCCTGTGGAGTTCTCCGGGCAAAGAGATTACAAGAGTTTCATTAATTTCGTGAAGGAGCACACCGGGATTGAAGGTAGAACTGCCAAGTTACCAGGTAATTCTGGTGCCACCACGGGTGGTAAGCGTGGATCTAAGATTGTGCAATTAAATGATGGTAACATCGAAAGGCTCATTGAAGATAGAGGTAAGAATGCCATTGTGGCATTCACAGCAGACTGGTGTGGTCACTGTAAGAACTTGAAACCAACTTGGGAGAAACTCGCTGACGTGTACCATAGAGACTTGAGTAGAGTGCTCATCGCTGAAGTGCAAACTACAGGTGATGAACCAACCGACTGGTTGAAGAGTTCATATGAGGTGGCATCTTTCCCTACTATTCTTTTCATCAAGGATGGGAAAATCATGGAACCTGTGGCGTACACTGGTGATAGATCATTAGAGCAATTGACTGACTTTGTCAATGAACAAACAGGATTACATAGAGCTCCAGATGGTGGATTAAATTCTGAAGCTGGGACACTTCCACAAATTAATGATAAGTTGAAAGAATTTGTGGGGTCAAATAGAATCACCCGTAGAATCTTGGTTAAGGATATCATCCAGGATTTGAGATTATTGGATAAACAAAAGAAATTCACCGAGGAAATCAAGTATTACGCTAAATTATTGAACTCTATGGTTACCGGGTCTTTTGAATTCATTGATAAGGAATTAGATAGATTGAATAATATGGTGAAATCCGGTAGTTTGAATCAAGGGTCGAAAGACTCCGTCACTATGAGATTGAATGCCTTAAATTTATTCAGAAGTTTTGAAACTGATCAAACTCATGAGATCGGTAACAGAGATGAACTATAAGACCTTTGAATAATTAAAAATCAGTGTTATTACTAATGTTACTCCTTGAATATATATATATAATAAATAAAATTAATGGTATTAAACAAACTCTAAATAAGCTTAAAAATCAAAATTAACAAAGGCTCACTCTCATCAGTTCATCAACTGACAAGTCTTTAAATAGCCAGCACATCACCAATTAACGGCGTTAAACTTCTTTGTAGTTCTAATGAGTTTAGGGAACACTTCCCCTTTGAGAACGGTTTCATTGATGATTGGCTTCACATTCAAAGGAGTACACTTAGCAAACCACACAAATTCACCCTTCTTATTGTACACCATAACATTTGCAGCAAACTTGTGACCACCAACGTGATTCACAAACACCACATGCACACCACCGGCTCTATCATCACCATGATCTCGGTATAGATCGAGATCTCTCAATTGTAGATCAAACTCTTTCTTCATTATTGGAGCAGTGATACCACATCTCTTGTCTCTAGTTCTATGAGAACATAATAACACATAGGATCTGCTATTATCTTTAAGAATTGTGGCTCCGGAAATGGTCTCTGGAAGTTGTTTATCGGCGCCACCCTCTTTGTTCGTCAACACCGTTAACACTTCAGTCAACACTTGTTTATAATTTTCTTCAGTTAAACCTTTAACCCAAACGAAGAATGGTAACAGTAATAAATCATATTTCTTACCCTGGGAGTATGCCTCATAGTCAGAATCATCGGATTCAATAGAAGTCACATTAGTTTTGGTCTTACCAAATTTCCCAAAATCAAACTCACCAATCTTGTGTAATAATCCACGACCCTCGAATGCATCATGAGCCCAGTCAGTATTCCCCGTAGACACCAAAACATGAATATCAGGGCACTTGGCTGACCCCCATAAAGGTTCACTTTCTATTCCCTTGTCTAATTTAAAGCATTTCTCACTGAATGTATTAAGGCAATCAGCTGAATTGCATTCTTGTGGTTCCTCCGACACAGGTAAAATTTCAGCCACTTCTTTAGTTGGATCAGTTGGAATCAATCCCACAGCCTTTTTCAAGATATTCATTTCTTATATTTGTAATATATATATTATTTTGGTAAATTCAACACATCAAGAGAAAAAAGGTTAAAGTAAAAACAGAAACCTTTAGCATATATATGTCTAAATCAAATCCTGACTAAGCTTAAAAATGCAGTCGGTTATTGGTAGAGCGAGAAAAAACTCGGCCGAGAGCTGTGTAATTCGGACCGAAGGATAACAAAATTTAGGATTCCACTGTGATTTAACATGTTATAATGGGTTGTTTTAATAGGATATATCCGTGTGTTACATGGGTGCCCCTTATCGTAACCGTTTAGTGGTGTGGCTTCGTATTGATATTCGGAACATCTGGTTATTAAAAGGATGAAAATGAAGTGGATTAAGGAACAAGATCAACAAGGGGGATATAGCACTAGGGAACACAGAAACTACAAATGGATCTTTAGAAACATTAATTAGGGCTGTGCAAAGATTACTCTTTACTCTTTATTCGTAGCCATCTATCTACCTAGATATATATATATATATAAAAGTTAACCCACGAAGATTTCCACTCCGGTTTCTTCAACAATTTGATGCCAATTGGCACGACTTCTCAATCCATTGATTTGATAATCATCGATGGTGAATGGAGTACCAGATCTAGTCAAGTCTTCCACCATCTTTGTTTTCCGTTTCCAGCTTTCTTCCATCACTAATATCAATGCTTTAATGTTAGCAGCCCAAATTTTTTTATATAATGCATTTAATGCATGACAAAACCACTGTCTACCATGCTCAGAGTGTATCTCACAGCCAGCAACAAACAATGGGAAAATGTGGACAGTCAATGTAGGACTCACATTGGGGTCAATTTCTGATATCAACTTCATCACACCTTCACCCATCACCCGCGAGGGATACCTTGATCTTATTCCCGGAAATGTGTTCTGTAGCATGATCAATATACACAATCTATAAGACTCTGCGATTTTAATGTAGTCATCCAAGTGACTCAAATTATCAGCGTTAACAGGATTAGTTTGTGTAGCACTGACATCTGGTGCCCAGTTAACAATTTCATTGTAAACCACTAATACTTCACGTTGTAATTCTACTGGATAATTATAATCGGGTAAATCCTTAGCATAGTTAATGATATCGATGGCTGTATCCATATACGTGAATAATACCTGACTGACACCTAAAATATGATCAATCGGTTCACCATCACTGATGACAATTTTCTTGATTTTAAACTTTTCACCAAAATTAATGGTTTCCAAGTCGGCCTTAACAATATCTGATCTAGATTGTTGTAAGGATGCCTTAGAATGCACTTTCATGAATTGCCATGCACTGAAAAGGAAATTAAAATATGATTTATCGAATGCATTAGCTGTTGCTTTCGTTGACACCTGTAATTTATTATTCTCTTGTTGTTTTCGACTTTTCTCCTCGATTTTCTTCTTAATAAAATAACAAGCACTTCTTAAATGAGATAGTTGTGCTTGCACACCATCATCCAGAATTTCACCTAATGATAACAATAAGCATGATGCCAATGAAATATCTAACGGTAAAGAATCATTTTTCAATCCAAGAGCTAATTTCTTAAATGAATCAACCATGAATTCCATCCCCAATAATTTCATCTCTCTATCACCTTGGGAAATATGGAAGCAAGTAAGCATTGCAACCAAATCATTTAAAATTGGGTATTTGCCGACAATTGGTAAAACTTTGGCAATCCATGGATTAGAGGTACCATCTTTATAAATACAAAGAACTTTTGAGGTATATTTGTCAAAACTATTAAGAAAGAATTCATTCTTATCATATTTAGAAAATTTGGATGGTGAAACGGTTACGATATCTTGGATATACTCCTCCGAAACTTCATCATGTTTCAATGCATCTTCGTCTTCCTTGTCGTCTTCCCTCTTTCTAGGGGAGAGCATATTATTGACACCCTTGGTGATGTTCTCTATTGTCAAGTCATAAATGCTTGGTTCTTGGAATTGATCCGATGGATCCCGTTGTAATTGTTGGAAGGGTGGTTGCTGTGGCAAACCATAGAACGGTACAGGTGGCATAACATCAGTCATATCCTCCATAGCACATTGATTAGAATGATTTGGGACCATTGGAACACTATTGTTGTACAATGGTTGGTATGGTTGTTGTTGTATTAGTTGGTGGTATACTTGTATTTCTTGAGAGGGAGGAGGGGCAGGAGCCCGAGGTGGTGACACTATACCGTATATGTGATTGCCAGGAATCTGTTGTTGTTGTTGCATATTATTAAATTGGCAGCCAGGCATAGTTGTGACAACTTGAGGTGGCAGTTGTGGTGGTGGTACCATCACATTTTGCGGTAATGACTGTTGTTGTGCAGGTGTAGGCATGCTTTGTAATATGGATGTTTCCTGGAACATCATAGGTTGTGGTATGCACTGAGCTGGTGATACCAGATTTGAATTTATAGTGGATACACTATGCAGTTCGCCGGTTGAAGGTGTGGAATACCGGTAATTGGATGCATGTGGTGATGGTGATAAACTGGTACTTGTTCTAGCACTAGAGTGGGTTGTAACTGATGGAGTTTGTTCTAAATTGATAGATTCGTGTGGTTCATCTTTTCTGAAATCAGTAATCACTTTATATAGTTCAGTTGCAAGTTTAGGGTTCTTCCCCAAATCTTGTAAGTGATTCTCTATGAGAATCTCTTGATATGATCTTCCTGTGATGGATAGTGTTGCATTTTTGAATAATTCGGCCATTTTAGAATCGTTGGTGTTGTCATGGAGTTTTATTTTGTCTGTGGTTATATAATTATGTTGATTGAGGTTCCGATTTCGTTTTGTTTGTGGAACTGATCCATTGGGCTCGATTTGAACATCTGATTGATCAAATTTGATGTCTTTAAATTTGAAAGTCTGGGTGTAGCCACCACAGAGCAGACCTCTGTTCTTACAGTTCATACACTGTGGTTTAGCTTCATCACATTTAATCTTGTATTTCTTACAAGTGATGCATCCACGCCTACTCTTAGAACTTGGTTGAGGTTTTTCAATTCGTTTAGTTGGTGCCATGATTTTGAGTTGCGATGAGTTCTTTTATGTGAGCGTGATCTCTAATTAAATAGTGATCTTTATGTGAGTAAGTGAATGCACTCCTTAAGGGTTAAATGTAAGGGGGAGAAGGAATGATGGGGGTATTGGGTATATATGATGGTTCAATTTTGTGACACAATGAGATACTATTCGTTTAATAAAAGGATAAAAACAATGTGAGCTGTGATACTTCTTAAAATATATTTATAGTTGAAATGCCTAAGTTGTTTAATTTTTATTATGCTTATATCCTTTTTTTTCTTTTCTTTTCTTTTAGGATGATTATATATATAACTGGCTTTTTAATGTAATTAAAATAGAACGGAGAAGATGAATAAACCAAGAAAATTGGAAAACATGTAGTGTGAAAATCTTTGTTTCAAAAGTGAAAATCTTAATTTCTCAAGAGCAATAAGAAGCAAAAATAGAATAATTTGAATATGGTGATGATGACTATGATGGTTATTTCTGGGATATGTAGTTGTATTTTATATTATATAATCCATTTATTAGGAATCCATTATATAGGCTAAATATTATATTGATCTACTTATACATTGTCAATCACATTGAAGCTTTAATTTTTGTTGAGCCTCTCTTCTATTGAATTCGATGCATAGATAGATTATAAAAGACATAATTACTGTAATTTACACATTTTATTGTAGGCATTACTGAAGCAAAGATAACATAAGTAATAATAATATGATGATGGCATTTAATTACAAAATATAATACTAAAAAGGAAAGAAGAAACCCAAAAAAACAGTCATATTTAATGTTTTTTAAAGGTTGCATCGTAACAAAGCCGGATTTAATTGATTTAACGGTGACTTTTTATTTGTTTTATTGTTTATTAGCTCATTAACACTTATGATGGGCACTGTTTTTTTTTATGTTCTTGATGTATTGTAAACGTTTAAGTACATGTAAGTTTATGTGATGTGCTACCAATGAACTTTCATTGGGTGACCCGCAAAGAAGAGACATTTAGGACTCGATGCAATGGCAATCATAGCTGACGTGCCACTTTTTTTTGTTCTTTTTTTATTAATCCAATGGTATCACGGTATAGCCTAATCATATCTCTGCTATCCAAAAACTCTAATAACTAAAATTATTATACATTCTAGAATAAAATAAATCAAAAAAATAGGGCAGACAGCGTAACTTCACTAATAACTTGGATACAGTTCTGTATCTAAAGAGGACTTATCTAAAATACAGATTAATATCATATGGCCTTATGTACTACCGATATAGTATCTATTTAGTTATCACTATCATTAATCAGATAAAACTTTTATATAGCTTTGAATGGTTGTTTTGATCTAAGTGTCAAAGGTTAACTTAATCGTACACGGAGATAAGCTCAACATTAAAATAATTCTAGAACCACCAAAACTGGATTCACTATCAAATCAATTGAAGAAGTGAATCTATACATATAATTACTTGTACCCTTCAATGACTACTCCAATATTGACTACCCCGAGTTACGCCGTCAAATTGATTATAGAGTAAGCTATCCCACGGCAACTAAAATAAAATCAAAACTTATCCTGATAACTAGTTAGATAAGATACAATTCAATACCCTATGGACTAACAACTACCGACTACTACTATATCATCATCATCATCATCCATCCATCCATCCATCCATCTATCACCCATACAAGTGCTACCCAGACTCCCATCCAGCATAACAACCGTGTACACTAATAATCCACCACAGTTATGTCAGACCATTGAAAATTCGCTAATTTTTGGAATTTTTGATCGTGGAGAGAGACAGTCAAAAAACACGATTTTAGTTTTATATAAAAGGTTGTTATAACTTTGTATTAGTATAATATACATTACATACATTATATATATATATACATAAAGGTATGTATCAATTATAAGTTTTGCATTTGAAGTTAATGGTTGTGATGGAATTTAGAAAATCAGAATGACCAATAATACTACAATGGATTAATATAACAATTTTATTTGTTTTTACCCTTATAGACCCGGTTTTGGTGTTACATAATGTTAATTGATCTACAATATCGTTGAATTAAATCAATTGAAATAATCGTTTAAAATTCAGCATTTGCAACTTAATTTGTGTGTCGTCAGTTGGAAAATTTAATGAAAATAAGTTTTATCAAATCTATCTTCCATGACTATTAAATATTTCAAAAATCCTTAATTCACTACTCTAAATCTACCTGAATCAATTTCCAACTAATTGTCTATACTCTTTCACTCTCTCTTATGATTGATTTTACTAACACTTAATTATTTATATCTATTTTAGATGTCTCAAGTTGCAACCACCAAGACTACTCCATCTACTTCCTTAGTTAACGCTAACTGGGATGTCGTCATTTCTAATGGTATAGTGAAAACCGGGCTAGGTTTCGGTGCTGGTGTTTTAGCTTCAGTTTTACTTTTCAAGAGAAGATCATTCCCAGTGTGGCTCGGTATAGGTTTCGGTTTAGGTAGAGCTTACTCTGAAGGTGATTCTATATTCAGAGAAGCCGGTTTAAGAAGTGTTAAGGCTTAAAGAACCTTTCATTTTTCCATCCTCTTCCTCCCTTATAAAAGATTCATTATCATTCAAAATTAAAACTCCATTTTAGATTTGTTGTTTTTCATTATTTAAAAAAGAAAATTAAAATAAAATAAAAAGCACAAAGTACCAAATAGTGTTCTAACTTCCATGTATCTTGTTTATCGCATATCACAAACATATCCACTCCATCAATCAATGGATTCTCTTCCACCATAAATATTAACTTATATTCTTCATTCTATATATCCCTGTTATTATAATTTTAACTAGTACAATATATTCTTTCAGCTAAAAGAAAATTTTATTTATTGTATAAAGAACAAATTTAGTTCTTGGAATTGGTAAAATGTATATAATATCTGTTCCGAAACCTGTATCTGTGTAATGGTTTATGTATTAGCTAGTACTACATCACATTTGGTCTACTTTTTTTATGACTCTCAATGAATTCAATGTAACACATATTTCTATTATCCCCGGGTTTAAGGATATGATCAGTGTATACTTCTAATGATAATTGACAATTAATTCTAGGATGTCCACACTACACCTTCTACTAACGAAACATGACATCTTAAGAATCTGACTCTTGCCATTCTAGACCGTGTTCTAGGCACTCAGTGGTAATACAATGGATATATAAAGATAACCCAGCTGATAAGAGAGGATTCAGACATACCGTAACATCAACTAAATACAATTAACAAGGATATCACAAAGGCTAGTCTTTTCCCCCACATTTTACTTAAAGCAGTAAACACATAAACTCAGAAGAGAAAGAATAGAAACAGAGTCATTTTATTTAAATGATAACCGATGGGTACCCTCAAAACAAATAATCAAAAGTACCAATTAACTCAAATAATCGAATAACTAAATTTAAAGGGCCTTACCCTTTAAATGCTACCAAAAGGACCCCAAAAACAAGTGTTGAAGTAGACCATTAAGTGTTCAGGTCATACAGATAAGGTCACCACCCCCATTTTAATCTACCCTGCAGTTAAATGCAGGGGGAGTCACAAGAAGTCACGAGAAGTCAATGATCACCATAGTTAAGATATCAAGAAGTCGCGAGAAGTCAGGAGGGGTCAGCAGAAGTCGCAGCAGAGTCGTGACTTCTTCGCTTAGGAGTCATATACATGGTGGTGCGAGGTGTCATCTGTGCGGCTTCTTTTGACTTCTCCATAACAGTCAAGCATTAAGGGTTTCTCCGCATGGTTTTCTCCGGTTATTGATGTTTAAACATGTTTTGAACCTTCTAAATGTTCTACTTCAACACTTTTATGTATTATATTGACTTGCAAATATCATATTTAATGATGGTCAACACTGTGGTCCACTAGAAACACAGTCACACCATTGCGAGAACCAATGAAATTAACTGGAATTCCCGCATCCGCTCAAAGTGAAAATTCTGCAGTATAGACAATTTTTGATTTCCTTACACTACCCTTACGGATCAACTTTGGTGGGTCAACTTTGAATGATCTACTTATATATTTTAATCAAATTGGGTACCTAAAGAAAGGTATAAATGGGAACATTAGATATTGTAAGTTTCAAATATGGATGTCACCAAATAATTGTAAAAAACCTCCAAGTGAACGTATTTTTTTTGCCAGGTTGCAACAAACGTTGGGGCGCTTTTTTTTTCCAACGCAGAATCCCGATGAGTAATCCTGTGGTAGCTTCCATGTTTTGCAAGATTAGATATAAATATCACAATATCCTCTTGTTTTACTATTATCCTTGTGTACCTCTCTCTTTCTTTCTTCTTACCTTTTTTTCTCCTTTTCTTATTCCAGTTTTATATAACTTCGAAAGAATATTAAAAAAAAAGATTTAAATCAATCAGATCCTGCTACAATGGCTCAAGAAATTCAATACCCTTGTCATAATGAATTCAGAAGTGATACTTTCACTGTTCCAACTGCTTCTATGGTTGCTTCTATAACGATGTGTTCCGTCGGTGATTCCGTTTACAAGGAAGATCAAGATACTTTAGATCTTGAAGCTAAGGTTGCGAGGCTAGTTAATAAGGAAGCCGGTTTATTCTGCGTTTCTGGTACTTTATCCAATCAAATTGCTTTAAGAGCACATTTACATCAACCACCTCACAGAATCCTTTGTGATTACAGAGGTCACGTTTACGCTCATGAAGCTGGTGGATTGGCTACTCTATCTCAAGCCATGGTTACTCCAGTGATTCCATCCAATGGGTTATACCTCACCTTAGAAGACATCATTGACAATTACATTCCTGATGATGGTGATATCCACATGGCTCCAACTAAGGTTGTTTCATTAGAGAATACCATCCATGGGATTATTATGCCAATCGAAGAAATCGAAAGAATCTCTTACTGGTGTAGAGAAAACGGTGTCAAGTTACACTGTGATGGTGCTAGATTATGGAACGCCTCCGCTGAGACTGGTGTCTCCATGGCTGACTACTGTAAGTATTTCGATACTGTTTCATTATGTTTATCCAAGTCATTAGGTGCTCCAATTGGTTCCATCTTGGTTGGTGAAAGAAAACTTATTGAAAAGGCTAACCATTTCAAAAAGCAAAATGGTGGTGGTATCAGACAAGCTGGTATGTTAACCAGAATGGCTAGTATTGCCATTGATGAGAACTTCTCTAAGCTTCATCAAGCTCACTTATATGCTTTAGATGTTGCTAACTTCTGTGAAGAGAACGGGATTGCTCTTGAAGCTCCATGTGATACCAATTTTGTGTTTTTAGATCCAAAGAAAGTGAAAATTAATCCATCAGTGTTGGCCAGCATTGCTAAGAAATACAATGTTAAGGTCATGGGTAACAGATTTGCATTCCATTTCCAGAATTCATTGGAATCCATTGAAAACTTGAAGAAAGTTTTATTTGAAGCTTACCAAGATTCATTGGAGAACCCATACACTATGAGAGGTGCAGTTAGATTATATAGATCTAACTCTAGCAGCTCCGAGAACACTGTTGTCTGTGATGATCACAGAGAAAAGAAAATTTAATGATTTCACTTCTTTCCTAATGGCATATATTTATACGGTTTTTAATTTAATATCACGGCGAACACACTTACGGTTTTTACATTTCCCAGTCTTTTTAGACTGAAGAATGTCTTGCTTTCAGGCAGGTGAGGTCCACCATTTAGAGGATCCCTCCCAAGAAATTACAAATTCTTTTTCTTTTAGCTCTTTTGTTTTTTTTTTTTGTATTTCATTCCCTTTCTAGCATAATAACGAAAAATTCATCCAGCGGCTCTCTTGATTCTCTTTGTCAATTTTTTTTTAAATTTTTTGGTCTTGTCATTCTTCGAAGAAAAAAGAAAGGCTTGGGATGAATCAGGAACCATTAAATATATATTGATATTACATATAATAATTTGTGGTTAACTTAAGTTAACATAATAATCAGATATTTTACATATTATTCATCTTAATCTGTTAAAGATTTGGAAAATCCATTTTATATATTTTCAGTTCTGTTTTCTTGTTTTCTATTTTTGTTTGTCATTTGAACTCATTGGATTCCTTTTTTTAACAATATAATATCAAAAACCATTAATCCAAAATAATATACAGAATCAATGTTGATAGCAATTATAATATGTATATTGAGTTTGGTATGGCTCATACGCAGGTACACTCAATTGGTCTCGGTATCCACTCAGAAGGCAGTCAAAGCCCTCAACATTTCGATACCAGTTGTTCCATTGATCTCTGTCGATAAAGTCACTCATAATAGTATGGTATTACATTGGGATTATCAGAATAATTCCAATGATAGTGAATCCTCGAATTTGGACACTAAAGAACAATCCCATCAGTCACAACCACAATCATCATCCGATGGGCCCCCAAAAATTGTGTCTCAAGTTACTCCGAGCTCGATTAGCCATTACGTTTTATACGTTAACGGGATCCAATCTGCCATAATAGACGGATCTGAACATTCATGTATGTTAAGTGGTCTATCATCGGGGAACCATTATCAAATAGACTTGGTGGCGTTCAATTTGGCTAACTTTCGGTCTAAATCATCTCCAATTTATGTGAAGACCGCTTCAGCAATTTTGAGAGAGGCTGAAGCCAGTAACCTCAATCACCCTTCAGATATCTTGAAGGCATTACTGCCCGAAAATGAACAAAGTAAGGCAATCTCTAATTTAACATATAAACAGACTACTCCTAAAAGCAGGTCAAGAAGTGGAACAGTCGGTGATAAATCAACTAAGGACAACAGCAATCCTGACATAACCAATATCCCGCCTCACTTGATAACAGACATTAATGAACTCAAATTCTTGCTTGAAACTAGTGTTGAGGAAGTGAGATCGATTAAAAAGATTTACTATGACAGTGAAAGAGAAATCCGGGAAGAACAGGCATCATTGATATACTCCCGTGATGAATCAAAGAAAAGAAAAAAAATAGAGGATTCTAATAGAGCTAGTTTAAAACAAGAAATCAAATACCTTGAAGAACAAAGAATGAAGACAGAATCTAGAATCTCCACTGATAAACTGAAATTGGCTACAAGACTTAAAGGCTTAGAGAAAAAGGAAAAAGAAATGTCCCAGTGGGATGCCAAATTAATCGAGATGAAGAACACCGAAATCAAACTCAAGGATGAAGAACCTAGAAAACTGGAGATGTTAGCTAATGATGTCCAGGAACTCAATAAGAAGTTATTCTCTCTACAATCTGAAAATCATGTCATCGAAGAAGAAATAAAGGATGAGCTAGCTACAAGAAAGAAATATGATGCACTAAGACAACGGATAGCTAAATTATTTGAGGAAATTGACAAATGCACTGATAAGCAAACTGGTCTACTAAAACAGGGAGGCCTGGGTGTGTTCATGGACCTTGTATCCTTGAAACCACAATGGGAAGAACAGTTGAGGTCAGAGATCATCACTTTAGATGAAAATTCAGAGTCTAGTTGGAGAGCTCTACAACAGAAGGAATACTCAAAGATTGATCAATTGAAGAAACAATTAGAAGACCATAAACGTGGATTGGATAATCGCTCCTTAAATCAACTTTCTGATACTGGTAATTACAACACCACTACCACTACTAATCTCAATGGTATCAATGGTAATGGTGCAACCACTGGTACAGCTCCAATTGCTATCAACATGTACAACAGTAACTCAATGACCTTGATGTCTAATGGTTTGAACGTTTATAACAATAACTTACAGGATAGCAGTAATAAGTTTTTGGGTCATCTGTCTACCAGCCCTGGTACCACTAACAAGCAACAGTCTCAATTGTGGCGTTCTAAAATTGGAATAACTTTGGACACAGGTAAACCAGCTACCCCTTCAACACAGAGACCTGCATATGAAGAAACCGATGTTGGCATTCTATTACCACAAAACTGGATTGATGAAGAGAAATTGAATTTGAGTAAAACACCATCAGAAATGGGTTCATTGTCATTGACTCCATCCACTACTGACCTGTATCAACAACATCCAAGAAACAGATATCAAGGTGCTTCCAGTATCGATTCTCTAAGAGGTACTAGTTTATATGGATCATTGGTTAACATGGACAGCTTACAACAATCTTCTACGATTACTTCACTCGGTGCATTGACTAATAGTTTGGCTACTAACAACGGTAATGTTAATGGTAACGGTAATGCCAATAATCCAACCACTCCATCACTCAATCCGATGGGCTCCCCACGGTCTTTCCAAAATTTCCCTGCTGATCCAATTGCTAATTTTGAAATAGGAAGTTCTAAGGCATCATCGTTTGTTCAAACTAATCAATTAAATCAATTGAACACTCCTTCTCAAGAGGTTGAGGATATGAGTAGTATGCAAAGTATAACATACAATAAAAGAAACTTGTTTGAACCTTTTGCTAATACAAATAACAGTAGTCCTAGTATAACTAGTTCTCCTAATTTGAAAGACAACAAGGTGTCTAAGTTACTCGGATCACTATCGCAACATTACTCCAAAAGTATCGCCAGTACAGATGGTAACAATAATTTACCAGAATTTACCTCTCAGGACATGGATGTCAGAAACAGGGGTAGAAGCACGAGTTTTGGTTCCAGTATCTGGAATAACAATTCTAATTCCAACAACAATGGTAACTGGGCAAGCTTGAGTTTACTTTCAGGCGGAATCAATTTGAATGCCACACCAATTTCATCCAATATGTCTGCTCACCGGTTATCCAGTGATAATGCCTCTGTGTCACCTGAAGTGTTATATGGTAGCATGGATCGTTCACCTGGTGTAATGAAATCGATGTTGCAATCACCTAGTCAATCCACTGTTCACACGGCTGAGAACGATAATGATAACGAATCTTTACACGACCAACAATCTACATCTCCCTCCCTATTCAAAGCTGGTAGATTCTTCAAATTTGGTGCTAGTCCAACGAAGCAACAAAACGCAAAGGGTGAAAAAACTGGTGGTTCCACGGAGGAAGCTATCATTGAAGCTGATGAGTCACAATCACATATGGGATCATCGTCATCAAACGCTAATGGATCAGGCCTGCTTTCTACTGGATTTGGTGCTAAATCATCAAGATTTTTCAAATTGGGTTCTAGACGGCAGTCCAATGCTACTGTGCATACTTTCCAATCTTCTGGTACTCAATCTGATAATTCAATAGAAAACAGTGGTACCAGCAATGTATTTAATCCTAATAGTGCTTCATCTGGATTGACTGGATCTACAGATGTTAGTCAACCTGCTGTGAACGCTCCTTCTAGTGGTAGTGCCAGTGGCGGTGGTAGTGGTAGTGGTAACAGTGGTCAAAGTTCAGGTTTAATAACCAGAAAGTTGAGTTTGGCGTTCAAGAGAACAGATAAGGAAAAAGATATGAAAAATAAAGTGATTGAAGAAGAACCAAATGATGCTTCTTAGACTATTTACTGTTTTTACCAGCTGTAATTTTATACAATTCTCTTTTATGTTTTTTTTTGCTTTCTACTTTTGCATAATTATAATTTATTTAAGAATATATTCTTAATACATAACCAGAAAAACTTATATATATAATAACCGGGGGTTGAAAAGTAGAAATACAAGGAAAGTAAGAGCAAAAAAAGAAAAAATCCCTGGTGTATGTATATGGGGGGCTATGTGATATGCATATTATATGAGTCTCTAATGGACTTTCTGGTGAGATTCATCTGCCTGACTGTTAATATCCAGTTGCTTTTCAGCTCCTGGAGGGTTCTCTATTTGCTTTTCAGCTATTGGCGGATTCTCTATTTGCTTTTCAATTGAAGGATTCTCTAGTTGATTTTCAACTATTGGTGGATTCTCTATCTTATCCTCAACTTTCTTTGTCTTGTCTATTATCTTACTTTGATCCACAACCAATCTTTTGGCATTATCACCTTCTTTCGGATCACGTTGTTCTTCATCAACGATTTTCTTGGTGTTATCGATTTTCTTAGTGTTATCAATTTTCTTGGTGTTATCGATTTGGGTTTCAAGTTTATTCTCTATTTGACCAAGTTTAGCCTTCATTTCATTCTTCTTGAGAGTTTTTTCATCAGCGTTCATGTCTGACCAATCAACAACAATTTTTTTACCTAATCTAGCACTATCGATATTTCTCAGAATTCTTGGTTTATCAGATTTCCATTCTTCTTCAACGTTTTCAAACCCATCTTTATAAACCTTTTTATAAATATCATAGATAACTTCTTCCTTTTGAATTCTTTCTTCTTCCTGAGCCATCCATTCCATATGCTTCAAATCATCATTTGAAGGTTCATATATATGCCAGATCACGTAATGTGGTAACCCGACGACAGAGTATTTCATTCTCCTGCACATTTTACCGAATGCCTCAGTCTCTGCATGTTTTTCGAAAGAAAATGCTGGGAAATGAGCACCAGCCCTAAACACCTTAGCCTTGGAGAGAATGGAGACACCTCCAATACCGTCAAGCATCATTTCTGTCTCTATGTCTCCGTAAGGGTCTCGAAGATATGCCAAGTGTGGTCTCCAAGTGGCGTATTCGACGTAACCCTCCACGATGACTGCGTCTTCATCCAGTGTGGATGCCAGTTGTAATCCACCATCACTCTCCTGCCAAGAATTAAGATCGTATGGCTGTTGGTTACCCAACCATTCAGGAAGTGGTCTCCACACATTAGGCACAATAACATCCTTGTCGTGATGCATGAGATCCTCTATGATGGTAACTGGAATGGTCTCCACGTCCACGTCTCTCCAGTAGACCCATGAATGGTATGGTTTGATAGCCACGGAGGAAAGCCAGTTTCTAGCTCTAGCCATCAGTTTCCGTCTAGATCCCTGTGCAGCAAACCCGTGTCTGTCACTGAACCCTTGTCCAATGGCTTGCCCGAAATCCTTTTCAAAGATTTCAATTTGACCAAAATGTAATGATTCATCTGGGTCCTCCTGAATTTCTTTTAAATTATCCTCCAACACTTTCATTGTGGTGTCTTTGGAATCAGACACTAAGAATGCCAAATCAATCAAATTGTGGGGGTAAGTCATGTCCTTCATATGCTTAAAAAACATTGGCAGATGGGAAGCTGCATCTCTCAAAGGCACACAGAATATCACCCGTTCATTGTATTGCCAACCGTTGGGCCTTCCTGTGAATTCCCTTAGGTCATAATAATTAGTTTCGTATGCATTGGATGAATCAAAAGATGGAGAGTACAATGAGAAAAATGTCGTCATAAGAATATCCCCCAGAGTATACACCACTATGAGCGCTATCGAAGTCACAAAGAGTATTATAAAAGCCTTGAATTTCTTAGATGATAATGACAACCTGTTTTGTTTCTTGCTACTTCCCTTGGGGAAAAGCTTTGGCGATCTATATTAAGAAACATAATTCCGTTAGTAATTTTTTTCTTTGATTTAATGATTTAGGTGAAGTTGGAGAGAGGGAAAACTCTCATTTCTATATTCATTGCATACCCTAGAATGTCATCCATGGTTAGCGGACTTGTTAATCTATCTATTATACAACCTTTAGTCTTTATGCCTTCAGTTATCCATGTTCATCTTCTGTATGTTGTAAAAATTTTCGAAATTTATAAAGAGAGACGCGGCTGCGGCGACGTCATAAGGGGGGCCTTCTACGTGTGCTACGTCGTGTGCTACGGTTTAGTTAATGAATGTATTATGTATTGTACGTGGGGGATTGTTATATAGTGATATTCTTAGATGGCTTTCTGATAGGGGGAGGGGTCTTCTTAGCAGGAGATTGCCTGGTTGCTGAGCTACGCGGTTTGCCCAGTGTGAGCGTGGAGGGGAGGTCCACTGTAGATGACGCAGATGAGGAACCAGCGGAGACGGTCTTAGGGAGACGTCTTTTAGGACCACGGGCTCTTCCTTTGGTCATATGGGTGAGCTTCTGTCCCTGTTTGTCCAATTCGGAGTTGTCTAAAGTCTTTGCCCTGCGCAGAGAAGATGAGGAACTGTTGGCTGTTGCAGCTGGACCACTAGAATTCATTGATGCAGCAATCTTTTGGAAATGGGCAGAGTCGGCAAGGCCAGGAAGAGCGAAAACGGCGCCTTGGGGGTTATTAGTGAGCGGTAACGTTGTATTCTTGACAGCCAGTGGTTTGACGGGAGAAGTCGATCTTGATCTAGATTCCTTGAACTTCTCAAACCGTTGAAGTGCCTCAGGAATTTCGATATGCGGTTTGGGACTTGGAATTGGCTTATTCAAGGCTTTCACCCTTTGTAATGCTTCAGGAACGGCCTCCACTGGTTTTGGAGTTGGCTTGGGTTTGTTGAGTTTGCCAAACGCCTGTAGGGCTTCCGGTTCGATTTCCTTCGGCTTAGGTGTTGGCTTAGTCTTCTTCAATGTAGCGAATTTGTTTAAGGCCTCTGGTTGAGACGATAGAGTATTATTAGTGGCAGGTTTCGGTTGCTTGAGATTGATAGCGAGTGCTTCTGGTTTGGAGATGTCCACAAATTTTGGTTTCGGTTTCGGAGAAGGCGTTGGCTTGAGCGGTGTTTTGACAATAGTGGATTTAGTCGTATTGGCCAACTTTGTAGATTTAGGTGGAGCCACAGGGACCTTCTTTTTAGTCAAACTGGATGATGCTGCACCACCCGAAGTCAAGAATCTAGCATTCATACTAAGATCGGGGGCTCTCTCCCCCACGGAAGAATCAATCTGTGTAGTCTTGAGAGGAGGAGCCTTAGCTGCAGCACTGGCAGACATGGCACTCACTTGATTAGGCATTGGAACATAATTAAGAGCTGTGTTGGCGATATCCTTTCTGATAGGTTTCTCCCTGGGCGTGGCCTTGTATGTGCTAGGAGGTTGTGGTTTCGGTTTAGAAAAGTTATGCAATGACGTAGCAGGTTTCGCTGGGGTATACACCGTCGTCGTGTTTCTCTTTGGTAATGCTGGTTTATCTTCAATTTCAGATGCGATTCCATAGTTCTTGGTGAATTTCAAATCAGTTCTCTTTGGAGATTTCATGATGTCCTCCAATTTGATTGCCTTTGGTTCATTCTTCTTTGGTGTTGCTACTTCGAATTTCGAATTCAAACTGAGAGTGTCAACCAAATCATTTAATCCATTGGGGTCACCGGTCTGCCTTTTCTTGACATTGATTTCAGTAGTTGAAGGTGAGGAATCATGTCTAGCTATCGGGTTGATCAACTCAATATTAAATGAAGAGGTAGTTGAATTATCACTACTGGCAATAGGAATATCCTTTTTCTTTGGAACAGGTGGTTTTTTCTTCTTAGGTGACAACTCATAATCTCTTCTTTTCAATTCAACTTGTTTCTCAAGTGAAGATATTCTGGTATCATTCTCCAACGATCTCGAAGAACTCAATTCTTGGAAGTTGTCCAAGAATCTGTCAACATCTGGGTCCGAGGTCATAGCACTCATAGGCAGTGATGGGGGTGTTAAATTAGAATAGTATTTTATCTTTATAATAACCACTGTTTACTGGAATACGAAAAATTGAATATTGCTAGTCGGCACAGCGAGAGACTAGAGAAGATTTAAAGAGAGTATTTGTTAATGGCACTTTTGCATTGATTTATCTCTGTAGATTGGAATATCCACACAGTGGATAACAGTATCATTATATTAGATCATTAGATACTATTGTCATTACCAGTATACCACATCAAAGTGGGTATGTAGTAGTACAATTAAGACTGCTGCCAACTTACACTCGCGTGACGATAGCTCTATCTCTCTTTTGTTTACTTTTCGATGATCAATGAAACACCGGTTTATTGATCTAATGCTTTCTACTTGTTTTATTTAAAGATACCAGGAAATGACTCAATCTTCGTCACTGTTGTCTGACAGACAATTATCGGAACTCCATAAATCACTTATACAGTATTTGAAGCCGATTTTACAAGATTCTGATCCATCGACGCTGAACCATTTATGTCAACAATTATTGTCCGTGCCCTCCATCGATGACTTTGATACTGACCTCAACAAGACTATACCATCAAACTACTTGGAGAAGAAGTGGTCCACAGTGCTGCGACTTCAGAAAAAGGTGTACGACTTGGAAACTGAAATATCAAGTCAACGTGAATTGATTGAGACTTATAATGGATTACTCTCGGCTACCTCCACTACATCTCACATCAAGGATAAGCTCAACTGGGTTCCTAAAACACTCAAGACTACTCTAAAGTACCAGCAATCATCAGTGAGTGCTGTTACAGTTCACCCTTTCAACCCAATCATAGCTGTTGGTTCGCAGGATGGATCCATAGTTATTTGGAACTTACTCGACTTAACGCAACCGGAGAAGATCATCAAGAATGCACATACTAGGTCAATCAAATGTCTTACGTTTCAACCGCACACCGCCAAGCCACTACTGGCATCTTGTTCCTCTGATTTAGTCATTAAATTATGGAATATTGAATCAACCACGTTTAAGACACCAGTGAGACAACTCACGGGTCATGAACATTCTGTGTCATATTTGGAATTCAAATCAGATGACCCCACTATATTAATAAGTTGCTCAAGAGATAGAACTATTAAAATGTGGGATGTGACTTCAGGTTGGTCATTGAAGACTATAGCGGGCCATTCTGATTGGGTCAGACATGTGACGTTTAATGAAACCAATGAATACGTATTGAGTTGTTCCAGTGATCAGTCTATCAGATTGACTCATTTGGATTCAGGTAAGGGGATAGGTCTTTGTGTGGGTCATGGACAGGTCGTTGAGACTGTGATGTTCTTGCCCCATAGCTTGAATGATAAATTGGATATGTTTGTCGATGACGCTCTTAATGAATCGTTACGGGAAAGTTACGAGCAAATAGGGTACAAGTATTGTGTCAGTGCAGGTAGAGATAACATAATAAAGTTTTGGTTGTTGCCACTCCCCGATTTGACTTCAGGGAAACCATTGCCTAGTGGGAATCCTATGGGGCAGCAGATATTTGAGATAGCAGATGGACATTCATCATGGATCGAAGATATGAAGCTGCACCCTAATGGGAAATACTTGGCTACTTGTTCTGATGATAAATTGATAAAGATATGGGATTTAACGAAACTAAGAGAGGGTGTGCTACCGATTTCGACCTTGAAGGGCTCGGGAAACTTTGTGAATTGTATTACCTGGGCAACACCGGTGTTACCCGATGACTATGACTCACTTAAGAAGAGTGCTAATGCATTAGACAATACTAGAGCTGAAAAATTGTTTGAAGAAGGGATGAGATGTTATCTCGTCAGTGGGTCAGCTGATAATATGACAAGAGTTTGGGTTTAATAAATACAGTGTTTTCTTGTATCTCTTTTTTTTTATACGAAATGTACATTAAAATTAAATATGAAATGAAAATTAAGGGGGGCATAAAAGGGTCATTAATCAAGAACGGTCAACACGTCATCCCACCAATCCAGGGCACATCGTTTACAACAGAACTTCCGCTTTATAGGTAAATTCTTACAATCTTTGAAATCCCACCATTCTAATAATTCAGCAACGGGTTCAATGACAACACTATTACAAGATCCACAAGTTTCGTAATTGCCACCATTAATGAGTGCATTCAATGCACGTTTGTATTGTCTTCCTGAAGCATCAGTGCTTTCCTTCCATCTCATTAATTCTCTATGAGATGTAGCATACTTGGATATCGTGCGTAATGTTAGTTCAGATAATTTAGGAATCCAATGAGCTTTCTCTCTTGTGAAGATTTGTTCTTTGTTCATAAATTTAGTTGGGTCATTACAAGGTGGTGGTGATGAGGTGGAATCTTCCGGTGGTGCATCGTTTCTGAGAAGTGATGAAGAGAATTGGGGTAGTCTTGGGGGTTGTTGATGAGGGTTATCGTTCTTCGTATATAGGTCTTGTAAAGTAGATAAATTACGGGCCAACCGTAGAGCATTTAATGCCGGATGGCTGACTTGTTTGTTCTTGGTGATCCAATGAAGGTTACCGACGAGTTTTAATTCTTTGTAATTATCTTTGAATCTAGTATTTTCACATTTCTCAGAGGATAATGTGAATGTCTGAGAGACCTCTCTTGGATCAATTAAAGGATTCGGTCTGATCAATAAGATCTCCAATTTATCCAATTTCAAGATGTTATGAGGTAAGAATTTGATTTTATTATTAGAGATGTTAAACGTTGTCAATTCTTTCAATTTCTCAATGGCTCCAGGAACTCTGGCAATTTTGTTGCTTCTTAATGAAAGTAATCCAAGTCTTTCTGTTTCAAACAATTTAGGTGATATAGATCTGATTTGATTATTAGATGCAATCAGTTGTAATGTAGGTTTGACTATTCCGGCCTCTCCATAGACAACCAAATCCTTGAAATCTGTGATTTCCTCGGGCAATGAGTTCAAATCCATGTTTTCCAAGTCTAAAGTGTATGTGAACTTGTTGGGCGTATCTGGTTCACTATCAAACAAGTTTGTGATTGCCTTTAACACTTTCCTGTTAGTAATTTCGGAATTTTTCACCACAAAGAAAGTTGGGTCCTCATATTGGTCGGGGCTGTAACCCTCTGGAAATTGTGCTGTATCTAGAAGTATTCCGTACACGTTACCTTCTCTATCAATAGCCAATTGTTGGTGGGTAGGGAAGGTAGGAGCAGGAGGTGGAACTGTTGTGGGGAAACTCGGTCTCAAGAATTTAGACTCTGGGATGTCTAATGTAACTTTCTTTTGCCGTTTTCTGTTTGGTTCTGCATTCATCGCAGAAGATGTTCTTGAGATGCTATGTTTGGATTTTGTTGGTGCAGAAGCAGAGAATGACCCCACTATCGTAGCCTGGGAGAGGCATGCTGGTGGAGATGATGGAATTGCTGTAGCTTGACTCAATGCGTCCTCACCGAAGTCTGTATCACTAGCTAGCACATTACCAACGAGGTTCTTAGACAGATGATCGATCTGATGTGTAGTTGGTGGGGGTGAGCTGGGCACACCGTATGGGATCGGCTCCGTTGAGGGCAGATCACTTGTACTGTCATCAAAGTAATGATTACGTTGTTTGAATGAGCTGCTCATGTTATTACTGTTCATGCTGAATCCGCCAAACCCGAATCCATCATTAATCGTGGACGACGAATCACTTCTCATCGAATATGAATCTGGATAATTATTAGTGACACCACCACCATGTGTGTGGGTTCGTTTAGCCATCATTCTGTAATCTAGTTCTTCGGAATCGCTGGATGATCCAGCATTCTCTGTGTTTTCTTTAGTCATTTGAGGATGGTGTTTCCTCTTCTGAGGTTTCGTGAGTCTATTGCTGGTCTCTTGTGGCACCGCAGATAACGGAGCATGAGACTCTTGAGATCTCGACTTGTCATAAGCTAATGGGAGTAAAGGATGCATGGAATAGTTATTGTATCACGATGACCAGTTCCAGTATAGTATTATGTATAACCAGAATCAAGTAAAACAAGAATCAAGAAATCCTTGTTGTTTGTTATACGTGCTTTCCACGGAGAACGCGCTAAAATAAAATTTTCAACGCGTCTTTACGGGAGCCATAGCCATATATTATTATATATAATAAGACCGAGAAAATGTTTATCGGAGATACACCTTATAATGGAGAATACAAATACACAGGAAAAGCTATAAAAGGGGGGAAAGTTATCACAAAAGGTAAGTTGATACACAAGAACATTAAAGTCATAACAGAAAGTAGAAAGATCATAGATCTTATATGGAAGTTTTTTTGTGTCAAAATAAAAGGTTAGACTAGACGTCTTTAACACTGAAGCAAGGGGGGTTCCAGGAAGTCAAAAAAAATTAATGGATATGAAGGTATGATTCCTGTAATTCACCATGCCAAGATGTCTATATTCTTGTAATGTGTGTAGTTGTAGTTTGTGAAAAATGCATGGGGGGTAATGGGGAGCTGGTTTGTTTTCAAAACAAACTCATTATTATTAAAAAAACGAAAAATGAACATGGAAAAATGGATCCCAATTAGATCTCAACAACTTTAGGATCCTTGAAGATCAAAGCACACGTTAACCGTCTTCTGTGCTTGCCTCTTCTTGGTTCACCAGATAAGGCTTGGGTTTGTTGAGCTTGTTGTTGTTTAGCCAATTCAGCTGCATCTGGTAGAGCAGATGATTCGGAAACATGATGATGGTGGTGGTGGTGGTGATGATGAGGAAGAGGCTGTTGTTGTGCAACGGTATCATTATTAGGGTGGTCGGCGGTACCGTCATCATCGTTTGCCTCTTCCATCACGGTGTCGTACACTGGAGGAGATGCAGCCATTTTCTTGTTTAGCTGCAATTCTTGATTGAACCAATCTATGCTTCTCCGTCTTTGGTGTTCCACCTTATTGTCGATGATATTGAATGGATCGTCATCGGGGCCACCTGTAGGTAACATAAATGTTGATTTCTCAGAAGTAGGAGAGTATGCCACGGTGGTACCACTATTTGTGTCAAAGATGGAGTCCCTCTCAGAGGTATCTTCATCTGCGGTGAACGTGTTCAAGCTACCATTCAATGTAGCTGTATCGTCTCCCGTCATCAGCATCTTATCTTCTGGAATGGCAGATAAGGGATCTTCTTCATCCCCTATTCTTTGATGTTTTGGACTTTCACAGAGTTTATAGTTTTTTAAAGAGTTAGTGATATCTGTTGTGTCAATCGGTGAACTGACATTCATATTGTCTGTAGTACTTGAAACAGTTTGTGGGAACGTGTTTGACCGTTTGGTAACAATCTCTGGAGTTTCCTGAATTGTTTCAAATTCGTTATTCGATTTTCTTGATTTGATGTACACTAATGAACAAGTCAATGGCACTGAACCTCTACGACGCACTGAGTAGTTATCTGTTGTTGTATTTGTTGGTGTTGTTGTCTCTGGGACTTGTGCACGTGTAGTTTTATATTTTGGTTGATCATCGTCTATGACCAATGAGACTCTTCTTTGTTGGGCCCCAACTGATGGTGGCATATTTTATAATGGGGGGGGGGGTATATAGATTTAATCAATTTATTAATTAATGAATAAATAAAGAATAAGAAGAATAAGAAAAAGAACAAATAAAGCAATTTAAGAAAAACTCCTTTTAATTTATATAAGGAGCTAATTAAACTTTTTTTGTTTATTTAAAGGCCTCTCCTGATTAATAAAAAGTGCGTTACACTGTATTTATCTATTTTAATTTAAGTTACGCTAATGATGAATTAAATTAGTAATGTGGGGAAGGTAAGTTTGTATAGTGGCATCATGTATATTGGTATCGTGAAAAAGAAAAGAATATAAGAAACAGTAGTAAGCTCTAGAATATTGTGGTAATTTCGGTCAATGAAAATAATGGTCTCCGATGCAACAATTTATTAAGTTTAAAAATGACTCTAGGCTCATTGAATTACCTAATATATATATATCCATTATTACAGATAGATTAACTTTGTGTATCACTTAATCTCCATAGTTTAACTCCAGAGGTACCAACCAGTATATATTTTGATAATATGACTAGTTCATTTAGTCAGCCCATACATTCATTCATTCACACTGCTTTCAACTCTTTAGTACTCTAACAATTCATCTGTAATATGATACCAGCCATCGGTACCTATGTAGTAACTACCAACAACAAGTAAGCAGTTTTGACTTTTAACCTTGGACATCACCCCACATTAAAAAAAAAAGCCATACAGATCTTATTGTACAACGTACATATACATATACAGGCACACGAACTCACACGAACTCCCCTGTTTACATCCTTATTTGTCTCGAACAATCATCAACTTTTGTTATCGTGCAATCACGATATAATTTCCACACGAACTAAACTCCGATAGTCGGTACCATCTCGGTAGTATATTTTGACACAACCCAAGAATCATTTAATGATTCCCATCTTTTGGGGGTATTTTCATATCCCGAGTTGAAAAATATCAAGCAAACAAAAACAAATGAATAAATGTAACCAGGTAGTCAAGTGTAAACTATAACCAGTAACACTTAACCTCAATTACATTCATCATCATATAGGATGATAAAAAAAAAAAGTAGCACCGGTTGGTTTCGATCCAACGACATCAGGGTTATGAGCCCTGCGCGCTTCCACTGCGCCACGGTGCTTATTTTGTATCTAGAAAAGTGCCTCCATCAATGATTTCTTTAAGATTTATTTTTTCTTGTGCGGCACAACGGCTCAATGATAAAGTTAAGATTCCCTAGTTTTGGCCTGTTTGGAACAAATAATTAACTGTTAATGAAGTTTATTATATACTACTAAATATTTTGGTTCTAAAGAGGTATCTAATACCTTGTTTAACTCAATATTAATTTTTCTACTTCAATGATTTCGAAAATATCGAGAATGAATTTATAAGCTAAAAAATATATTAACACTTTCTATCTTTATAACTCTTGAAAATTACATCGTTATTTGCTTTAATGTCAATTAGTTTTTATTATTTTAATCATTAGTTCATTTCTTTGGTTGATTTTATGCAAATTTAATGTTCATATCCAATGGTGGCAGGAGGTTTTACTTCAATTTATTCTTTTCATAATTTTTTTAAAATCAAATTACATGGCAATAAAAACGAAAAAACAAAAAACAAAAACAATCATAAAAATAAAAGATATTCAATTCTATCTAAATTTGTAAAGAACTCATATGTCTGGATCTACCAGGCTTAGTACAAACCCAAGTAGAGGCATACATATTAACCCTGTCAATTGCAGTGTTAGATTCTCTAACAGCGACTCTATCACATTTGAATCCTTTACTCTCAAAATTCTTGATATACCATGGTTCCTTAGATGCAGTTCTCAACAAAACTCTACCACCTGGGGCTAATGCATGGAATAATGCATTAATTTCGTCGTCTGCATCAGTACCATCTTCAGAGAACCAATCCATGTGATCCATGATGACAGCAACAGTAATGGAATGTTTAGTGATTCTATCAAACACGTCATTCAAGAAATCAGTATGTAATCTGATGTTATCCAATGGTGAGTTCTTACCGGTGAATTTCTTGTAAGATTCCTTAGTTAAATAATCTGGACAATTGGTCTTTGAGTAATGCCCCTTCAATGTCAAATAATAGAAATAATTATCGGTAGACACCAAAGATCTTGAAACTATTGGATCCAAAGTATCAACAACATACTTTATAACAGATTTCCCCATCATAGCAGCTTGATTTGCTGGAACACCAAGGGCCTTCCAAAGGAAAATTGGATTCCCCACTAATAACTTGGACACAATTGGATTAAATAAAGTTGGCTTAATTTTTTCATCCCAAATTTGTATTTGTTGTTTCATGTTAGTACATTCCAATAATTCTTCAACATCATCGGCGACACCACAAATCTTGAACACGTATCTAGCAGCTCTTATAGCCCACTTGGAAAATCCTGTGTCATAGATACCTCTACCATGAATGTCAAATGTCTTTGGGCCTTTGTTCCACCAATATTGTAGAGCATTAGAGGAAATATGCGGTGATAATTTGGTTAACAATATTTCTCTGAATTCTTCAATCTTACCAATCCCGAATAACTTCCAGACTTCTTCCCTACTCAATGATTTGAAGGCAGCTAATTTTAATTCCATTAAGTGACCTTGACATGGGTTTAAATCAACACCATGGATTCTATGTGGTGGATCAGGTAATGAAGCATATGATAAAATGTTATCACCAGCAGAAGTGATGGCCAACACTGTATCCTTGGAAGTCAAATTTAAGATTTTTTGATCCTCCCTTGGATCTTCCCAGGTGAATGCATAGATGTAATCATTCTTGAATTGTGCATACTCTGGTCTCATTTCATCATAGTAAACTCTGTAAATGTCATTCTGGTAATACATGGATGGATATGGTAAGTTTCTAGCTCTATTATTCAAGGCAGCTTCGTGACCCTTACTATGCTTGATTTCTTCTTGTAAGTTAACATCGGATGGAGCCAAATATGGGGATGCTGTAGCAAGAGCATTGATACGGTGCAGTAAGGCTGGGGATCTATCTTTGTCACACCCTAACCAAATGTAGTAAGGAATCTTACCCAAGGTTGTGTTATTCAAGTTTAAACTCTTCAAAGTACCAAATCTGTATTCCAAGTAATCACGTCTAGCTGGATCTAAGAAAACTCTGTCGGCTTCAAACCAGACTCTCCAGAAAGTTCTGAATAACCAAGGAATGTGTCTATTTTGGAGCCCCCCTAGGGTATCAACTCTACCAACAGTAGTCACCTTAGATTGCACACCAAAGTCAACACATGAGATGATACCGTCCTTGTCAAGCATTTCTTGGACATGGTCAATGGCAGAATGAAAAGTAGGAATCATGGATAATGAGTAAGAGAAAGTGATCAAATCGGCAGATTCATGTGGCACAGTGAAAGTACATGCATCTGCTAACATACAGTGAACATTATTCCAACCTCTAGCAGCAAACCGTTCTTTAGCGACCTCTAATAAAGAAGGTGATAAATCAACAACATAGACAGCCTTGAAGTTTTTCAATGGGAAGATCTTATCCATCTGTTCCACATTGAATCCGGTACCACCACCGACATCAATCCAAACCAAACCCTTCTTCTTTTGTAAGTGAGCGACAGATAACTTTAAACAGTTTTCTCTACCTTGGAGAAGCACTGTTCTGGTGGCATCATAAATTTTAGCTTGCGCTTCGTAGAATGATTCTAAAGCGTGTTGTTGTTGTTGACCGTTTTTCTTGGAAGTAGCAGTGAATGGTTTAAAGAAGCAATGCCATGCGAATTGTAAAACTGTTCTGAATTTTGCAGATGAGAGGGTAAAAATAATGAATAGCAGTGTTGAACCAGCCAACAGACTTAATGAATAGACAGGTAACATGTCTTCAATATTTTTCAGTGAGGATTCTAAATATTCTAAAACCATGATGAGATGATGATAAAATGATGAAAAGAGAGAGTTGAATCGATAAGAAGGTGAAATAAGGGTTATTCTACATAAGAATTATACTGATTAGAGGATCTAACTAAATATATATATATATAGTAAATATGTATTGTCAATTCATGTTCTTTGAAATGATCTCTAAGACACGTTTTGTAGTTGTATTGTATAGCATATGATCAAACAAATAAACCAACAAAAAAAGCTCAGTTTTACGTGTGACAGTGCATGTAAGTAAGAAAGAGAGATATACAGAGACAGAGCATGTGAAAAACTAAAAGACAGTAGAGAATAGAGTCCTGCTAGTGATCTTGTAATAGACCCATGTGGGCGGTCTTCTGAATTTTTTTTTTGGTAGCGAGTACGTACATGAGTACGTAGCTGGAACGTGGTCATTGGGGGAAAACAATATAATATGTGTTACATATATATATATGGGATATTTGGTACACTCTCCATGCTAGGATATTGATAATGGATATAAACATAGAGTAAAACAACTGGAGGAAATTTGGCGTTGCATGTGAAAGTGGTTGCCTAGTATTTGTTAAAAATATATATATATTTAAATTGAAAAATTAAACTAGATGTCATGATTCCGGGGTAAATTAGAAAAAGCTAGTTTTTGATTCCTTATAGACATATTTACATCTTTAACATTGACATGCATTTTGTATCTATAATTAGACTTAAGCATATAACAAGAGATTTTCCATTGCTCCTTAAAAAATGAACTTCACTTGTTTTACTGTGAAATGATCTAATAGATACGTCTTCCTTTGCTCTTGTTAAAGATCTTGAAATCAATCACATAACATTAACTTTGTTACACAAGAGCTCCAGTTTTACTTAATAATAGCCAACAAGTGAACATAACTTTCAATAAAACAACTGCAAAACATTAACATCATCTCCCATTACCACTTCGCAATGTTCTGTCAGGCACTCAAAGATCACCACCACTCTTACTGTTATACCTACGATCTCTACACACCCCAGATCTTGTCACCCTCCACCCAGTTCTAGTTCTACTGAACCAAGATCGGGGATTTCCTTTTTAAGAACAATGCCGCTCCATCTTCTCGCAAAACGACTCCCGAACTTTTTTTGAAATATTGTCGTTTCTCTGGAACTTTGTTCTCTTTATTACTCGATCTCTTCCTTTATACCAACCAATATTACCATTTATCTTTCTCTCTCATCAGTCATGTCATCTCAAACACCACACAAGACCACTTACAACTTACCAAAGCCAAAGGCGGCTTATCTTCCAACATCTGAAGACTCTCCACTTTATGCTAATAGAGAACTTTACGATGGAATCGCAGCTACAGCAGATAAGGGTGAAAGAGAACAAATTGAAAAATTCATTGTGCCAATCAGATCAGGAAAGGCATGGACTGTGCCAAAGGGTCATGTCTGTAGAATTGTCGCCGTCGAAGGGCCTCAAGTTTGTGATTTAAACATTTGGAACTTGCACAACCCAAGAGAAAGAATGTGGGCCGCTAGAACCAGACAATTACACTCAGCTCATGTCTCTGTCTATGACAGACTATGGTCTAACTTGCCATTCTTGAGACCATTGGTGACTATCACAGGTGACTCCCTACAAGATAGAGGCCAAGATGAATGGGGTGGAAGATTACACGATCTATTGGGAACCCGTTGTGACCCATACGTTGACAAGATGCTTTCAGGAGAGGACAACGATTTCCACTGTCACTCAAACTTGACTAGAGCTATCATGCCATACGGATTGACCGAATTTGATGTCCACGATGTGTTGAACGTTTTCCAATTGACTGGATTAAACGAACACGATCAATACTTCATGGAGACTTGCCCAGCCAAGAAGGGTGACTATTTTGAATTCTTTGCCGAAACAGATATTTTGTGTGCCCTATCATGCTGTCCAGGTGGTGATTTATCAGCTTGGGATTGGGGTGAAGGTGAAGACGGATCAGCAGTTGACATGGTTGACTGTTGTAGACCATTGGGTGTCGAAGTTTACAAGATCACCAATGATGAAGTACTAAAGAACTGGACTGAACCTCAACCGGTCAAATATAGTACCCTCCACGGTATGACCATGCCTGTGTTCAAGAAATAAGCTCAAAGCTCAGTAGTACTATCTCCGAAGCTCGGCCAATTTTTTTTTAGAGATCTTGTATAAAATGCAATTCTTATAATTATAATCCAGTATCACACATGTAGAATGTAGTTCTTCTTCTTTGAAATCAACATCAATAATCTCAATGCCAACTCCCCAAACACGAGATCTATGCTTTGTTGATGAGTTCTATATATACAGAAATTTGTTAGACCTGAACCCTAATTTCCAGATCTGCGCACAGTACAATGTCGAGTTAACCCCACAGCTAGTTTTCAATGCTGTTGTACAATTATTGAATGACTACACTCAATGGTCTCTGCAGGCTTACCCTAAAGATGATACATCAGGGAAATTTGAATTTAGAATTTTACAAGAATATGCACTAAATGATGTGTTGACTATCGTATCAAAGGAAAAGCAACCATCATTGGAGGAATTACTGAGTTCCTTGATCGACACCAAATTCGATATAGCCAGTGCTAAACCCCTATGGGGCTTGATCGTGTACGATATGACTACCTTAATAGTTTACGGTGATCATCTACTAGGTGACGGAAATGGATACTTGAACTTTCAAAAGGAATTTGTCAAATATCTACAGATAGAAGAGCAATCAATATTACCATACTCAGGCATACAATCCACGATTTTCAAGTGTTCTTCTGAATTACAAGTTAATCCAGCTCCTGTTGATATAATCAGTTACAATCCATCCTATTCTTATTTGGCATCCGTCATTTTCAAGGAATTTGCTCCAACTGTGCACAGTTTCATCTCTTATTATAAACCAAAATCTAAATTTGAAGAAACCACTGAAAACAAGTTCAGAATAGACGAAGACCCAAACAAACGTTGTAGTTACAAAATGAGATTGATTCATCTAGATAATGAGAAAGTGCAAAAGTTATTAACGTTAGTCAGGTCCCACGATGTCAAATTGACTTCATTGTTATGCACAATATGTCATCTTGCTTTGCTGCCTATCACGAAATATTCAGATACTCAAACATGCATTCCAACTAACATGAGAAAATTAATTGACCAAGAAACTGCTACTGAATTGTGTCCCGTGTTTTCTGATAAGTTTGGACTATATATGGGTAGCATCGGTATCAACATGCCATCTTTACTCAACTTCACTGATGATGCCAATATTAATTGGGATATAGTCAAATATATCCACACCAAGATTACAGATAACATAGATACATCATATTATGAGATCTCATTATTAAAATTGGTCAATATATGGAATTTTCTTGAACAATCTCTCACAAAATCAAGAGGAAACGTCTTAGACTTATCAAATCTCGGATCAGTGAAATTTGATCCTAATTACAAGTACAAAATAACTAATCTAATTTTCAATCAACCATTGGGAGGTTCTGGATCTTACTTTGGGTGTAATGTCATAGGAACTATGGATGGGGATATGAACATTTCTCTCACTACAGTGGAATCATTAGCTGAAAAGCTTGATACTTACGTTGATGGTGTTCAAAAGATATTGGATACATTAACCTAATTTTATAATGTATTTGTATATTATATGTACATGATTTTAATAAATAATGATAAACTAATCGAAATCAACCAGGGAATAAGAATGCACCCCAATCACCAAAGTAATGTTTCAAGACAACATTTCTAACGGTAGATCCCCCGCTGGCGAATGCAGCCAATGGTAGTTCAATCTCTTGGGACTTTGCAGCACATAACTCTGAGGCATCTTTATCACCGATCTTCTCGTACATCACAGATAAGTTCTTAAATCCAATCTTGGCAACTTTAGCACAGTTAGGATTAGCACTGGTGTACATACTCGATTGGTAGGCCGAATCTTTACCAATCTCGATAGCCCTGCTATACAATTTCTTGTAAAATAAGATTTCACTGACTTGCATTTTCACTAATGGGATCAATTCGAATTTCAACTCCACAATTCTCTTCTCAGATTCATCTTTCAATTGTGATGCCTTTTTGTCATACAAGGCATCTGTGTTGACACCATTAATGAGTTGCTTATGCTCATATTCTAACGATCTCAATTCTGAAAGTAAGATGGAAAGAGCCTTATCCACATTCTTATTCTCCTTTGTGGAAGAATAAAGAATACATAATTCAAGCAATGTATTAGTGAGGTCCTTACTGGACACTTCATCTTCTGGTATTATAGTGTAATCTGTATCCTCTTGAGGCTTATTATTGAATTCATTGACTTCTAATAAGAACACAGAAGCCTTAAGCAAAGATTCAATAACTTCAAAATCACCATCGGTTGATGACAGAATATCTGCCAAAGTTCTCAATCCTTTGTTCTTCAATGTATATGATCCGATGGGTCTCTTAGCGAGATCTTCATAACGTTGCACCAAGTGATTCACGTGGTTAATAGTATCCGCAGTCTCCTTGTATGAGTTTGGACCTAAGGTTAGGGCATATCTTAACAGTAGGTCCACATAACAAGACACATATTCCACGTCATTCTTATCGTAGTACCATTTATCTAATTCTTCGATACCCAAAATGTAATTCCGTTCTGGGTTAAGAACATCAGTTATTAGTTTATTGTCTTTACCTATATATTTGAGACACTCTGTGTATTTTTCATTGGCTGCCTTATCATCGTGCTTAATTTGTTCTTCAACGACACCGGACTTGAATTCACCGTTGACCCAAAGTCCGAAATTACTTGTAGTTTCTTGTAATTTATCTAAATACAAGTTAGTCAACACTGCCATGAGGATATTGAATAAGAAATTTAAGATGATGAACACCCCCAAGAATAAAAGAACTCTGTATTTTAACTGACTGTTACCTGAGTCCTTCAACATTCTTCTAAAGAGTTTGACATTCGTTCCAACTCTCCAAAATGCAGCATTTCTGGTTTGTGGTTTGTGAAAATTGATACCGGGAGTGATCAACGAGTTAGTAGTTATAGTTGGTCTAACGTTGTGATGATTATAACTCAAAGATCTGTGGAAGTATGGGGTAGTAACTGTAGGAGAGGACTTCCCCATGAATGTAACCAAAGATGGCCTTATTGGGGTAACCCGGATCCCAACAGGTCTCAGTCCGGATGTCCTTATCAATTTCCTCAACTGAAACAACATGGTTGATATAGATGAGCTATAGATGATTATATTAATAAGATGTTCCCCCCACTTTACAAAATGTTCGACAGTTGAACTCAACTTTTTTTTCTCTTCCTTAGCTGAGCAAAAAAAAAGTCTTCGTGTTTACAGAAAGAGTTAGTGTTTATATAGGTTTTTCTTACTCTATTGCTTTACTAATCTAGTCAATAATTGTAGTGTACACCATGGAACAGGCCACTACAGTGCATCGTCGGAATTCTATATCAGGAATGGATCCCGAAATTACGTTTCAGAATCTTATCGATATTTCACTTCGAAAGAATTTCCATCCGTTAACGTTTTTCAAACTATTTAAAGAATTCAAACACAGAATCATATCAAATAACAAGGGAAATACTAATGAATTCAGTTTATTCCCATTATACAAGAACTGTTCCAAATCACCACTGCAATTGAAATACATTTACGTCATATTGATTAAGTCAGACTTGAATAATGATTTTAGTGAGTTAATCAAACTCTTCACCACAGATATGTTACAATTAGATAAAAGTGACCAAGTAGTGATACTGATATACTTCAGTCAAATTCAAAAGGATATTCCTTGGTCTAGATTAATAGAAAATGAATCATTTTTGAATGCATTTGCTAGTTATTTGAAGACCATCACTATGGCTGGCAATGTGAATATCGAAACCGATTCCAAGTATGCATTCATGGTGACCAAATTCATCACTAACCTTTTGGCTAGCTCTAAAAAAGTTGATGAGAAATTCAATGATTCATTATTAGAGTTTCTTGAATACTTGAAAGTCAAGGGATTTGAATCCTCATATGAGTATCTTAACACTTTCTACACAAACTATAGCTTTTCCACATTGAAGAATGATTATCAATTATCGAACTCACTTCAAAGAGATTTATTCAACACCCGTAATAACACCAAGATCTTAAGATTAAAGAAAATTATATGGCTCTCCCAACAGGTGTCCATCAATTTCTCTCCAATAAATGAAAATTTCATCAAGGGATTCAAAAGTATATTGAATTTATTATCGGTGGCTACATCATCCACTAATTCATCAATCACATATGAACTGATATCGTCACTATTTGATTGTTTGGCCCTGAGTACTTCAAGTTTCAAGCCAGTGTGGATTCATTTCATCTTGAATAAATTACCTGAATTATTGAAGTCTCTTAAAATGAATCAATTGAAACTAAGTAATTCGTTATTGAACACATTTGATGCAATTGAATTTGAAAAAAACAAGGAGATCATAATCCAATTACTCAAAAACTTGATAACTTTTGACTTGGTAAAGCCATCTCATTTCACTAGACTATTTCCGGACCAAACACAAATTATTCCTCAATCAGCTAGCTTGATAACGGAGGATTTGAATCATTTGTATCATAACAAATTTCATGAGACTAACCCTGAATTCATCTCCATTTCGGAAGCGGAAATCGAGGAATTCATCAAAAAGGTTTCAACATCCATAAAATTGAAAGATTCATTTGCAAACTTGGCTATAAACTCAATATCACAGTTTATCAATAGCAATGACAGTTTGAAATTGAGACGTTTATTAATATCTTTGACAATAAACAAAACCATATTTGAACACGTTCTATTGAAGGAATCTCCATACACTTTCATTCAACCACTTGTAGAGTATTTCAATAAGAATATAGAGAAACGTCCTGAATCAAGTGAAAAGCAAATTGACAACCAAGATTTAATGATGGATCTAGATTTAGAGACAACAGATTCTACTAATATTCAAGATTTCTTTTCTGACTTTGGGACAATACAGATATTCTTACAATACTCCATCCACCACTTGAACTTGGATATCAATAAGATAACACAGAATTCCAAGATTACCAATCTTTTGACTTCCTCTGCATCTGTGGAATACCATAGTTACTTTGAAAAGAACAAGGAAAACTTGAGCGCACAAATGAATGATTGGATTTATTCCATGTTTGACAGCAACAATACAGATGGTATCTCTGATGATCTCATCAAGAGTTCTTCTATTTTAGATTATCATTACATGCTTCCTGATATAGTCAAGGAGGCCATTGTTGCTCATAAATTAAATATTGTCGATGCCGAAACCTTGGTTAATGGGTTAGAATATTTCCAACAACCATTCTTGATTTCGAATTTAGGTAAGATTATAAAGCACCTGTTGAAATATCTTTGGGCATTCCCTCAAGATATTACAGTGATCATTAAAGTGTTGAATAAGCTGTGCATATGTGAAATGAGTGGTGAAGCAGCTTTAATGCATTCATTAGTGATTGAAAATGTTGCCGACTACATCCATAAAAGATTACAACAATTTGCTAAGCTACCTAATGTAATTGAATTTTTGAATAAATTACCTAAGGCAAATGATATCGCCAGCAATGATTTGAATACATTCATAGATTATATTCTTGGTGGTAACACGGATGCAAAATTTGAATTGTTGTCTATCTATGCAAAGGCTGACACTTTCGAGTCTGGATTAGATTGGTTCTTCTCTCAATTGCAGAATTTACTTCACAACTTCCCACCTAAACAAGGTGAATTACAAGAAACTTTACAATATGAACTTATCTCAAACTTAATTGTTAATTATGCCTCTTGGAAGACCAATTCGAATTTGAAACATTGGATAGCCAATGTGAGTTCCATGGTTGATGATACTCAGCATTTGATATTTGCAAGACAAGGCGTTGATGAATTGAAATTAGAATACAGTGTGGAAGAGGATGCCGACGATCAGGACTCTGAAGGTAAGGCCGACTCTTCAAGTAATAAATTTGGTGGTGACCTCGCATTTGATTCCAATTTCTTTGGATTCATTCAAGAACCTAAAGATGACAATGATTTCGATATCAAGAATGAAGATGACATTGAAATGACGAATGATGACGCCGATGCTAATAATAAAGTTGACGATGAAAATGAGGGCAATGTTGATTTATACATTTCCAATTTACGGGTGTTGATCAAATTAAACGACAATCAGATCATCAGCAATTTGATTACCAAGATACTTAATAATCTGAACACATTTTAACTAGTTTGTATAATAATATAGGTATCCCAAAAAATTTAAAGTGTAAAACTCAATCTCGAAACAGGGAAATCTGCTTTTGTTACAGATCTCAAGAGACCAAAAACGGGGGTTTCAGGTAAAAGAGGGACCACTAGTGGATCACACGTATTGTTTTTCATTTATATTAAGTGTCCTTGAATGTACTCTAGGTTGCTACATTTCTCTTAACTGTCATTTACAGTGGTGATTCCATCAATTGTCCTTGTTACTAAGTTTCTCCTTTTTATAAAATTTTGTGTTCCCTTTACCCCTATCCATCAATCACAGATTACCAAACCATGAACCAATCCATTAGTTGGATGGCCGGGGTACAGTTGAATACCTCTGATAATGACATAATACGACCTGCTTCCCTTGGACATCAAAATGCCACAGGAGATGGATCGTCCACTTCCAGATCTGGAAACACCACAATCAACATTTTAGATGCATTGAATCAGAATAATGAACAATCAAGCCCCCCTGATAGGGTAATGATAGTTAGTAATGAAAATCGCATACAGACACCATCAAAGATCTCTCTGTTTCCAAATTTCGAATATGATACTCTTGAACTGCCAACCACCTCAGAATTTCAAACTAGTTCTCCGTATGTCAGGGGTTTCTCTGCCATTCAGAGCAATAATGCTAGACAAGACATTTCGTTGATCATCAGACACCATTCACCCAACTTTAGTAGACAACAACAAAGTTGTACTTCAAAGGATGGTCAGCTAAGATACTACCCTCTGATTCCCTCTGATCCACTGCCAGAATACTCTTCCTTATACGATTACTCTCCACGTCGACTTAAATTACACCAAGCCCACGATAAATTCAATAATACATCAATTCATCCTTTCTTCAGTTTAGGTCAACTATCGGAGGAAAGTGATGATGGATACTTAGCAGATTCGGGTGAAGAAACGGGGGAGATGACAAACATAGAGGACAAAAAGGTTGGACAAATCCTTGCAGAAATTGAAAATATTCAAAGAGACAGACAGCTGCTCAACGAGAAAATGGCACCACCACCAATGGGTGAATTCATCAACCATATCGAAAAGGAAAATCAGAATATCCTGAATCCAATTGAGGAGAAATTACTAAAATACAAAAAACGCCAGGCGAAAACCAAGCTACCAAGGAAGCATAGCAGAAAAACTAGGCAACCACGTCAAGTATCTCCACCAGCAACCGATCCAAATGCTACTGAAATCACATCTTCACAACCAACACCACAACCATCATTAATAGTAACTTTAGTAGCACCTCTTAAGAAAATTCAAATGAACAAGAAATCATTAGAACCAGAACAGGAACCGATTGTTGAGAGCCAACTTGAAACCGAGGATGAAGCTACAGATTTGATCAAGGATTTCTCATTCAAGTACCCCAAGGCAATGGAAAGAGTTACAATAGCTGAAATATCAACAAAAAGGCTGGATGATATTCTTAAACTTTCGGAAACTAAGAATTTAGATCCAGTAGAAGTTCAGACGGTGTTAACACTCTTTAGACAAAGAAATTTTGACATCAAACTTAAGATTCTCTCGAAAATCATGGGGACCGCCCCCATGAATCAAAAACACTATCCAGGTCATCAAACAGATGACGGGTTAGTGGTTTCAGAGGCTGATGATGGTGGTATCACATTATTTGTGAAGACTTATGCTGGTTCAGATGACTCAGATCCAAACATTGATGAATCAATTGTTTCATATTTTAAAGAACTAAAAGATTTTGCAATTTATTTCAGACAACCAAATGAACCGACCACATATAAATCAAAGAATAACATGATTAAAACTGTGAAGAAAAAGAAAACAGGTGTATGTACAATTTCCTCGAAGTTGGTCAAAAGACCATTGAATTCGTTCATGCTTTATCGTACCACATTGGTGAAATCTGTGGTTTTGCTTTCATTGATTAACACCATGACCATGTTTGCATACAGCAAGTTACATGTGAGGTACCCAAATTATGATTCTACAGATGAATACAGGTTTTTGAAAGATTTACAGGCGACATTAGATTACCGTATAATTAATGAGTTTAAGTCCTCATTTCATCTGAAGAAGTTTAACCATCATTTATTGATACAGATTGTGTCATTGATGTGGTCCACTGAGGCTATTGAGATAAAGGATAAGTTTTATGCAATAGCCAGATCAGAAAAGGAGATCCATGCAAAGTGCTTTCCAGCTTATAAGTATCGTCCTAATAGAGGAACCAACTAGATATTTATTTTATTAATTGTATTGTGTGTTTTTAGTTGTTATTTTTCTCTAGAATATAATCTAATATAAAATCTAAATCTTAATTGCGTCGACTTTATCTGCTTCATAATCTGCCCAAGATGGAAGTCTCATATTCATTTCATCACTGCTGAGTTCTGGATAATTATCTTTGATAGTTTTTTTCAACAAATCATATATAATTTTGTAACCATCACCATTGATATGAATACCATCCACAAACAACTTCTCACTGGATCCAGGACCTCCATGTTTTTCATCATATTCATCAAAGGCCTTATACAGGTCAATACACGGTAATTTAAACAATTTAGCCAATTCTAACACACCATTTCTGTATTTTTTATTATTTTCCATGGTTCTACATAACCCCACAGCGACTTCATCTTGATTCAGTGGTTCCCAAATGTGTGCATAATGATGAGTCGGAGTAATCAAAATTAATTTGATATCCCGTTTTAAGATTTCTGTGATTATTTTTTTCATATTCACCATGAATTCATCATATGGACACATATCGGGGTATGCCGTTGCCGAATCATTGGATCCTAAGAATAGATATGCTAAGGCAACTTTAGAGTATGATAAATCATGTTCAATCATTAAAATCTTCTCTATGAATTGAGCATAATGACTTGAATTATAACCAGAAAACCCTCTATTAAGAACATCCATTCTTCTGATATAATCATGTTGTAATTTGGTGCCCAAGTTGAATTCAAACACCGGTGTGGTTGAATTGGAATGATCATAACCATCTGCGATGAAGTCCGACAATGGATGTGGATTATGTGATCTCTCAGTGATAGAGTCTCCAAATAAAACAAACTTAGGAAACGACAATGCGTATTCGAATTTTTCTCTATTTCTAGCCATTTTAGTGGTTAATTATGGACCAAATAAATTGTATTGAAATGAATGGTAAGAAAAGATAAAAATATATATAAATATATAGTAATAGAGACAGTGGAATATTCCTAAATCAGATAAGGATTAAGAAATATGCGCTACAAAGACGGCGCGTCGGTGGATTATTCTGCGGAGTCTATATTAAAGAATTTTAGTTAAATTTGGGCGTAATTATCCTAATAAACCATTGTTTCTTCATTCAAATAAAACTCCCGATAAACAACCATGATAGAAGAATGGCTGTACAGAAAGGTAAGTCAAGCAATTACATAGCATATATGATGACTAATTACTAACACACATATTTTTTCCAATTTTGTTTTTACAGTTAATTAAATCTAGATCATTCAATCATTTTGTAAGAGTGGTTCATGCTTATATCAATAATTTACCACCACCTACATTTCAAAGAGAATTCCATGAACAATTATTTGATTACAAACCTAAAATTACTCATAAGATAAATGCATTTAGAATTATATTCTCCGATGAAATGAAGAAAAGCTTTTGGCTAAAGAAATAGTTTGTTATGAAGTGGAAAAATTTGTGGGAATTTTTCCTAAATATTTGATTATAAATATACAAAATATACATTAATAAAAGATTATAAAAAGTATAAACGAACAAGAAAAAGAGACTAAAGAGGGAGTGAGAGAGAGAGAGAGAGAGGAGGTTATGAAAAGGATTAAAAAAAGGGGAAAAGAGAACGGAAAGAAAGGAGTAAAAAGAGAAAACAAAGCTAGGAAAGAAAGACATCAGTAAAAACCAGTAAGGATAATTCAAATTTTGAACTCATTTTCTGGTTTCTTGAAAGTTTTAGTAGACACCATGATCACATCATTAGGTAAAGTCAAAATCATTCTGTTTAATTTATCATACATGAAATGACCGTTAACAACATTATCGGTGTTCTTCTTAATAGTATAAGAATCAGGGTCATTTCTCAGCACTTTAGCCAAATTCCAAGATATAGCGAATGGACCAATGGATGTACAAATAGTAGTTGGATTTTTATTCTTAGAATTTAGATTAACATTGAAACTGGCAGCAGTGAATTTCACTTCACCGTATTCACGTCTAATATAAGCCAGGTGTTCTGGTCTCAATGTTAATTTCTTTGGCAATGGCTTGGAATCTTTACTGAATGATTTCTCGTAACCTAATTTGAATCTGTTACTACCATTCTTGATTTGCACATCTATCAATAATAAATAGGTCTTACATGTAGCAAGAACGAATCTACCCGTATCAGAGGTAGTCAATGAGATAAATTCATCACCCAATGATGGTAACATTGTCTTAGCATTCTTACCCAACTTATCATAAAGTTTCAATTCACCAGACAAAGTTGATGCAGCAATGTGACCATTCTCCGTAGTGGCGATCTGTGTGAAGTTAGTCTTAGATTTGTATCCTTTGAATTCAGTGTCCACAATCTTATCTTGTAATCTTGGATCCACTCTGAATAAAGATTGATTGGATACACCCAGGAACGTTTCTTCACCTGTTCTATCAGCAAATTTACTATTAGCAGTGTAATCCACAACGGGAATGGTATTAGAATCCTTCTTGAAATTCCAATCTTCAACAACTTTACCGTATTCCAAATCCATCTTAAATAATGTATTCTTGTCATTCTTATCTTGCATAATCATGATGGAATCACCCTTTTGTAGCATCATCTTATCTGGATTAACATCGACATTCTTATTCTTTGCACTGGAGATATTTTCAATTGCTGTACTGAATTCTAATTGATCATCATCATTGATCTTGAAAACACCAAGCTTATTACCTCTAGAGATAAAAGTACGATCATTCTTGGATCCAATAGCGAGAGCCTTATTGAATTCATTTTTGTTAAACCGGTTCTTCACTGGATCTTCATCTTCATCATCGGATTCATCGATAACTTTCTTGGTAATTCTCTTGAACCCGTGCTTGGTATCCACAACAGAGTCACTCATGTCCTCTTCTTCCACAGCACTAGCGTACTCTTCATCTTCAGTGACGTCTTCCATTTCGTTATCATTCACGGACAGATTATTGAATGCATCAATCATGAATTCCTTGTTGGCAGTATCTATAGAAACCCATTTAGTCTTATGTTTATTTTCCCAGAATGCAGACATGAATAAACTTTGGAATTTATCGTAAAGTAATTCATCTTCGAATTTCAAGAGCCAAGTGAAGGCATCTTTAGTTGTAAAATAGTTAAACACAAAGGATAATTTTTCAAAGTCAAAGATTGGATCAAGGTCTTGAATGATATATGAAGCCACCAATTGTTGATTTGTATCTTCTTTATCAATTTTAAGCCAGTAATCCCAACCACCGAGGCTAGACACAGACACTGTACAAGCAGAGCATTGCTTTTTGAAACTTTGCTTGACAGCATCAAAGATGTATAACTGTGCCTTGACAGCCCCTAATAGTTCACCAGTTTTGACACCTTCATTTGCATCTTGGAACTCATCCTCGTCATCGTCTGAATCTGATTCAGAAGTGGTGACAGATTTAGAAGATTTGGAGGGCAAAGCTCTAGTAATTTGGTCATCATCCATTTGAGATTGGTCAACGACAAATTCTTTCAAATCTTCTGGTGTTACACGAGCACTAGATTTTCTGTATTTCCGTTCAAATTCACATTTATAGATTGCTAATAAGAATTGATTAACAGTATCATCGGGGACGACTTCACTATTGATTCTAAATTCAAATTTATCACCTAAATCGCCATCTAGATCTTTCCATGCTAGAGTACGTTGCCCATATTTTTCAAACATTGTGAATTTCAGTTGTTCATCAATTAAAAAAGTTTTCAAATTATTAGAATCTTCAAACAATAATTGAGAATCATCTTCATCGCCATCGTCGGAATCATCATCACCCACGAATAAGGATGTATCCGAAGTTGATTTATGAACAATTAATTGAAAATTATGAGGGATACTAGTTTCTCTAATAGATATGATGACATCATTGTAAAGACATTCATTCTCTGATTTAGGTGATGTTGGTGCTCTAGTGAGAAACAATTGCCCTGAGGGGATCAGTATTAAATTATCATTAGATTGTTGGTCTCCCTTACTTGCGAATAGTTTCTTCACAATATTCATAGTGTGCCTCCTTAAAATTTAAATACCTCTTATTTGAATTATTGACTATGAATATGCCCTTTTAAACGTCGAATAAACGATTCTATTTGACAAAATTATTCAAATAACCCTGTAATTTCATGTTTATATTTAAGGGGATTCAATTTTGCTTTTTTTTTTATGTGTTTTTGTTTTGGTTTTTTTGCCCGAAGTTTAAAAAAACTTGGCTGTGTTAACAGTTAACATGGCTGTGCGGTTATTTTATAGTTGATGGAGACACAAAAAAATTTTTATTCAACTTGACGGTACCAAGGATGAAGAAGAAGGAGGAGTAGATACACAGGTAATAGTACAAATGATACCACTAAGATCTGGAATACGGTACGGGGGGTCTATAATACATTCCACTAGACAATTTTCGGCGTTGACTGCCTCACTGAAGGCATCATTATCAAGTCCGGTGCCATCGCAAGATCACTCATCAACTCCAAATAGACCTAATACATGGATTCTACCTGACTTGGATAGTCTACCAGGTGGATTTAGAGGGAAAATATATAACAAGAAGGATTGGACTAGAGATTTAAAGAAGAATACAAAGATTTTCGATACGGCAGAGGATAATACAACAGACAATAAATCCCATTTGAGAGCTCCACCAGAAAACTGGAGACAGAACACTAAATTACCACAATGGATGAGAAACAAATATGCTCTCAGAGAGAAGCAAATGAAGATGGATCTCACTAAGACTAAAAAATTGAGTCGTTCCACTATGGATGCTATTAGATTACTTCATCAACAACATCCAGAAGATTTAACTACTGATAAATTGGCAGCCTTCTTTAAGGTGTCCCCCGTGGCTATATCCAAGATTTTGAAATCTAAATGGAAACCAACTGATAGAGAATTATCAAAGAAACAAAAGAAATGGGAAGAAAGAGGTCATCAATTGGTGACAAAGAGTTTAATCAATCATGGGTTAGCAAGATTCTTTGAAGATAAGGAGAAGGAGTTGGGTATGGAATTACCATATTTCTTGAAACAAGAACTCACAGATTATTATAATCTTCATGGTATAGAACCATTACAGAAGAACTTTGATTTATTAAGTGAGGCCACGGTACAAATTTCAAAGACGGAAAATCATAAATTGGATAAAGATGATTGACGAAATAAATGAAATCTCTTGTATATAGTGTACATTAAATTTAAATTAATTATTAGTATTAAAATATTAGCAAATCAGTATAAAATTTCAAGTGCCTTCACTCTTTGAAAGAGTTTTGATCTCCTGTATCAATCCACTTATATCGTCAACCATGTTCATTTTATCACTTGCAGGGCTACCAGAGTGGTTATACCCAGGTTTCCGTTTGAACAAGTATTCTCTAGGTGGATCAGAATTGGTTAATTCCAAATAGTTTTTGAACTGCTTAAATTGGAAAAGTAAAGGTTGCATTTCACTCAGTGGAGTATTATTAGCATATTTAGTCATGAATGAACCTTGGAAATTATTTTGCTTTTTATAATCTGACAACTTGAGTACTTTAAGAGAATCCTTGAGTTTGGTGAGACTATTGGATAGAGTATCTGTGGCGTACAGAGATAATTCTTTGAAATTTGGTCGTATTATCTCTTGCGTCTCATCAGAGAATCTGACACTCTTAAGCTTACCCTCGGTATCCACAGATGAATTAAAATGGTTTTCTAACACGGAATAAGGCACTGCATTAGGTTCTAAGTCATCCGTGGAGACAATGACATCTTTGTAGATGGTACCTTTATAATTGATAACAACTGAGGGGATAAACTTCACCTGTTTAGTCACCTCGTTGTACACTTGATTTAATCTTCCAAAGACGTAGTTAGCCAATTCAAGTCTTCTGTCGTATGTAGTTTTCAAGAGTGGTTTCACCACAAGGATAGCTAGAGCATAAATGGCCAAGAGAGTGTACCCCGATCTATGGAGTAGTTTGATAAGAAACACTAGAGTCTTGTGCTGTTTGGGGATCAGCGAGGCAGTTCCAGCAGAGGATCCATCTGCGAGATCCTCTGGGAATGCTATGATGGGTATGCCTGATGACATGAAGTAAGTTTGAGGGAGAACAAGTAAATAGAAGAAAGTATATGGATATGAACATAACAAACCGGCAAAACTTATCTTGATCAGTGCATGGAAATTATTTAATTGTAGCAGTGTAACCAGGATTGAATCCGAATAATTTTCAAAGCGCACCACTTAATTACTCCATCGCTCCTGCCACGTAATCCGTCCACCATAATCGAAACCAAGCCGCACAGCCCACACACTCGACCCAGCATAACCGTCATGGCATAACTCTCCATAGTAAACCGAGTGTACACTACACTTGTGTCATCCAATGATATAGTCTCATTCTTGTTCGACCAACTTTCCAACTTTTTTTTTGTGGTATACAAATATCAAAATTGGTGTGTTTCCTTTTATCTTTCTCCTTTCCCTCCCTTCCCACTTCCTGTCACCAACTTATAGATCAGAAACAATGTCTTTCGTCGTCAGAAGAAACTTATCTACCTTGATCCCACCAAAGATTGCCTCTGCTCAAGTATGTACAATTAAGCATTGAGTGAACAACACACCACAATGAAAAAAAAAGGACATGTCATAGACACCATACTATAATAAAAATATTCAATTGACTCAGGAAACCACACTAACTGTTAACAAACAGAAATCCTTAATGAATCCTAATCCAATTGGCTCTTGAAACTGGTTTGAAATTGAATCAATTGACCCCACTCCTATCTCATGGAGATAGTGGACCAAAGATAAAAATTAATGAATAATACAACTGATCCAACGTGGGAATGCTGTTTCCACCATTAATTCAATCCATATAATCCGACACCACCTCAATTGATCAATATACTCATTTCAATTGACCTCTGTCCAAGTTTTCAACACGCTTCACTCTCTCCCCCACTCCCCCGCTTACACCTGAATAAAATATACTAACAACTCACTTTCATTTCTAATAGAACTTGGGCTCTAACCCAGCTGCCAAGAGAATGCAACACATTGTTGGTTTCTACTCCAAGTTACCAAGAGGTGCTGCCACTTTTGCCTCTCCAAAGACTCCATTCGGTATCTACAAGAACTCTTACCAAAAGTCTGGTAAGCCATTATTCCACGCTACCGTTTTCTTCTTATTCTTAGGTTACGGTTTAGAATACTACTTCCACTTGTCCCACGAAAAGGAACACTAAATTATTCCAATCATTTAGATAACGATTATTTGTCTTTTTTTCTTTATTATTATTCATGTTAACGATTTTTTAAGTGCTATCCAAAAATTGCAATTATATTTTTACAACACCTTCACAAACACATATATTGTTTTTTATTTTCCAACACTTGAATGACTTTTTGAAAGTGATACTATTCCCTTTTGTATTTGATTACATTTAAATTCATTCCTTGAGAAAGAAAATATAGATTAAATATTTACTTAAAAAAACACACACACACGTAAGACCGTATATACAAGTAGTTTTATTCTCTTATCACATTTAACATTTCATTATAATTCGTGATCTTCTCAGCTGTTTTAGCTTGTGATTCACCAAGTTGCTGTTCTTTACGTTCGATCTTTAACCAGTCATCCCAAGTAGTAACTCTGACATTTCTTTGATCCAACAATTTCTTAATCTGATCTCTACCAGGCTTAACAACAGATTCTTGATCTGCCATATCGGCTTCCATAACATCAGCTAAAATACCACTAGTCATCACAGACGTATTGATGTTACCTCTAGATCCATTAGAGATCCATCCAACACAATATGAATTAGTACCATCCTTGGTGAACTCCATTTTCCCATCAGTATTAGGAATGTAACCCCGTTTCTCATCGAAAGGCACTCCGAGTTCTTTGAATTCAGGTAAAGGTTCTCCCTTGTAACCTATAGATAAAATGACTAATTCATTAGGTAAACTGGTTAAACTGGCACCTTCCTTAGGGATAATCTTACCATCTTTATCAACCTGACTTTCACTGAAAATGGTTTCCCTGAGTAATCTAGGATTATGACTATCCACTTTAAATCCCATTGGAGTCTTCAAGTAATTTAAACTCCAATGTTTCTTAGCAGTATCCTTATTCTTATCGGTATATTGCTTAGCTAATTGTAACCGTCTTTTATCAACTCTACCTAATTTAGTAGCACTCAATAATTCTTCAAATTTGTGTTCATCCCATCCATCAAAATTGATATCTTTGAATTCTAACACCTCTTTGAATTCCTTATTAGTGAATTTACTCTCCAAGAATCCACGTCTAGCACTGACAACGACATTTTTCACAGTAGACTTCTTCAATGTTTCTAATGCCTGATCAGTGATATCAGTGTTCGACCAATGAGATTCTGGTGATCCTAATAATATTCTGACAATGTCAATGGCAACATTACCATTCCCTATGATGGTAACATTAGTGACTTGATCCAATGGTGGATTCAAATCTTGACAAGATGGGTCTCCATTATACCAACCGACAAATCTTTTTGAATTGATCACCCCCTGGTGGTCTTCAGCTGGGATACCCAATTTATTCTCAGTTGCAGATCCATATGCAAACACCACAGAATTATAATTTTCATAAAGTTCTGCTAATTTGATATCTTGTCCGATTTTGACTTTACCGAAGAATTTAAAATTATTTTGATCAGTGTCAGCTATGAATTCAGTGAATCTGTCTTGACAATTCTTGACTTCTGGATGATCTGGTGCAACTCCATATCTGACTAAACCGAATGGGATAGGATGTTGTTCAAACATATCTATTTGTATATCTTGTCTTTTTTTGAGTAAATTGATTGAAGTGTAGAATGCAGATGGTCCAGATCCTATGATAGCAATCTTGTGAGCTTGCTTTGAAATCAACCGGATTTGTTGTTTCCCCCACATTGGGGTCCATTTATTAGCTACTATCATAATGGTGATGTGGTATAAGTTAAACCCGGTGATGACTGACTCTTTCGGGGTAAAAACCCATTTTTCAAATGATGATCGAAATTTAAAATTTCGCTCTGCGTAGCAAAAAGGTTAATCGAAGAAGAATTTAATTCTAAATATTAATAGTTATATAGTACAAAGGAATTACAATTGTAAATATTCTCTTTCAACACTTATCACTGGCAACTTACCAGAACACCAATTTATATCTCTTAATAATTTCCGTGGGTCACTACCATGACATAATTTAAGTAATGAATCATAATCCGATTCTTGTTGTTTGAATTCTCTTATAATCAAATTTGAATCGAAATCCACATACACTCTAGTATCATTTATTCTCACTAATACATTATCAACTCTGACGAATAATCTTTGGAGAACTAACATACAACTATGCATCACTCTGATTTTAACATTTAACATGGATATTCCGTTATCTCCTAATTCATCTTCATAAAGAATCATATCATCGAAGAACAGTATAGGATCTTGACGTTTCAATTTATCCAGTGGTATAGCTCTAGTGTCATCTTTTATTAATTCACCCAATTTTAGGGTACCTTTATAATTTGTAGTGTAAGTCCAATCGAATGGTTTATACATTTCCAAAACAACTTCTGAATTGTTCTTATGTTTTTCAATTCTAGCATTAAGCCAATCTGTAGCATACGAGACTTGCACCAAGTTATCCGGGTTTAATTGAACTAATTTTAGTGCATCAACTGCATTGAATTCTAAAATAAATTTATCATTGAATGCAACTTTAATTAAATTATTACCAAAGATCATTTCAGGAACGGGCATTTTCAATAAATTCTCCACAGAATCCACTTCATTACTATCCAATATAGGATTCCGTTTCGAAAATATATGCCAATCACCTATAGAAATGGATGGAGCATTCTCTAATGGGAAACTAGCTGATGGGGCTGGGATTATCACTGCACCACAATGGGCACATTGAGGATTTGTACATTTCCCCTGATGAGTCTTTGCAGGAACACACACATTAGATGGAGTTTCATGGGAAGCGGTATTGAAATTGCAAGGTATATTAGTTGATGGTTTAGCAAAGGGAGCAACGCTAGCTGAGTTGAATGTTGTTGTAGTAGTAGTAGTAGTTGGTTTGGGTTTGTTGGGCACTCTAGAATTCGTTGTGAGTTGATGCATTTGCCGGGCAGCGTCTATTTGGAATGCATCAATTGAGTTATATACAGGCTTATTAGGGGTCTTTTCGTTGCTCATTAGGGAGGGAATGGGGGGATTGGGATGTAAATTGAATGGAGAGTAAAGGAGTATCATATCATCATCATCGTACAATTTATGAAACTGTTGAAATAATTACAGTAAGAGGGTAGTGCGAGGGTCAGATCGGACGGGATACGGGTTTGGTTAGGATTTGTTGTATTACTGAGAGTTTAACGAAAGTTTAGGATAGGATAGATTGTGTGTTATCACATAGATCATGGAATACGTTACTGATTTGTATAAATCACTACACTGTTCTACTGTGATATAGTCAGTGTTGTTAAACAGATTTACCCCGGTTGTACGCGTATTCAACGCGCCGCTCATCACAATCGCGCTGTTCAAATTGTAATATAAACGTACCATTTATATATACTGATCATCTTATTAATCATTCTTTCATCAGTTATTCAGTTAATCATACTCTCGAATACCAATGAAAGTGTTATTAAGAAAGCGTCCACAATTGGGGACCACTACGATGATTGCAATTTTAATTGTTGTTGTATTTTATACAATTAGTAGTTCATTATCGTCACCGTCATCCAATTTATCACAACCTACTCCGATGACTGAAAAGACAGTTAGTAATGTTCAATTACAAGATTTCATGGACAGTGCTGAATGGTCACAAACGGGTAAGAATAATGCTATTATTGATGAATCAAAGAGATCATCATCTTTTGAACCTGATACTCCATTTATGCCAAAGATGGCAAACGAAACATTAAAGGCTGAATTAGGGAATGCAGCATGGAAATTATTTCATACTATATTAGCTAGATATCCAGATGAACCAACAAAATCTGAGAAGGATCATTTATCAACATATATTGCTTCATTTGCACAAGTTTATCCATGTGGTGATTGTGCACGTCATTTTATTAAATTATTGAAGAAATTCCCACCACAATTGAGTACCCGTAAGAGAGCTGCAGTGTGGGGGTGTCACATTCATAATCAAGTTAATGAAAGATTGAAACATCCACAATATGATTGTACTAATATTTTAGAAGATTATGATTGTGGTTGTGGTACAGATGAAGAAGCAGACGATTTTACATTAGGTGGTAAATCAATTAATGATTTAAAAGTTAAACCCGGTGTCGATGAAACAAAAGATAGATTAGGCAGTATTAAAGTTGAATCTAAAGAGAATAACATTAGAGGTTAGTTAGTTTTATTAAGTATGTTAATATATATAATTTCCATCGGAATCCTGAAATTTTGTACTCCGAGAATCCGGAAAAAAAAAACGTGAAACACAAAGTAATTTACACCCCTACTTTCCCCCCTCCTTCCCCCCTCAACCCAATACTCAATCGTCCCTCTTTCCTAATACACATGTGTGGTTCGGTTAACCAGGCAGAGTGTACTTATCGGTTAAAGGATTTAAGCAACTCCGTTGATAACTTTGATATATTTATGTAGTTGCTTATTTAATGTATATTAATATGTTCACAAACACATTATGAATTAAAAATACAGCCAATGATACATCACCGGGATTACTTTACGTAATATGACAGAAAGTCTAGAAATGGGAAAATTACCATTGGCAAAAGAAACAATGAAAATGGAGACACAACAACAACAAAAAAAAAAAACAAGGGGGTGAATAGCAAGGACTCCGAGTTTACAAGTTTTGTTGTTAAACTTCCTATTCCCGGGATAGTATTAGTTTAGGTAATACAATGGGATTCATGGAAAAACTTTCAACGGATATCTGAGTTACCAAAGTTGAATCGTTGAATCAAATTATGATTCACTGAATCAGAGGTAAAGATAGTTTACTATTATATAGATAATATCTTTAATTCAATTATCTAGTTCTTGTTATTCCTCTCCACCGTCACCCACCTATCTATATACAATACGTACCATTGTTTAAGTACCACCGTGGTGGCCAAATCCAACAATATTTTAAATTTTTTTTTTATGGCTGTAACTAAAAAAACCACTCGGGATCTATTACAAAAAAACGCACTCTTACTGGCTGGAATGCGTTAACACTGCCTGTCTTCAACTTGACATCTCTCTTTATATATATACAAGTATAACTCATCTCCTCTTTTAAATGGAATAAAGGATACACCAAATTACACTACACCCACTTTTTTTCTCCACAATTAAACCCTGTAACCATTCTAAAATGTTCAACACTGACAACACGGAAACCCTCTGTTCGTAATATGCTGTAAAATTAGATGTACACCCCCCTTGTATAGGACTCCGATCAACAGCACAAAACAACCACCCTTTTTTTAGTGTTTCATTATTCCCCCATTTTTATCTAATATACATAATCAATCGGAACGGGAGTACTACACGGGTTCTCTCTCTTAATACCGCTACTTCGTTATCACTCTATACAATTAAATCTAGTATACCACAACACCACCACCACGTATAACCAGTACAGTAATACGCACTCACCCATTCTCACTTCCCCTCATTTCACCACGGCTGTAAAGAACGTATAAACAAAATCCGGATTAATCCTAATTTCAATACCCCTCTCTCTATCCTTTATTACCCTTAAAAACATGGGGTGTAAATTGAGGTATTATACTCAACTCCGAACAAACTCATCTTTCACCGATATATATATATATATAACTGATTAACTTTCCCCCTACTTTAGATCGTTACTCCGGAAAATTAATAACATAATATTACTTCATTCACTATTTCAGTTACCCCCTTCCTCACAAATGTCCAACGATAAACGCAAGTTGGTACCTCTTCTACCTAATACTACTTCCACTGTGACTTCCCCTCCTAAAGTGGGTAAGCCAGTTCATTCAAGATCTCATAAACAAACAACAACGATAACCCTTAAATCTCAATCAAGTCCTGTGCGCCCCAAGGTTACCACCAAAGTTATCAATAAAAATCCTCCAAATTTCTTAGATCAACCTAAACCTCGTCACCTCAAATCATGTTCTCGTTGCCGGAAACATAAAACAAAATGTAATTACATAGATACAGCTCCTAACCCATGTACTTCATGTGCTAAAAGAGGTCTCACTTGTCAATTAGAAATAGTCATCCCAGTGAAAAGATCAAATATAATTAAAAATTTAGCTGACAACGTGCAAGATCTGAAAAATTTGGTCAATCAATTAATGATTAAGGATAAATTCTTAAAATCGTTGTGTATCCAAAAGGGACTCAAAATAGATGGTTTGATAGATTTAGATAGAGTTTACCAAGATGAACCTGCCACTCCTGAACCTCACCATCAACATCACCATCACACCCCAACAGAATTACTATCCCCCGCTGAATCCACCACTCTCTCTGACCACGATGAAAAGAAATTTCCAACTAAACAATCAATAACAACCACCACCACTACCACCCTTCAATCACTTAACTCTCCACCACTGTCTGACCTCGATGATGATGATCTGCTCATCAATGAATCTACAGAATGCCAAGATTTCCATTTCGATTCCGACATTGTCATCTCTCACGAATTCGCAACCATTCAATTACACCATTTCAATACTCATTACCTAGCTAACATCCCTATTATGCCTAAATTTCAAAATCCAACCACTTTATACACTCATTCTAAATTACTCTTTTGGACTATGATTCATATCACCACTCAAAACCCCCGCATTTATTCAGATTTTATAAAATCTAAATTACTGCTTAACTCCTTTCTTACTACTCCCAACAGATATTCCATAATTCAATGTATTATCTTAATCACATGTTTCCCCATTGCAATTCCTGAAAATGAATCACCATTTCAATGGTTACAATTAGCTAAGGACATTGCATTACAAATCGGCCTTAACAGATCTCCGAAATTATTCCATTCCGAATTCTCTCGCCGCGTGCAATGCTCCCAACATAATAATGAAATCAATGATCACTTCCGCGCAGAACTTTGGTGTTTAATATTCATATTAGGTAATTCATTCGGGTTCCGTCATGGGTTGAAATGGGATACAACAGTGGATTTTGTCATTGATCAACGTTCTATGGTTCCAGATTTTATTGGAAATTTATTACAAGTCACAATATTACAATCTAAATTATTAGATCATTTATTATATGATTTCAAAAATACTGGTTGCTGTGTTAAAGATGAAATCATTTTAAGTAATTCATTAAATGGATGGGCATTCCAAATTAGTACATTGAGATCACAATTACCTGACAACAATCAATTCGATATTCTATTAAACCAATTAGAGATGGCTCTATATTTGTTTGATACTGGTGAGGATGACTTAGATAAACAATTGAATAATATGAAATTGAATAAATTGGTTAAAAATAATTTAGATTCACTATCCAAAATGGATCTCGTTGAATGTCCAGTGTGGTTGCATCATAATTTAGAAATGATTACATTGGTGGCATTCAAATCGATGTTCATTAATGGTGATTTTTCATTATATAAAGATTGCTTGAGCCAATTACACAAACTAGGTAACGGAAGACTCACTGGATTACTATCACAATTCACTACTGTCTACTGTGTCACAGATGAGATCTCCAAATTTGTTCAATCAAGTTTATTCAAGAATAATTTGATTGAAGGCTTATATGAAGAATTACAATTCGCCCTTGATATTATGAAGAATGCTACTGAATCCACTTCACAACTTAATGATGTTCAATTCAAACTATTACAATTAATTGCCCACGAGTTCACTAAAACAGCCATTGATATTACAACTGCGTGCCCTGAATCACCAGTTGGTACGCCTGCTTTATCACCTTACGCTACCGAAATGGCTCACTCCTCTGATGACCAAAATAGTTTAGATTTGACTATTTACAATTTAGTCAATAATGACTGTATTGATTTGATTCAAAGAAGTCAAGAGGAGAACATTGATGCCATTAATTCCATCTTAAAGACTATGGACTGGCCCGATGTTGAAATGACATGTTAAAAGACTCTGTTCTATTTCTGTTTTTTTTTCTTAAAATACCCCTTTTTTTCACTATTATTTATCTTTCCTGCGTTATACTTCTTTTCTTTCCGGCTATTTATATTTATTACTCTCCCATTTCCTTATGCTTACGATTCTCTCCTTTATATTTACGTCTATTTATATACAATATTATTCTATGATTTAACATATTACATAATAATACAATCTTCAGCTCCAAACCCATACATCAATTTATCAACACTTCTCTTAATGTTGGCCCAATCAGTACGTCTACTAGCAAACAAGTAAACCTCCTCAGGTGGGAAAACCCCATTGTCTCTCCCTAAATTGATAACCAATCTACCTAATTCCTTACATTGTGTCTTATCGGAACAATCAATCAAATATAATTGTGCAATTTGTTTTAACCCCTTCATGTATTCCACAGTTCTCTTAATCCTATTGCGTTGAAAGAAATCATAGAGATAATTTAAATCACTGATGAATAGAATAGATCCATTAGGTGAAATTAGTAACTTTTTAGTTAACAATTTAATCAAAATATTGATAAACCGTTCACCGATCTCCTCTTCAAAGATGTCCAAAATAGCTTTATCGATGGCTCCCATTAATAATTTGAACCGACGATCTAAAATACTAACAACGTCAATGGCATATTTAGAATTACGAGATGTATCGGGGAATTCCTTCAAGTCATATGTCTTCTCATTTAACCCAGAATCTAAAATAGCATATGAAATTTCATTCATGATCACATTGATAGATGTATCCATACCATCAGCGACATAGGTATCTAAAACACCTTCCAATTTAGAAATGACCACATCACATTTATTATTTTGTGCTGATAAGAAATCTCTATGTTGACCATTGACTTTAGATGATTTCACAATTCCTGGTTGAATCAATTCAGTATTATAAAAAATGTCAATCATTTGTAAAATTAAATCCCCCACATTGACTAATTCAATGAAATTGGTTAATGGTTCAGATAATTCTGTTTCTAAATCTTTAGATTTTAAACTGTAATTCTTCAATCTATTCAAGGCCTCTTCGAACCCTGGTTCGATGTGTTTAGTGATGATGATTTGAATTGTGTTAGCAAAGATGTCAGAACAAGTATTATAAATTGTGGAATTCAATTCGGTAGTTGTGGAGTTTTTAGTCAATCCTAATAATAAATCATAACTGTTTTTCACATTTTGTAAAATTAACACAATTAAATCCATACTGATTAATGATTTGATGTTTTCCACGTTAGTCTTCAAAATCTTCAAATTTGCTGAAAATTTAGTTAATTTCAAATTCTCCTGACTAGGATCATCTTGATCCGATGTTGAATGTGATTGTTCACTATGTGTGTTGTTGCTCGTAGAACTATTATTGGAGAATTTAAAAATATTGGTGAAATTCGTGAATATATCAAATGTTCCTGTCTTGGTTTCAGTTTCCTCCTCCACAACTAACTTCAAAATGTCCTGTTCAATTTTCTTTTGATTGGTGACTTTATTCAAATTCCAATCAGAGATTAATTTCAATAATGATAATGTGGTTTGTTTCGGTAACACCTCAGCAAACTCTACTAAATATTGTTCATAGTAAAAATTCACAAATCCAGTGATCACATTGATATAATCCATCTTGGTGGTTTCTTTGTTGCTCATGACGATGCTTGTCTCTGGATAATGTAAGTTTTTCACTAATTGGACAATCTTATGATGGACAAATGGGATACATTGGAAAAACAATGATGATTCATTAACGATATTGATATGTGGGTTGACCTCTTCCTCCTCCTGTTCTTCTTCTTCAACCTTGGTTGGTTCAACTGAATCGACTGGATCTTCTTCCTTTTCCGTCTTCAAAACATCACCAGTTGATCCATCAGCCCAAACATTGGATCCTGCAGGTGGAACTTCTGCATCACTTTTGATTTCATCGCTTTCGACATCCGATTCTTGATCTCCTAAAATTCCTTGTTGTTTGGATTTCTTGATTGGTTCATCATATATAACACGTGCTTCACTTTGATCTATTTCTTTAGCCTTGCCGATCACTTTATCAACAAACCCACCAATGAGATAGCTCCCCAAGAACGTTTCAAACACTTTGAGTACAATAGGCACCTCATCTATCTGGTTCTCATCTGGAGACAACGATTTCTCTGTTTCACTATGGAAAATCGAATTCACTTCATTCAATTGATTATTCAATAATGTAGCCAATCTTTCATCAAACAACTTATCGATCTGATCGAATCTAAATTTGTAACCATTAACGACACCTCTTTCGAAATGAGTAGTCTTCTCAAATAATTGATAATCAATGAAATCATCATTAGTCAAAAAGGAGTAAGTCTCCACTGATTTATTAATGAATGAATCAAGTAATGCCTCTAAAGCATCCACTTGGATTTCTTCGTTTTCAATCACCAAATGGTCCATGGCATTGATCAAGGATCTCACCACGGCGAATTCCTTGTGGCCTAAGTTTAGATCGATTTCTCTAACCAATGAATTCACAAATAGATCTAAGATCGTATTTAATCTGATAACCATGGTTTTATAACCTGGTTCATTTTTGTACAAATTTAAGAATTTCAACACATTACTGAATAACATGGCTTGTTCTAGTGGGGTGTTGTATTCCTTTAACACGGCTAGATTTTGAAAATTGGTGTAGTTCTTTATCAACATGTCCGATACTATAGGTGACATAATAGCATAGATTCTAGTGAATTTAGTTCTAGCCATATGTGGATCTGATATAGGATGTGATAGACAATTGATTGGATTCAGCATCAATGATTCATCTTCGATGATCAGCAATTGATCATTGAATTCATTAGTTAATGACTTAGTCGACACAGCAGAACTCCTTCTTCTATGGCGAGGACTAGTCAAAGTTGATCTTCTGTGTTTTAATTTCCTTTCCTTCTTGAAGTTCCCCAAAGTTTTCAAATGGGAAACCCAAAGTGATTCATCATTAGTTATTTGATTATAACATGACTTGTTAATTAGACTAAAATTCACCAACGATTGAAAATTAGTTATATGAATGGCAATTTCATGCACAATTGATGGATCAATCGAATTAGGCTTGATCTCCGGCTCTGGTAATTGCAATACCAACATGATTGATTAATAGTGATCTCTATATACAGCTTATACAACGTCATAGAATACATAAACATGATCCCTTGGTCTCTCTACATACCCAAAAATTCGTGCCGTATTTCCAGGCTGTGCAGATATGTGCACGGGTGTGTTTTAATCCAAATATCATCGATTTAAGGGCTACCAGACATGTAAAAGACCATAAAAGACAAGACAAAGTCGGCAGATTATAAAATAATTTGATATGGAACCATTGGAAAGCATTAAGCTGTACTATAAAAGGGAACCGGAAACACAAGAAAAACTTACTGTTCATTGGAAACATGTCAATCAACAATAATCTTGTTAATACAAAGTTTAAATTGGACTCTGAGATGCTCGGTATCAGTCGGTGAGATTTGGACTCCAGAAACTAGTACTATAAAGAAAGCATAGAAGATCTTCTTTTATAGCTATGTCTTTGATGTAGCTAAATTGGTCAATTCCTTACTTTGAATTGATGATGAATACCTCCCACTATGTGTATTCTTTTCTACCGCGTATGCTTTCCAAATCCTAGGCTTGACTAGTCTGAGCCTTGTAACTCGACTCAATTATAAAAGCATTACATTAACAATTGCGAACAGGAAAGACCGGTAGATATTCTGCTCTATATTCTTACAGTAGCCGATGCCTGGAAAAGAGAAATCTCGGGTACTTAATAAAGGTTAAACGAGGAGAAGCAAGTACGAATGGGGGAACTCGGTTCAACGCTCTAGCTCCCAGTAAACATTTCTTACAAACCTAGTTGTAAATCGTGGCAATGGCGTTTTCTAGGTAAAAGCCATTCAGGGAGGACCACTATTGGAATGATTAACGAGAAGAACAAAATGATGACTTTTATTACCAAAAAGGGTTACAATACAAGGGTCGGCAATGACGCTTGTTAGTCAAACTGTGTCTTGAATTGATCAATTAGAAAGTGTGGAAACTATTCCATAATATTCACTACACAATGCACTATACAATATCACGATAAACTATGACAGTATGCTTTACAAGATTATGGGAAACTTTAAACTATCGTAGTAAACTATCATGGTTCAGTAAGGAATAGCCAACATAGAAAACTCAATTAAAAGCCATTGAACTTGATCGTCAAATCGGCTCCAAGAGAAACTGAGAGATTTTTCTTTGGTACTTTAAACGAAGAATTCCATTCCTGATTAATAGAAACACGCATTGACCTTATATGCTAGCTAATAAAGAACTGTCTTAACTTAGTAGCAGACAAAGATAGGCGCCACAGAAATTGTTTTTTCCGTGCCAGTGGATTTTATTGCCTAATTGGGAAATTCTCCTGGGGTAGCTTAATCTCATTTTTCAGTCTTTAAATACTTGTATGTTTTCCCTTTTTCACTATTCTGAATTCAAATAACTCCAATTGCATTGACCAGTTAACTAAACCAATTTAGCATAGCCACTCATTATCATGTCTCAAGGTACCATTTACTTAAACATTGCTTCTCCAAGATCATCCTTATTCAAGGACTTAGTTGAATACTTGAAGTTGGATATCAAGATCTCCGACAACTCTGACCCAGAGTACATCAAGAACTTCCCATTGAAGAAGTTACCAACTTTCTCTGGTCCAAACGGTTACCACTTACATGAAGCTATTGCTATTTTGATTTACATCATCTCATTGAAATCACCATCCGTCAACTATTCCTTCTACGGTTCCAACTTAGAAGAACAAGGTCAAGTCTGGAAGTGGGTTTCCTTCGTTAACTCCGAAATGATCTCCACTTTAGTTGGCTTGATCTACCCATTATTGGGTAACTTGCCATACACCACTGAGGGTGTCGCAAAGGCTTACGCTGACTTGAACAGTTTTGCTGACTTGTTCGAAGAACAATTGAAGAAGACTAAGTACTTAGCCAGTGACTCTGAAGCCACTTTAGCCGATATTTGGGCTGTTCAATCCTTCAGATGGGGTTTCCAAACTGCTTGGGACAAATCTTGGTTAAACAAGAGACCAGTCTTAAAGAAGTGGTTCAGAGAAATCGCTGATACCGATCCAATTGCTTCCTTATCCTTGAAGGGTTTCGAACCAGTTGATACTGCTATGAAGAACGTTGCTCCAACCAAGTTGTAAGTTTAGTACTTCAATAAAAAAAATTAGATATTCTATATATATTATAAGTATACAAGATTTTGAGAATTGAAATTCACATATATAAAACAAATCGTAGAGCTAAATGCTATTGAAATACCACCGTAGGATCATGATATATATAAAACAAATCAAAACAAAGTGCAAGAAGAATAGACCTACATCCGGTGATTCATTGATTTCCCATTCTAACAGTTTATCCTTGATTGTTCTCTTTTTAGGTTGTAACAATTCAATGTCTTTGTGCGAGCTCTTGTATTTGAGTAATTTTCTTAGAGAATTATTAATTCTGAGTCCGACTCTTGGAGTCAACACACAGATCCCAATAGAAACTAAAGATAGCACAAATATAAATGAATACATTCTGAAAGTGTGATATGGTTCAGGTAAATAACAGATTCTAGTTTTCAAAGTAGGCTGCTCCACAACCATTTGCCCCGTTTCCAATAATTCATAACCTTTGGTTTGATCGGTACCATCTGGATTCCACATAGTCAATAATTGGATAGCTGGCTTACTGATACCACCAGTCATGGCACTCGATTTAATGGTAATCTCGTCACTGAATGTTTCACCAGGATTTCCCTTAGGGGTGAGTCCCTCTTTCATTACATCGTAGACCTGTCTGACGTGACAGTAATCGTGGTCATCACCTGCAAACACAATTTTCGGTTTCAAGTAACTTAATATCTTTTGACTGATATCAAATTCAATAGCGGTTTGGTATTGTTTACCCTTCATCATAGGGAACAACTTGTGGGATTCCCGTAATGGACCACATAATTGTTTATCCGTGAATCTGTACAAAGGCACATGGGTCAATAATACTCTTGGATATTCTAGAGCAGGGAAAGTAGGATCAGCAAATCTATTCAAGAAATCTGTAGGTTCCTTATTGATGTCCGGATGTTCGGTAGCAGACAATGCCACTGTATCTATAAGCACTACCGAGTGGTTTCCCAACACGACATAATCATTCACATTTCCGAAGAATGTTCTGAATCTATTGTACACCGACACGTTCACAGTGTTACCGAACCCAATATCGTGGTTCCCGGGTAATGCCTTAAACATTCTATTGTTTTCACTGTCAGTGAAGATTCTATGGAACCGGTCATATTCCTCGAACCACATGTCGTCTTCCCATTCACGGCCACCATCAAAGAGGTCCCCTATGAACAGTGTGGAATGTGGTTTTAAAATCTTGTTGTATATTTCATGATTCCTGTGGAGGTAATTGTCACTCAATTTCTTGGTTACGCCGAGCAGCAGGGATGATCTGTTGGGGTAAGAGTAGTTATCTACTATTTGAGGGTCACCTATTAGTATCGCATGATGTGGATCTGCACCCTTAGGCCAATTTTCCCACTTATTCCAGGCACATTTTTTGATTGTGGAGTAAACCACAGTTCTCTCGTAGTAGTGTACCACTAATAACCAGAGCGTTATTAACACTGATAGATGTTTGAGTCTGAGTTTGGACACGGTTGATTTAATATGCTCAATCCAGTTGAATGATGTCGATTTAGGTCTGAATAGTTTCTCCGACTGGTCCTGTGAGGACTGAGACGTGTGTAACGGTATAGATATATCTAGATTGGAATTCTTTCTGTGAGACATCCTATATCATTGATTGTTATGCAATTAGCGGGGGATGAAAGAAGAGAAAGACAACGGTTTTATGTTATTGTTTGTTTTGAGATCGAGTTTTTTTTTCAGGCCCTGACACGTTAAAGAGAGGAAATAAAAATTTGAAGGGCTGATTAACTCAAGGGGAACAGGAGACAAGTTATACAATCCAGTTATCTTTCTAGTTGCGTGTCATGACTACAACCACTGAGTCTGTCAGGAAACTACGACACCGGTCTAAGTGTGATACCGGCTCAAACGGTGTAGGTGCCGTCATGGCATCAAATGTTCCATTTAACAATCGTGGGGAACTATACAATTTCGACTATTTTATAAATACGTCGATACCGGAGACATTTAAGATAGATGTATTAGAGGGGCCACCTGCAGATGGTTTTAAATTATTTGAATCGGAGCTTGTACGAGACGACGCATTGTCCCATCAGCTGGGTAACTATTCACTAGATTTAGTAGATCTTCGAAGCGAGAATGCAGGAGAAGATGATGACCAGCATCATAGGAAACGATTCAGAAGAGACAAAAGACCAATGATACCTTTATCACAGAAAATCAGTCAAGATCCATTGAATGATCAATTATATATGAGTTTCCATAAAAGAAAGGAAAAGGAAGAAAAACGGTTTTCTAGTGCAGACAAGGATAAGGCCAGGTCTGATTTCGATAATTGCTTTGAAAGTTTGGGATTCCTTGGGTTGGACATTAAGAAGAAGAAACTATTAGATTCCAATGAACTAATAGGGTTTGATCGAGCCACCCATGAGAATGACACCGAGAAGGGGTTCACTGAAGAAGAAATCCTGCATATTAGTAGAACGTTACCGTTCATAACGAAGATCACCGATTTAAAAGATTCTCTTGAGTTGGTATTGAAGTATAAACTGACAGTACGTGAATTGAAATCGTTTCTGTTACATTTTGAGAATTTGAGACTCAGAGAGGCTAAACTTAAGCAAGACCTGGTCATCGGACGGTATTACGGGAGAAATGATGATCCTGCAGATATCAACATCGAAGAATTGAAAAAGCAAAGAATGAAGGATAGAAGTACTCTATTTGGACCTGTAATTAAGGTGAAGTTTTATGATGATGTTACTTTAGTCATTGATCCTATATCAAGAGCTAAAATTGTTTTCTAAGTAAATGAAATTGTATTGTTTTTTTTTTTTTTGGCTTTGGGATTATAAAAGAACGTAAATGGTATATATATAATAATTACATGATAAAGAAAAGAGTTGTAGTATGGAATCGGGACACATTTAAACTATACTGAAATCGACATTTTTGAATGTCAATTGTAAACCAGTCATTTCAAAACATAACGTTTTGAGGAATTCCAAGTCAACGAGGATGATCAATTTATTCAAGAATTGCACATATATTGAAGTATCTTCACCGAATTCAAAATACACGTCAAATAATACAAGAGAGATGTACCCCATTAAAACGATATTAGTGCCGAGTATGAATTGTCTTCTGAATTTAAGTTTAGATTTCTCAATCTTACCATTCTTACCAACTTGCACAAAACTCTTCATTCCATCTATGAATGACACCTTGTGAGCATGAGGGTCATGTTTAGTAACTAGTTTATCTGCTTTCATGATGAACATCTGCTGAATACAATTCAAGAATGCATAAAACAAAAAGGCCTTAACGTGAATTGATGGATCATCTTCGACGGTAATGTAACACCAACATAGTAATGCAATGATTTTCCTTAAATTGACAAGAGAATACGCTATCACAACGCTATCTAATTGTTGGGTTGTGTTGAATTTGAAAAGTTTTCCAATCGCCAATATACATTCTATCAATCCTTGAGATATACTTTCAATCAAGTTTGGAATGAAGTTCCATAGTGTATATAGAACACCAGTTTGCTTTTCTGTATTTGTATTAGTGATTGTCTTAAAATAGATGATAAATCCATACAAGATCAATATAATCGTGGAGAGCCCCACGTATGCAGCTATACAGATCTTGAAGATCGGATTAGATTCAGGTAACGCTATTATACCCGCTATACACAAGTACATCGTGTAAGTTATGTATGTCGTTATCTGCAATAGTGACACATTGAATTTTGTCGATTTAGGCATCTCGTTAGTGTGTATAGTGTGTATATATTAGAACAAGTGGACCCTACCCATACACGTCAATAAACACAAACAAAATAAAAATTGAACGTTTTAGTGAACTAAAAAAAAAAATCGAAAAAAAAGACACAGACAAGTAATTAAATGATAAAGACTCTTTAATTAAAAATATACAAATATAATACAGCAATGGTGTATGCAAGAGTTCATGATTACTTAAGGGATAATCCCAATCTAAATATTGAAATATCGGAGGCTAATAAATCAACTGAAAGTCATTCCGCTATCTCTCAATCTTATGTGGTTTATACAATTCAATTGGGGGAATTGATCATAGTTAAAAGACGTTATAGTGAATTTGAAGCTCTCAGGAATGTATTAGTCAAGAGTTACCCCACTAAGATTATTCCACCTATTCCAGAGAAGCAAACACTTTCATCAAATATCAGTACAACGACATCTAATTTAGGATTGGGCAAAGATGGGAAGATGATGATGGCGGCCTCCTCGCACACCGGTGGCAATGCACACTTAACCACTAATAGTGGGTCAGATACTACCAATGGTAATACAACAAGTGGGAACCAAACTCAAGGTGTTCTATTGGGTGCCAATCCTGCATCTCATTCTAATCCATTGACTTTAATTGAATACAGAAAGAGAATGCTTGCGGTGTTTCTTAATAGATGTCTTGCATCAATTGATGGTATCATCGATAATGCATTTTTCATAAATTTCTTGGATCCAGAAGTTAATTACAATGATTATCTTTTAGATCATGGTGATTTCACAAAATTGAATAAGTTTAGAGTGTCAGTGTATGAACCGTTAACCAATTTAGATAATCAATTATATCTAACTTTACCAATTCCGTCTAGCCATAATATGACATTATTCCCAGAATTAGTCAATGATGAACAATTCCAGAAATTTGAATTAGTGTTACGCAAATTTGAGAAATATGAAATTGTGTTAGATACTATATCAAGATGTAATAAACATATCATTAAACATTTTAATGAATGGAATGGTGATATGAGTGATTTAGGATCTGGATTCAATAAATTATCACTTTTACAAGATTCAGATTATATTGAAGATATTGGGAAAAACTTTGAACGTAAATTGATTTATTCAAATTCATTAATTGAATCAATTAATTTAAGATTTTTAGATAAATTGATTGAATTAAAGAATTTCACAAAGACTGTTAAAGAATTAATTGAATACAATAGAAAGAAAATATTACAATATAAATTGATTGAAAAAGAATTATATGATTCTAGATTAAAATTTAAAGGTTACCAAAAGCAACAAGATGAAATTAATAAAATTGATAGTTTAATTCATTCAACTGTTGATGTCGGTGAGGGAAATCTAAGTAAGAAAACTGATGCTCCAATAACTGATGCAGAATTACAGAATGCATTATACATTAATAAATCAAAGAATAAATCAATTTATGGGAAAATTCCATATTTCAAGAGTATTAATAATGTTATCCATAAATATACAGATAGTGATCCAGATAAGACTAGAAAGGATAAGATGTATCAATTAAAATTAAGAATTTATCAATTAGAAAGACAATACGATATCTTGGATACAGAATTGACTAAAATGAATCATGACATTGGTGAAGAATTTAATAGATTCCATGATTGGTTTAAATTAGAATTATTACAATTAGTTATAAGGTATAACTCTGATTTAAGTGATTTCACTAAAAACAGTTCAACGGTGCACTGATGTTTGTTACTTACACCGCCCGTTTTTCTGTTACTTCTTTTTTTTTTGATTATCTTTGTAAATTAAAATTAATTATAATACTATAATTGGATCTACCTTTTCTAAATAGAATATCTATCAGTTATATATAGTTAATATATATATATATCAATTAAAATTCAAGTATAATCGGTTACCTGTTTCTCTACCATTTTAAACTTTTTTCAAATTATTTACTATATATCATGAATGATATCGATCCATCCAGCGGCGATGGCAACAAATCTATACAAGATAAAAAGATAAGAGGAAGACAATCTCCTAGTACATCACATGATGCCATGTATTCATCGACTGTGTCATCTACGTCCTCATTGGTTACACCATCTACCAGTGGATCTTGCTCTTCAGACGATTCTTGGTCATTGGTGTCACAAGATGATGAAACCGGGATCTCTTATAATGACGTTGTCTCCACTGATGAATCTAATTCGGGTGACAACGATGAGGATGACCATTTGGATAACACTCTGGATATACCTTGTGATCCACGGGATCCATCTCAATCTAGAACTGGTAGATTATCGGTGTCTACCTTGAATGATTTAAAAGTTGATTCCACTGATAATTCTGCCTTCAATATCCCCCGGATCAACCCCCAGAATGGTGTCACAGAGGAGGAAGAGGACGATTCCGCACTCAGTTCAGATGAGGAGAATCCCGTCATTGAGAGTTATGATAAGCACACCGAATCTAGCTTTTTAACTAAGCATTATAAGAAGATTATCATTGAATGTGTGGTGTTCTTATTGATGCTGACTGTTGGGTTAACCATTGGTAAAGATTATGAGATGCGGAAGGCAATTCAAACAAAGTCTATTGCTATTAATAAGATTCCTACAAAGTATTTATCTCTCTATGGTGAAACTTGTGAAACCACGGAGAACAATCTATTGATTGATTTGAAGCAATGCCTCATTGGTGTTACTGGAGATAAATCAGAGACGTGCCTGAAGAATTTCTATTCTGGTATAGAACAGGATCACGAATTTTGTCAATTTTCTGTTTCAAAATTAAATTTAGTGGCTCATTCATTATATTGGAAGACTGCATCATATAAAGGTGCCATTCAAGCATCTAGAAGTTGGAATAAGTTTGGCAGGGCCTCACTTGATAATTTCAATAAATTACAAAGATTTTCATTAGAGAATGCACAAGAAGGTTATGAATGGTTGAAATCCAAACTTGAACAATTACAACGGGGTACCATGGATGGTGCTAAACAAGGTTATGATTGGTTAGCACCTAAATTGAATGATCTTCATGAACAATCTGTTGATGGGTACCATAATTGGGTTATCCCCAAATTGAATGATTTACATGATCAATCAATTGATGGGTACCGTAATTGGGTTATCCCTAAATTGATGAATCTTCGGGATTCCACCGAGCAACATGTCAAGCAGAGTTATGCAAAGCTTTTACCATTTTTGCAAACAGGTAAAGATCAAATACTTGATAGTTATGTTTCTACATTTGATTACTTGGAACCTAAATTCAGAGTTACCCGTGATGATTTATTGGATACCACTAAACAACAATTGGAGATTTTTAAACCTAAAGTTTCCAAATTAATTAAGGAATCTAAAATGTTAGGTAAACAAGGGTTCAATTGGTTCAGGGCTAAATTAGATGGACTTCGTTGAAACTTATTAATCACCCCCTGTTGTTGTTATTTTTTCTTTCTTTAAATAAAATGTTCTTATTATATTTGAATTTTTTTTTCTCTCCTTGATATCAATCTATTTCTATAGTTTTGATAAAACGGTTTCCCGAGATCTCTTACTTTCTCTCTATCTTTATACCCTTTGTTTTTTTCTTTCCCATCTCGTTTTTAACGTTTTCTTTTCTTTTTCCTTTAATATCTCTTTGCCTAAGTTTTTTTATGTCTCTTTTTTTTTTTTTTTTCTGGTTTATTGGTCTCTTTTTGGTTTTTATTTTATTGGTTTTATGAGATTTGGTTTGCTCTTTTTTTTTTCTTATCTTTTTTATTATTTTTATTTTGTCTCTTGCTTCCTATTTCACCCCACTACCCCTCTACCCCCCCTTGGATATTAGTTTTTTATACAATTATATTATAATCTTTTTTTTAAAAAAAATTTTAGTAGAAAATATCAATTATAGGGTGTAATTTAATGGAAATAGTTAGTGTAACAATTTTGTTGTAAAAATTAACTGAATTAAGTTTAATTAGTACTAAGTGGAATTTTAAAGTTTAAATAATAAAAAATTTCTTTTAATGCGGTGGTGATGGAACTCTTGGTAGATATCAATTTAGTTTTATAATTGTATCGGAAATCAATTTAATTTTAGTGTTAAAGCAAATCATTATCATTAAATCTAGTTCTTATTTATTAAATCTAGGTCCTTTTGTTTTATTATCTTTAATGTTATTGGAATGACATTATATATACATAACATTACATTATTTTAACATCTGTAAGGCGTCCCTCAAGGACTAACCTCACGAGACAGCAAGCTAATACTATATTACGATTAGAAAGGGGGGAGTACTATGACTTCCTTCATTAAAGCATTTATTCGTACAGGGATGTAAGTTTTACACTAACCATACTGAGACCAAGAGACCACCCATGTGGGTGGGTGTAATATTAAATAAATAATTATTGGAATTGCCCAATAACACGGATGCATTATACATGATTTTCTCGGATCACCGTATACTTAACTATACTTTAGAACGAAATGTAATATTCGGATACGGCTAACATTAAATCCTGCTTTCACTACCCACATCTTAACTGCGCGCATGTGCCAGTACTAAAGAATTGATGTGAACATTGATTAAGAATTCAGGATACAGACATGTGGGTGTCCTAAGTTGAAATCTACTTATAGAATATACCGTGGGATCCAGAACAATCAATACTACCCTGGGTTTAAATAAGATGCCTATTTTGGCTCGTATGAGGTGTGGATTACCGTGAAATGAAATTTTTAAAATAGACCAGGTGGTTTTCCCCCTTTTCTAAAATTTATATTAAACTGTGGTTAAGTCCTGTTTTTTGTTCTTTTTCTTTTTCCAATAAAACTATTCTTGCTTTTATTTCTTTCCCTTATTCATCTATAGATTCTTTTATACTAAATTACCCACTTTCGCTTTATTATAATGAGTAGCATCTACGGGAAGACAAGAAAGAGAACGATTAGTATCTTATCTCTCTTATCGATTTTAGCTTTCATCGTTTGCTTTCAATTTTTTATTTACTCCGGATTCACAGAAGAACGTACATCAGCTCCAGTTATCCATTTAGATTACAATGATAATAACACTCACCACGAATTAGAAGCTGAACGTGAACAAAGTGAATCCGAACATCAAGTTTTAACAGATTTAAATGAACATATAAAGGCTGCCGAGGGTAAACTTAAATCAGCTGAAGAAAGATTGAAATCCACTGAGGAAAGATTGAAATCATCTCAAGATGATTTAAAATCAACTGAAAATAACTTAAAATCAACTGAAGACGATTTAAAATCAACTAAAGGTGAATTGAAAGATAAATCAGAAGCCATTGATAAACACATTAAAGATCCATTACATTATTTGTCTACCCCAAAATTTGGTTCCAAAATTAAATACCCAGCTAAGGATATCTTCCATTACGATATCGGTAAGGGTGAAAAGTCCTTCCAACAATTCTTTGGTGAATTCTTTGACCTATATTTGGAAAATGAACAATCTTATGAACACGTTGCTAGACACATCGAAGAAAAGGGTAAAGAACCAGAACTTAAAGATTTAGCTTGGAGATTGGATCCACTCACACTTCTATCAGAAAAGAAATTAAGAGACATTTATGATAGTCCAAGAGAATACGTCGAAGATTTGAAGAAAAAACATAAAAATATGGTGGAGGCAATTCCAAATAAGATGCCATTCCCATTCTACAAGGGGTCAGGTTACCTCATGGTTGGTGATGGTCAATATCTTTTCCAAGCCTTATTGAATATTCAAACTTTCCGTAAAGTTGGTTCTAAATTTCCAATCGAATTGGTTATCGCTAGAAAGGCCGATTATGATGCTCAATTATGTGAAGAAGTGTTACCTAAATTGAATGCTAGATGTTTATTAATGGAAACCGTTTACGGTCAAGAAAACATGGATAAATTAGTGTTCGGTTACTACCAATTGAAAGTGTTTGGTTTATTAGCTTGTTCATTCGAGAATACATTCATTTTCGATGCCGATGCCATGCCATTGATTAATCCAGATTATTTATTCAATTCAAAGTTATACAATCAATTCGGTATGTTAGCTTGGCCAGATATCCATCGTAGATCTACTGATCCTGATTTATATGAAATCATGGGGATCGAAATCGGTGATGAAATTGTCAGAAACGTTGCAGATATATATACCGATCCAAAATATCTTTACAAGGAATTGGAAGGTAGAGATAATGTTAACTATGAGGAAGACGTTAATTACCATGACAGAAAGGGTACCATCCCCGATTGGACTACTGAATCTGGTGCCATGTTGATTAGAAAATCATCACATTTCGATGTTTTATTGTTAGCCATGTATTACAATTTGGATGGTCCAACTGGTTATTACCCATTAATCGGACAAGACGCTCCAGGTGAAGGTGATAAGGATACTTTCCCAATGGCTGCCCATTTCTATGGTAAACCATATTATCAAGTCATGGATAGACCACATAAGGTTGGTCATGACAAAAGAGATGCTAGATTACAAGTTGAACCTCTGCACGAGTTTAAAAAACTAGCTAAAGTTGTCGAAGAAATGACTAAAAAATTAGAAGCCGGTGAACCATATGATTACCATACAATGTTTGATGAACCTTTCGCTGATGATAAAGATGATAACATTTTCTTATATTTCCATGTTCATAATCCAAAATGGGCTCCATATAAGTTATTTGAAAAGGAATTATGCTTTGAAGATGGTAAACCAAGTAGAACTTTAGGTTACCAAAAAGATTTAATTGATTTAGAAAAGATTGTGTTTGAATTCATGGAACAAGATATGTGTAAATTACCAAAGGATTTCATATGGTATACCGATAAGACAGCTGATGAAAAGAAGGCATTATGTGATTTCCTAGCTGAAAGAAATATTTGGTTACGTGAAACCTCTTGGGATTAATTTTTGGTTTGGTCAAATTTTGTTATAACTTATTAATTTTTTTTATCTATTGTTTTTTTTTCTTTCTGTTTATCTGTTTTTCTCCATATATTGTATCTCACTCTTTACATCTATTTTCTTAATCATAGAGTTCATATATATATTTATAAATCAAAAAGAAAAAACAACAACCAAAATGGTGTTTTTATTATTACTGCTGCCAAAATTCGCATCACTGCTTAAATAATCGTACACATTGTGCTTCGCGTTTTTCTTGTTCTTAATGTCATCTTATTATATAAATGCTCAAATTAAATAAAACTCAACCCACCTAAGTACACAGATACCGAAATTAAGTGCAAGTATAAAATACAGTAGTGTCCTTACCACTATTGAAGATACTAAATATTTATGTATATTATCTTAAGTGGGTTCCATATAAATTATATCAAGAACACGCTCCTGTTACCACAAAAAATATGATAAAGGTCTAGATATTCTTGATGCGATGGATGCATAAACTATTTATGTGGGATTCGGCTGAATCGGTGTTGTGTGATTTCTTGATTAAGATAACTGGATGACACTAATTGAGATTGAAGTTGTATTATAACTAATTAATTATTATTTTTTTTTGGTTTGTCTTGGTGGTGGCTTTGAAGTTCATTCAGGTGTGGACCCTTTATTATGGTGTGTAGTTATTTTAGTATTATTATGGTTATTGTTTAAGAGACATTAGAGATGTATACACTCACCTCTGCCTTCATGATACACACACACAACCAAATAGCCCAGAAATTTCTTAAAATGGATTTTCAATATTTTTCTTTAACCATGTGGGAGGATTAGATAATGAATGGCTCTGTTATATAATCTGTCAGTGAATCACGTTCCATGATTCGTTACAAGAGGGAATGGCATCATAAGATTCCTTAAATCACTGTTTATGTACTGTTTGCATATTAATTTGCCGTGGTTAATATATAGTACCGCTTACCTCTATCCCTGGTAAATTTGGAATGTTCGTGTGCTGATATTGTACCAGTTCATTCAATAGTTGAAGTTACCATAATTTATTAAAATAACCACACACTAAGAATGATCAATATACATATTGGCCTCACTTCTTCCTTTATTCCTCCTTTTCTTCTTGTATTACCATTATAATCGGTATATTAAAAACACTCCCATCGAAAACTTTCACGTTCGCTTACACAAAACAAACCATGGCGAGTAACTACCGTCGGAGATCTTACAGATTACTTGCTCTACTAGTTTTAGTGGTGTTTGTTGTCAGTTCACAGTTTTTCTTGTATTCCAGTTATCTTCAGGCTCAAATTAAGCCCGATATATTAATTCAGAAAGAGCACAATGAGACTGCTACCTTTTTGGAGTTAGAACGTGAACGCATGAAAGCAAAATCGGAACAACAAGCGGTGACAGAATTAAATTCATATTTAGACTCTGTACTAGCAAAATTGAAATCTGTTCAAGCACAATCTAAAGAACCGAAAACTTTATCAGATCCATTATTCTATTTAACTACACCTAAAATTGGTTCCAATATCAAATATCCAGCTAAGGATATTTTCAATTATGATATCGGACAGGGTGAAAAGTCCTTCCATGAATTTTTCAGTGAGTATTTTGACTTATATTTAAATAATAAGCAAGCTTACGAACACGTCGACAGACATATCGAAGTGATAGGTAAAGAACCTAAACGTGATAGTGGATATAGTTGGAGAACTGATTCTCAAATGATTATTTCTGAAAATCTGTTAAGACATTTATACACTAATAAGAGAGAATATGTTGAAGATTTAAAGAAAAAACACAAGAATATGGTTTCTGCTATTCCAAATAAGATGCCATTCCCATTCTATAAAGGGTCGGGTTACCTCATGGTTGGTGATGGAGAATACATTTTCCAAGCTTTATTGAATATTCAAACTTTCCGTAAATTGGGATCCACTATGCCAATTGAATTAATCATTGCAAAGCAAGAAGATTATGATCAATATATGTGTGAGGAATTGTTACCTAAATTAAATGCTAGGTGTTTATTGATGGAAACAGTGTATGGTAGGGCAAATATGAAAAAATAGCTATTGGTTATTATCAATTGAAGATTTTTGGGATACTGGCTTCCTCATTTGAGAACACTTTCTTATTCGATGCTGATGCTATGCCATTGATTAATCCAGATTATTTATTCAACTCAAAGTTATACAATCAATTCGGTATGTTAACTTGGCCAGATATTCATCGGAGATCTACTGCACCTGATTTATATGAAATTATGGGGATCGAAATCGGTGATGAAATCGTCAGAAATGTTGCCGATGTATACACCGATCCAAAGTATCATCATAAATATCTAGAGAAAATGGATGAAGTTGCCATCGAGGATGATGTTAATTATCATGATAGAAAGGGTACAATGCCTGATTGGACTACTGAATCTGGAGTTATGTTAATCAAAAAGTCAACACATTTCGATGTATTGTTACTTGCTATGTATTACAGTTTAGATGGTCCATCAGGTTATTATCCATTGGTTACTCAAGATGCACCGGGTGAGGGTGATAAGGACACTTTCCCCTTAGCTGCTCATTTCTATGGTAAACAATATTATCAAGTCATGCATAGGCCACACAAGGTTAGTGTTATGGATAGAGATAGTAGAGTTCAAGTGGAACCATTACAAGAGTTTAATAAATTAGGTAAAGTTGTGGAATCCATGAATATAAAATTAGAAGCAGGTGAACCATACAATTATCAAGAAATGTTTGAAGATCATTTTGGTGATGATGATTCCACTACTGAATATTTATATTTCCATATTCATTTCCCTCAATGGAGACCATATAAATTATTTGAAGATAGATATTGTTATGAGGATGATCATTTGATTAGAACTCTTGGGGAGAATAGAAATATGATTGATTTAGAGAAGTTAGTTTTTGATTTTATGAAAGAAAATGTATGTGAATTACCGTATGATCTTGTTTGGTATAAGGATAGACCAAGAGATCAAAAAAAAGCATTGTGTCAGTTCTTGGAACAAATGACTAATTGGTTACATCAAACTAGTTGGGATTAAGTATTTATTTATGGGAAATGTATTTTTTTAGTGAGTTTTATTAAATATATTTTAAAAGTAGGATTTTGCTCCCCAAAAACAATCAAGGCTGTGCTTCTAAAGTATTATTTTTTTTTTCAATTATTGGAAAAAAAAAAGAATTTTCAAAATGTATAATGAATCTCCTTATCATAACTCCAATTAATTAACCACCATTAATCATGTCTGCTAATCCGGGAAACAAGATATCTCCCTTATCTACAACACCACCTGATAGAGGGTCATTTCCATTAGATCATTTTGGTGATTGCAAAGATCAAATGACTGCATATTTAAAATGTTTAAAATTAGTTAAAAATCAAAATGCACCAAATTGTCGGTTATTAGCTAAAGAATATTTAAATTGTAGAATGAATAATGAATTAATGGATAAAGTGCCCTGGGATGAATTAGGATTACCTGAAGATGAAGATAAATAGTGATTGAGAAAAAATTGGTTTTCAGGTTCGGGAATTGATTCTTGTACATATATTTAAATGATATTCCTCTACTTTTATTTTCTTGTAATAATAATAATAATAATAATATACATTTGTTCTAAATACACATAAGTAAACAAAAAAGAATTAAAATTATAGTTTACTTTCTAATTCACGAACCCGTGATTCTAGAAGTTCAACTTTAGCTTCTAGGAGTGCTATTCTTTGATTAGAATCGAAATCGGATCCATCATTAGTTGCACCATTTGTATTTGAAGTGTTATTAGTTGTAGTGGTGTTAGTTGTTGCACGTTCATTATTTTCTGCTAGTTGTCTTTGGCGTTGTTGTTCTAATTCTTGTTGTTGGAAGTAATTAACTGCATCATCTATACCAGTTGGATCGTTATTATTTTGATGATGATGGTGACCGTTAGTAGTTAAATCAACTTCTGATTCGACATCGACGTCATCTGCTACAGCGGCAGCGGCTGCGGCAGCTGCTGCTGCTGCAGCCACGACGGATGACGATGAAGAATTGGAATCCAATTTGAGTTTCTTGTGTTGTCTGTAATCTTGTGCACCCACTGTGGCACCTGTGGATGTGCCAGTCGATTTAGCTAATAAATTATTAGTGATATGGTTTGTAGAGTTATTGATGTTATTAGTAGTATCGGAGCACCCCACTGATGATTTAGTATGTCTTAGAAGAGCATCTGCACGGGCGAACCGTTTTTTACAACGATCACAAGTGAATGGCTTTTCACCTGAATGGAGTTTTTCGTGTCTTTTCAAATCGTGTTGACGTCTAAATTTGACGTGACAACGGGAACATTCGAATGGTTTTTCATCTGTGTGAATCATGAAATGGGACCGTAAATTGTGTTTTCTTGTGAATGCGTGTTGACACATTGGACAATGATATTTCTTAGTGACCGGGTTTTCAACTATTTCTGAATTTGTCATATTGAGTAGGGCCCTGACTGGATCAGTAGATGATGAAGAAGTAGTGGTGGTAGCAACGGTTGAAGTAGATTGTGTATGATCTGAGGCTGGTGGAACAGATGGGGGAGAAGTAGAATTTGTCAATTTAGAAGATGAATCTTCAGAATGAGTTGACACGGCAGCTGCAGCTGCAGCCACTGCAGTGACATCTGACACTTGAGAGTGAGAGATCAAATGAGAATCTATATTTGAAAGCATTGGTTTATCTTATATAAATGTAATTTATATATAAAAATGAATTACTTAGCCTTAAAACAAAACAAATTTAAAATAGCAAAAATTAAAATTTACGAAAACACTGAAAGACGTGGCTTAAGAAAGTGATAATCAAAAAAAAAATTAATATTCGACTCAATCGACTTAAATCGACGTTATTAATTTAAATTTTTATTAATTACGTAATGTGCTTATTAACTAGGCTGATAATATCTAGATAAGAGAAGGGCAAATTTTTGTTGAACAGCTGGCCAATAGAATGAAGTGGGGAAACATAATAAATAAATTGGAATGTGTATTGTAAAATAGATGAAAATAGTGATGTAATAATGTATATGAATTAACTTATCTATATATATGTATACATTTAAATGAGTGGTAAAGTGGTTGAACGGCACTGAAATTCAGTTAACACGCGGGGGGGCAATAGAAGGAGAGAGAGAGGTGAGAATAAAACAAGCCACGAGGGGATAAATAGATAGGAAATAAAGAAATAAGAGTACAACACATACAATACATATACATACACATTACGTACATTAACATGAGGTATTTTAAAAGGAGTAATAGTGATACATATATATATATATAAAAATTTTAAAATTAAGTATAAGGAGTTAATTATACAATACGAGTTGAGTAGAAAAAAGCAACATTAACTGGCCAAAATTAAATTTTTGAACAGCCCAATAGAATTAATTTACACATCTCCTCATTAATTTAATTTAAATCAATTATATATATATATATATATATATCAATTTATTTTTATTTTTCTCTGTTTATTTCACAATTCAATTATACCCTTCCTATATTCACTCTCATTATTAACGGAAATAAATCCAACTATCTAATTAATTAAAAAAGAATCCAACAATTGGAATTTTCAATTGCCTCTTTTTTTTTATAATTTAAATTAATTTTTTTTTAAATTAATTTTTATCTCCCCTTTCCTCTTTAACCTTCTTGTGTTATAAAAGATAGTCAAACCATGATGGCAACCGTGTCTTCCTCATCTACATATAATAGAAAGAGGCCCAGAAGATTATCTTCAGCCGGTGGTGGTGGTGGTGTCGGTGGTAATACAACGTCATCTTCAGCTTACTCAAATTCAACCACAGTTCCGCATCCCCACTCGGTTAACAATGCAAATAATTTTTATCAACAACCACAGCAACCAACTCTTCAGGAACAACCAGATAATCAACAACCATCATTGCAACCATATCAATCTCCTACTGAACAACTGGCTACAAGTTTCTCTCATACATCAATTCGTAAGAAACAACAACAATTTCCTCCAGCCTTATCAATGGATTACACCGGGATTGATATCATCAATTTAGATTCCGACGCTGACGATTATGCATTAAAAGATAATGATGATGATACAACAGCTACCACTACTACTAAATCAGATGATTTCTCATTCTTTGAAACCGTCATCGATGAAGATGATGAATTTGAATTCGATGACGATCACCATAATGGACTAGGATTCGATGAAGACACTAGATCTACATCTTCAGCTTCTTCATTTTCTACATTCAATAGTTTCAACTTGATGAATTTGAAATTCTCTAATAATAAGATTCATAATACCCCACCACCTCCTATGTTCCCACTGGCTAAAAAGAAATTCAGAACTAGGTCTCTTCCTCAATTATCATACGCTAAACTCAATTATAAACCAACTTTTAATAGACAAGACGTTTTGCAAAAAATAGGTGACGTGAAGACTACCTTGATTCAACATAAGTTTAATTTAAATTACACCTATGAACAACAACAATCAGATTATAATTCAAGTAGGAAACTGTCATTCAATACAGATTTACCCACATTCAATGATCCTATTCAATCAACTTCATTATCGACTTCATCATCTTCATCATCGTCTAATAAGGAAATCTGTGATGACAAGGATGGCCACTATATCATTAAACCGGGATCTTTATTCGCTAATGATCGGTATCAAATTCAATCATTACTGGGTCAAGGTACTTTCGGTAAAGTCATCAAGGCTTACGATAGATATAATGATTGTGTGGTAGCCATTAAAATCATCAAGGCTATCCCTAAATATAGAGAAGCCTCTAAAATTGAACTCCGTGTGTTATCGATGTTGAAACGTCACGATCCTAATAACGTCAATCAATGTATTCACCTTAGAGAATGTTTTGATTATAGAGACCACATTTGCATAGTCACTGATATCCTTCAAATATCTCTTTATGATTTCTTGGAGAAGAATGATTTCTTACCATTCCCTGGTTCCCATATTCAAGCTATCACTAAGCAAATCCTTCGTTCTGTAGCATTCATGCATGATTTAAATTTGATTCATACCGATTTGAAACCTGAAAATATCTTACTCAAGGATGATTCATATTTCAAAAAATCATATAATCGACCAGATAAACCAAAGAAATCACAAGAACGTCGGATCTTGAAAGATCCTAAGATTTACACAATTGATTTTGGATCAGCTATATTCAATGATGAATATCATTCCTCTGTGGTGTCCACTAGACACTATAGAGCTCCAGAGATAATCTTAGGAATCGGTTGGTCATTTCCATGTGATTTATGGTCTATCGGTTGTATCTTAGTTGAATTAGTCACAGGTGATGCATTATTTAAAACTCACGAAAATGTGCAACATATGGCTATGATGGAGAAAGTCATTGGTGAACCAATGGATATGACATTGGTCCGCAAATGTTTCCAATCATGTTATAATGATACATCTATAATGCAAACTGGATCAAATTTCAATGTCAGAAGACGGTCATCATTAGCTTCGAATAGTGGTAACAATTTAAAAGATTGTATTGCTAATTCATTCTCTAAGAAAAATGGTCGTTTATTATTCCCAACGGCTAAGACATCACATAAATTAATTAATGAAGTTGATTCATTACCATGTCTTGCCGATATAATTGGTGATAAAGTTGGATTCAAATTTTCTATGAATATGTCACTTCAAGAATCTATCAATTTTTTCAAAATATCAAAAAAATCAATTAATGATTACGAATTTTGGTATTATTTCATTGATTTGATTAAATCCATGTTAGTGTATGATCCAGAAAAGAGAATCACTGCAGTCGGTGCACTTAACCATAAATGGTTTAATTATGGTATCTTAGATGATGGTACTGATTAGTTTTTTCATTCTTATTTTTTTTTTTTAGTTTTATTTTTAAGTAATTATTTGGGTTAACAATTACTTCATATTTGGGTTTTTCTTTCTTTTCAATTTGTTTTTTTGTCCTTTAAGTTTACGTGAATCAATGTGTGATTCATTCATATCCCCCCCCCCTCCCTTTGTTTTTTCTTGGTCGCTTTTTTTTACTTACTTTTGGTTTCCTTTTCTTCTTATATTTTTGGTTTTATTTCATCTCTTCTTTTGGGTTTCTTCTTTTTTTTGGTTTATGTTTTTCTTTACCAACTCGAAATACGCTTTCTTATCTCATATTTTTTTCGTGTGTGTTACTTTTCGGGTCTGTCTATATGTTCTTAGTTTTACATTAACCTTCTTATACATATTAGTTAGTTTGATTCTAGTTTTAGTCTATTAAAAAAACTAAAATAAAAAAGAACACAAAATGGTTCAATCATGGTCCTATTTTGTCAATTTTCAACTTATCTTTGCAACAATTGGTCTTCCTTCAACTTCATTGTGGAATGAATGCTTGTTATATCTCATGTGATAGGTCTACCTAGAGAGCCACTTTCGCAGCACCTGGAAAATGATGCTACCTTTAAATACATTTTTCTTGATTTACCGCAAAAACTTTGTAGAGCAATAGTTTCTTGAATAAAGGATACTAATAGTAGATAACCAAAGAAGTTGGGAAATGAAATTAAAAGGGTTATTAAAAAAGAAGGATAAAAAAATATTACGTTAGGGGTATCATGTGGTCAAAATTCAAATCCAATGACCAGGTAATTCGACATTATCTTCATCATCACTGAATATCTCCTTATAAGTCCAATAACTATTATCATTAACAGAACTACCATCGGTGGAATCACCAATATCGGCACCCAATGATTCCATTGATTGTTCACATTTCAAATTCATCTTCTCGCGTCTGATTTCTTTTTCATAATCATGGAGTGTTTGTATAGGATACCAATTAGCCTCAGTTGAATAATCACTGTTACTTTTTCTTGAATCAGAATCTGATTCATAGGAAGAGAATGTAGAACATGAAATAGTGACAGAATTACTATCTGTTATAGTATCCGTGTCATTCCCCGTGTCATGATATGTTTTCTTAAATTTGTGGAACATCTGATTGGCTTCCACTTTTTTAATTCTCTGTAAGAACCCCTCATAATCGCCTGATAACCCATTAACCAATGTTTTCACGATATCTAATTCATTGATCTGGATCACATCAGAGAAAATACGTAAATAATAGAACAGTAACCATATTGAATCAAAATAAGTTGTCAGATTATCATCTAGTGATGACAATTTTAATTTTTGGAATTCTTTGAGGTATAATGTATGTTTTTGACCTTCTTGACTCAGAATATTTTGCAGTGAACATTCCTTCATCTTGAGTAAAACTTTTGTAGTGGTCAATTTATTGCTTAACAATAACTTTGACCCGATCCCATTTTTAGTTGTGTGGTAATGAGGATCGAGGAAGTAATAATAATCTGGGGTCATCGTGGTTCTTAACATTTTCATCAGGGTGTATTCTTGGTCAGAGGACAATTTAAAACTTTTATTATTTGATTTCACGGCATCTATTAATGCAGAATGAGACATATCTAGTAATATACCTTTCAATTGTCTCCAATATAAGAGAAATTCTAATAATTGTAATTCTCGGTGTTCATCCACTAAGGGATATTGGATATTTCCTGTTCCCAATTTCTTAATTTTTTTGAGTCTAGCATCCAATGAAATCGGTGGCTTATTAGGAAGAACAACATTGAATTTAGTGGAAGGATCCATTGCTTTAGTTAAGTGTTTCAAATGTGGTTGGTGTTGATGGAATCCGTGTTGTAAACGTAAACGATACTTCAGGGTTTCCAATCCATCTTTAGTGAAATCGTTTGCTTCACCAAGACTGGAAAATCGTTTATAAGCACAATCAGTTAGGTCCAAGCCATTAGAGTCTGATAATTTCCAACTTTGCACTATGCTACTTTCTTTACCATTTGTTATGGCGTAATAGGTTTTCTTGGGGGTCTCCATTATATGTAATTTGGTGATGAAAAGAAAAGATACTATAGTTTATTACTGCTACATTTTTTTTTTGAACAACAAAAAAACTGGATTCATCGGAGATCTTATATATGACTAAACCTTAGACTCTAGAGGAGAAAAGAAGAAACTCTATCAAGGAATGATATGATTTTCTTGATACATTTTCTATACTGAAAAGAACGAGCCATACGTACATTGTTATTATACAAAAAATAATTTTCACTCTATTGTTTTACGGGCATTATTTCTAAACTAACTGATTTTCTTCGATAAATTAGTGGAAAGGGCGTGTTTTTCTTCTTACTTTGCTTAACGCCTGTTAAATTCAAGAGAATGATCTAATTTATAACAGTTACCATTCAGCATAGAACAAATTATGAGTAGAATGTGTAAAATTCATTTAAGTAGTTTGACAGAAACTGTAATTTTTTATTTGTGGTCCAAATCTCATTATTTCCCTATTTGGACGTAATTAGAGATCTACCTCATTGATAATTGCAGGATTTTGGTACGCTTGCAAGTTTTATGAGTTATGGGCGGGGCTTTCAAAAAGGAGTACAACTATAAAGACTCCATAATAGATTTAAGTAAAGTGCATCCGTATTTGGATAGTCAATTAATTGTCTTGTTCTTAACAAAGCGTGTCGTAATAATGTATTCAGAGCTTACATCTAGATTTTTTTGTAATTGCGTGCGTGTCTTATAGGGGCTAGAAAGTTGAACAATGACCGGTGATCAAATTTGGATATACACTTCTATGGTTTCTTTGGTTACATTAAAGGAGTTCATGGATTGTGGTGTTTTGTTGGAAATTTACTGGATGTAGCTTATTTCAAAACAATAGTTGTATATAGGAATGTCATTACACTATTTGGTTTCATCATGGGTTCAAATAGCAGACTGTAGACTAATGCACTTACCACTCCCAATCTACACCAATTTCCATGTCAAACAGATACGTAAATTATATTGCATTGTTAAATTATTAGAGTACACAAATTTGTATACATAGTTTCAGCATCATACCAGTCGTTCATTAGGAATTTGCACCTCAGTTGGCAAGGTCATCAGCTCTCTCAGTTACCTGTATTACCCCTGACGTGCTTAAATTGGAGTGGACCGAACCCCTTCTAGTTGTAATTGAACTCGATGATATCAATTTCATCTAGGATATCTTCAATGGGATCTCTGTTGCTGGTATGTTTCCCAATAGAGGTTACTCGCCCATTAGATCTCCATTGTTGTTCCGTAAGACAGCCAATACAATACTTAGAATTTGTTGTAATCTCGTACATAACATTACGATTAGCCTTGAATGGTTGTTAAATATTATAGAAACTCTTGTCAATGGCAGCCAACTCAACTAGTTGGTTGGTCTGATGGTGACCCTCCAATGGTGGAGCAATATTTCTTGGATCATCATCACCGACACCATACCAGGCTTTTATATTATCTGGGTCGTGATTGTTTTTACAAGAATCATCAGTGCACATGGTAGATATACTTGTTCCTTATTAATCATCGTCAGGGGCACCTCTATTAATGAATGGCCAAGCAGTATCGATATTATTGAACCCCTTGTACCTAGCAGGTGAGAACCCGTAAATACTATCCTGACACTCATTCCAATCTTCGAAAACCCATTTTTCTCTCTCATTCACTGCAGTGTAGTACTTTTTACCATTTTTTAATAAGCTTGATCAGGTTTACCTTAGTGGATCAAAACCAATTTAATTTAGTTAATTTAAGGGTAAAAAAAGGTGAAACATTGGATACCAACTAAAGTATTTCCCAATCCGGTTACCCGGTTATTTTTTATCTATCTTCCACCGCCAAGGGGTTCGCTTAATACTAGTGTGGCCGAAAAATAGATAATCTCTATCTCTACAAAAAAGTTGCAGATTAAGGTTTATCAGTTAACTAAGGTACCTACTTAATATCAATTGGATACCATATAACAGCCATGAGTCACCAGAAAGTTGCCCCTTACAATTTCTTCAAGGGTCACCCCTCTACTAAATTATTACCTACACAGGACCTTCTTGAAGCCACAAAGACAATCTTGACTAGATTTAATGGTACAGAAGACAATTACGACGGGCTTAACGATACTCATCCATTAAACTATGGACCTGATCTAGGGAATTTAGAAGTCAGATCGTTGATAGCTAAATGGAATGACAAGAACTTTAACTTGAAAAATGCATCCGATCCTAATTGCATTAATTTGACTTCTGGTGCGTCCTACGGTATCATGAACATTCTAGCACAATTCACTTTCCCACGGAATAATATCACAAGACAAGCATTCTTAGTATCACCTACTTATTTCTTGATTAATGCTGCATTCATTGATGCCGGATTTGGCGGGAAACTATCTGGGATCACTGAATTGGATGATGGACAAATTGATTTTGAAGAATTTGAATCAAAATTAAAAGTGTTTGAAGCTCAAGCACCAATTAAATCTGAAATTACCAAGGATGACATCACAGAAATTTATGATCCAGATAGACCATTGAAGAAGATTTACAGATACGTCTTTTATGTTGTGCCAACGTTCTCCAATCCAAAGGGTGGTTCACTAACAATAGAGAATAGATTAAAATTAATTGAATTGGCTAGAAAGTATGATATTTTGATTATCACCGATGATGTTTATGATTTATTAGATTTCAGAGGTTCCAATGTGGAACGTTATAAGAAATTGGTTTACTTAGATAGGGAGACTTTACCAAAGGGTGCAAAATATGGTAACGTTGTGTCAAATTCCACATTCTCCAAGATCTTGGGTCCAGGTTTGAGAACAGGTTATCAAGAGACTGCCACCCCTGAGTTGGCATATTTGTTATCACAAGGTGGTGCTCACAGATCAGGTGGTACTCCTTCTCATTTGAATACCGTTATTGTCGGAGAATTACTTAAAACTGGTAAAGTTGATGCTTACTTGGAAAAATTGAATTCTGTGTACGCTGAGAGAGCTCAAGCTATGAAGAAGGCCCTGAAGGAATACTTACCTAAGGGAACCAGGATTTCTGCTCTGGAGGGTGGTTATTTCAGTTGGGTCACCTTACCACCAGGTTATGATTCCCCTGCTATTGCTAAGGCATGTGCTGAGAAGGGTGTCATTTTAGCTACTGGAGATAACTTTGAAGTCACTGGTGATAGCAAAGGATGGGGTACCAGTGGTGTCAGATTGTCATTGAGTCACTTAGATTCTGATGATATAGCTAAGGGTATCAAGATCTGGGGTGAAATCTGTGAACAATATAAAAATTAGATTATGTATATAAACTGAATAAATTTCTGTGTTTTGCGCTATCACCGAAATTTCCATTTGTGTACGTCTTAGTAAAGTTTTTCAGTTTTTGCACAAAAAACCGGTTAACATGGATTACCAATGAATTGGTTGACCTGTTTGTTCTTCTTAGAAGGTTAAACTGAGATCAAAACATTTTTAAGAGTATACAAGATGAAACTGTACTCGCTGTGGACTTTATTTATTCTTCTGTCTAGCTGTTTAGCTGCCAAAGTGACGGAGATCTACGATTACAACTTCGATGAGCTAGTTAAACAATCTAATAAATATTCATTTGTATTATTTTACACTCCAAATTGTCAACATTGTACCGACTTGATGCCTCATTTTAATCCATTAGCTGAATTATACTATGGTACTAAGATGCAAATTTTCAAAATGAATGTGCTACTCAATAAGAAAACTCGTCAAGAATATAAGCTTGTGGGGTTCCCAACTATGAAATTGTTTGCTCCTAGTGGTGGAGATCAAGTCGGATACTATGGAGGTGTCAGAACTACAGGTAAGATTATTGATTATCTAACAGAATCCAGTGGTGTGAAACCTAATTATCCACCTAAATCTGTTATTGAGATCACCCCTGATAATATTAAGACTTCTATTTATGATAAATTAAGACAAGACATTATTTTAGTGTTTTTCGATCCAACACAACCACTTTGGGATAACAGTCATCTTTCATTTTATCAAACTTTAGCAAAATACTACGAAGATCAAGTTCAAGATGGTACAATTTTCGCTGGTATTGATGTGAGTCTTGAATCATCAAGGCCATTAATTAAGCAATATGGGGTCACTGAATATCCTACATTATTCCATTTCCCTATGGATAGAGATAACAATAAAGATTTGTATATGCTAGATCATAATGTTGGTCCAGAAGAGATTGTGGGGATTTTAATGGAAAGTGAAGTTGGACAAGTCCCTGTGGATATTTCAAAGATCAAAGAGTCAGATGAAGATTTATTGAAGTATAGAGATCTATAGAATACTTATATATATAGTTATATCAAAATTAATAAAAAAAAGTGAAATTTGAATATTACTAGATTTGTTAAGAAAAATGAAGTAAAGCATAATTAATTCAAGTTACAAATTAAATTTTTAAAGATTTTCCCTAAATTACGTAGATGATTCAAATACAATAGATTAATATAAATTAATTAGCCGTACATTAAACCGATTATATGTTAATTTAGTTTTAATTTATAAAAGATATTATATTATGCACCTTTATCTTTATGCTTCCAAAGTAGTATAAAAAAGCCTGGCTTTGAAATTCTATTTTTTTTTTAAATCTTGATAAAATAAATTATACAATAACTAATTACATTCTCTTGGGAAACCGAAAAAAACACAATTCATTGTATGCTACCACACTACGTACTATATATATCAATTATCTTACATTATTAAACTTGAAATTAGTGAACCTTGCACATACAACGCGCATTCTTTGATAAATCCAACCACCGGGTCTACCAGGTCTCTCGTTATAAATTTTTTTTTTTGTTTTTAGTTTGTAAAATGGTTTGATTGTTATTTGTTTTCATTTAATAGATTCATTCATTTTTATATATATATATATATTCACTCGTTAAATCAATGAATTTAATACACCGGTATTTCCACTTACTGGGATCACCTAAAGGTTGGTACCAGAAATTGGCTCTGGTGTTGGTTCTATTGGTCACGATCCATGTTATGTTTTTACGACCATCGACGGCACCGAAAATCACAACTAATATTGACCCTGTAAGGGCAGACCCATGGACTCCAGATCATCCTATATCAAAACTTTTCAAATTATTCCAAGCTACAAAGCCAGCGATTCCACCACTCAAGAAGTATCATGATGACAAAAAAGTTGAGCAAAAATTTGCTGTTGATGAATTTTTCTTCACGGAGAAATACTTAAGTTCAGTCTTGAAACTAGAAAAATCAGACGTGTCAGAATTGAAAACTAAACATGCTATATTTATAGATGAGGTTAGTAAATTATCATTCGAACAATTTGCCAACCCATACAAGACACTTCGAGGAGATGGAGTAGTCATAGTTGGAGGAGGTAAATTCTCCTGGCTAGCTCTTTTAAATATCCACCAATTGAGAGCTTGCAATTGTCATCTACCTGTGGAGGTGTACCTTCCGACGTATAATGATTATGAATCACAACTTTGTGAAGATATTCTCCCTGGTATCAACGCCAGATGTGTGATTGGAGCCAGAGAATTCCCATCATTCAAATTTCATGGTTTAAAAATTAAAGGATTCCAATTGAAGGTTATGTCACTGTTTGCCTCATCATTCGAAAGAATCTTATTGCTGGACGCAGATAACGTCGTGACAAAGGATATCACACCGTTGTTCCACTGGGATACCTTTGCTAGGACGGGACTCGTTGTCTGGCCAGATTCATGGGCTAGAACAACACAACCTAGCTTCTATGATATAGCTGACATCCCTATCAAAAGAAATAAACCCGTCAGGGGGATGTCCTATGGAAGAACCAATAAAGATGAATGGAATTTCCATGACTTTGAAGGTACCATTCCTAACCCCACATGTGAATCTGGTATGCTTCTACTAGATAAAACTAAACAAGTGGAAGTGATGCTTTTGGCATTCTATTATAACATATTTGGCCCAGATTACTACTACCCATTACTCACACAGGGTGGTGCCGGTGAAGGTGATAAGGATACCTTCATCGCTGCAGCATATGCATTGAAAAAACCTATTTACCAAGTGAAACAACCAATGGCCTTCCTTGGGTATGGTGACGCTGATGGATACCATTCTAAGGCATTGGGTCAATGGGATCCATTGAGTCCAAGAGAACTTGATGTCGAAAATGTCCCTACAGAGGAGAGTGAATGCACTTTCCTCCACTTGTCTTACCCTAAATTATACCCAGATCAACTCAAATCGGAAATCACAGATGACAAGGGTGATGGTTCACATAGACGTATGTATGTCAATGATGAAGCCAACAAACACTTTGATTTCGATTTGAGAATGTGGGAATTGATGACCCAGTTGTTATGTGACGCTTATGAGGTTAACCCTGACCAGGGTAACCCTGCATCAATACTCATTCCTACCTCACAAAGACTCTCCGGTTTGAAATTGGACTACATTAAAAATGTCAATGGTGGTAGTTACTGTAAACCATTACATCTACCCCATTTGAAGTTCCTCAGATCCGAAAAATGATACCCCCCCTCCACACACTCTTTTTCCCCCATCTCATTCATGTACTATTAGCATTTCTTTTCTTTATCAAGTCTATTTCTTACCCCCCCTGTTTAACAATAATTATTTTATAAACCTATTTCGCTACATTAACTAGTCATATCAACTTAAAAAGTGTTTATCCAAATTGAAACATCAAATAAATAGTAAAACTGTAATTATATAAAAGAAAGTGTAAAGAAAAACGTTACTCTCACACCTTGATCTTCTTGATCTCCCGAACAACTTGACTCCAATCATGAATGGAATCTAATAATGTACAAAAGGTACCGAAAAGACCAACAGTCATATCATCAAAGCAACCTTCATATAAAGACCAATGATAAGTCAATGGTAAACTAGCCAAATTAGCAACCAAACTTCTATGCCACGAATCATCACGAACACCCTTGTGCATTAATCCAAGTTTAACAATTTCTAACACCACAAAGACAGCCCAAAACCGAGATGACACAACATAATGCCAGGCTGAATATTGATCTGCATCGGTGTCTGCCACAGATGGGATCCATTTATGATCCATGGCAAATGCAATATTCTCTAATGGTTGATAAATGGTAATGCTGATGATATCTATTAAGTCAATGGCACGAGCAACTGTGGTGGCCTCTGGATCTGCGAGAACCGTGTTGATGGCATTAATGGCATCAGACATCGACGTTGGCAGGGCCCACATTCTATTGAAGATACGTATATCTGAGATGTACACTGAAAATGAGTGGAGTCTGTTAGCAAAGTCATCTAATGAGTATTTGGATAACGAAACAGTAGATTTCTTTGGTACGGTTTCCTTCTCATCTGTTTCAGTGGAAATTGGTGTAGGAGTGATGTATGTATTCAATGTGTCTATTTTATAAAAATAGTTCAAGAACGTCACTGTCTTAGTCAATACCTTCACAATGAGTTTCTTGAACAAAACAAAGATACGTGGTTGCGATCTGATTAGTCCAGATAAAAATAGTGCAATGTAACACAATGTAGCAAGAGTTCTATCAAGTTTAGCTAGGTCCTGTAATGGTTCATTTATCTTATCGTAAAATTCAGCCTTAGTGAGTAATTTTGTGATGTATAACACCCTTGACACCAAGTTTAACTTTGGTTTAATAATGAAAGTGCTCATAGTTAATAGTGGAATTCAAGAACCTGTGATACTCTTCTATACCAATCAGAATATCAATTCAATGAATAGAAGGACCATGTTTAATAAAAAGATTTCGGCAAATTTTTTTTTTCTCTTAGTTCCACAAATGGAAACAAGATCCGATATGAATTTTTTGAATATATATATATATTTACAGATCAATTTTTTATATACAAGTCTATTTAACAATTAACACAACTGATTTCTTCTTAAGGATCATCTTCTTGATAGTCTTACCGGATAACCATTTGTCAGCATTTTCGTTCTCCATGATGGATGCCAAACATCTTTCTTCGTCCTCAAAAACAGCCTGGTCGGCCTTATGTAGGAATCTCATTTTACCGTTGATCATCACACTACATTGAACTGGAGCAGCAAGTAATCCCAATGGTTCAGGCCAATCCTCTGCTAAAATGGATTTGATATCACTAGCATTGTGACCTAGAGCAATATGTAATTGCTCATTGGCTTCCTCAGCACTACTTGGTGCAATTGGAGCAATCATCTTTAACAATCTAGTGTATGCATTGTATAGAATGGTACCATCAATTTTATCGTCATCGACCTTGGCATATAAAGTATTAGTGTAAATCTGTAATCTGGACACGGCAAAGTTCAAACTGCTCTCAAAGGATTCATCAAAGTTTTTGAAAAGTATTTCCAATTCGTTGTGAAATTCAGTTTCCGGTTCATTATATTGCTCCATGCTCTTGACATGACTCAAATCTTCCACCGGGGACCCAGAGGCAGCCAATCTATCACCTAGCCTACCACCGATCGTAATAACTTTACATAACCATCTTTCAATACCGATGATAGAATCCTGATCCCAGTTCAAAACATCTTCGATAGGAGCTTGGAACAGAATGTGTGCTCTAGTAGCATCTGAACCATGAGCAGCTATACATTCGTTAGGATCAACACCATTATACTTAGATTTGGACATCTTCTCATAAGAAATGGAAGCCTGCTCACCTGTAGTCTTCACAGTGGCGGATTGCCCATCAGAATTTAATTCATATTCATCTGGCTTCAAGAATTTTCCATTCTTAGGATCCACAAAAGTTTTCCCATGCACCATACCCTGTGTGACTAACTTCTTAAATGGCTCACCATTCAATTCTGATTCAAACATACCAATGGAGTTGAAGAATTTTGACACAAACCGAGCATAAAGTAAATGCAAGATGGCATGTTCAACACCACCAATGTACTTATCAACAGGCATGTACTTATCTGCCAATTCCTTTGAAAATATTTCCTTATCATTATGAGAATCTAAGTACCTAAACATGTACCAGGAAGAATCCATGAATGTATCCATAGTATCAGTATCTCTCTTAGCGGGACTATGACATTTAGGACACTCCACATTCACAAATTCGGGTATTTGTGCTAATGGAGACCCACCACGACCTAACAATTTGTCAACCTTAGGTAATTCCACAGGTAACTGGTCTTCAGGAACAGGAACAACACCACAACTATCACAATGAATCATTGGAATAGGAGCACCCCAATAACGTTGTCTACTAATTAACCAATCTCTGATTTTGTAGTTTATCTGGGCAGACCCATGTTCGATTTTCTCTAATTGGGAAACCACTTCTTTTCTAGCATCAATGACATTCAATCCTTGTAGTTCACGAGAGTTGATATTCATCACACCTTCCTTGCCAGTGTATGGACCGGACTCATCGGTGTCAGGTCCCTCGATTGGGTCAACTGTCTTAATCACAGCTGCATTTGGTCCATTGTTGTGTAACCAGAACTCATAATCCCTGGTATCATGAGCTGGACACCCCATCACGGCACCATGACCGTATCCACCAATCACATATGATGCTGTATACACAGGAACCTTAACGGTAGGGTTCAATGGGTTAACCACTTCGATGCCAGACAACAAATACCCATCCTTGGATCCTTCAGCATTCTCTTCACTATTTTGTTGGTCAATGAATTCTTTTAATTTAGTATCAGTCTTTAAAAACTCTTGCACAATAGGATGGTCAAATGCGAGAGCCAAGTATTGCAAGGAGTGAATAGTCTCTGCTCTTGTGGTAAACACACCAATGGACTTAGATGGTAATGACAATTGTGATTCAACATTGAAAATGATTTCTGCACCATGACTCTCACCAATCCAGTTTCTTTGCATAGCCTTCACCTTGGATGGCCATTCAGGAAGTAAGTCCAAATCCTTATTCAAGGCACCTGCGAATTTGGTGATTCCAAGGAACCACTGTTCTAGAAGTCTTTTCTCCACAATGGCACCCGATCTCCAAGAACGACCCTCAGAATCAACTTGCTCATTGGCTAGCACTGTATTATCGATTGGATCCCAATTAATTTCACCTTTCTTTCTGTATGCCAATCCATGTTCATACATCAAAAGGAATACTTTTTGGGTCCACTTGTAGTATTCTGGATCACAAGTGGCAAACTCTCTGTCCCAGTCAAAATCTGAGTTCATGAACTTCATCTGATCTTTCATCTTGGCTATGTTTGTCTTGGTCCAATCCACAGGACTGACGTTTCTTTCCACGGCGGCATTCTCTGCGGGTAAACCGAATGCATCCCACCCCATCGGGTGGATCACGTCGTAACCCTTCATCTTGTAGTACCTACTTAAAACATCTGAAATAGTGTACACTCTCAAGTGACCGATGTGGAGTACCCCTGATGGGTAAGGAAACATACAGAGGGAGTACAGTTTCTTTTCATGCTTGGGCTTCACTAGGTTTCTTGGGTTGATTCCCCTGCCCTTTGTAATTGACTTCCAACGGGGAAGCCACTTAGTATCCAATGAGCGCAACTCCGTTATTGGGAAGGGTACTCTCTTAGCCATATTAGTTCTTGGTTGGTTGTATCTAGAGGATAAAAGACTAGTATCTACTCAATCACATCTTGTGGTTCTAAGTTCGTTGATCAAATGATGTGAAAAATTGGAGATGGACTGTCAAACACAAAGTGGCACAGTAGATCGAGGCGCATGAAGTTTGGGACGAACGCGTTGCACGTAAATTACATAGAAAGAAAGGGAACTATATTACCATGATCTAATGATATAATCCCAAACTATAATCACAGCAAGGAGAGACTAATGCCTGCATTAAAGAGAACATATACAGGGACTCAGCGAGCGCATATAGGTGGCTCAAGTTTGGACACGCTATCTCTTAACACCCTAGAAGATACCCATTCAGACGTTGACATTGCCGAGTCTCAGATCGATTTACAAGAACAATTCACTCAATCCGTCACCAAGAGTTTGAAGAAGAGACGTCATAGCATATTAACTCAGAGTGTCAGCAGCAATGGATATGATACTCCCGACATGTCTCCAGCTCGTGCCGGAATATTGAAGAAATTAGAGTTATACAATTTTATGTGCCATAGTGCATTCTCCATTGATTTCGGTGAACAAACCAACTTCATTATTGGTCGTAATGGGTCAGGAAAATCAGCCATCTTGACGGGTATCTCGGTTGCCCTTGGTGCGAAAGCCACTGAAACAGACAGAGGTTCGTCCTTAAAGGCTATGATCATGCATGGGAAATCCACCGCTAGAGCTGTCGTTACTTTCAAGAATGAAGGACCAGAGGCTTACCAATACGATATATATGGTAAGGAAATCACAATTGAACGTATACTGAAGGCTGATGGTGCACCATCCTGTAAGATCAAAGGTGCCGGTGGTACCGTCGTGTCCACAAAGAAGAGAACGATTGCAGAGATCCTAGATTTCTATGGGATCACCATCGCTAACCCAATGACGATCTTGACCCAAACAGAGGCTAAGACGTTCTTGGCTCAATCTGATGATTCGGGTAAGTTTAAGTACTTCATGGAAGGTACCAGATTACAAGAAACTTTTGATAATGTGCAAAGCTTAGAGAGGGATGTCAAGGAGATGAAGAAAACCATTAACAAGGACAAAGTTATCTTAAATGAGGCTAGGGATAAATTCGATCAAGCTGTTGAGGTTTGGAATAATTTTAGAAGCTCGGATGAGTACAGAACCAAACAAAGAAAACTTTCAGGAAAGAGAATGTGGCTCGAAGTCCAAGAAAGACAATATAAACTGAACAGAGCTACCAACTTGCGTAATGATAGATATAATGAAATGAATAGATTGAAAGAAGAGACAGAGAGACATCAATCTGACATTACTCTCAAGACCAAGGAAATTGACGATCTTCTCAAAATTGATCATCAGGCTGATATAGATGCAATTCGTGATCTAATTAACAGCAAGAGAGCTGAATTGACTGAAATTAATAGAAATAGTAATGAGGTTGTTGCCCTCATTAAATCCTCAGAGAAAACCATCGAACAAAACAATGATACCTTGAATGATATTCAAGCAAAAATTAACCGTGAAACCCAAAGATTGAACAACACTGAAGGTGATACATTCCAGAAGTATGTCAAGTTAAAAGAGACGCAGAATGCGCATTTGGTTACGGAAATAAAGAATAGAGACGATATTGCATCTGAAATTCAGAAACTGAAACATAGTGCATCAGAATCAGAATACCAGGCTGAACTTGATGTTAAAAGACGGGAATTATCAAGTTTAGAGACTGAAAGAAGATCTATGCCAAAAAATGTCCAAACTAGACCCGAGGATTGCTTTCCACCTCAGACAGGAAGACTCATTTCTGAAACGAAAGCAAATATAAGCAAATATCATGGTACTGTTACAGGTCCTTTAGGTATGGTTGTGGAATTGAAATCTGAACATAAAGATTGGAGTTGGGTTGTGGAAACAATTTTACAAAGATCTCTTCATACTATTCTTGTGGAGAAAACAGGCGATGCATCAAGATTACGTGAACGGCTCAGATTCTTCAAGTCAATAGCCGAAATCACTATCAGAAAAAATGAAGTGTTTGATTTCTCTCGATCCATCCCATCTGAGGGTCTAAGTGTACTTGATGTTTTGAAATTCAGTGATCAAAATACTCTGTGTCATTTCGTTGATGTCAACAAGATTCAAAGCACCCTGTTAATTAAGGACAGAAAAACTGCTGAGGATGTCTTATACAATGACCACGAAAATAAGATCAGCTCTGTGATTTGCTTTGTCACTGGTGGTGCCCTAAGAATTGTTAAGAAGAATGGAACATTACAAACTGATCCTATTATGAGAAGAAGAAACTTTGTCCGATTGAGAATCGCAGGTGATTCTAATGATCCATTAAAAGCTATCTCCGATGAAATTGAATTAGTCAAGAAACAAATAGAGACCATTGACCAAAAAAAGAGAGTCCAGGATTCTCGTAGAAAGGATAATATAAGAAAGTTGGAAAGAGAACTCAGTACTTTTAGAGAAAATATTAGAAACATTCAGAGAGCTTTGGAAAAGACTGACGCCAAGATGGAAGAGCTCGAGGGTGGTACAGCTAAGTTGGATGCTTTAAACGACCAATACAAAGAAATTGAAAATGAAATCACCATCCAACTCGATACTGTTAGGGCCAAGAAGCAAGAACTAGAGAAAAAGGGGCATGCACTCGAAGAAGGTAAAATTCAATACAATGAACTGAAAGGTAAGTGTTCGAGTTTAAAAGCCAAACAAAGTGAGGTGGAAAATGATATTACAAGACGTAAAAATGACGTTGAATTTTCTTATGGAGTGATCTCTGATGCTGCTATTAGAATGGATACCATCAATGAGGACATCCGTAAGTTATCTCAGTTCATTGAAGTGGCTGCCCCACCACGGATTGAAGAATTAACGACAGGAGCTCTGGAGATGTGTACACTTGAAAATGCGGGGATTCAACCGGAGGATACAATTGACAAGGTGGATCGTGAACTAGAAGCTATTGCCACGAGTTTAAGAAACTTAGAAGAGGAAATTGGTATCCAAAGAGACAAAGCTGAACAAGATGTTTTTGAGGCACGTGAAAACCTTGACAATGTTAAGTCTAAGGTCGGCGACTCAGTTAAGTTATTGAATAGTCTGAACTCATCTCTGGAGGCCAGAATCACCAATTTATCTGCCACTGCCACTTTATTAATCCAAGAAGTCAATGCTGCCTTTGAATCTGCATTGAAGTTGAGAGGTTTTAGAGGTAAAATTGATTTCGACTTTAATAAGAAGACTTTGACTTTGCATGTGGCTACCAAGATCACAGATAAGTTAAGAAACGTTGAATCATTCTCTGGTGGTGAAAAGTCTTATGCACAAATTGCCTTTTTGTTAGCCATTTGGAAGCCAATGCATTCTAAGGTCAGAGGGTTAGATGAATTTGATGTGTTCATGGATCAGATTAATAGACGTTTAGCGTTGAAATTGATTTTAGAAAAAGTTGGAGAAAATCCTAAGACTCAAACTATTTTCATTACACCCTTGGCTATTACTCACATTCAAGGCCTTGAAAATTCTTCTGTTGTGATTAAAGAAATCAACCCTCCAGAGAGAAACTCTAATGCCTAACTTCTTCCTCCTTATTAATAGACCTCTTTTCTACACTTATTCGTTCTATTTATTTTACCAATCATAATTAATATCAGTATATAGTATATTGAGCATGACGTACGTAACATATATAAAGTTGGTAATAATAAAGGATTAAAAAGTAATAAGGTAGAAAGTTAAAAAACAAAATAACAAAAATATTTTGTGGAAAAATAAACAATAATAGAATTGAACTGAAAGTGGAGATAACAATAATAATACACTAAGCAACATTTAACATTTCTTGAATCAAGACACGAATTCTAGCACATTCAGCTTTGATATCAAGATCATCCTCCTTGGAGACATTATCATCTCTCACAGTACTAGCCGAAGACACGTTATCATCAAAGTCAACGGAACTTTTACTGGATGATTCAGACATTGGCTTCCCCTCAGGAATGACCTCACTAACGGCATCTGCCTTTCCTTGTTCACGAGCAACAAATTGGTAATTGATTTGACCTATCAAATTTGATACTTGATTCAATTTATCATCGTAAAGATCCACAATGGATTGATTGTAATAAGTGTTATTATTGCTATTGTTGCTTCCAGCTAAGTTAGATGAAATAAATGAGATTTGAGAGGTGTATGATCCAGGTTTAAATGATCTATTAGATAATGTTGAGCTTGGAGTAAAAATCTTGCTAATTTTGGGTTTCATGATACAAGAGATATCGTCTGGAGATCTTCTGGAACCACTTCCAGAAGCCCCAAATGAAGGAGATTTAGAATCTGCTGTAGGGTACACCATTTCTATCAACTTAACTTCCCGTTGTTTTAAATTGACAAGGAAGGTCTGGGATATAGCATCCTTACCCATTTTCACGACGTCATTACGCATTGATTCAATGATCCGGGATTCTAAATTGTTCTGCTGTGGGCATGACATCAAGGCAAATTCGGGCCTGTATTGTTCAACGTATCCGGTCAGCATAGGCAATTGTCTAAACCCACGAGCTCTGTAATTGGAGGTCTGATCGAAATGCATTGACTTGACTGGTTCCACAGATAGGATTTCAAAACCAGAAACTTCACGACCAGAATAACTCAACTTCGTATTCATGATATCAGCTACTTCATCATTGATACTGTTCACTAATGATTCAGATGGTTTAGACAATTTGGATGTTGTTCTTGTGATATTTAGATCATCCTTTGTGACAAATTTGAAAGTACCCTTGTAAGCTGGAGAATTACGTTGCACTGATTGGAATCCAGGAACCACAGGAGAGGAGCACCTTTGAGGAACACCATATCCAATACCAGTACCATTGGCTACAAAACTGCCTGGTGGACCCCCAATGTTAACACAGCCATTGTTATAGTTCTTCGACAAATCTGAAATGGAGACCGATTTAGAGAGATACCGATTAGGAGAATTATCTATTGCACCACCTGGGGTTCTCCAGGGGTATTCATTGTCTTCCAATATGATTGGTGGAGTCGACATATCGATGGCCTGGCCATTCCCACCATGAATTGGCGAGGGCATATTACCATTGATAGGGCTATTTATGGACCCACTATATGCCAGTGACGTTGATGAGTTTCTCCAACGTTCGATGAAAGAACCAATCCGCCATGAACTGGATGGTGTTTGAGAGCTATAGGATGTCGAGAGGTTATTCTGTAACGAGGCATATGATGAGGTTTTGCGCAGTTTAGGAATAGCTATCCGTTCTGGCTTCACAATTGGGTGTGTTGTCTCCAAGGTCTTGTAGATCGGAGAGCCTGAGATCACTGGAGTAGACTTCATTGGGATTTCCCAACCCTTACCAGACACTTGAGTGGAGACAGTACCCGATGGTGATACTGAATTAGATAAACCTGCGGAAGAAGCGGATGATTTAGCTTCACTGTTTTGCCGCAGGATAGGAATTGGTTTTGTTGATAGTGGGTATGCAGTTGTAGGATCCGTAGGAGTTGCTGGGGTAGACGAGTGTTTAAATTCAGTTGAAGAGGAGCCCGACGAAGTGGATGGAGCCTTCAAGTGGTTCTCGGTATGTAATTTATCTCCGGTGGAATCACCATTAGAGAAGCTAAAGGAATCATAGCCTAAAACACCCGCAAGGATGAGAATCAACTTTTGGGAGACAATTGGGTTACCTGTCACAATCACTATTCTTGTTGCTTGTTTCTTAGACTTATCCAGAGGCTTCTGTTTTAGGTTATCTCTGATCGGAATAAGAATGGACAACAAAGTAGCCAAGAATTTCATGCCGGGGGCAGTGGCAATTTGGTATGCGGCCGTAGCGTTGGCACCAGTGGCGCCACCAGCTGCATTAGGTGAAAACTGGTAATTGCTTTTGTATGAAGATGATAGCATGTCAGAGGAGGAACCAGGTACTGTAGGTGTGAAGTACCGACCATCTTTCAATTCCAGCCAGGAAGCCACATTGTAAGCCCATCCCATCAATTCATGATCGGAGTCTTTCAATGGAATGAAAAGCCTAGGTGTCTCTGTAAGAAACAACATGGATCTAGCAAAGGCAAATAACAGAGAAGATAACTCGTGATCATTCTGTAACACGTAAGGATGGAAATTTAATTTGGGTAGTCTTAAGGGAGAGTGTGGTCTACCTGATGTACTATCGGGACTGACCCCCTGTTGTTTTCTTGTCATAATCGTGTGGATATATTTGAGTTTCAGTGAGATAGAATGTTGAATAGATGCAAAATGTGATGAGATTTCGGGCCAACTATCTGTGATCACGTCTTGAATGTCTGCAATGTTGGCTGGAGCCGGGATGACTATACCTATGGCAAACCTCGTTGAGGAGTTATCATAGAGTGGAGTATCCTCGAAGCTCACACTTGGAACTAGATTCCAGTTGGAGTTTTTAAATTGCTGCTGAGCTCTAGCACTCTTGAAGCTAGGGTCTAGGGAAAATAATCTTGTAATCATGATGGAAGACGACATCGACGGAAGTGACGGTAAGAAATGTAATTTTGTACACGAATTTGTTTCACTTACGAGGATCCCGTGGTTACCAAACATGTAAGTAGTTAACTCATTGACAGAGTGGAAGATTGATTTATTGATGTGCTGTGAGAGGTTCCCTTGCGGAAGTGATGTTGACGCATGATACATTTGAGGAGTACTCGAGTTATTTGTTAATTGAAGAGCCGAATCAGACAACACTTGTTTGGATCGCATTCCACCATCTTGCACCACTAGCATTCTGAATCTATTGATCTTATCTGAAAGTCTAAATACGGGACGCGGTATTGTTGTGGTAGTGCCGTACAAGAGGGTACTTGTGGAACTCTCGTCGGAGAACACAAATGTGGGGGACGTAGGTGAGTTATTGACACCGGGGGTGCTATGATAGTGTCCAGCAGTAGCACGAATGGATCCTGGATGCTGCTGGTTGGTGGTTGCATCTGAATTAGGTATTTCTGATTTATGGATTTGGTTCCCCGACACGGACGTCCTTCCAAATAGGTTACCCAACATTTCTTTTTCCGGTTATGTATTTTCAAGCGATAAAGAAGGAGAATATGTTTTCTAAAAGTAGATGCTTGTGAATTGATAGCAGTATTAGTGGAGGTTGCTGTAAAAGAGATACTCTGTTATATAGGTAGTGTATATTTTTTTGGTTGTATAATCTTTTTCAATAATATTAAAGCAATCGGATATCAGTATGTGGATTTCCTAAAATCACACACACAGAAAATGAGAAAACAAAAAATGAATTTGAAATAGATGGAAACCAATAAGAAATGACACAAACAAAAAAAAGGAATAAAAAAATGAAGAATAATATGATTAACTAAGCAATCAAAATATAACTTCAAGGGGAATGTTGAACTATGATATCTATGATCATCTCCAAGAAAATTGAATTTGGTGAAGCGATGTGGCTAAGTAGCTCTGGGAACGGTGTGTCGTGGCTGACGAAGTTGTATATGTGGCTAATGAAGGGGGATTTTTCGTTTTTTTTTTATACAGCCACAAAACATACAAAGTTTAGGGTAAGGAGATGGATAAGAATAGGGATTATACTTATCAATACAGTTATACAATTAAGTTCACTCGTCTATCTTTGATATCTATTGCACAGTTTTGTTCATAGAGGAATCAATTGAACCATTATTGTTACGCATTAAAGATATCACTGACAGGAAAGTCCCCCTTACATTTTAGCAAAGTACATTTAAACCCATAACCATGAGCAAAGGTAAACGGGAATCTACACAAGACGATGACCCATTCCTTTTAGGCGACCTAGAGGACTCTACAGTCAACTCCTATGACCCACGTTTCTCTACGCCTCAGTTCAATTCCAAGTATACAGATGATGAAGGGTTCAAGTCAAGCAAAAACAAGCACGGCCTGTCTATTTCAACGGGATCTGTCTCTGGATCACAGGACAAACAGACCCCAACTAACAGTGTTGATTACAGCGCAGCCTCCAGACAAAGCTCACACTCCACGATCAACACATTGACGCCTCCAACGGCTGGCCACTCTGGTACAAATGCTAGACAGTACTCCACCGTGGACAGTCAAAGCAGCGGAAACTCCCGACACAGTTCTATCTCCCATTTCATGAGACCGGTCTCCCCATCCACCTCTAACTTCTACCCAGGACAAATGTCGAAGGTGGCAAACTCATCTGTGCCTCCTTCTCCATCGCATTCGACCTCCAATAGTCGTAGATCTTCAACTATTTCGACCATGACTAACGATAACAGTGATACCACTTCCATCAAATCAGGATTCCACCCGCTACGCCAATCTGAAAAGAAAAGCTCATTAAAACTGCCTCTAATGGGTATGAAACAGTCAAGACGTTCAACTTTATTCAACAGATTATTGCCGTCTAGAAGAGACAGTGAACCAATCGAAGTGACTAAACGGGCTCACACCTCTCAATCATTCTTCCACAGTAGAACCTCCGATCCATCTGATAAGTCATCCCGTCATACATCACAAGTTTCCACTCCACTATCTCGTTCAACTACAAATGTCAATAACAACTATAACAATAATAGCGGCAGCAACAGCAATGGTCACAGCCCCACTAATAGTCATCACTACAGCAGCAGCATCAACATCTCCAACCTGAATAATAATAATACGTCCCAACATCCAATCCCACATCCACAGAGGGGTTCTGATTCGGAGGCTGCCATTCGTCGTATTCAGTCAACACAATTCGGTATTAACCTGGATTCAGTGGAGGATGACGACCTCTCTGAGATCACTAATACTGTTGTACCAGGGAAACCACAGCTTCCTATCCCAAGAATGAATTCCACTGTGAGCTTCATGGACCCACTTAATAACCAAGGACAAGATGCAGGAAATGGTGTAATTCCTGGAGTCGGTGCAGGTTGGAAAGCTCCTGAAAGTTGGAAAGTGAAGACTACAAGTGAGGATGGTGATGTGGCAGGTACTGATGCTAAGAAACATGCTGCTACAAGAAGATCAACTGCTAATTCCATGTACAGTTCTTCCTCATCATCAGAGTGCTCATTGAAAGATGCGGAAACAGTTAAAATTAAGGCAGCATCTACTGGTGATGCTTCAATCGCCACTTCTGCCGCTGGTGCCGGTGCTGTCGGTGCCGGTGCTGGTACCAAGCTGATGGATAGAAAAGACACAGAAACATCTCTTGATCACCACCATCATCATCACCATACTGAATTGAAAGGTGCTTCTAGATCGTCCCTGAGAATATTCAAGGAAGACAAATCTTCAGTTTTACCTTGTACTTTGGAGACCACTATCAAAGACATTTTGGATACCTTAAGAAGAAAGAGATTCTTGAAACAAGAGGATGACCACATCATTGTGCTTAAATATGGTGGGTTAACAAGAACATTGTCCATAGATGAACGGCCATTGAGAATTCAAAGAAATTTGTTGTCGTTCTATGGGTACACAGAGAGAGACAATTTAGATTACATTGAGAGAACTGATTTGAGTTTCTTGTTTAAGTTTATTGTTCAAGATAAGGGTGTCGAATTGGTGAGCCCTGAAAAGAGAAGACTGATTAACCCTAAGGAAGTGAACTTGAAGAACTGGAACTTGCAAGATATCCCTAATTTCTTATACGCAGAACCAATTATCACACTGGATGTGTCTCAGAATCCATCATTTGAATTCACAGAAGAGTTCATGCATGATTGCAGAAATTTAACAAAGTTGAAATTCACTAGTTGTGGTAGTAGAAAATTCCCACTACCCGTGGTGTACACTCCTAGATTACAGGAATTAGCATTACAAGTGAATTATATCAAATTGATTCCACCCGAAATTTCTTTGTTGAAATCATTAACCAAGTTGAACTTAGCATGTAACAGAATATCTCATCTCCCTGATTCCTTTGCAGATTTACAAAATTTGACTCACTTGAACTTGTCATCCAATAGAATCAAGGCCATACCCGATCCTATAACCAAACTTCGTGGATTGAAGAGTTTAGATTTGTCATATAATACCATTTCATCTCTTGATGATTCATTTGTATCCCTCGATAAGCTTGAAGTTTTGCATTTGGCTGCTAATAGATTCACCAAAAATTTACCTGAGTTCTTCAAGGAATTCATTTCATTGATTAAGATTGATCTTCGTTTCAATAGATTGGATTCTATTGATTCATTGAAGGATCTTCCATGCTTAGAAGTCATTAGAGCCACTGGTAATAACATTTCTGTTTTCAAGAGTGCTGCTAAGATGTTGTTCGAGATTGAATTGAATATTAATCCATTGACATCTGCCATTTTTGAGGCTCCTATGGAGAATTTGAAGTTTATCGATTTCTCTAAGGGTAAATTAACTTCTTGTCCTTTTTTCAAGTTTCTTCCAGCCCTTGAAAAACTTGATGTGGGTCACAACCATTTAACCTCATTCCCTGAAGATATTCAACTGATGAAGAACTTGACTCATTTGTCCGCTTTCAAAAACAATTTGATGACATTGCCTAAGAGTATTGGTACACTTAAGAGATTGAAATACTTGGATATTCATTTAAACAATATTAGTGAATTGACGAAGGAAATTTGGAATTTGGATTCATTGGAAATGTTGAACATTTCATCCAATCTGTTGGAATCCATCCCTGAACCTGCTATCACCGCTGCACTATCATCATCGACTTCTGTCTCTCCTACTACTTCTAAGTCAACAAGCCATCTGGCTATTTCACCTCAAATGTCACCTACTATCTTTGAAGATTCCGAGGTTAGTTCTCATATCGAAGGGTCTAACGAGATTCCATTGAACGATTTCGCAACCGGTGCATCTGCTATTCGTCGCCAGTTGTCAAATAGAAATAGAAGAAGAAGTGTTGATGGCGCATCTAAGGATGGTGGTCCTGGTATTGATGTTTCATTAAAGGTTCTGAGCATGAATGACAACAAATTGACGGACACTGTGATTCACACGGTGTCTGTTTTCAAGAATTTAGAGATTTTGAATTTGTCATACAATGATCTGTTTGATATTCCACAGGGTTACTTGTCCCATTTGACGCACTTGAAGGGTTTGTATCTTTCTGGGAATCACTTGTCATCTTTGCCTGGTGAAGATTTCGAAGCATTCAAGCATTTGAAGACATTCCATTTGAACGGTAACAGATTCCATACTTTGCCACCCGAATTATCTAAGATCACTAGTATGACTTCTTTGGATGTTGGTTCTAACAACTTAAAGTATAACATTGGTAATATCCCATACGATTGGAATTGGTGTTTCAACACCAATTTGAAGTACTTGAATTTCTCGGGTAACAAGAGATTAGAGATCAAGCCCCAGCATAAGAGAGAAGGCATGGAACACACTTTAGATTCATTTAATGTCCTTAAGGAGTTAAGAGTTCTTGGTTTGATGGATGTCACTATCACCACCGATGCCGTTCCAGATCAATCTGTTGATGTCAGAGTGAGATCTACAAGTTCGCAATTTGGTAAGTTTGGTTATGGTATTTCTGATACTCTGGGTTACAGACAACATTTAACCAGTAGAGATGTTGTTATAGAAAGATTTAGAGGTAATTCTGATGAGATGTTAATCACTATTTATGATGGTAAAAACTGTTCAGAAGAACACGGTGACAAAATTTCAAAGATTGTGCAAGAAACATTTGAGATCCATTTGGCTAAAGAATTAGAAACATTAGGTGAATCTGCAGGCGCTGGACATCCTATTAAGTCGGTTGAAGATTGTCTTAGAGGTGCTTTCTTGACTATGAACACTGAAATGAATATTTTGATTAACAGAGACAAGTCGTCAACGTTTAGTTCTGCCGCTGTCCACAGAACCACAACCACTGATGAGCTCACATTGGCTGAGGATGGTTACACCGGTTGTTGTTCTACAGTTATCTACATCAAGGGTGATGACGTCTATGTTGCCAATATTGGTGATACCATGGGTATTGTGACTCAATCTGATGGTGAGTATAAGATTATCACTACGAAGCATGAACCTTACGCTCCTGAGGAGTATGATAGAATCAGAGAATCTGGTGGTTACGTGACCACTGATGGTTACTTAGATAGTGTTGCCATTGTTTCCAGAGCTGTTGGTTACTTCAAGTTGGTTCCTCATGTGAATTCCTCCCCTAGTATTTCCAAATTCAAATTGACTCCGAATGAAGAGATGATTGCTTTGGCTACCTCCGAGATCTGGAAGAAGGTTCCATTTGATTTGGCTGCTGATATAATCAGACAGGAAAAATCTAGTCCTGGTGTCGCTGCCGAGAAATTGAGAGATTTTGCTATTTCATATGGTGGTTCCGATAAGGCTGTTGCTGTTGTATTATCTTTAGCTCAATTTAGTTCTAAGCAGAAGCATTATGAAAGATCATCCCAACCAGAGGATTCCACTTTACGTAAGTTGGATGAGGAAATTGAACCCCCAACTGGTAACGTTGCCATGGTGTTCACTGATATCAAGAATTCCACCTTACTATGGGATACCTATCCGGTTGCAATGAGATCTGCTATCAAGATCCACAATTCGATCATGAGAAGACAATTGAGAATTGTTGGTGGATATGAGGTGAAAACTGAAGGTGATGCCTTCATGGTGTCCTTCCCTACTCCTACGTCTGCATTGTTATGGTGTTTCATTGTCCAATCGCAACTTCTAAACTCTGATGAGTGGCCAGCTGAAATTCTGACCAGTGACCAAGGTTGTGAAGTTAAGGATGATAAGAATAATGTTGTGTTCAGAGGTTTATCTGTGAGAATGGGTATCCATTGGGGTAGACCCGTGTGTGAACGTGATATTGTCACGAAAAGAATGGATTATTTTGGTCCTATGGTTAACAGAGCCTCCAGAGTTAGCTCTGTTGCTGATGGTGGCCAAATCACTATTAGTACAGATTTCTTCTACGAATTTGAGAGAATTAAGGCCATGCACGAAAAGGTGAAGCAAGGTATTGATCCTGCTACAGCCTATAATGATAAGATCATTGGTGAATACATGGAGAACAACATGACTAAATTGGAACAAATTGGATGGGTCGAAGAGAGTATTGGATCCAGAAAGTTGAAGGGTCTTGAAACCCCTGAGAAGATCTGGTTGATATTCCCTGATCATCTTGCTTCTAGATTGAAGGTTTTGACCACTAACAATGGTAAGATCGAGAACAAGGGTAACAAGTTTAATGCTGGTATCAGTTCCGAGACTGTTTGGCACTTAAGACAATTGTCATTGAGAATAGAGAACGTGTGTACTTTCCTCTCTGATGAGGATCTGAAAATTGTTAAGAATACCAATGCTGCTCCTAAGACCAATACATTTATGATGGATGATGTTGCAAAGCACTTGAATGATGCTCTAGGTAAGGAGAACGATGTTATGTCACTTCTGAATCATATAGTTACTAGAGTGGAAAACAGTGTGGCTACATTAACGTTAAGACAAAGTTTATCCAAGTTAGATCCTACTGCAGCTGGCCTGTTCAGATCTGACATGACAACTTTATCTAATGAAATTTTTGCCATCTTTGAAGAATACAAGAAGTTAAAGGGTATTGATGGTTGAACCAAAATTTAAAAAACGGGACTATTAGTTTATGATCCTATGTGATTTTATATTTTTTTTTTAAAAATTATTATTAAATGTTATTTATTTTCCAATCTCTCGTATAAGTAACCCTAGATCTCTTTAACGAAAGGGGGCTCAATTTAGTGGTTAGCCAAGCTGAGATCTATGCACAGTTGCATAATATTATTTTTAGTCTGTTTGATTTTGTTTCTTTTTTGGCTCCCCTCAGTTTGTTGTTGTTAACTTGAAAATTATATGGGGAGGGGAACAAGTTTTGTCATGTTCTTATTAGAGTATAAATAGTTACTACATCCTTAAGATGACCTTAACTTCCTTTCGACCTTGTATTCTTTCTGAGCTCTTTCATTGGTCCATCTTCTTTAGGGTTTTATTTCGGTTCTCTAACTAACTCCGGTGCTATTTATCTATATTACCAGCCACAACACGTGATTCCAAGCCTCATGCTACGCCGCCTCCACAGTTTTGACCGCTTCTCAGTTGGTAGATACGTTAACTTTAAATCATCCGCCAGTGATCTAATTAACGGAACTTCCATCAATTACTCTTGTAATATACGGAACATTGTTGAATCCATTAACCAAGTGTCATTGAAGTTACCCTTCCGGTTCTCAAAGTATAAGCTACCTCGTCCACCTTCTGTCAGTGAACTAATCTCTTCTACGACTACTACTGGTACACCAGTCACTGCCCACCACCACACCCACCACAGCTTATCTAAAGTCTTGAGTATCCCTGAAATGGAGTCCCAGTACCTCCCTAACTTGATCAATTATAAACCACGGTTCTACAATAACCAATTCAATGTTTCTGTCTGGCATAGAGTGCCTATTCTGCGTCGGTCATCCGTGTTGGTTCTTCTATTCCTCGGTAAAGAAGGGGAATTGAGAGTCATATTGACTAAGCGGTCTAGACAACTGAGAAACTTCTCAGGTCATATATCTTTTCCTGGAGGGAAGGTTGATACCGGATTAGAATCTGAATTTCAATGCGCTAGACGGGAAACCGAAGAAGAGATCGGTTTGAATCGTGATAATAGAGTATTGAAGGAGAAGTTTGGATTTGAAGTTGAACATTTGAAGGTTCTCCCATCTTATTTGGCTAGAACATTCCTCTCTGTTTCCCCATGTGTGGCTTTCATTAATTGGAATGACCACAAATTACAAGATCCAGATGCTCAACACATTGGTCAATTGATGCTTAACCCTGGTGAGTCAGCATCGATATTCAGTGTTCCCTTGAGAGACTTTCTACAACCTCGACCTAAACGTATGGAATTAAGAGAATGTCTCAAGCAATCCTACATTAAGACAAATTGGGGTGGAATCCCTTGGAAGCTACGGTCGTTCATTTTCCCGTTACACAACGAACATGAGGCTAAGTGGTTATCTGAGATTGAAGACTTATCTTCTGCATCAGAGGATGAGACTCATGATGATCACGAGTTTGATGTGAGAACGAGAAACTGCTGGGGTTTAACGGCCAATATATTGCACGATGTTGCTGAGATCATGTATAACGGAGAGAAGAAGTACGATTCAATATTTGGTGAGGAGGATCTCATTTGGAGTTTATATAATCATGGCCAAGTGCAAACCAAGCAGAGAACAGATTTTGAAAAGAAGCTGATTAATAATACCAAGGGGTATTCTTATAAGGAAGCACTCGGAGAGGAGGAATTTAATAGATTAAAAAAATTGTATAATAGTGTTTAACCTTATTCTCCGGCTTCCTTTTCTTTTTAGTTTTTAGCATTTATGTTTCTTTATACCTTATGCGACAAAATACATATTTATATAATACATTGAAGAACAAGTAAAATATTATTAGGGAGGGGATCAGTTAAAAAAACAAGAACATTAAAAATCAGAGAGTTAGAAAGAGAAAGCATAAAATCATTGTTTATAAAATTTAGTAGAAAGTACCATATGGGTCTGAATTTGGTACAATACCCATGTGTTCAATGAATTTTATGGTTTCGGCCTTCTTTTGAGCTTTGACAGATCTACTCCATCCGTATTTGTTAGCCATAACATCGACAACATCATCAACACATTCTAAAGCCTTCTTAGAATCCAAGAATGCTAATCTACAACGTCTAGCAAGGAAATCCACCGGATGTCTAGCGTATTCGTAATCCAAAGAATAGTGTAATTCAGCCAATGTGAATGGGTGGTCAAAGTCAGCATAAGTTGATTTGCTGTGATCCTTTGGTAACCCTAATGGATTCAACAATTCAGGGTTTTGCTTGAAAATCTCGACAATCACAGGAGCTCTATCACCATAATTTCTAGCCAAGTGAGTGGCCAAACGTTCAGGTAAGGTGTATTCTTGGGCCAGTCTAGCAAAGTAGGAAGGATCATATTGGTCAGCACCAATAACCTTATAATGTTTAGTGAGACATGGCTTGTCACCGAAACGGGTAGCCAATTCTGGAGTGCCTTTGATTGTGGTAGTGATAACTTCTTCAGCCATTTCTCTGTAAGTAGTCCATTTACCACCGGATATAGTCACTAACCCGTTAGGGGCAGTGTAGACAAGATGGTTTCTGACAATACCTTGGGTAGAACTGGCCCCTGGAATTTCATCTTCTGGAATTAAAGATGGATCTCTCACAAGAGGTCTGACACCACACCAAGCACTCAAAACATCTTCTCTCTTCACTTCAAATTTCACGTAGTGTTGCAATTCTCTCAAGATATCGTTAATCTCAGTTTCTGTGGCAACTGGGTTCTCTGGAATTTTAGATAATGGAACATCAGTGGTACCAGCTAGAACTTTACCTTGCCATGGAAGGAAGAACATGACTCTACCATCGGAAGTGTTAGCATCTAAAAGACCCATATCCTTGGCACAGTACCATTCTGGTAAGATAATATGGACACCACCAGATGGAACAACCATTCTTGGGGCATTCAAAACTTCAGCAGGAGCAATTCCGTTAGCAGATTTATCCATGGCAAGTAGAGCATCAGAGTAAGGACCAGTAGCACTGATGATGGCATCAGCGGCGACAAGGTATTCATCACCGGTTTCAGTGTCCTTGACACGGACACCCTTAGACTTACCATCCTTATCCTTCAAGATCTGTTCCACTTCGGTGTAATTCAATACAGTGGCGCCATTTTTCAAGGCAGTTAAAGCAAGAGAAACATTCATTCTGGCATCATTGAACAACCCATCGTGGTAGACCAACCCACCAACTAAACCTTGAGAGTCCAATTGTGGGTGTTTATCTAAGGTGGAGGACTTAGACATTAAGTAGGAATAACGGAGAGCTTGAGAACCAGCGAATAAGTCATATAAAAGACATCCAGCATAGAAATAAGGTAATTGCCAATACTTGTAAACTGGGATAAGGATAGGAAGACAAGAAGCCAAATGTGGGGCATTCTCCAAGATTGAAGCTCTCTCATTAAGGGCTTCTATGACTAAATCCAATTGAGCCTTGGATAATTGGAAGATGGCCTTCTCCAAGTAACGCACACCACCGTGAGCCATTTTGGTAGATTTAGATGAGGTACCAGAAGCGAAATCGTTCTTCTCCAATAGAAGGACATTAAGTCCTCTTAGAGTAGCATCAACAGCGGCACCGGAACCAGTGGCACCACCACCGACGATGACTAAGTCATATTTACTTTGAGCATCTTCCACTGTAAGTGCACCTGCGTCAACATCGGATTGTTTAAAACCGAGAGACTTAACAGTTTTACCTAATCTTGCAAGCAATTCGGATCTTGATGGAGGTTTAGGTAAATCTGTGATGAATGCTGGGAATTTAGATTCAACAGTAGGTTTTCCGGAGTCATTATGAAGAGAAATTTGTTGTAATTGAGAGTTCACTAAGTAACCAGATACAGCCAGGGCAGACCCCCCAATGACTGATCTCTTGATTAACGTAGAGAACGATCTAGCGGTAGACATTTGTGTATAATGTTTATGCTATATTGAAATATACACAAGTGAGATAAATGAGAGTTCAGAAACAAAATGGAAAGAGAAGAGAATGGGCGTTTTAGTTAGTCGTTTCTTTATTTATATATATATATATATAATACTTGAGGGCCCTCCAGGTTTGGTCAAAAACTCCGAAATTAAAAATTTTCATATGTTGGCATTTTAACAATTTTTTACTAATTGAAATTGCGTTCATTCATCCTCCCCGTACTCCTTTCAAAGGTGGAGACAATAAGCTACATTGTCTACTATATGTAGATTCTACTAAAATTTAAGAAAAATAATAATAATATGTATATATATATATTGTTCCGGGTACAAAAAAGAAACGACATTAACTGGCTATTAATCTAACCTCTCATCTTTTCTGTCTCTATTAGTTGTTCACCAATGGTGTCCTTCACATCATCGGCAACTAGCATGTTCACCTCGGAGTAACCAAGAGATATTTCATAAGCTCTGACTAATCTTGTTTCATTAATACCAATATTACAATGACTTAATGCCAAGAGACAATTCTTGTACCGAGATATAGTATCTTTAACTGAATTTGAAATTGAATCGTTTTCGTCGCTGTAGATATCCCAAGATGATTCTTCCTCTAACCGGGTTATAGAAACACTCGCGCTCCCGGGAGTATATCCCCCCTGATTGGCAGAACTATTGAACGCAGCTTCAGCCTTATTCACAGCGGCGCTAGCATTACTAGTGCTCTTAGTTATGGTTGTCTTATAAATCCAACAGTACCCGTTGACACCGAGAATCACGCTTACTCCACCGGGTAAATCGTGGGAATGATTTTTAGATCTCATTATCAAATTTGAGGGCACCACAACAATGATCCCATTTCTTAGCTTCCCATATTTCAATGATCTAGTATGCAATGACGCTGACCCTTCCTGAAATACAGTTTGCACTTCTGCGTTTAAAAGATCTCCCTCCTTCAAGAAATTTCTCATTTGTAATTCATCACTTTCAGACTTACGTCTTAAAACACCACCAGGTAAATTCACTGAACCTAACATCAACACAGCATCATGTTCTGCACCTATGTCAACTCTCCATCTCTTATTACCTGTCTCCACGATTCTACCCACAATGTGGTCTCCTGTCTCCGGTGTGTATCTCCCCTTGAATGGAATCACACTAAGTAATTTGTTCACTTTCAAAATTGTACCCGCCACAGAGGAATACGTTTTATCATTCAAGTAATAGGTACCATGACCTCTCATCCAAGTAGGATCACTAGTGATCAATTCACCTGGCACCACCACCGAGTTATCGTGAACTTGGGTAGTTTGCTTAAGAGAATTTTCTTCGTCTGGATGGAAATTGTCCTCATCCATTTCGATGTCTGACACTTCAGATTCCTCTGCGTTCATCAAAGTTGCATTACTATGACTAACATCAGGTAATGTTATGCTTATTATACTCATCTGTGATTGCCTTATCTGTCGTAATAATTAAGAAGTAAGTCAATAATTTAGTATAATCAGTTTTTTGTTTTCTTAAAAGAAACGAAAAAAAAAAGATTTTTTCAAGGCTGTGCCTCTTCCGATGGATTATGCCGTGCTACATAAACTACTGAACTGTATTTATATTCCATAACTTGATTAAAAAAAACAAATGACTATAAGATCATAAAATATGCAAAAATTCATTAATTGTTAGATAGCGTATAGAAGAGCAAATAAGCATTTGCATCATTAATGTCAGCATTAGTATCGTACCCGATCCGACTTAATTTTTCATCATCACAGTAAACCCATTGATCATCCTTTCTAACCACTGCAGTGTAATGACCAGACGAAATGGAGCCACCAATGTGGTCAATCCAAGAATTCAACTCATACTCATACGTAATTTCTTCACCGTTTCTCAAAATAGAAAATTTTAGGTTCATAGGGAACTTCAAATGAGTTGAGTGGATCTTACGTTGATATGGGTTAAACTTGGCAAGATATATAGTTAGAATGCTTGGTAATTTGATAAATTGGGTATACTTCTGCGAAGAGTTAGCCTTTATTAACATTCTCTCCAATTCTTGGAATCTTTCGTTCTCTGGAACAGATAATTTATCAATATTAATAAATTCGTGAGTCTCAATAGTTTCACCTTTAGAATCCCTGTTACGATTGCTTAACTTAAAGAACCGAGACCGCTTTTTCTCCTTGTAATTAGGATCCAAAGTCTCATGGAGAGGTTGCTGCACCTCTAATATTTCAGTACACTTTGCCTTCAACCCATTGAATTCCTTCTCCAATTTCTCACAGTTTGGACATTTCCAAGCATTATCGAATCGATCTGAGAGTTCTTCCGGTTGTAAATTCTTTCTGATTAATGCATCTAAATAATGTTCAGATCCATTCAAATTTAAATGCATCATTGAAGAATAATCATAATTAACCGATTTGAATCCACACCGGCCACATCTCAATGTTGTTTCCTGTTGAATTTGGAAGAATCTGTTGATCGGTGAGACACCCTCATTTTTCAATAATTGATTATTCCATTTGATGTAATCCTTGGCATCCGAGAAGTAAGAGAATGGATCTGTTTCGAATTCTCCCGTTGCATAGTTACGTCTATTTGATGGAGTATCATCAATCTTTAGTTCTTGATGGAGTCTATCAAGAACAAAATATAAGAATTGTGATGTATCCTGTTGTTCATATGGAATCTTGAAATCCGGTTTCAATCTGTTACATAAGCCTAACATTCTATTGGGTCTCACAACGTCAGATCCAGCGATCCTATAGAAATCATCAAATAATGCGTGAAATTCCAAAGTTAATGAATCCTTATTAGTTCTCAGGATATTCTCAAATTTGCTTGTTTCCATGAATAACTTTCTAAAGTTTCTTAAATTGAAAAGACATTGGATCATAGAGTTAATGTAACAAGTACTACCGTAATTGTGCAATCTAACCAGGGGTATTCTCTTGTTGTACACAGGTTGTGGAGGTGGATAGTTATAGTTGACTTGTTGTTGTAGCTGTGGTGGGGGTCCAGGCGGAGGCACCACAGGGTATGGAAGCGAGAAATATGTTGTCTGAGAGCTCTGTGGGATCGGTGGCATTTGTTGTTGTTGTGTACCATATGGGACAGAATTGCTTGAGTACGAGCTGTGTCTATTATCAACACCCTGTTGTGGAGCAAGCCCATTGCCACTACCCATAGGAGTTAGAGTTCTTGAACCTGGTGACAAATCCGGTGCTGATTGATTGTACATTTCCATATAATCTCTTGGAGCAGGAACAGGGGGCATAAGTGGTACCTTGGAGGGTGGTTTCAAGGTGTTGCTACCAGTGTCTGGATATAATCCGTTCATATTGTCTGAATCCCTCAGACTGTTATCGCTACCATTGATGCCACTATAGAAATCGCTGTTGTTGTCATTATTGTTACTGTGTGATTTGCGTAGGTCCTCTTTCGATGTGACTCTATCTGCCGATTGCGAATAATCAGCATAGTATTTGGTCCATTCTTCAAATCCACCTTGCAATCTAAGTAATCGTACATTCGTGTCAATGAATTTGGATCTAGTTTGGATCTCCTTTGCCATGATGTGATCAAATCGTATCTCTTGTCTAGGTCTGGAATCATCCTCTGAATAGTAAATGATGTATTTGTATTTGAAATAGTTCGTTAGAGCATTATAAAAATCCACATTACCAACCTGCAGGGAATACATTAGACTTTGATAATCCCTGACATTTGATAGCGAAGATGGATCAATGTTGATGGTATTGTTTTCCACTTCAATATTTGAATCAAGAAAGTCTTTAAATGGTCGTAGATCAATTATCAGGATATCTGATGGTTTGCGATGTAGCAATAGTAGTAGATCATCTACACTAATGTCTGAGCTAGGACTCATTTCCGAATCACGATGCTTTGAGTGTTGTTGTGGTGTTGCTATACGTGAATTACTTGTCTCTGGGAACATCTCTCTCTTGGAATTATTGAAATCATTACTAGATCCATTACCACTGGAGAACAATTCTTTGGTGGGAGTTGTCACCACATGTTTCAGATCATTAATTCTATCCGACTTATGGATTGTGTGAGTTGCCAATGGTTCATCTTGGTATGACATTATCGTAATTTTAGCCTCGTCTATGGACATATACAACTCTGTTTGGAAATCGGATCTATTGCAGAACCCATTGGCTGTATTATTCATATCTTGTATGAGTTGTAAGTCATCATCCAATGGGATAGTCAATATGTTGAACACATAATTCAAAATGAAGTAATGTGAGATAAACAACTCAATCAACACTTCGTGCAGTTCATAATTATCAAACTTACCACATTCTGTGAGTAATTTAAGAGTATCCAAGTATGGCACAGATATTTCAAACCATGCCAACACTAAACTAGAGTTAATCTTCGCCTCATCATCATCATACCGTTGTTGTAAGCTGTTCAGCAACCGTTTATGACGTCTCTGTATCTTGGAAAAGGAATACTGCACTATGAATTTGATGTCTCGTCTGGTTAACAATTTCCGTGATATAGTGTGTGATGTAGCCGGTGAAGCCGGTGTACCATTCTGGTACTCCCCCGATGGGGTTCCATCTCGTGTCATTGGTCTTCTTGTAGTGGATATGTGATTTAATAGTGGTGACACCTATACAACAACTTGCTGTTTGACAGTGTATTTTAGATCAAAAAAATTAAATTTTGGTGTTGTTCGTGTAAACAAATAAAAAAAATAAAGAGAGACGGTTAAGCTTAGATGGATTCTACGGGGCAGGCACAGCGTGATATCATATATAAGAGAAAGGGTTCATTAAAGAAAATATAAGAATATGGGTAAAGCAGAGATGAGAGTAGTTAATATAAAGTAATAAAGAAAGCAAGAAAAGTACGGTGAGTATGTGAGAAGTAACGCTTGAGGTAAAAGCAATGCTGCAAAAAGAGGAGTTAGTTAGTTGGCCTCTATATACGTAGGTGTTATGTTAAGTCTGATGCGACTGTGATGATGGGTATCAAATAGGGGGTGGTATTCTGTGTGTAATTTGAGAGGGAGGATGGGATGACGTGTTATGAGGAATGGCATCCTCTTCCCTTCTATAGATCCATTTCACCTGCGATTTCATCATCATCGTAATCATCATCATCGTCATCACTTCCATCAACACTACTCAATTCATCATCGGAATCCATCTTATCATCGTCGTCACCATTGGCATCGCCATCTTTGGCTTCCGAAAAGTCCCCACATTTTATCAAGCCAGGATCAGCATACCTCTTGACATACAACTTCACCTTCTCCAAATACATATTGGAATCTCTTAGGTAAAGTGAACTGGCGTGTCCATTCAATGGATCTGCTGCATTTGGATAGTTTAACAACTGTGGCAAAAATGTATCAAAGATGTTAAAGATATCAAACATAGGAGACCACGTTTGATTTATCACATCTAAACACACAGAGCCAGACCCTTCATCAATATTTGGGTGAAATATCTTATTTTGGAATCCAATTGATGGCGATTTGTATGGATACTGGTCAGGTAGTTCTACATGCACTCTCCAGAGGCCGCCTTCATAGGGGGTATCCTTGGGTCCTTCAAAATTCACAAAGAACTCTTGCATGTTGTCGTCAACCAAGCTGACTTCGTAATCACTCATGAGACTGTAAGTAAAGATAGTTAGTATTTGAGGAAATGAGGCAGAAAATAAGGTAAAAAGATAACTAGGAGGGTACATACAGTTTCATGACATCGCTTTCGATTCTTCTCTTTGGAGAACTATAAATAAGGTTGTATATTTGTTAGTATCATCAATTAGGGAACCGCTGACAGTAATCGGGAAGGGTAAAATCATAAAAAGTGGTAATCGAAGCATACCTCATGTTGACTCTTATCTGATCTTATCGGAATTCAGTGTTTTAAAAAATTGGTTTCAGAGTTTGTTAGTGGGTAATCACAGAGGCAATACAATTGTTGTTTAAAATACTAGACTAATGATAATAGCTAATTGTGTTGTTATTAATATACAGAAAGATAAAAAGAAAGGAAAAAGAAACAAGGGTGGATCAAAAGGAGTACCGGTTTGACAGGAAATTAAAAAACAGGTTACCAAAGGGAGTCGTGTGAGAATCAAAAAAAGTGCTCTTCTTTAAGGTAGAGATGGTTGTGGTGGTTGTGGTTGTTGGGTTGGATAGGTGTCTGGAGTAGGCTGTGTTGATGGTGCTGGTGGAGTAGACACCGGTTGGCTAGTGATGGTAGTAGTGGGCTGCCACACTGTAGGTGGTTCTTCTAGTTTACGTTTCTTGTAAGTACCCTTCTTGTATTCCACATTAGAGAATTTCACTGGATGAGTCAATCTATAGTAAATGGATCCCTGGTATCCGGAATCCTCATCATCCTCATCATCGTTGTCATCCTGTCCAATGTTTAAATCGTCACTATTTTGCGATAAGTTGCCCTTAACTTCGTACACGGTTCTCTTAAATTTTTGAGTGTATTCAGAGTAAATCTTATCATTCTTTGCCTTCAAGTCTGAATCATGTGGCTTCAAGAATTCATCTGATAATCTTTGGATGAACTCTGACACTAAACTGATATCCTCGTCTAGACGTTTGTTTTCATCACCGTTTGTCAGTGGTTGTTTCTCACCCTTACCGGTTTCCAATTGGGAAACTTCTTCAGTGAGTTCTTGCTTCCATTTAGTCAAATATTCATTGATATCAGTGATCCTCTGTTCTGGAAGGGCCTCCTTTAAGGTTATACCAGTTTTGTAGATCTTATCATCTGGCATTTTTATAACGTTCAACACCTCTAATAAGGCTTCATTTTGAAGAATATACTTAGCAGCCAAATCAGACCGCAAAGTGATAGATTCTAATCCTTCATCTGGTGTTATTCTTTTTATAGCTGAGTGATCTATGAATGCCATGGTGTGTGTGTGTGTGTGTACTATAATGAAAGATCAACATTTACACAAAGTCTCCCAAAAAAATCACTTTTTTTCGTGTTGTTCAAAGAAAACAAAAAAAAAATTTGAAAATTTGAACAACACTATAGTAAAAAGAAGTTAGTTCATTCTCTATCTATTTACAACTATCCACATGAGTGTATTACAACCCATAGATTTCATATCATTACCGTTTAAGTTTGAGATTACTGACGGTAGAACCATAACGGGTTTATTGATTTCCATCGATGATCAATCTAACTTGCTAGTCACTGATGCAACTGAACATAATTTAGATAACAACATTGTCAGAGACTTGGGATTAGTTTCAATTCCCAAAAATACCATTAAATCTGTTCTTGTGAATAAATCGGAATACGATAAGACTGTCTCTTATCGGAAAAGAATGAACTCAATCCAATGAACAACACACATATTCGGCCTTCCCTTGTATAATAAATATCTCTTGTATAATTCCTTATAATAAACTACAATTAATCTTTTTAATAAAATAACAAAGATAAAGTATGATAATTTCAGAAAAGCAAATATAAAAACACGATAAAAGGAGAGAAGTAATGATAACGACAAGGCAAATGTAAAAGACATTCACGAAGAAAATTAAAAGAGAGAATAAAAAAACGCAAGTTGTAAAATGGATAACAAAAATAGGATAAGGTCAAAGACACAGTAACGAATGGGTGGGAATAGTTAGGAAAACCAGGTATAATTAAATTAGGTGACAGAATCAGAATGGGGGGGAGGTTGGAGTGAAAAAAAACACTAACTTTCTTCATCACTTGGAGCAACACTTAGACCTCTCAAGGTGACATCTTCATCATCATCTCTATTCAAGTTCCAAGTAATGAAATCGGTATCATTGGATTCTTGCAAGGTACCCAAGTCACCTGGTGTCATTAACCCAGAGATTCTATCTCTTGGAGAACCAGGAACACTTAATGGTCTAGTAAGTTTCAATGAATTAGATTCGAATGGGTTGTTTCCGTGTTGGAATTGATCTGGGTAAGCTCTCTTCAATGATAAAGATCTAGCCTTGACGTATTCCATACCCATTCTCTTCCAATCTAATAAATCGGACAATCTTTCAACTCTGTTTCTTTGGTTAATTCTTTGTCTTCTAGTCTTTTGAGTGAAATCAAACATTTGATCAACTAATTGATTAATGGATTCATCAACGGATTTCATTCTTCTATCGACAATGTAAATACCATAATCTTCAGAGTTCTCAATCAAGTCCTCCATGTAACAACCGAACCCGGACAAATTGGTGGTGATAGATGGAACACCCATGACAGTACACTCAGCTGGAGTGTAACCCCATGGTTCATAGTAAGATGGGAAAACACCCATGTGACACCCACGAACAAATTCATCATAATCTAATGGTAAGATTGGGTTACTTGAGTTTAAGAATTCTGGGTGGAAAATGATCTTCACACGGTCCTCCTTGTTGTTAAACAATTGACAGTGACGGATCTCATTCAAAATTGGGTCATGAGCATCATCGGCCATGTTGTGTGTCACAATAGGTGGTAAAGAGTCTCTCTTCAGAGCAAACATTCTTCTCTTCAACATGACTCTATCAGAAGGCTTTAATAAGTCATCCAAGCTTGGTAATTCAATTTGGGATGTGTTGGCGGCAAGATGTGGATGTTGGCAGTACTCTGATAATCTCTTACCCATGGATTTTTGCACTTCCTTGATGGTGGATTCTAATTGTCTGATAACGGCTTGACCTCTTAAGGTCTCCACAGTGTAAGACTTAGTAGCGGCAGGCATAATGATAAAGGCCACCACGGTCATTTTGGATCCGACAGACTTCAATCTGTGGTTCAATCTAGCTAGGGCCTCAATATAGAAATCGACACCCTTATTTCTGAATTCGTAACGACCAGCAATGAAGAAATACAGAGTATTATCTAGGGAGAAATCCATTTGACCATAGAAGTGACCACGAATGAATTCATTAATCTTTTCCTTCTTTTCAGCGTGCAAGTTTTGGAATTCGTGAACGGCGGAGAACTTCACAACGTTCAAACCATTAGGAAGAACACCATCTGGTTTACGCTTTAACAAGTGTTCAGCTTCGTATGCAGTGATATGAGACACAGTGGTAAAAACATCAGCAGCGTGAGCAGCGGATCTCTCTATGCAGTATCTATGGTAAATACCACGCTTACCGGCTTCATAATCGACATCGAATTTATCCAAGTTGTTATAGAAATCAACTTGACCTGCACATAAGTATCTACCTAGCAAAGTGGCATGTGTAGTGAATATGGTGGTACAATCGATCTTTCTTTGTCTGCAAAGTGGAATGACGACACCGGCCAACCATTCATGACAGTGCAGGATGATAGCCTTTTCAGTTTCATGACAGCACAATTCACCGATGAACCAAGCGGTCAAGTAACCAAGCATAACGGCATCATTAGTTTCTGGGTCATTCTCTGGGGTAGGGATACCGACTAACCCCCAAAGGTCGGACTTCCATTCATTCAAGTACCCAGTGGCAGAGTTAATATCAAATAAGATAACTCTTGGGGCACCTTCAATTAACCATCTACCGTAAAGGTAATGGACACCTCTAGACTTCATTGATTCCAGAGTGGCCTTAATGTGAGGGTTTGTGATAGGTAATTCTTCCACTTCAACGGATGCGGACTTGTAGTTGAGAGGACCAATACAGGTGTATCTCTCCTTATATTCAGCAACAGTGACAGGGGCCTTAGATTTAAGGACGGAGTAGATACCACCGACTCTGTTAGCAACCTCTGTAGCAACTTCGAATAGTAAATGTTCTTTGACGTCTCTTGTCATTGGAGTGAATTTTTGTTGTAATGGATATCTATTATGGGGATGGGGAAATGGTTATTTGAAAAAAAAAGAGGTAGTAATGCAATAAACAAGAATGACGATGATATGCTTTTTCTATTTATGGAATTGTATATGAAAATTGGTTAATGAATTGATATACAAAGGACAATATTGATAGAGGAAAGGCTAGAAAAAAATATGGGGATATATTTCCAAGAGTGATATTTTCTTTATCTAATTAATAATTGTTTTAAGTAAACACTTCAATTGCTATGAATGATGGTAATACAATTGAATTTAATGAATATACAATTGAACTTGATATAAATAAGAAGAAGAAGAAGATGGAAAGATAAAAGAATAAATAAGGTCACTTTTCCCCATTTCGAAGCAGTTAAAATTGAATTATTTTTACTATTAGTGGAGCTCACCACTTTTTTTAAATTTTTTGTTGCGCCAGTCTCAGACATTAAATTAGTCCAGCCACGTACAATAAACAAAGTTGGGGTAGCTGGAGTTGAATGATATAATAATGGTTCGGCTATTGTTTGTATTGTGGTATGCCCCTCGGTGACTACGGAAATTCTATGTACACGTACACTAATATATTATATACAATACGATATCCACATGTTGTTTTATGAGGAGTAGTGAGAGGAGATTTATAACAGGACTACTGTCATCCATTTCAAGACTAACAATTGTCCCAAAACATGTGCGGTTTTTGCTCATTTTGATATTGATATTATTTTTTTTCTTGCTTTATCCAGCCATTCTTATAGATTTTAAAATAATTAATTAATATACAACAGCCGGTTTAATCAATCTTACATAACGGTAGTATAGATGGCCGTCCGTGGGCACATTTAAATGGATCCTCGCAAAAACTCAATTGTTTAACTAATTCTTTACACTGTTCTTGCGTTAGTCGGTCACCGAACATGATGGACCCTCGGCACGCTTTGGACTTCAAGATCTCTCTATATAGTTCAGGCATTTGACTGAGGTACCGCATCCAATCACCATTGTAATACTTAACAGGTAATTTAACCTTACACACTAACTCATTCAAATATTCTCTGATACCATTCCGTAGCAATATTCCATCCCGCTTAATTCTGACGGCTATCACACGGGGAAGTTGCGTGACACGCACTTCGTCCTCGCTAACGTGAAAAAATGAAACCCCCCATTGCTGGAGTGACCCTTCATATGCATTCATTTGTTCTATCTCTTCAGTCATCATGTTTATCGTTAAGGGGGGGTCCAATTCGTAATTGTAACCTTCCCCTCCTCTTCCGCCAACAGTATTCTCTATCAGCTCTTTGTACATTCTTTCCACATTAACTCTTTCATCACTAGCATGCTGGTCTAACACACATAGATACTTCCCCCCATCTTCTGTGCTCAAATTAACTAGAATAAACTGGTCAGCCACCTGACCAATAACATAAGACTCGCGTAAGAGTGTTCCGTTAAGTTTGAGTGAAGGAATCTGCAGTTCAGATTGGAAAAATGGTGACACAATCATGCCAATATCATCTTCCTCGTGGCTCTTCATTGTATCGGCAAGCTTCATAATATTCATGCAAGAGTCACACTTGGACCCAGTCAGTGGGGCCTGCCCTTGCTGACTCCGTAATGTTTTAAATTTAGTAAAGTCTAATAACCGTCGTTCTGGTTCAGTATCACATTGAACCTCCCCGGCTCTACCGCTCATTTCTCGTTCATGAAACGTAGATTGTCTGGCACTGGATTTCAAAAACACAGATTCACTCTTACTTTGTTCAACTTTCTTTCTCCGCTTAGTAGGACTGGGGCTACCATTTAATTCACTCAATGGTTTCACCTTGTGCTTGAAAAATGTATCAACCATTTTCATGATCAGCGGTGTCACAATCTTAAGATGTTTAGAGTCATAACACAGTTTTGATGGATCTTGCATTAAGTCTGACACTTCTACTGCACACTTCACGCTTATTATAAAAACTGGGTACGTGGAAAAGGGCTTTCCGTAGATTTTTGACGGAGACAGGTTCTTCTTGTTCTGGGGGAGATGAGAATACCCAAATTGTTGCTTTACAAACTCCGCATTTATGACAGTCATCAATTCGTTATTTTGTAAAGGTCTGTCATTCAAGAAAACGTATTGTAATGATTTCCGTTGCACGGGAACAGTACCAAAAATACATTCCAGGGAGTAGTCTTTGAATTTTGAATTAATCAGCTCATAATCCGTTAGGCAATCCTTGCCATAGATCTGTTGCAATAATACCACTTCATTCTTTATTCCAGATACATTAGGAGCTGTTCCACCACCGCAATAAAATGAACTCGTCTGGGACCCGTATTGGATCTTAACCGACAATTTAACTTCAGGGTGTTCTAGCAACGATGTAAATGCCACAAGTCTCAATCCACTAATTACGGTGTCTATTTTCTCCTTGACTATCTGCATCTTCCTCACAGGTAGAGTACCAAACACATCTTTCAAAATAACCACTGTACCCTGACCATCCATGGAAAACTTATTGTTATTCCTTATGATTTTCCCTCTAGTTGGATTGAAACTTACACTAAACCCGGAATTATAATCGACCTGTTTTGATATAACCAGTGATAGTCCACATAATTGCACTATTGACTTCACGGCCTCTCCACGGAATCCAAATGTGGTCACCTGTTTAAGGGCCTCGATCCCATCCCCGTAATCCTTGTTCAACTTGGACGTGTGGAACGGCAACCCCAACATCTCTAACTCTTGTGGGTCCATACCATCACCGTCATCAAAGCATTCAATGCTGATGGAGGTATCCTTATCATTATCGCCTTCATACAGTATTTGAAGTTTGATCTGTTTTGCGTGGGCATCGACACTGTTCTGGATGAGTTCCCTTCCAATCGCTTGTAACGATTTTAATGTGATTTGACTCTGCAGATATCCACTTAATATTGGATCCAGTCGCCGTATTTTATGTGATTCTGGCATAGTGTCACCAACTATGGTATGATTCTTGAGTAGTTAGAACAAAACCCCGATGTATAACAAAAACTGTCAATCTGTCTGATCGTGTCAATTTTTATTATCATCAGATCTGTTCACTTAATCGAAAAAATTTTCAGAGACTTCAACTGATACCCTTGTTTTCTTCTTTTTCTATATCACAAAACCAATAAGTCTTAAACCTCTTGAGATCAAGAGTTGGATTTATGATTTACTTAATTACCCTTCACCTTATTTTCCTCGTGGGGAGGTACTTCGTGTCTTTCTAGAGTTCAATTGGCTCGGAAATGACCAAAGTTTTTTCCAAATATCTTTTTAGTGACCACGACGTTTTGTCAAGTGTTCTTTAAAGCGATTGAACTTGAAAATATATAGAGTGAAGGGGATAACAATTTTGGGAACACCTAGTTCCTCCGTGCATCATAGTACATCTTTTTCTGATGTTTCGTAAGAAACTGTTTACGATCAGATTGGTGTCTCCAAGAACACATACATTTTTTTCATTTAGTAAAAGAGAAATACAAGTAAAATATATATATTCAAAATTATTTTGTTTTGTAGGGAAGTTAGAGAAAACAAACCCATCAAAGTAAAAAGAAAAAAAGGGGGCTCCAGTAAACCCCTGAGATTCCGAAATAACAAAAAGAAACAATATCTAAAAACAAAATATCAGGTAAATAAACACCAAGCAAAAAACAGAAATGAAAGAAAGAGTAAAAAAAAACTAAATGAATCAATATACAACATCAAATATTGAAACATTTAGGTAGGGAATGGCAAAAAAATCGAATAAAGGAACAGTAAAACAAATTTAGCATTAAAAAAGGAAAAAAAAGGTGTTAAGTATGTAAAATAAAAGACAAAATATAAGGGAGACAGGAAATAAAACAATAAACAAAACAGAAAAAGGTAGTGACAATAAAAAGAGGGGCATGATCTATTCTTGACCGAAACCAATAGTTTCTTCAACGGCGATAGTCAACTTCTTCTTCAAGGATTCGTAATCTTTATATGGTGGTAAATCAACTCTGTTGAAACAAGTGTGGGATTTAGGTAATTGATCTGCTTCACCGGCTTTTTCAATAGTAAATCTTCTTGGACCATCAGAACCTTGAAGATCCTTGAAACCATTGACAGGAATTCTGGAGGTACCAGTGGTGAATTGTAACAATCTAGCTCTTTGTTCACCTTCCCACTCACTGACACATCTCCAGAACCATTGAATCACTTCATCACTTTCTTGATATCCTCTGTAATCGGTGTGTTTCTTCCAATCATCAATGTCAATATCGGCTAACCCACCAATCAACAATTCTAATTCTCTTTCATCAAACACACTGACTAATTCTTGTGGAATCAATTCATTGAAACCATCCATGAATGCCTTGAATTGTTGTTCAACAGGTTTGGAGATAATCCATTCGGTTTTCAGTTCAACGTATTCACGCTTGTTTTCGTTGGTCACTTCAATGTCACGTCCGTTAGGTTTCAAATCAATAACAACCTTTTCACCAAATCTATCTTCTTCCACAGAGAATGATTCATAAATGATATCAGTGATATCGTTATCCAGCATCCAACACATAGACTTATACAATTCAGCATCAACACTTTCCAAATCTTGAAGCACAATCTTCTTATGAAGCATCATCTTATACATGGCACCAACAAAGAAGGCATCCAAGAATCTACGATGGAACACACCCAACCCAACGGTTCTACCAATAAATTTGAAGTAGTTCAAATGTTCAGGGTTAACACCAGAGTTTGGATTAATTTGCAAAGTGTAGTTATCACTGGAAGCGTATTGAAACAAACAGTAGAATGGGTTAAACATTTCATGTGATAATTGTTGGAAGAATTCTCTTGACACTCCACCATAATCTAAACCTTCTTCGCCTTCGAACTTAATCATCAGCCTCTTCTTCAAGTCTTCTGGAGTTTGTCTCATGATGTCTCTGAATGCATCTTCCATCAAGTGATCTCTTCTAACCTTGATGTGGCATTGCCCAGGAAGAATTCTCAATGCAGGTTGTGATCTGAAATACACTAACTTTCTTCTGAAATCACGCTTATATTGTGGAACATTTTGATCTAATGATGAAGGTAATCTTGGGTCATCCCAAGTGGTGGTCTTAGTGTTATGATCAACGAAATACACTCTCGACGTGTTAGCTAATCTCATTTCCCAACCACTTGGTAATGGTCCCATAGCTGATAATCTTTGAGCATTGTAACCACCGTTAGAGCCATAACTCTTAACAAATTGTTGTCTTCTTGGGTCGACCCATGTAGTAGTTCTAGTATTGTGATCCACATAGTATGGTCTTCCTTCAGGAGTGAATCTTTGTTCCCAACCTGGCGGAAGTTCACCTAAACCAGGAGTAGTAGCACCAGTGGCAGCCATGGTCATAGCAGTAGATTGATCCACAGGAGCATTGTTAGTGTCAGGTAAGGTTCTGTTTCTGTATTGGTTTCTTTCTTGCTCTCTGGTTCTCTCTCTTTCTTGTTGTCTTTGAGTTTCCGTTTGATCCAAGGTTGGTCTCTTCCATGTGGTTGTTCTGGAGTTATGGTCAACATAATATGTTCTTCCGAAATTATCGGTTCTACGTTCCCATCCAGGCGGTAATCTACCCAGTTGATCTTCAAATGAGGAAAATTGTCTTTGGTTACCACTGCTGGATGGATCACCAGCAGGTGGTGGAGCGTTAGATGATGCTGCAGCGGCGGCACCAGGGAATTGATTGTTGTATGCGACAGGAGGAGCGGAGGAGGCAGGAGTACTGCTACTGCCTGCAGCGGAGACTGGTCTTGGAGGGGATGTATTAGTGGAGGCTGCTGCGCCATGATTGAAATTAGTTGGATCTCTTGGGTCTCTAGCAGTTGAGTTCTTGTGAGAGATTGTCACTATAAGTTTACCAGAGACAACCAAATTGGAGTTAGATCTTTTCAATTCTTCAGCGATAGTTTGTTCACTAATGTTATCTGACAAGTTAACGACATCACCAATTCTAATATTGACGACACCTAAGAAACCTTGATCTTTCTTTTTAAATTTTTTCTGATCAAAGATTTGAATGATCAAGATAGAATTTTCTGTGACATTGAATTCAAAGTTTTGGTTCCAGTGAGGTGATAAAGTTTTCTTTGCTGTCTCTGTTGATTGAGTTTGACCACCATCCACAGTTAACACAGCAAATGGATCTGGAGATCTAAACACATCTCTTTTGTATAACCCCTCTGCAGCGATCACTCTAACAGTAATACTTGAGCGCCTATATTATGGTAAAAAATGAATATCAGTTAGTATATTAGAAAGTTGGTAAGGGGAATTGTAATTTGGTAAATACATACACTGACATATTGATTGAAGAATGTGTGGATCAAGTAAATTGGTAAACAATAAAAAAAAAAGATGGCAATGACTTGGGTATAATAATATTGTTTAAAATATGCAATTCAAAACAGCAGTATGATTAGAATTCTATATATAAGTTGTATATGTTGTTCGATAATTGTAAAATTGATCAATACTAGGTCCCTTTTATTTATAAATGTACAAGGTTTAAGAAGGCAAAATATTTCGGATGACTGATGTCTGAGTAATATTTTTAAAAATTCTAAATTTCCTTGAATTTATACAAACCGATTATATTTCAGTTTTATAAATCTTATAAAATATTCAATTGATTATGATTAATATACTATAATTAGTAATTTAATCTATATTAAATAGGACAAATGTATAATAAATCAAAAAAATGCCCTCTAAGAAAAGGTGTCTCTTATTTTCACAACTTTCTTTTCTGTTTCTTGACTCAAAAATTTAAAAAAATTGAGTCTGTTGCTTTGGTGTAGAGATGTTGTTTCTATATATCCGGGGGGTATTCTCGGAGAGCCGGCATTAGGGAACGAACTCAGTGGAGCCAGTTATTGGTGTGTCCTGATATGAAATTAATCTTGCATGTAATTAATCGATCACTGATGTCATAGCTAATGTAATTGATCATATTAGTATTATATGAGTCAATACAATCACTTACTAGGGTCGTTCTAACACTTACTCAAGGTGGCTAGTCCTATTTTAGTTTCCTGATCGGGTATGGGTGCGGCTTACCGAACTTTTTTTTTTCTTTGTGTCTTGGTAGCATCTTCATTGAATTTTGGTATCTAAAGAGGGACATCACCATAAGCCAGCCTTGTCTTAATCAACTGATTAATGGATAAATTGCATTAGTGTACAGTAGAGAGTATAAATGAATTGGGTTCCCCCAATTTTTTTAATTATAATTTTATTAGACCCACTTTTTGTTCCTGGAGAACCTTTGACAACCTGTCCTATATTTCCAACTACATACATTCACTTAAAAACTTCCAACTACTGTCACTCTCTTACGTTATCAACCATGCCTTCTTATTCTAAAACAAAATATCCTGTTTTCCACGATGACGAAGAATTCTCATTCGTGGATAGAATCACAGGTTCTTCTCGGAAATTGAAATCTAATTACTGGACAATTTCTTCATCTAATGATGATGACTTTTTCTCTAACCCATTGGCCTTCAACACTTCGTTAGCTATTGAAGGTTCTCAATTGGCTATTGGTTCTAATTCCACAGTCGATAACTTAAAGATCTATCACATTGACACCCATAATAATTTCTTAACTCATCAAAGTTCCATTACGCTTCCAGATATACACTCCTTGAAATGGCTTTACGATGTCAATGAAAGCTTTACTGAAGAAGATGATGACTTCAAATTCTTACTTTCTGGTCACACACAAGGGATAGCTAACTTGACTTTAATCCCAACCAACCAATCTAGTGACCAAAATGCTGAAATTATTAAAAGGTTCAATCACGCTAAACATATTACTTCTTCGTGTGCTCTAGATTCAACCAGAATGGCTATCAATAACAAATGTACGAATACCATTTACAAGATAGATGTTACTCCTAAATCTTGGTCTACCAATACTTGCAACATGAACTGTTTGATTTCGTTATTCAGAGAAAACGTTTTCCTTTGGGACACATCTCGGTCTCGGTTCCCTATTTTGAAGTCCAAGGTCAAGGGTGTCACTTCATTTGATGCTAATAGTGATCATGATGGTTTACTTGCCCTATCAGGTGTGTTTGGTGTCTCATTGTTCGATATGAGGTTGAATAATAATGACTCCACCAGTACCTCTGCCTTCTACATCCCAAATAAGTATAACATCAATGAAACCACACTAGTGAAATGGTGTTCCACAGATCCAAACTATTTGGCTGCAGCTTCTATCACAAATGAGGTTACTGTCTGGGATATCAGAAACTTGAAACCTGTCGCTGAATTGGGGTCGAATTGTGGTGAAATCACTTCCATTCAATGGCCCAATGAACAAAACTTGTATACCGGTTCAAAGGATGGTAATTTGATTCATTGGGACTTGGAAGACATCCATTTAGATACCGTTGATGAAAAGATCATGAAATGTTCTTTGAAGAATTCATTCAATTTTGATGTTCACGCTAGAGAATGTGGTACTGTTGTGCCAGCCTCTAATACATCCATTGTCGATTTGAAAACCGTCAATGAAGATAAGATTTTGAGTTTAGATGAATCATTTATTGGATTACATTCTAAAATGGATGCTTGGGAATTGGAAGCCACTAAGAAACGGTCAGTGCAAGCTCCTCGTAGAATCGTCTCTGATGAAACTCTTTACGATGAAGAACCATTGGCTCCTATTTCTCCAGTTTCGTCATACACTTCATCTTCTGGTGCTAGTCATTCTAAGAAACGTGTGTTCAGTGATTCTGCTACAACCTTGGTTGGTGCCAATGATCATTTATCCAAATTTACATTTGAAGACAACCATAAACTTCGTGATACCACAGTTACCGCTAACACCAAAATCCACGATATCATCACTATGGAAGATATCATGCAACAATTGAATACCACAGTTATCAACGATACAGTGTATATTTAATTGTTCTTTGGGTTGGTTTTGGTGTTATTCTTTTTTTTTCCTTATTTTTCTATAACTTATTTCCTTTTTTTATACTTTCGCCTTTTATATGGTTTCTTCAATGGTTGATATATATATACATATTATAAAAAAGACAAATAGTAGTGTAATTTGTATTGAAAATTAAATAAAATAAAACATATATTGTACAAAAAAAAGATGATCACATCACTAATGGAAGATTATTTTCATACTTGCCAGTGAAATATTCATCCCTATTATCATTCAACCAAGCAATGAATCCATTGAGGAACCGTTGAATTAATTTAACACTTTGCGAGTCCATACCAGCTTGAAACATTAAATTGGGGAGAACAGTCAATAAACGAAGTAAATGTGTAGGTGTGTAAATCTCTGTAAGTTCAACGTTTCCGAATTTATCCAACATTTCGATAAATTGGTCTCTCTCCTGACGATAAAGCACACATGACCCTAGTGCTTTTTGGAAGTATAGTTTAAGAGAATTAAGTATCTCGGTATAGTTTGCTAGTTCTGTTTCTGTCAATTCTCCTTTAATAGATATCACTTTGGCATAATCTTTAATTAGGGTGTTAATGGACACGAGTGATGGTAATGTGAGCAATTTCTGGAGTTTAGTCACGTTCTCCCAGTCATCCACTAGTATTAGTTTGAGTTCATCTGGGAATTGTATCTTGAAATCCTTCTTTGAGACAGGTTTGTAGTTTGTTGGTTCTGTTGTTGACGTACTTCCATGTTTAGCACGTTTGCTTGATCTAGAGGAAGTCAGAGGTGAGTCTGAACGGCGCGTTGTTGAGGACCCATTTGTTGACTTTCCATTACTCTGTGTGCTCTTCTGAATGTCACCATTGGAGTTGGCTAGTTCTGATGGTGAGATAGCAGCAGCGGCAGCTGCCTTAGCGTAGTTTTGTTCCTCTTTCAATTTGAGTTTCAGATTTTTCTGGAGAAGCAATGATTCGGTATTGATGGCAAGCATTCTGTTGGGCAACACCCATTCATCCCACTTGATGTTCCATCCTTTATAATGAACAAAGTAGGCTTTGGAAGAACTATACTCTGAGGGGAACTTAGCATCAGGTTTGGTTTCCTTGAGTTCATTCAATTTTTCATCTCTGTATTTGACAAGCTGGCTGACGGGATAATAGAGTTTATTGATTTTGGCTTCATAGAGTAGAGGCCCCTGATATACGAGCACCTTATCATTGAGTTCGTATGTTGATGACATTATAGTAAAGGGAGTGACTGTAGTTAAAACGAGAGTAAAAGAACTAGTAAAAGAGAGTAGAGGTTTTACTTACAAACATGATCGAGTTTTTTTGGATCTTTGGTGAAGCGCGTTTCGGTGAGAGCAGTGATTAGGGAGAGATTAGGGAGAGGAGATTCGAAGGGAAGGTGGTAAGACAGTAAGGTAAGGGGTACTTGGTTGGAGAGTAAAAGGGAAGTATGGTAGTGTTACGTTGTGAGGTAGATTCATAGAGAAAAGAACTAGAACTAGTAGTTAGGTGGCCACGTACTCTCGGTTTCTCGGTTGACCTCGAAGTAATTAACATTCCACTCCAGTCCATCTATCCAACTCTGGATCACTATAATTAGCATCAATACAAGACACTAGCTATCCACCACCTAACCACCAACCAACTATCTCATCCCCCACAAATTACACATACTCTTCAATCTGATCTATTCTTTTCTGCCTCTGTCTCTCGTTCTCAATTTTTTTTTGTTTTAAATTCATTTTGAAACACACCGTATGATATATCAAAGTTTTATCTTTTCCCTTCTACAACACCTGTATCATTAGCTTATCTTTTATTCTTTACTATCTATTCATAAACTTCAATCAGATTCATTGTTTTTCTTTTTTTTTCAAATTCCATTCCCCACTTCTAAAACACCAACTGACAGTTTAACTTAAAACTAACAACAAATCAATAACTGATAATCAATTCTATCTCCACTCATCAACTGATTCAACCAACAAATAAGAATAAGACCTAATTGTCCTCAAATACAACTGTCTTTAACTTCTTGAATACCCTCTAATTTCTGATCACTCGCTTTATCCTTCCCCTCTCCCCCTACTTTAAACATATCACCTTTCTTATCTCTCATATCACATACTCGTACCACATACCCCTCTGCCAAAACTGCCAAATAAATGTCCTCATACAAGAAAACGCTCCCCCCTCTTCCTGGTATTTCCACCCCAGGGGTGTCCCCATCATCTCCTGTGAAGAGTGAATCCTCATATTCATCCTCCTCACAACCACCTAAAAGATCAAAGAGACCTCCTCCTCTGAATATAGCCTCGGCAGCATTAGACAAATCTACCCCTTTGGGTTCCTCCTCCTCTGATGAAAACTTCAGGTTGGGGATATCTGGTCTCTCATTAAAGGATCCATCAAGTACACCACACACGCCGACTTTGGACCTCACTGGGCAATCAGCTTCGGCTACAACTGGATCAACCGCCTCCCATTCGGTAAGACCAGTTATCGTCCAACAGCGATCAACCGCAATGATGTCTTCCAACCCTCCAACTCCATACTTGCAATCCCGCTCTCTACAAAGAAAAAACAGAAAGCAGTTATCTCTAGAGCCGATCACTCCACATGACTCAAAACATAACAATTCAACAGAACAAATCGCTGCATCTGCAGCTGCCACCGGTAGTGGCAACCCGGAATCTCCTTCATTCCACTATAAAGACCCGGATAGAAAAACATCCACAGATGAATTCATAGCCAATGTTCAGAGCTTGGAATTAGGGCTAGAATACCAATTGCCGCTCCGTGGAGATGAACTGGTGCTGCTTAAGAAATTGGGATCAGGTAATTCAGGTACAGTCTCCAAGGTGCTTCACTTGCCAACCCAGAAATCCATGGCTAGAAAGATTATTCACATTGAAACAAAGGAGGTTATCCAAGCACAAATCATCAGGGAACTGAGAATCATGCATGAATGTGATTCTCCCTTTATCATTGGATTCTATGGTGCATTTATCAATGAAGGTGACGTCGTGATTTGTATGGAATACGTTGATTGTGGATCATTAGATAAGATTTTCAAATTGACAGGTCCATTCCCCGAATTCATGCTGAAGCATACTGCATACTCTGTACTCTCTGGTTTGAACTATTTGTACGACAACCATCGGATCATTCACAGAGATGTGAAACCATCGAACGTGTTGTTGGATTCTAAGGGTAATATGAAGCTTTGTGATTTCGGAGTCTCCCGGGAACTAATCAACTCATTGGCTGATACATTTGTCGGTACATCCACGTATATGTCACCAGAACGGATCCAAGGTGGTGTCTACTCTGTCAAAGGTGATGTGTGGTCGCTCGGGATCATGCTTTACGAATTGGCTTCTGGAAAGTTTGCATACACTACTGAGAGTTCTCGTGCTGCTGCTCCAGATTCTATTCTGGATTTACTTCAAAGAATTGTCAATGAAAAGCCTCCCACGTTATCTACCAAAAACGGGTTCAGTGAAGAACTGTGTGATTTTGTGTCACTATGTTTGAAGAAAGAAAAAGATAGACCTGGCCCACATGATATGATGAAACATCCTTTCCTTGCTGATTTCATCGCTGAAGATGGGTTCAAAGTGTCTCCTAAATATAAATCTGATATCAAGAAATGGGCTAAGAACGTTAGAAGAGTTCAAAAGGGTAAATCCCAGAATGCTTGAATCTAAATGCTTTTCTATTTTCCTTTTTTCTTTTTGTTTTCTATTAAATTTACAATAAGTAATCTATAAATCTATGAATATTCTTTATTTTTTTCTCTTAGTTTTTGTTCTCTATATATATCTATTCTATAAAACAGATTCTCTATGAAAAGTTTATTATACAAGTGTTACATCGTAGTGTTACGATTATTAATTCTGAGTATATCAGCGGCAAGATATAAGCTACCACAGATAACTACTTTTCTATTTTCACCACCTTGGTAGATCCGGTATGCTTCCTGTAGAGCATCATCCAATTCCTTAATTGGTTTCACTGAATCGGTAATAGTAGTCACACTAGCGGCTAGCTCTTGTGGATCTGAGGGCTTAATCCAGGGCATACCATCAATACCATCACGAAATTGAGTCAATATAACAGTATCCTGTGGTTTCACTATACCTTTGAATAATTCATTCACGACTTTACCCTTAGTGACACCAATGACAAACAATAATGGTTCATCAGGAATGGATCTGTAATTTGAATCAATGAATTTCCCCAATTCCTTAGCAGCTTGTGCATTATGTGCACCATCCAATAATATAGGTAATGAAGATCCACCATCTAAGTGTAATATTAATGATTGTAACCTTCCTGGCCAAACAGTAGAACTTATTCCCCTAGAGATGCTTTCATTAGTGAACTTGAATTCAGAGTGAGTAGTACGTATTATATTAATAATACTGAGGGCAACAGATAAATTCATATATTGGTACTTTCCCTGTAAACTTGGTTTGAAATCCTTCAATTGACCAAAACTGAACTTAGTGTTTGGCGAATCCGTTGCTTCATGGATTTCACATTTCAAGTCAGCAGCATATTGGCGTGCTACATTGAGCACATCCTCTTCATTAGATCCATCAATCACCACTGGGGTGCCTTCCTTGAAGATTCCTACTTTCTGATAAGCGATCTTTGATAAGGTTGTACCTAACAAGTTCTCGTGGTCCAGTCCGATCTTGGTTATCCCAGTACAAAGCAATCGAGCTGGAGTGAGAACATTCGTAGAGTCTAATCTCCCACCTAGTCCTGCTTCTATAACTGCAATTTCCACCTTCAACTCTTTAAAGATCTGGAAAGCCACACAGGTCAAGATCTCAAATTCTGTGCATCCGATGCCAAACTTGGCATCTGTGGTCTTGATCTGGGCTTCAATTTTCTCAAATAGAGAGAAGTCCACAGGAGAATTATCAATCTGAATGGAGTCATTTCTTGTTAGTAAATGAGGAGAGGTGAATCTCCCGTTAGTAATGTTGTTAGCTGACAAGATATGGGTGAGATATGAGCACACAGAGCCCTTCCCATTGGTGCCCGCTATATGGATAGTCTTGAAACGAGCAGTCAAATGAGGGTTCCCTAGAACCCCTAATAGCTTGGTGATCCGTGTTAGTCCTAAATCGATCCCCATTGTTGGTATTTTAGCCCTATTCTTCATAAGATTCTTTACCTCTATCTCATCATCTATGAAGAAGATAAACTGGAAAATTATTACAAAAATAGTCGTGCTACAATTGGGCTAAGTCTATCGACGCGTCGCTTATTTTTTCTTAAGCTTCGAATCGAAAGAAAAAAACAAAAAGTGACAACAGTTCCATTTGTTAAACGATAGCATAACAACTTGTTTAGATTAATATCAAATTGAATTCCCATTGATAGTTCAAAGAATTAGTAACTGGTTTCCAATTGTTATATCAATTCATAGGGGCATTTACTTTTTTTCCTGCTTTTCCAAAGTTATCACACATTTAATTACATAATTCATACAAAAACACGGAATCCACGCCAGGTTCCTTAATAGATCAACACAAAAACTAGAAAAATGTCTAAAAGATTAGAGATCAGATTAAGGAGACTATTCAATATCCCTAAGAAGGGTGAAAACTATGAATTCAGATCAGGGTTGGTCTCTCAATATGCCGATGAAAGAAAAGACACCATTCAAAGAGTGATTGCCGCAATGACAGTGGGAAAGGACGTTTCTGCGTTGTTCCCGGATGTCTTGAAAAATATAGCCACCCATGATTTAGAACAAAAGAAATTGGTGTACCTTTATTTGATGAATTACGCTAAGACCAATCCTGAATTGTGTATCTTGGCTACAAATACGTTTGTGCAGGACACTGAAGATCCAAACCCATTGGTGAGAGCATTAGCTATCAGAACCATGGGGTGTATCAGAGTTGATAAAATGGTGGATTATATGGCAATCCCATTGAAAAGAACGTTAAATGATGATAACCCATATGTCAGAAAGACTGCCACGATCTGTGTGGCTAAATTGTTTGATTTGAATTCCAGTATGTGCCTCGAACAAGGGTTCTTGGATACCTTATTCAAATTGATCGATGATTCCAATCAAATGGTTGTTGCAAATGCTATCTCCGCCCTCATTGAGATATCTAAGTCTACCAACTCCAAAGTTCTCGAACTAGACTCCAAAATTCTTAAAAAGCTTCTGATGACCTTGAACGAATGTACCGAATGGGGGAGAATCTCCATTTTGACTGCATTGGCAGAATATGAAGCCAGTGATGCCAATGAAGTGCAACACTTAATTGAAAGAGTTTCCCCACAAATGCAACACGAAAACCCAGCTGTTGTGTTGAGCACAATAAAGGTTCTATTGAAGCAATTGGATAACATCCAGGAAGACCAAAAGCAAAACTTGTTAAGAAGATTATCATCTCCATTGGTGTCCCTATTGTCTACACCACCAGAAATCCAATATGTTGCCCTGAAAAACATTAGAATTATTTTAGAGAAATATCCAGGCGTGCTGTCTAAGGAATTGCGTGTGTTCTTCATTAAGTATAACGACCCATTGTATTTGAAATTGGAGAAAATTGAAATTTTGATTAGACTTGCTAATGAATCTAACGGGCTGCTCTTGTTAGCAGAATTGAGAGAGTACTCTATGGAGATTGAAATCGAAGTAGTGAGAAAATCAGTGAAAGCAATTGGTCAAGTTGCCATTTTGCTTGAAAAGATTTCTAAGAAAGCTGTTGATGTGTTATATGAATTGTTTATTTCCAGATCTGAATACTTATTAGACGAGTTGGTTGTTGTGTTACAGAATTTGTTGAGAAGATATCCAACCCAATATTTAACAACTATAATCACAATCATTTCTGATGTCAGCTTTGAGAGCCTATTGAGCTCTGAGGCCCAGGCATCTTACATTTGGATTGTTGGTCAATACTGTAAGGAGATTCCACATCTAGAACAAAAGTTGGAGCAATTGGTGAGCCAATTCCAAGAAATGGAATCGTCTGTGCAATCATCCTTGTTGACCGCTATCGTCAAGATTAATTTGATCAAGCCAAGTCCACAAATCAAGAAGTTGTTACAGAAGGTGTTGAACGAGGCAACAACAGAGGTTGAAAATGCCGATGTCAGAGATAAGGCATACATCTACTGGAGAATATTGTCTACTGATAACGTTGATCTACAAAAGCAAGTGATATTGAAGAAGTTGCCTGTCTTGGAATCTACTATCGATAAGTTCCCACCTATATTATTGAACCAATTAATTGATGAGATTTCTAACTTGGGTTCTGTGTATTTCAAGCCATCATCCAGTTTTGCTAAATCTAACAAGGCTATTGGTGACGCTTCCCAATTACAAACTAAGAAACTTGAAGAATTACAACAATTGGCCAAGCATGAAATCGTTAATAAGGCTGTTAAGGCTGAAAACTTGTTGGACTTTGATGATGACGATGATCAAACTGCCCAAGATGCTGCTGCCGCTGCTTCTGATGAAACCACTACCGGTGGAGCTACCAACAATAATATTCTTGATGAACTCAATGACTTATTCTCTGGTATGAACACCACTCAACCTGCTAGTTCTGCTCCAGCTAATCAGTCCTCCTCATCGGCTAACAATGCCCTATTTGATATTCTGAGTGCGCCATCTACAACGACGACAGCTTCAAACACAGCTACTTCGGAATCTCAGCCATCTAAGGGTAAGAACGATGATTTACTTGGCTTATTCTAATAAACCCTTTACTCTGCATTGACATACATCTATTTCCTCTATACCAACCCACTAGTCATCATTTTGTATATTTCCCTGTTCTTCTATCCTTAAGATATCTTTGTGTTTTCTTTATGTTTTTTCTTTCTTCTTTCCCCACCTTATATATATATTTGTAAAACCAAAACTCTATATATTAATGAACCGCTTTACAGATAAATAAATAAGTTTCAAAATTTATTAATGGTGATTTATAGAAAACTAAAAGTACATATATTGGTTTGATTTTTCGATCCTAAAAAGAAAGAGAAAATCATTCATCGATTTCCTTTGGCTCTTCATTCGCAGATCTTCCGAATTTAGGTTCATGTTCTAATTCATCAACTTGCTCAAATGCATCAGGATCCTCATCCTCTTGTGGTTGTTCAACGACACCCTCCATGGCATCATCTTCATTTTCTTTTTCCACGATTTCTTCCACCTCTGCAGCAGGAAACAATGTGTCGACTAATTCAAGCATATGAGCTGTTTGTTCCTCATTGAATCTCTGATCACATTCTTCTATAAGAGAGTACAAAGTGACTAATGATCTCGGGAGAAAATTCACAATTTGAAGCTTTTCCACTTTCTCTAATTCATATTCATTTAATGCTGTCATTAATTCCACAAAATTGTTAGGATCAGTGGTTGGTTCATGGTAATGCTTGTTCAGGTATCCAGAGAGATCTCTGGTGATGATTTCCAAGTCTACCAAGTTATTAGTCATTTTCTTGTTCTTCTTTTTCTTCTTTCTCTTAGCAGCCTCGTCATCTTCAGGTAACGTAAATGACCAATTATTTTCTCTTTGAAGTTCTTGAAGATAGGAGAACACTTCAAAATTGGATAACAACTTTTCACGAGCCACTTCTACTTTCATTATATTTTATTATCTGTATCTGGGTCTTATAGATTGTCTCTAAGATCTTATGAAACATATAAACCTCTTGTTGATCTTCAGTTTTAAAGGAAAAATTTATTTAAGGCTGTGTAATTTAGAACTATTTCTGTCAAAGTAAAACTACGTGTCTATTAAAGATATAAATGGTTGTGTAACATTGAAATACATACAGAAACCTAAACATAGGAAACCCCAAGAAAGTAAGGTTAACTTTCAACTCAGAAATACAGAAACAAGGGATAATATAAAGAAAGAAAAATAAAACACAAATTAAAAAGCCACATTAAAAAAGAAAAGAAAAAAAAGCCAAATAGAAAACCAAAATGAAAAAGCCCAAAGATGGAAGCAAAAATTGAATCATCACATCATGAAATTCCGGAAGAGTGTATCATCTCTAATACATGTAGTATAGTATAGTACAAGATAAGGAAGAATGCAAAAGTAAGTGTAGTGATTTAATTACCTGGAGGGAAAATACCAGGGGGCAGTTGGATATTTTGTTGTTGTTGAGAGTGTTGATGTTGAAGTCTCATAATTTGTTCCTGTTGCTGTTGTTGTTGTCTTTGTAAATTCAACTGTTGTTGTTGATGCTGTTGAATCAATATTTGAATTTTTTGCATGTCTTGAATAAGCATAGGAGGAGGCATTTCACCACGTTGATGGTATCCACGTAATTGCTGCTCTAACTGCACGATCTGTTGATGTAGTAAAGGTGGTAATTGTAATTGAGGTGGCATGGATTGTTGTTGTGGCAGCTGAGCTTGACGTTGATGCTGCTGTTGTTGGTGGTGGTGAGGATGATGATGATGCTGCTGCTGATGTTGTTGTTGTTGCTGCTGCCGTTGTTGAGCTTGTTGCATCTGTTGGATCATAAGTTGATCATTTTGCGATGGGAACCCAGCGGGCTGGCCGTTAGGACCTATCATTCCGGGCAATGGAGGCATTTTGCCCTCTCTTATAAGCTGCAATAATTCAGGTGGAGGAGGCCCCTGAGGAAATCCTGGTGGTGGCATTCCCTGAGGAACTCTACCATTTTGCAGACCTGGAGGAAATTGTTGTGGTGGTGGTGGTGGTGGTTGATTCTGTTGTTGTTGTTGGATTGACAGTCCAGGTGGTGCCATTGGCATATTCATTTGATGCACACTCTGTATGCTTTGAGCACTTTCATTACGATGGATGATTGGTGAATCCAATGGAGATGCAGGGCCAGATGAGGTTGCCAAAGATGGCTGTCTTTCCAGTAATGGAGAGCTATTACTGCTAATACTTCTACCTAAACCAGGTGGAGGAAGAGGAGCAGAGGCAGACGAAGGGGCAACGGAGTTCCCCATCAATGAAGTGAAGAATGTATTGTTCTTTTCCTCTTTGGTTTTCAGTTCCTGTCCAAAGAAGTAGTCTTCTGAACTTATAGTTGATGATGTTTTAGTTTGTTTTGGAGTTGGTGCACTTTCTAATGGGATATTGAAAAAATCATTGTTGGCCGCTTCAGGTTGTGGAACCGATTCGACATGTTCTGGTTCTTTGTAAGTACCATTTCTCTTATGATATGCTATTTTTTCATTTTCCAAATCTTCATATGTATGCATTCCTATTGTTCCATATGAGGCAAAATTGGAATCCACCTTGAAATCAGTTTCATCCATCCACTCTGGAGTTTCTTCTTCTTCTTCGAATGAATGTTGTCTCTCTTTGAAACTTTTCTTGTTGTTGTTGTTACTGTTACCAGATCCTCTTTGGATATTGTGTTCCGCGGAGAACTTCTGGGAGAATGTCTTGAACTTTTTGGTCTGTTGAATTCTCTTTGCATCCAATCTCCAAAAGTCTGACTCCGGAAGTATATTATCCTCTAGTACAGCAGCTCTAGGTTTCAATTCATAGAGTTCATCCAATGTGTACTGAATTTGAATTCCACCAGTAGGTGTAGTCTTCTTGGGTTCTATTGGTTCTTCACTAGGGGTTAATTCCCTCTCTGTTGTGTTGTTATCACTGTCATCGAGGCCCAATTCTTCAAAGAGGTTCCGTTTTCTTAATACTGGAGATTTGGCTAATTTCTTATAGCTTTCCGATGTAGTCGGAGAACTCGCAGGCATTTCTCTTGTTAATTGGTTCTCTGATAGTTATATATAGTAAGTATGATTGACTAGGTTAATCGTGTAAACTTGTAGCATATATATATATTATATCTCCTCCCCCATATAAACTAATTTTATTTTTTTTGGTTTAATGAAAACCAGCAGCGCATAGCGCAGCGTTCTTCATATTTAAATAGGGTAACTAGTATTAACAATATACATTATATATAACAAATTAAATTAAGATAGTTCCAGTTTGACATTCCATTGATCAAAGAACAATTGTTGATCAAACTTTCTTAAGGATGACTTGGAGTTGAACACCTTTCTTGAGATACCACAGTCAACCAAGTAATGAGTGATGTCGTGTTTCTCAAAATATCCGAATCGGTAAATACACAGAATGGAATTCAATGGGAGTCCAATGGAGACAATGTACTTACTGGACATACATTCAGTGAAGTCACAAGATCCTGAGGAGGCATCCAACCCGGATGGAACGTGCAATGACATGATAGGCAACGATGATTGGTTACACCAACTGACAAGTTTGGCAGCTTCAGTGAATTCAGGTTCCACTAAATCATTCAAACTTGTGTCAAACCCTTGTAACCCATCTAAGATTAACTCTAAAGGTGAATCCAATTTCTTTAAAAGATTGTCCAATTGAGGTAAGGATTTCACTATTTTACCTCCAATGGCCTCAAAAATTCTCAATTGTTCTGCAACGATAGGTAGCAATTCATCGCCAGCTTTATCATCATGTAGCAAGTAAGAAATGACTCTAACCCCATGGTTGAACAAATGCTTACTGGAAGCCAGTGATGTGGCACCTGTCTTGTTGTTCCCCACCAACGAAAGAATCAAAGGTGGTGTATTGTGGTTACTGTTGATGATTCTGAATTTCCCGATAATGTTCTTGACGAGAATCTCAGCAATCTCTCTACCAGCACTCTCCGAGGTCATACTCTCGGAAATTCCAAACTTCTCTGCTGCAAGTATGCTGATCTCGGATAATTGTAAAGGTGATGATGTAGGTATGGTCTTCTTGTTTTCCTCTGAAACAAAAGTGAAATTACCAGCCATCGGAGTGCCTGGTGTTGATCTCCTGGACAAGGCATTCAATGATGCGGATGACACCCTATTAGATGGATTTGGTTCTGGAGCATCTTCGTATTCGCTTTCCATCTCTGAACCGCTGTCAGCATTATTGTTATCATCAACATTTATCTTGTCCCAATCATCCTCCTTCTTTTCCAACACCATCTCATGGATTTCATAGTTTGTCTTTTGAGGCACCTTATTGTGACCCACTAATCTGTCTTCTGGTTTAATCTTGTCATCTCTGGATAATTGTTCGAACACTGTCTTCTTATCAAATTTCTGTAAATTAGCGGCAAAATCAAAGTCTTCCATTGGTGGTTTCCCCCCAGATATACCATTAGATTCGTAATCATATGGAGAGTCCGGATTAGGAGTTTGGTTTCTCTTGGATCTATTGAGCTTTGCATTTTCTTGTCTTGGAGTTTGGGGTCTCCCTTGATCTTTGTTCTTCTTGATTTGTTTCTTACCATTTTGTTTCTCTTTACTGTCTGGACGGGAATCCTTACCCTTCTTGTCCTTCTTATCACGTTTCTTCTGTGGAAGAGACACCACTATCAAGTCTTTCAAATCATTACCATTCAAATGGATTTCCTTCTCGACTCTTCCTGATCCATCAAGGTATTCCGCGTGGGACACCACCAAGTTCTTCCCGTCAATTTTGGAGATGAACCCTCTCAATTTTGTATCATTATCCTTCAAAAGAAGTTCTAACTTGTACCCAACAAATTGTGACATGTTTTAGTTAGTGGTTATGAATGGATATGTATATGGTGTATAAAATGATACTGTGTATTCAAACAAAAGAACCCATTATCCCCATATACATATTCAACTCTCTCGATGTAAAACTTCATTATTTTCCTGGTAGTGTATAACTCAATCCTCGGTTAGCCATTTTGAGATATGAGAAGAGATACCCTGAGACAATTTGAGTGTTCCTAGTACTGGATAAAGGGTATTCACCAAACACCATTCACATTATACATAGAGAGATATATTTAAGAACACGAACGAGTTCATGTTTTCAGATCGCAATACGCCATCAATACTCAATGAGGTTGAGCAGCGACTTCGAATCCCCATATCTATTGACTATTCACAACAACCACCGACATTAGTGAAGGGACTATGTACAGACTGTTCTGTGTTATCATGTGGATGTCTGATGTCACAATACTTGATTAATCAATTGGCTGTCCCCCACCCAGAATTTCAGTGCCCTGTCTGTCGAAAAGAGAATGTGACCCTGCTATCACCATGTGACACTATACGAGAGCTTTCCAGATATGTGCTATCTATGAAGCCAGCGAACGGTCATAATGATGCCGATAAGAATCCTAACTTGGGATCATCAAACTTAATAGAAGACCAACCACTTCGTACACCCCAGAAACCTAGTATGTCTCTGTTGACAGCATTCCATGAAGCGTTCAAGGAGGCCTCATCTACTGATAATAGTGCCATCAGTACACAAGAGCCTGTGAGTAAGGCCACAATCCCTCCACAACCTATCCCAGATCGATACTCGAACTCTTTAAGTAGTTATAATAATGATTTCTCACTACGTTCGTCGTCAATGAAATTATCAGAACACGGAGATGAAATAGACCCAATAACGAAGGCCCCCGCTGGTCCATCAACTTCTCCTACCGCAATATCATTTGAATCACCTTCAAATTCACTTGCCAAGAATCGCCATAAATTGTCTTTTGCCTCATCTAATCTTACAAGAATGTTATCATCATCTCCTGTACTTGAGAAAACTTCATCTATTATTAACAGAAAGAACTCTAATAACTCTAATCACGCCAATGGTAATGGGAATAACAAGGAACTGTTATACGCAAAGAATTTCCCATTTTATAGAAAGTTATATCAATATAACATCAGTCACTCCTCATTTTTCTTACATCAAAAGGTTTTTATCAACACTTGTTTATCGCCAGATCTAAGCAAATTGGCGTTACTAAGTGAACGCAAATGGGAAGTTTACCACATTGACCAAGATTACCCTGATAGACCTCCCAAATTACAATGTTGTGGTCGTAATAATGGTGATTACGGTGTTGACTTTGACCACTTGAATAAAATGAGACCCAAGGATATTGTGAAATACTCCAATTTCTCTGATAATCCAGAAAGATCAATGGATTTACTCAGTGACTGGGAACATCTCGTTTGTAGAGTCACGCGGAACTTATTAATTATTTCAGGGACAAGAGGATTCCTCAGAGTCATTGATTTGCATTCCAATGGGAAAACTTTATACACTTATCAATCGAAATTCCCAATACGGTGTATTGACGTGTCACCGAATGAACAATTCATCAGTTTGGGTGTCACGGGGAAGGACAAGTACACTTTTGTAGAACAAGCTTTTATCATTTTACTTCGATTACAATTCGTGGATTCCCCCACGCCAGCAGATTTTGATGCTACCATTGGGGAAGGCAACGGTGGTCCCGCTGAATTTCAAGACTTAATGGAACCCATCAGTTCAACCACTAATGCCACTTTGTGCAGTGATGGTAGTAATTTTAGTTCTAATGTTAAAAGAATCCTCAAAATTGCTACATTCCCATTCACATTACCATATAGAGATCCAATTTCCATTCTTCAATTTTCACCAAATTCGCAATACTTATCTGTGGCCACTGCACTCGAATCTCGGTTTCTGGCTGTCAGTGTAGCTGACCCTAATAGACCGGTGTTAGTGATGAAATCACAGAGGAAGATAGATACTTCATTCGAGAGTGAAGGAATCACGGATTTACGGTTTTTCCCCGATAACAGAATGATGACACTAACTTCGGCTTCTTATGATTCTGTTCCTATTGTGATTGACTCCAAGATCACATCGATTTCTGGACCAGAGGGAATTGCACGTCCTAGATTGCTTTTGAAAGTTGATGAAGTGGGATCAATGATCCATAAATGTTGTGTGTCTTCACGTGGTGATGCCATTGCGTATTTAGATCGGGCTGGTGCAGTGTATGTGGTCAGTTCACCTAGACTGGATGATAATGATAACAAGCGGATTGCAATTGTGACCGATGTTGCCAATGCATCTCGTGCTAGGGAGGCCGCCAGTATGAGCTTTGATAGATCTGGTTACAAATTATACGTGTTAGATAGAAAGGGGGTTTTAACCATTGCGGATTTCACTGCAGGTACTGTGGAGGATCAGTCTGTGACTAGATGTAAGATTATCAATTAAACTTTACTAAATAAGATGTCTATTTTCTAATAGTTTGTTTTTTCTCATGAACAATATAATAAACGAATTTATTTGGAAAAAGTAGTATATATGAAAGAAGAAGAATGGAAAAAAAGAAAATCATAAGCTCATTATAAACATCAAGCAAGAAAAAGAAAGGCCCTAATAGAGTAGGGAGACGAAAGAAGAAAACAAGTATGTACAACAAATTGCAAGGTTATAAAAAAATGATTAATAATTAAAAACTGAAATGAATTAGAAAACAAAAACAAAATTTCTTTAAATGGATCCACCTAGAGAGTATTCCTTCTTCAAGAAGAATTTAGCATTAAGTAAATCAAAGATCTTGTAGTGAATGGTACGAGATGATAATCTCTTATATGGTTGTAAAGAACGCAGGGAGTCTTGCCATGTACTTTCAATCATCTTAGATTCATCTTCTCTATGCAAGTTAATATTCAAGGTGGCCATATCAATTCCCTTGACTTCATGCTCAGAGTCAAACAATAATTTCATCACTCTTGACCAAAGAGATGGAGTATTCTCTCTGTAAGTTTGTGCAAACAATTTTCTGTTAATATCGATGATGTTCTCTAGCATCAAGGTTCTACCATCACTCTTATTCACTGGAATGAAATTGATGAACAACAATTTAGAGAATCCGGTAGTCAAAGTGACATCATTGAGTTCTTCAATGTTAGTCTTTCTTTCATTAGCCTCTCTTAATAGGGTCAAAATACCATTTTGTAATAATTCATTGTACTTAAAGAATTGTTCAGTGAGAATTCTAGTGTATTCACGACCATCCAATTCTGACATCTTAGCAACCTTTGGAAGTTTCAAGTAATCTGGGATCACAATACAACCTCTAAAGTGGTAATAAATAGTCTCAGATGAGCTTTCATATGGAGAATCCAAGAAGTTAGCTAATTTCAACAAACTAGAAGTGATAGTAGCCTTAGATTCGAAATCGACAATCAATGGTCTAACGTCTTCGTCCTTTTCGCTTTCGATGGCTTTCAATTCATCCTCATTGGAGACAGTAACAAACACAATGTAACCTCTAGTGTTCAAGTCGTTGATTAATCTCTTAACCACTCTTGATAGGGGGGACCCAACGACTAACACAACTTCGAATCTATTACCGGAGGATAATTTATTAGCTCTTCTATAGTATGGGTTCATGTATTTGTATGCCTTATATAAGGCGTAAGAGGAAACCACAGTAGCAATTCCCAACCCTAAGGAGAACTTGTTTTTCTTGAATGCATCTAACAGAGCATCAGATAGGGTAGGAGGTTTGACACCATTGATTTCACTTGGAAGTTCTAAGTGGGTACCAAATATTCCATTAATGGTACCGTTAACTTTTTCCTTAGCTGAATCTAGGACTGTATCGACTTGAGTATAAGTATCAGTGATCTTACCCTTACCACCTTCCACCACCCATGTGACGGTTTCAGCGACTTTAGATGGGATATCTGGTAATTGAGGAGCAGCAGGAGCAGATGAAATAGCCATATTATGAGATAGTTATAATAAGGAAATAAAACAAAGAAGAAAAAAAGGGGAAAGGGGGAAAGAAGAAGAAGAGGAAGGGAATTAAAAAAAAAGATTGACAATAGTCTCTTGTTATAAGCGTTTGTTTCTCAATATATAGAGAGAGTAATCCTAGTAGTTATCAGATTAGAGTAACCCCTTTCAAAAAACTCCCACAGAAAAAAGTGTCGATCACAAAGATCAAATTAAAGACACTCATTAACCCCAGCCATTCTGGAGAAATCGAACGATTTTTTTGAACAAGGGGAAAAGACTAAACTCAGACGTGAGGTTAAGAGGCTCAGGGGCGACAAGAAATATGTACCTGTGGCTGTGTTGCACGTGATGAGTGGCTGGAGGGTGTGGCTGATATTTTTCTATTGATGATTTTTTTTTTATTTGTTCAAAGGGTGAACAAATTATGGATATTAAAGAAAGATGGATTACGGTTAGTTATTAAACTAATTAAACAGTTAACTGGACTTATCAAGATCTATAATCAATCTCCTCAACGGCTTATAAGATGGATTCCATATTAGACGTGTTCAAGGAGAGTAACCTGGATCGTCTCTATAAATTATCCAGGAAACTATTCAATGAGGGTTTCTTCAATTGTTATTTGACCCCACAACAATTTAACCTATTTCAAATCATATTAACCCATGATTCTCCAGATAGCCACAAACTTTGGAAATCTTTCTTGAATAGTTCACTTTCATTACAATTTGTGGAGTCTCCAACCCCTGATGAACAACCAATTATTAATAATTCAACAGCAACAACAGATACCATGCACGCTTCCAATTCTATGTCATCCACTAATAAAGACGCATCCAATACAACAACACAACCTGCAGATACCCCTGAGGATGACCTATATCTTAAGCAGGGTTCCTCGTCTGCACGTAGATTGTGCTCCACTATACGATACCTCCTATACGAACAAGCCATAGATTACTATTACATGACCGATAAGCAAAAGAGATCCAATAGACACCTGGTGGAATTCTTAGATGAAATGTCTGAAGAAGATACAACAACAACTACAACAGATAAACCTTCCACCGTGGACCCACCGAAGACTTCGGCTAGAGATGAGGAGGATGACTATGATGATGATGACGATGATGATGACGAAAAAGAAGAAAAATCAGTGACACCAAAGGAAGACCAAATGGATGTCGATACGGAAACCACCACTGACAGTCCCGCCACTCTGGAATTCACAGATAATGGCAAGGCCCTCTTGAAGATTGACTTGAAGGCGATTCTTCCAAAACCAGTGTTCCCAACTCCTGTGGACACAATATCTTCCGCGGACGAGGTGATCGGTGCAATGGTGCATCCGATCTTGGGTACCTCCTCAGCTATAGAGTCCAGTCTGGAAAAGCAAAATGAGCTTAAATTAGTGAAAAATTTCAATAAGACTTATCATACATTCGAAAATGATCTACCAAACCTCGTGAAAAGACGGAAATTGGAAAGAAGTAATAAACAATTGGAAATGGTGGATGACGCTGATGATAAAGTCGACGGTGATGAACAGGGAGACGACTCCCAAAGTGTGAACAAATTGATGACATTTGGTGGTGCAGCTAACTTATCATTGAAGAACTTGCTTAACAAAATTGAAGATCACAGAGATGATCTCCACTTGACAGACTTAGAATTGAAAAATTTGATCATGGATGTCAGAAAGAATAGATCCAAATGGGCAAGCTATAATAAGATTGGACAAGAAGAATTATATGAGGCATGTGAAAAGGTTGTCTTAGAATTGAGAGGTTACACTGAACACTCCACGGCATTCTTGAATAGAGTCTCTAAAAGAGAAGCCCCCAATTATTATCAAATCATCAAACACCCAATGGATTTGAATACCGTGATGAAAAAATTGAAAACATTCCAATACACTAATAAAAAGCAATTCGTTGAAGACTTGATGCTTATCTGGCAAAATTGTTTGACATACAACTCCGATCCAAATCATTTCCTCCGTGCTGATGCATTCGCCATGCAAAAGAAAACTACAACGTTGATCCCATTGATTCCGGATATCACTGTGAGAGATAGAGCAGAAGTGGAGAGAGAAGCTGCACTCGCTGCACAAACGGAGGAAAACGAGGAGAAAGCTAAAGGTGCCACCTCTACTAGAGGTGTCGGTGGGTCCACCTCAGGTAAGAAATCCAAAAAGAGTAGAAAGGGTGTCCAAGAGGGTGATGAACAGGAAAATGTTGAGGAAAATGCGGATGAAGGCTCTGAGCCTGCGGCAACCACTGGTGGTGATGCTGCTGTTAGTACTGAGGCTGATACCACCACTGCTACAACAGCGGATGAGACCACTACCACTATAGAAGTCAAATCTGAGCCTGCCGCCGATGTGGAAAATGGCACCCCTGCTCCTGGTACTACTGGAACTAAGGATGAATCTAAGGAAGAGACCAAGGAAGAAGCCAAGGAAGAGACCAGCTCCAAGGAGGAAGCCAAGGAAGATGCTAAGGAAGAGGCCAGCAAAGAAACTGAGGAGGAGCCATCAACCAATGGTGCCTCTGAATCTGTAGTTCCAGATGCAAAACCTGCCGCAGAGAGTGACGCTTCTATGCCTCCTCCGGATAAGGTTCACACCACTGAAAATGGCACACCTAAACCTTCAACTGGTATTGAAGATTCCACACCTGCTCCAACTATTGATGATGAAGATCAAGAAGATGAAAACGTTGAGGATACACAAACGCGAAACGATGAAGCTCAGGATGATGATGAAAACGAAGATTTGGAAATTTCCACTTGGAAGAGTCTTACATCAAATGCTAGATACAAGTTATGTACAGAGAGAGCAGGATTATTCAAGGAAAATAAGATCCAAATGAATGCGGATGCCTTATTCAGGGAGACTTCTCAAATGAATAATTTTATTAATTACTTGGATGACGATAGTACTGTGGTTCTTCATAGAAACAGAAAATACTTTGATGAAAATGATGATCCATATTTGATTGAGTATGACGTTACTGGTGGTATCCCATCATTGAAGTTTGCCGGTGTTAACCATGAAGAAGTGGAAAATGAATTGTTGGAAGATTTGGTGGAACAGGGAATTAATCCAGATATGCTTCCTCGTTCAGGTTTTTTGACGCCAGATGGTACACCACCTTCCATTATATATCAAAATATCAACGCCATGCAAGATATCAGAAGACTCTGTTTTAAGGTGAATTTGATTAGACAAATGCAAAGTGCACAATTCTTGCATCAATCCCAATTTTTGGCACCTGAAGTTCAAAGATTGAATCCTCAAGATATTGATGAAATGTCCAAATTGGATAACCATGATATTATGACACCTGTTGTTGCTGAGGCGGCCTTAAGTAAGGCAGTTAGTGCCATTGTGATGTCTACTGGGTTTGAAGCTGCTAATCCTTACTGTAATATGGTTCTCTCCCAAATTGCTGAACAGTATTTTGGTAACCTTGTTAAGTCATTGACTATGCATATGGAATCTAACTCTATCAACAAGTTACCTATCAAAAACAAAAAAACACTGAAATTCAAAGAGATTTTACAAATGACGTTGAATGAGAATGGTATTGAAAAACCAGATACGCTTTACACCTTCTACAAAGAAACCTTAAGTAAGCAAAACAGAAAATTGAGAGACCTGAAGGCAGGTTTGGAAAATCTCTTAAAAGAATTGCTTAGACCCGGTATTCAGGATATCAGTGAGAATCAATTTGCTGACGACTCTGAACAGTTCATGAATGGTGATTTCTCTGAGGAGATTGGTGAAGATTTCTTTGGGTTCAAGGAATTAGGGTTGGATAAGGAATTTGGGTTATTAACTTCGAGTATCCCATTACATTTGTTGCATTCCAGATTGGCTAATCAATTCAGTCAAATGGATTCCAAGGCTAAGAAGGTTAAGTATGAGGACTTCGATGAATTCCAGTATCCTAAACTTACCAAAAAGGATCTGCCTAATCAAATTGGTATTCTTAAACCCTATTACGATGATCTCTTGGTCAAATCCAAGACTTTATATAGCAAGCAATTGAAGAAACATCAACAGTTTGTCGCAGCAGGTGAGAAGGAAGTTGATAATAATGGTAATCCTATCCACTTTGTGGAGATCAAGTCTGAAGATGATCTAGTGATTATTGAGGATGATGACATTCCTATCAAGCAAAGAAATACTAGACCTAAGGTTCCACCTAACGGTAAGATCACTCAAATTAAGAAGAAATTCATCACTAATACTTTCTTCATTGATGCTCAAGATAAAATGGAGAAGGAAAATGCAGAGAAGTCCCAATTAGAGAGCGGAACTGCTGTTGAACAGGCTGAAACGGAGACATCCAAAATAGAGCCAGCAGCTTGATTCAAGAAATTTTATATATTACCTGCCCCCTTGTAGTTTAGTTTTTACGATAATTTCTATATCTGTACAAAAAGTTAATGTTACTATCCCCCTTTTTATATAAGATATTGGCATAATTGATTGTTTATATAATGTTGAAAGAAAAGAAAAGAAAAGAAAACCTTTAGAAGTGAACATCTTCACCTCTTAGGAATTGTACAACTAAGTAGGTATTGAAAAAAGAAATAGATAGCCAAGTAGCGATCGCTGCTACGTTCATTGCCATACAATTGGAAAAGTCCTTGTATTTAATAGCACCAGCATGGTCCGAACTCTTTCTTCTGGCCAACAATGGCATAGTTGGATCGTTATTTCCTTGTGAGGAAGAAGCGAACCCGTTAGAATCAGAGTTTATATCATTATGTGTGTCATTTATTGGAACTCTCATAATTTCTTTATTAGCAGTGAAATATATGAGTGGAGCAGCACAGAATGGTAATATCAGAGACAAGATGACCTGTGATAAGTTAAGCATCAAAGCGATACCCTCTCTTCCAAGGAACATCACCATGAATAAACATGGGATGATGGAAATTGTTCTTGTGATGATTCTGGTTAAGAATGGATTCAATGTCCAATTTAACCCACCCTCAGCAACCAGCATACCGGCCATAGTACATATCACACCAGCAGCAATAGATGAAAACAACATTGCCCAGGCGAAAATCATCCCAGCACTTTTAGAGACATATTCGGAAAGCATATCGTAGATGGAGATTAAATCAGCATCTGCGGTGTCTGGTTTTCCGAAAAGAGCAGCACCAGAAACCACTAAAATAGATGAGTTGATAAACATAGCAACAACACATAATGAAAGAATCAATTCCCAATATGAATACTGTAGACAATAATTAATGGACTCTAGAGAAGGCTTATAGTGGTGGTTCCACTCTAATTCTTCTTCTGTTTCGGTAACCAGAGGGGCATGAGGAGTGTAAAGGTCATTTTGTAAGTCGTATTCCTTCAATCGTGGTTTCACTAAACTGGAACCTAAGTACAATGAGTGGGGCATCACTGTAGCTCCAATGATACCCAATGCTAAAAATATAGATTGCTTTGTTTCGAATAATTCTTTGCTTGGTAAGAATCCCTTGAAAACGGCTGATACACTCTCAATATTCACCTTGTCTATCAACATAGCGAAGCAGACAAATGTGGCACACACAAACACGCAAACAAAGACTTCAAACTTCCTTATCTGTCTGACACTACCATCTGGGTTGTAAGCTAGTAAAATGACTAAAACATCCAATATGGTCAAGAACACACCCAATTTTAGTGGAATATGGAACAAAATGTAAAGTGATATGGCTGTCCCCACAACCTCAGCTAAGTCTGTGAAGATGATGGCGAATTGTGCAAGTGTCCAGAGGGATAAGTTCAACCATCTGGGTAAATGCTTTCTGCAGTTTTGTGCCAAATCCAATCCCGTGACTGACCCGAGCTTGATACAGAGACATTGCAAGATGACTGCAAAGATGTTTGACAGGAATATTATAAACAAATGGATGTTGTGGAATTGGGCACCTGCAGCCGTGGATGTGGAGTAATTACCTGGGTCGATGTAAGCACAGGAAACCAACATCCCAGGTCCGATGAACTTCAGTATCTTCTTGATGTCGACATTCATCTCTTGGATTTTGTGATAGGAGGACAGTTGGAAAGTAGTAACAGTAAGGATAAAGGAGTGTGTTTAATTGAAGTTGGTATAGCTGTGTTATTGTTGCCTAAATGAAGATAACCGACTTAATTACCGTAAACACGCAGAAATAAATTTCAGCCACCCAAGCATTTGAAAACACAGAATCACCAAAATCTGGAGTAAATAGAGAGCATCTCTTCCCATTTGAAATAATAGGTTAAAATTCACACAATGGCTATCCATAGGATTCCTAGAAAGGATACAGCTTCTATTACATCGTTTAGCTCGATTGTGTCGCCGGTCAGTGTGGTAAAGGAATTGATAGACAATGCAATAGATGCAATAAACAAACACGACACGAAAGCCCAGATCACTATCGAGGTCGATGCCGCCACTGGTGGGCTTAATTACATTGCAGTCAGAGATACGGGGTCTGGTATAGCAAAGCAGGATATCCCACTCGTGTGTATGAACTCCACAACATCGAAAATTGTCTCCTTGGATGACATCAAGCACGGTATTGAGACATGTGGGTTTAGGGGGGAAGCCCTTTTTTTCGTCTGTACCATCTCTGGGTCTCTTGAGATCACCACTAGAACAAAGGATGAAGTGTTATGTGAACATTGGAAGGTCAATAACCAGGGGATACCTGATGGTTTGCCTGAATCGGTGGCTGGTCCCATTGGTACTACGGTGAAAGTGAAGGAGGTGTTTAAGTACAACCCTGCAAGACGGCAATACTTGAAAAAGCAGGGAAGAAAGTCTATCTCTGCTATCACAGAGCTTATCTATTCATATGCATTCACATTTAGAAACATCAGATTCCAATTTAGATTTGTGGATGTTCTCCCCAATGGAAATATAAAAACAGAGGGCCCAGGGTTGGTGCTAGCTAACAGAATCCCTGCTATTAAGCTTCTGTCCAACGTTTTGAAACTCAAAAATAGCACACCCTTATTTGATATAACTGAATCGATGGGTATCAATCTGGACTCGGTTGGAGATGAAATATTTACAGCTGATATTGAAGCTGTACTTCCCATGATGAGAGCTCAAGATAAAGATCTTCCAAAGAAGGGGGTTAAGATCCTGTGTGTTAACAATAGACCCCTCTCAATTTCGCTCAACTTTGGTAAGAATATAGCTAAGGTGGTCAAGCAGGCTTACTCGGATAACATGTTGCTCCCACCTACTTCGTGGTTTGTGAATATCAAAGTGCCATTTGATAAAGTGGATGTCAATATTGAACCTGAAAAAAGTGATATTGTGTTGGTGTCTGAGAGCTATTTCTTTGTCTCGTTTCTTCAATGTATAACACAAAAAGTCGCCGAAAAGCATGGAATTTCTCCCGATAAAGAAAAGGGTCATAATGTTTCTGAAGAAGTCGAAACTGTGCAAGAAGTAGATCAAGCAGAACCCGAGTTCAAAGAATCTCTACAAGTGGAATCTGTTGAAGAGCATCTCTCGGAACAACCAAAAGAATCTGGCAATTTTGTAAATAGATTAGAGCAGGATAGTGATGATATTGAGTTTTTGAAAGAGTTGAATATGAGAGTGAATACCCATAAACAAAAGGCTATAGAGAAATATGAGGAGATTACAGGTGTTTCCGTTGAACAAGATTCGGATAACACTGAGAGGTTATTTGAAGATGCTGTTAATGTACATGATTCTGTGTTTGATGGCGTTACAGAGAAGGAAAATCTAGTACCTCCAACTACAATCAAACCATCACAAACAGAGAAGAGACCAACATCGGCCGTGGTTGATGATTGGTCTTACTCAATGTTAGATGATTTGGGTACGTCCGCTGATCGGCCATCATCTTCTATAAACGTCAACTCCAGCCAGCAAAGTCAGGGCAATCTTAAGGATATTGAAGTGGCTAACCCTTTCACGATCTCTAAAATGGCGTATGACCTGAAAAGACGGAAACTCGATCAACACGAATTACCAACTCCTGAGACGACATATGAATCCATAGTGGAAGTTAGTAAAACAAATCGTCCACAAAGGAAGTCAACAAGTGTTTATATGCCTTTAAAACCACTAGAACAATCAAAATTGAATGTTAAATCGACTCCTTCCGTACTTCAATTATCACAAAACACTCTTAATTTGGAATTATCTTTTAAGGTTGGCAATACAGAAAATGATATGTCTAAGAAGTTGCTCCTTGAAGAGTATAACTGGGTGAAAAGAAGTGGGAAACCATCCAATAATCTTAAATTAGGTTTCTTGAACTTGGTTCAACAATTAGATGGCTATACAGACCTAGATGAATCTGGCCTAATCTTGAGCGAGAATGAACATGGACTGTTCAGGATCGATATTTAAATCTTTGCTTCTACTAATGATATCAAATGTAATTAATTAATGAAAATAACAAATTATTTTGAATTTTGACAGAGTTAAAACAAAAAAAAAAAAAAAACTAGTTATACAGAAAAAGTAAAATTAAACATGATGGTTTCTGGCAACACAATAAGCATCTTGAATTTCGATGGCTTCGTAAGAACCCTCCAGATTGGCCATGATCTTGTATTCGTAATCATAAATCTTGTCAACAACTTCAGTTTCCACAATCTTATCAGGGTTACTGAGGTCAGTTCTTATGTACGTCAACTTGAATGGTGGCTTACCTTCAAACTTGAATGTGATACCAACTTGTTCTCCCTCATAGATATCCTCTTCAATAGATTCACCTTGAACAATTTCAACAGATGGTAAATCATGGATTCTGGCTGTTAAGTCGTTTCTTAGATTAACAGTGTCACCCAAATTATCTTGAATAGTGTAATTCACGAGACAGTTCTTGGATGAGGAATCAGAAAGTGCAAGAATAGAGAGTTCACCTGCCTTAGATGCTCTTCTCTTGAAATAGTTGGAGTTCACATCAACCTTATGCTTATTATCATTGAATTCATAGTACATGTTGAATGGTGGCACACCGTTCAGCAGATAGGTGATATGATCACCCACACAGTAGTAATGAGAATCGGCAGTTGAGCCTTTTTGATGTTCAGATAACACAGACGATTCTTCAACCAAATGTCTGATTTTAGGAACATCATTGATGTGCACGGTAACCTCTTGTTTGTCGGAGTCATTAGAACATCCATTAGCATCCCTAATCTCAGAGACAGAAATCGTATGAGTGCCAATGCTTAAACCTTCATAGATGGAATACAAATTAACAGAATGAGTTTGGATCTTATTCAAGGTGATAGTTTCGGATTTATCCTCTTGATCATGGTACACCAACAACTTGATATCAATTGGTAACTTACCAGTGAGTTCAATGGCAATTGGTTCCAATTTATCCAAATCCGTCAAGGAGGAGACACAAGTTTGGAAACTTGAACCAGAATCCACTAACTTAGCAGTAGGCAAGGCTGACACTCTATGATTGATCTTGTAAAATTCAAATTTGTAACTACCCTTTCTAGCAAGCTCTTGTAAAATGGCAGAGGTGTAAACAGAATCATAAATACCCTTAATTGTGTATTCATAATCACCACTCTCTGAAGTTTTTAATTGAATAGCAAAGTTCATATTGGACACTAATTCAGATTTCTCTTCGATCAAACCAGATGGGTGTTTGATAGAATAATCAATCACAAATGGAGCTACACCACTTGCACGGAAGTCCAGGGATCCAGGAGAATGTTCACATAATGGATCCTTTTGGAACACTCTAGTGGATTGCTTGGCTTTCAATCCAGATTTGGCAACCAATTCCAAAGTTGGTTTTTCTATAAATGCAACCTTAACCTCTAAGTTTTTGGAGATCTTACCATCGCAGCCACCTTGCTTGAAGTTCAATAAGTTGTAATAACCTTCTTCAAAAATTGGGAATCCATTGGTAGGATTGAAATGGAATAGAGATTTAACTTCTTCTTTACTGCCATCTAATGATCTGTATTGATATTGCAAGTCGATAAGTTGGGTGGACTCAGCTCTCAAAGGAACAGAGAGTTTCTTTCCCTGCACAATAGTGTATTCATTGGCTTTGACGAAGCTTAATTGTGGGACATCCTTTCTGACATCAATATGAACCTCTTGAGCCTTGAAATCAACACCACAGTTGGAATCATCGGTGACATCCTTCAATGACAAAACATACTCACCACCTTTATTAAGAGAATTAGTCTTGATCTTAAATTCATGATCAAACACTTCATTGAATGAGTAAGTTTGCACTTCGTATGAAGGTGAAACCAAGTCATAAGAGAAGTTGAATGGTGGTTTACCTTCAAGGAACAAAGTGACTTCGGCATCACCACCATTACAAACATTGAGTTTTTGAACGTTATTATTCTTATTGAAGTATGCTCTAGGTCTTTGTTTGAAATATGTGACATAACGATGTTCCTGTTTGGAATATTTGACCTTGTTCTTGTAGAATTTATCTGATAAGGAGAGGAATTCAATGGCGTAACTTCCTTCGCTTGGTGGCTTATAAGGGAACTCAAGAATGGTTGATTCAGACCTTAGAGTCTTCACTTCCCTTGTGGATAGCACCTTTCTTGAATCGTTTGGATCTAAGGAGGACACCTTGTAAGCAACTTCAAATGGAGCAGTTCCGACAAATTCAAAATCAAATTTGAACCCGGTAGTACCTACACAGTTATCAACGATTGGATCAGCAGAGACCTTAATTTGAGGTAACTTGGCTTCCAAGATATTCACTGATGATGATCCAATCTTACAAGAACAATACTTACTCGAGGCGGTTTCAATAGAGTAAACACCGGGTTTTTCGACTGGTATCTTAGGTTGTGTCTTGAAGTCGAAAGTCTTGCTGAAAATGCTTTCATTATCTCCATCAACAGGGGAATACTTAAACACAACAGTATATGGAGCTTCACAATCTAAGCATGGAATCTGTGAGAGTTTCAAGTCGATGAATTTTTGTTTGTCAATTAGGATTGGGGTAGCTGGGGTAGGATCGGATATACTAATCATTGGTAGTGGGTGAGATTTGAATTTCACAAAGGTGTTCTTGTCTGATGGACTTGGACTGTATTCCACTGTGTTACCAAATCCGTCAATGACCTTGTTGATAGTATATATGTAGTCACCAGACTTCTCGATCCGCTTCTTACCAATTGGAACGTTGATCACTCTAGCCTTGGCCCAGGAAATGTTCTTCAAATGGGATACCTGGTATGTCGTTTTCTTACCTGTGGATCTCCCAGTGTATAAGTCCTTTGACAGGAGAGGTGATTTGAAATCCTCTTCTTCTGGAACAATGATTGATTGTGGTAAGTGGGATAGCACACCATTGATTTCTTCTTCGTAGAACAATGTGAAAGGTGGAACACCTAACACCGTTATAGATAAGTTATCTAGCTCATCATCTATGCATTTATCTTCTATAGTTTCCAACGGAATAAATTTAGCATCTGGGCAAGCAGGTATAACCAAGTTAGATCTAGCAGACCGGATGTTTTTCACCTTCGTATCCAATGCAGAGTAAATGGAGTATAAACCTGGTTCACTCACAGGTAATTCTAAGAATTTCACTTTATCATCATCAAAGGATGTATCTAATCTAGCATAGTCAGAGTAATCCCCCTTGATCATTTTGTTAATTTCCCGTCTAGTGTAATTCAAGATGGTATTTTCATTATTTAAATCACGGTGGGCGATTTGTAAATAGTCCAAATCATTCAATGATTCCACCCTTATTGGAATATTAATTTTGTTCTGCGTCACTGTATCGAAGCAGAAGGTTTGACCTTGTGGGTTCAATTTGATTAATGAATTCGGAGCAAATCTGATCACTTTTTTACCCTTGAAATGGGAAGAATGATCGAGTAATGCTTCGGAGTCAACATAATTCTCTGTCACTGATAACTCCTTCTCTGGGGCGAGGTGTCTCCATATAGTTGCCAATATGGTCAATATAGGGAATTGGATGTCTGCTGTCATCAGTATGGTTGACAGATAAAGTATAACTAAGGCTGACAATGTGTAGAGAGGTTTGAAAGTCAACTTTGGTAACTTCAGCAATGAATTTATCCATATTATGAGTCCATCAAAGAAAAGGTATTTCAGTATGAACGATGCTTCTGGAGATAACAGCCCTGGTGTAGAATTGGAATACAATAATTCCCGAAGGGTATCATTCTTGATGAGGTATAGATCATAGAGTTTCCACGCCTGCACCAGCACAAACACCGATATTATGAAGATTCTTTGTGAGGCAATGTCCAGCACAGTTTCAGGTATCAATGGAGTTGGGGCTGGTTTTTCTGTTTTCTTATCTGGTGTACTCATTGAGTGTGTATATATGTATATATCTTTATATGAAATAGAGGGGGGGAGACGTTTGATCTAAAAGAGAATAGAAAGGTGGTATAATACAATTGGAAGTCTTTCGAGAAATGAAAAGAAAAAGAGAAATACAAAAACACAAAGAGATGAAATTGAACAGTGTATCGATTAATTCAATCGTATGTCTTATATTAGTAACCCTTTGAACCCCTGTTTACTTTTTGGTGTCTTTTAATTCTTTCTTTTTCGTCTTTTTTTTTTTGTTGATGAAAAAAAAAGTTCGCTTAATAAAGGCTGTGGAAGCAATGAATGAGCTATTCGGAGTTGCATTGAAGAGATGAGCTGGCTGGGAGGCAGGGAGGTAATGGGGTATGGTATGGGTAGATGGATTAATTTTGGTTTGATGGTTTAAATTTCTGTGATCTATTTTCTATATTCAAGAGTGTTAATCAAAGAGATAAATAGAAAATTAGATAAAGTTTTGCTTTCCGTAAAGACATTTCTTAAATAAGACAATTTAATAATATTTTCAAACTTACCAAAATTCATATTTAATTTGATATATACATATTCTAGTGATAATAAATTAAAATATCTTATATAAGCTATTAATTCGGCTTATTTGTGCAGTCATCAGATAAAAGATCTAGACACTGTACTAGCATATTTGGAAGCCTGAAACTTCCATACAAGTGCAAGGATGTATAAACTTACTTAGATCTATTTTCTATTACCATTCAAGTACATCTAAACTTATCATTAAGTCCACCCACAACTACGTCAGTGAGGTATCTGTAGTTTACTGAGTATCGGCCATTTCTGCTGCATCACAATGTCATACATATATTATTATACCACAGGGGTATAATAGCAAAACAAACGTGGCCATTTGTTAATTTCATACAGAGATGATATCATTTGAACATATCTCTAATGTAAAACAGAGGTTAGGGCAACAACCCTACAAAATTAACACTTAGTAAACAGACGAGTTTTAATTTTGAGTAGCACACTTCTTACTTCCCTCTTCCTCTCCTACAAGGTTGTAAAATTCTTCTAAAGTACGTTGCAATTCCAAGAACCATTCAAACTGCTCTTTCAACTAGTAATTTAGTAAAACCTAAAAAAACTGCTACTAAGGACAAAGCGGGGTAAAAGAGGGGTATATATATAATATGTACAAACAATGTATATGACCAATAGATTTGTAATACTGGTTCACTTAGAACAATTGGAATTGAAACTTATTGTACGTAGCAGTGATGGAGTTTAGGAATTGTGCACATAATTTTTAAACGGAGTTTCTGAGAACTTTTTTTTTCTTCACCTAATTAACTGCATAACAGACACACCCCCTCTTAAATAATATTCGGTATTAACAAACTACCAGAGTATATCTAATACACATATAGTAACAAATAAATTACAGTTTTGCCAATCCCGTGTAGCACAGCAGTTTGAGCTCTCGGACAGCGTATTACTACACCTTCGCGTATCGGTTTTTAGGAAAATCCAACTGTTTAAGAGAATTGCATTGTTTCTCTAGAATTCCCTCCCCCCTATAAACTCTTTCTTGGTCCTCCCCCCATAGACGAGCATGTGGCTGTAACACGATTCCCCCGTTGGTTTCTAATGGGCCTAACCGAACACTATGACGTTGCAAAGAGTAGGCTTTGTGGGGTAGCCTTAAGATCCTTCCCATTGTCTTTCAATTCTTACAGTTTATTGAAACTTACACACCCCCTCTTTTTGTGACTCCGGGGGTTAGAAAGAGTGGCTTTTTCGTTTCCTTCAAGCCAATTGTCTAAACTAAATTACGAGTGGCTAACAAATCATTGGCTTATACAACGTGTAATTATGACGGGCTCCTACATTTATTTAGTTAATCCTTATTCTTCCGGGGTATTAACTACTATACAAGTTACAATATCAACTTTGAAAAGAGGAGTAAAAGAGGAGTAACCTCAGTTCTCTACGTAAGAATTAGGGTGTACATTATACAATTGGTAATATCTTAAGGCCTTGTTGGTCTTGGTAGCAGTGTGACAAGAAAAATTTTTTGGAGCCCCTAAACACCCTTAGATGATTCACCAATTCACCCCCTCTATGATTCATTTCAAGGATAGAAATTTATGTATTTATATATATATCTAAGTGTACATACTCTTCACATTGACATGTCTTCATGTATATGTATAAAAACAAAAACTAACAGCATATAAAATTATGTCTCCTACAGATAAAAGACAATAAGCACCTAATTTCATTGAGCGTGGTCCGTATTTGTAAAGAAATCCCTTAGGCCTTTTGCATCAGAAACTCCGCAGCCGCTCATCGGAATCAGATAAGACACCTACAAATGTTTTACGTAAGTCCCCAAAACTAACTATACAATTAACATTGATCGAGGCCCGGGTTTTTACTTGCTTCATAGTATTTGCTGCCCCTGTAACTTCTATAAATAAAGGTTGGTTTCCCTGCTTTCAATGAAACTGATAACTTGAGGAAGGTTCTTGAATCCCTTTTCTTTTTCTTCTCTCTATCAAATAGTTTTACTACAATACAAAGTTAACATACAAACCATTCTGCAATGTCCTCCTCTGAATTATTCGCTAAGTTAAAGACCCCAAACGGTTTCGAATACGAGCAACCATTAGGTTTATTCATCAACAATGATTGGATTAAGTCAGATTCCACTATTGAAACTATCAACCCAGCTACTGAGAAGCCAATCTGTAAAGTTTTCTCTGCCTCTGAAAAGGATATTGACACTGCAGTCGCTGCTGCCAGAGCTGCCTTTGAACACCCATCATGGGCTGACATCACTGGTTCTCAAAGAGGTGACTACTTATACAAGATCTACGAATTGATTAAGAGAGATTCCGAGTTAATGGCCTCTATTGAATCCATGGATAATGGTAAGCCATACGAGAATGAATGTTTGGCTGGTGATTTAGAAGAAGGTGCTCAAGTTTTCAAGTATTACGCCGGTTGGGCTGACAAGATTCAAGGTTCATTCGTCGGTACTGAAATCTTAGGTAAGAACAAGATTGCCTTCACTGACCCAGCTCCAATTGGTGTCATTGGTCAAATTGTGCCATGGAACTTCCCATTCAGAATGTTGACATGGAAATTGGCCCCAGCCTTGGCTACTGGTAACACCATCGTCTTGAAATCATCTGAAATCACCCCATTGAGTGCATTATACTTCACCAAGTTATTGAAGGAAGCTGGTCTTCCTGATGGTGTTGTCAACATTGTCTCCGGTTACGGGAGAGACGCTGGTGCTCACTTAGCCAGTCATCCAAATGTTGACAAGGTCGCATTCACTGGTTCCACTTTCACTGGTGGTAAGATCTTGGAAGCCTCCGCTAAGTCTAACTTAAAGAACGTCACCTTAGAATGTGGTGGTAAGTCACCATTCATTGTCTTCGATGACTGTGACTTAGAAGCCGCTGTGCAATGGGGGTTCTCTGGTATCTTCTACAACAAGGGTGAAGTCTGTGTGTCCACCTCTAGATTCTTCATTCAAGACACTATCTATGACAAGTTCGCTGAGAAGTTTGTCGAATACACTAACAACAAGACCAAGGTCGGTTGCCCATTCGAAAAGGGTTGTACCATGGGTCCAGTGGTTTCAAGCTTACAATACGAAAAGATCAAGAGTTACGTTGATATTGGTAAGAAGGAGGGTGCCAAGTTGTTGACTGGTGAATTCATTGACGGTCCAGGTTACTTCGCTAAGCCATTCGTGTTTGCTGACACCACCGATGATATGGCTATCATGAAAGAAGAAATCTTTGGTCCTCTTGTTGCTATCACCAAATTCAAGACTATCGATGAAGTCATCAAGAGAGCTAACAGTTCCGAATACGGGTTAGCTGCTTCCATCTTCACCAATAACATCACCAAGGCTATGCAAGTTGCCAGAAAGATTGAAGCCGGTATGGTTTGGATCAATGAAAACGGTGAAATCGATTTACATGTGCCATTCGGTGGTGTCAAGAAGTCTGGTATTGGTAGAGAATTAGGTGCTTATGCCTTGAACATGTACACTGAGCACAAGTCCGTCCACATAAACTTGGACTTGAAGTACTAAGTGTTCCTCTCCTCCCCCCTCATTTCTTTTGTTATTATATAATTCTCTCATGTGTGTAATTTGCCTTTTCTGTGTTACTGTTTTACTATCCAAATACTATTCTCTATTTAAAAACTAAACTCCGTATGGCCTGTATACTATTATAAAATTCTGTTCGATCTTCTCGATTTTTCTATTTTTTTCACCGGCGATGAACAAAAAGACAAGACGAATCCAGGTGTGGTTCTTTTAAACTTGTATAACACCATCTACACTCATAAATAAATATATAAATATAAATCATTCTAAATACAATATGGTTGCTATTAATCCAAATAACTGGCACTGGGTGGACAAAAACTGTTATGATTGGGCTAAGGAACATTTCACTGAAACTTTAGTCGGATTATCAGCTACAAACGCTGACAAGGATACTGAGGTTTCCATCAAGTCATTAAAATCCTTGGATGGTGACGTCGAAGTGTGTCAAAGAAAGGGGAAGGTGATTTCTCTTTTCGATTTGAAGTTGGCTTTAAATTTCACTGGAAACAAAGAGGGATGCCATGGTGTAATCACCGTTCCAGAGATAGCTTACGATACCGAGTACGATGATTTCCAATTCGATATCCAATTCGATGGTGCCCACGATGAGGAATCTAGATTAGTTATCCGTAAGCAACTTGTGCCTAAACTCAGACAAAAATTGAGTGAATTTGGTGATGATTTGATCACAGTGCATGGATCCGACATTCAAGTCGATGAAGCACATGTGCAATCCAAATTGACTAAGGAAAACCAACAAAAGAATGTGGTTAAAGCTGTGGTCAAAGAGAAGACCACCTTTAATAAGGGTGATTCCAAGATAACCCCATCTAAGATTACCACTTCGTCATCTGGTAGCGTACCAAAATATAATACTACAAAATTACACTTATCACCTGTGTTCCATACCACTGCTGAACAATTGTATCTGACTTTATTAGAACCAGAGAGAGTTGCTGCATGGACAAGATCTCCACCACATATCAAGAATGAAGAGGGCTCTGAATTTCAATTATTCGGTGGCAACATTCAGGGGAAATTATTGAAATTGACTCCGACTACTAAAATCGAGATGCTTTGGAGATTGAGAGATTGGAAGGAGGGTCATTTTGCTCATTTGACTATTGAATTAAAGCAAGGCTCTAGTGAAACCACAATGGATGTCAATTTTGATGGGGTTCCCGTTGGTGATGAAGAATTAGTTGAAAACAATTTCAATTCATATTATGTTAGATCCATCATGTTGACATTCGGGTTCGGTGCTATTTTATAAGTGTGTTTTAAAAGTTATTTATTTCATAAGCATAATATATTTGTTTTTTTCATAAATAAAATGTATATATATGTTCGAAGAAAGAGAATTGTATTAGTAAAAAATAATAAAAAAAGGTAAAATAGGAAAACTTCACAAACGAGATTTAAGCGTCAAATCTCTTTGAAGCAGCAGACCAGTTGATAACGTTCCAGATGGCCTTGAAGTAATCAACCTTGACGTTCTTGTATTGCAAGTAGTAAGCATGTTCCCAAGCGTCAATGGCAACCAATGGCTTCAATGAACCAGTAACGGTATCTTGGTTGTATCTTTGGACAACCTCAATGGCACCATTTTCGGTGTTCTTGACAATGAAAGCCCATCCTGAACCTTGAATACCAGCTAACTTGGAGTTAGTCAAGGCGATCAAGTTGTCAAAGGAACCGTATTGTTCAGTAACCTTCTTAGCAAAGTCACCTTCGGATGGGATTTCACCACCACCTTGCTTGGCTGGGGCCAAGTTTTCCCAGAACAAGTTGTGGTTTAAGTAACCACCACCGTGGAACTTAATGTGTTGTTGCAATTCGACGGTCTTCTTGACGTCACCGGCAGCTTTAGCTTCAGCATGTTGTTCAACGGCAGTGTTGTACCCATTGACGTAAGTTTGGTGGTGCTTGGTGTAGTGCAATTCATTGATTTGACCAGAGATGAATGGTTCTAAATCACCAAAATCCCACTTCAAGTCAGGAAGGGAAACCTTAGTTCTGACGGCACCCATTGAGCTCATGGCAACCTTAGAGTTTCTGGAGAAAGTAGATCTGGCAGTGGTTAATAAAGACATTATATTGGTCAATTGAATACTTCTGAGAGATATACAGGGAGTCAATTGAGTAGAGCAAACGGGAGAAAAGGAAAGAAAGAAAGAAAGAAGAAGAAAAGTTGTAAATAAAATACAAAAAAAATTGTGGGATACCAGGTGTGGATTAATTGGTAATCAAAATTTGATTGGTCCATTATAACGAGAGAACTAGATTTTCTCGCTTAAATTAGGGGGGAACAGATGAGTGGCCCTGTGGGGGAGATAGAGGGTCGGTTGTTACCGGAAGTAGGTAATGAAGTGTGAAAGTTGGTGGTAGTAGCCTACTGGGTAGTATTGAGGGTTGGGCTGAGTGGTCATGGGGTCACGGCCTTAGATGCTGCTCCGTAGTCGGAGAGCGTATGGTGAAGTTTACAGAAGATACATTGGTGATAGTGGTTCACACATGCTATCTTCCTATACATCCACTAGATCTCTTCTTTAATTAATTTCTCCACTTATTGTATACATTGCTCTTACTACAGAACCCCCACACACTACACACACTGCCCCTTCCCCTCCCCCCTCCCCCATCTCAATCTCTAATATATGTGTATTCTTAACACCGCCTTATGGACACGCTAACCTCAATTGACAGATCCGCTAGTCATAAAATTTCTGAACACGACACCAACATCAAACAATGATCATCTCCTTGTATGAATTCATTTATAACATCACAAAAACTAACTTACTTCTCTTCATTCGGTTTCGAATTTTAGTCAATTATCATCATGGTATGTTAATATTGTTCAATCTCGGTTTCCCTTGATTTATTCTCTTGCACTTTACTAACAATATCTTAATTCTTCGTGTGTTGAAAAATTCCCATCCCATGGGGGTGTTCCACGAAGATATAATAAATTATCTTCCATATAGCCTTCAGATAAACTAGTTGGATTGTCAATGTTATTATTAGCCACTGCTATCTTCGCATACTACACAATTTGGACCTTTGCCTTGCCATTATTGAAAGATGACAATCCATTGCAATATTTCTTTTTACCAAGAGATTACGCTATTAAAATTCCAGTGTTTTTATTAATCATAGGTGTCGCCTTGGTTGGTACTTTCATCGGTAACGTTTTATTAAAGGCTAGCCAAAAGAAAAAAGGTAAGAAGACAAACTAAAAAAACACTTTTTTCATTTCTCTCTTAAAACATTACAATGGCTAACACAAAAAAACCCTCCCCCTATTTAGATGATCCTAATAAAAGAAGAAATAGTAATGAACAACAGGGATTACTCAGGTCCACAACTTCATCTTCAAATGCTACTTGAAACCCGTCACCGCTTTCTCTCTCTTTCTCTTTATTTCTCTTATCTATATGTACAATTTCTAATATTTCATTTTCATGTTCGGTAAATAATAGAAAGGTATTAAACCCTTTAAATTAGATTAAAAAAAGTAAAAAAAAAAGGCCAATAAAACTCATATCAATGAATCTTATCTTGTAAAAAACCAACCAAAAAAAAGGGGGGATGGAAAAGATGGTGAAAGGTGATAAAAAGGATATTATAAACAAAGAAAACAAAAAAGGGGGTAAAACAAAACGAAAATAAAAAGTAAAAAGCTCCAACTCCGTTAAAGTCATTCCAAAGAAAACAACAACCATAAAAAATGTTCTAGTTTACATAATAAACAAAAAGAAATAGCAACAAAATAAAGAAGAATAAGAACAAAAAAATAGGAATAAAGGCAAGAACAAAAAATAAAGAAAGGATGAAAAACAATTGGAAAACAAAAAAAATGATCAATGGAGTAAAATGGGGGGTATTTGTATATAAACATGAGATATATCTATATATGATGAATGATTTCATCAAGCTCATCCAAAAACAACTTGTCAATAAAATTAGGGAAAAAATGGAAAGAATAAACTAAAATAGTAAAAAATGGATGAATAATTCAAGAAGCTTATGACTTTTAATTTGTATGTTTTTAAGCTTCGATGTTTCTTTGCAGAGAGGTGGGGGCGTTGAAAGAAGTAGAATACATTAAATCGTAAATATTTGTTCAACAATATTTAAAATTCAGGCACCACTGCTTGTTGTTGTTGTTGTTGGAATTGAGCTGGTGCATGTTGTTGTTGTTGTTGTTGTGATTGATCATATGGTTGGTCTTGTTGTTTGTTGTTGTATCTAACAGGAGCTCTTTCATTACCTGCAGGAACGTGATCCAATTTGAATGGTCTCGGAACGTTATTTGGTTCACCGACAACGTAAAGAGACTTGTCGATTTCAGCTGGGATTGGTTTGATCTCTGTTCCCAATTCTTGTTCAATCTTGTATAAGTTGAATCTATCATTCCAGTTGATTAAGTTAATAGCTATACCGTAGTGACCGAATCTACCGGATCTACCAATTCTGTGTAAATAAGTTTCAGCTGTCTTTGGGAAATCAAAGTTAATCACTACGTTAACAGCTTGGATATCGATACCTCTAGTCAACAAATCAGAACACACCAAGTTTCTAACTTTACCTTGTCTGAATTCATGGAAAACCTTATTTCTGGAAGCTTGTGGCATCTTAGCGTGAGAGTAGTAACAGGAATAATCCAATTCGGTAATCTTTTTCGAAAGCAATTCCACTCTGTTAGTGGAGTTACAGAAAATGATAGATTGATTGATTTGTAATTTAGAGAATAAAGTATTCAAACAATGGAGTTTTTGCTTTTCTTCAACAAAAGCGTAATATTGGGTGATACCCTTCAATGTCAATTCATCCATCAAATTGATTTCATAAGGTCTATATAAGTATTCATCCATGAATGCCTTGACAGCCAATGGGAAGGTAGCAGAGAATAACAAAGTTTGATAACCGTTAGCTTGACCCGGTCCATAATGAGAGAAGAATTTCAAGATTTGTTCAATAATTCTCTTGAATTCTCTAGAAAGCATTTTATCAGCTTCATCCATGACAAACATTTTACAGTCATCAAGGTTGGCCAATTGTCTAGAAGCTAAATCTAAAACTCTACCTGGAGTACCAACCAAAACGTGAACCGGGTCATGTAATCTCAAAATGTCATCTCTTAAGGAGGTACCACCAGTGGTAACCATGACTTGTATACCCAAATGGACACCCAAAGTTTTCACAACTTGGGAAGTTTGAAGAGCCAATTCTCTGGTTGGCACCAAGATCAAAGCTTGAATTTTGTTTAATTTAGGTTTTATTTTTTCCAATGTTGGAATCACAAAGGCGGCAGTCTTACCGGTACCGTTCTTAGCTCTAGCCAAGATATCTCTCCCCATTAGTGCCACAGGGATAGATTCTTCTTGAATTGGGGAGGGCTTTTCAAACCCGGCTTCAAAGATACCCATTAGGAGTTCCCTTTTCAGGTGGAAACTCTCAAATGTGTTACCTTTCGTTCCTAAAACGTCATCAGTTTGTGGACGGCCATCTTTGTTTGGAAGGTTTAATTCGCTTTTCCAATCTTCAGACATGATAGATATTTTTCTAAAAAAAAAGTTGATGTTGTAGTTATTATTCTATTGAATTGTAGAGGATGGTTGGGTGTATATTATTATTAAAGTGATTTGAAGGGAAGGGAGGAAATTTGCAAAGTTTCAATCAATTTTAAGCCAAAATAAAACTGGGGGAAATGATATTAATTGAAATTTGGAAGGTTAAGTAAGTAAATGATAATAAAAAAAACTTAACAATGGACTGACAATCAAAGTACTAAAAAATGAGTGTAATTGAAAGTTAGATGTTGTGTGTCAGATTAATAAATTGAAGATTTAGAAAAAGAGTAAATGGGTAGGTAATCAATAAATACAGAGAAGAAGGGAAACCCATTTCAAAAACGTTTTTTGAAACCTCTTTTCAGCTCAGTTGTAACACACACACTGTGTCTCCTCTTCCGTCGTTCAAAAAAAAAAATTTTACTGAGTAATACACGACGACTTCAGGACACCAGTTAAAGAGATGGAGGGCGGGTTCTAGACTTTTACTGTATTAAGAGGTAGCATAGATTGTGTAGTTGTATTGTATTGTATTGTATTGTATTGTATTGTATTGTATTGTATTGTATTGTAAAACTATAACTTTGAAGTTGGTGTACCTAGTGTCTTCAAGATGACATTCTCTGTATTGACCATTCTATTCTGAGTGATCTTGAATGCATCCGGAATGGCCAATAGTTTTGTATCACCCTTGACCTGTTTAGCTAATTCCCTGGCACACAGTAACACACGAGGCATCCCATGACCGTGGAACCCAGCAATGATAAACTTATCCTTATCACCTGGTAGTTCTCCCACATATGGTACAGTATCATCAGAATACCCTAGAATTCCACTCCACACCGATTCAACGGTCTCACCTGCACTGGAATCTCTCCAAGTGTAAAACAGTTTCTTCATGTAACCATCAAAGTACTCACCAGTACCACTGATCAAATCACTATCATCGACAACCCCATAGAATCTCTCCTTGAATGGGAAAATGTGCTTTTTAGCACCTCCTACAACGATAGACCCATCCGGTCTATTAATCAAATAATCACTATCTGCACCTTTGTATCTGATACCATAAGTGTTAGTCAAATGTGGAGTTCTCTTACTAGGATCTGCAGCGACAATATGGGAACATGCACCTTTGATTGGCACAATCTTGTTCTCAAAACGAGGTTCCACAGACGCAGTATATGCATTCGTAGCGATCACCAATTTCTTGGTCTTGATTATACCTCTTGCAGTTTCCACTAAATAACCGCCCCCCTCTAGCTTGGTTGTCTTCAACACAGGTGTATTAGTTTGTAAGTTCAAACCTTGAGCCAGAGTTTTCTTCAACAATGCGATGATCAACTTGTAAGGCCACAATTGTCCCGCAGTGTAAGTGACACACACTGGTGATCCTTCGACTTTAGAAACAACTCTGGCATGTTCACCCTTCAGCAATTGTACATCATACTTACTCTTAAGATAAGGATTCTTAACCATATCATAATAATTATCCAATGCATCAGTAACAGATTCTTCAGACAAAAACACATCGCAAGCTCTGGTCAACACAAAATCACAATCAATATCTTCAGCCTCAATTAACTCCTTCATAGCAGCCAAATGGGCAAACTCAAAATCAGCAATATCTGCTGCCCCTTGTAATCCATATTTCCGGCTGAAGTTCTTATGGGAAGAGAACAAGCTCGGTTTCAAATGTCCACCATTACGACCAGTGGCACCAGTGCATGCATTTCTTGCCTCTAACATGACAACTTTCTGGTCAGAAAGAGGTGATCCCTCATTGAATAAGTAATAAGCCATGGTGGCCCCAGAATACCCAGACCCAATGATCAAGATATCTGAATCTGTCGGTAGTTCCGGAGTCGTTCTAAGTGAACTCACTTCAGGATCCTCTTGTGATAACCAAAACGATTTCATCCCATTGGGGACTGGCAAGTATTTAGACATTACTGACAATTGATACTTTGATGATACCAGGAGAAGAAGAAACGTATCACTTCAATTCATATTAATTTAAGCCATTCTTAAAATTATGATTCAAATATCGGATAATCTCCGACACTGTCTCAATTTGGTAAATCTCGCGCTCTTTAATATAAACTGTAGCAAAACTAGTTTGATAGGTTAAGATAAAAAACTGTTTATAATATTAAATGCAAAGCTATATAAAATAGTTCTATTAAGGGAAATTATGCAGTATCATCGACCCCATAAGAGCCGAAAAACACAAAGAAGAAAAAGTAGAATACAAATATCTATAGAATTAATTAACAATGAGAGGTAGCAAAAAGATTTTAAGCTTGGTCAAGGGCAGCCATTTCAGCTTCCTTTTCAGCAGCTAACTTTCTGGCAATTCTCTTTTCAGAGAAGGCTAAACCTGGAGTAAAATGAGCGTAAACTTCATCAACTTCTTCCAATGACAAACCTTTGGTTTCTGGAACAAATCCGAACACGAAGAAGATGGAGAACAAAACACAACCGAAGAAAACGAAACCGTAGTAGAAGTGGATGGCACCAGTGATGAATGGAGTGAAGAATGAAATCAAGAAACCCCACATCCAGTTAGCAGCAGTAGCGACGGCCATACCCTTAGATCTGATTCTCAATGGGTAAGTTTCAGACACGACAACGAAAACACCTGGAGCCCAAGTGATAGCGAAGAAGAAGATGAACAAACAAGTGAAAACAATCATGGCATTACCGGATGACTTATCAGTTGGAGCATTGTAACCGTTTGGATATAATGGTTTGGCACCAACGGCAGCAAAAATAACTAAACAGACAGCCATACAACAAGAACCGTACATTAAAGTGGTTCTTCTACCGATCTTATCGATAGTGTATAAAGCGACGAAAGTGGATGCGAAATTGACAACACCTAAAATGATAGAAGTTTCATAAGAATCATCTAAACCGACAGACTTGAATATAGTAGTACCGTAGTAGAAGAAATAGTTGTTACCTGTTAATTGTTGTAAGGATTGTAACATGATACCGACACACAATCTGTAGAAGATCTTTGGCTTACCAGTGAACAATTCACCCCAAGAGGCATTACCAGCTAATCTTTCCTTTTCAATGGCATCAGAGATGATTTCGATTTCTTCATTAACCATAGTACTGTTTTCTGGGACCTTGTTAACCTTGGCTAAGGATCTTCTGGCACCCTCGATATCACCTTGTTCAATCAAATATCTTGGAGATTCTGGCATTAATGTCATACCGGACATCATCAATAAAGCCCAAGCAAAACATAAACCTAATGGAACTCTCCATTGAACGGAGTTAGTGTAAGTCTTAGTACCATAAGTTGTGCAGTAACCTAAGAAGATACCGGCAGTGATCATCAATTGGTAACAAGAGACTAAAATACCTCTGATGGCCTTTGGAGAAGTTTCAGCAATGAACATAGGACAGATAACAGCGATAGCACCAACGGCTAACCCAGAGACGATTCTTCCAATGAAGTATTGAACCCAAGAAGAGACAGAGGCGATTTGAATGACAATACCGACGATGTACACAACCATGACGTACATTAAACTCTTCTTTCTACCGCAGATATCTGAAAGTCTACCTAGAGTTAAACCACCGATGGCACAACCAATGTTAAAGATGGACACAATCAAACCTGTTCTGACCTTAGATAAATAAGGAGTACCATCTGATTTCTTTTGACCGAATCTTCTTTGGAAATCGGACATGTTAACGAACCCGGAAATCGTACCGGTATCCCAACCAAACACGAACCCACCGAAGGCGATCAAAAGACACATTAAACCGACAAATAAGTACTTGGACTTGGATTCGACAGGTTCTTCATAAGCGTTCTCTGGAGCAGGAGAACTGGAGCTGCTTAAGTCATCCCCATGAGAGGATGCCTTTGTGGAAACATCAGAACTTGACATTTTTAAATAGTAGTAGTAATAGTAGTAGTAGTTGTTATTATTATTATTGAATAATGATGGAGAAATAAGAGAAATAAAAATGGAAACGAAAAACATGGAGAATAAAGTGGGAAATAGATGTCTTTTATATCATTTTTAATGTTACAAGGCTACCAAGATTTGAGGCATGCAAGATACAACATTATCCGGGGTAATTAATAGAAAGTGAGTGGGCGCGCGGGATGCCCAGATTTAGTCCAGGGCAGTGCCCCCCTACCCTACCCTCACTGACCCCCGGTAGAACTATTATTACCAGCGCTCGGCTCTAATCCTCGGAATAATCTTAAATCTTTTCCTCTCGGGGGAACTCCCTCACTCAATGTTACAATTATTACACAGCCTGAAAAATTAGAGTAGAAAATTAAACCGTATTTCTCTATCATGGAGACTGCAGTAGTTCAATAGATATTATCTTGTTCGGACTCCATACCCCACAAATAATAACAGATAAAATAAATGATAGGTAGGCCATTAACAAGGTTGGCCATATGTACACCGGTAAGATGGTTCCACCATTGTGTACACCCACTACAGTTGAAAACACCACCTACCATTAAACTTCGAGATTATCAGCAACATTGTATAGATGAATGCATTGAATCAATTAAATTGGCTAAACACAAACGGCTAGCCGTATCTGTGGGTACTGGTGGCGGTAAAACTATGATCTTCTCTACAATGATCCCTAAAATTCCAATTAATCCCAAAACAGGGGGATCTAAAGTATTAGTGCTCGTGCATAGGAAAGAACTCGCTGACCAGGCCATCGGAGCTATTCAAAGAGTCAATCCAGATTTAACTGTTAGATTAGACATGGCTAAGAGTAAACTTGATGAGGAGCAATTCTCTCTAGCTGATGTGATTGTCGCTTCTGTGCCTACATTGGCTAGATCTACTGATAGATTAGCAGTTTACAAACCAGATGCATTCAAGGCTATCATCATTGATGAATGCCATCACGCCGTGTCACAATCTTACATCAATGTATTAAAATATTTCAATGCACACACTACAGATACAGATATTCCAGTGATTGGATTCAGTGCCACATTGAAAAGAAATGATAGAATCCCATTAAGGAAGGCATTCGATAATGTTGTCTTTGAGAAAAATTTAAAAGAATTGATTCATGAAGGCTACCTCTCCGATTTCACTTGGCTTAAAGTGGCAGCCAGAATGGAATTGAAAGATGTGCAGGTCACATCACAGGGAGATTTTCAAGTACAATCATTAGCTAAACATGTGAACACCGATGAAATCAATGAATTAGTGTTGAAGACTTATTTGCAATTTCAAAAGCAAAGAAATTTCAAATCTACTTTGTTTTTCTGTGTCAATGTACAACATATGCAAGATTTATCACATTTATTCAGAATTAATGGTCTCAATGCACAATATGTCACTGGTTCCACTACTAAATTGGAACGTCAAAAAATCGTTTCCGATTTCTTAAATGGTAATCTCCCAATATTATTCAATTGTGGTGTGTTCACTGAGGGAACAGATTTCCCACAAGTAGATTCATTATTCATGGTGAGACCGACAAAATCAGAACCATTACTCACACAAATGATTGGCCGTGGACTACGACTCCATCATGAAAAATCCAAATGTATCATTGTGGATTTTGTTGATGCTGCAGACACTGGAGTTTCATTGAATGCCACTTTATCAGGGAAATCTGATCGTGCTGATGAATTTGCTGGTATATTTGAAAATGAAGGTCAAGGAGGTAAGTTACGTGGTATTAGTGATAATCCAACAGATTTAGAATTTCAATATTTAGAATTCGATAAATTTGAAGGATTCCAAGATTTACTTAATCGAAATCAAAAGAATCCTAAACAATTACAGACGTTTGAGATTAAACGACAATTATCATATTCTCCTTATGAATGGTTACAAGTGAGAAATGATATGTGGGCATTACAGAATGGTCAATCAAAATATTATAAATTGAAAATAGAAAAAACTGGTCAATTAACAATATCCGATGTGACTCCATTAAGATATGTTGATAGTCCAATTCAGTATCCTAAGGCCACAATAATTTGTGAAACTAATGAACCAGATTTAAAACGATTATTAGATCAATTTGAATCATATTTGAATTCACATGATGAATCCAAGGGTAGATTAATTAGACAATGCATGATCGCTAAGAATGCTTCATCTGGAATCACTGATCGTCAATTTCAATTTTTGAATAAAGTATTTAAACAAACGATTAGTAAAAGTAAGAAAATTAAACAAGATGAAATGAAACATGAATTAGAAGATCATTTAAGGTCGTTGAATAAATATCAAGCTGGGAATATAATATTCACGTATACTGTGTCTAAGGGTAAGGCCATTCAGACATATATTTTGAATAATTTATTAAGTAAGAAAGAAAAACGGAGAAGTTTATTAGATTAAAATGAGAGTGTGCTTTGTATATAGCTGTTTTATAGATAAAAATATATATTCAAAAATAAGAAAAGATGTCTTGACAATAAAAAAGGGCAAGAACAAAAACAAAACAAAATAAAAAATAAAGATCTATACAGAGAAGAGAAAAATAAGTATAAGTAAGTATATGATGAGAAGAAAGAAAGAAAGAAGGAAGACAAAAATTCCATAAAAATGGTGGTAGTAAAAACAATGATTGAATATCGAAAATAGAGAAAAGAAGAATAAAAAAGAGATGGGCAAGAGGGGGCAGAAATAGGGGAGTTTAGAAGAACTAGAATGGATATGATCTAAGGAAGATTTAAACAAGGGATATCAAAAGAACCAGCTTTAGATAACCAAACTCTTGTTTAATATTTTTTTTTTGAATGATTTTTATTATTTTTTTTGTTGTTCATATCACTTGATTTATAGAATGTTTAAAAAAAATAGTGGGAAGTTGCAATTGCAATTTGATCTACAAATTGACATCCAACACTAGTCCCACGTCATCAACTTGCTTGGAAGACAAATCTTCTAAAAATGGTAACAAATCAGGTAATTCACAGTCATGAGTATCACTGAACCAGCTAGAGATTGGAACAGAGTGTTGAGGATGGAAGATATACGATGCAGGAGAGTTATCAATGATAATGAGGTCTTCCAATGGTCTCCCCATTTGAGAAAGATTTTTGATGTAATTACCCTGATAATTGTAACAACTCTCTCTAAATAATCTATGATGCACAGATTTATGAGAGTCCAAGATATCCAATAGGGGGTCACCATAACGAGACACTGAAGCTGTGAACACGACAACTTCATATAATTCACCACAACGTTTCAAAAATTCGTCAACTCCTGGTCTTTTAATCACGTAAACGTTATGTAATTGATTTTCAATCTCCACAGGGATGACAAAATCTGAATGGCGCACATATTTGAATGATGAATGAACTAATGTTTCATCCAAATCTAGAACAAGACATTTCCTTCCCTTTAAATTAGAAGGTTGTGGATTAAGTAGGAATCCCGATTCTGCGACACATTGGTTTGACTGAATTTTAGTCAAATCCAATTCATCATATTGATCTTCATCCATTTCATCATATATTTCTTCTTCTTGTTCTGTGAATTGGTCATTATTAGTATTAGTTTGATTTGTAGGAGCATTTGTGTCAGCCATTTCTGTGTCCAATGTTTCATCTGCTTGTTCCACTGCGGTAGACATGTCATCAGTGTTTTGAACTCTCAATTCATTGACTGTTTCTTCATCCTTGGAGGAATCTGTGGAATCCTTTGTTCTTGTATATTCGTGCACTTGAGATTTTGTAACTTGATCTTGTACCGTATCAACTGGGGTGTCCTGATTTGTAGTGGACATGATTCCTGGTTTCAATGAGTTGTGGCTAGCTTGTTTAGTAGGCTTTGGATGAGTAGGAGTAGTATGCGTGGCTGTAGTGGTAGTTGATGTGGTAGTGGCACCGGCAGCGGAAGCGGGCGTAATTGAATTGTGTTGTTTAGCCTTTGTGGGGGAAACCGGTTTCGGGATTTGATTAATTTCTGAAGAATTTGACACTGAATTCCTATTACTTAGAGCTCTTTGGATGTTAGATTGTGTTTTAGTCAATTTAGGGTGATGTGTAGTTAAAGTATTTTCACGTCTTTCGTTATCTTGAACGTCAAAACAGCAGAGTAAACTAGATAGAAAGGTCATAGCTTAACGGGGAGAGAGACGATGGAAAGTAAAATTGATGGAAAATCTTTGCCTGAATCTTAGTTTATATAATTATTTGAGAGGTTGAGATTGATTCAAGGAGGTGGAGATGAAGGGATAGAGGAACAGAGAGGGGCAAAAATAGGCCAAGTCGTTTTTGAATTATGAGTTTCTCTTTTTTTGAGTATTAAAGAAAATGAATGCTAGGCAATTGGTGACCTGTAAGTGAAAACGTTAACAAGTGGATTCAATTGAAATTGACAAGTTTAAAAGTTTTTATTGGTGATTGAATTTAATTGATCCTTTGTCGTATAAGGAGGGACACAGGGGAAACAAAGAATTTAGAAAAACAAACGCACACACAATGTTAGAAATTTGAAATTTGGAATTTTGAAACAAGAGATTAATAATGATATAAAATGAATTTTCCTATGAATAAATGGATATTTAGAAAAATACAATTGATATTGAATATAATTGAAGTATTTAAGTAAAAATTGGTGAAAGTATAATTTCCTTTAATAGATAATCAAAAAAAAAAAGTTGTTCAAAAAAAAAAGGTTTTGTTGCAACACACACTGTACCAAACAAAATATATACAGAGAGAGGACAATAGAAATGAGTCAACTACTGTACATTTGGTAATTCTAGTTAATTAATTAATTAATATATTATACTATTATTAATAATTAATTATACATTTTTTACATATAAATTTCTATAGATTACTGTAATATATTTATAATCAATCACTGATATATACAGCCATAACACCTTTCAAGATTAAGTTATTAAATAAAAACTTGATCACGTGTAGAATGTTATGAGCACTTACCAATATCAAAGGTGGTGTAAAGATTAATATTTATACTGTGGCTATTGGTGCGCCGAGATTTAATATCAAATCTTTGTAATCACGAATTTTATAATTATCGTTGAAACTGATTTATAATCAAAGTTTTTGTTATTAAGTATATAAATACGGTAAGTGTTCCTAATTCTAATGATCAGTTTTATAATATTAATATTATTAGTTGTCATAATAAATAAATTACTAACTTCAAATACAATCGCCCCCCCTATTCAGAACACTAATAATTCAAATAATTCAAATTCTAATACAATGGTTACCGTTATTAAATCAAAGGATGAATTCACTAAGGCCATCGGTGCCTCTAACTTAGTCGTTGTCGACTTTTTCGCCGTCTGGTGTGGTCCTTGTAAGATGATTGCCCCATTATTAGAAAAATTCTCTAATGAATACTCTACAGTTGACTTCTACAAAGTTGACGTTGATGAATTACCAGAAGTCGCCTCCGCTAATGAAGTCTCCTCTATGCCAACTTTATTATTCTTCAAGGCTGGTGAATTAGTCGGTAAGGTCATCGGTGCTAACCCAGCTGCTATTAAGCAAGCTCTTACTAAATTGGCTTAAATTCGTATACATTATATACTTTTAAACTTATAATATATGCATTTGATTCTGTTTTTTTTTTTTAATCATATATATAAAATACATACAGTAAGTAATACTAATTACCAAACACATCAGCGAATAACGTATTTAAATCAAACTCTTGAGCCCATTCCTTGACAACAGTAGTTTGTTCAACAATGTCAGGTTCAACAGAATTACCAGCTCCACTAGGAACTTTAACACTAGCGCTAGCCTTAGATGACTTAGGTAAGGTGTACCCCACAAATTTACCATCTCTCCAATCATTCAACACAGATAAAGCAGCAGAATGTAAATTTGGCACACCTCCCTTTCCTAATCTACCCTTCTTTCTTGCAATGTAAATTAAAACTTGATTAGTATATTCAGTAGCACTATTGGAAGCTAACGCAGGTAATCCGTAGAAATTCTTAAATGAATTAGCCATATCATCAGATTTAGCTAATTTCTTAATTAACAGCGTCACAGCAGCAGTAGGATCCACAATTTGTTTAGGTGGAATAGCATTCAATAATGCCAATTCAGCCTCTTGTTGCTTCTTATGAGTAGTTTTACTATCTGGGAACACTATACCCGGAGAATCTAACACCTTTAACTTGTTATCAACCTTGATCTCTCTCAATGCAGTTGTCACACCAGCTTGATTCCCCACTGGACACACTTTACTCGTTCCATGCTTAGAAGTCAATGCATTGATGATAGAGGATTTTCCCACGTTAGGATACCCAATGACACCAACAATGATAGCTCTCTTGAGGTTAGATTTCATAGCATATGACTTCAACGCAAGTAATAATTGACCAGAGGTGTTCCCTTGAGTTAACTTCTTATTGAATGAGTGAGCATTAGTGGCAGACCCTGTGGCCTTGAATGGAATAGTAGGGAATGATGATTGTAAGAAATCTAACCATTGCTTTAGCACGGCTTCCGGAATTAAATCAACTTTATTCAAAATTAAAATTAATCTCTTCCCCTGACTTTGTAAAACGGCCTCTTCAACTTTTCTAGATCTAGTAAGTTCCGGTTCTCTTGCATCTAACACATATAAAATAACGTCAGAGGCATCAACAACGGCCTTGAAGATCTTATCATATTGTTTTCTAGATTTATCTAATTCATTTTGATATTCCTCATCATCACTTAATTCATATTCCACAACGTCGTATTCCATTTCTTCTTCCTCTTGTTCTTCCGGTTCACCATCATATTCTGAAGCAGCCTTCTGAGCTGACTCTAATAATGCGGCTAACCCATTACTACCATCATCTTCGTCTTCATCACTTTCATCCATAACGTCATCGCCCAATCCAGCAGCTTCAGCAGCTTTCAATTGAGCACGTTCGGCCTTCTTCCGCAATTTCTCGTCCAATTTTTGTCTCTTGTTTTCTTCGATTTCCATTAAAATCTTATCCTTGTATGGGAAACTAGATGGTATACCAATAGGTTTAGATTTTGATTTCCATGTCACATCCTTCTTGGCTTGTTTCTTTTCCTTCTTTCTTTGTGCGCTGGCCTTCTTCTTGATACCCTCCCTCATACGGGTAGAGGTTCTCTTAGATGTCTTTTTTCTGACTCTCATTATGAGTTATTATCTATTTATCCGTCTATATAAATATATGTATTTCAAAAGTAGTTTAATAGGGGAAGAAAAGAAAAAAAAATTTTCAAAATAAAATAAAAAAAAAATTTTTTTTATCGCTAAATTCATCGATCCCTAATCTTGGAGATGATTCTTAAGATTCAAATCTAATTGAGATCCACTAGAATTACTCAAATTTAAACTGAAATTGGTAGTCGGAGTACGGCTACCGTACTTAATGTTCCTGTTGTCAAACGTGGGGAAAGTCGATAGAGAGATCGCATTTCGGATATTGCTCGGGTTCAATGGCACTTGATTTGGGGAGCTACCACCAGACGGGGGGTTCGAATGCTGCAATTGTAACCCTTGCAAGTTCATTGCAGACCGCGTACGAAGTGTGGCCATGGTATCATCATCTCCGCTCTGTTGAGAATTAGAGAATTTACTATGATGTGTCGTCAGGCCTTGCTCTAATTCAGAATTCAATTCAGCTTGTTGGAACATATCACCGCTAGACCCAGTGGCGAGTCTCTGGTAGTAAAACCGCTTCACTAAAGCTCTCAATTTCTTTTGCATGGTTATCACCGCATTGATCGTCTTATCGATATGTAATTTTCCCAAACTAGGTGCTTTCCCCGTCAATAGTGATCTGGGGAAAAGTTTCTTCGTGTATAGAAAGTACCCCAATCCAGACACAAACATTGTGAAAAACAAAAAGTAAAAAAAGAACCCTCCACCACCAGTGGAAAGAGTTTCTCTGTCTGCCCCTAGCACTGCTTGATTGTTCCCAGTTCCACCCACCTTCGAGGATGAAATGAAACCACTCGACTTCGCCGGGATAACCCCGACTGGAGTTTTATCCTTGGTTGGCACCTGAGCAGCAGCAATCAACAAGATCTTCCCCAAGGTCCAACTCAATTCTGCACCATCAATCAAATTAGCACTCTGGAATGGCACATGTGCTGTCACCTTCTTATCATTCTCAGTCTTACCTTCATCCACTTTTTCAATTCCAAGGCGTGGCAAGTCAAATCCTTCATGTAACACATTGATCACCCAGGCAGCCTTGAAACAGGAATCCGCAAGTAACGGAATTTGGATGTTCTCACCGTACTTACCGGCTTCGTAATTACTAGAAATATCGGACCATTCCAGCTCACAAAACTCCTGGAGTTTCTCTTCAAACTTTAAAAAATTGTATTCACCACCCATGTGAAACACGTCATTAGCAGTATACCAGTACTCACTGACACCAACAAACTTATCCTTCTTGAAATCAATTGTTGGTGCATGCACTCCATTGAAAAGACATGGGGAATCCCTACAAGGGAGATGTTTCAAAAGCAGTGGGTATATCATTTTCATACACGACTTGTAGTCACCTGAACCAGTGATATCATACATGATTCCCTCGTATTCCTTCTCGATTAGCATCCCATGAGGTGAACATGGATCAGTCAAATCATATGTACCATCACCATTTTGATCATAATTCACTCCTTCTGGTAATTGCATGATCAAGTTTCTCAAGTGTCTATTACGCGCTTGATTAGCACCGAATCCAAGCCAAGTTGACACAAACACTGACCAATCTTGGGTTTCCCCATTGACACTCCGTAATTTTAAACTAAACAAGTCTTCCATATGTTTCTCTAATTCTTTCGCATCAGATGGCACAAATGCGATCTGTGTTGATGCACCACCCATATCCATGAATCCGAACGATGGGTGGTCTGCCACGGGTAACTTTGGATCGTACTCATTGAGGTTCCCCTTCAAGTAATTCAATCCTAACCACCCATACAACCCTTCAATTTCACCATCAATCACTTGTACATGGTCATCACATTCGTTAATCAAAAAATTGGAGTGTTTCTTCAATGCAGAACAGGTCTTCTTCAAAACCTTGTTACGTTTCTTTTCAGGGACCAATCTCATACCTGCGGTGGCCTGAACAAAGATCGGAGTACTAGAATGCTTTGATTCTGGGATTATAGATTCTGCATATTCAATCAATGGTTTGAAATGGTCATCCCACACGTCATCTGGGTCATTGGCAAACGTGGACAGTCCCGGTGTTGTCTTAAAGCTCCAATCCTTTTCTTGAATGATTTCCGGAACTGATTTCAAGAGTTTGGAATCTTTAGATTGTTTCTGTGTGTATGCGGGGTCTTGCCATTTATAAATTTGGATTCTAGATCCTGAAGATCCAGAGTCTATCACTATACCGTAATTCTCGTGAGACATGGTATTAATGGTTGTATATAATTGATAGAGTGATATAAGTAAACAATGTTTGATTTTTCTGTGTTTTTCTTTTTGGCTCTACGAAATATTTTTTTACAAATCGAGGTCTTTACATAGAGGTATTTATAAAGAGTAGTTCATTAAAGGATTTTATTTGGTTAGGTAATGAGTAAATACGTGTATATAATCAATCAACCACAAACTTCCAAAGGTCATCACCTAGATGATGGAATAATTCGATACCGATACCCTTGTTGACTGCCTTGATTTCGTCCGTGCTCATCTCTAATTTACCTATGGCTAAAGCATTCTCCTTACCCTCAGCGTAAATAGTCACAGTGGTACCTTTAGGTATGTTCTCCTCTGGTAAGGAAGCACCAGGGGAGGTCAAACCAGGACACATGATGTTAGCACCAGAAAGTACAAACTTGATGGCCCCCCTGTCGACCTGCACCCTAGGGAAACATGATGGGTATTTGTGCACCACTTTCAAGGCTGGCAATAATTCATCGAATTGTTGGAAGAACACCACCTCATTATCGACTATGTATAATTGGATCTTGTCATCACATTTGTATAAAGACACATTAGATTTCTTCGGCACGATCTCGTCTATAACGGATTCAAGTTTTGGGTATTGCTCAACAAACTTAGATTTCAAACCTCTTTGAATGGATGATTTAACATTGGACTTGGTATGGATGTTATCCTTATCGAACTTCTTGAACATGATTAGATGAAAAGTAAAATGATGTGGTAATGTATTCAATCCTTATAAAGAGTATCTCTCTTGAACTTTGGTCTTTTTCAATTTCAAATTTTTTAAAAATTTTCGAAAAACCGCTTTTCAAAGAGACCTAGAAAGGTGTTATTAAGGTTACAATGATTAGACTATATTACTACAATTAAATACGGTATGAAGATATTCCTTCTGGTGGAGTTAATGAACATATACCTCTCGTTCTCCTACTTCTTCTTCAAGAAGATCAGTGGGCCTGTACAAAGACATGGCAACCACTGATCAACCAAAACACACAAATACACAATGTACACAATTGTTTAACAAGTCACCCAAGAGAGAGTCGCCATAACACAATTAAATGCTAATTAACTCCCGCCTAGTCTCTTGTTAGAACAACTGAGCCCTCCCCTGTGTAAAGTGGTTTGAAAGATTTGTTGATTGTTTTTCCAAAAATTCCTTCAAAAAACGTAGAACAAAGTCTAGTACAATTGAAGAGACGTCAATGTTGAAGTTTTCAACCAGCAAAAACATGATCTCGGACGAATCCTCACTGATACACGTAATGCCCTTGCATAAAGATGGAGAAGGGAGGCAAAATCATGAGAGAAAGAAACATATGTATACACAAAATTGGAAAAATTTCAAAAAATCTGGTACGAAGAGAGGTAAGAAGATTAAATAAGGGCTTCATAACCCTGGTAGTATTAACTATATACATTTTATTTAATGGATCTAAAATAGGTTTATTTATAACTTAACACCAATGTGAATTGCAGCAACACCAAAGGTTAAGTTTTCGTAACCCTTACCTGGCACGTAGAAACCGGCCTTTCTGATCATACCAGCGAAAGTCTCTTGGTTAGGGAACTTTCTAATACTCTCCACCAAATATTGGTAAGAATCTCTGTCATTGGCGATCAATTGACCCATCATAGGTAACAGGGAGAAGGAGTAAGCTTGATAAACGTAATCCAATGCTTGGTTATCCACTTGAGAAAACTCTAAACAAGCGAAAATTCCACCTGGTTTCAACACTCTGTAAGCAGTGTTCAACCCGGCTTGAATGTTGGTGAAGTTTCTAATACCAAAGGCAATGGTGTACACATCCTTAGAATTATCAGGAATGGCATCCATGGTCTCACCGTTTTGTTCGAGGAATTCGATTCTAGATGATTTCCCGTATGGAGTATCGAGACATCTCTTTTCACCTTCCCTTAACATATCTGGGTTAATATCAGCAACGGTCATCGTACTCTCGTTATCACCGTATTTTAATCTAGCATGATCTAACAATCCAAAGGCAATGTCCCCGGTACCACCGGCAACATCTAAGAAATTCAATGGTTCACCAGAGTTAGGTCTCATACCGCAATCCAGTTTCTCAATTAAATGCTTTTTCCATAATCTATGGATCCCCATGGACATCACATCATTCATCACATCATAATTAGAGGCCACAGAGGAGAACACACCACGGACTAATTTCTCCTTTTCTTGTTCTGGCACTGTCTTGAACCCGAAATGAGTGGTCTTATCCTGAGAGGCTTGTTGCAATAATGGAGATGAAGCACTAGACATCAATCTAGTGGTAGATTGGATATTATTGTTAATGAACGTCTTCTTTAAGACATTCAATCCACTTTTCACTCTTAAACTGGAAGACATGGTATCTACAATTCAGTAAGTGTGTTATAATGGAGGCACTAAAAACTTGATAAAACTTGTATACGAAGATCGAAAGTTTTCAACAGAGACAAAGCTAATTGGAGAATTATAATGTTGGCCGGCTGGTAGTAAAAAATCGTCGATTTTAAGATGCGTCGAAATATCGACGCGCGAGATTATGCCCCCAATGGGGGGGGCATGAATTCTCTTTGTTTAGACCCTTCTTTGTTATTTATGTCACTATTACACCACTTTTTCTAAAAAATTCACTAGTTAAAATAACATATTCATATCAGATAATGAATCTCTTATATATATTGACATTACTCTGGTTTAGTCCAATTATTGCAAATTCTTTGTTTATTCCAAACAAATTTAAATTCTCAGGATCCAAGGATTCCCCTAATATTTCAAAAGGACAAGCACTTCTCAAAAAACATACTAAATCACAAGGAACCATTAATTACCATCTGTTATTAATAGAAAAGCAATTGGATATCTTGGGATTAAATGTTTACCAGACTGAATCACAACATTTCAATGATAAACTTGATTCCACCACAAGTGGTGTATTTTTAGGGAGAAATGTGTTACGCAAACCACAAATGAAAGACCTTGGATTGAATCACTTAACAGAAAGAAGTATTCCATTAGATATTAGCTCTTTAGAACATGAATTTTACAACAAGGGTCCCATCATGGTTCCCGAGGGAACCAAATGCATGTTTTTGTTTAACACTGGTAATCAAACAAATTTCAATCTGATGGATTTAAAGACTTGGTCACCATTCAATTCCAAACATCATTTCAAAGTGATTGATTATGGAATGTTACTGTCAACAGATTATTTGTCTAAAAGTAATGATTGGAAAACACTGACTAAGAACAGACTGTCAGCACTACATACTGCTACCAAGTATAAAGATGTGTTTTTATATGGCAATGACGAGTCTCCCTTGAAAGTAGACACGCCTATCCTCATAGTGTTATTAAAAGAAAGCCCGCTAGGGGTAGAAACTAGTGCTGAAGAGAGCAAGAAATTGAAATCTCAGATTATGGATATGTTTTCCAAGGTTTGGTTTAACTCTCATGAGGTGTTTAGACTTGACGACTTTGTGGTTTGTTCAGTGAACTCTTTGACCAATAGCTACTGCGTGAAATCCCAACCTGATCAGAAGTCGATTGATGTGTTTGCTACATTCTCAAATGGATCCTTGAATTACAATCATGCGTTTGGTAGAAGATCACCACCACAAGCCGTGCTATCCAAACACAAACGGTGGATCAACACAACCTTGATTACACCTCAATTTATGAAATTCAGTTCGTTAGACGACCTGAAAAGGGTTGAATTATCCAATGATGACAGTTTCAAGGCATTCAAGATCCAGATCAGCAACCCACAGATGCAATTAAATGGAGCTTATTATAACAATACTTCATGCAACACCACCGAGGAATACACCATTGATGACTACAAGAAATCTAAGGCACCCATTGCTGTGTTGAACACCATGCATGGACATTTGAATAAAACAGGTAACCGCTTCCACTATGGAGAAATCCATTCCATGATCCCTAGAAAGACATATTTCGCTCAGGTTGTATTCCCCACTGTGGAGCAAGTACAGACATTCCACAAAAAGTGACTCATAATAGACTCTTATATGACATTTTATTGAACTTTGTATAGTACTGTGTATATTAATGTATGACTGACTCTTTTTACAAAAAATTTTTTTTTAACGTTCAAATTTATCCGGGGTAGATCTTTTGACTTCAAATGTTGTATATATCTTTTATCTTGCTTCATTAATTATAGAGAACAGTTTAGTACATTATGAGTCAACTATCCATCATAGAACATACATTAACTATTCATTTGAGAACTTATTTGACTTCCAACTTCTCTAAGGAGAATATCAAGAAATGGTCGTTTGCCGCTTCTCTGATAACATGTCTTTTCGAAGCCTCGGTGGTGACATTTTCCCTATTCACTCCACAGTTCATGGAAGTGCTCCATTATTCAGAAGTGGAAATTAATGTGATATCAGGTATTATGGTTGCCGGCTCTTATCTCACGCCTCCAGTGCTGGGGTACCTCAGTGATAGTCATGGATCAGTGTTGCTCGCATTGATCGGAATGGTTCTTTGCCCTGCATACTTATTAGCAGCTCTCTGCTTTGCTCGTCACTGGAACTTCATAGTGATGGCCGTTGCCTTCTTCTTCATCGGATTTGGTACAACTTCGGCATACTTTTGCTCCTTGTTGACTTGTGCCAAGATTTATCCTGAAAGAAAGAGTCTTAGTATATCGTTACCGGTCACTTGTTACGGGATCTCATCTTTATTACTTTCATTCTCATTTAATCATTTATCATTCTTCAAGCATGAAACTACTGGATTATTAAGTGTTTACAAGGTGTTCATCGGATTAGCCATCTTGTATTTGGTCGTTGGACTATTAAATTGGGTGTCCTCCATTGTGGTGACCATTGAGAAAGAAGTGCTTTTCGATAAGTTGGCCAGCGCTTCTTCAGAACAGGAGGACGCCGATGAACAAACAAGTTTATTGAATGCCGATCTCATGGAACCGGTTGACCATAAATCGAAATTTAGAAATTTCTTGCATGACAGATCCACTAGGTTGTTATACATTGCATTGTTTTTCGTTATTGGACCACTAGAATTATTTGTTAACAACCTAGCATCTCTTGCCGGGATGATGGGTAATGGTAAGGGTGACACTGCCCTTCAAGTGTCTTTATTCAGTATTTTCACTACAATTTCAAGATTAGGATTTGGTGCATTAAATGATGTCTTTGCCACCACTAGAGCTACAGTGTCCTTTATTTTATTCTCTGTTATGACTGTGTTTGTAGCATTCTCCTTGATAGCTGCAAACTTTGCTATATTGGAAATCTGCACGGCCATGATCGGCTTAGCTTACGGTGCTCTATTCACCATGTGTCCAACTTTGGCTGCAGAAATTTGGGGGATAGAGATTATGGGGTCCACTTGGGGTTTTTTCTTAAGTGCCCCTGCGTTGGGATCATTAGTGTGTGGCCTGTTTTATGCATATGAATACGATAGTCGGTGTCTCCTGAAGACCGATATCCAATCACTATTTGGTGGCGCATACTGCCTTTCCCTTTCTTTCTCTGTCTTTGCTGGATGTGCCATTATTAGTGGGCTTATCATCTGGACTTGTTGGAGAACTAAGTGGAGTAGACTATCCATCTAGGCCAACACAATCTCCCCCCCCCCCCCCCCCCACGAATGTCATGACTTCTCCTCTCCCCCTTCGTTCTTACCCTCTGTTTTAACGTTTGCTTTATTTTTTTTTTAATTTTCCCTGTTGCATAGCACTAGACTATTTATAGAATAATATATATACATCACTTTGTATTAACTCCTTTGCATTATATTGTATTGTTTTGGGCCTGGCTTTATAGTTCATTTTTCAAAAACTCAACATTTGGGCTACGCGGCTTTTGGAAAACTTTAAAAAAAATCTACTGAGCTAGCTCCAAATATGGATCAAAAGCAAGTCATTGGACGTAACAACGAACTCCACGACCCATTTGATTCGATCTTGGAATGGAATACAGATGAACGGGACCCCAATTGGGATAGGGAATTTTGTTTAGTTTTTTTATTATAAAGTCTTACTTTCTGTGTTACAGAAATCAACATATATATACACTCCTATTTATAGATCAAAAGAGTTGTTTCAATTTTCACTATAATACGCCCAAGAAATACCAAGACCAACAAACATGGAGATCACCTCGTATGACCAATATTTGAAAACCACATTCATATATTTACTATCGGACATTCCACTTCGATTACAACTGATGGTGTTTGAAGTGGTACTCCAGCAATGTTACTCTTCTGATCTGGTATACCTAATCAAAAGCGAGGACAATGGACTTCACCCACTTTTACGACAAGTCATACTGAAATTATTCCAAAGAATACGGATATCATCCAGTATGACCAAGATTTACTTAACAAGACTTGACCCATTAGAGGATGGAGACATAATAGACACAGATTCGAACACTTTCAAAACGCTAATGAAATTAATCGATAAGGGGAAAGTTCCTATAGCTTCACTGGATTTACTCGATTGTCAGTTAGATGATACTTCAATTTCAGGATTATTCTCAGTGTTGTTGAAACGAGCAGATTCATTTGAAATCTCCTGGGGGAGATTCTTTAAATCGAACAATGACTTTAACAGTTTTTATAAATCATACAGTAAGAAATTCAAGGTGGTGGAGATCAAATCTGGCATAGGCAGTTCAGAAAGTCTTGAAAGATTACTAAGATTAGACAAAATAGAGATACTCATGTGTTGCATAAAAAATCAATTTGATATAAGAGATTTTGGTGTGATTCAAAGACTTCTGGTAACAAATAATATTAAAAAGCTTAAAATAGATTGTTACGATGTGAATGCCCTGTTAAGCCTTTACGATAAAGTTCTCGTAACTCATGAAGTGAAGGTTAACTATGAAGTATCATTTTTGGAATTGAATTACTCAAATTTGTTGGTGAACGCAGAAACCAAATTTAAACTCATAGATATATTGAACATCCGGTATTTGAAGTTAAATTGCAATATGGTGGTTGACGAACTAGACGATCTGAGTTTCTTATCACATTTAAAATCTTTAAAGAAGTTGAGTCTCCGGATGAAAATCAAGAATAACTACGTGAAATTGATAACCTCTGGTCCAGCCAATCTAAGTTTACAAGAACTATCGCTAACCCATTTGAATTCCAGTAGATTCGATTTAAATTTCAATGGGTTTAGAGCTCTCAAGTATGTCAATTTCACTGATTGTTACCTAAATGCGGATATTTTAAGACTGTCACCTTATTTACAAGAATTGGAGATCTCTAATTGTAAGGTTAACTGGTCATTGAAAATTAAATTACCAAAATTCTTGAATAAGTTGACCGTTTCCAGTGGTGTATATACCGGGATGTCAGTAGATCTCCATTTGAACACGGATTTAACTTACTTATCCTTGAAGAATTTAGAGTTATCATTATACTTCATGAACAATTTACCTAATTGCATCACTGAATTACACTTACGGAATACTGATATCAGATATCCTAAGTTGCCGGTCAACTTAGTCAACTTGAGAATGGATAATGTGTCGGGGTTCCATGACTATTCAGTACTTCAAAACTTGAATAAATTAATGTCACTGGAAGTGTTAGTGAATGGTGACATAAACATAAGCAAAATATTGAAGGAATCCTTGTTACCTATACATTTAGAGTATTTGAGTTTCTGGACTTATGACCAGGATTCCCTTGAGATCAACAACTTACCGGGGAACTTAAGATCTTTGATAATCACAGTGAAGAAATTGAAGTCGGAGAAGCAGCCACAACCGAGCGTGGTGGAACCCGAGAGAGAGGTTAGACTTTTCATAGGGTGCAATCAGATGGAATTCCCTAAGTCTATCTCCCGTGATAATGTTAACATATTCTTGGATCAAATTCCAACTAGATTGAAATATTTTTCTTTGGATTGTGATGATCCAATTAGAGTGATCATACCGAATGTTCAATATGCTGTTGATTCTGTCGTCATGAAATCACTGAAAATGAATGATATGTTTGCTGGAGTCACACAAGTGAGTGATCTCCTTTCATCCTCCCCATCGAAGGGACCCAAAGGACACAAGAAGAAAGACAGCCATGTATTGAATAGTATTAGACTACAGGAAGTCAGCAGCACGAATCCATCGCACTCGAGTTTACTTGATATATACAGAGAAGATTCACCTTTCAGTCTGAACAGTGAGGCTATCTCTTCTATGGCTTCACTATCTGAGACTCCATCTCTTGTCGCTGTTAGCGGTGGTGGTAGCGGAGGTGGTGGTGGGGGGTCTTCCCCCCCAGGCAAGCAGAAGAAGAAACGACTCAGCGGCAGACTCTCTAAATTATTTTCCTGATCAATCTATTTGTACCTACATAGACTTTATATACACCATTAAAACAGGTTTTGATGTAACATTTATAAACTAACTACGGGTGCTCCCAGGTTTTATTCCGCTCGTAAAAAAAAATTTCAAAAATTCGACATGGTGCATCGATTGAAGACGTCGAATTCTTCTGTTGTTTAGCCAGGACATATTATCAGTTTAATACACCGAAAATTCGTTTCATCTACAGATAGTCTATCAGTTGAAGATCAGAAAACCAATAAAGAGAAGAGAAATCACTGCTCTTCTAAGCAAAAAAACAATATAATACTCCCTTAGTGCTTGTTGATTTCCCCACATATCTGAGCTAAAGATGCTGAATAGATTAACAGGAGGTGGACTTTCCCATCTTCACGCAAACCTCTACGATATCAGACTCCAGTCTGAGGTGAAGAACTGTGTCATAGTAAAGGGTCCACCACAGGAGGCCTCTCCCGTGATGATATCTGGTCATGTCGTGTTTGGGATCCCGGAGAAAATAGTATTGAAAAAATTGACCTTGAACTTGGTAGGTACCTACAAACTGGAGTTTATGGAAACTTCTGCAAAGCATGAAAAGGTCAACGCAGCACATATAGTCAAACAGGAGATACAGATACTCAGAATTGAATGGAATAATCTCTTGACAGACCCTGAAGGGATCATCATCAGAGGTACCCAGAAACATAACCAGAAATTCTTAAGAAATGCAGGACAGGAAGAAGTACTAGAGCTTAATGCTAATTCACTGCAAAATCAAACAAAACTGAAACATAAGGTTAAATCTACTAAACAAGCTTCCCTTGTGGAGTTCACTAGTGAAATCCCAACAGGAGAGACGCCGTTTTCCAGTTACAAGGATAATGACACGGCCAAGTTTGTGTTGCCCCCTGGTAACTATTCAATTCCATTCTCTGTGGTGGTCCCAGGTAATATACCAGAAACTGTGGAAGGTCTACAATGTGGTGCTGTGTTATATAGGTTTGAGAGCAGAATGGAAGGTGAGAAGCCCACCAAGACTACACCTCATGCATACAAATACTTACGGGTGTTGAGATACCCGATGCCTAATGATCCAATGCTATTTGAGGACTGCTCCATGGAGAATGCATGGCCAGATAAAGCTGAATATGAGGTGAAGATCCCTAGAAAGATGGTTCCTATAGGGGGAATTATGAAAATCCACATATTGATCATTCCATTATTGAAAGGTCTAAGATTGGGTAAAATTAGTACTACCATTTCACAATTCTTTGTGTTGAAGAGTCAGAAGGGTGAATTCTTTGAAGATGAAAAGACAGTTTATAAGTGTGACTTACCTACTGTGTCCATGGATAAATTGAGTGATGATAGATGGTCACTCGAGGCCAAGTTGTTTTTACCTAAAAGATTGAAACAATGTTCCCCTGATGGGACCCTCCGTGAGGACATGATAAGAATTAGACATAAATTGTTGATCTCTGTGGAGCTGATCAACCCCGATGGTCATGTGTCATTGATCAATTCTAAATTACCATTGGTGTTGCACATAAGTGGTAGAGACCAAGTAAAGGGTAGAAATGCATACATTGACACCAATGGTAAGGTGCGTTTCATGAAGGGTGACACTGCACTCTTTGAACCTTCTCAGATCATTGCGCACCCAAGTATGCCTGTTTCGCCGCCTGCAGGACAAGTCCCTGTGCCTATGGCTACTTTGGATGCTGCCACCCCAGATGAGGTCCCTAAACCAACAGAGAGAGCGTCACTTCCTGAGCCTGCGCAAACAGAACAAACCCATCACCATCACGTTAGAGGTACTATCCAAGTAGATGATTATGAGTATGGTGATGATTTAGATGGTGACGACGATTTCGCTGATCCATACCCTGATGAGTTCTTGCCATCATATCAGGATAGAGAGAAGGATATTTTATTCACACCAGAGATTGCTTCCGGAATGGCATCAGGAATGGCTTCAGGGTATCAATCTCCATTACTTTCCCCTGGCCAAATGACACCATTAGCTTCTGGTCAACAATCTCCAACCAATTATCTCAACACTGCTCCATTGCAAAGAGCATTGACAGGTACCCTCGGTATGCCTTCTCCATCCGTCCAATTTTTATCCCATGTGAATTCCAGGCTCGCAGGAGGAGGTAGCACGGGGCCAGGGTCTACCTATGACGAGTCATTCAATAGGGTGCCCGAGTACAATTCGGTGTATGATAATGAAGATGTTGGTGATCTTGAACCGGCACCATTGTACGAAAGTATTGACAACATTGACAGTGCTCAGTTTGCTGATTACTTGATGGGTAAAGTGTTACAATCGCAAGTGCGGAGGGACAACCCTGATCCAACCTTGAACGAACAACCAACTTCTGATACCTCATCTTTGGTATCTTCCAAAGGTGTGTCTCCAGAACGGACACCTGCTCCTGCTCCTGTGCCACCACAACAGTTTAAGTTACCTGCTGCTACGAGCACATCCTTTATCAACAGCAGAATCCATTCCAGACGATCTGCCACCAATATTGCTGCCTCCAGAACCCCCTCTGCTAATGCAACTCCACCTGCTTCTGTGTTCCCCAAAACCAGTAAGTCTACCAGTTCATTCTTCAGACTCGCTAGATCACATACCCACGGTGGTTCATCAACTGACCTAAGTCATCAGAACACTAAATAACTTTATATAGTATAAACCCTTACACGTGTTAATAATTTTTCCGCACCTGTACCACGGGATCTTAAAACAATAACATGAGGACAATGAAAAGGAAATAAACTGAAATTTAGCTCTTTATATAAAAAACTTGTAATTGCTGTTTCTTTTTTAAGTTATAATTCCATATATATCATTAATACTATAACGATTAACAATTATTAAATATTAAATCATGTCAGATAAATTATTCAGAGTTGCTGGAGGTAAGTAATGTCTATTATATCTAAACGTTGCTATTTTGTGGAGAAAAAAATGTTATTGCCGGCTAGCAAACACGTCACAACGTTATTACAAAGAAACTCCGAAATTTACTAACATAAACTTCCACTTTTCACTTTAGGTGCTCAAAACTATGATTGGGGTAAGCTCGGTTCTACCTCTGCCGTTGCCCAATTTGCCAAGTTAAATGACAAGTCTGTGACCATCGATGAGAGCAAACCATATGCTGAATTATGGATGGGGACCCACCCATCTGTGCCAACTCACAAACTTGGGTCCTCCGAAACATTAAGACAATTAGTTACTGAACAACCAGAAAAATACTTGGGCTCTAAGGTGATCGCCAAGTTTGGTTCTAAGGAGGAAATCCCATTCTTATTCAAGGTGTTATCCATTAGAAAGGTGTTATCCATTCAAGCTCACCCAGATAAGTCATTAGGTGCTCAATTGCGGAAGGCAGACCCAGCTCACTACCCGGATGCCAACCACAAACCAGAGATGGCCATTGCTGTGACTGATTTTGAAGCCTTCTGTGGATTCCAACCATTAGCTAAGATTGATGAATTACTTCAAAAGATTCCTGAATTCAATGAATTAGTGGGTGCCACCGTCGCCAAGGAATTCCATACCGGTATTGGTTCCGATGAGGCCACCAACAAGAAACTCTTACAAAAAGTGTTTGGTAAGGTGATGAGAGCATCCGATGCTGATATCGAAAAGTATGCCGCTAGCCTTGTCGCTAGAACCAAGTCTGAACCTGCTTTATTCGGTCCAGTGTTGGCCGACTTGATTCAAAGATTAAATGAACAATTCCCTAATGACGTTGGTTTATTCTGTGGGTGTCTTATGTTGAACCACTGTAACTTGAAGAAGGGTGAAGCCATCTTCCTTCAAGCTAGAGATCCTCATGCATACATCTCCGGTGATATTATGGAATGTATGGCTGCCTCCGATAACGTTATCAGAGCAGGGTTCACTCCTAAATTTAAGGATGTTGAAGTGTTGGTTGATTGTTTAACTTACTCTTACAATGATGTGGAAGAACAAAAATTGGTTGCTGCTCCATTCCCAAGAGGGTCTGGTGTCGCCAACTTTGCCTTATATGATCCACCTATCGATGAATTCTCCGTTTTACAAATCACTTTCAACGGTGTCGCTGGTGTTGCTGAATCTAAGGCTATCGATGGTCCATCTATCTTGATCGTCACTGATGGTGAGGGAAAGATTAGAGTCAAGGGTGACGAGTCTTCCACTTTGGACGCCAGTACTGGTTACATCTTCTTCATTGCTCCAGATGCCGATATCGAATTAGTCAGTGAAAAGAAGGATGTTCCATTCACTTCGTACAGAGCTTACTGTGAAGCTTAAAAAAAGAAAAGAAAAGAAAAGAAATAAAGAATTGATACCAAAGACATTTTTTTTTTATATATTTATTTATCACGTTTGTGTTTTATCTCTCTATATTACAGTTTACTAATAAAGAACCCCCGCATTTAGACAAATGAAAAAAAAAATGAACATTAAATTAAATAAAACATGGATACTAGTAATGCAAAGGCTGAAACAAAAAAAAGGTTATGAAATGAAAATATATAAAGAGTAAAAGCAAAAAAAAAGGGGGTGAGGAGCAAAGGGGGAGCAAGGTGGAATGGTTATTAAACTGGAACTTGTTGTCTTTGTTGCCGTTGGTGAATGAAATTTTTGTAATGTTGATCATCACCATCATCACCATCATCATCATCATTTAACCATTCCATGATATCTCTTAGAATTCGACTACTAATCGCTAAATCGATTTCTCTTTCTGTATCTTGTAATTTTTTCTCTAATGTTTCACAAGCTTCAATTAACACTGATACATTTCTTTTAATTTGTCTTTTCTTGAATTCCACAATTGGTGTAACATTGTTTAATTTCAAATTACGAATTTCTAAAACAGACAATTTTTTAAACATATCATGTTTTAAAACTTCACAAATTCCAACATCATTTAATCTCCAACATGAATTAATACTTAAACGTTCCAATTTTTCACCACGATACATTGCTAAATCCCAAATTAATCTATCAGTAATGCCACACCCGGCGACACCCAATGTTGTAATCTCACAATTTGTGATAATTAATCTCATAGATGCATCAGAGATCAGCTCTCCACGAACATGTCTACCACAATTGAGAGTTTCTAATTGAGGACAATTCATAGCAATTTGATATAACGAAGAATCAGTTATTTGTTCACATGCACGAATGTCTAAAGATTTCAAATTAGGACATCTTTGTGATATTTCTATTAAATGATCATCATGAATTAATTTGTTTCCTGGGATATTGAATTTTTCTAATTTTTCTGTGAATAAGGTTAAACTTGGAACTATACGTGGACAAATATAGAATTCAATCCATGATAAATGTAATGGATTAACTTTAGCGGCAACAGTATCAATTTGTTGTTGATTAGTTTTCTTCAATTTATGGAGAACAAATGATTTAGTCTTAGCTTGTCTTGTAACATTAAGTTCATATTGACCAAATTTCAAATCCGATTGGAAATACAAATTTTCTTGTAATAATTCAAATGTCACTGAATACCATAATTTGTTAACTAATAAACAATTAAACAAATTCGATTTCAATTGCTTTGCTGGTTTATTTGACATTATAGAAGATGTAGAAGTTGAACGAGACCACACTTCTTTACCCGTTTTCGAGCCATGTATTAAGACAGCATGATTATAGGATAATGGTGGACGTCTATTAGGGATGTCTTCTACTGGAATTTTGTCTTCATCATCGTGACCGACATACTTCAAAATTATAGAAAGAATTTCTGGGATTTCAAAGATGGGAGATGGTGGTGAAGTAGATTTGACAATAGTAGCTGATTCAGTTAGAGTTAATTTGGAAACTTTGTTTTCACAATCTTGGAGATCTTGTAATAAATTTCTTCTACAATTGTTGGTGATACCATTTGTGGAAAACTTGAATTGCAATGGAGATTGGGAGATCTCTAATGGAGTCACTGGTGAGTCAGGGGAGTAAGGGATATCATCAAAGATTGAGCTACATGATGTGTTCAATCTAGATGGTGATTGTGGAGACACTGTAGTTGATGGAGTACGTAATGACGCTGTTATAGATGAAGAGGATGACCGAGACCTTGATAGACATGAGGGAGTTCTAAACAATCTGGATCTAATTATGCTACCTGAGCTTTCCTTTCTTGAAAGAACCTGTTGTCTTGTTGGTTGTGACATTGCTGTTGGGGACGGCACCTCTGTGATGAATGAATTTGGAGTGTCAACTCTGTAATTAATTGATGAAGCTCGTTTCAATGGTCTATCTTCTGGATTTGATGAGACTCTTTTAGACTTAGATCTCAACAAAGATGGTTTTGTTGGTTTATTGTTATTATTGTTGTTTCTTATCTTTGGGTTAGAGAGAGATTCCATGTTGTATATTAGTAAAGTTATAAATGAGGATGAAAAATGGGTGAAATTAGAAGAATGCAGAGAAATGAAAAAGAGAGTAGTAATGAATGACTGTAGTTAATATTAAATGCAAATATATGATGGGAGTGAACTCAGAATGCAAGAACCATGTATAATTGATGGTTTTCTAAAAGAAATAAAATAAGGGTTGCTGTTGTGAATGGGGGGAGGGGAGGGACACCTATGCTGAGTAGTTGTAAAAGGTGTATGATAGGTATGTGTAACTCCTTTGCAAGGATTAGATTGAAGTAAGTAAAAACTAGAAAAAAGACAAGAATAAAAAGCTTTGCCAAATTATAAAACGTTTCAGGCTTATTCAGGGGTCTATTCAGTTTATATATAAGAGCAATATGATGGCTGGAATGAGTTACACTAATGTATTAGAAGGGGTCAATAAAGATCAAGATGGCTTGAATAGTGAAGTGAAGAAAAAAAAAATGTCCGACCTTTTAACACAGCCGTGAATTTACCAGATGCGGTGAAGAATCCGAAACCAGCCATCAAATATATATAGAGAGAGTAGGAGGTCTAGCCATAAAAAATGGGGATGCCCAGATTTGTTTCTACTCTTGGGGGAGGGCTAACCTTGTATATTGTGTTATGCATTCCTCGGTACCTGGTTTAGATTATGTATTTTATCTAAGTTTTTTGGCGCTTGTTATTTGGAATGGCTACTCCCAAGTGAAATTCTTTAAAGTTTTAAAATTGATAAGGAACTAATCTGAATTAGTTTGATGATGAATTTTTTATATGATCATCATCAGACGATCAGTTGGGATACCTAAACTACAGTATATAAATGTATAATATGAATCGTTTGAATGTGTACGTTGTTACACATACATCTTACAAACAGCAACCGTTTTTTTTCAGGTTTCAGCATACCCCTTAAATTTTTTCTCCAAGAATGTACACACATATATGAGAGATATAGATGTGATGAAAGATATGGTAAATGAGCAAGCCATGTTCTATAATACCGGTATAGCGAGTGAATGTTCTTTAGATGAATAGATCAAAAATGGTAGTCTTCTCAATGGCTGGTGTATAACTAAAAATAATCAGTCATTTTGTAAACACGGGTCACTAGTCTGGTTTGTAGAGATAGATTCTGGGCTACCCTTTTATAGTTGATGATCTTTCTACATTTTCTTTGGTTGTTAGTTGAGTGATGTTAGTGGTCTTCTGATAGTTTACAGGTTGTTAGTTTATTAGGTATGTTATTGAGATTCGATTCTTTTAGTATCCATTTCCATAGTACACAGCAATTCACTTTTGTGATCTGATAGCATTTATGAAATAACAAACTCAATTATCAATTGACTTCCTCCACTGTAGAATAGCCATGGTAGTTTATTCAATGAATTGTAATACCATTTGTATACTAGTGTCTATCTATCATTAAGCCACCAATACATCTTATTAACCCGTATTTCTAAATTGACTGAATTTCAACTTTTTTTTTTTTTTGAGACACAGAAGCAAAGACGTAGACATAAAAGGGGCCGGACGTTCTTTATTAATATTAACTTCTTATACTTTATAATATATATATATTGTTAATATAAAATTGAATTAATTCCAATTTAATTAAGAGAATTGATTTTATTTTTAAAAAGAAAAAATATATGGAAAGATAAACTAGGTTTAAATATTTTTTAGAACAACTCACACAACTTTATAATACCCTCAAATTACACATATACACACATTACACAGATATACAGATATGAATAACGAATACGATTACCTTTTCAAATTATTATTGATCGGCGATTCCGGTGTTGGTAAATCTTGTTTATTATTGAGATTCGCTGAAGACACATATACTCAAGATTATATTTCTACAATTGGTGTTGATTTTAAGATTAGAACAATTGAATTAGATGGTAAAGTTATTAAATTACAAATTTGGGATACCGCTGGACAAGAAAGATTTAGAACTATTACATCATCATATTATAGAGGTGCTCATGGTATTATCATTGTTTATGATGTTACCGATCAAGAATCATTTAATAATGTTAATCAATGGTTACAAGAAATTGATAGATATGCCACTAGTGGTGTTGTTAAATTATTAGTTGGTAATAAATGTGATTTAGCTGATAAGAAAGTTGTTGATTATGCTGTTGCTAAGGAATTTGCTGATTCAAGGGGGATTCAATTTTTAGAGACGTCAGCTTCTGAATCTACTAATGTTGAACAAGCATTTATTGTGATGTCAAAGCAAATTAAATCTCAAATGGCTAATTCTCAACCAGCTAATAATGGTAATAAGCAATCAGTTAATTTAAGTGGTACATCTGTTAACACTCAACAAAGTGGATGTTGTTAAGCACTGCCTATTTGCCCTTTATCTCATCTTATTTTTTAAATTAATTTAGTTTTACTTATTCTTTATCTCTCTCTCTTTTTTTTTGATTCTTTATTATTGTGATTTTCATCTTTTTCTTCTTTTCAACTCTTTATATTAAATCTTTTATAAGTATTCGCCATCCATTTAGTTTTAGTTTTCTTTTTAAATTTTAATTAGTTTTTGATATATATAATCGCGAGATTGAAATAGTTTGAATATTTGATCTATCAATATGTTATTACTCTCTCTCTTTTTTTTTTTTAATTTAAATAAGTATCATGGCTGGTGCATCAGATAAAAAGCAAGCTATTTCAAATTTGAAGATATTAAAGGAAATCCATTTATCTTCATTAATTATTAATTTAATTACTTTAATTTTTTTATTTTTATTTAAAAGACCAATTATAAAGAAATGGTTTTTCATTTTCAGTTTACCATCATTTATTTGTCAATACACAATTGAAAAATCTGGTAGACCTAAATATGAATTAAATTTACAAGGTTACCAAATTTTAATTAAATCTGGTGAAGATTTAAAACAAAGTGGATTAACTGAATACATGTTTGATATAATTTATGTTACATTAATAATTGATTTATTAATGATTTTATTTGGTTCAAATAAAGTTTGGATTTTATATTTAATTATACCAGGATTTGCTGCATTCAAATTGAAAGGATTATTAAGTACAATTTTTGGATTCATTAAACCATCTAATACTAATTCAATTGATGCAAATACTAATAGTGAACCAATTAAAAGTAAAAGACAAGTCAAATTAGAATCAAGAGCTAATAAACCCAAAATTAGATATAGATAAAATAACTGATGTAAGGGTGTACCATGATGGTTAAGTAGCACTTATCCAAAAAAAAACGCGTATATTTAACGCTAATCACTGCCAATTTCCAGTTTCGCTCTCCTTTCCCATTTGTTCACTTGTCTCCTCTTTCAATTTCTGTGCCTCTTTTACTGAAGAGTGTTTTTTTTTTTCTTGTTAAATTTTCTTTTCTTTCTTTCTTTCCTCTTTTTTCTTCTTTTCTCTTCATCTTTTAGATTACTTTTAATAGATTTAATTTAAATAATATATATTATACAAAATGGACGGCGGTATGTATATATCATTTATAATATAGTTCAATTGATTAAGAGAATGTGTTTGTTATCCCCCTGTGTTATGAAACACAAATTGGTGTATTTTTTTTATTTTTTTTTTTTAGTTTATTTCGCCCCCCACCCTTGCAATTGATTAATCTATCCATTATCAATTGCATTTAGATTAATTCAATTGATAACCAATTGATTGATTTGAAACAACCCATTACAATCTAACTAACCAATTATTTTTTTTGATTCAAAAAAAAAAAGTCGATCTCGCTATCTAAAAATCCTCTTACAAATGACACGTTTACCCAACATAATACAATACATCAAAACTTTTTCACACTTGACATCCGTTTATCCATTAATTATACCAATTACACATCCATTCTCTATCAATTGTACCATTTATTGGAATCTATAATCACTTTTTTTACATCATACTAACACCTAAAATAGAAGACGTTGCTGCTGTATGTAATTTTTACTACCCTACTAAAATTGGAAAATTTCCCTTTTCACCCTCAACACAAAAAAAAAAAATTTCAGTTTGCTTTGCCCTTCCCTTGCACATGACTTCAAATACAAGGCTTTGTAATTGCAATTGTGATTCATATATGTGTTATTTCAATTAATTGATTCATTATACTAACATTTTACTTCCCCCCCCGACCCCCACTTTTTTTTAATATAGTTAGTTATTGATAACGGTTCTGGTATGTGTAAAGCCGGTTTTGCCGGTGATGACGCTCCAAGAGCTGTTTTCCCATCCATCGTTGGTAGACCAAGACATCAAGGTATCATGGTTGGTATGGGCCAAAAGGATTCCTACGTTGGAGATGAAGCTCAATCTAAGAGAGGTATCTTAACTTTAAGATACCCAATTGAACACGGTATCGTTACAAACTGGGATGACATGGAAAAAATCTGGCATCACACTTTCTACAATGAATTAAGAGTGGCCCCAGAGGAACACCCAGTTTTATTAACTGAAGCTCCAATGAACCCTAAATCTAACAGAGAAAAGATGACTCAAATTTTATTTGAAACTTTTAATGTTCCAGCTTTCTACGTTTCTATTCAAGCTGTGTTATCTTTATACTCATCTGGTAGAACTACCGGTATCGTTTTAGATTCCGGTGATGGTGTTACCCACGTTGTCCCAATTTATGCCGGTTTCTCCTTGACTCAAGCTATCTTGAGAATTGACTTGGCTGGTAGAGATTTGACTGATTACTTAATGAAGATCTTATCTGAAAGAGGTTACACCTTCTCTACTACCGCTGAAAGAGAAATTGTCAGAGATATCAAGGAAAAACTTTGTTATGTCGCTTTAGATTTCGATCAAGAATTACAAACTGCTTCTCAATCCTCTGCCATCGAAAAATCATATGAATTACCAGATGGTCAAGTTATCACCATCGGTAATGAAAGATTTAGAGCTCCAGAAGCCTTATTCCACCCATCATTATTAGGTTTAGAAGCTGCCGGTATTGATCAAACTACTTACAACTCTATCTTGAAGTGTGATGTTGATGTTAGAAAGGAATTATACGGTAACATTGTTATGTCTGGTGGTACTACCATGTTCCCAGGTATCGCTGAAAGAATGCAAAAGGAGATTACCGCATTGGCTCCATCTTCTATGAAGGTTAAGATTATCGCTCCACCAGAAAGAAAGTACTCTGTCTGGATTGGTGGTTCTATCTTGGCTTCCTTGTCTACTTTCCAACAAATGTGGATTTCCAAGCAAGAATACGACGAATCTGGTCCATCTATTGTTCACCACAAGTGTTTCTAAAGTTGTCTTAACTTTATTTTTTATTCGTTGTGTTATTGTCTCTTTTTTTTTAAATTAATAAAAGAAAATATGTCTTTATTATATTATTTCTTCTCTTCTTTGTTGATCTTTACAAATATATTAAATTGTTAAATATATCTTTCTTTCTTTCCCCCCCCTCTCTTTTTGTTTTTTGACTACTTTCTTTTATATGCTTCCCCTTTTACATCTTTGTTTTACACTTTCACCCTTCCCCACTCCCCTCTTGTATCATATCATACATTCTTTAAAGAATGTCTGTTCTTTTAAGTGGGCTTGTAGTACTTCCCTCTCTTATATTTGAAATTCAGTTATCCATTATTATCTATAACAGAGTTAACCGCTGTGTTTCTCAAAAATAATTTTTTTTTTTTTTGCCAGAAATTTCATTTTTCGGCAAAAGTTGACCGGCCACGATTCATAAATAACAGATAACGAAATCTATAATCGGTTGTTCTTTTCACTGATACTCATATACATCACCTTTACACAATGAGTCAACCATCAGATGTCAAAAAGACATCATCTAATAATGCAACAACAAATAAGACAAAATCCAATGCATTTGTTAATCCAACATTCAAAGATCTCTTTAGACATTTAAAAGCCTTAGCTAAGACCCCCCAATTCTATTGGTTTCTCACTCATGTGATAGGATTATGGTATATGTTTTTGAGTACAGTGGTTTCAACATTTAAAGGAATCAATGCACCAGGTTCAATTAAATATTATAATTATTCAATTACATCAATTATAGTGACATATTCAATTGTGATTAGACAAACTTATAAGGCTAAACCAGTTTCATTTTTATTCTCTCAATGGGCAACTTTATTAAGAGATGATAATATCCAATATTTATTGGTGGCAATAGTCTTGAGAGCCTTCTCTAGTAGATTTTATGGTGGAATCAGTTCATTCACTTTATATCCATTTGGGGTTTTCGCAATTTTCCATACATTAACTTATTATGAAGGAAATATATTGAGATACGTTCCTGGTTCAACTAAAGAATCACAACAACGTATTCAAGCAATGATAGCTAAATTCATAAATGATTACAATGAAAGATCATTCTTCATTGCTGCAAATTTTGAATTATTGAGTATAACTTCATTTATTTGGCCAATCATTAAAATGATTATAACTTTACAAATTATTAGACCATCATATTTCTTCTCAAATTTAAAATCAATTACTTTATTTATCACACTTGTGGTGTTTAATAAATTTAGATATGATCAAAATAGATATACTCAAGCTCTCGTCGGTAATTATGATATGAAATTTAATCAATTCATTTATAATACTCCAATGGTTCCTGCTGCAATTAAAACAACTGCAACTAATGTCAGAACTGCATTGATCCATTATCTAGGATTAATTAAATTACCCGCTGCCACTGCTCAAAAGAAGAGAACTTGATTCCGTTCTAATCAAACACAATTTTTTCACAGTTATTTCAGAGAGTCATTCTAAAGAGACCCTCCCATTAGATGAATATTCATCTTTCCCCAATACTAGTAATGCTAGTGTTGAAACCCTGTATCTGATATAGCTATGCTACAGATTACATTCACAAACAAACTACATATTTTTTTTTTACCACTTTCCTTCCCCCCCTCCTACTTCCCTTTCGTATTCGTTTGCTTTTTCTTTCATTTTAGTTTCTACCCCCTCTTTTATTTTTGTCATCTATATATTTAATAACTATTCTTCGTTTCTATTACCTACAAAATCTGCCCTCTGATCGATCTGCCACAGCTGCGCTCTGCACCTAACAATTTTTTTTTTTACTGCCTTCGTCTTGCGATTTAAAAAGAGTACCCCCGTAGACGGAGGATTAATAGTTAACATCCATTCAGTGATTCCACTTAGTTTAACTGGGTTACCACTATTTGTGATACGAATTTGTTGAAATCAATATTATCGGCAATACACCAAGGAAAAACACACACACACACACTAACAATCTCCTTCTTTCAGTTCCTCCAAAATTTCTTTCAAATCAACTTTTGGTCAAAACTTTTCTTTTTCAAATTCTTTTTGTTCTATCTATAACTCATATTACTACTACTACCATTTATTTATCTATAGAATCATAATAATATCCAATGTCATCTAGGAATAATGTCTCTGGGAAATCCATACCCGGAGCTGGACATTCTACTCCTACAAGAACAATGTCAAAATCACCTTCATTACCATCACCTAGATCATTACAATCGCAGCTCCCCAATCATACTAATGGATCACCAATTAAACAACAATTATTCATTCAACCAGATGAAGACATCGATACATATACTACATTCCCACCGTGTCCACATTTATCTAGAGTATTAAATTCTTCAGCAAGGGATATGGTTTTGAAAACATTTAATACCGGTATGAAAATTTGCTTTATGGTTAATTCCAATAATGGTAATAATCAAGATCATTATTTTAATAAAAATGGTGATAAAGTTACAATTGAACAATTAAATGATTTGAAATCTAAAGTTTTAAAATGTAAAGATTGTGGGAAATCAAATAATATATATATGTGTCTTCAATGTCCTCATATTGGATGTCTACATGATAATCATGCCTTCAATCACGCTAAAGCAGTCGGTCACACATTTGGTAAGTATATTTTCAACTACTGTTTCTTTTTTATTTCATTCAAATTAAGATTTATTTTACTAATGTTTAATTTCTTTATATTACAGGTATCGACCCAAATACTGGATTAATGGTTTGCTTCAAATGTCGTGATTACGTTAGTGATCCAAGATTAGAAAAAATTAGAATCAATCAAATTAATTCATGTGGGAGACTATCTAGATTCCCTGGTGTACCAGTGTACACTCATGAACATGACTCCAAAACACGTAAATTAGTGTTGGCGGAATCTAGGTTACCAACATATAAGGCAACCACTGGATTGAAAGGACTCATCAATATGGGATCGACTTGTTTTATGAGTTCTATCATTCAAACTATAGTGCATAATCCATTTATAAGAGATTATTTCATGTCCGGTGACCACTTAGATTGTGATAAGGGACATGATACTTGTCTTTCATGTTGTGTTGGTGAGATTTACCAAGATTTTTACACCTCCACGTCGATTACAGGATATGGATTAACATCACTGTTAATTGCCTCTTGGAAGGTTAAACGATCATTAGCTGGATATTCTGAACAAGATGCTCACGAATTTTGGCAATTTCTTGTTCACCAAATTCATAAAAATGATACTAAATCTAATAGATACAAATTCAATAAGGAATCCACTCCAACTCCATTAGAGAATGGTAACAACAATAATGTGAAAAAATTGAATAGTACCTGTGATTGCATCACCCATAGAGTTTTCGCTGGTGAATTACAGAGTACATTAATTTGTTCTAAATGTCATAACAAAAGAATCACAGTTGATCCAATGCTGGATTTATCTCTGGAAATTCAAGAAAAGCGTACAGGTGATAATTCTAGACATCCATTGAAGACACTAGAGGAGTGCCTATCTAAATTCACTAAACCTGAAAAATTAATGGATGTCATGTATGATTGTGCTCATTGTAAAAAGAAAACTGAAGTGACAAAGCAATTGCAAATTAAGAAATTGCCAATCACTCTGGGTATTCAATTGAAACGGTTTGAACATTTAGCTGTGTCTACTAAATTAGAAAATCATGTGCAAATTCCATTGATGTTAGATATGTCTAAGTATACATTAGATGGTGCTCAAGATGATATAGAATTACGTGGTGATAAAATTTATGAATTATTTGCAGTGGTGTGTCATATTGGATCAGTCAATACTGGTCATTATATCTCAATGGTGAAAACTAGAGAAGGATTATGGTTTAGATTTGATGATGCCACTGTTACTAGAATTTCAGAAAAGGAAGTGTTGAATTCAAGAGCATATCTGTTATACTATGTCATTCATGAATTACCATGAAGCTAATATATATATTCGTTTTTTTTGTTTTGTATGTTTTGTGTTGCTTTTATTTTTGTTTTTTGTTTTTCTTTTGTTTTCTGCATATAATGCTAGACTTTGAGTCTAACATTTTCTACTACATCCCCCCCTCCCCCAACTATATAAAATCTTTATAAAAATATCTAGTGTCTTGCATATTACTTTTCACCTGTGCTCCCCTCGTTTAAAAAAAATATTTCGTGTTCGTGTAGATCGTTTAACGTGTGTAAAAATCGTTAATTTTTCAAACTAAACTCTTTTCTTGATCTCTTCACTATACCACTCCCCAAAATGTCACAATTGAATCCTAAAACAAAGGAGAAGGACTTCTTTGGTACGCCCGGGTCCATAATTTTACCAGTGTTTCTACCACTGGTGGTGTTATTCCTCTACTTGAACACAAATGAGTCTTATATAGTGCAGGGTGTTTCCCTTGATTTCAATGCTATGGGTCAAATATTCACTGAGAAATTCATTGATAATTGGAAATCTACCTTCTTCGATATTACCACATGGAAAATATACTTAACGTGGTTCTCCGTGTTAGCCATTCTAGATTTAATCGTGCCAGGGTACAATAAACTAGGTGTGGAGTTGAGAGATGGTACTCAATTGGAATACTTAATTAATGGATTAAATTTATCATTATTATTTATTGGTGTGTTAGCATCAAGATTTTACTTATTAGGTGCCAATTTACCTGAATTAAACTTCTGTTATGATCATTTCGTCGAATTAATGGTGACGACTTGGTTATTCTCTATTGCATTGAGTAATGCAGTTTACTTAGGATCATTTATTCCATTGAGAACTCCTAATGGGGTCAACACTAATGAAAGAATTTTGGCTATTGGTGGTAATTCGGGTGTGCCCGTGTTTGATTGGTTTATTGGAAGAGAATTGAATCCTAGAATTGGTCCTTTAGATATTAAATTATTCTGTGAATTGAGACCGGGGATGTTATTATGGTTTGTGTTAAATTTATCTTGTGTTCAAAGACAATATCAAACACTAGGATATGTGACAAATTCTATTGTAGTCGTTACATTATTACAAAGTTTTTATATCTTTGATGGTGTGTTGAACGAGGAAGGTTGTTTGACTATGATGGACATCACGACTGATGGGTTTGGATTCATGTTAGCCTTCGGTGATCTCACATGGGTTCCATTCACTTATTGTTTGCAAGCAAGATATTTATCCCTAGTGGAGGTTAATCTACCACGATGGTATGCCCCTATGATCGTTGGGATCATGGGATTGGGATATTGGATATTCAAATCTGCTAACAATCAAAAATCCTATTTCAGACAGGGTAAACTTCCCCATTTGAAGTCTATTCAAACTGATAGAGGTACTAAATTATTAGCTGAAGGTTGGTGGGGGTTATCACAACACATCAATTACTTTGGTGATATCTTGATCGCCGTTAGTTGGTGTTTACCTACCGGATTTAACACACCATTGACTTATTTTTATGTCTTCTATTTTACTTCGTTGTTGTTACATAGACAAACAAGAGATGAAGATAAGTGTAGAAAGAAATATGGGAAATATTGGGAAGAATATGAAAAATTAGTTCCATACAAGATTATCCCCTATGTGTATTAGATAGATATATGTTTTTTTTTTATATTACAAATATAGTTTTTATTTTTGAACTAAAGAATGGAAAAGTGAAAAGAGTAAGGAAGGAAAAGTGCAAAACAAAAAAGAGGGAAAAAAACACAAATAAAAATATAATTTAAAACAGAATGACTTATTGGTACTTCTTGGTAGAAGTCACTTGTTTATCGAATGCTTTGTAACTGACTTGAATACTATTTAACCAGCTCAACCCATTGATCAAAATCCAAAATAAGAACAAAGACACAATGATACAAGACCAGATACCAGAAGAGAAGAACCCATATTTATCAAACAAGGATCCATCAATTGGAACAGTACCATTGGTTGCTTTCTTTGAACCCTTGTAAATGTTAGTAGTGGTATCCTTCATGATTGTCACTGTTTGTTCATCATCAAGTAATTCTTGCACTTCTGCGAAAGAATCCTTCAGTTCTTTTTCAATTTCATCATAATCGGTCTCATCGACAATGTTATCTCTCTTAGTTTGCATAAAGTCTCTAAATTTGGAGGCAGCTTGGTTCAATAAAGAATCAGCAGACTGGAACTTTGGGAGCCCTTGAATGATTAAATGATCTGGTTGGTAAACAGCTGTGATTTTTTGTAATTGCTCTTCTAATGATTCTCCCTTAGTGAGTTTAGGTATTAGAACTTGAGATTCATTGTCATCTAAGAGCTCATTTAACCAATCTTTCTTATCAGATATTTGATGCACTCTAGTACATGGAGAGGCTAGAACAATTTGGTTAGCAATTGTTTGCTCATCGTAAATGACATGGTCGGATATTTTAGATAATTCATATGTTGAGATAAATTCATCAGTCAATTCAGAGCTGTCTAAACCTTCCAATTGCAACACAAGTAAGACTTCTTCTGGGGAAGAACAAACTTGCGAAGCGACTTGTTGGGTGATCGAACTAACTTGTTCAGGAGTTGTGATATGCTTAAAACCATCATCCTTGTAAAAGGAAGAACGAACAAGCAATGGTGCAGTGTTCTCAAAGGAAGCCTGAGCTGAAGCCACCAAGTATGATGCTAAACATATAAGACTAGTTAATCTCATTGGGTATATACTTGGGTCAATTGATTAGCTAATGAATAGAAAACTAATTACTGATAAACAGTTTATATTCCTTTCAAAAGAGAACAGTTCACTTGTGTCTTAAAGCAGCCAAAAAGAAATTTGCCATATTAAAGATTTGTGTTTAGCACGATTATCGACGTAAACTATTGGCGACGCGTCGATTGGGAGATTTTTTTTGATGGAATAGTTAGCGGCTCTATCTATGTTTGATTTTAACATTACTAGATTACTACTTGTTTCTTTAAGTTATTTAAGTATATCATGACTAGTTCTACTGTTAGCATATGTATGTATGATAACGCTATATCATTGTTTTTCTTGTGTTTCAGAATTTACTAACAACCACCCTCACAGTTAATATCCCTTCTAATGCAACGCAGGATGAGATCTATCAGCTATGTATAGCATTTGGATTGATAGAATCCACTCAAATAGAGAATGACCCAAAGATACGACACTTACAAAGGGCAGATGTCACATTCCAGGATAATAATGATGCCATTGAGTGTTCTAAAAACTTACATGGCTTAAAATTTTACGATGGATTTCTGATAACAAAATTAAAAGACACAAATTAATACATGTATAACACTTGTATTTATATATTTATAGATGTTGTTTTATTATAATTAATGTACATTAAGAAAAGTAAAAAAAAAAAATAAAAGATAAATGCAGAAAAGTGGAAATGGTATTATCAAGCAAACGACACAGACTTCTTCTTACCCTTAACTTGATCATTGGCATCCTTGAATAATTGTTTCTTAGCCTCCTTGGCAGTCTTTCTTCTAGCAGATCTAGCCACAGATGCCTTATTCTTAATACTCTCCTTGACATTCTCCAATTTATCCTTCTTGACTTGTTCCTTTCTATCCATTTCTTCCTTTCTCAATCTTCTGATCTCTTCTAATCTCTTTGATTTTTCTAACTTGGATTCATTTATCAAATCTCTATCATCATTTATTTGTTTAATTAATCTATTCAATGTAGTGGAATCATCATCTGGAATGAATTTCTTACCTTTCTTACCTTTCTTCTTCACAATCCCTGGATTAATGGCTTTATTCAATTCGGGTAAATCTAAATCCTTTTCAGAGTATGTTTTTTCCTTTTTAAGACCATATAATTTTGCTGATCTGAGATGTTTCTTTAAATCACCACCTCTTAAGAGTTTTTTATTAGATTTTGGGGTTAACTTTGGTTGATTCTGGAGTAAATTTCTAGCTAAAGAATCACTCTTCACATCCGCCGTCACTTCTCTCTTTTGATTTTGTGTGTTTCTTCTCTTAGCAGTTTGACTCTGTTTATTCTTAGCTGGCATTATGAATGATTTCAATTAATAGATGGTTACACAGATTATATATAAAAGAGTATTTATTAACTAGTAAAAAAAAATATTTTTTTTTAAAAAAAAAATTTTCAAAAAAAGATGAAAAACAAGGCGGTGAATATCTTTAATCTCCCTCTTCCTCCTCTTCCTCTTCTTCCTCTTCGTCTTCATCATCTTCGTCATCTTCCAATTCGTTAGCACTAGACATTTCATCTCTTTCAAGCTTACCTGGATGTCTGACCTGACGGGAGACCGCCGCAGAAGCTTGCATTCTGTTCATGTTCATACCCAGATGAAACTCATCTCCAGGACTTTGAATCTTAGTCTTGGATACCGTACCCTTCTCTGCATCCGTCTTCAATCCTAACGCATACCCCATCTTGAATTTCAGGAATTGTCTCTCGAGTGATTCCATCAACTCTGTAATCGCAGCTTGCTTCCGCTTAATGAGCTCTTCTGGTGTCAAACTAGCAGCTTGTTTTTCATCCCCTTGAGGTGCATCAAGAGCATTCATGAGTGACGTTTGAAGAACTTCAGGAATAGCAGAGTCAATATCATTCGTTCCATGTTCAATTTCTTCTCTGATATTCTTAGATTCTAATTCAATTTTCTCTCTCATGACACGTTCTAAATGGGATAAATCACGTTTCTGTTTGATAGGAATAGATGCCCTTAGATATCCTAAATATTTCCTTATACTTGTCTCCAACTGTTCTCTGGTATGGTGATTACGTTTACCTAGTTGCACGTATTCCACATATAAATCTGACAGTAAATTATCTTCGATTTGTTTTAGTGGCAGGAAATAATAAGTGTAACCCTGAGGGAAATTCCAGAATTTTTCAGAATATGGATGGTACCCACCATTCCCTGAACTAGTTGGACCGCCAACACCAAAATAAGTACCAGGTCTAGCATTACCACTATCAGAATCAATTTGACTATCATATTCAGAGTCACCATCATGACCACTACCAAAGTCGTTGTGTGAATGCTTTTGTTGTTTGTTACTCTTTGGTGTCTCCGTTGTTGACACTTGCAGGTTGTTTATTTCACTCTTAAATTGATCCATTGATAGTGAACTCTTATGGTAGAATTGAATATTTCTGATTACATCAGCAGGTTTCAAATCATCATTCAACACTTTACCAGCACTTGCTGAATCCGATAATTTGATCAAATACTTATCAACAAAATTCAATTTAACTCCACTCAACACACCTAGAAAATTCAATTTCAATAATAACGATTCTAAGCTGGATTCATCCATTTGCAACTTTGTAGTCAATCTAGAAAATGGCACTCTACTGAATAACTGTAAGTATTTGACTATGAACTTCTTTCTAATCAACTCAGTGACAAATGGTAGAAATTCTTTTAGAAACCGATGTTCTTGACAAATAGCTAAAAATTGGTCACTCTGAGTCAATTCATTATATTTATCAATATTGACATCATGCACAGCATGATAAATCTTGATTAACACATCGATAGCATCCAATTTGATGAATCCTTGGAAATCACTTGATTTGAAAGGATTAACCTCAGATTCACTCAATAAATTACTAATGATGAATTCCACTAACACGGCCACCCGCCTCACATCACCACATTCATTGAATCCTTTAAATGAGTCTTGGAAGAATTCATTAGCAGTTTTGAAATCTTCAGAATGCATAGCGACAATCCCTGAGCATTCTTTAATGATCCCCACTATTCTTGATTGAGGAATACCCGAAGTCATAGAATTAGCCAGGGTGGTTAACCTTGATAATTCTTTTAAATCGGCATTGGTACTAGTAGCTATAACCATCTCTGAGGCTAATACTTCTAATAAGAAGATATTTCTTAAAGATTCTGTGGATTCAATGACCAATTTCTCCAATTCACGTAACATTTCACTTGCCTCGGAGTATTCCTTTGTAGAGAGTAATGAATTAGCTCTTCCAATGCCAATCTTGATGTATAACCGTTTATCCACAGCATTGGCTGTTGTATTGCTAGCTGTTGCTCTTTGTGTGAGGTAATCTGAAAATTGTTGATAGAATGATTTAGTGAATTCATTAGAACACATTGATTTTTGCAAGTCAAATCTATAAAGAATCTTTGATATTGAACTCTCTCCATAGAATTTATCAACTTTAGGTAATTGTAATAATAACAATTGTAAATATCTCAGTGATTTATCTTGTTGATTACATTCGAAGGCAACCTTGATGGCTTGTTTAATTGATTTAAAAATGTATTCATTATCACTATGATCAGGGTTATCTCGTTGATCCATTATTTTTTCAAAAGTTGTCAATGCCTGTTCATAATTTTCATCTTGTCTATAACTTTTCCCTAAGAAGTATTGTCCCTCTAGATCTAATTCTTCATCATTATCATCGTCATTATTATCATCATTGGTGCCATCATCATTATCTTGATCCATTTCATCATCGGAGCCTTCTTCAAATGATAATTCTTCCTCCTCTTCATCATCATACATATCATCATCCCAGTCTGACATTATTTTGGTATATCAATTGGTATTATAGTAATCTGTTAACTTTCTGAAAAACCAGTGAAAATAAGAGGGTTCTCTATATGTATGTAACATTTTTTTTTGTGTGTGTCTCAATTTTTAGTTTAGTCGGAGCGGCTTCTTTATTTTATGTTACTGATATTACTAGTCAAAAGTAAACTGGTATATGTATTAAAAGATTATATATATAAGATACTTTCATATCTTTAGATTTCTGGTCATCTCTTCGAGTTCTAATCTATCCATTTCCAAGAGTTCTTCTAGTTCTCGTTGAGCATCTGTGTCATCATTATATTGTGGTAATTTTTGTTCGCCTTGTAATTGTAATTCACGTTGTTGTTGTTCATGTTGTTGTTGCATTAATTGTTGATATATTTGGCTCGGAGATCTAGACCGAGACCGTGATCTTGGATTTCTCATCACACTAGTCTCTAAATAGTCATCATCGTAATCGGCATCATAATCTTTATCATCATAATTTAAGCTGCTTCCACTACTCAAAGTATCAAATTTACTTAATTCAGTAAGATGTTGCATATTAGCTTGTCTTTCCAGGTTGAGTTTTAAATTTCTTTCTTCTTGCTTTATCACAAAGTCTTCCATAGATCCACGTAATTGTTGTTTAAGATCATCTCTGCGGCCAGCACGGAGTTGATTCAATTTATTAAATTTATTACGTTCGAATTGTCTACTGCATGAGCAGTTATTGGATTGTCTATGGTGACAACTAGGTGAATGATAATGGTTGTAGTGTTGATAATTTGGTCTATTTTGTGATTGCAGCGGATGGAATAATCTATTAATACGAGAATCCATACGCTCATTGAGATCTTTATTTCTAATCACACCTGTTCTTGACCTGAGTTGTAAATGGTGGTCCGAATCCGATGATGACATTCCAAAGGGGTCATCAGATTCGTCTTCCTCTGAATTGTAAAGTTGTGATTTATTAAGAGTCAGAGAATTAAGGGTAGATGATTGTGGTAGAGTATTAGTAGTGATTGAAGGTTGCGCCATGGCAGACGCGTGAGTGGGCAAGTGAGTGTGAGGATGCGAATGTCTATGTCCATGATGGTGATGAAACTTCTTTCGTGTGAGTTGAATGTCTGTATCGTTCATATTTGGAGACCGTGTATGGGGGGGGGGGATGAGGCACGATTGAGATCAGATGAGAGAGACGTATTTAGGATTTTAAAAATGGAATCAAATACAAGTGGACCGTCAAGTGAAAACAAGTAATGGAATGTATTAAATATTGGTATAGTTGAATTTTCAGTAATGGGTAGTTTGACATGAATTATAAAGTAATTACAACTATAAAGGTCAACTGATAGATAATGCTATCTAATTTTTAATGTTATAACGAAGCTACGCCAAAAAAAAAAAGCTTTTTCTTAGTGAGAGGGTTAGCACGTGATGTGGAAGTATGATATTACTATATGTGGTAACTGTATCACATGGATATCACGTGGGTGACTCTTACGATTGACTCTTGTCTCTCGCGGACTTATAATTGCGGTTTTGTTGAAAGAGTTTTCACTTTATTGTGAATATAAATATATATTGTCATTTGAATTTATCAACTTATTCCTTTTCCTTGGAGTTACTTTATTAGTTATAATCATCACAATGTTAAGAACCACCATCAAGTCAATTGCAAATTCAAGAAATTTGGCTACTCAATTCAAGGTATGTGTAAATTTACATTAGTTGGTTTCCTTTCCCTTTTGGTATCTTTTTTGATCTCGATGACTAACAATTCTTCTATTATTTAGCGTTCATATGCTTTATCAACTCAAGCTCAAGCCTTGATCTCTAAGGATGTGAAGGAAATTGATCCTGAGATGTACAACATCTTACAATTGGAAAGACAAAGACAAAAGAATTCTATCACTTTGATTCCATCTGAAAATTTCACTTCAAAGGCTGTGATGGATTTACTTGGTTCTGCTATGCAAAACAAGTACTCTGAAGGTTACCCAGGTGAACGTTATTACGGTGGTAATGAATTCATCGATATGGCTGAATCTTTATGTCAAAAGAGAGCTTTAGAAGCTTTCGATTTGAACCCAGAGGAATGGGGGGTCAATGTTCAATCTTTATCTGGTGCTCCAGCTAACTTGTACACTTACTCTGCTATCTTACCAGTCGGTGGTAGAATCATGGGGTTGGACTTACCACACGGTGGTCACTTGTCTCATGGTTACCAAACTGCTACCACTAAAATCTCTTACGTCTCAAAGTATTTCCAAACTATGCCATACAGATTAGATGAATCCACCGGTATCATCGATTATGACATGCTTGAAAAGACTGCCGTGTTATTCAGACCTCAAGTCATTGTTGCTGGTGCCTCTGCTTACGCCAGAATTATTGACTACGCTAGAATGAAGAAGATTGCCGATAAAGTTGGTGCTTACTTAATGTCCGACATGGCTCACATCTCCGGTTTGGTTTCCGCCGGCGTCACAGACTCACCATTCCCATACTCTGACATTGTCACCACCACCACCCATAAGTCCTTAAGAGGTCCAAGAGGTGCCATGATTTTCTACAGAAAGGGTATCAGAAGAGTGACTAAGAAGGGTAAGGAAATTCCATATGATTTGGAAAAGAAGATCAACTTCTCTGTGTTCCCAGCTCACCAAGGTGGTCCACATAACCACACCATCTCTGCCTTGTCTGTCGCTTTAAAGCAAGCTACCACTCCAGAATTCAAGCAATACCAAAAGGATATTGTCTCTAACGCCTCTGTCTTCGCTGATGCCTTGAAGGCCAAGGGTTTCGACTTGGTCTCCGATGGTACCGACACCCACTTAATCTTGGTTGACTTAAGATCTAAGAAGATCGATGGTGCCAGAATTGAAGCCGTTTTAGAAGCCATTAACATTGCCGCTAACAAGAACACCGTTCCAGGTGATGTCTCTGCCCTATTCCCATCTGGCTTAAGAGTTGGTACCCCAGCTATGACCACTAGAGGTTTCTTGGCTGCCGAATTCGAGAAGGTTGCCGATTACGTTCAACAAGCTGTTGAAATCGGTATCGAATTGAAGGCCAAGGAAGAAGGTGCCACTGCTAAGGAAAAACTCGCTTCATTCAAGAAGTTGGTCTCCGAAAATGAAAAGGTCAAGGCCTTGGATAAGGAAGTTGTCGAATTCGTCTCACAATACCCTGTCCCTGGTGAATTGTAAATAACCATTCCCTCTCTCTCTTAATCTTTACTTCTGTTATCCACTAAAATCTTAATATAATTCATGTTTTCCATAAATCAAGGCTGTGCACGTTTTTTTAATTTTTTTTTTTTTTGTTTTCATTTCATTTGAAGGGGAGATGTAAACAAAGGAAGGCCTGGAAAAAGGGTTCTCTTAAGTCTTATATCAATCAATCAATACACCGTATGTTCCCATTGAATGAGAATCGGATAAGGTCCCTGAGCCAGGGAGACCGTCTAGCTAAATCAAGCACATCACTGGCGCAATTACAAGACAACATTGCACAACTTAAATCAAATGAATTATTTGATGAATTACAATACAATAACTGTATAACGTCCCTAACACAGTTACAACAATCAACATATCCACCAATAGAACTACTCCAGCTCAGATTGGCTATGACATCTATATTGATAAACTTCAATCAAGTCCCCCTAGCCCTAGAGAACTTGAAATCAATCTACATTAGCCTCTGTGATTTACTCTCACTGACGCCCACAGATACAAGCGTAACTTGCATGCTCAAGGGGATCCCTTGTTCCTCCACGGTACACAACAACAATATAGTCTTACTTGTGGTGACTTTTCAATTACAATTACTAGAACTCTGTGTGATCAGCTCCACCGCTTCAAAGGACTTCCCACCAGCCCATGAATTAATCAAGCTGACTTCTTCTGGATCCAGCTTCTATCACTGGATCAATTCCTTAGATGATACCCACAAATACCAATTGGCAAGAAAGACCACATCATTTTTCCTTAAATTGAGTATGCAAATCAAAACTGTTGTGAAATTGTGTTATTTACTTGTGTCTCTTGAATATATGTCACTGTCAGAGGAAGTGCAACCCGATATCATTGACTATGTCTGCAAAACGGTGGAAACTATGGCCAAAAGAAATGCGGATGTGGTTTACAAATATACTTCTGATATTATGTTATCCATTTGTAAGAGTGGATTGCCTCTTAATAGTATCATTAAAATAGTCCAGCTCTATGCTGGAATGGCTACGGAGAATGATCGCTTGTTGTGGAACAAGTTTTTGCATTCACAAGAGCAACCCACTGAGAGCTTGGAATCTCTTCTGAGTAAGCTTAAAATACAGGGGAAGCCTATTATTGATGAATTGACGAAATTACTTGCTTCAAGTAATGAATGGCACCTAGTGAAGAATGACCAATTTTGTAATATGATGAGAACCGAAGTCAAGACTCTCGATTTCAAAGACCCAGTCACACAACAATTTGTGGTATCCCTTTTAGAGTTCATACTGAACGCAGACTCCAATGATGATATTGGTCTGAAATTCTGTGGTGTTCTAGATGTGATCACTATCAAGATTAAATCATTAAATGTGACCTCATGCTCTAAGTTTTGTGACGGTGCTCTAAATTTAATGTATTCCATATTGAGAACTAAATCACAACCACGGAGACTAAAGAATTTCTCAAATTTGGGATTCCACTTTGGTGGGGTTCTCCTAACTCATGATTTCGATGAATGCTTGAAACTTTGGATGTCTTGTGTTAATTTTGAATATAATATGCTAGTCATAGCTGGTGTCACTGATGTGGCAGCATGCTTCCAATCATTAAAGAGCAAATGTGAAAGAATAACAAATTTGCTGTTGGAGAATCGTCATTATGAAGAGGCTTACATGTTTCTCTCCAAAGTGTTTGAATGTTATGAAATCTTGCATGAACATGTCGGTGATGATTTACTTTCCCTACAGTCCTTGATCTCCAATGACCTTACTATTGCTATCAAATTGGTTGCTAAATTAACTATTACCTCTAATTCACCTATGCCTGTGGATAGAATGGGTACTCATGAAACTACATTAGTCTCGGTGGCTATTGAATTAGTCAAATTAATCTCTCACAGCAGTTATTCACAGAAACAAGAACTCATTTCCAAAATCATCTTGAGTTTAAAGGATGAACTTAAGGATAACGGATTGTTTCTTTATTTTCTGTCCGCAATCACATTCCACATCAGTTTTAATCTTGCCTTGAAATCGGTTACCAATCTTGAATTAGATGGATCATGTTGTCAAGCATACCAACAATTAATCATATCGCACATCAATCTATTTCAATGTACTGTTCATTCTTCTATGCCACTGGACCTGTTGAATTCATCTTATAGCAACCTGTTATCGTTTGCTGGATCCAACATTGATCGCAGTTGCTCCACTTATGAATACAAAGTTGTCAACATGGCTATCGATATTTTCAATCATAATATGATGTACAGTTACACTATTGCCATTCTACGGTGTTATCTTCAAAATGAGAGTGTCAAATTTAATGCTAATCAGAAAGAGAGTTTTCAATTGCGATTGGCTGAAACATTGTACTTACAAAAGCAGTACACTGGGGCCACTTCTGTGGTGTCCGGATTGGCTCAATGTTCAAACAAATTTGTTGGGATTCGTGCTAGTATGGTCACTTTTAAGTTGTTAGTCACAGCAAACAATTATGAGGAAGCCCGCTTACTTCATGGTAAGTTAGTAGATAGAGTTCAAAGTGATGAATTCCAAGTGAATAGCCAGTCAAACAAAACAGAAGCTGCGGAATTACTACTCACATTGGCAGAATTGAATAATGTGTCCTCTATGTGGACCCATCACATTGGTGACCATATTGAATCCATAATGCAATTCAAAAAGGCTATCAGAATTCTGCAATCCATAATGAAGAATTTCTTGATATCATTGTCCAGTAATTTCCAATTTGATATATGCACCAAGTTTTGTTTAAAATTGAAACTTTCTGATTGCATGCTGGTCTCATATGAGGGACTTTTGAATACTTTATCAACCATTGGATTGATTAAGGACTTTGACTATTATGAGAACGAGTTTGTTACTTTCTTGTCTACTCAACCATCTGCTCTAGTGAAGTCATACTATTATTTCATGCTCACTGAATACCAGTGTTTAAAGAATAATTTGGATACAGCTGGTCAGTACTTGTCTGATGCTCTTAGATTGTATGATGAATTGGATTATACTACTGTTTCATTAGATTTATTGAATTTATCATCGAATGAACTTTATTTTCAAGTTGTTGAAGACATAGATTCCCTCGTGGATTACAACAAAAAGTTAGATAATGCCATTCTGGAACTTTTACATTCAACTTCAATGGATACCATAGTTGTTGAAAAATACTGGGATTCTATCAAATTCAGAAGAGTCATTACATCTATCAATGGTAAGCTTCATGAGGCTTCTGTGGCACAAGAAGGAAGTCTGGCTGAATATCAATCCACTTTATTAAAATGCATGGATAGCATCTCTAATAATTCAATCCTAAGTTCATTGTTGGATTCAGTTCTTGTTCAACCTTCTTCCAATCGCAGATCGATCCCTTCCTCTGATGACTACTTAAATGAATGCTTTCAAAATGCAATTAACAAAGTTGATAATGTTGGTTCACGGATTAAAGATTTAGATTTTATTACAAGATCTGAAATTAGTAATGGTTGTTCAATTTTCTCTATTTTGAATTCTGTTCTCCTTGGTGTTGATTATGTTGACCAGGTCCTTAAAATGCAAGAATCTGTCAGATCATCAAGTTTACTCTGTGAAAAGCAATTGGTTGTTAGTCAAGAATGTTCTACTGATTTCTTACCTCATAAGGTAAGCCCATTGGGTTCTCAATTACAATGTACTATTTCTCCTCAAGCAGTTCAAGAGAATCTTCCATCGAATTGGCTTGTAGTGTCGGTTCACTTCAACTCCATGTCTAACAGTTTGATCTTGAGCCGGTTCACGAGTAACTCGGTTGTGTCTACAATTAATATTCCTCTCATTAAGGGTATATCCAAGGATCAATCACAATTTTCATTCAAGGAAGCCACCAGTGAGTTCCAATATATAATCAGTGAAAGCAAAAAGACTACCAGCACAGAAATAGTTTCCACAGTGAAGACAGCAAAAGATAGGGCGTCTTGGTGGGAAAGACGGAAAGAACTTGATCAAAGATTAGGTGTTTTCCTTAATGATCTTGAAAATAAATGGTTTGGTGGATTCAAAGGTGTGTTTGGAACACATAATTTTTCAGAATCAATCATTGATAAGTTCAAGAAACAGTTGATTTCGATTATGAAGCCACATGTGATGACCTTACCTCAATTTAGGAAGCAGTTGGTTTCTATTGATTCCGATCATATGGATTCCGGACTTGTTGAGTTCTTATTGCAATTGCCACTCTCCGGTGAGGTTTTCGACTGTGTCGAAGAACTATTATTTCATCTTCTGGATTCTCTGTGTTGCGATTCCCTGGGTTTAGGATATGATGAATTGGATCTCAATCAAATATGCACTGATATTGAAGAGGCCTTGAGGGTGTTTCATCAAACACACGACAAGGAATCAAGTAAGATTGAGCATATAATATTGGTACCATCTATGGAATGTGTTCAGTTCCCCTGGGAGTCCATCCCATGTTTAGCTGGAAAGTCTATCTCGAGATTTCCATCGTTCACTCTACTTAATGATACTTTAGTTAAGAACCAGGGTTTGTTGAATGGAGGTGTGGATCCAGGAAAGGGTTATTATGTTATCAATCCTGGAGGTGACTTGAAGAAAACTGAAGCTAATTTCAAGGATAAATTCGCTGAGATGAATGGTTGGGATGGGATCGTCGGTTGCAAACCGAGAGAAGAAGAAATCAAGAATGGATTGGACAACTCCAATGTATATGTATACATTGGCCATGGTGGTGGTGAGCAATATATCAAGTCTAAGACTATCAAGGGTATGACTGACATCCCTCCAACTTTGCTACTAGGGTGTTCTTCAGGTTACCTCAAGCAAAATGGTGTTTATCCACCACATGGAACTGCATATAATTACATGATTGGTGGATGTCCAATGCTTTTAGTCAATTTGTGGGATGTCACAGATAAGGATATCGATAAGTTCACTTTCAGTTTGGTTGATAAATGGGGGCTTCTGGTTGACTATGATTCTCTGGATTCGTTCAAATTCGGTTCTGACGATGAACCAGATCCTATGGGCATCGGACAATGTGTCGCTGATAGTAGATCAGTTTGTAAGCTGAAGTATTTGAATGGATCTGCGCCTGTTTTGTATGGGTTACCATTGAAATTACAGGCTGATTAAAACTGACAATTTTACGATTTACGTTTGAATATATATATATGTATTTTCTAATTAATTTATTACATTATTCTATAAGCAATCATATGTCTGTATTAGTATCTTTTCGGGCATTTCGTATATGGTAATCCGCAAATAGGGCAAAGTTAAACAAACTCAAAAGGAAAGGTTTCGTTCTTTCATTAACCGGACACAAACCATCTCGTTTGAGGAAGTACTCCTTGATCCTTGGATATTCACTATCAGTGTGTAGCAGTTGATGTATATTCAACGATATAATCACGGTTCCCTCTTCTGGATCATTTGTGTATTCGAAGATCGATGTAGATATATGATCTTCATTAAAGGAAAGACGAGCAATAGAAGACTTACGAGTCGCTTTTTTCAATGGTTTACGTGCAAGGATATCAAATTCAGACATCAGGGAGTCACGTTGTATTGCAAGTACAGCTGACTTTGTCTGCTTAGAATAGCCAATCTTCTTTTCTAATGGCAACATATCAGCGGGGAGAAGAAACTTCTCCGCATGAATCACACTTTGATCCTTAGCTTTCTTTGCACTGGCTGTTTGTGTTATTCTTTCTAGCATTTGTAATGAGTTTGGAAAGTAAATTACTCCTCCGTTCTTTTTGTCGTCAATGATCTCTCCGGGGAGTAAAAGTAGAGGGAAAGCGGTATTTTGATGTATGGTATTCTGAGCGACCTTCATTTTCAGAAGGAAGTCTTTGGGAAGAACGAGTCTGGAGACCACGCACATTCTCGATGGCCCCGATAATATGTTAGCAAACACATTATTGGATAATTCAGGGTATGTCTGTAATCTTTGATCTGGTGTGAAGTACTTCTTCGTCTTGGTCCATTTTGTCGGAGTTGCTAAAACAGGGGATTCCAGATCCTTCAAGTCTATGAGTTTCGGTTTGAATTTACTGGCACTCCTCGTGGCAGCATTCTTGATCACAGTATCAAACTGCAAAGCATTCACATTCATTGCAAAGAATTTGTGGTTGTATTTGTACAGTTTTCACCATCAAAAAAAGGTCTTGTATTCCTCCGAAATCTTTCACAAAAACTGAAAAAAAAAAGTTGAAAAACTTTGGTTAATGACGATGTAAATAGGGTTCCTTCTTCGGTAATATATACACAGATCAATGCTGATACAGTGGCACAAACATATTATACGAGAAACCCTTCTTGTGAAGCCTCTGGTGGGTAAACGACTCCTCTCTACGGACCACATCTCTCCAAAGGACATTTTCAGAGATACGATGTCCTCGATCGGATCTCAAGGTAAGTTACTACGTTCTTTTTTTTCACCAAGTCAATTGTATACTAACAGGTATTTTTTGGATAAATATAGCCATGATATTGACTGCTGCCTTTACAGGTGTCCCAGAGCCATCCAAATATCATGGGATGACACTATCGTCGGTGACATCTCTAACTGTGAACCCTGAACCACTGCTCCAATTCAATTTGCAAGTACCATCTACAACGTCGTCATCTCTACATCAATACAAATACTTTGCACTACATATCATGAAACCTAATTATCAAGCAGTGGAATTGGCAAGAAACTTTAGTAGAGGTATTAAAGTCACGCAAGATCCTATCACTAAAAAAGTGGTCACCACCCGTCCGTTTGAAGGTTTAGATCCAAGTGAATATCAATTGTACGATAACGGAAGTCAGATTCCGTTGTCCTTGAATGCAGACCATCGTAACTCCTTTATTGAAGATATTAATATTAATATCCCTGTGTTGACTAAGGAGTCCGAGAGAATTCTTATTTGCGAAAAATACAAGGTGTTTAAGGTGTTCAATCATGAGATTTGGACTGCCAAAGTTAAAGACATCCTTGTGCATACAGGTAAGAATGAAAAGACAGGAGGATTGTTATACTTCAATAGGCATTTCCATATCATTGGAGATACTTTGAAAGAACCAACTGAACCAAAATAGAAACGAATTATCATGTAAATATATGTTTTTAGTTTAATTAAGATGTAATTAAATTTTGTTATGCATAGTAAAGCTGTATAAAAGAGAAATGAATATAAATAAAAGATAAAAATAAAGTATATATACAAAAACATTAAGACATAATAAGGAAAGAAGATAGTTTATTCACTGAATGATCTTTCAAAATTGGATTTCAATTGCTTTTCAACTCTTCCAAATTCAGACATCATCAACTTGTATTTCTCGGCCCGTCTATCAATTCTATTCTTTCTGGCCTCTAATCTAAATTGCACTTCCCTGTCCTTTAATTGTTCAATTTCAGACTCCAATGTACGAATATCGGCATTAATCTTGGCCTTCTTCTTCGATAGTTTCTCTCTCTTCTGTAAAAGTTGAGACATTTCTGCTTCAAGAGTTTTCACCTTCTTTTTGGAAGCATCAAGAACATCTTTGTGTTTATTCTCAACCTTCTTGAATTCTCTAAGGGCAACTTCATATTTCCGTTTTTGATTCAAGTACTGTTCTTCAATTTCAGATTCCTTGGTGTATAATTCTTCCCATTTGGATGACAACTCAGAAATTTGTGAATCACATTTGGCCACCACTAGTCTAAGAGATTCCACTTTCTTGTAGTTTCTTCCTTCGTCAACCACATTGGATCTGTTATTTAAGTTTTCGATCTCAGCCTTCAATGCAGAGGACTTCTTTCTCCAATCATTTCTCATCTTCTTCAATTTGGCCTTTTCTGAAATACCGGCATTTTGGGTGGTCACGATCGATTGCTGTAGTGTACCAATAGCACTTGATGGTTTAAATTCGGTTAAGATTTTATCCTTGTGAATTGTACTCACGGTAGCAAATGCGAGCAATTCCAAGTTGCCCTCACCTGTAACGGCAGTGAACTCAAAATCATATTGAGATAGAGGACTCAATCCACTCACAATAATAAGTTCCCCTTGGTACTGATTCACAAAGGAAAGCTGTTCCCAAACAATACCGTTCACCTTCACAATGACATTGGTATCGATATATAAGTTCTGCACAAGAAACACGATATCAGTTTCACCGATATAATACACAAAGCATTGTACAGTATCAGTGAAACTTCTGCTGTATTTGTCACCTCCTGTTGCCACTAAAGCATTATGCTGATAGTATTCACCAGAATACAAGTCCTGTCTATTGAACATCGTTCTGGCAGCATTAATGAATGACCAGATGGGTTGTTGTGCTCTATTACCCATATCTTTCAATTTTTTCTCTAAGAATGGGCTGTATTTGACTTTAGATGCGGCATATGCTGGTACGATGTTTGATAGTGATGGGAATAGGGCAATTTTGCAGTAATTTTCAAAGTTCTGGGCAACCACTAGTGAAGGGGATGAGATATCATTCATATTGAGAAGTTGATGGTCCACGGGGAAAGCAGCTGGAGATGTTATGTTAGGTTGCTTATAATCAGACTCGGGACAGTCCTTGGAGACTTCGCTGCTTTCAGATGAAGTTGGACTTAGCCTTGTTGATGATGGTTCTGCATCTGCGGAGGAGTCTATAGTATGTTTCTGAGGCAACAATGATTTAGAGATTTCATCTCTTATATTGATCACTTTGATTCCCTGTGCCATTGTGTTTTTAGGTTGCGATGAGTAAAATCCATATGATGGCGGAGGCGGAGTGGCCTCCTTGTGCAATCTTGATGGAACGGATTCGGGGTTATTGGTAGAATCTAACAATCTAAAAGTGTCAAAGGATAACACCCGTCTCAGTAGAGGTTGTAAATTTCTTCCAATGATGTGCACACAAAGCAATGTGTAACAGATTTCTATTAAGTGGTCTAATCCGAAGGCTGCAGTGTCGCCCGAGCGTGATGAGGCCAATCTGTAGAGTAAAACCTTCAAGGGGTTGATAGGGTACCTCAGAGACGAATGAATAAGCTCCTCTGGGGTAGTTAATGAGAATTCTGAGGTTCCAAATGATATGTTAAACCCCTTTATGAAGTAAGTGGTTGTTCTGATAAGGGCGAGCAAGATCAAGCTGGACACAAAGGCATCCTTGATGTACCTTGACTTTGTCGATGCCAAATTCGCCACCACGAGAGCCTTTGCCAATACATTGGTGTAATCCAAGAAGGATGCATTGATGAGAATCATTGCTGTTGTTATAAGAAGATAAATCAAGCACGATGCAATGAAGTAAAAGGTCTGCGTGCGTCTCGTGAGATTGTATTGTGAACCCTTAGTGTGATCTTGGTTGTGCAAGGCACTTAATCTGTGGTTGAAGAAAAGAGAAATTGAGGACTCCACAAACTTTGAGTACCCTAGTAAAGAATATATAGACAGTAATATGATACTGATCCAATTGGGGAGAATGGAGAAGATAGAGAGCAGAGCTAACGTATCTGATAGAGGGTACAGGGGAATGATGTTCGAAGATACACTGGATGACAAGCCCGATGCTGCCGTATCTAGGGAATCTGGAAGATCCATCTTTGATAACTGTGTTATGTGGTCTATATATATGTTGTTTTGGAAGAGATCAAAATGATGTAGAATGTAGGCTGTTACAAAAAAAAAGTTTGTTTTCGTCAACGTCAAAAAAAAATTTTTGAAAAAAATGGACTTTCAGTAGAAACAGGAGTGGAACCAGGGATTGTGTGTGGTTCAGAGTTGGATTAGGAATATATTAGTTAGATATGATAGTAGAGATAATTAATCTTTGGTTCGATCGAATTTCAATCAATTTCGGGAGAGTTATAGGTGAAACACGGATTCGATGATTCACTTCACTGCGATGATGGTGGCCACAATAACCTTGTAATCAATGAAATCCACTCTAGAAAGCCTCAATTGCATTTAATAATAATTCTACACTATCATAATCAATAATTTATACAATTAAAACCCCTTGTTTTCTCTTATAATTAGCACTGTAACTCAATAACTACCTCCTTCTTAAACTTCCCCCTTGAATCTCCCAGCGGCTCCACGGTTATTCCATTTTTTTCAAGATCTCTCTGTGTTAAAACGGAACATGTGGTTTAAATTGAAATGGATGCATACACATTTAGTTCTTCCTATCTCTTTCTCTTTTCCTTTCCTCCAACCATAAAACAATGTCTTTAGAAGCTATCATCTTCGACCAGAAGACTGTCAAATTATCAATCTTGAATCAATTGTTGATTCCATACCAAACTGAATACTTGGAGATCACTGCTATGGCACCAGTGCCGGGCATCGAGATGTTCTCGGGTTATGACGCCATCAAGGGAATGTACACCAGGGGTGCCCCAGCTATCATGCTAGTTGGTTGTTTCTCAATTGTGATTGAATTGAACAGAGTTATCAACAAGAATGATAATCCATTTGGTTACAACGTCAACAACGTGTCGGAGTTCAAAAGATTATTACTCCAAAGAATTGACACCCTGATTAAGTCAAGACCGACAGCAGTCAATCTACTCAATGGATGCATCCAAGTGAAAAAATTGATTGCAGTGGAACCAACTTTGGATTCCCTTTGTAATGCCATTTACAACTTCAGTGTGAACTTGTATGAAGAGGACTTACAATCTAACCATGCTATCGGTGCCAATGGTGTGAAATACATCTATGAAGAACTCCACAAGGAGGGCTTCAAGGGTGAATTCTCTGTGATGACCATCTGTAATACTGGTTCATTGGCTACTTCCGGTCATGGTACAGCTTTGGGGATTATCAGATCGTTGGATGCTGAAGCTAGAGCTAACAAGCACGCGGAATTCAAGATGTCCCATGTTTACGCTTGTGAAACTAGACCATACAACCAGGGATCTAGATTGACCGCTTATGAATTAGCCTATGAGAAGATTCCATTCACTTTGATCACTGATAATATGGTGAGTTTCTTGATTGACTCTCTAGAGAGACAAAAGACTAGCAGAGCATTGAAAAACATGGCTCCTATCAAGTTCATCATTGTTGGTGCTGATAGAATAGTGAAGAATGGTGATTTAGCTAATAAGATTGGTACATTCCAATTATCTTTGATTGCCTCATTGTATCCATCCATTAAGTTCATCGGTGCTGCTCCTAGAACTACTATTGATCTCACTAGAGAAACCGGTGATGAGATCGTAATTGAACAGAGACCACAGAGAGAACTCACTGAGATCATGGGTGGTGAAGTCGATCAAGATGGTGCATTTGTCAAGGACGTCTCTGGTGATGTCAAACTTATGAAGGTGAAATTGGCCCCTCAGGGGATCGACGTTTGGAATCCATCATTCGATGTGACACCACACAAAAACATTGATTGTATCGTCACCGAAGATGAATATATCATCAAGAACGCCAATGGCGATTTCAACTTGGAATAACTTTACTTACATAAAAATTAATAAAATTTATAAGAATAATAATAATTTGTACAAAACAAAATGATTTGATAAAAGGTGACAAGTTAAACAAAGAAGAGGAAAAAAATGGGAAGAAAAACAAACGCAAACGGATAATAAAGAGTAAAACACAAAAGTAATAAAGGAGAGAAGAAGAAAGAGACTATTGAAATCAACTTCAAGTATTTATCGTATAGCACATAAGAAAAAAATAGAATAAAGTGAAGCACAAATAAAAAATATATATGGGAAGTTTTTATTCATCTATTAGAAACCATTACCAAAGCCGGCACCAGTTGGTTGGAAACCAATTGGTGGAGCACCAGTACCATTGGTCAAAAGTAATCTTTGGCCTAGAGCTGGAGCATCCTCATCAGCAGGTTGTTCCTTGGCTTGTCTATCCTTCAAATCCTTGTAGATTTCGTTTATCTTATTTTGGTTTTCTCTAGCAACAGAGATCAAGTATGGCTTCACCAAGTCAGACAAGTTGTGTAACCAAGACAATTCTAACACAGTGTCGTATGGTATTAATGAGTAACCAGAGTATAAAGTGGCAACGAAACATTCCTTGTTACCAGTTTCCACAAAGTAAGTCAAAAGATCAGTGGCAACCTTGGAGTCATTAGAGATAGCAGCAGTTTCAATGGCATCGGACCATAACTTATCAGTCTTCAACAAGGAAATAGCCTTAGTCCATTTCTTGTTCTTTCTGTAAATGATGGCAGCGATTTGACGGAAGAAAATCAAGTCATGCTTTTCTAATCTCTCAGCCAATCCAATATGGTCAAACTTATCATGGGCATCAATGACAGATCTTAAAGACTTGTAATCTTCTTCTTCTATTAACAAATCATGGTAAGCTTGGTTGACAATGGAGTTGTTTTTCTCTAAAACAGAAATCAAGAATGGCTTAATTAATGGTAAGTTATCAGATTTTTGGAAAATTCTGACGACTCTTGGTAAGTCTAATCTTGGAGACAACACAGCAAGTAAATCAGTTAATAAAGATGGGTGTAAATTCACGTAAAAGTTGATAGCCTTGTAGTAAATTTCCAAGTTGGACACCTTGACGATGATTTCCTTGAATGAAGAGTGTTCAAATGAAGCTTCAGATTTTTCCATCATGGCCAAAGCAGCATTATCCCATTCATCATAGTGACAGTACAAGAAGATCAATTCAGGCCATAGATGAGCAGTCTCACAGGCAGTGATAACCTTTGGAATGTTAATTCTAGACCAGAATAACTTCAAGTGTTCCATGGTCTTTTCTGGTTCATACTTAGTGTAAAGAATAGCCAACTCAGTGAACATACCCATGTGAGCTCTTTCCAATGACAAACCATTTTCAAACAAAGAAATCAATTGAGTGAAGTAGCCGTTGTATTCATATTGGGCAACCAATTCTTGTAGTTCTTCGGCATGAACAATCAAGTTAAGACCACAAATTTGAGCCAATCTAAATTCCTTGTTTTCAATACAAGCTTGGTTAACTTGCTTCCAGACTTGAACATTAGATGCCTTTCTAGCACAATCAACGGCACCTTGGTAATCCTTCAAGTAAACCAAAGTGGAAGCCAACTTAGAGTAGTTAGAAACGTTGGAGAAGATGGACTTAGCAGCCTCGTAGTTACCAGAATCATATAACTTGTCACCAATGGTGTCTAAGTCAGCAACGTTAGAAGATTGCAAGAACTTATCAATGTCACTTAATCTACCTAAGGAAGCATAAGAGTGGATAATAGCACCATCAATCTTTGGTTCTCTCAAAGTTTGTCTAGCCATGGTCAAATATGGAACCAACTCTTCTTCTTTACCGGCATGTTCAGCGATATCAATAACGTGATCATAATTGGATGGATCATTGGCCTTCAAGTAAGATTGGATAGCTTCTGGGATTCTCAAACCGTTTAATTGAGCAGCACCCAATTGAGACCAGATTTCAGGCTTGTCAAGCTTGTCAGCGTATTCTTCGGCTCTGTCCAAAGACATGATATCATCAACCAAAACCTTTTGAGCATCAGAGTATCTTTCAAACTTGTTGTAGATTTCGAAGGCTTCCTCATTCAAACCGTTTTCAATACACAATGGAGCAACTTCATCAGGGTTGTAAGCGTCTATCTTTTCAATGTAAGAGCTAACTCTAGATTTGTCAACCTTGATAGCAGTCAAAATCAACAAGGCTTGTAATGATGGGTTGTCATTGAATGGAGATGGTTCCAAAATAATCTTCTCTAACAATTCGATCAATTCACTTGGTAAATCGTTGTCCATGAAAGCCTTAACAGCAACAGACACAGGTTGTGGGTCTGATAATTCTGGAATGGCAGTACCAACAACTTGATCAACCAATTGTCTTCTGTGAATGTTATCACCTGACAAAACCGTACCCCACAAGTCTAAGTCTGATCTCTTTAATAAGTATCTGGCTTGGTATTTGTACATGGAATTTTCGTTGGTGATGTTGATCAATTCAGCATCATTTTGACCCTTATCATAAGCAATGTAAGCCAAGTATGGATCTCTCTTTTCACAGTACTTACCAACAACTAAGGTATCGTATTGTTCGTTCTCTTGCAAGAATTTCTCTGGGTTGTTGTTGGAATCGATGTAAATTTTGGCTAAGGTATCGTAAACAGCCTTATCAGTAGTACCAGTTTGTAAAGTGGATTCCAAGAATGGTAATAAAATCTTCAATCTGTTTCTCTTTTCAACTTCATCACATAATTCGCCAATTGGAACTTGACCCAAGACCGATTGTAACAAAGATTTGATAATGGATTCATCACAATCGACATCTAAAAGACCAGCAACAACTTGAGGAGTCTTTGAAGGGTTAACTTGTTGAACGTAAACTTCGATAAACTTGAAGAATTGGTTCTTGTACAAGTAGAGAACCAAATCATGAACAAAGTCGAATCTATCACAAACGACAATCAATGGTAATTGATCTTCCAACTTGGCTTCCTTCAAGAAGTTCTTAACCTTTTCACCGTTATACACGTTATTATCTCTGACAACTCTTTCGATTTCCTTAACTTGACCAAGTTTAGCAGCACATTGGATGTACTTTAAAACAACTTCTGGATCTTGAGTGATGTTGACGATGGAAGACAAATAGTAGTATAGACCTTCAGAACTCTTGTAATCCTCAAACACCTTGATCAAAGTGATTGGACCAATTAAATCAGAGTACTTAGTGGCAACTTGAATGACAACCTGTAAGTTTTGAGCCATGTTAGAGGAAAGCATTTCTCTTAAGCAAACAACAGATTGTTCAACATTCAACTTACCGAAGTAAGTAACAAGCCAATCAACAGGGATGACATTTGAGTGAACAATGACTCTCTTGATGTCCTTAGTTTCGTCATATAATTCCAAAGCTCTTTGGTATAACCCAGCCTTTTCACAGAGAGCAGCGATAGTTGGTTTATCATAGTGAGAGAACATGGCGTTACCCAAGATAGCGTCAGCAACTTGAGGAGCGTGAAGTAAGTTCACTTCTAAGACTCTAGTTTGTAAGTGACCATCAGCTGGTTTGTCCTCCTTCAATGCATCTAACAAGAAGGCGGTACCTTGTTGAATGTAGTTTTGAGATAAGAAAATGTCAGCAATTTGTTGAACATCCAAATCTGGTTGAGAAGCCAATAATTGAGTAGCAAATTCGGCGGCCTTGTCTGGGTTGACTCTTAAGATGTTTTGAATCAAAGTAGTGAAATTTGGATGGTAGTTAGCAGTTTCACAGTATGGTAAGATCTTATCAAATTGGCCCAATTCAGCCAATGAGGTGACGACCTTAGCTGGCACTTCAGACTTGTAGTAGACGGCAAGAGCAAGAGTGGTGTTAGCTGGTTTAACCAAGTCACCCAATTCTTCAGAGTAATCTAATTTGTCTTCCTTTAAGTACTTCTCCAAAGTTTCAATTCTATTTTGGGCAACCAAAGGTCTCACCAATTCAAGGGTTTCATATTTGTTTAAGGAACCTCTGTCTAATAAGTAAACCAAGTATTGTAAAATTGGAGCAGGTTGACCAGCTGGAGTTGGTAATGACTTCAATCTAGAGATAGTATCTGGAGTTCTCAATTGAGCAGATGATGCAGCAATCTTAACAGCGGCTTGGTAGTCCCCAGTGGCGATGGATTGGTTAAATTGTTGACCAAACAATGATTCGGCACCTGGTAAGCTACCTCTAGAAGCCAAACTCAATGCTAATTCAACGTCACCCAAGTTCTTCAAGATGTATGGAATAATTCTATCTTGTGCAATTTCAATAGCTAACACAGAACCGGATCTGTTCACAGTGATGGCACCGGTGTTGTCGTTGAAACCACTAGCAGTGAAGATTGGGTCGGATGATATTCTATTTAAGAAGATCTTCTTACCAGTTTCTAAATCGTAAAGGTGGATGAACCCGAACTTGGTCAAGATGTACAAGATACCATACTTGTTGGACACCTGTAATGAGACAGGGAAATCATTTGGAATCTCAGCGGGGAAGAAAATCTCGGTGGACTTCTTAGAGAATGCTGGAGCCCCCTCTTGGTGGTCAATTTCCAAGATATGAAGGTTACCACCTTCTTCAGTCTTAGAAGCACAGGCGAATAATTGAGTATCAATTGCAGACCCTTGTAACTTGAATTTGGCAAACCCACAAACGTGACCTTCGATTGCTTGAGAAATGTTTCTTTGCTTTGAGTACAATTGAATGTGACCCACGATTCTACCATTTTCTTGGGCAATACCACATAGGGCAAACCAAGATAGATCATAGTTGGCAACCAATTGAGTCAATTGAGCTGAAGCTAAGGAGACATGTCTTGAAGTTAATAAAGTTGGACCATTCTCGGTACCGTCAAACACGTTCCAATAGAAGATAGAAGTAGCGGTGACTAATCCGATATTTTCTTCATCTAACCATTTCCAGAACACAATTGGTTCTGAAGTGACATTAGACTTCAATCTTTGTTTGGTAGATAAGTTAAACACTTGTAAAGTAGTCCCGTTGGCTCGTAATGCTATAACATTTTGTGATGGATGCATAATAACAGAGTCTGCAGACATAGATTTTCTAGTCAATTGATTGTTATTCTTTAAATCAACTATGGCAACAGCATTACCACTATCATTAGTCTCTCTGACAGCGATGTAATGATCGGATTCCAATGTTGTAGCCATAAAGTTGAAAAACTGAGGGTTGATACCCAAAGATGGCAATTGACACACATCAATGAGATCAATTGGTGGATTTTCAGCCATTATGAATTAATTATTGCTATTAATGGAATAAAAATTAATATAATTATAGCTTATTAAATTGATATAGCTTATGTATGTATGTATTTACAAAATAAGAGTTTTAAATCAATGTTGGTGATCTGTCGTTAGAATTTCCCTCCTGTCTGCGTCTGTGCGAGTAGTGGCAGTTTTCGGAATAACAAAGAGGCTCACTTACTAAGAGTGAGTGAGCGAGGGCGCGGACGACAAAAATTTATAAGGTAGGGTAATGGGCACGTGAACATCTAGTCATGTGATTAATACATCACGTGTGATTTACTGTGCCACTCATTGGAAAAAATAATATAATTTTTAACATGTGCCACGTAACTGCGCCTAGAGATCTTTCTTAATCATGCGGCTCGAGGAATTTAGATCGGAAATAAAAAAAAAATATTTTTACTAGTATGAATTAAAAAAATTAAATGATATAGTGATATATATTTGAAGTACTAAAAATGCAAAAAAATGAACAATGGAAGAAAATACCCAAGAAAAGGAGTTATTATATATAATTACAAAGGAAAGAAAAGAGAAAATGCTGAATGAAAAAATAAGTAAAACAAACGATCAAGAAGGGAAAAATTGTTTAATATTGTGTGATGTGATGTAGCTGTGTGGAAAGTATTAAAATGTTATTTAACAGTCAACTAAGTTAACAACATCTAAGTAAACCTTTTCACATTGGTCACCAATGGATTCATCGTATAAGTTGTAGAAGGTACCAGATAAACATTGGTAGAATTCGTAGTTATCACCAAGGGTTAACTTACCTTCGTAGACAGACCAACCAGCAGCGTAGATAGCACCGGCTTGTGGTGGTGGACCATCGAATTGGAATTGTCTGTTAGCAACGATGGAACCAATTCTACCTTCAGAATCAGTTAAGATGGAACCAGATAAGGAAAGAGCTAAGGCACCGTCAGTCTTACAAGAGACAGTGGTGACATCGGCATCAGAATCATCAGAGGCACCAGTTTCTTGAGCTTGACCATCAGAGACTTGAGTGGCAACAGTGGCAGTGGCAGTGGTAGCTTGGACTTGACCATCAGTGATTTGAGAGACAACAGCAGCGGTAGTAGTGTCAGCTTGAATTTGACCATCACCAATTTGGGTGACAACGGCAGCAGTGGCGGTAGTAGTATCGGCTTGAATTTGACCATCACCAATTTGAGTGACAACGGCAGCAGTGGCAACAGCAGCGGTAGTAGTATCAGCTTGGATTTGACCGTCACCGATTTGRGTGACAACGGCAGCARKGGCARCAGCAGCGGTAGCAGYGWMAGMTTGAATTTGACCATCACCAATTTGAGTGACAACGGCAGCAGCAGTAGCGGTAGTAGTATCAGCTTGGATTTGACCATCACCAATTTGAGTGACGACGGCAGCGGCAGTAGTAGTATCAGCTTGAACTTGACCATCGGTGATTTGAGTCACAACGGCGGCAGCAGTGGCGGTGGTAGCTTGAACTTGACCATCGGTGATTTGAGAGACAACAGCGGCGGCAGTGGCAGTGGTAGCTTGAATTTGACCATCAGTGATTTGAGAGACAACATCTCTCTTGACCTTGGCAGCATCGGTAGCCTTCACGATTTGAATACCGAAAGTGGAACTGTAATCAGTGGCACCAATGGCAGTGGCAGTTGGAGTAAGAGTAGACCATGGTTCAGATGGAACGTAGGCAGCTAAGGCGTTAGAGGCCAAACCCATGGCACCGAGAATTGAGTATCTGTATTGCATTGTATGTGTGTATATGTGTGTGTAGTTGTGTAGAAAGAAGAGTTAGTTATAAAAACTTATTTGTTTTTGATAATGATATAGAAAAAATAAATAAGATGCAAAAAAAATGTGATAGATTCAGGGGGGATGTCATGGTATATTTATATTAATTGATTCGGGAATGATTTACACAGATCAATGGAACCTGACAGGGGCTGAAAACCAGCCATCGAAAACATGTTGATGATGGTTAAAAATATTATTTAAAAAAAAAATGTCAAACACTAAAAATAGCAGAAGTGTAAACAAAATTTCCTGATTAAGCCTAATTACATGCATTTATTATAGGGAGAATAGCGCGGGACACACTCAACCCAGCCATTTTTGGTGGGTTACCTGGGTATGTTTATTTCAAGTCCCCGCGCACTGGGACTTGGCCACCGGGAGGTATTTTTAGATTTGTCCTCTGCCTCCCCCCCCCCCGCTCCCGGTAAAAAAAATGGCTGGTCATTAACTCCCCGGCCCTCTCTCTCACCCCAGCCTTCCCATTCCCACACGGAATTGCCGGCGTAATACTAGTCTATTACATTTACATTATATACAAAGCACAACATAGCTTGCTTAATTACCAGCCATTTCCATTTTTCATTGTCATTTTCTCTACCGTTTACCCCTTAATAGCGAATATCTGATCAATTGTGATCAATTAAGTATAATTGAATCAAATTGAACAGTCTTCTTTTTTTTTACAAACGAATAAATAGCAAATTAAATGATATGAGCAAACGTGGTGGTGATGGTGATATTTACTAAGTTTTCCTATGTAAAAGGTCTCCTGTCAAAATTATGCAACTTACACTCAGTAAGATAATTTAGCCATATGTGGAAAGAAAGAAAATTTAAATAACTTGACATATTACATTTATTATTATGTGATAGATTCCCCCTTTAATTTTTCAAACTCATTATATACGAAGAAAATAAATAAAATTCGGGATCCCTGATTTCCTGTAATTGAAGGGTGAACATAAATTCATATTGATGTAAATAAACATTTACGTATCCATTGTTTAATTTCAAATTGGAATGATTAGTTTGAAGTGGGGATTTAGAGGAGTATAGGATTCTTAGTTTAATTGGCATCGTTGAACAATTTTTGGTTTTTTTTTTTTCATTTTTGCTAAAACTTTAAAAAAAAATGAAGTTTCAATGATTACTTTTTCTTTTATATTCCGTAAGTTCCTATTAGAATTGTAATTGACCTTATAAAAGAGTCTTAATTCTTCTACTTTTTGACATAAATTAATTTGGGATAACTTCACTATGGTGAGAACTTTTTTTTTTCCTAATTAAGTGCTTCGCTTTTACCAGAAACATCGATTTTTCCAAATTTCGGACATGCTACCTTATTGAATGTGCACTTCATTCTTTAATTTATTTAAAATGAAATTGAATCCACCTCATAATGGCTTTCCGAAATATTCAATTTGTAAATTTCTGGTGGTTTTAAGATCTTAGATGAATAAAAATTAAATGCAAACCTACAATTTAATTTAGATTAACATATTTTTGATACCACCTGTCAAAAAAAAAAAGTAAACAATATCGGCCCCCTTTCTGTTCTATTCTGCCTTACGTTGATCTTACATCTGTACTAAGTAACATGAAAATAATTTAATTTAAAGTTGATGTATGGGCAATCAAAGAGGTGATAACTTTAAACAAGGATACTCCCAGATTGATATATAAACTGTCATTTACTCCTTCAAATTAATTAGTAAAATAATTGAACTATATAAGGAATTATACGTTTCTATACATGGCAAATAGTGTATCAAAAACTTTTCAGCAAGTTTAACACTGCCCTCCTTGAGATAATTTCTTACTCCGTAGATATATGCAAACTCAAGCACCCACAATAATGGAATGAATAGTCCCTATAAATAATTGATATCTATAATACCCCCCTTAGCGTAAAATAATATGCGTTATCATATATACACACATTAACCGTTGCTATTGTCGATACACAAGCTTAGTTATTATTGAAATTTGCCATATGTTTATTTTCTAACAACATTCAGTCAATATAACTTTCTCCACTACCGATCCATTGGCCTCGGGGAGTGATTTCAAATGACTGGCATCAACGTCCTCCACTAAATTAAGAAAATCATCGAATGAACCTTTATGATATCTTAACACCCCCAAGGATTCAAATGCACGAGCTATTTCTAATTGATGGTTATCCAATAAATCTTCATTGATAATCACAATTAACTTCTTACCACATCGTAGAGTATCCAATATGGACCCCGTCCCGGCATGAGATATCACCAGATCTGAATGGGTAGTGTAATTTTCCACAAAATTTGAATCAAATGGTATACATTTAATGTTCAATTTCCTCACCATGGCCGTGATCACACCTGAATTGATCTCATTAACACTTTTGGTGACTTTATTCAATAAAGATTGAATCAATGAACGAGAAGTATCTGTAGTTCCATATTGAACAACTAAATCGGTAAATTGTAACTTTTCAATTGTTTGAATGAATCTAGCATCAAGAACGTATTCTATGAGTTTTTTGAATGTCACAGTGGCACCCGTGGTGACTAATAGTTGCTTTGTCATGATGTGATCAATTGGTAGGGGAAGTAAAGAAGAGATCATCTAAATGTATTTTACGTACGTTTTTTTCTTCTCGATAACAGAAATGTTGATTTCCAAAAAATGGAAAAAAAAAATGATAATCTCCGAAGAACACTAGATAATTGAATTACTCTACTCTTTAGAGCTATTACAAACACCAGATTTCATCAGATCCTACTCAATTGACTTATGGACGTTCAGACTAGAATCATTACTCACATGAACAAGGATCATGCTGTTTCCTTGGAAGATTACTTGGAAGTATATGGCGGAAAGAAGATTACGCCATCGATCAGTAACGTCAAAATGGATAAAATCGAATTAGATCATATGGTGTTAAGTTTCCTAGAAAAATCCAAACCAGAAACAGTGAAAATTCCATTTGAACCACCATTAGGTAGTCTAGCTGATGCTAGAGTCAAATTAGTCGATATGGCTAAGGAATCGGCTAACAAGAGAGGTTACAGTGCGTATGAGGTTAAAGAGTTTATCCCTCCAAAGACTTTAGTCAATTATTTAGAGATAGCCATGGTAGGATTCATTGGTCTTAGTTGTATATCTAGTGGTACCATTTATTTTATCTTTGAATCTTTATTTCATTTGCCACACGAGGTCACTACTACTATCGTTGCATATTCACCAGCTATCTTCAGAGCAGTGATTATCATTCACGCCATTGAATTCGTTTTGCTATTGAGCCCATTATTGACTAAATACAGAGTCAATAGTGTGTTACGGTTGAAATATTTTGGAATGTGCTTAATTGAAGGAATCTTCTTGATTCGCAGATTCAAATCATACGTTTATAACTTAGAACATTAAGATAATGATATAATGAAATTAATTAAAAAGAAAACCAAAGCTAAAGAAAAAAAAACCCAAGGACATAAATAAAATAAATTAAAGTAATCAAATAACATCTTTATGTGTTATTTCACCATCTCTTAATCTGAAAAACAAGTCTTCAACAATACGTCTACCTTGAGCATTATGGGAAACATGATCTGCCTTATCTGGATTATATTCTAGTGGATTTGGTCTACCTTCTAATGCCAATTCCATCAATGGATCAACAAACCATGGTTTAATTGTACATTCTAATAGTCTTTGATCAGCCTTTTCTTCGAGCCACTTCTTTTGTTCTTCTAAGGATGGAAGAGAGGTTTTACCAGACCACACAGCAGATAATGCTGCTGCTTGGGATTCCACTCTATTAAAGAAGAACCCGGCATACGTGTTACCAACTAAAGCTAATGTAGGATCATCAAGAGAGAAAGTGTATAAGTAGAACTTTGTCAAGTCTGGATGTTCTTGTTGATATTTCTTATCAAGGAAAGGATAGTACATGTGGTACCCAGTAGCGATGACAATGACATCGAAATCCGATTCAATGGACCCGTCCGTGAATTGGATACTGTTTGTCTCCGGAATGAATTTGTCAATCTCTGGTTTGTTGATGATACCCTTAGCATGGGAACAGATTCTGGTCCATGGAGTACCAGTGGTCTCATGTCTTCTAGAAATATAGATCGATGGATTATCAAGGTCTCTTGGGAATGCATATTGAATTAAATCAACAGAAGACACAGAGGCACCGATGATCAAGAACTTCTTGGCCTTTTCGATGAATTCGATATTCTTGATAGCCTTAGCCAATGTGATAGTAACCTTATCCTTGTTGACCTTTGAAAATTCTGCAAGATTCTTAAGCTTTGGAATGTATGGAACAGTCTTACCATTGGCAATGATCAAGGCATCAAATTCTTGCTTGTACCACTTATCGATTATCACTCCAGAGGTAGAGTTGTCTTCCAATTCTTGAAATTTGATAGTCAATTCCCATTTACCATTATCTAACTTTCTAGCTCTTTCAACATTAGAGTTAACTCTGACATATCTTAATAAATCGTTCTCTTCCACAACTCTCTCAAGGTACTTACCGACATCCTTACCAGATTGGAAAACCTTCAAGTTCTTATAACGTTGAGAAAAGCCATCCAACTCACTATCACTATATTCATCAAAGGAGAATGACATGTATCTGTTAGTCACATTGGTGAATAATTCTTCATAAGCGGCAGAGGATTTCCATTGATGGTAATCAGATGCATCCAATTTTTGCTTTTTCACCAACACAGGGTTTTCCACACTGGATGCTTCTAATTTGGCTTCTAAATCATCAGAGATTTCACTCTTGATGAACAATGATTCTGGACTCTCAGTAGAGTTCTCATCAATGAGGGAGAAATCAGGCAAACTCAAGTCCTTGTTATTATTACCAGAACGTGTTTGACACCAGACACCACCGATGGATGGATTTCTCTCGAATAAAACAAGTTGTTCGAATGCAGTTTCCTTAGCATCTTCGTATTTCTTAACTGATTTTTCACCAAACAGGACCTTACCAGTTTTCAAAGTTCTAGATAAATCATAAAGAGAAGCGATCCCGGATGGGCCACCACCAATGATTCCGATTGTTTTAGCGTTAATAGTATCTCCGACAATATGAGGCATGTTGATATATTAATTTGTTGAAATGACTAGAAGAAGAAATAATGTTCTATTCACTTTTAGGATATTTCACTCAGTTATTATAGAAAGATGGATGAAAGTAGTTTTTAACATGATTTCTTGGCCAGCTTGATAACTTATTGAAAAATCTAACGGAAATGTTCCGATGATAGAAATCGGTAACCTGTAGGAATTCCATCATTCTATTAAAATTGACAAATTAGGAAATTCTATCATAGGAAACGAGAACCACAGTTTTGTGACTTTAACATTTGATAGCCCTTTGTAATATTATACTTTGAATTGTGTCATTTGGAAGCAATCTTTTACAGCATGGTTGAAGCTTTAAAAAACTGTGGCAGTTTTTTTTCTACCCATTTTTGAAAAATTTCAATTTTCAGAGCGGAACTTTTGTCGATACATAGATCTTGACGTCGGTAAGATCATGTACTAATGTCGAGCTGATTTGAAGTGTGTCGAGTTGCTTAAAACTGTGGGGCTCTATTCTTGGGGAACCAATATACTTAGATATTACCCTTGTATTGGTAAGGTTTTTCCAATTTATATCACTTCTGGTAGTACAATTGATCAGTAAATATAACATTGATGCTATCGGTCGAGGATTCATCATTAGTAATCCACAGATCATCTTGTAAGGAGAAACTTCCCGATTAGGAAAGAGGGTTGGGAACTCGCTTACTGCAAAAACAGTGGTGGCTACACCTTCATGAAGATAATTCACGTTGTGGATACCCTTACTTTTTTTTTTCAAAACCACCATTGAGCAACTGTGTATATAAAGCCAGAGGTTCCCCAGAATTCTATCCCATCAAACTTTATCAATGGGCATCCCATATCTTATCAGTGTATCATAAACATAACCATGGCTCCGACTGCTACCTCCACACTAACTTTACAACCCCACGACACCTTACAAGTCTCTGACGATATTCCATTGGACAAGAAGATTGAACAAATCATCAAGGGTTCCGGTGAATTAAGAGTCGGTAGAGCTGTCAAGGATGTTGAAAAGAACGTCACTGGACCAGATCCAAAAGGTTTAGAAATCTTACCAGAATCATCTAAGCAAAGAATGATCGATGCCGGTATTGATATCTCTAAGGGTTACCCTCAAGTTCCAGAATACAAGGATATTCCAGTCTACTTGGATGAAGCTTACGCTATCAGAAACGAAGACTACCCATTCATCGAAAGAGGTGCTAATGCTGATCCAGAAAAGAAGGCCTTGTTCGGTGCTGCCAAGGAAGTCATTGACTTAACCAAGTACATTGGTACCGAAATTGTTGGTTTACAATTAGCTGACTTGAATGATAAGCAAAAGGATGAATTGGCTTTGTTGATTGCTGAAAGAGGTGTTGTCTTCTTCCACGATCAAAAGCTTTCCCCACAAAAGCAATGGGAGTTAGGTGACTACTGGGGTCAAATCGAAAAGCACGCTCAAATTAACCATGTCCCAGGTCTCAAGGGTGCTACTGTTATCTGGAATGATTACAGAAAGTCTAAGGGTATGAACTTGACCTTCAAGAACGCCAATCACGGTAACTTCTCTTCTAAATATGGTGACAGAGGTAACCAAATCTGGCACTCCGATTTGGTGCATGAACATCAACCAGCTGGTATTACTCACTTGCACTTGGATGCCATTCCAGAAGTTGGTGGTGACACTATCTGGGCTTCTGGTTACGCTGCCTATGATAAGCTTTCTGAAGAAATGAAGAAGTTCTTAGATGGTAAGGAAGCCGTGTACTGCAGTGCTCATGCCTACTTAGACCGTGATGACCCATTCGGTGGTCCAAAGAAGATCGAGAGAGTTCACCCATTAGTGAGAACTAACCCAGCTACTGGTTGGAAGCACTTGTTTGTCAACAGAGGTATGACTGTCAGAATCTTAGGATTGTCCCCAGTGGAATCCGATATCATCTTGAACTACTTATTTGATGTGTTTGAAAAGAATGCTGATATTCAAGTCAGATTCAACTGGAAGCCTTCTCAACATGGTTTAGGTACTTCTGCTATCTGGGATAACAGAACCACTCAACACAGAGCTGTGTGGGATGGTGCCAACTCTGAAGGTAGAGATGGTAGACACGGTACCAGAGTTACTTCGTTAGCTGAATTACCATACTTTGATCCAAAGTCTAAGTCTCAAAGAGAAGCCTTGGGGTTGTCTTTAGAGGAATAAACTATTTTTATTAGTTTATAATCTATACTGTGTATATGCATTTTGTTTTCTGAATAATTAATTGAAACGTTTAACTTGGTTTATAAAAATACCCTAAAACAGTAACTATTAAATGCTACCGGAGAAAAAATTGTATATATATCTATCCGCTAATGTACCGAATCAAGTAGCGGAGAATTTGCGGAGGATCCACACATTGTGTGCGCGCTATGCATCGGTGAAGCCACAGTATTGTTAACTTTGATCTTCCACATTTTTCACTTTACCGTGAAGTGATGAAATCAAGTAATTATGGCTACATATTGTGTTTGTACCTTTGGATTAGCAATTGGGTCATAGTATGGATGAGATTGTGATTGCGGATACACATACACATAACTTTGATTTACAGGCAACGTTCCGCTCAAAGCGGAACACCACCTTTTTCGCCGCTCTGATAAATGTCATATATATATGTATATATAACTACCTTTTCTTCTTCTTCTTGTTACATAAACCTATTCAGTAACTTAACTTTCCCTAACTTAACTTTCATTCCATATTTATTTCATTTAATCATGGCTCCTGTGTCTACTGAAACGTTAACTTTAAAGAACAATACCCCTGCTTCATTCCAAATCGCTGATGACATTCCATTAGACGAGAAAGTCAAGGAAATCATCCAAAGTGCTGGTAAATTGCAATTGGGTAGAGAAGGTCAACATGAATCAGGTAAGACTAAGGTTACTGCTGGTCCAGATCCAGAAGGTTTAGCCTTGCTTCCTGAAGCTACCAAAAAGAGATTCGCCGATGCCGGTGTTGATATCTCCAGAGGTTACCCAGAGATCCCTGACATCAAGGATATCCCAGTGTACGTCGATGAGGCCTTTGCCATTAGAAACGAAGATTACCCATACATTGAAAGAGCAAAGAATGCTGATCCAGAAAAGAAGGCTTTGTTTGGTGCTGCCAAGGAAGTCATCAACTTAACTAAGTACGTTGGTACTGAAATCGTTGGTTTACAATTAGCCGAATTGACTGACCAACAAAAGGATGAATTAGCTTTATTGATTGCTGAAAGAGTTGTTGTGTTCTTCCACGACCAAAAGCTTTCTCCACAAAAGCAATTGGAATTAGGTGAATACTGGGGTCAAGTCGAAAAGCACCCACAAACTCATCAAGTTCCAGGGCTTCCAGGTTGTACTGTCATCTGGAACGATTACAGAAACCAAAAGGGTATGGGTATGACTTTCAAGAACTCAAACTACGGTAACTGGGATGCTGACAAATTTGGTGCTAAGGGTAACCAAGCTTGGCACACTGATTTGGTGCACGAGCATCAACCAGCTGGTATCACTCATTTACATTTAGATAACATTCCTGATGTCGGTGGTGACACCATCTGGTCTTCCGGTTACGCTGCCTACGATAAGTTATCTGAAGAAATGAAGAGATTCTTGGATGGTAAGAAGGCTGTCTACGTGTCTGCTCACTCATACTTAGACCGTAACGATCCATTCGGTGGTCCAAAGAGAATCGAAAGAATCCACCCAATTGTGAGAACCCACCCTGCTACTGGCTGGAAAGGTTTGTTCGTGAACAGAACCATGTGTAGAAGAATCATTGGTTTATCACCAGTCGAATCTGATATCATTTTGGGTTACTTACGTGATGTGTATGAAAAGAATGCTGATATTCAAGTTAGATTCAACTGGAAGCCTTCTAAACATGGTCTAGGTACTTCTGCTATCTGGGATAACAGAATCTCTCAACATAGAGCTGTCTGGGAAGGTGCTAACAAGAGACACGGTACCAGAGTTACTTCATTAGCTGAAATTCCATACTTTGATCCAGAATCCAAGTCTCAAAGAGAAGCTTTGGGGTTGTCCTTGGAAGAATAAATGTATTCAATCTTTTCAGTTCTCTAAAACACCTTCTGCTTTTCTCTTTTTTTTATCTCTCTCTTTTATATCTTAATAAATATCATGGCCGGTTTTTGAAATATATTAGTACAATTAGTAAATAAAGAAAAATCGAGGTATTACTTATTTAAGGAGTAATATGAAACTGGTTGTTTCTCATTATCAATGGAAACCAATTTAGAAGTCCAACTGAATAATGCGTTATGTTTAATTGGGATCCTTTTTCTACCTTCATCTTTTGAATCCCCCCATTCATTATCATCGTATTCCTTACCAGTCAAATTATTCAAATTTCTCACTTTATCTGCTCTTTTCATTAACAATTTATTGATGGTATCCTTCTTTTCTCTTTCTAATCTTCTTGCATTGAAATTCTTTCTCTTTCTAGCAGCTTCCAATTTCCGAAGTTGGATTTCCTCCTCCGTTAATTCTTTCTTCTTGACACCATTATCCATTAAGGCGAGTAGTTCTTTAGCACCCTTTCCAGTCTTAACAACAGATGTTGAATCAGAATCTTCTTCTCCGGGCGTACCTAGTAATTTAGATCTTTGTCTTTCTGTCATTTTCGTTATATCATTTTTATTCACAAATTCTGCTTCAACATCATCGTCGTCATCATCATCATCATCATCATCTTCATCGTTGTCCAATTCCTCCTCACCCCCCTCGATGTCATCCTCGTCATCTAATCCATCTTCGTCATCTTCCACGTCCATACTATCATTTTCTTCAGCATCCTGAGATGATGTCGCCACACTTAACAAGTTCTTGTTCTTGAATTTGAGTTTCACAGATATGCTATTATGATTCTTGGTCACAGACACGTTACCACTTTTCGATTTCACTTTGGATGGCTTCTCGTATTCTTCATCATTGAAATCTTCTTCATCGTCTTCACCTATAGGCCCATTGACATCAATATCAATATCCTCATCTTCATCAAAATCGACGTCAAAGTCCTCCTCTTCATCTTCATCATCATCTTCGATCACTTTATCTATTATACTTCTCTTTGGTCTAGTAGATCTATTCAATCTTGACGTGATCAATTCTTCATTTTCGTATGAATCCACTTCGTTATCATCACCTGCAAGAAATTCATCCTCATTGATATCTTCATTATAGTTGACAGTTGTTGTTCTTCTTGACCGTGACATTGCTGTTGTTATACAATTAGTTATTTACTTGTCCAAACCGTGTGTATATATATACACAGGAAGATCAAATTCAATAAGAAAACCAGATATCAGAACAAAATACATCTCTACACAGACTAATTCAGGCATAACTCGAGTGTACATATTTCACTGAATTTTGTACATACCATTTATGTTAATTTGACACGTTTCTATAAAAAGACAGCAAACTAAAAGCTCAAATTGAAACTCGTCTTTTGTCTGTCACCACAGCTATTTGTGTAAGTTTATTCTTTTGTCACTGTCATATTTGATATCCTGTTCAACTATATACTCAAATATATAAACAAAGACACGCTTAAGTTAAGGTGATATCATCTATTAATTAATCGTTATCAATCAACGTTACAATCCATTTTAACTAGAATAACAATTCATTTAAACTAGGGTTTTATTTTGAATATTTTTGTTTATTTTTTTTTTATCTAACCAAAATCACAACTTCTTAACTTGTCCCCTCTGGTAGCACAGAAATATGCCTAACAAGCAAGATACAGAATTGAGCCACGCTCCAATCTCATTAGCGGATGTCGACGATGAATTGAAGACTCTGCAACAACAAAACCCGGTCAGTCAGATACAACAAGAAGCTGCTAATGCAGCTAACGCTGCACTTCTAGCTCAAGCTAATGAAGTCGCTAAACAAGACCAACAGGTGCAAGCACAACAAGAACACGAAGTGTTCTCTGATGTTCATCAAGGATTCTATCCATACATGCAAGATCCAAGTCAACCACCACCACAACAACAACAACAACAAGTGCAACAATCTCATGAACAGCAACAACAACATTTGCAACCACAACAACAAGTGCAACAACCAGGTCACCAGGATGACTTACAAGACGGGAAAAAGAGAAATCTCTCCTTGACCAACATGCAATTGCCTATCAGAAAGTGCTCTAGATGTAGAGTGAAACGGTTGACCGAATCTGAAGAAGACCTGCATCGGTACCAAACGTGTTTGAATTGTAGATTGAAGAGAAAAGTTAAAGTCAAGAAGGTCAGAGCACCACCTAAGTTACCTCATTTAAATGATGATTGGGCTGCATACCAAGATAAGGTTTCATTGAATACCACAGTGGATATCTTCAATCACACTTATAAGGATTACTCTGATCCAGATATCTTCCCAAGGTATCAACCTGAACAATTGAATGAGGACATTGTCAAGAATATCTCCAATATGGTGGTGAACCATTATATTATTCCATTACAAAGTACTACTGGGTATAAGTTTGCCGTGAGAGATCACCACAGACCTAGATTGGATGATCCTAATCCTAACAAGGCTAAGAAATTGACTTGGATGTTTATCTGTTCACAAGATCAATCTAGACAAAGACGTTCAAGAAGTTTGAATAAAAGACAAGTGATCAATAAGTTAAAAACTGAGAGATGTCTTTCTAAGATCACTGCTAATTATGATTTATGTACCGGGATCATTCAATTGAGTTACAATCATAAGCATCATTCTCCATTCACTTGGAAGAAGGAGCACGTCGGTGCCGATTTGGGATTCCATTTGAATCCAAATCATCCTTTCAATGCACACCTACAACATCAACAAGTCGTTCATGGCGGTCATCATCAAGCACAAGAGTTACAACAACAACATCAACATGATTTAGCTGCTCACAATAAGGATACCGAGGAATTAGTGAAATTACTTAAGCAAGGTGGACACGCTACTCAATTGGATACCAATCAAATGATTGAATTAGCTACAGCTGCTCAGGGTGGTAAAAAAGATGACGATCAAGAAAATATTTATGATATTCAATTGATTGAACAACAACAACAACAAGAAAACCAACAACAACAACAAGACCAATCTGCTACATCTGAAGTTAACATTGATTCTGAATTGTTAAGACAGAGTACTGAATAAGAGCTTTTTATGTGTATTTTTTTTGTGTATTATTTTGTGTATTTGTATTTAAAATAGAACACCCCCGTTCACCCCATAGCCCCACTGTTGCCCCTCTTTCCTAAAGGATTCAACGGACTAGTAATATAATACGGCTGAATTAACGTCGATAGTCATAATCGACCTATACCCCCATGAAACCCCCGTTGGCCCCTCTAGACAATTGCAGCCCCCAGCTCTAACTTTAGCGACCGCGCTACCAGGTTGTTGTCGAGTCCACCAGGGTCATACCGGAGGAAGGAATATTGTTGATCCTGATCCGCTACGCTAGTGAGGCGAGAGCGGGTATGTCTCGCGATCGCTTGAGAAGCGAGAGACTAGCTGATAGTATTCCGATCTTATAGTCCGGCAACTCCAGTCAACAAACACAATTTTTTTATAATTATAAAAATGCTTCCATGAATAGGGTGTGTACACTTATCACCCCGTGTCTCACCTGATCGTGACTCGAATTTGGCTCAAGATTTCATCCACTAAATTCCAAGAATACACCCTACAAGAGACCCCCCTCCCCCTGTTCCCCCCCCCACCCTCTTTCGGATCGGAGTACATCGAATTCTCGTTGACATGAAAAAAAAAATCATGCTGCCAGTATGTCCATTGTTATATGTAAAATTGATCACGAATGCATCAATTTTAACTACCTATTGAATTCATCTACTCTCCACCTTAGGAAGGGCTTCATCGGTGTGCGGAACGTCGGATTCCATATCCAATAAATGTTGTACTATCGACACTTAGAGGCTGTATATATATTAATTAGCTTACAGCCTTGTGTATGTACACTAGAGTAAATAAATATTAGACTTTCTGAAAAGAACAAAGACGGAACAAAAACTGAAAAAAAGCAACTGTAGATGATCCCATGTCGACACATAATAATTAGGTTTACAAGTTCTCGTCGGAGTATAACTACGGTATTCCAGAGGTACTATACAATCTATTTAAAATTCTTTTAGTTTCCCAAAAAGAAGACTTTTTTTTATTTTATATATCTTTTGTTCTTTTAAAAGCATTTTCCTTAGTTCAAGTGTTGTGTTCTTTTCTCAATTGATATTTAAATAACAAATGATACAACGTCAATTGTTTAATACAACTAAGAACCTATTGGTTCGTAATTCAATTAAAAGAGCAGCAGCTCCTTTGTCTTTGAGATTACCACAGATTATTACTACCACACAACATGCACAATTACACCAACAACAATTACAACAATTCCATGGTGCTACCTTTACTAGGGCCTTCTCAACATCTAGATCTGCCTTCCAAGAGGCCGTCAAGACTCCCCCAGAAGAACCAAAGAAGAAAACCAAGAAGAAAGGTGCCGGATTCTTCAAATGGACCTTTAGAATCGTTATTTTCGGAACCATGGCCGGATCCACCGCGGCATGGTCTTACTTAACTTGGCTAGTTTACAAGGAAACCAATCCTCAAGATCAATTACCACAAACCGAACTCAGAGAGTCCGGCGCTAAGAGAAAGACAGTGGTTATTGTCGGATCCGGTTGGGGTGCCATGTCATTCTTGGAAAAATTAGATACCACCTTATATAATGTTATCATTGTGTCTCCAAGAAACTACTTCCTTTTCACTCCTTTATTACCATCCGTGCCTACCGGTACTATCGATTCCAAGTCAATCTGTGACCCAGTTAGACTTATTGCTAGAAAGACTCCAGGTGAAGTTAAGTACTTTGAAGCCGCTGTGATCGGTATCGACCCATCAGGGAAGAAGATCACTGTCGAACATAAGTCTGACAGAATGGCCATTGGTGATGCCTTTGTTAATGAGAATGATCCAATTCAGGCTGACATTTCCTATGATTACTTGGTGTACTCCGTCGGTGCCAAGGTTAACACCTTTGGTATTGAGGGGATCCCAGAATACGCTTCCTACTTAAAGGAGGCCTCCGATGCCACCGCCGTTAGACAAAAATTGTTTAACTCCGTTGAAGCTGCCAGATTATTACCTGAAGGTTCCGAAGAAAGAAAGAGATTGATGACCTTCATCGTGTGTGGTGGTGGTCCAACCGGTGTCGAATTGGCTGCTGAAGTTAAGGATTACATTGACCAAGATTTGAAGAAGTTCATTCCAGGTTTAGAAAAGGAAATGAATGTTTATGTCATCGAGGCCATGCCTAATGTGCTTTCCATGTTCCATCCTAAATTGATTGCCTACACTAAGGATGTGTTTGCTTCACAAGGTGTCAAGTTGTTGACCAATACCATGGTGAAGAAGGTTGATGCCAGAAATGTGTATGCCTCTGCTAAGAAACCTACTGGACCGGAAGACGTTGTGATCCCATATGGAACTTTAGTCTGGGCCGGTGGTAATGCTCAAAGAAAGGTTACCATGGAATTTGCTTCCCAAATTCCAGAGCAAACCTCTAGAAGAGGGTTACTCGTGGATGATTACCAAAAGGTTGACGGTATTGAAGACGTATATGCCTTGGGTGATTGTACCTTCACTAAAAACCCTCCAACTGCCCAAGTGGCCTCTCAACAAGGTCACTTCTTGGCTAAGCACTTCAACACTTTAGCTAAAATTGAAGACTACGAATTCTTACTCACCAAGGAAACTGATGCAGCTGCTACTGAGAAATTGGCTAAGAAGGTTCTCAGACAAAAGGATTCTTTGAAGCCATTCGTTTACGATCACCAAGGTTCATTGGCCTATATTGGGTCAGAGAGAGCTGTTGCCGATTTGACTTTCAACCAATGGTCCAACGTGTCCGTCGGTGGTACTCTAACATTCTTCTTCTGGAGATCTGCCTACGTTCACATGTTGTTGAGTGTCAGAAACAAGTTGTTAGTGGTTACTGACTGGGTTAAGGTTGCTATCTTTGGTAGAGATTGTTCCAAGGATAATTAGTCTACTTTAATCCCTCCCCCCTTCTTACATTTTTACCCTTCTATTTCTTTTTCTTTTACCATCATAGTTTATTGCTTTCTTTTAGTTAATTATTCTTTTTTTCTTCTGTATTAAATAAACGTTAAGCTTGGTGTATTTAGAATGGCTTTGCACATTTTCTGGATTCCACTATACCAGTTTGTAATCCCACCATTTTCTCCCAATCTATCGTATGCATTAATTCACCATTTTCAGCTCTGGCCATGATTACACCTAATTCATTCTTAGCTGTACTCAAGTAATAATTAACACCATCACCTAAAGATATCACCTCTGCTCGTATTATATCACCAGGTTGATAACATTTCCAAGTTTGTACAGAGTCCCTATTAGTCAATCTGATATCTTGTGATCTGATTATACCTTTGAATGTTTCACCAGTCTCAGCTGGGATCAAATTAGTCAGTAGTAAAGATTTGATTGTGGTTTCATTAGTTGGTGCCGTAGCGGATTCAATATTGAGTATTTCGACATGAACTCTAGAATTAGTGATTTTACTGACTCTAGCTAACACAATATCATGTTCTGCTGGTGTATTTATAGAGAATTTTGTAGGTTCAGGCACTAAACTTGAAGTCACAGAATCATCAAAATTTGGATCATTTTTGCTTATCACACTAACGGAGTAAATATCACATTGATCTGCTTTAGTTTGAGATGGTTGTTCAGTGTGTTCTTCCACCACTGCGGTATCCTGTTTCACGATCTGCACTCTTCCCAACACAGAAGCCACTATACAGGGCACGTCAGTGCCCTTATGGTTAATCACCTCCAATCTACAATTTGCAGATGGTTCATATTGGATCTTTATTTGAGATGCAGTAGACACAATAGGCACTATTGGTTGCCCCGGGACAACAACTTTAGGAACTTTGATAGTCATAATTGAATGAAAAGTGTGATATAAAGCTAAACTACTAGATGATATACTTACTACTATTCACTTATCAAAAATCCATGTTCCTCTTTCGGAAAAAGAAATTTAAAATTTTTCAAAAAAAAAATTTTTTTTCACATTTTTTTGAAAATTTTTTTTTCTCTTTTTTACTAGTTTATCCCTGTTTCTTTCTTTCTATAATTATCACAATTATAATAATAATTTACTAAAGATGGCTAAATCAGAACTAAAGAAATCTAAGAAGTCTAGTCAAGTGACTAAGAAGGACTCCAAGAAGGTCAAGGCCGTGAAGAAGCAAGAAGAATCATCTAGTGAATCTGAATCTGAATCCTCCTCTAGTGATTCTGATGATGATTCATCTAGCGATTCTGATTCTGATTCATCTGAAGATGAAAAGAAGGATGACTCTTCAGACTCTGACTCTGACTCTGATTCATCTTCTGATGAAGAAGAAGAAAAGAAGGAAGAAAAGAAGGAAGAATCTAGCTCCGATTCTGATTCATCTTCTGATGAGGAAAAAGAAAAGAAGGCCGACTCTTCTGATTCTGATTCCGATTCCGACTCTGACTCATCCTCTGATGATGAAGAAGAAAAGAAGGAAGCCTCTGGCTCTGACTCAGACTCCGATTCCGATTCCGATTCCGACTCAGACTCAGACTCCTCATCTGAAGAAGAAGAAGATGAAGAAGAAGAAGAAAAGGACTCTAAGAAGAGAAAGTTAGATGACGCTGAAGAACCAGAAGCTAAGAAGACCAAATCCGATGAAGCTAGTGAACCAGCTACTATCTTTGCTGGTAGATTATCTTGGAACATTGATGACGCTTGGTTGAAGTCAGAATTCGAACACATTGGTGGTGTTACTGGCGCTAGAGTGGTCACCGAGAGAGGTACCGGTAGATCCAGAGGTTACGGTTACGTCGATTTCGAATCCAAGGAATACGCTGAAAAGGCCATCGCTGAAATGCAAGGTAAGGAACTCGATGGTAGACCAATTAACTTGGACATGTCCACTTCCAAGCCACACACTCCATCATCTGGTGCCAGATCTCAAGATAGAGCTAGCAAGTTCGGTGACACTCCATCTCAACCATCTGATACTTTGTTCATGGGTAACTTATCCTTCCAAGTTGACAGAGACACTATTCAAGAAGCATTTGCTGAATACGGTTCCATCTTGGGTGTCAGATTACCAACTCACCCAGACACTGAACAACCAAAGGGTTTCGGTTACGTGCAATTCTCCTCCGTCGATGAGGCCACTGCCGCTTTGAACGCCTTGAATGGTGAATACATTGCTGGTAGAGCCGTGAGATTAGATTACTCTACTCCAAGAGATAACTCTACAAGAGGTGGTAACTTCTCCAGAGACAACTCCAGAGGTGGTAGAGGTGGCTTCGGTGGTAGAGGCGGTAGAGGCGGTTTCGGTGGTAGAGACAACTCTAGAGGTGGCTTCGGTGGTAGAGGTGGCAGAGACAGACCTTCTGGTTCTGGTGCTAACAACATCCCTGTCGCTTTCAAGGGTACCAAGAAGACCTTCGATTAAATCATCACACTTAATAATTCCGCATAGTTTACAATTAATTTCGACCATATAGAACGTTTCCTAAACATTTCCCCTCCTTTCTTTCAAAATTTGCATGTAAATTAGAAGAGATTTTTTCATATTAAATGACTTCATATTGATAAAAAGAGTTTCCTGTCATGACTTTTCTCTCTCTCCCTTTCCACGTTTTTTTCCCTCCCCCTTTTTATCTTCGTTTTTCAAACTACCGTTTTCCTCTTGTATTTTCTTTTGTTTGTTTTATAATCCCAATTTAATCTTTACTCTTTTCTCGTGTATTACCCACCACCCATCATGCTACGTAAAATTTTTGGCTTCCCTCAGCGACTCGATGAAAAAAAAGACGAACACGATAAAACTTATACCTAGATATTTCCCATTTATCAACATCAATTGTTAACCATGTCATCTCCAATGTTGCCTCATTCAGGTAGATCGGGACAGAGATCTCCACAGAAGAAGAAACTCGTCCATGATGAGTTACATTTCCTTAAACTGAGATCACCAAGGAAAAGATCAATGAATGATTTAAATCAGGCGGCATTGAAGAAGAGTTTCAACTTCATGTTTAAGAAATTGATAGACGGAGATGAATTCCAAGTTGATGAAGATACAATACTTGCTGATAGAATCATCCAAGAGAGTAAGAAAGATGGGTTCAGACCAATGCAATATGAGATAGAGTCCGATTCTGGTTCAGCATCGGAGATACTTGAAGATGAAGATGAACAGACTCCTGAATCGGAACTAGAACCTGAACCTGAATTTACGACACCTAAAGCTAAGAAAATCAAACTACTGAAGGAAACACCTACTAGAGGACCTGGACGTCCTTCTAAGACACCCGAATCGACTCCCAAGAAGAGCCCCACAAAGTATAAACCCAAGACCCCTAAAACTAGTGAACCGATTAATGACCCAGTGGGGGACAAAATCAAACCACTCAAAGTTTCTGATCTCAAACCTTCCACACCTCCTAAATTAATGAAAATTCCTAAAATGTCCAAGCATAACGATATCCTTTTGAACATGGACAGACAGGATGACAGTGCACTATTCTGTGATGGATTCGAAGGATACTTTGAACAACACAGATTGAAAACCCGGAAGGCTGCATCTGCAAACTCCATGGCAATGGCTCCACAATTGAACTACGATGAATTCCACAAATATAATGAATTGTTGAATTTGATTTGCTCTGGCCAAATTTCTAATCTTCATAACTTCTATAGACTTCAATTCCCTCAATGGTTATTCGAATTGCAACAAGGATTTAATTTGATGTTCTACGGAGTTGGTTCTAAAAGATTGTTAACCCTAGAATTTGTACAGAACTTTATCCTTACAAGATTCAAGAAAACGAAGTGCATGGTAGTTAATGGTTACAACCCAGAATTCAATTCAAGATTATTCCATAAGAATATTTGGGAAATTGCTTTTAACAAGAAACCACCTAAAAATATCACTCGTAGTATATATGATCAATCACAACATTTGAAGGCTGAGTTTGCAAACTCCAAATCCAACAATTTGGTGCTTTTAATTCATAATATTGATGGTGAAAGCATGAGAAATGACCAAATACAATATCTTCTAAGTGAGTTGGCTACAATCAATAAAGTTTACCTCATCTGTACTATGGATAACGTTAACACTCCTATAATGTGGCCTTCAACTCTTATAACCAATTTTGATTTCATTTGGCACAACATTAGCACATATGGTACTTATGCTACTGAGATCAGTTTCAAGGACCCATTGAGTTTGGGTAAATCGAAGCAATTCGTTGGTTCAAGAGGTGCCAAATATGTGTTGAATTCTTTGACTTCTAATGCCAGAAAAATGTATGCTAACATGATCATGAAACAATTGGAACAAATTGATATGGGGATCACCGATGAAAAAGATATGGAGAATAGACCTCTCGTTAAAGGTAGCATCAAACAGGCTTTAGACTTCAAAGATTTCTATCAATTGTGTGTTAGTGAATTCATTACTTCCAATGAGATCTCATTCCGTGCCTTGCTAGGTGAATTCGTGGAACACAAGATGTGTGTTTTAACCAGAGATCCATCTGGTACTGAAATCTTATTCATCCCCTTCACAGTGGATGAAATGGAAAAACTACAGGAAGAATTTGAAGAGTGAAATGTATTATTAGATTGTATACAATTATGTATTATTAAATTAGAAAATAAATAATCTATATAGGTATTTGAATTACAAAAAATCTATCCACATGTGTAAGAATATCTCTAACCATGTCTCTTGAATTGAAACTTAGATCTACATAGAGGACAAGTAGATGAACTTGAACTTTGAAACCATTTGTATAAACAGGCAGAATGGAAATTATGCTTACAAGTGGAACAAACTCTGTTGGGAGTGGAATGGTCAACAGCATTCAAAATGGAGTAACAAATAGCACAGTCATCATAATTTTCAAAGTTCATCTTGACAATGTTCTTGAAATGTTTGATTGCTTCTAGAATTGTACCATTTTGAACATTGATCACATACTGACAAGCTAACACCCATGATTTCCATTTCTTTTCATCAACACCAACTCTAGTCACACCATTGACATTAATTTGCGAGAGTGGATAATTAGCCGGTAATGTAATAGAGATTTCCAATTTTTGTTCATCAATTTCATACAAGCATTTAATTTCCCTGTACGATTTATTCAACTTCACATGGAATTCAGAATCCACCACAGACTTCATGTCACTCAGATTAGTCAAAATTTCGTCAACCAATGGTGCACTAATATATTTGATGATGTATTTCTCGGCAGCAAGTTTCAATTGTTTATCACGAATAGAGTTGAACCAGGTTTGTGAAATATTGCCACCAAAAAACTTCAATGCGAGATATAATAAATTAACAGTCAATTTGGCGATATCAGCTCCATAATCTGATTCATCATCTGGAATGGCATATGTCTTAACATAATCCTCTGGTTCAGAATCAGGGATCTTGGATTTATTAGCTTCTGCCTCATTATACATAAGGGTTAAGAATTCATGAATGACGTTCTCTTCCACATCATTAATATAATCTTGTCTCATCTTTTGTGTGATATTCTTAAAATGATCTAATACAAGGTACCAACTCCACAGATAAGTGTTAACATCATGTTTGTTTTCATATTCAAAGTAGTCATCAAGTTTAATTGTTTTAATGTTTTGAACTAAAATGGCAGGTAACTTCAATTCTTCCTCTTTATTTTTAGTTAAGGTAGTCTCAACAACAAGTTCATCTTGCACCTCAGGAATAACTGAATGTAACAACTTGACAGCGGAGTTTTGAATGTAGAAATTAGAAGCGTTGACAAGTTCAAATAATTTGTTATAGTGTTCTCTGACTCTTTTACCGGGAACAATATTAGTGACAACTCTAGCCAACACTTCGTCGACCAATAAAGTACTTTGATCAGTATCCAATAACTCAGCCTTTTTGAAGAACAATTCCACAATCTCATCAAACAAATCATCAGATGACTCACTCCATGATTCGATATCATCCTTATGTCTGTTCAGGATAGTGAACAATTTTAGAGAATAATACGTCAACGATGGATCCCCAATATCTGAATTCACTAAGTTCAATGATTCGGAGCATAATCTCAATCCCAATTCAAACACCTTTAAAATGAAATCGCTTGGATAATTAGAATCACAGACGTAATACACACTTCTGATGTACACCATAACAAATCTGATCAACACAACTCTGACAGAGACAAATTCATCATCATAGGCAGCATCACAATCTAACCAGTTAGACATACCATTCAACACCATCATAAATCTTTGTGCTGGCATGATTTGGAAGGAGTCAACAATCTCAAATTCAGGATCTAAATCGATAAACAAATTGAACAGAGTCAGATTCTTTAAACCATCAGTCATGATATCTGAAGAACTTCTCAAACCAACCATATTGGCACCAGTACTATTTCTTATTCTATCAAGATTGGATGAAGTCAAGAATTTGTAGCTGCTTTGTAGGATAAGTGAAAGTTCGACGGGCAATCTACCAAACTTTGTGAAGTCTAATTTTTGGAATCTGTCCAAACTCAATTTCTGAGAAGCATGTTGCAAAACTTTAGAGAAGCATCTAGCTGCATAAAATCTGAGAGTATTATGATCAGAGTGAAGAGAATCTAACAAGGCAGAAACAATTTCCTCGTCTGATCCCTTGACTAGACTTTCCACAAGTGTTTCAAAGGTGAACGATTCAGATAACTCCCTCAAAAGCATGTTCTCAAATCTTAAGGAATACAATTCGTCTTCCTGTTTAGAGTGGCCAAGAAACACAAAATCAGTTGCAAGTTCAGTGACGAGAGCGAGATCAGCTGCAAGCTGAAGATGAGATGAAACAAGGTCTGGGAATTCCTTCAATAGGGCCAAATAGAATGATGATTTAGTGAACAAGCACTTTAATTCTTCTAGGTTAATGAAATATTCAGTCTTAGAAGATGATGCAATATTGAAAAGAAAAATGGCAGTGTTAAGAGGATTAGAAATAGCTAAACTTGGGTGAATTTGTTCTGAGAGGTTTGCCTCTATTTCGCTTGTGATCTCCTTAGGAATTAATGAATCAAAGAATTCGGGTCCAAGGTGTTTACATAGTTGAACTGTCTTTTCACCTTCTTGTAAAGTAGCTATCTCTGTAATCACATTGATATAAATTGCCTCAAATTCCTTGTTAGAGAGATTGTCCTCTAATTTAGTCAAAAGACTCTTGTAAATTGGTTGGTCGGAACCCTTTATCAATCTTTCCACAAATGAGTCATTGTTAATAGAAAACTGTAAGAACTGTTCATTATCATAATGCTGATCACACTTTCCAACAAAGTTGGTCAATTCTTCGTCCGTCTTAACATTCTGGTACAGATTATTCAAAATTTCAGGTGTTAAAAATTGGAACATAACGTCAACCTTTGGTTTATCATCAATGGACAAACCAGCAACTGACAATTCAGACTTTTCATGAATGTATTGATTAATCTTGGGGCACTTAGTTTGGTCAAATCCATGGATTTTTCTAACCTTCTCTAATAACTTGTGGATAGCTTGTTTATCAGTAAGCTTAGCAAAACTTGAATCAATGATTTCATTTGTATTAATAGATTCATGCCATTCCAAATCCAAAGAGGCTATCAAATCTAATGGTTGTTCCACAAATTCGTCCGAGACGTGTTCAGGAATAGAACCAATAAATTGCACCACTGGTTCTTTATGGGACACATGCTTGTTCTTGATGGCAGATGATATTATTTCGTAGGCCAAACCTGGAGGTTTATATTCATCTTGTTCGTCATTTAAGGAATCAATTGCATTAGCAATGAGCACCTCTAGTAATTCAGATTCATTTATAGCTAGTAATTCAACAAAATTAGTGATGAAATTCTTTTCGTTTTTAATAGTGATATCGAATTCAGTGAATTCAATTGGACCTGAAGGTAAGCTATCCATGACCGCAGAGTTGATATCCAATAGAGTGTCATCAGAATTATTAGCAAGTTTGTGAACTTTTGAGAAGATCACAAGTAAAGACTTACGCATCAATCTTGGAGAATCCAAGGCTTCAGTCAATGCCTTAGTGAAATCACCAATAAGTGTAGTATCATCTCCCTCACGTTGAGATTCTAAAACATTAATGCATACATTGAGATAACATTTCCATGCCTTCTCCACAAAGTCTGGCAATTTTTCAGTAGAGACATTTTTGTTTAGGATGGAAAGATATGGAGTCACTCTTTCATAATCATCGATTGCAAAGAAATCTGATGGTAGAGCTAGAAGAAGAGTAGCCACAATGTCATAATAAATAGGGTTGGATCCAACTGAACCAATTTTCAATATTTCAATGAGTCTATCATCGGCTTTCTTTGTAGCTGTCCAAAATGAGCTGTCGTATCTTGTCATCGTCACTAAACAATCAAGAATCGGTATAATGATACCGGAGTATAAGATTGGATTAACACCCTTACTGATTTTCAATCCCTTAATGGCGGCCTTACTCAATTGCTTATAGGTCTTGGTATCTAGTAATTCAAATGACTCATCTATGCTACATAGAACTTTGAGACATTGATAAATGCATCTCTTTGTGAGTAAATCCTTGCTTCCAAATAGATCTTGGAATTTTTCAGTTGATATAATGGTTGTGATAGTATTTCTGCATTCATCATTGAATTCAAATTTGTTTGACTTGGCTTCTAACAAAAGTTGCATGAATAATTGAATGGCACCTGCTGATGTTCTAAGATATTTTGCTTCACTTTCATCCTTTCCGACAAATCTTTCATCAGACAGGGTATCTTTGGATTCCAATACGAGTACTTGATTAACATAATTTAGTATTTGTTGAGTGAATGCTGGCCATAGTAGAGTGATTTTCTTCTTTGAGTTGAAGGCAGACTCCAATGATGCTGTACTAGTTCTTGATACAAGTCTATCAGAGTCGAATGTCCCTGCAAGCCATGAACCAATAGTATCCTTTAAGTATTTCACAAATTTCTTTTCTAAGACGGAGACAAACTTAGATTGGATTTGATGTGAGGTTGATCTAACCTTTTTAGAGTTTTCCATGGACAATTTAGGGTAGAGCTGACACCAAGTCATGATCACTAAATAGTCATCCAATTCATCTGTATGTTCATCTATGTAGTTTGATAACTCTTGGATGTATTTTTCCTTTGTGGTGTCATCTCTTTTCAACAATGATTTGAAGATGAGCTTCAAAGCTGGAGAGCATGTCAAAATGTTTGGATCAGGCACCCCAGTGATGTAATTCAAAGAGACTTCGAATCCATTTGTACCTAATCCAGTCGATGTATAACTTCCAAATGCTCCAAATGACATGCTATTATCTATGAAGTCTTTCTTATTAATTGAATATCCCTTATCATAAAAAGGGGTTTACCAGTTTTAGTCATAAAGTCCTTGTGATGGTCGAAAAAAAAAACTCACAGAAATACAAGGCTGTGTAATATTAATGAATTTTGGATTCGACGCGACGAATTTTAAAACTATGATCGACTTCGGTCGTTGATCTATTACCCGATTAGGAATTAGAGCGGCATTCGATCAAAATAAATTTTTGGTGTAAACAAAGAGCTTTCTTTGGATTTTGTTTACCTTTGTTTGAATTTTGATCTTATTTGATCAAGAAAGCGGTTTATTTTTCTGCAAACTAATAACAGAGATCTCTAGTTCTCTTGTGATCTTGTTTACCCATTTCAATTTATTTCATCACTGTTATAAATACTCTTATTGAGGTTTTAAAAGAAAGAGAACAAAATCTGCAACCCAAAGGAGACTTATTAAAAGCATTAAAAACTTACTCCAATCGATGTCTCGCAAACCTGATTCCAATGCTATAGAGTTCTTGAAGGGAAGGGTCTACCTTTCCTCTTACAATCATCACCCTCAAAACAACTCTGAATTTGTTTACTTCACTGTTGAAGATGCTCTTCCTTATAATGCTTTCCATTTAGATTTCGGTCCACTGCATATTGGTCACTTGTATAGATTCGCAGTCGCATTACATAACATCCTCAATGATGCCTCCAATAAGGGTAAGGCCGTTGTGTTCTATTCATCTAAAGGTGCTAAGGAAAGAACCAACGCTGCCTGCATTCTATGTTGTTATATGGTTCTGGTGCAGAACTGGTCCCCCCATCAAGTGTTACAACCAATAGCACAACATGAACCTCCATTTATGCCATTTAGAGATGCCGGTTATTCCCACGCAGATTTCGGGTTAACCATTCAAGATGTTGTCTATGGTATGTGGAGAGCTAAGGAGAGAGGCATGATTGACATCACAAGTTTCAACCTGGAAGAATATGAACAATACGAAAGAGTCGATCAAGGTGATTTCAATGTCATCTCCAAGGATTTCATAGCCTTTGCATCTCCAAAGCAATCCAACCCTGGTGCTCAGTTGAATCAACCATTTAAGAAGGTTTTAGAGTATTTTGTTAAGAGTAATGTGCAATTGGTTGTCAGATTGAACTCTCATTTATACGATAAAAATGAATTCGAAATGAGAGGTGTCAAACACATTGATATGATCTTTGATGATGGTACCTGTCCAACCATGGAATATGTGAGAAAATTTATTGGTGCTGCTGAGACTATCATTGCCAATGGTGGAAAGATTGCTGTGCACTGTAAGGCTGGTTTGGGGAGAACTGGTTGTTTGATTGGTGCTCATTTGATTTACACCCATGGATTCACTGCTAGTGAATGTATTGGTTACATGAGAATGATTAGACCTGGGATGGTTGTCGGCCCTCAACAACATTGGTTGTACTTGCATCAAAATGAATTCAGAGATTGGAGGCACACTATGGTCATTGACACTGAAGCTGATGAATTTATTGGTGGCCTATTCCCATTAGTTCCTTATGAAGAATTCAAACAACGTTGTGCCGAAGATGCTGATTATGATATTGACGAAAGACACCACTCACCTATAACGCCAGCTAGAAGAAGAAAGATCTCTGGACAATTGAAGGCTGCCACATACAAGGCTGTCCCAATGGAGAGTCCTGGACAACCAAGAAAATATAGATCCACTAATAAGGAAGTCCAGGAGTATGTGAACTCAGATGAGGAGAACACTTATGACTCCATTGCACAACAACAATTGTCTAGTCCAAAGAGAAAATCACAACTGCCACAATCAGACAATGTTTTCATTGATAACAACAGCACTGATAAGGAAAACTACATTGGCTCGCCAAACCAAAAGCAACCACCTTATTATTCTAAGACGACTACAACTACTACTATCACAACGACTATAGCGTCTCCAGGTCATAACTCCATCAAAGTTGATCCAACTGGTGGGTCATTGAAGATGCCTAAACAAAGGGGTCCAATGCCTAACAAGCTTAAAGGAATGAATAGATTACCAAGTTCTGGTGATAAAATTATAGGTAATGCTGGTATCAGAAAGATTTCTGCTTCCAAAAGAACACCATCTGGGTTACAATAGGGCACACATAGCAATGATAATTATAAAAACAATACACAACAAGCTTACAAATAGACACTGTATACTAAATTGAATTATGTTGAGTTTCTTTCTTTACTTGATCTTTACTTTACTGTTATTTTTTTTCTGTTTTCTTCTTAACTTGTCTAGGACAAGTTTTTTTATTTTTCTTTTTTCTTTTTTGAAGTTTTGAAACCAACCAACTCAACCTAAAATACCCTTCTCCTCCTTCACACACACAATAACACAAAGACAATTATGGAGTATCATTCTTATATATATAGATATCTGTATAATGTTAATGTACTTCCTTCTTAAATAACATTCACGGTAGCTGTAAATTCCGATTCCCGCTCTGCGCATCAACAAAAAAATATTTTTTGTGTTGTTTTTGTTTACACTTTGATCTATTTCGGAGATTTCACTTTGTGATCCATCAGTTTTATTACTTAACACTGTTGTTTACACCACTAATCATATAAATATACATTGATGAATCCCCATCGAACATCGGACTCAAATCCAAGGAAAAGAGCTCTTGTCGAGATCACCAATAACAACATCAACTTGAATTCATACAATAACAAGATGAATCCGAAAGCATCACAATTACCAGCTCGTAGACGAGTGATAAGTGGTCCCCCGGGATTATCCACTCACGGATCTCACAGATCGTTGAGTGGGTTAAGACAGAAGAGTTTCATTCCTGTGCCGTCCTCTATTTCAACAATCACAACAACTACTGGTGCACCAACAACAAATGCAGAGATAACGGCAGATGATCTCGCTGGACAATTAGATGTACAATCATGGCAGGATTACATTCTTGAAAAGAAGAACTTGAATGAAATGTTACGCAATGTTAACTCCACAGTGACACAGATAAATACTTTGAATCAGGAGAAACGAGATATCGCCAGAGAGATCAGAAAATTCAAAGAATTGATAGATGACTATAAATTGAATTTCGAAAATTTGGATAGAACATTAATCATCAAGAGACGTGCCATAGAGAATGAAATCAATCAATACCAGAAATGCATGGAGAATTCTAAAACAGAGATAGCCAATAATTATATTAAGTTGTTAACAGAGAAGGAATTAGAATTTGAAACCTTGACATCAAACACGTTGCACGATGAGGAGGAGGATAAGCAACATGAAGTGAGGATGGGTCAGTTGAGATCAGAACTGATTGAACTGAAAAGTAAAACTGAAAATCTACGGCAAGATCATGAACTCTCCCTGAAGAAATTGAAGAATGAATGGGATGACCACGTGGAACAATTAGACAATGAACTCCAAATTGGATGGATAGAGTACCAGGATCAACTTACAATACAGTTAGATTTGAAAAAGAAGACCCTAGCAGAGCTAGATTCAGTTAAACAAGAGCTCAAGGTGAGACATTCCAAGATTGAAATACTCAAACAGAATATTAACGGATTAGATGAGTTTCAAGGGTCCCTGGATAACCTCATAAACGATTTGAAACTACGGAAAATCAAATTGTTGGATGAACTTGATATTGCTGCTAAAAAAATTGATAAATTATTAGATGGTGACCATGCAACTCACAAGGCAGAGTATGAAGAAATTAAACGGAAGCACGACAGAGAATTATACCAACGGTGCAAGATCGAAAAGCAATTGATTGATTTACAGAGGCGGCAAAGAATTGTCACTATTGGTGGCACCATGGAGATTGTTGGTGTTGAAAATTATGGTTCTATGGAAGATTTATCACCTGTGGTTAACGTTTATTTAGAGTATTCTCTAATGGGGGTCAGCCATGCGATTATCCAAATAGGTCAAACTGTGGTCACTGCTAGTAGTGCCATTAGTGAATTAGTGAAGTTCCAATCTGAGCAGAGGTTCCAGAATTATGATTACAGTATCAAGGAAGATCAATCAGGGGTGACCATCACTAGAATTAACAAGCAATCGGGGACCGAAACTCAATCCCGTGTGTACATCGTCAATAGTGATGGGTCTGATCTTGACACATTAAGAGACCAGTTCTACTCCAATGTCAGGTGTATAACTATCCTCTCTGATGTTTCCCTTGCAGACTCTGTATCTAGTTTCCCAGTGGTGGGATAAACATGGCCGAAAAAACCAAGTTCGGTGTAATTTAAATCAACATACCCCGAACTTCCGCAAATTACATAAAAAAACATTTTTTGTAAAATATATATTCGTTAATAGATAACCCCTTCTTTATAACTTAACTATCTTTAAAGAAATAAATATGGATACTAAAACCCCTATTGCATTACCCGTCTATGAAGAAGACGGCTTGAGTGAAGTGTATAACACTCCAAAGAAGAGATTATCTAAGATTAGAAGAGCATTTTTGATTATCTCAATTTTATTCGTGATGACTTTATCTATCCCAGTTATTGCCACCTGTGCTGGTTACAAGATTTCATTTGAATCCTCTGATTCCTTTAATGAAGGGAAATCAGTGATGGGTGGATCAGGTAGTGGATGTCACGATGATGATGATATGGTTAATGGTATGAATGATATGATGGCTGACACTGAATCAATGGATGATATGATGGGAAATTAGAAATGAATTTGAATTTTTATGGTTACTAGTTATCATGTATCTCCTTTACGATATATTTTTTAATGAAAAAAGGAGGTTTTCTAAATATTTATAATGAAGATTAAACTTCTAAGTTGAAATAAAATGTAATAGTAGAGAAAGAGAGCAAATGTAAAATGGAAAATAAAAAGAAAGAAAGAAAAACAAGAAGTGAATGTTCTCTTATATATAAATTAAAAAGGGGGGAAGATGATGTTGCTCAGGATGGGTTCTCTAGTATCCATTCTTGATTAACCAACCTCCAAGGTCTTCGCCAAAGTATTCTAAGACAACATCATGATCGTAATCTGTCAATAATTGGATTTTCTTAATTAAATCATAATTAATCAAGTCACTGACAATACTGTCTTTCTTGTAATCTGGATGGTTCAATACAAAGTTTCTGATAAATTTGGCAGCAGTTGGTATCTTACCGGAAACTCTTTGAGAAATTAATTTCAAGTATGCATCCAATTTAGAAGTATCTTCATCGGCAAAAGTTTCACCAATGTATCTCTTCACTATATCAATCAAACTTTCGAATTTTTGACCAGTACCATTGAAGATTTCATCCAAGGTGAGTAATTCCACCTTTGGTTCTGCCTCCACATCAGCGAAGTTTGTTCTATAGTAGAATTTCTCCTTAATGGTAGAATCTCTAATATGAGCAATCTTCATATTCTTCTCAGCATAAGATATAGGTAAGTAAAAGTTAGGATGATACTTCAAGATAGCTCTAGATAGTAAGACACTGAAATCAGCAAATGCAGCATTCTCAAAATCAGTGATAGAGATTTCCATTGGTCTCAATTCAACTCTCCAACCTGGAGTCTTATCATTGCCCGGCACAGCAGTTTGATTAGGTGGTTTGAATCTCAATGTTTGCCAGTTTGTAGATTGAATGTTTTCGAAATGGTCAGTCTCAGTTTCATTATCTTGTTCAATTCTTTCACTGAATATCACGATAGGATCTCTGATGTATAAATGAGCGAAATGGTTAGCCAAAACGTCATCGAAACCATTCTCAGTCAATATCTTCTTAACCTTAGTGTTGATTGGAGAGTGCAAGTCATTGAATTCCGATTTGAAGAAGTTGAATTTCCCTGAAGCGTGTTGATAGTCACCCAAGTATTGGTCCACAGAGTCATATCTAGATTTTGGAATTCTTTGCAATGTAACATCATCCTTTGTGTTACCCTTCTCTGGGTGTCCCTCCAATGGTTTTTCATTTCTCTCGTATGGGGTTCTGTCATCGACAGCACCTGAAATGACATTCCATCTGACATCTTGATCAGCTAGGTGGCCTCTGAAGATGGCCACGGCGGAGGTCAAGGACAATGTCAATGGTGCAATGTTAACCAGGGAGTCATAAAGATATCTAGCCTCATAGATGTCCTTAGCTTGCATGGTCACTTGAAGACATGAAGCACCCATACCGAACCCCATGGAGTCCATGTAGATGTGACCAGGTTTGGCAGCACCTAAGAAGGCTTCCTTATCAGAGTATTCAAACAAGTGTCTCTCTGGGATGGTTGAGTCCAATTTATCAAACACAGTGTTCACATCCTTGTACAATGGCACATTGATGGCTACCTTTTGACCTCTTCTACGTCTAATGTTGGCTGTCAAAGTAGGGAATCTAACATGCTTGTTGATAATCTGATCTGGTAAGAACAATGATTGAGAAGCAGCCCCATCAACCTCGTGTTCTGGGTAAGTGAACTTATCAACCCCCATTCTTGGGTAAGCCACCAGGGAGAGTGGGATCACCTTCTTATCAGTGACTTCATCGATGGTCACTGCACGTCTTGCATTCATGTTTTTCTCAACGTAGAGGTAATCCTTGAGGGAGTCCCCATTGTAAGGTCTAAGAGGGGTCACCTCGATCATGTATCTACCGTATTCTGGGTGGAATAAGACGTCGTTATCGAGAGCCTTTTGGTAATGTTCACCCTCCTCACCGAGTCTATCTAGAACGCCATCCTCGGCGATAGCCAATCTGGCTTGCTTTTTCTCGTCATCAATGCGAACTACCATGTATTCCAATTCATCCCCCCAAAGGAAAGGATTATCAGCACGAGGTAGAGCAGCCTTGAAGCAACTCAACAATTGCTTGATACCGTTGTCTCTGACGTGTTCAGCGTGTTCTCTTGAATCCTTCCAATGGAGTGGAGTACCTAAAGATAATAAACCCATTATTGATATTAGTAGATCTCTCTAAGTGTGAGCAGGGGGTCTTGTGAATGAGTGATGTAGGGGAAGTTGAGTAAATGAAAGAAAGAGATAAATCAAAAAAAATTGAAGAAAGAAGATGAATTGATTTAATTGAAATGTCTCTTAAAGAATATTGTGATCCTATCAAATGGGGGGTATAGGAGATTATATTAAATGGACAAAGCTGTGTTCTTTCTTTGCTAACTGTGGATTATTATATTTAATAAAGAAAAAAAAATTTGTGTGTTTAAATACAAAAGAATGGCTTTCAAATGGTTGGTGGAGATATAGATATAGTTAGGTCAATGATAGACTAAAGAAGAAAATTGGAATTGGATGTATATAATAAGGTTTACTCATACAATGGATTTGAATTGGATGAACAAAGGAACAGTTTTTACTAGAAAAGTTGATTTCTAATCAATTGACTAATCTGCTAGTACTACTCTACTACTACACATTGTACACACATATCCACCACCCACACTCGCCCACCGTAGCAGTAATCCTCCCCGGTTAAGGTGGCTAATACCCGCTATAGAAAACCGTGATAAGCCACCTAATCATAGCCACCTTTAATAGATATCATATAATACCATTCTGGTATAAAGATCCCGGGAATCTTTGAAAGCCACTGGTAATCACATATAGAGTGATTACACGTGACTTCTGTATTACGTTAGTGCTTACCTAATAATACATTTTGTGGTTTGCACTACCTCTTCTATGTTTCATCAAAATTTTCAAATTTTACTTCTCCCTACTACTGATTAGATAGATATACAAACAGGAAGTTTAAAGTTAATCATATACCATGTCTCAAGTGTTACTGTTTCCAGGTGATCAGATTAGAGTTTCAGATGATTCCCCCAACGATATCACGCTGGGTCCTAACGTGATCGAATCTACAGATGTCGAATCAGATAATTTGATACCTACAACTGCAGGTCTTCTCAATGTGACCCACAAGAAATCCACTGACGTGTACTACATTGAGTCATCCACAAAGAGATACATCCCACAATTAAATGATTTTGTTGTGGGTACAATTTTAGGTGGATTTGACCAATATTATAGAGTGTCCTTAAATAATTTTAGTTCTCCAGTGTTATTAAATCAATTTGCATTCCCAAACGCTACAAAGAAGAATAGACCTCATTTGAAACCAGGTGATCTAGTTTATGCAAGAGTCGCAGCATGCGAAAGAAATGTGGATGTCGAAATTGGGTGTGTCGATCCTACTACTGGTGGTGGATTCGGAGTCTTGGAGGATGGTTTCCTCTTTGATGTTAAACTAGCTTACGCAAGATACCTTCTATTTGAACCTAATGCTGCATTGATGAATAAACTCGTACAGAAATGTCAATTTGAGATCGCTATAGGTGTCAATGGGAAAATATGGATTAAAACTGATGATTTGAAAACTACAATTGCCTGTGTGCAATCCATCCAACAATCACAAACTTGGAAACAAGCTGATATATCAAATAACATCGATGCTATATTTAGTAAGTTGTCCCTGTAAAGAACCTCTCCTCCCCCCCCCTATATATGTATATTAGTTTTTAATAGAATTCATTAAGAAAAGTTATTTAGGGAGTAGACGTAGTCAACTGTGGGTGATGCCCCACTGGCGTACTCAACACATTATCATCCAAATAGAATGCGGAGCTGAAAGTATCATCATTCTGTAACCCACCCACAATATCAGATGCTGCATTACTCGTAGTGAAATCCCTGTAATCATCAATCCCAACGACTGCCTCAATAGCTGGTGAAGGTTTGTCCCTAATTGAGAAAAACTGTTGATCACCAGTGTCAGTTAATTGTACAGTGGCAGGCATAAACCGTTTATGGTGGACCGAATCCAAGTTGAAGAAATAGGTAGGCTCGAACATCTTCAAGGCACTAAGGACTTCATGGTTCCCGTAATAATCATGGTCATCCTCGTCTTGCGAAGATTGCAGTTTTAACCGAGTAAAAGTGTCATACAATTTAACATCATCGGGGGAAATTTTTGGGGACCAAAGTTCTGTATACTCACTAGCCTTAGCACTGAACTCAGACTCAGACGATATTTTGACTGAAGAAAGCTTACTCTCTAAATCTAACGAATCACGATAAACCGATAGAGATTCCTGTGGGACATGAGGTAACGCCATCATTGCTTCACTGAGGATTTTCTTGTATTCTTCCTCACCAAGCTCGTGATCACTGCCACCTTCAGCATCATCATTCAACGTCTTCACATCTGCTCCACCTCCACCACTGCCTCCAACACCTCTGTAAATCATCGTCTCGTCAAAATAAGATTCATCAAAATCACCCAGCGCATCACTAACCAAAAATGAATTGGTTTCCACATCAACAACCGGGAAACTCCCCGTGGATTTCATGTGGGTCTGAATCTTGTCAGTCTTCTTCTTCAAGGTCTCCTCCAGTGATCTCTTCTTATCGTCAAGCTTCTTTAACTGATTTCTATAGAAAAGTGTTCTAAAAACTTCCTCGGAATTGAAATTTGTCTTCTTAGCATCGTCATCAGTGTCTGGTTGTAATTCATTAATTGATCCATTACTCAGCACTTTCAATTCTCTATGAGGTTTTCTGGACTTAAATGGAGACACATATTGAAGTTCAGGAGGTGGCACACTGTCTGACCGATCAATCGTATATTGGGAATCATTCTCAGACAAAGACATAAATGGTAGTCTGACTAGACCACCCTTAGGTGATTTCGCATTTTCTGATTCGTTATCCCTGTGTTGATCATTTTGATGGGACTCGGCTTCATTCAATTTCAATGTTGAGTTCATCTGAAATTCGAAAATTTCAGATAAAGACGATAACTGTCTTGGCACATATCTACTGTTCCAGTAATTATCAAAACAACCAGGGTATGGATCAACCTTTTTGATGATTATCTCACTGTATTCCTTGCCCTCCTTCTGTTTCAATTTCCTAACCAGCGTGTCCTTGCGATTCCCCAAATAAGGATCTGAAAACCAATGAGTGTAGCTGGGTTTATAATTCAACAGCACATCAGTAAACTTGTTATGCAAATAATAATCTGTATTCAAATCCCATAACATAGGTAACCCCTCTCCAGGAACGTAGTTCCCCAAAAACAAATTGATAGCATCTTGTCTCTGTGCATCCACAAACGAATTACTATAAAATCTTTTGACACTTTCAATCATATCTCTTGAATGGGATGTCCATTGGTTAATCTTTCTATACGTCTGCAAGGTGTTCACCAAATGGGACCCACCATATTGAAGAGCAATGGTATCACCGTGATCATGGAACATTTCAGTCAAAATATTAATAGCATCCGAATCATATTCTAAGTAAGTTTCCTTAATCAATCCTAATGCATGTAATTGGTAACCTAGGGCCCTTTTACCAATGACAAATTGTGCGGTATTGGTACGATCCAAGCAATCAATACAATTGGTTCTGCACACACCTTGCTGAAGTTTAGTTTCTTGTAGTGTTAGTCCATTATGGAAAAATCCTGTAGATTTCAATGTTTCATCACTATAATTCTCTAACCATTGGATGACATCTTGGCCTCGACTCTTAGACGCTCTTGACATGTCCCATGCTGTGTATTGGAGTTTCTTTTCTTTTGGAAGAGACAAATTCAAGTAATCAATACATTGTTCGAATTCTTTCAAAAGTTTAGTTTCTCTGGGCGTTTTCTCTCTTTGTTTAATCAAATTCAATATTTGGATTGGTCCTCCATATCTTCGGAAAAGATCATCAAAATGTAAGGCCGATTTGGCATAGAATGGATCAATCACATTTAATTCGATCGGAGGCTTGGTCATTCTGATATTAGGAGCCGTCTCCTGAGTCCACGAGAGTGGAATAGAACCTCTATGTTGTACAAACGATGTGTACCGTGGATTGTTATAAAATCCACCCCTTGGATCGTGGAATGATGTGGTCAACATATCACTCACTATTTGTTCTGTTTCTATTTCATTGGCAACATCACCCTTTTCATTCACACCTCTTTTAAAGAACCGTGCCCCAGCAAAGTTGTGAGACCGTCTGGCTATAAGAGTCACATATATCTCCACTTGGAAAATAGATATCTTAATTTGATCGATAAATCCATGAATAATTGGTTGAAACCAATCGTACACCCTATCAAAGGAATTGAAAACGGGTTTCAATAGAGCTGAGTTCCACACAAATCTATCATTGAATTCAAAAGTTTTAGCTAGATCTTTGTTGTCATTCAATCCTAGAGATTGCATCTTATTTCTTAAGAAATTCACTTGTAAAGAGTTTGTCAAATCATAGGAATAACTGTAATAAAAAGTCTTGGTTAGATCAATGTTCATGAAAGTTGTAATATATCTAGCCTCCTCTGAGTTTCTATCTGGCTTTTTATAATTGTCCGTCACAGGGATCAATTCTGTACCGTCAATATGGAATAACCTATAACCTCCAAGGATGGCCACTGGTCTCCGCTTGGTCACCACACATAAGTAATAACATTTCGTAAATTTGACAAACCCCAACAACCCAATTGCTGTCACTTTCTTTGTAAGTCCACCTTCACTACTTTCTTCCAACCCATTTAACACATCCATGATTTCGTTTCTCGTGAAATACACGTTATCTTCTAAGATTTGTAACTTCTCCGTATTAGTCAAATCAATCTCTAAGATTCTAAACACTGTTTCTCTCCCGTTACTCCCCACAATGTACATTCTGTGAGTTGTAACATAAATAGTATATTTAGTCAATGTGATCTTTCTGGGTTTTGTGGTGACTTGGGTCTCCTTAGGGTCCTCCCCGTATGGGATGTATGGTTCAGGCTCTGGGTTTGGTATATTCGAATCATCTTGTGAAGTCTTAGGCTCACTAGCAAATGCTTGATCTGGGATGGTTCCTGTTATGCCACCACCATGATCGGCTGTGTCCTCATTCATTCTTGTGTTGGAGATTTCAATCAATTATGAACAAAGTATCTCATTGCATGTAATATAAATTGATAAACAACGGGTCGATAAGACAATGGTTTAAATTTTTTTTTTCAGTTGAGTTCATCTCCATTACTACTGCTACAATAATTATACTGTCTAACTGCATTCAGCTAAGTGATGAGTGATAATAAGAAGGCCAAGGATAAGATCAAGGATAAGTCCAAGGCTAAGGCTAAAAAGGAAAGAAAGCAAGTAGATGACCTGTTTGTTCAAGGAACAAACGATAATTCGATTGTCTCCAAGAGATCTGTGGAAATCCTTTACTCCACGGTCCTTAATCAAACTCCAGATGAAGAACCAAGGCAATACTTTAAATACTTTGTTAAGAAGGCACCAAGACGTTCACCTGCTATTAACAGAGGTTATTGGATCAGAATGCACTCTATACGGCAAGCAGTCGATAAGATCATCGATCAGCAGGCATCGGATAAAATAGTGCTAATCAATTTGGGATGTGGTTACGATCCCCTCCCATTTCAATTGATAGATACCATGGAAAGAGATATTCTATGTATTGACATTGACTACCCGGACTTAATGGCCAAAAAAGTTAAAATGGTGCAAGCACAGGAAGATTTACGTACCATCATCAAATACAATGACGAATCATTAAACACTGGAATAAATGGTGTTATTCTTAAAACTGACAACTATGCAGCTGTAGGCTGTGATCTAGATGATATCGATACTTTCAACAAGCAAATGACGGGGTTAGGATTGCGTGAACTTAACACAACTAGTATATTCATCTCAGAAGTTGCATTGGCATATATGTCTCCTGAACATGCCAATCCGGTTATCCTTGAGTCTTCCAAATTTCCATCTGTCCATTTCATCATCTTAGAACAAATATTACCAGCAGGCAAATATCACCCATTTGGAAGACAAATGATTAAGCATTTCCATAAAATGGAGGCCCCATTAAAGTGTGTTGAGCATTACCCGCAAATGAGTGATCAAGTGGCACGTTTCAAAACGCTTGGGTATTCAAATGTTGAAGCTAATGATCTTTTAACTATTTGGAATTCCTTAGATACAGAACTAAGATCGAAAGTTGAAAGTGTGGAGGCATTCGATGAATGGGAAGAATTCTTCCTTTTCGGTCAACACTATTTTTGTTTGCATGCCACTAATACGGAAATCAAGGTTTATAATGCAGAGAATCTACTTGCTAAAGTAACTCTTGATACTCTAACTGATTTCCATTTGAATATTCACAAGGATGAATCATATGAACTTACTAAAAGAAAATTCATAGCTGGTGGAACTGTCGATCAGAACCACATAGTTACTTGTGGTTCCTCCCAGTCAAGATTGAATACATGTCTCTCTTTATCCTATAATGAGACTACGAAATTTGTTGTGGATCCTGAAATAAAACCACCAGGAAGATTGAGTCATACATGTATCACTGTAGGTGATTCAATTTACATGTTTGGTGGTAGAACGGCTCCAGGAAGACCCCTAAATGATTGCTGGAAACTATCGAGGGCAGAAGAATCTTACTCCTGGACCAAACTCAATGATATGCCAGTGGGAAGATCAAAACATTGTTGTGTGAAGATCTCAGATACTCACTTGCTCGTCTTTGGGGGCATGGTAGAGAGTGCAGACAATTCATTCTTGTTTTGTGTTTATTCAATTGAGGATGATACTTGGACTCCTTTAAAGCAAATAGGTGATGGTTTAGTTAACATGTCCTCTGCTACTCTTCAGTATGATCATAATTTGCATTCAGCAACTTTGATTGGTGGTATGATCGTGGCTAGTGGTAGCAACATCATTAATGATACAGTTTATTCCTTTTCAATTGATTTGGCACGATACACAGTGACATCTGAAAAGAAGTTCACCAATAGTCTGTGCGCCAGATTTGGTGCTAAGTCAATTTTATTAGAATCGGGTATCATGATCATTGGTGGTGTATCCCCTGCTCATGTCTTCAATGAGACTGATAGTATAATCGTGGTTTCAACAAGGGGTGAAATCAAGGGTATCCCATTTGACACTAAGAGTTGGCAAGATTCTCCTATCCTAGTTGGTTTTGAAACTTTTGTTGAAAGTGATGGTACTATTTGGGTTGTTGGTGGAGGTGCAGTTTGTTACTTGTTTGGTTCTAAATGGAATGATTTAATGAGTATCTCTAAGTCAAACGTCGAACCAGGATTGGCCTGTCAACTTGAATCGATAACCTAATATCTTTCCTACATTATTTACAAATTTATAAAAACGAATTTCTAGAAAACCGGTAATCCTTTCGAAAGGATATAATAAATTAAAGTATATAGATATGACTGTATATGACATATTAACAGAGTGGTAAACCTCTGTTAATGAAAAAGTTCATAAAAATCGTAGTAAAATACAAGATTTGAGGGGGGAGGGGAGTGGAAGGATTTGAAGATCTCTTCCAATAATTCGGAAGCAAACAATCCCTTCGGGGATTTGTGCGATGCAAATTAAAAATGTTATAATGGAATTTGTTAGAGCGTAAAATAAGTGAGCAAGGAGGGAGTGTGTGTGTGTTGTGATTACACGTCAGCGTCATCGTAATCTAAGACACAACCCTTGGAAGCGTCGGAGACTAACTTGGAGTACTTGAATAGAGTACCTCTGGAGTATCTTGGAGCTGGCTTCTTCCAGACCTTTCTTCTGGCCTCCAATTCTTCTTGTGTTAGTTCAACATCAATGGTGTTGTTATCGGCATCAATGACAATAACATCACCGTCCTTGACTAAACCGATTGGACCACCTTCAACAGCTTCTGGGACAATGTGACCAATCAAGAAACCGTGGGAACCACCAGAGAATCTACCATCAGTCAATAAGGCGACATCCTTACCTAAACCGTAACCCATCAAAGCCGAAGATGGCTTCAACATCTCTGGCATACCTGGACCACCCTTTGGACCTTCGTTTCTGATAACGACAACAGTTTTTTCACCCTTCTTGATTTCACCTCTTTCCAATGCATGTATGAAACCTTCTTCCTCGTCGAAGACTCTAGCCTTACCCTTGAAGAAAGTACCTTCCTTACCAGTAATCTTAGCGACGGCACCACCTGGAGCCAAGGAACCCTTCAAGATTTGCAAGTGACCGCTTGTCTTGATTGGATTAGACACAGCTCTGATGATGTCTTGCTTGATTGGTAATTCTGGTAACTTCTCTAAGTTCTCCTTCATGGTCTTACCGGTGACGGTCATGGTGTCACCCTTTAAGAAGCCTTCTTTCAATAAGAACTTCATCACAGCTGGAGTACCACCGAATTTCTGTAAGTCAGCCATGACGTATTTACCGGATGGCTTGAAGTCACCTAACAATGGAGTGTTATCAGAGACGTGCTGGAAGTCATCCAAATCCAATTTGATGTTAGCAGAGTGAGCGATGGCCATTAAATGAAGAACGGCATTAGTAGACCCACCAGTGGCAATGATATAAGTGATAGCGTTAATAAAGGCATCCCTGGTGAAGATATCTCTTGGTCTGATGTCTTCAGCGATCAATTTCTTGATGGCCTCACCGACAGAATCACATTCAGCTTGCTTTTCCTTGGAGATAGCTGGGGATGAAGAAGAGTATGGTAAAGTGATACCGATAACTTCGGAGGCAGAGGCCATGGTGTTAGCAGTGTACATACCACCACAGGAACCAGCACCAGGACAAGCATGTTTCACAATATCAGCTCTTTGTTCTTCATTGATGGCTTTGGAAAGGTATTGACCGTAAGATTGGAAAGCAGAGATAATATCTAATTGTTCTGGGACACCAGAACATGTACCAGCACCAGGTTGAATAGTACCACCATACACCATGATGGATGGTCTGTTGTGTCTAGCAAAAGCCATCAAGACACCAGGCATGTTCTTATCACATGATGGGATACCAATGTTGGCATCATAGAACTGACCCATAACCATAGTTTCAAAGGAATCAGCAATGATTTCTCTAGATTGTAAGGAGTATCTCATACCAGTGGTACCGTTCGTGATACCATCGGAAACACCAATGGTGTTAAATTGCATACCTTTCAAACCGGCCTTCTCGACGGATTGAGTACATCTGTTGTTCAAGTCCATCAAATGCATGTTACAAGGGTTACCGGACCACCAACATGATCCCACACCGACTTGAGATTTGGAAAAATCCTCATCTTTGAACCCAGTGGCGTAAAGCATAGCCTGGGATGCACCGAAATCTGGAGTTTGAGTGATCAAAGATGAATATTTGTTGAATTTAGTCTTTTCATGGTTAATCACTGAAGTTGAAAAACTTCTAGATGATTCTCTTGAAACCTTGGAAGTGTAACGAAGTAAACCACTCATATTTAGATTTTATTCGAATGTAAGATTAATTAATTATTCTGTGGAATCAACAATAAAAAGACTAAATACCCTTTTAGTCATCTAATTTTCCATTTACATGATGATGTTGAAAAAAAATTTTTTTTTTTTGATTTTCGCCGCTACCGGCAGGCCCAGAATGGTGGTCACGTGATTTTTCAGTTTGATTTGACCAATCAGAATGTAATAATTTGTCATTTATAATACAAAAACGTTAAATTTAAAATTATGGAAGCATAAGCAGTTAAAACAAAAAGTACAAAATGAATATTTAGGGGTGTTAAGGTAGGCCTTTAATCCTTGGACTCCTCTTCCTTCTTCTTTTCTGGTAATGGTGCATGAGCCTTACCGTAAGCAGCACAATATCCAAATGCTGATTGAAGCATACATTCATTCACTTTCCTACAACTATCAGAGAAGTCATCTTCGGTATCGTTGTCTCCTATCATGTATTTCCCCTTTTCGTATATCCCAAAGATGTAATTCAACACATTTGTCAAAAACATAACTTGCACATCGGCATCAGCTTGACTGAATGACAATGCCATGTAATCTTCAAACACTGGAACCAGCTTACCATTAATAGTCGTTTTCTTTGTGACAGAGACATCCCAAAATGTAATATCATTAGGAGTCAGCACACTAGGATCTTTATCACAACGATCGGAATCCCCGTAGAATGATCTCACATCCATTCCGAAATCTATACTCTCAGACATCATATCCATTCTGAATACACCATCCTCCTTAACAAGCAACGTCAACATAGGTCTATATAAAACACGACCACAACCACAATGTTTAACATGTGTCTTGGCAAACCCCACCCACATCTGCAGTTCCTTGCTGTCCTTCCCATCGTTCAACATTCTGATGATATTCTTTGGTATAGGTCTCAAGTCGGTTCCTCCTCTGACGTATGCCCTCCTTTCGGATGCTGGTACTGAATTACCATCGTTAGCCTGAATTCTTTCACACTTTCCACTATCCAAATTACACTTAATTAGAACCAGTGGATCATAGCTGTACACAAAATTAATGAACCCCTTGGTTCTCTTAGTTTCGCCAACCCTATATGTGTCAAAGAACGGAACCCAATTCTTTTGAATTCTTCTGACAAGAGACTTGTCATTTAACTTAAATTTAAGCACATCATGTTTGTTATTCTCGGGATTTGGTTTTCTTAATGGGAAAGTAGCATACACATCTCTATTAACAATGGCTTGCATATTGAATATCACAATTGGTTCTTTATTAAGTTCACCATCCTTGAGAACAATTCTTGGATCCTCTGAACCCAGAAGTTCCTTCTCCTTTCCCTCATTATTACGGCCCACTTCAAACGGGATATCGAAAATGGTTGGGAATTTAATGGAGAATTGATCCAAGTATTTTTCATCCTTTGATTCATCATATTTTCTTAATGCAGAATCAACCTCTTCCTTTGTTACATCAATGTATCTAATTCTCTTTCCCTTCACTTCATTCCAATCAGCATCATATAATTGTAATCTCAAGAAGGATACCACTGGGTGAGCCTTATTCTTTGGAGCGTAAACAATTCTACTGACAAGCATATGAACTTGTTCATCTGGTAGCCACACTGCTCCACCGGAGAATCTGTACAAGCATTTAGAAGTCTCTAAACGTTTATCCTCCTGATACTTTGTCACGAATCGTTTGTACTCGGAGGCCTCCAGGAAGGATCTCACTTCTTCCAAGTCATCTGTCAGTTCCAATGGTGCAGAGTAACCAAGGTTTCTTTCATTAGTACTTGGAGAGTAAGTGATATCAGAACATTTCATATCGGAATAATAGTTTTTATTAGATGGAATGATCTTGTTACTGACGTAGGATTTCAAATTCTTGAGTGGAGTGTACTCCATTTGAGTGATCTTATCAGTGATAGCCAATTTATAGTTCTTGATGTCGTAATCGTGTGAATTACCAGCATCGTTGCCATTACTCAAGGGTTTCAACTGTAAATAGTTCAATGCTTGGTTAAGTTTACCGAGATTAATTATTCGAGGCACCTCGATGTCTTTATTATCTGGGTTGAAGTCTGCCGCCAATGGTTCTGACCCTGTGTCATATATGCTCCCATTCACTTCTCCGGTGGTGCCTGATTGGGCCGGGGTAAAATGAGGACTAGTGGCTTGATACATTGTATTAGAAAGTTTATGAATATGACCTGTTGGCCAGAAAATGTAGGACATCAATATGAATATGATCACCAACACATAGTTCCTATACCGTGATTTTGTCTTTGTATACCGGGAGATCATCTCTAATGTGTCCTTCTGATACACATTCTTCAGATTGACATAAGCCATAATGCTTAGAAAACTTTTTTTTTGGATAATATGGCACGGGAAAAACAATGAAACCAGATTTGGGTATTATCTCTGAATCTGATAGGGGTGTAGGTTTGTTATATACCTTTTTAACAAAAGAATGATGAAGAAGAAGTGCAAAAGAATAGGATGTCTTGTCTTTTTTTTTCCTTAAGACCAAGTTATCATTTTAGTATTAGTTAGTTGAATGTACTTGACAGCAGCTAACCACGCCGCTAAGGGAAGATGAGGCAGACGTCGGATCAAAATTATAGCTCTACATCGTGTGAGGTGGCTCTGAATCCGGCTATCGCCTGGGGCGGGCCCCGGTAATTGAGAATGTCGCTCACACGACAAATTATGGCAATTCCTGGAATAGTTAACCATTTAGTTCATATATTCTTGCATCCTCTAAGCAGTTGGTGTTTTTTTACTAATGATGATATAAAAAGATACCATATATATAGAAGTCTCTTTAATGTAACTGGTTAGATGTCTGATTGCAGTTGAGATGCTTGATTTTGACCCCCATTTTTTTTGTATTATACACTAAAAGCGTATACATTTAGTATTCCTGAATATATTTCGGATGCAGTTTTTTTTTTCGGTACCTGTACCTGTAGTGAAGTTTTGAATTCTCCTGCTAAACAATTCTAGACCTAGTTCAAGAGAATACCCTTGTTGAATTACTTAAATTGACCAAGTTATCTTTATACATTTGTTAAGTTTATAAATAATTAACTGTAATTTAAAACAAGAAAAAACCAATTAGAAAAAGAAAAATACAACACTAGGGCATCATTAGAGCAAAGAAAATAATGAGTAGTCCCACTAACCTGAATGGGCCTTACCATAAGCAGCACAGTATCCAAATGATGATTCCAGCATACATTCGTTCACCTTCTTGGTTCTATCAGAGACACCTTCGAGATCATAGTTACCAGTCACGTACTTACCTTTTTGGTAGATCCCAAAGATGTAATTCAACACATTTTTCAAGAAGATAACCTGCACATCTGCATCAGCTTGACTGAATGACAACCCCATATAATCTTTAAATATTGGGATAGAATGACCATTTATAGGTTTATCATTAGTGACAGAAACATCCCAGAATGCAATATCATTAGGTGTTAACACGTTAGGGTGCTCATCACAACGGTCAGAATTCCCATAGAATGACCTCACATCCATTCCGAAATCTATACTCTCGGATATCATATCGAGTCTATACACACCATTCTCCTTAATTAATAACACAAGCATAGGTCTATATAACACACCACCACAACCACAACTCTTAACATGGGTCTTAGCAAACCCAATCCACATCTGAAGTTCCTTGTTGTCTTTACCATTGTTCAGCATTTTGATGATTTTCTTTGGAATAGGTCTCAAGTCGGTTCCCCCTCTGACATATGCCTTCTTTTCATATGATAGTAAGGTACTATCGGTATTAGCATAGGGTTTTTCACATTTACCACTGTCCAAGTTACATTTGATTATCACTAATGGATCATAGGTATACACGAAATGGATAAACCCTCTGCTTTTCTCAGTTTCACCAATCTTGTATGTATCAAAGAATGGAACCCAATTTTTTTGGACTGCATTCTTAGCTAAGGCCTTATCATTCAATGTAAATTTAAGCACATCATGTTTGTTATTCTCAGGGTTTGGCTTTCTCAATGGGAAAGTACCGAAGATGTATCTCTTTTTACCTGCTTGCATGTTAAAGATCACAATTGGTTCTTTGGTGACTTCACCATCCTTGAAAACGATTCTTGGATCCTCGGCACCTAACAGTTCCTTGTAATCAACTTCCACATCTGTATCGAATGGGATATCCAAGATGGCTGGGAATTTTATAGAGATTTTATCCAAGTATTTTTCATCCTTATGGAGAGCAAATTTGCTTAAAGCTGGTTCAATATCTTCCTCTGTAGCATCCAAGAATCTAATTCTTTTACCCTTCACTTCATTCCAATCAGTGTCATACAATTGTAATCTCAAGAATGACACCACTGGGTAACTCTTTGACTTTGGAGCATAAATGATTCTACTGACAAGCATATGAACTTGTTCTTCTGGTAGCCAAACAGATCCACCAGAGAATCTGTACCAACATTTAGAGGTTTCTAGACGTTCATTTTCTTGATACTTTGTCACTAATGGATTGTGTTCAGACCCCTCTAAGAAGGTTCTCACTTGTTCCAAATCATCTGTCAGTTCTAATGGTTCAGAATAACCAAGGTGTCTTGCAGGATCATTTGTAGAATAAGTTAGTTCCGAACATTTTATATCGGAATAGTAGTTCTTATTAGACTGAATGATTTTATTTCCGACATAGGATTTCAAATCTTTGATTGGAGTATAATCCATTGACCTGATGTTGTTAGTGAGAGCTAATTTATAGCTCTCTTCAGTGATTGAATTATCGCCACCCAAAGGTCTTAACTTCAAAGCAGTCAATCCCTTGTTAAGTTTACGAAGGAGGGATGCTGCTGCTTCTGCATCAACTGGTTCGGATGTGTCTTGTTGCGAATTGGCAGTGAACGTTTGATGCACCGTATTGGAGAAGCTTTCAATCTGGGCGGTAGGCAATAATAAGAAAGTCACAACTAGTAAAACAGTGATTATTACATAGTTTCTATACCGTGATCTTCCATAGTTGGAGACAAACGCCGTTGTGAGTTTATGAAACTTCGCCTTAAGAGAAATATAATCCATGATGGTTCTTAAAGAGATATGGATAACGATTCAGGGGCGGAGGTGTGATAGTATTAAGCAATATAAACAATTGACTGGATTTAATGATACCATATACTTGTTGAATAAGAAAAGAGTTGAAGAGTTAGAAAGGAGAACAAGTACTGGATGTGTTTTTGAAGGGCAAGATTAAACCAAAAATACGGGGTTTTTGTAATATGAATAAGTTCATCGCCTTATAAAATTAGGCATATACCTTCATTAAGGAAGCCAAACTATAAACTGAAGATCACTCACCCACTCACTGTCAACGGTCTGATAGTTCTCTCACGTGGGACCTCATTTTCCGGGGGGGCGGATTATTTTTGCAAGGCGATCGTTTGCAGTTAGTTCTCACTAGCGAGAGAGGTTTACAGGGGCCATTGTTATCGATACCGTGATTGTCACAGAATATTTACACTTGATAGTACTTAGCAGATGCAAAAGCATTATATATATCTCGTGTGGTAAACTCTATTCTTTGCTTATGTCTGATATGAAAAGATATACCTTAACTGGGCCCCTGGTAGCACACCGGGAGAGGTGTTCATCGGGTTTCCTAAAATAGAACTTTAATATTTCTTAAATTTCATGATTACCCTAGGTACTAAAGACGTATATTTTCATTCCTTATTCCTAAACCATAGAAAGGTTGTTCGTCAGACATCATTAATACCAATTTGCTTTCATTATGGTAACCCAACAGGAATCTAGAACAAAAATTGTACGTGTATAGATGATAGAAATTGCAATTGATAAATACAAGTTTAAATTATACATCAGGAACAATTTAAAAAAAAAGCAAATTATATGAAAATGGGTTATAGAAGATTTAAATAAAGAAAAAAATAATGTAGTTAAGTTATTCATGAGAGCAAAGAAAGAATAAGTGAAGGAATAGTTTATTAAATAAAGATAACGAATGACTAAAAGTGAGTTTATTGTATGGTAGATTTGGGGGGAGGGGGGGTATCACTAATCTGTGGACTTCTTAATGGTCTTCCCAGAATGGGTAGCACCATAGGCAGCACAGTATCCGAAAGCGGATTCCAACATACATTCATTCACCTTTTTGGTTCTATCAGAGACCCCTTCTTCGAGATCATAATCACCCATCATGTATTTCCCATTTTCGTAAATCCCGAAAATGTAATTCAATATATTGGTTAAGAAAATTACTTGGACATCCGAATCGGCTTGACTTATGGTTAGACCCATGTAATCCTTAAACATTGGAATAGTCTTACCATCGGTAGATTTCTGTTCATTGATAGAGATATCCCAGAATGCAATATCATTAGGGGTCAACACATTAGGATCTGAATCACAACGGTCAGTTTTCCCATCGAATGATTTCACGTTAATTCCAAAGTCTATACTTTCAGACATCATCTCCAGTCTGAAAACACCATCTTCCTTAATTAATAACACAAGCATAGGTCTATACAGCACGCTACCACAACCACAATTCTTAACATGAGATTTAGCAAACCCAACCCACATTTGAAGTTTCTTAGCGTTATCACCATCATTCAACAATTGAATGATTTGTCTTGGAATAGGTCTTAAATCGGTTCCTCCCCTGACAAATGCCCTCTTTTGTTGAGCAGGTAAACTGGTATCAAAATTGGCTTGAAGCTTTTCACACTTACCATTATCCAAGTTACACTTCAGTAACACCAATGGATCATAACTATACACAAAATGAATGAATCCCTTGGTTCTCTTAGTGTCGCCAACCTTGAATGTATCAAAGAATGGAACCCAATTCTTTTGCGTTTTACCCGATGAGAGAGACTTATCATTCAATGTAAATTTAAGCACATCATGTTTCTTAGTCTTTTTATTAATTTTTCTCAATGGGAAAGTAGCATAGATGTGTCTATTCTCACCGGATTGCATATTGAAGATCACAATTGGTTCTTTAGTGAGTTCACCATCCTTGAAAACAATCCTTGGATCTTCTGCACCTAACAGTTCGTTAGCTCCCTTATTATCTGTATCGAATGGGATATCCAAAATGGCTGGGAATTTGATAGAGATTCTATCCAAGTATTTTTCATCCTTGGTTTCATCATATTTTCTTAACACTGGATCGATATCCTTCTCTGTGACATCCAAGAATCTAAGTCTTTTCTCCTTCACTTCAATCCAATCGGCATCATATAATTGTAATCTCAAAAATGAAGCCACCGGATAACTCTTCTTTCTTGGAGCATAAATGATTCTACTGACAAGCATGTGAACTTGTTCATCTGGTAACCACACAGATCCACCAGAGAATCTGTACCAGCTATTTGAAGTAAATTCAGTTGGGTCTTCTTGATATTTAGTCACCAATGAATGGTATTCAGTAGTCTCTAAATATTTTCTCACTGCATCCAAATCATCTGTCAATTCCAATGGTTCAGAGTATGACAAATGTCTTTGAATATCATTGGAAGGTTTATAAGTTATTTCTGAACATGGTAAATCGTAGTAATAGTTTTTATTAGATGGAATGGCCTTGTTACCAACGTATGATTTCAAATCTTTAAATGGAGTGTACTTCATTTGAGTGATCTTCTCTGTGATGGCCAATTTATTGTTGTTGTTACTATTGGTGTTGCTGTTGCTGTTGGCGTTACTGTTGCTGTTGCTGTTGCTGTTGCTGATGGCGTTTTTACTGGATTTCGAATCCTTGTCATTAGCTAATGGTTTTAAATTCAATGATGCCAATGCTTGATTAAGCTTATCAAATTTTATAACTTGGGGCACTTCAATGTTTTTGTTGTCCGGGTTAAAGTTAGCCCTCAATGGTTCCGATCCCGTGTCGTATAATATATTTTCGGCTTCCTTTTTATCAATATCAGACTGTTGGAATGTTGTCCGTTGGAAATTAGGAGTAGTAGATTGGTGCATCGTTGTAGAGAGGTGTTCAATTTGGCTTGTTGGCCAAAAATAATAGATAACCAATATTAAGAATGTGACCAACACATATTGCCTATACCGTGATCTTCTATAATGGGAGAGAAACGCCATTCTATACTTGTTGTAGTAATTGTTCCTTATATATTTAGAAGCCATGACTAGGGGGATGAAGATATGGCCTTATAATGGATCAATTTAAAAATCTGGTTAAGAAAAAAAAACAAAACAACAAAAAAATCGAATAAGAAAAAAAACGAAAAATTGATCAACTCTCTGGGGGGAATTGTTGTTTTAATTAAACAATGGAGTTTTCGTGAATTGATCTATAAGGGTGATCAGTGGGGATACGGTACAAAAGATGTGTAGTTACTAATTATAGTGTTGGATTAGAGGGCGGGAGAGGGGGGGGGAGGAAGTTGTTTTAGTACAGGCCAGTAACAGAAAGATTCCAAGGTGAGTACAATGTAAGTGAGTGGCCCCGTTTTTAATATACCCATGTGTACTATAATTTAATTAATAGTACGTGCGGCAGGTACTAGTAGACCCAGCTAGGTTGAATAAACGTCTCATTATATAGTACAATTAAGCCCATGAGCCGTTGTCAGACAATGAGACGACCCGACGACGCGTACGCGTTGGCAGTGCACTACATTCTGTGTAGAGATGTCTAGTATTGATATCCTTCTTTTGTTTGATGATATGATAGATATCCACAAGATAGATATACACTCTGTGTCTTATGCTTCTTCCCTGTATAACAATGAACTCATCTGATTCATCTATTCACAGACCATCTACTATAAGACTGCAGGACTTATCACAATCCTTCAGGTCTCCAATTCACACTCACAGAACATATAATGACCCAAGGATGTCCAGTGATGAGGAGGTACCCAATGGTTCCCCAGAGAAAAAAGAAATATTAATAGAGAGACAACCCATCCCAGAGACAGTGAAACCATCAGAAGTGATGGGAATGATGAATCAAGATCAAAGGGAAGAGATGATGTTGGATGCACTCCAAACTATAGCTGCCACCATGGAACCTCCCCATCATTACACAGACGACATACAAGCCTGGTTAAACCTTAAATTCACTGATTGGCTTGGTCCTAGTAGTAGAATCACTTATTTGGTGACAACGGTTATGTTTAATTTACTTCGGAAATTTTGGGATTATGGGGTATTAGAAATTCATATGTATTATTGCATTATTTTAATTTATTGGTCTTTCTTTATGACACCCCCACTTTTAGTATTTGCTATAGCTATCACTCTATGTTGGATGAGAATATTCTATGAGATATTTAGAGACATTCTACATAGAGATGACCCAACGTATACTTCCTTGGTGGGGAGAGAATTGTCACTTTGTGCTGCAGTGAGTGCCACTTTGGGGTACATATTAAAGTTTAAAAGTGATAATGGAGAGATCACTGAAGCCTGGTGGAAGACTTGGTGATTCCACAATATCACATTGTATAGTTTATATAACCACTCAACGAATATACTCATCTTTGACAGTATTCCGATATAAGGAGCCGCACATTTGTCTCAATGAGGAAATTTGAAATTTCTTCGATAATTGAAACGTGCTAAACAAACAAACAAAGATGATGGACTCTCTTTCTTCCCCCAATTAACTTCTGATCAATCAATTGAAGAATCCAACTCCCACCCCCACCCACATGAATGATTTTGAACATGTGCCGAACAATATAAAATCACCTGTATTCCCTTCCTTCCCAGATCCATCTTTTTCTCCTAGGGTTACCCCAGTTTTCATCAAATCAATTCAATTCATCACACTAATGTTGACCACTCTTTTAATAGTGTTTGCCTACTTAGAGGCAATCCCTACTCTTGCTCAGCCTATCTCTGCGAGATCCGATACCTACTCCTTTGATGGATACATCGTGCATTACCCCATAGTTGAGAACCAATTTTCCAACTTGACTAGTGTCTTTGATTCATCGTTCGGCACCAATGATGGTATTTATAATTCATCATTTGTGGCCGATGACCAATACGGGATTTACAATTTCTGTAATGAACCTCATGTCAGAGATGACATCTATCCTGTCCCGGAAGATGGATATAATTTGGAATACGTTGAGATCGTTCATAGACACCATAAGAGAACCGTGTATTCAACAAATGCGTTTCCTAAGGAAGACATCAGTGTTTATTGTGTCAATTCCACTATGACCTATGGTGCCAAATTCGATGATGTGTCATTTGACTTGAATTGGAATCCTTACTTGGATGAGAACAATCCAATGTCTAAGAATGCACCATACAATAACGTCACTTGTCAATTGCCTCAGTTGACTACAGCTGGTTTAGAAGACGCCCTTCAACACGGGAAAGATGTGTTCTCCGTGTATTCCACTAAATTAGGGTTCCTTCCAACTGATTACTCCTCAGATGTGATCAAATTTAGAGTCACTAATAATGTGATCACCTCAGAAGTTGGATCAGCATTGATCAAGGGAATGTACCCGGGGCAAGAATCTGCGGTGGATGTGCTAATCGAAATTGACGGGTATGATTCATTAGAACCAAGTTATGATTGTGACTTCGCTGATGATGTTTACACAGCTATAAGATCTACAGATGAATGGGAAACCCATTTGAGTGAAGCCAAACAATTACAAACTGAATTGGATGCAATAACTGGGGTTTCCTCAGATGATGATGATTGGCATGTCTCGTTTGACCATTATTTCGATAATTTTGCTTTCAGATTGTGTCACGGTTATAATTTACCTTGTAATTTGACAAACCCGGGGAACTGTGTCACCATGGAACAAGCTGAACAAGTGTTCAGATTGGGTGATTGGGAATACAATTATATGTGGAGAGGTAACTCTAATAGCACTCTATACGCTGCCACCCACTATGGTGCTTATTTCAATGAATTAAAACATAGAATCTCTGATAAGACCACCGATACTACTAATAAGTTGAAATTCTTTCATAACATTGCGCATGATGGATCTGTTTCAGCTATTTTATCCTTCTTGAATGTTGAATACATGAGATGGCCTGGGATGGGCTCAGAAGTTGTGTTTGAATTGTACAGTAAAGATGGGTCATACTTCATTAGAGTTTTACATTCGTCCACCGTGATCAATAGTGCTTCCCCATTGGGTGCATTGAATATGGTTCCTCTTGATGATTTCATTAGTTACATTGAATCCATGATTGGTGATAACCCTGAACGGTTAATCACTTACTGTTCGAGCTGAGGCTTCCATGCGCGTTTGTTTACGTTTTTTTAAAAAATTGTTTTTTTATATTTGTTTGTTTATTTGTTCTTCCTTTTTTTTTTCTACTTCTTGACCGTATTGTCTATTAAATATATCTACTTACTATATCATATAATGCCACCTAGAAGAAGAAGCCCAAGAAAGAAGGCTCTCTCAAAGAAATCAGATGCAGAACTTGAAATCGAGCAAACTAAGGATGCTGTTCCAACCCCAGAACTAGCACCTGAACCAACCCCAGCAGAACAACCAGAGACCCCAGTGAAACAGGAACCAACTGGAGAAGCCGACCCTAAGTTAACTAAAGAAAATGATGTCCCACAGGGGAATCTCCCCGCTGTGTCTCCACCATCCAAGCAGCAACTCATTCACGATCGTGATGCGACTATAGATCAAGATCCATCCCCAGAAAAGCAAAATGGATCATCTATGACACCTTTCAAAAGACAAAAAATCATGGAAACCACCATACTGGAAGAACCAAGAACTCCACTCAAGTCATTACTGCCCACCAAGGGGAGATTCGCCACTGGAACTTCATCATCTACTCCTGTCAGTGAATTCAAACTTCCAACTGATGTAGCTGTGAGTCAACTGTTCCAAAAAAGGGACACGAAGACTTTGAATAGTTTACTACATGATATCACAAATAACAGAACAGAAAAATTATTTCAGGAGTACAAGAGAACTTCAGAGAGAAAGCAAACAGCTGCAGATTCCTTGGTGGCCAGTTTAACTAAGGAAACTGCTACATTGAAAAGCCACTTGAAGGTATTGAAAGCTGAAAAGTCTGACACCAAGGAATTACAAAACCTGAAGAAGGAATTAGAACAATTAAAAAGAGAAAATTCTAAACTCTCTGAAGAGAACATTCAATTGAAATCCAAGGTTAAGGCAAGTTTATCCAATTTGGAAGAAGCCGTGAATAGTATAGATTTGAGTAATACCAAATTAGAAATAGTTGAACTTCTCACGCGTGCTTCATGTTATGATTTCAATGAGGACAAGGAAAGTCTGATATTCAGTTTGAAACAAATTGGTGATTCGGGTACCTTGTGTTATCAATTGATTATAAGCAAGACTGGTGTTAGTGAAATAGTTTATATGCCGATCATGACCGCCCCAGATGATTTTGAAGGTAATTGGAATGAAAACATCAGACATCTTCACAAGGTGCTTCCCGATTATTTGTTGGATGATCTGACTTTCCCATCGTCTACTTTGAGTAATTTCTACACCAAACTTTCAAGATCATTAAATAAGAAATTACTGGATAATTAAAGTTAATTTTACTTTTTATGGTTTCTAATATGTAATATAATAATACCTTTTATTTTATTTTATTTATAATACAACTATGTAAATCTATGTAACATGATAAACCTAAAGAGACACAATGACTGAACCATCATCCTTTAAAGTGAGTTTTAATAACTTCAATAAATCAGACTTATCCTTGACATCCTTGTTATCCTTTTTGATGGACTTGAAAACTTTGTATAAGGAAACCTCATCGCTCTTCTTTAAGTACTTAGTGAGATCAAACTTGGTATCGGACTTCTTAGTATCGGACTTCTTTGGTGCTTCTTGCTTCTTTGGTTCAGGCTTTTTCTCTTCAACTTTTGGCTTTTGTTGTTGTTGTTGTTGTTGTTGTGGCTTGTTTTTTTGTTGGGTCTTTTTACCCTTGTACAGGCTTCCCTCATATTTTTCAGCCTCTGAGATACAACTAGTGTGAGCGTTATGTTCATTGTTATAGAAAGTAGTATTACAATCTATACAAGTGAAATAAGCACCTCTGCAACGTGATTGATGTTGAGCTAACTTCTTTTTCACAATAGTGTCATTACACACTTCACAAGAGAATGAAACCATTATTTATTGAATTATATGGATATCTATTAATTATTTAAGATAATCTGGCATAAACTTACTATAAATCAGGTTTTCAAAAACGAAAAATTTTCAAATTTTTTTTTTTAAAAAAAATATTGATATTCCACAGCCGTGAAAATTGGAAATTGAGATGACTTATATAAAGAGAAAGATAGTTATGTACATGAGAGATGAGAAATGAAAATAAATAGGCAATTACGGGGTAACCAGTAATGCTAACAGAGCCATCCATATGATGAAAAGAAATATGAAGGGAAAAAACAGTAACCATAATAAGAACCGAATAACATAAAACAAAGACAAAAAAAGCGTAAAGACATTTGTATCAAAATAGAGTATAAATGGAGTTGTTCACCAAACATTTTCTGATTCACCAGGTAATCTCTTAACTCTTTTGTTTTCCCAATCTTCATTTTCATCAAGCATATTTTGCATTTTTAAATATTCACCCTCGAGTGACACTTTTCTTCTTTTAGGTTCTAATAAACTCAATGCTTCTTGTTCATCTAATTCATGAACTTTAGCATCTCTTCTTTCATATCTTAATGCAGTGAAATTAGAAAGTAAAATAGATCCAATGACAACTGATCCTATCATTGGGATACCTAAATACACAAATGAATTCTTCTTCACTAATCTTTCATAAGTTCCTAAGAACGTTTTCTGGTATGCGGCTTCTTGTCTTTTAGATCTAAATGCTTTGTTTCCAAAGGTACCCATGGTGTGTAAGTGTGATGTATATATGTATTTTATCGTAAATATAAAAAGAATACTGTAATCCAAAAACATGTTACTCTGTCTCTCTCTTCAAAAAAAACGGTGTTTGAAATGTCGTGCACTACACAAACTAACATTAATTTTTGGTAGCTGATAAAATCTATTAAAAGTGTAGTTTATATATATAATTTTAGATGATACGCATCACTCTATCAAACAGAGCTTCCACGGGTAATCCCTCCAAGTTCTCCAAGACGGGTTCAAAAATGGAGGCATTCAATAATTTATGGCTCAATTCATCACCGACATCGACATCCATGTCATCATCTTCATTGGTGGTATCCAATTTTCTGATGGTTGCCATTTGTTTAGCATTGGATAATAATGTATTAATCTCAAAGGCGTTATCCTCTTCGGTTTCCTCATTGGTGAACTTACTACCCGGTGTGGAAGACAAGAATCCAATATTAGATTGAGAATCGATGACAATGAATCCTGAATGAGATGAAGAATATCTCACAGCGGACACAGCAAATGAATGATCACCGATGAACACAGGTTTCAATTTATCTGCGGAGAATACAAACATTCTAGATCTCACATCATAAGTTCTAGTATAATAATTAACACATAGGCAAACCAAATTTCTATCTTCATCGACGGCTATCAAATTTTTACCACCAATTGGAGTGGTCACCTTAACACATAGTTCATTTAATTGATATGTCAATAAATTGAAAGAACATAATCTATTCTTTGCCAAGATTATTAAATTGTTATCCAATATATTCAATGATCTTATTCTTGATCCAGCTAAAGATGGTAGGGAAGTCGTCAAATCTTCAATATCTTCAAAAGTATTAGTGTCTATCAAAATAATTGAAGTTTCTTGAGCTAATGCAATTATCGATGAATCATTAGCAAATGCCAAGCTCACAGAGTTAGTCTCAAATGATCCTGTACCCTTTCTGATTCTTCTCAATGTCCATGCAGTTTGTTGTAATTTCTTATTAGATGTGACTTTCCCAATTTGATTATAAATCTCCTTTGGAACTCTAGGTCTCCATAATCTTAAAGATCCTTTATTATCAGCAGTGACAAATGCCAACCCATCATGGAATGAACTTGGAGCAGGCTTAATATCAACAATAGGAACACCCGAGCCATGTGGATCAATAATTTTAGTAGATAATTCCCAATGACCTTGTTCCAAATTTTTACCATTAACGTTATCAACGTACATCCAAAATTTTAATGAATATTTGATATCCTTCTCTGACATCAAATTATCCAATTCCGGTGTTGGTAAATGATCAAAAGTGCACATCCATCTACCATCCAAAGAGAATGCAAATAATTGAATAGTTGGATCTTGAATCAAAGTTTCACTCTTCACCTTACCTGATTGAATAGTAGGTGCGATGGTAGTCACAAATGCTTGTTCATTTTTGATTGTATCATATGCTTGTAAGTATGAACCATATGGGACATACAATAATTTAGATGATTCATGCACTTGGAAATCTGTAGTGAAATCGTGTTTAATCTTAGTTATGGTATCTTGATTTATTTGATATTGTTGTTTCATTAATTTCTTCTTATCCTTACCGATGTGATCCAAGGATGATGCAAATTTGGCTCTGACACCGTTCACATTTAATCTTGAAACTAGATCTATAGCACTTAATACAACGTATTCATAACAACCTTCATCATTTAATTGAATTGTTATTCCATAGAGGTCTTCATTAGATTCACTCAATATTATATTATCTATAGTTCCAGACAATCTAGGTAAGAATTGTTGCTTATCTGTTTCTAAATGCCAGAAGGATAACACTTTTTCTAACCCACCGGAGATCAAATAACTATCATCATGATTGAAACTTAAACATTTCACTTGATCTATATGCCATTTTAATAATTTTTGGGGTTTATTTTGGTCAAAGACGTATATTATTTGAATGATACCGGAAACTGTACCCAGGGCGATCACTGGTTCTTCATCATTACTAGTCACAGCTAATGATGTAATTTGTGTTTTGAAGGGGAAATTCACTTTTTCTATACTGATTTCTTCATTTTCACCATTATTGACAAATTTGGAGTAGAACAATTCATTTTTGTTGTTTAAATACACAATGTGGTTATTGGATATAGATTTAGCAAATAGGGAGACATTTTTAATACTAGACAATTCTGTTGCAGTTTCTTTGGTAGCCCTGAGTAAATGTCTAGTGTGAGGAGTTCTTTGCACAGTTTGTTGTTTCCCCGTGATGAAATAGAATTGTGTTTCATCCTGGGACATCTTAACGAAGCTCACTATTGATCCAAATTGGGTGGCATCAATTTTCAATTCAAATTGATCCACTATTGGGTTACTCAATCTGTCTTTCCAATTGATAGCCAATACGGTGGCATCTTTGAAGAACAAGTATGCCACAGATTTAGTTTGCTTGCTGAATGTGGTCCCCACCACGTTAGACAGATCGTGGTCATCTAATCTGATACTTCTGACGGAATGTCTTGTAGATAGGGAATACACTCTGATTTGATTCTTGAATAGCACAAGTGAAAACTTCCCATCGGGAGAGATGAGTTGTCCCGATTGTAGCACCTTGCCTCCAGCATTGAAGTTGACTTCCCAGTCATTGATAGAGACACCCATTGGTTTGTTAATAGATATATATATAGGGTATCTACAGTATCCCATCTGTACTGTTAAACAAAAAAAATTTTTTTTTTTTTGAAAATTTTACGGGAATCTAGAAAGAGTCGATCGACGTTCCTTTTTTTTTTTCGACCTCATTTTTTAAAAAAATTAAAAAATTTTCAGAGACGAAAAAAACATAATTTTTGAAGTAACTGGTTATTAACCTATTTCTATTTTATTAATTAGATAACTAATACAAATACAACAATGATTATTCCGGTTAGATGTTTTTCATGTGGTAAGGTTGTTGGTGACAAATGGGAGACCTATCTTCATTATTTACAAGATGATAAGATGACTGAAGGTGATGCCCTTGATAGATTAAGATTGAAGAGATATTGTTGTAGAAGAATGGTGTTAACTCATGTCGATTTAATTGAGAAATTCTTGCGTTACAATCCATTAGAGAAGAAGGACATCGAAGATGAAAGAATATACTAAGAGGGATCATCTCTTTGTTGACATTTGACAAAAAACATTATACACACTTTTACACATATTTTCAATTATACAAAAGGATAACAATAGTTATCTCTTCATTGAGTCAGATCTTGGATGACTCTCATCACACTGTACATTATTCATTGACTTCTATTGGAACTTGAAATTTAGTTAAATACGTGGGCAAAAACAACAAATAAACTTATTTACTTCTCCCACTCTTGCTTCTTTCTCCCAATGTTCTAACTTTCTGATATCATTTTTCTTCGTTTATGTTTTTTTCTTAATAAAGATATTAAAAGATAAAAAGGGTTAAGTAAAAGATAAATACTGTAGAATCTATCCAAAACATGAATTTCTATATTGAGTAAGTAAATCCTCAGTAGACCAAAAAAAAAATAATTAATTTAGTGACAACTAGTAAACTGACAACCTTTTCCTTCTACAAATAACCATTCCAACTAATCAAGATGTCTAATTTAGAAGAAGAATTCAATCAAGAAGAAGTGTATAAACAATTTTATCACTATAAATTTGAAGATAACAAGGAATACATAAGTGGATTAGATGAAATATTAAAACAATTCTTAGTTCTTCGAAGTGATAGTGATTTAGAAATCAAGAAGGACCTATCTGAGGGGAAACTTGATCACTCCAAGATTAAACCAGATGAATTACAACAATTGAGTTTACAAGCTAAGGTGTACTTCTTTTGTACACAGACCGGTAACATCTTAGACTTGGAGGATTATTTAAATTGGAAGACTAAATTTGAAAAATCAAGGGAATCTGGTACTCCCATCTCATCTACTCCAGTCAACGACGCTAATCCACCTTATTCATCTAACTATGAAGAATTAGCTGAACTGATAATGAATAATAAACCTATCCCAGGTATCAAGGAAATCCCCGATGTCACTTTAGACCCATCAACTGCATCTAAACACTCCTTGAAGGAGAGAAGAAAACCCTGGGAGACATCTGAAACTACAGAATCGACTCAACAACCAGCTGCAACTGTGTAACCATCTCATTTATACAGTGTATATCTAATACCTCTAATCTAATCGTAACGCGTTTCAAAATTTTTTTTTTTTGGAAACAATTTTCATTGAGTTTCCCCATTTCCCTACTCCAACCACTAAACTTAATATATACTTTACTACTCATCTTATGGCACCGACTAATAAGAGATTCTTGAATGGGAATTCTAGATCCATCTCTGGATCCGGATCAAAATTTGATCGGGATCCATTCGTGGATCACGGGGAAGAGGCAGATTTAGATAATGACGATGATGATGATCAATTGTATAAAAATAACACAATGTTTATACTCCAAAAATCAGATATATTCGATTTAAATGAAGAAGTCGATCACAGTTTGACATTGAAAAAAATTAGACAAACTCATTACTTTGATGACACAATTCAGCAACCTCAATTGAAAGATGATGTGTACTTTGATGAACCAAGTGTACCACCACCTCCGGCAGACATTGATGATGAATATAACAGTGATGAAGATCCAGATTACAAAGACACTCATTTTGATGGATCAAGTGATGACGAAGATTACCAAGATGACCCCAACGAATTAATATCTGATGTGGCATATTGTAATAATGGTACTTCCAATCCACCACCACCACCACCATCACCACCACAAAAGCCTGCCACTCCTAAGAAAAGGAAAGTCAAGAAGTCCATTACCACCACTGATCAACCAACAGTGGACCCTGAATTTGATCCTCCTCAGGGATTCAGAGTGAATGCCATGCTATACATAATCAAATCTAGTCCCATCGTGATAGCAATATTTGCTATAATGTTAATATCTAATGTGGTTGGTAACCGAAATGTATCTCCATTACCTGATTCCGGATTTGTTCACCATAAATTCCACCTTCTAGAGAAGAAAATATCTGATTTGGGGGACTCTCAATTATCATTACAATCTCATTATGACACTATCATATCGCAAAGTAATAAATTGAATGAAGATTTGGATATCAAATTGCAACAATTGCAATATAAGATTGATAATGAGTTAGCCCTACAAGTTGAAGGTTTAATTAAACAATTGGATTCCCTCAGCAGTATACCTAAATTATTAGAAGCCGCTAGAGATTCAGATAATGAAATCGATTTAGAACAATTATCATTACAATTCAGTAAACAGTTTGCATCAATAAATGAAGATTTCCAGAAATTGGAAACCAAAATTGATAACGATTTTAATAATTGGAAGCAATCAATTGAAACACAGATTAATGAGTTAAGGCAAACGGAGCAACAAGTGGTTACTCCAGAATTGGAAAAATTGTTAAGCCAAGTACCTAAAGACGATTATGTATCACAAGAAGAATTACAAAGGCAATTAGATAGTTTGAGATCTTCCCTTGAACCAATACGAGTGTCTCCACGTCGTACCACCACGATGGTCAACTATGCTGGCATAGAGAGAGGAGCCAGAGTTAATTTGAGATTAACTACGTTACCTAGATTGAAAAGAATGAGAACTGAAGTTGTTGATAGAGTGAAGAATGGGTTACTGGATTTCTTTAAAAGACATATATTTGGTCCAAGACGACAATTACTTGGATTACAAGATATAGATTTACTTTCTAATTTGAATTCACCTAATCACGCAATCACAGATGATCAAAGTTATTGGCAATGTTTAACTACTGATTTACCTGTATTGTTTGCTGTACAATTGAGTGAACCAATTTTCATTAAACAAGTTGGCATCACTCATACTAGAGGTATTCCATATTTACTTGATTCTGCTCCTAAATATTTAGAATTAGCAGTGAAACCTAAAGCCAAAAATGATTATATCAATTTGAAAAAACAATTAACAAATTTTTATAATCAAGACTTTGCTATAAATAAAATGAAGGGGTTCATCAAAGTCAGTGAATTTGAATATAATATTAAACAAGTTGATCAATATCAGAGTTTCCCTATTAATAAAAGGGTCCAACAATTTTTAAATGAAATTGAAGTGGAATCCGTGATGATCATCATTGGTTCAAATCATGGTCACTCCAAGGTCACCAGTTTCCAATATTTAACCGTATTGGGATTAACAGAATTTGAAAAGAAGAATTATAATAGTGGTTATTTAATTGATGACAGGGATTTAGGTGACGATGACACCTATTAGTGTATGCACTAAGCATACACCGGCTTTTGCTATCTTTTCGTACATAGTGTATTAATAAAATCTCGGTATTCGAAAAACTAAGCACAAGTTAAAAAAAAAATAAGTTTGTCTGCCGTAGACAACCAATATAAATACTGGCCCCGTTACCGTACGGGGCTTTCTTTGTGTATCACTCTGTTTTCTTTTCTAATAAATCATTATACAAAGCAAACTATTACTATGACTTTTGAACCATTGATTAAATCCTTCTTGGATACAGATCTTTATAAGATCACAATGCATGCAGCCATTTACAGCAATTTCTGTGATGACTCTGTGACTTTTAAATACACAAATAGAACAGGTAATAAACATTTAAATAAGGCTGCCATTGATTGGATTAAATTACAAATTAAATCATTAGGTGATTTACGGTTCACCACGGAGGAATTGGATTATTTGAAAAGGGAAGTTCCATTTTTACCTGATTCATATTTAAATTATTTGAAAACGTTTAAATTGAATCCAACTGATCAAGTTAAATTCTTCAATGACACTAACGGTGTCAATGATCAATATGAATCATTTGAAATCATAATTTCAGGTAAATGGGTTGAAACCACATTATACGAAATTCCAATTTTAGCATTAGTCTCTGAATCATATTTCAAATTTGTTGAAACTGATTGGTCATCAGATGATCAATATGATAAGGCTAAAATTAAGGCAACAAAATTAATCTCAAATGGTTGTGCATTCAGTGAATTCGGTACTCGTAGACGTCGTTCATTTGAAGTGCAAAGATTAGTCATGAAGGGATTAGTCGATGGTGCTTCAGAATCTGATGAACCAAAATTATTATTAGGTACTTCAAATGTTTATTTTGCTAAATTATTTAATGTTAAACCAATCGGTACAGTTGGTCATGAATGGATGATGGGTATCGCCGCTATCACTCAAGATTATACAAATGCTAACCAAAAGGCTATGGATTGTTGGTTAAACACAATGGGGACATCAAATGCTGGATTAGCATTGACTGATACATTTGGTACAGATGCCTTCTTGAAAGTTCTTAAACCTCCATATTCTGATTATTACATCGGTGTCAGACAAGATTCAGGTGATCCATTAGAGTATACCGAAAAAGTGGCTCACCATTATAATGAAGTTTTGAAATTACCAAAATTTAGTAAAATGATTTGTTACAGTGATTCATTAAATGTTGAAAGATGTATTAAATATAAACAAAAGGCTGATTCAGTTGGATTAAAATGCAGTTTTGGAATTGGTACAAATTTGACAAACGATTTTGTCGGTTCAACACCATTAAACATTGTTATTAAATTGAGTTCAGCAAATGGGAATCCTGCAATCAAAATTAGTGATAATTTAGGTAAAAATATGGGTGACCCTGATACCGTTAAAAGAGTTAAAGAAGAATTAGGATACGTGGAGAAGACATGGAAAGAAGGTGATGAAACCCATAGATGGGGTTAAATTGTATGTGTGTATTGATCTTTTTTTTTTTAAGTATTTACTTTAATTTTAATTATTGAGTTTTGATATAAGTAAAAGAAGGATAATAGAGGGATTATAATTAAGAACTAAAAAGAGGGGGAGAGGGGGGGAGGAGAGAGAAAAAAAAACACAAATATAGAAAATAATAATAAAGACACAGACAAATTAATAAAAGTAGATGACTGGGAAATAGATGATAGTTTAATGGAACAGAAAGTAAAGAAAAAAACACACACACACAAACTAATGGTAACATAGAAACAACAGATATATCTATATAACTTTTGGTCTCTTTTTAATATATTTTTTTAATTTCTCTAATCTTTTTTTTTGGCTTTTTTTTCAATATTTTTTTTTGACTAAAATAAATCTAATAAACAGTAGAGTAGGTCTTTTTTTTGAATATGCATGGTGGAAGTAAACTGAATTTCAAATAATTGGAGAGAGAGAATAAGGGAACAAATGACTGGAAGAGCAAGAAGGGCGAACGAGAGCGTAGAGAAGAAATCATGCACAACAACCAAATAATTTACCAAGGAATCCCTTACTAGATTTAGTTGAATGATCGTCACCATTTTTGGCGTTAGCATGTTGAGTGGTGATTGGATCTGTAGTGTTTTCGTGTGGTTGCACGTTAGACGAATATTGAGGTTGATTTGATTGACCCAATGGTGAGAATCTACCATTTTTATCAGGTAAATTAGGAAGTGGTCTATCACCTGTATCGGCTGTAGCATTTTGTTGTTGAGATTGTTGAGGTTGAGATTGTTGTTGAGCGTAAGCCTGTTGTTGTTGTTGCTGTTGTTGCTGTTGTTGTTGTTGTTGTTGTTGTTGAGCATTTCTTGTTCTTCTTTGTTGACTATGACGATGTCTTTCACCTGGTGGATTTGGATGTCCGTAACCGTGCAAGTTTGGCTTTTTATTGATTGATGAATCCCAACCACGACCACTATTTAAGTCCATCCAATCATAATGGCCATCAGCGGAATCTCCCAAATCATCCAACACCGATAATAAAAGTTTTCTGTAACCTTCATAATCTGGTTCAGCTTCGAATTGTAAATTTCTAACGCTATCTAAATATTGAGCAAATTGAGGTGGATAACCGGAACACAGATCAAACACTGGAGTGGTTCTCTTCTTTTCACCAATTTTTTCATATTTTTGTTTATTAGTTGGTGCCTTCAATCCCTGCCAAGGTAATTGACCTCTCAGGAAATAGAAAAACACGTGACCTAAAGCTTCTAAATCATCTCTTCTTGATTGTTCTCTACCTAAATGAGTATTGACAGACATGTATCTAGCTGTACCACTTAATGATTTTTTTTCTCTATAAGGGATATGTTGTTTAGTTCTTGGATCTCTATATTGTTTAGCCATTCCGAAATCCACTAAATGAACAGAATTTTCATCTGGTAATCCATGTCTTCCAATTAAGAAATTATCTGGTTTAATATCTCTATAGATTAAATCATGTTCATGGACACTTTGAATTAATGAAATCATTTGCACTGCAACTTGAACAACAGTTTTAACAGAAAATTTGCGACCACACCAATCAAATAAATCTTCCAATGAAGGACCTAATAAATCTATAACTAAGATATTGTGTAAACCTTCTTGACCAAAATAATAAGCACTTGGGATACCTTTAATACCATTTAAATGTTTATAAGTTCTGTATTCATCTCTTAATTGAGGAGCTTCAGTTTTTCTTGGTTCAAATTTGATAGCCACTGGTATACCATTTATCAAATTTGTACCTTCAAAGATGACACCGAATGAACCTTCACCAATTTTTTTACCAATTTTATAGTGGAGTCCCACCACTTGAGAATTACCAGTGGAGGAAGATGAAGAAGTTGTATTATTTATTTGTTGTGTAGTATTATTTGATTGTGATATATGTTGTTGACCTGTCCCTGCAGCAGATGAAGAATTCAATTGTTGAGATTGACCACCTTGAGCTGAAGAATATTGAGGCATAGTTGAAGAATTTTGTTGATTATAACTTGAATTATTTAAATTGTTTGAAGCAGCTAAGGCGGCAGCGGCGACAGCTGGTGATTGAACGTTTGTTGGTCTTGAAGACATAAAGAGAGAGGAAAGAAGGGGGGGGGAAGAGTGTAAATGTTGATCTCTCTGTTATTTCTCTTTTGTTTTGATTTTCTAATTCTCTATAGTTTTATTTTTTATTTTTGGTGGTGTTATATTGTTTTCTTGCAAATTAACCAAAAAAAAAAAAGAGAGAGAAGACACAAGACAACAAATAGATTAATTAACTAATATTAATTATGAATTCAGTAGGGGGAAACGTATTTAAGTAGAGTTATAAGCAAACAGTTTTTTCGTTGAATTTACAAAAAAATGTCGTTTGTTGTCCAAAAAAGAAAAAAAAACCAAAAAAAATTAGAAAAACAAAGAAAATATAGCCAATTAAGTGATTTAATTGGTAGTTTAAATAGTGATCCACTATAAATGTAATAATAACTATTTAATAAGTATAACTATTTAATAATTGATCCATTATAATCAATTAATACAATTAACCACTAGTACAATTACCACTAATCACCGATTATCCATCTAACTGGTGTATAGATGTGGTAACTCCCCTCCTGGCTGTTCCTCCTCATTTCTGACATCACCAACTTCGCATATTAGTCACTTGTTGTACATACTGATCTGATGTTAACGGTTGTTGAATTGTTGGGGATGCCTTTAGTTTATAAAATGTATTATCCCCCTTATGATGAGAATGGAAATATTTTGGATTTTGATTCATCTTTTAAACTACTTATCTACCATTTGTTGCTACCACGGGGGCGTCTTTCTGTTTTTATTTCTTTTTCACTAACTCATCTCTGATCTATAAGTACTAATCAATTTGTCTTAATTTTTTACCAATTTTTATGATAAATAATTCAATTTTGATTAAACAATTAAATCAATTTCATACATTTCATACATTAACTCACAAAATGGGTATAGAAACAATTATAAGATACGAAAAAGAACACAATCAAAGAGATGAATTATTACCGAATGCTCATTTGACTCCAGAACCGGAATCATTAAATTCTAATAATCCTTATCCTTTCAAATTTAATAAAAGATCAAAATTGAAGGATTTCTTAAATCATAATAAATTGATGATGGATAATTTGAAAAGAATTAACCCCAAAATATTTGAATTATCTGGTCAGGGTCAATCTCCGCATACACTTTGGATAGGTTGCTCAGATTCAAGAATTAATGAATGTACAGCATTGGGGTGTCTACCAGGTGAAATATTCACTTTACGTAATATAGCTAATGTGATAACTTATCAAGATTTATCTTCAACTAGTTCATTAGAGTTTGCCATTGATTTCTTAAAAGTTAGAAAAATTATAGTTTGTGGTCATACAGATTGTGGTGGCATTTGGGCTTCATTATCATCTAAAAGATTAGGTGGTACATTAGATAGTTGGTTAACTCCTATTAGACAAATTAGATTACACAATTTAAAAGAATTAAATGATATTAAAGATCCATATGAAAAATGTAAAAGATTAAGTGAATTAAATGTTTTAAATTCATTAGAACAAATTGTGAAACATCCAAGTTTTATTAATGCATATAAAGAAAATAAAATTGAAATTTATGGATTAATGTATGATGTTAAATCAGGTTATTTACATGAATTAGATATACCAAATCATGATGTCGATGCTATTTATCACGTTTTTGAATTAAATGATACAGGTGATAGTGTTCATTAAATTATTTATTAATTAAATATATATATATTCTTTCATTCTCTTAACCAAACATATGTTTTATTTGTGATTCCAAACAATTTACCTAATACAATAGCATTCAATTTGGATTCATTCTTTAATTCAAATCCATTAGCCCTTAATATTTTTTCATCTTTCTTTTCAAATGAATATAAATCAATTTCTAATGATTTTAAATCATCATCTTTGAATAATAATAATAAAATTTCATTTAAAATTCCTGATTTAATGTAAACTCTTCTAATTCCTAATGCAGTAATCTTATAATGACCATCTTGATCATCATCAATTTTTTGTTTAACAGCAAATGCGACAGGTGTATTTCTATATGAAATTAAAACGGAATCCTTCCTTAATTGTGAATTTAATTGTTTAATTTCTTTATTATTGGTACCCTCCTTGAGTGGTATGAAATCTGTACCAAAATAAGATTTCAAATTTTCTGGAACATCATCAGATTTATATTTCAAAAATTGGGTAGTCGTCCATAGGGCAACACCGAAAACTGATAACACTAATCCAATTAAAATTAAGAAATTTAATAAATCTTCTATAAATGTTTCAATTTTGAATAAATTAATAAGGGAAACCCAAATATCTTGATCATCGGGGAAATTGTAATCTGAATAATAATCACCTAGTTGATTATACCCTATATATGAAATAACAGTTATAACAAATGATGAACTAAATTTTGATGTAAATAATGAATTAGTTAATATAGATTTTTTCACTAATAAATAATCCATTTGTAAATTTATAACAGCTGAAATTGATTCCCTTGTAATATGATTTGCCTCGATAACCGGTGGTACATCTTTATTTAATGGATTTCTTAAATCACCGACAAATTCTGGTTCTGACATGTTTGACTTGTTTAATTAGAAAAGAGTTTACACCATAAATCATTTATTTAAATTGAAGATTTAATCACCTTTTTATAATATTTGACTAATGGTCTTCTGACCTATTACCTACTTTAATAAGGCACGTGTTTATTAATTTTGTAACAAGTGAGATTACGTAATCACAGACTTGTATTACGTAAGTGATTAGGTAATTAATAGGTTACGTAAGTGATTAGCTAATAATTTACAGCTTACCTAATCACTGCTCCTCTCTGTTTTAAAAATCTATTTTTCTGAAACTTAATATACGTGTATATTGTTTATACTAAATCATTAATAACTACTACGCAAATAATATATCAATCACTATAATGAGTTCTGAGACACCTTCAGTTCAAATGTTAGCTGATTTTTATAAATTGAGATCATTACAACCTATTAGTTACCAAGATGATTCAATTTTAGATAAAAGTATTGACAATTTAGATTTCTCAACTTTAACACCAGATTCAATTCCAAAGGATTTACTTTTCAAATTATTATCAGATGGTGGTATCATAATTGATGATACACCTAAACAACAAATTAATTATTCTGATCCATTAGGTTTCCATAGATCAATCTTGGATGAATTAATAGATAAAGATATAATTGATGATTCAAGAGATCCGAAAAAATTGAAATACACAATTGATTCTAAATCGTTTAATGTTAAATTATTCTTAAGTGCAATCCATGGTGATAAGACTTCTGATCAATTATTGCAAGCTATAAATTATTTAGATCAAGATTTGGAATCGAAAAAACCAAAATTACAAGAATTGATTAGTACAAATTTCTCTAAAACATTGAATACAAAGGATTCATTAGATTTAGTGTTCAAAACTTATAATGAATCTAAAATTATAAATAAAGTTGATGAATTAAAAATTCATCTATCACAATCAAATAATAATTCAAATAGATTATTGAATCCAGTATTAACTCATATGTCAAAGGAAGTTGAATTAAAGGCAGCTCTCAATGATATTAGAGAAAATCCTTGGCTTTACGATTTACCTCGAAAATTGACTAAATACATCGAAGATAACGATTTTGAATCAATTGTGAGCCATTACAGAAAGGGGGAAACATATTATAATGAACATAGAGATCCATCAAATCCAGTTTTAGAAATGATTTGGAAACACATTGAAAAAACTATGGATGAATATAAAAAATCATTATGGACAAAATTGGGAACCACTCATATAGAAAACATAGAGATTAGATCATTATCACATTCTAAATTAAATTCAATTAATGATGACAATATAGTCTCTTTAGTTACTAAAATTATTGAATTAGGATCATTCGATAATCCAATTACTAGTTTTATCAGTGCACAATATGAATATTTAGTCACAGATATAGATACAGGATTAGCTAGAATTCAATATATGAGACTATTGAAATCTAGAGCTACAGTTTTACAATCATATAATGATTCAAATTATGATTCATCACTGGCATTGAAAAAAATTTATAGATCATTCACTGTTAATTCATTAGATGAAATGAATAATATTCAAATTTATGATATACCATTAGTCAGTGAATTATGGAATTTCTTGATAATATTTGTTGATGATATAACTGACACTATAATATCTGAAAAAATTTTAAAATTTGTTGCTATAATTCAATTCTTCACTAATGATTTTAAATTAAAATCAAAGGCTACAGAATTAGATGATTATCAAAGAAAAAATATGAGACAATCATTCGAAAATTTAATTATCATGATTTGTAAAAAAATGCAATTCCTCTTCGGTGCTACCAGTACAGATTTAGATGATGCAATCGAATATATTATGCAAAATAAAGAACCTAAATTGAGTTCAAATAAAAAAGATTTGACTAATTTAGAATCATTCGGATTTGCACCACCACATTCAAGTACTATATCGGTGATGACTTACTTAATTAAAGTTCAAAGTAAATTATTCTCAGTGTTTAAAACATTACAAGAAAAGGGGAAAATTTTAAATTCGGATATCGCAAAGCAAACAATTTATGATACTTTAAATATAATGAATACCAATTTCGTTAATTGTTATTTATGTTATTTCATTTCAGATATCAAAAAATTGAGTTCATTAGAAAATTGGTCTCTCTCTGATAGCTTTGAAGGATGCACTAAATTACCTCAATTTTTATTGAATTTCTATAGAACATTCATAATAAAGGCAAAGCAATTATTATTATTAGATGGTTCAAGAGAATTATTTGAAGAAATTCAAAGACAATTCTTAAGATCATTCGAAAGTTTATTAGATTCTCAATTGAAAACAGTTGTTGTGGAATCTGAGAAAAAACCTGAAATGAAGGATTTCTATGTTTTAACTACATTGAGTAATTTATCATCTTTGAAATTGAAAGTTGTTCCACAAATATTGACAGTTTTCGATACCCATTTTGAAACAAAATTGAGTTCATCTAAATTACCTATCTATGCAAAATTAGAATCAGCAGAAGTTAAACTTTATGATAATTATTTGACATCTTATAAAACTAAACTCAATGAAACTCTTTCTCAAGGTATCAGAAAAATTGATTGGTTCCATATGAAACTGCCAAGTGATACATCTAAATTATATGTCTCAAAATACATTTTACAATCAATTAATTTAATTAACCTTTTAAAGGCTAAATTATTAAGATTGAAATGTAATAAAGGATACATTTTGAAAATTGAAATTGCCCTAATTAATTATCTTATCGAAAAATTCATTGATTTATTAAGAGAAATTCCTCAATTTAGTTCTACAGGTATTTTGATGATCACTATCGATGTTAGATTCTTAGTTAGAGTGTTTGAACCATTTGGTCAAAATGATGATACTAGGAAATCAATTAAATTAGAATTAATCAATAACGTGGCAAATAAATTTATTAAGAAGAATACAACCGATGCTAGTGTTATAGAAGATGTGGTTAATAGAAATTTACTTTACAATAAATCACAAATGGAATGTATTTTAACACGTTGAAGGAACTTTTATACTTTACATAGAATTTTGATCATAGCGTTTTATAAAACTAATATACAAGTGGATAAAATGAAAAGTAATAAATAAATAAAAACAATTAGTAAGAAGTGAAAATAGGGGGGGGGGGTTAATCAAGAATATTTTCAGTCAATTTTAATAGTTCATCAGCCTTTCTCTTCCGTTTAATCAAATGTTCAGATTCAATAACTGATTGATTAGAGACATTAGATCTGAATGAAGAATTAGCAGTTTGATCCATAGAATTAACAACAGAATCATCTTGATTATTTAAATTATTAGCAAAGTTGAAATTATGAGTTAACAAAGTTCCATTGAAACTACCATTAACTGAAAGTAATGAAACATTAGATGATAATAATCTAGAATGTTCGGTATCCAGCAATTTAGAAACACGTCTTCTCTTAACACGTCTTGGATCACATGAGGCAATCTTTGATTTGATGTAATTAAGCTTGGCTGGAGACGGTTTTGGTCTTTGTATCATGGAAATCAAAGAATGTCCCTTATCTTGATTTGAACGTGTAGAAACACCAGTCTGATCAAAAGTGGACATCGATGGGGCATCCTCCTGTTGAGAATCATTAGTTTCAGTGACATCAGTGGATTCAACAGCAAGGCTTTTAACGATAGTGCCAAGTGAAATCTCTAATGATTCCGCTAGTACTTGATCTAAGACAGCCCAGTCAGATGGATTAGCCAAAGTCTCAAGTAAATTAACAACACGAAGTGAGATTGTAGCCTTAGAGACTTTACCAGAAAACTTACTAATGCAAAGTAGATCAGATATCTTCGAATCGGTGATAGATAAATGTGGAGACTTGAAACATAGCATGGAAATAGAAATACATTTGGATTTATTGTATCTTTTGATGTATTCCAAAATCTTCAACAAAACCTTAGAATCATGATGAAGTTTCTGGATGAACGTTTTCGGATCATCTTTCTCATCTATACCGACCTTTAGGATGATATTATTGATATGGGCAAAATCCTTTTTAGGATCAAGAACATCCGCCAGAGTGGAAAATTGTAAATTCAATTCACCAACCTTGGTGGAACCCTCATAGGAAGCACCCTTTGCAGACATACCCAATCTACCAAGTAACCATTGTGAAGAGGGAACATCAAGTGAACGTGAAATAATCGTTGTGTCAATATTCACAGCCAAATCCTTTGGAACATTAATATTAGCAAAATCTAGAGCAGTGAATATAAACTTGGGAGTAGGTGCCGGAGTTGGAGTACGCATAGAATTGGAGACAATTCTAGATCTTCTTGGTGGTGTAGCACATAATGGAATAACCTTATTAGCAAATGCAGAGAGTTCATTTCTTTGTGCAGTGATTTGTCTTTGTCTCTGTAATGACTTTGCAGCAACTTGTTTAACTCTACCAAATAGATTTTTCTTCAAAGATCTTTGCCGGAAAAATGTAGCCTTTCCTTTAAGAATATTCAAATAAACTTGTTCTTTGACAAATGAATTAAATAGTTCACCGGAAATTTGATCAACTAATTCACGTCTCTTAGCTTCTCTTGCCTTTTTCCTTTCCATTTCCATATGATTATCATATTTCTGTTTAACATCTGTTGCGACATCAGTAGTGATTTTCTGTAACATTTCATTAACAATTCCCTTAACTGCAGCATCATATTGAGGAATATCTTTAAATGTCTTCTTAGGTGGTGGTGGTGGGGGAGGAGTCGGAGTCTTGAGTTTAACCTCCTTAGGTGCTTCGACTACAGCAGGTTGAGTAACAGGAACACTAGGCAGAGTTGATGGCACAGTGAATGCAGGAGTGGCAGGTTTCTCCCCTGATGATTGTGGAGGTTGACCAAATGAAAAAGAAGGTGCAATATTTGAAGCTGGTTTCTCACCAAATGTAAAGGCAGGTTTCGTGGCAGGTGCCTCTAATTGGAATGGAGTTGGTGCTTGGGCTGCGGCAGTTCCAAAAGCAGAGGCAACTGTATTACCGAAGGCAGGAGCTTCTCCACCAAATGCAGATGCGCTGCTAGGGGTAGCAGAACCAAATGGTGCAATGGCGGAAGCACCAAATGAAGGAATACTCGTGGATGTAAATGGAGCTGCATTCGATTGCGGGAACTGTTGTTGTTGAAATGGAATTGATGATTGAGAGACAACAACACCCAATATGTTACCAATCTTTTGTGTCCCAGTTTTATGTTCGATGAAGCTTTGCTTCACAATCTCTTCGAGGTTCTTAGAATCGCTAAAACCTAAGCCAGTATTGATATTTCCAGAATGTATAACATCTCTATATGACATGTTGTTAACCTTTAGGTCTAACATAGCTGAATATGGTTGTCTCTGAGAAAACTTGAACTTACTCTTAATAGGCGTAACTTCGACTCTTTGTTCGCCATCTTCAATAACTATAGGAACGCCATATAGTTTGCAAGTGGCGATTAACTGATCTGGAGAATCAAAACACATCCATTGTGTCAATTTGGCAACACTTAACTTCTTAGCCTTAGAGTGGTAGGATCTGAACATAGCTTTTAAGTAATTATACCGAATTTCATTGAAATGAATTTCACAAAGACAAGATAGGAGGAACGGCGTCTGTGGTGACATCACTGCTTGAAACAATTCTGAAAACAAATTGAAGGACCCAATACCATGCAGCATTAATCCACGAAGCATTAGAGCTCTTTGTAAGACACCTTCATGCAGAACGTCAATAGGTAATTTTTGGATATTTCTATCTAATTCCGTATCACGAATCTTGGAAATAAGTTCATAGGCTCTAAATTCAGCTTCATTAGGACAACGACCACCTCTCGATCTAACATCATCATACATGTGAGTCAAAGTTTGTAAGGAATTATTGAATTGTTCGACTTCCTGTTGTTGTGGGTAATCTGGATCATTTGCACCTGCCATGACGTGCAAGGACAATATATGGATTCTACAAATTTTTTCATGACATTCAATGGATTCAATACCAGAATAATTATTTTGGAAGGTGAAATCTTGTCTAATAGATCTAGTTCTATCCCAAATGAAGGGTTGTGCATCGGGTAACTTTTGTAATAAATTGTCAATGATGTAATTCAAAGTTTTCACCAATACGGTAGGGGGTCTCACATCTGATGGAAGGGAAGGAGCCTGACCAGATGGTCTGATAAATGTTTTCAATGCAAAATATTTGGATATCTTACCTATAGCAGGATCCTTTTCCCATTTGGAAACTTGATTCTTGAACGTTCTCTCGACTCTTTCATATGTAGGACACATATCATAACAAGAACCTCTAAAGATGATTGCATCATTTAATGATTTCTTTGCATTTTCCTTATCCACCAGGTTATATTTCTCCATCATCTCTCTTTCCTTCTTACGGTGTTCTTGGAACTCTTCAAACAATGGTTGAGGATCTCCAACGTATTCGGCTTCCCTTGCTGCTAACATTTCTTGATTTTTTCGATCCCATTCATTAGGGTGAAAAGTGGAATTGTCAAACAAAACGGTTTCTTTGGATAGATATTTTGGTGTAGCTCTTTGGGGTCTTGTAATCTTCTGAAAGCCCAAACTTTCAGGGTTGGATAGAAATGAGCCAACAAATTGTGATTCAAAATTTGATAGCATCTTATCTGATGTTTTGGGCACTGGTTGAGCCGGGGCATGAGATCTAGTAGAGGTTCTATTGTTATTTCTGTTACTGAAGTTTTTGGATGCGATCTGTTGTCTATTGTCGCCCTGTGTTTGAGGATTGGCATTTCGTCTTCTATTTTGGGTTTGTGTTTGGTTTTGACCTTGATTTTGGTTTTGGGTTTGATTTTGATTTTGGTTACTAAAATTTCTTCTATTCCTTTGATTAGCACCTCCTCTCACACTAGAAGTAGTATTACCTCTAGTGGATTTGTTCTGATTGTTGTTGTTGTTGGTATTGGTACCATTTTGGCCATTATTAAATCTCTGCTGTTTGTTATTATTGTTTGAATTCTGATAATTGTTTCGAGTCGGTCTAGAATTTTGACCCTCTTGCCTGTCCCTCTGGAACGAATTATTATTCGTGAAATTGCCACTTATATTCATTTGGGCTATTAATTGAATTGGACAATAACTGTATAACAATAAACAAGTGAACAGCGTCAAACGATGCCTATCTTCAATGTCTTCACTACATTTTTAACTTCACCAAATCTCCAAAATTGTTCGCGTGTAAGGATGCCTGAGTGTGTTACTTTAGGTATTCATAATAAGAGTTAAGATATATACTTATAAAACAAGAGGGGGGGAGTTATCTTAGAGGGTTTCCTTTCTTAGATTGTGGATGACAAAGGCCAGATCATATATGTACAACTTGCATGTTCTTCTAACATACCTTAGCCAAACTTGTAATTCACCGGTGATCCATTTAAATGACCATTTAGAGAATTTCCTAGAGATATCGAGTTTATCAGCATTGTAAACCGTCTCTGCACAGTAGGTGATTAAAATCAAAAAAGTTCTTTCCAATCCAAGTGGATTCTTCAAGCATTCATCTAAATGTCTGGTCAAATCATTGGTTTTCAAAATTAATAAAACAATTCTAGGCACTTGAGCCAACATACCCATTAAATCGAGTAAACTGGAATCCTCAGCCACAGAGTGTTTCATAGTTTCAATTTCAGAGTCTTCTCTAGGAACCATGATATTACCAGATAGTGCATGGTCGAAATCTCTTCCTGTAATAGCAGCGGCAAAGATAGGGAACTTGTCATCATCAATTTTGGCGAATCTGGTACCATATTTTTTCATCAAACCTTGATCTCTCTCTAATAAGGCTAACCAAAATCTCGAGTAATCAACTTTCATTTCCTTAGGGATAGTTCTATATAACCCATGATCATAGAGAATGATTTCAAAGTTTTTCCCGTTCACCTTCTTATCTAAAGCTCTAATAGCCAAATTACCGTGATGAGGGTCACAGTGAACAAACCCAGATTTGAAGATCATGTTATTGAAAATGTGGGATAAACAGCAAGACACTTCGGCTCTGGAGATACCGTGTTTATCCATGTATTCAATGTTATCCAATCTAGCACCACCAACAAATTCCATGATCAAGATTCTTGGTTTAGCCTCGTAAATCTTTGGAATTCTCAATGCAGTCAAACTTTGATAATCTTGGAAATAGTTAGCAGTCAATTCGGCATTACGAGCTTCATTGACGAAATCCAATTCAACATAAATAGAATCTTGAAGTTCATCACCTAACCAAGTTAGAGGGTATTCAGGGAACACCTTATACATCAAATTGAAAACATTTTTTGTCAATAAGACATCCAAGGGCACAAATTTCACCAATGAAGGATGTTGAAGCTTCACAGCAACTTTAGCACCGGTTTCTCTTATAGTAGCCACGTGAACTTGAGCAAGAGATGCTGTTCCAATTGGTTCAGGTTCAAATTCCGAGAAATATGAATCAAATTTTTGTTCAGTGTCTCTTTCAAACATTTCAATGATGTCTTCCAATTTAGATCTAGGGCATGCATCTTGTAGCACCACCATCGTTTCTGTCCATTCCTTTGGAATTAAGTAAGTCATAGCACCAAGGTGTTGCCCCAATTTAATGTAGATCCCACCATTAGTTTCCAATGCCTTCAATGTAATCTCGGCAGCTTTCTTGTGAGTCTTTGACATTGCCTCATATTCCTCTTGCTTGGAGTTATAAGTTTTATTCAATGCAATCAAATATAGAGAGAAACATCTAGTCGTGGCAACGGTGACAACACCGACTCTTTCAGCGATCATTAAATAATCGATTGTTTTCTTTCTAAATTTTTCATTGACTGCACATCCCACAGCTATAGCTGCTAATGTACCACCTATTATATAGTGGCCTCTCATTGATGATGATTTTTGTTGTTTCTTATCATTTGTCTGTTGTTGTTGTTGTCTTAGATGAGCATATGATGTGATCGATCTGTGGAGAGACTTATTGAAAGTCCGATACACTGATGGTGCGGGGTACTTCGGTATAACCCTCGTTAATTGTGAACGAGTCAAAGTTGTAAGCATCGTTATAGATATAGTTACCTTACAAATGATAAACAAATAAAGCAAGCAAAGAGTGATATAAAAAGAGTTATACAATAAATTATAAATTATTCATGTTCGACATTTTACGTGAAGCGCACCACTCCATAAAAAAAAATAAAAGCCGAAAAAAACTGGTCAACTAAAGTTAGTATACCCAAAGTAATCTTCAAATCTCATTTCATCATTTAACAGATTACTAGGAATAAACTGTTCTGAACCATCGAATCCCAATTCTAATATATCATTGGAATACAGTTCAGCTGTAGATTTCTGTACATTGAATAGATTTTGATTTTTACCTATATCATTATTGGAAGCATCAACTGGTTCATTGGTAACTTTATGGAACATCTCAGCCCAAAAGTTATCAATATCTCTGTTTGGTTGATAATTAAATGATTCAGTAGTTGACATATCGGTACCACTATCAGTGCTCTCCTCGGTGTTACGGTAATTTTTAGGATTCAAACAATCTTTGAGTTCCTTAAAATCGGCCGAAGTAAATTTGGATAAGCAATTAAATTTAGTATTCTTGAAATACAAATCTTGCACATCAGATGGTTCTTTAAATAATTTGAGCAATAAATTGTGTGCCTTAGATATTCTCCAAGCATAGAAATACCGTCCAGATACATCAGTCATACCCTCTAAATAATTTTCAATATTTGGAATCAAAATCTTCTTACCAATGGTTTTCAATGTTGTCATCAATTCAGCATCAGTGGATCCAGATTCGAGTAAACTCTTTTTCAGTTGAAAGATTCTACCACAAATAGCATATTGGATTTGGAATGTCTTATGCATACTGGTCTCCAAAATTGGGGTCAATTGTAGGTCAAACCCATAACCAACGTACTTATAACTATGTTTAAGTAATTCTTGGAAATGTGGAATGATAGTCATCACCAGGAATAAAGTCTTTCGCATGAAATATTTACATGCTAACACATTTTCTTGAGCATCAAAATGTAATAACAATTGATAATACACCGGATGCATTAATGACACCACATCACAGTATGAGATTATACGTTTCACCTTTTTCACATTTTCAATGTGGTTCCCCGTAGTTGGAGTAAGTAAGTGAATAAGTGAACCATAATGGATCTTCACGTAATCATGTAATTTGTCCAATTTATCTAAAACTTCATACAAATATGGAGCTCTCTTCATATTGAGAATCAATGAAGTTAAATCCTTAATCATGTTCTCTAATTCAAATCTACTTCTGATAGAATCGATGATTTCTTCTTCTAACGCTGTATCAAGGTTATTAGAACTAGCTGGTGAAAACATAGGTAACTGAGTATCATAATAGTTTCTATCAATCAATGGAGGGTTCCCCAAAATGAATGCTTGGAAATTATCAGCAGACACAAGTCTATACCAAATCTTTCTCCATAAATTAGTTTGCATATCACTAGAATGATCAAATTTGGTTGGTTCCCTATTAACTCCAATGGACATAGCCATTTGAATTAACATCCCAGTGAAAATCTGTGAATCACCATCACCAAATCCATCACAACCATCTTCTGGCGCTAATTTATGGTACTCCTTCATTATCAATGCACATTGGAAAATACTCAATGCCGATCTTCTCAATAATTTAAATTGATTTAAACACAGTTGAGCAACACTTATGGAATCAATATCTATAGGATGCTCTAATAAATAAATTTCATCTTCTGTTCTTTCTGGCGCATCCTTAGCCAAGGAAACATTAGTGTGCAGGGATAGATGTGCCAATCTTAACACAATTAACATTGATCCAATGAATGCAAAATCTAATCTTTTATCTAATTGAATAGACTTGATCTTTTGTTTTTCAGAGCTTCTTTTACCCACAATTCTCTCCAAATCATTAAGGAAACTTTGTTGATCCAAATATGGTAAAAATGGATACACATAAAGGAAAAATCTATCCACAAGCATCCATAACACTTTCTTGTTGGGTAACACCTTAGCAATTTGATTAAGTGTTTTAGTCTCTGCATCCTTTTTATTTAAAGACATCTCCATAGTGGAACTCGAATTTTCTCTAGCATATTCAGGACAACCATCAGGATTTGCATATTTATTGAATCCAACATCCTTATATGGTTGCATAGCGGAAACACCTTCTTTCTCTAACATCTTATCACTGAATTGTTTATCAACTTTAGAAAATGGATTAGAAGCTTGTGCGAATTGTCTGAATGATTTACTTTTCAATTCCGATAACAGCTTCCACACAGCATAAAGGTATGGATCTTTCAACATAATGGAAACCCAAGATAATGGACCAAAATTATGCACTTTCCAGAATGACGTTCTCACTGGAGAGTAACCCTCATAGAAATGGACCACTTCATTAGGGTCAATCCCTAATCCCGGTGGGATTGTCACCGTTGTCCGACCACCACACAGGCTATCATTGGTACTGTTTGTAGATATGTTATTATTTGTAGTGGCATCATTTACCGTGTTATTTCTAGTTGCCGGAAGAATAGGACTGATAGCCATGTCGGTGACAGGAATACTGGATTCTCTACCGGCACCAGCCATGCTGACATTTGAATTGAATCTGAACAAGGCTGGATTGTTATCACCACCAGAAAAACTAGGAGTTCTGAAATCTAACCCAGATGGAAGTCTTGATGAATTCAGTGGCGGTAGGCTGTATCCACCATTCGATGTATTATTATTTTGATTGCCACCGTTATTATTCACTGATACACTAGAATTCCAAGATTGAATTGGCGGTAATGGAGTTCCATATTGTGAAGTCGACGGTATTGGTGTGTTGATGTTACCAGCGGCTGAGTTTACATTCACACGAGAACCGAGTATTGGGATGCTAGAAGAAGATGGTGCAGTGTAGGGAAGTGGTTGTTGACTTGGAAATCGAGAACTTGTTGGAGATAGTTGTTGTGGTTGTTGTTGATTGACATCAGAGACAGATATTGATGCTTCTATTTGTTTGATTTTATCCTTGAGTAATTGTAATTCGGTCATCACCGGTTCAGTAGATTTATTGCCGTTGGATTCTCGATGTTGATGCATTTGATGACGATGTATAGTTGGTGGCGGTGGCGGAGGCACTTTGCTGGAAGTGGTGGATCCAAATCCAGGAGGTGGCAAGGAGGGCAAATCGACGCCCTTGTGGAACACTGAGTGGGGGGAATCGCTAACCGAATTATCTAGAACCGAGGTGGCCCTACTCAAAGGTGGCAATGAAGTGTTGAAAGAAGACGATGACAATTTGGATTCAGATCTAGTGTTGCTATCCAAGGGTTTACACGATGCAATGGACGTTCTCTCGCTTGAACTTAATTGATTCAAGTCACTTAAATTACCCATGTAGTTCAAGGGTGACGTGAAAGTATTATATTTCTGGTAGCTATTAGCTATTGCCTGGTCATCTATTTTCTGTTTCTTATTCTGTTGTAGAGGTTCTGGGGTATCTAATGATTGTTTCTCGATGGTATTTTTGTTATCTTGATTTGATTTGAAATTGATCACACCTTCCTTAGTTGATTTTTTAGTGGACCCTGCTCCACGGACTGATTGGACGTCGGAGTTAGCCCAAGTTGGTTCTTGGTAAGCACATAGGTGGGTAACCTTGTATTTTTCACAGACCTGGCAATGAGGTCTCCCACGGTCACACTAGATTAAATAAGTGGTTGTTAGTATAAGAAGAAGGGTTATTTATAGAGGAGAGATATCAACCCACACACAACCAAAAATTAGTTGAAAGAATAGGTTCATCGATGATATGAGTGGTTGTAGGTGGTGATCTTGACATACCTTGACTTTTCTCTTTCTGCACACCGTGCATGATAGTGGCATCCGATTCCGTCTTGATCTTGGTTTATCTGTGTTGAGTCTAAGAGTGGTTTCCATCGTTGTAATATTGTGATTTTCAACGGTATAACACAAACTTATTTCCGAGAAAACTTTAAAAAAAATGGGATGTTGATGAATATGATCTTATTTATCTAAATGTACAAGAGGTAATCCCAGTATTTAGTAGAGAGATTTATAATATATAATCACCGAATAATAGTAGAAAAACTAAAGTGAAAAGGAGAGGAGAGAAGTATAAAGAGAAACAAAAACACCACAATTTCTGTGAATGGTACTAATGGCTGAATTGACAAAGCAATTTCCGAAATCGAACGCGCGATTGTCGAAATGGGTTGTTAAAGACGAGCAACTGGGTAGCCATAAGATAATAGAGGCCGATTATCAGTTGCCAGTGGTCGGTATGGTCGGAGTATAGATTTATAATTAGTATGTTATGGGTGACATTAGTGTGTATTGTATTTCAATTATATTCTCCAACTTGGTATCTCCCTTCATACCTTCTCTCTCGGTCTTTACATTAAACTTGGAAATACAACGGCTTCTCCGGAAAGCCATTCGGTATCACTTTAATACATGGAGATACGTCGGTACACACGGTTAATTAAGAAGTGCAACCAAGTTGTCAATACACTACATACAGTTTCTCTCCCGTATTATCCCGCTATATCTACTTCATAACTTGGTACTCCACTCTATAATTAGACCCCTTCTTTTTTTCCCATCTCTATGAGGACGTCCCCGGTCGGTTACCGCTATTACCGAGATCGCGAGGCTTCTTCATATTTCGGAGTTTGGCTAATTTAATTTGGCTACCATACTAAAAATAAAAATAAAAACACAAATTATGGATTGTAAGTATATACAGTGAATATAAAACTATTACTACCAAACTAATTTAAAAATTGGAAATTCAATCCACCCAATCCATTGGGTTGTTGATTGACATTACCATCACCATGAGTTGATCCATTATCAGATCCACCATTATCTAGATGAGACCCTAAATCAACATTAGTGAAATCAATTTCATTTAATGAATTGAAAACACCACCATTAAATCCAGTAAACCCAGTATTATCAAATTGGTTACCTCCATTATTAGATAACATATCATAACCTTCGTTAACTGTGCCATTTGTACCTTGTTGTGGAGGAGCCTGTTGTTGCTGTTGTGGTTGTTGTTGCTGTTGTTGTTGCTGTTGTTGCTGCTGTTGATGTTGTTGTTGATGATGCTGCTGTTGTTGGTGGTGAACACCTCCAGCATATGGTAACCCACTCAAAGTATCATTAGGTGTAGCCATATTCAGATCAGTCAAATCATTAAAGAAATGTTCATCAAATAGATCATTTAAATTATTAGCAGGTCTACCCAATTCAGAATACAGGTTCATATCAACTTGTTGATCTTGTTGTAATTGTCCACTAAGTAAATCACCACCATTACTATTAGTGTAATCAGTCACAGGTGGTAATTTGGAAGTACCAAATGCAATCTCGAATGCACTAATTGGACCCTTCTTATCATCTTCCCCAAGTAATGACTGTTGACCAGGACTGGTCTGTAATTGTCCATTAAATGAAGTAGTAGCGAATGGAGTATCATATGGTTGTTGTGGAGTCACCACAGGCATACTTGGAGGTGGCATAGCCATTTGTTGTTGTTGCATCTGTTGACTTTGTTGTTGTAACAATTGATGATCCCCATTATTTGGCATAGCTCTGGGTGTTGGAGTACCATCCAATAACCCTTCATTCTGTTCATTCTCTTTAATTCCAACATTCATAGTCTTGAAATTGATGCTGAATAACTTATTAGAATTGGTCAATATGTTATAGAAAAATTTAACCAGTTTCTTTAATCTCCAAGCATAATAATAATGCTTGGTCAATTCCTCTAGTTTCTCTTGGAATGTATTCAAATAATGGAATAACCGTTTCAATAATTCATCCTTATCAATATTATTTTTATTCAGGATTTCCATCACTATAGGAGAATTCTGTTGTAATCTTAAAATTAATGAAATCAAAAATTCATGTGATCTGTGATTCAAAATCATCAAATACGGATACAAAATTAATTCAGCACCAGCATTAGGATATAACTTATCAGCAACACCAAACACTTGAATAAACACATTATAATTATCAATGGCAAACAACAATGAACCTTCAAAGTAATTATTGATATATTCCTTTTGTCTATCAATCTTAGCCAAGGTACTGGTCTTCTCAGCTATTAATCTATTGAATTTTTGTTCATGATTCAAAAATAACAAATAATTCAATGAAAATAACATAGATTTCACAATTAAATAAAGTCTGAATTTGTAAATCTTAACCAATTTCTCAAATTTAGGGTCCCCCTTAAAAGATGATTTAGAGTTCCCACTAGATCCAGCACCATTAGTATCCAGGAAAAATGATGTATTCAATCCAATTCTAGATCTATCAGAAATTAAATCTAACAATTTATTCATAATGGAATCCATATCCTTAGAAGTAGGTGGATCATCAACTGCAAATAATGCATTCATGGCTTTATACAACAAATGATAAACCACAATGGAATTTCTGAAATTGGTAACGACAACTTGTTCCTTACTCAATAATGCACCATGGAATGATTTTTCCAAAACACCTTGTTCGACACCACCAGGTAATCTACAATCCCATGATTTATTAACTGATCCTAATGTTGGATCCAGATCAATCTCAATTGGTAAACTCTTTTTGTAATCACCTAAACTCAAATTACTTTCCACACTAAGTGCCAATAATCCATGCCATAATTTTCTCCAAAGATGTCTCTTTCTGAATAATCTAGCATTAGCATTCAAATCATCAGTAGCAGAGTAGAAATTCTTGAAATTTAATGGATCCCTGTTTAATCCAATTGTTCTAGCGATTTGCACTAAGATAGACATGAAATTTGGAGAATTCATGTTAGGATTTTCGTTAGTCAAATCACCACTCAAATCATTAGAATTCAATAGTGAAGTATTAGTGTTAGTGAATGAATCATCTAAATCGAACCCATCTTCTGGAGATAAATTATTGTAAAATTTCAAAAACAATGCGACTTGGAAAATAATCAATGATGGTTTACCCAAAATCTTAGCACTCGAGAAGATCTCCTTAACCATATCAACTAAAACCATTGTCACCAGATTTTCTGGTTTCATCATTAGTCTTTCTTCATCAGTTAAATCATCTGAGATCTTACTAGGTAAGGTCAACCAAGCTAATCTGATGATAATCAATAATAAACAGATATTCAAGAATTCTTCACAATATTGGGAACCGATGGAAACTAATTTGATTTTCTGTGATGATGAATCAGCCGAATCAATGATAGATGCAATCTTAATTCTGAAACTTTCTTCATCAACATATGGTAAATGGATGTACACCTTATCAAAGAATCTATCAATCAATAACCACACAATTTTTCTATTAGGTAAATGCTTTTCGATCAATGAGATCACTTGTTTGGTATTGTTGTAATTTAAATTCTTGATTGCAGAAGGTGAAATGGTTTTAAGTTTCTTTGTAGCACGTCTTGGTTTCTTAGGTGTGGATTTACCACTACCTTCGGTGGTTCCAGACAATCCAGACACGGGACAAGTTGATGTTCTCTTCATGCGAGGTCTACCACCGTCGTCACCACCAAATGCGGAGATTGGAGTCAACGGGTTAGATGTTGGTAAGTGATGTTGATCAAGTTGTTGTTGCGGTGTTGGTTGTTGCGGTGGTGCACTATACACAGTCTGTGGAGTTTCCATCTTGATCTCTGGAGTATTTCTTGAACTAGAACGGTCGTTCTCTATAACATCAGCGGAGATAGAGGTCACCCTTGGAGAATCAGACTTAGGTAAGTCCCTCACAGCACTCACAGTCATTCTTGAAAGTTTTTCCTTGAATAATGCTCTAGCATCACCAATCATCAAGGGACAAACTTTAGGATCTTCAATTTCGTCCTCTTCCTCTTCGACATAGATCTCACCATTTTCGCCAATTTTAGAGTCCTGCTGCAAATGAGCGTGGTGTTTCCGGTTGGCCACGTAAGTTATAGTTGATTCATTAGGGTGTAAGATTGGACATTTAGTAACCATTAAATGTTTATCTTCGTCATTATTGTCATCGGCTGCACTGGCATGTTGCACTGGGCAAGTCCCGCGTTGATGGGTCACAGGGCACATTTGAATTTCATTAGAAGGTGTATGGGAGTTATTATCATTATTATCAGGGTCTGTGGTCATATCAGATGTGGTATTGATGTCATTAGAATTATTATTTGGTCGTTGCTGTGATTGTTTATTTTTGGAGTGTTTATCACCAAGGGATAGGTTACCTTCTAAGAATTTCTTTAATTTTGATGTGTGTTCACTGATCTTATCACTAGAGACTGATGAGGGCCGTTCTGCATCTTTCATTCTACTCATTTTGGAATCATAATTAATGGAATCTGTTTCTAATGTTTTAGATGCAGCCACCATGGCATGCTTTGAACTGTAATAATATTCATAATGTTTTCTCAATTTCAAGATCTTCAACCAAAGATTATTCAAATATGAGTCATTTCTGACGACAAACATCCACGATAATACACTGATCTGATAAATTATAGGGAAATTATAGGTTGGACCCTTTTTAGCTGTGAATAAGATATTTGAATTACAAATGCAATCAACCAAATCACCTGTATCTCCCGAACGTAGAAAAGTTCTAGATTGATGACCTCTACCTTTTTTCAAATCAGAGTTTTCCTGTTCTAATTCTCTGATTCTTTGTCTCATACTGAGTAATTCTTCACTTTCAGGAGTACCGATATCACTGGATCCACCTGTTCTAGGCACCACAGTGGCACCGGGGAATTTTAATTCTTCATCATCGAGGGGTTTAGCCCAACTTGGTTCTAAATACCGACACAAATGTTGAACTCCATTTTTGATACAATTTGTACATTGAGGTTTCTTTTTATCACACTTGACTTTCCGTCTTCTGCAAATGGTACAAGAGATCGGGACTCTATTTCTTTTCCTTTGTTTCTTAGTTGCATCTGCCTTAGCCATTTTTGGGGGGTGGGATGAGACGTTACAAGGAGTGTGAGTGAAGTGAAGAGTTGAAAAATTTGCTAGTTCTATATTAGCAAGATTGGAGTTTCAAATGCGACTAACAGTGTAGAAATATGGAAGGGATTAAGAGAAAGTGGATGTGATTTAAAATGATATTCTTTTCCTTCTTACAGAGGGTTATCTTGAAAGGAACAAAAAAATGAGTGAGAGATTTATAGATGAGTAAAAGTGAACAGAAATGGGTTATTAAGGGAATCTATATATGAGTTGTTGTTAGATTCGATATACTATTAACTAATATTAGTAAAAGGAAATATAGATGAAGGGGAGAAAGAGCAGAATAGTTTTCCCTCCGACAATATTTTTTTTCTTGAAATTGGAATTTTTCCAAAAAAAATAACATTATTAAAGTATATAATAATAATGAATAATGGGAAAAGTATACACCGAATGCTTACCGGGCAATCCGGAATCTAGAATGGCCCAAATTAAATTATACCTGGTAGAAATTTATAGGAGCCGTTCCGCTAACCATGGTCCTTTGCGGCTTCCATGGCGTGGTACTATCCCGGGGCTCGGTTTGAGTGACAAATTTATCTATTCCATCAATAATGGGACACACATTGAACAATGATTGATTCCTATTTTATTGAGTTATATTCTGAATTACCTAAACTTATAACCAAAAATTAGTATAGATAATTGATATCTATATCCATTTCTTAGCATATTTATCCAATAATAATATTTGTAATGGAGATTCCCACCTCAAATTTATCAATGTTTTCAAGGACTCTAGTGATTGATCTGATAAATATAATGAAAAAAAAATGATAATCAATTATTTAGGATTTCATCCGGATTCCACTATTTTTACAATGAACCGGTGCAATAAATACATAGGTTTCATAAATGGATGGTTTACCATTCTAAGCTTTAATAAATGGATACAATTCCGTCAATGTAAAAAAGAAATACATGGTATTCCAATACTTAAAGGAGGACCCTGGTTTACAGATTATACTATAATTCACCTGGCTAAAAAGTTAATAAACTACTTCAGCCCGAACTCCCTTCCCTTATAAAAACTGAATTAATAATGAAGCTTACAACTAAATATTGATATTTATCTAGAGTCTGCCATATCTGTTTATATATCTTTTTTATTATTATTAGTCCCCTTTAGTTCTCCACTTCTTAAAATATAGGTACAATCGATTCGGTTCATTTAAGATTAATTAAAGTTTTGGTGCAACCATTTTTTTTTTAATCGTTTAAAAAGCTTCACTTACTAAAATTAAAAACTTAGTGTGTGTCTTGGTATATATTATACAGTATGATTACTAATTAATAACTTATATATATAATTAATACGGTCATTCAAATTTCCTATTAAAGGTTATTTCATATTAACAGAATAAAAGACAATATCTAAGTACACCATCATGTGCACAGACTTAAGTGTTTTTGCGAAATTTTCTGTTCAAAAAATTTTAAACCCGATTTCTCCTAACTATGTGAGTATTGTTACAACGAATGGGTTATTCTTATTAAAACTAGGTGTTTTTTTTATTAATTGTACAAAATAAAAGTAATGACGTGTATATATATAGTTCACTATGATTCAGTGAATGTCACCTCTGTAACAGGTATAGTGGTAGAATCATTCACTGAAGATTCTTCATTAAGGTTATCTTTATTAGAGTGTTCAATTTTCTTATCTTCTTCAGATTTTGATCCTTCAACAATAGTGGTGCCAGTTGTAGTATTAACACCACCGGCATCTCTCTCAGCAGACTCCGTATTCATTGTTGGCGTAGCGGGAGTACCATTATTTAATGATTCAGCACCTAGAAAATGTTCTAAGTAAGATGGCGTAGAATGTGATTGTATTAACATATCTACAATTTTTTCAAATGTTCTTCCTCTATAATCAACAGCAGTTTTCATCTTATCAAAGCATGCTTGATAATCATCACGAGTCCATGGTCTATCAGGATTACGAATAGCTAATTGATTCCAATCAATACTCTCTGGAGCTAATGCAGGATTGATAGCCTTAAATTTTGTAATGCTAGTATCAAACAATTCCTTCATTTTACCAAGCATCCAAATCTTTGTTTCTAAATCCATTGATCTCACTCTAACGGATGCCTCCCGTTTCATTAATTTATTCCATTTATAACGACATTGAATTCTAGATCTAGATCCACCCATTTTTTCACTAACTCTAGTCCAATTAACAACAGGATCAGCAACTCCATTATTCTCTTGTTCATTTATAATTGTTAACACTATTTCTCTTAATTCTTCTTCTTCTTGAGATTCCCATTTATTGACTCTCCGATCTTGACCACATTTAACGTAATTTCTCCACCGATCTCTACAATCTTCAGGCATTCTATGCATCTCTAATCCAATGGCCTTCCATTGACCTTCCTTCTCTGATGCCAATTCTTGTAACTGTTTATCATCTTCTTCAGTCCATTTACCTCTCACTTCGAAAATGTGGTAACTCCGTCTAACATGTTTATACAGTGATGCTCTAGTTCTATGTGGTAGCACTTTTTGAAGATATTCCCAAAATTTATCCTTTTTCCGTTCATTAGCCCAAATCCGTTTTCTCATTTCATCCTTAGTGATACCAACAATGAAACAGTATGATTGAATGAATTGATCGATTGCATTGATCTCTTCATTAGAGAATGATCTCCCACAATCTGTATCAGACACTAACGTACTAGCCTTCTCTGCCTCAGCGAATATCTTCTCCGAAAGGACATCAACTTCTTTGACAACTGGGGCAACCTTTGGTTTAGCCTTAAGCTTTGGTTTTGGAGCAGGTTTTGGTTTTGGAGGAGGTTTAGGCTTTGGAAGAGGTTTAGGTTTAGGCTTTGGTTTGGGTTTTGGTTGACGCGGTCTTTTAGGTGGTGGCGGTAGTAAACTTTCACGTTCAGGAACCTTAAGTTTGTTATGAGGTAACCGGTGACGCAGTTTTTCTCTTAATAATTCTTGTTTAGTGAGTATTATTGGTTGTACAGGCGGTGGAGGTGGTTCTTGTTGTTCTTGTCCATGTTCCTGTTCCTGTTCTTCTTGCTGTTGTTCGTGTTGTTGTTCATCACCGAATAAATCAGCAACTTGTTTCTTGTCAATCTCAGATTCGTGAAACTGGAATGCTTGATCTTCGGTGGCATCCTTATCCATAGAATCATTAGCGGACATTTGATCCACTTTGTCTTGAACCTGACTTAAGGCTTGATTAACAGCCTGAACAGCTAAATGTTGAACTTCTGCCTCATCTTGTGCTGCTTGTCTTAGATAATCTTGATCTAAAGATCCTAAAGTAGCCAATGTTCTAGCATCGATCATGGCATCATTCACGACATCCAATCCCTCTAATTCTGGATCCACATTAATGTTTTTCATATTCTTATTGGAATCCTTCTTTATAGGAGCTTTACGTTGTTTCTTGTTAGGAGGGGTTCCCCCCTGTTGCTGATGATGTTGCTGTTGTTGTTCTTGAGCGGCAGCAGCTGCGGCAATATGAGACAATGCTTGAGCGGCCGTACTTTCTTCTTGAGCAAATTGATAATCAGTATCATCATCTCCGCCAACACCATCTTCATCTCCACCAACCTGACCCAGATCATCAGCTAAAAGATTAGCAGTCCATTGTTGAAATTCTAAACGAGACATTTCATCTTCATTAGAGAATGGTCTTTTTTTATTTTTAACATCAACATCAGAATCATTAACTAGTTTCATAACGGCTTCTTCGACTTCTTTATCAACTTGTTTCAAATTAGCAGCTTCACTAGTATCTTGTGTCATATCTGGATCCACTTCAGCTATCGGGCTCCCAGGAGCATCGGTGGTAGTAGTGGTAGTACTTGTAGCATTGTTTGTAGGGGCTGATTCACTTTTCCTGGTGTCGTCGATATCCATCATAACACGATCACGCAATTCTTGTTGCTCCTGTGTATCACTGAGGTCCTTAGCCATTATGTGATGTCGGACAAAACAGCAACTTGTTATATTAAAAAAGGTCGGGTAATCTGATTAGAGATTTATAAAATTTGATCTGAAGTGTTACCCTGTTAATTTATAAACAAGGTTACCCTTCGATTGAAGCTTTTAAATCTTTTTCTGGACGGTCTAATTGAAAAAAAAAAATATTTTTTTCGATCAAACGTCGATTTGAGAAAAGGAAATTCTGTTAAGCCGGGTAATTACAACGATCGACGTTTCTATTACCTAATCTTGATATTTCAACTCTTAGTAGGTAGCAAGATCTTTTAATGAATTACTATTTTAAAAGATAAAAAGTGTATATAAATTAAAGATTAAAATACCATTTGGGGTTGTTTTATTTTTTAATAAAAGGAGGGGTGGTTAGAAGAAAAAGGGATGAAGAGGGTGTGTTATATAAAGTTATTTAACAAATATTAAAAATTACAAAAACTCATTAAATAATTTAAAACTTGGTGAAAGCCTTAGACTTACCTTGAGCTGAAGCAACCTTCACAACGTTGAATCTAACAGTCTTGGAGATTGGTCTACATTGACCAACAGTGACGATATCACCTTCTTGAACTCTGAAAGCTGGGGAAACGTGAGCAGCTAAGTTCTTGTGTCTCTTTTCGTATCTGTTATACTTTGGGATGTAGTGTAAGTAATCTCTTCTGATGATGATAGTTCTGTGCATCTTGGTGGAGACAACGGTACCAGTTAAGATCTTACCTCTGATAGAGACAGAACCAACGAATGGACACTTCTTGTCAATGTAAGTACCTTCAATGGCAGACTTTGGGGTCTTGAAACCTAAACCAACATCCTTGTACCATCTCTTGGTTCTTCTGGTGGCCTTAGCCTTTGGGTTGGTGAAGATATGTGGTTGCTATAATAATATGAATAAATTAGTTAGTATTTATTGTTATTTTCTTTTTTCATTGAAAGTTGGTCCAATGTTTGAATATTGAAATTTTGTGTGTATGAAAAGATTGAAAAAAATGGATTACCAGTGTAATATAGATAGTGTGTGTTGTTAAAGTTATTGTTATAATTGTTGGTGTATGGTATAATGAATAGTTCACTTTAGTTTGAATGAGGTGTTTGAGATATGTTATTCACTATGGGAGTTGAAAAATATGAGTGAAAAGTTCAGAATTTCCACCCTAAAATTGTGATTTGATGTTGTTCCAATGAAGATTGTTATATAAGTGAAACCAAGCTTGGTTGATGTTTCTTGTTGAATGATTCCTTACTTGTGCACTTTACACTATATTCTTGATTATGTTGTGTTTTTGGAGTCTAGTTCTGAGTAAAAATTTCAACTCAACAAATATTGTAGTAATGGTGATCATTGTTTTATCTTAATGGTTATAATTCACTCTGTAAAGTTCTTGTGGTTTAGTTATTCTATTATTTCTTCCTGTTCATTTATTTCAATACACATTTTTCAATATATCAAATTTCAACATGGATCCATCTATGTGTTGTAATATAAGCATACCTTTTGGAAAGCCTTTTCAGATTGGACAGTTAATTCGGTAGCCATCTTTGATTAATTATCTATACCTAATATGTTATATAAGGGAAAAGGATATTAAAGAGTAATCCAAGAATTAAAGATCTTTAAATTTTTTAACTAAGAAAACGAAAATTTTCGATACTACACAGTGCACAGAGAGAGTACAGTACTACTGGGCTACTCGCGCTCTCAGTATGGATTCTCTCAGTATGCTCTGGCTCTCTCTGCCCTCTGCTCGCTCTCTCTCGCTGCTAACAAAAAAAAACTTTTCACAGTCACTTAGGGAAATAACTTAATAATCGCGATACAGAGAGGGTTTCCTATGAGGGTTTGGCTACTCACGTGTATATCACGTGTAACATGTTTTTATTAGTACTTTTCTATCTATATTAATGAAATATATCTCTATAAAGCGTATTTAACTTAATTATCACCACCTAATAACCAACTTAGTGAGTCAGACTTCTGCTCACCAATCAATTCTATAAGTTGTTGCTTGTTCTCCATGAAAGTGTGATCGTCATATTCAAATCCGGGAACAACAACTTCACTAATGAGTAAATGGTCTCCAGCGGATTCACCAATTTCTGGATCCAATGGTAACAGAAAAGATGCCTTGAAGACACCTCCAGGGATAACCCATTGATTGACTTCCCCCTTATCAGTGTTGAACCCCACAATGAAACTTTTAATTGTTCCATCAGGGTACACTAAAACATATTGACCACGACCCTTTTGTAATATATGAATAATCCGTGAATGATTGCGGTGTAGTCTCCCCAATGGAGATTCACAAGTGATCATATAATGAATTAATGTGGAGAAATTTCTTGTAGGAGTGATCTTCTTAGTGGGATCAGTTTCGTGGGGTAACGTTGGATCATCCGTTGGGGACCCACCGCCAACTCTAGTAATGGATTCACCTGGTTTCCCCGAGTTATGACCAGGGTAGTATGGATTCTCCATGACAAATTCAGATCTATCTGTTTCATTGAAGTATCCACCCTCTTGATGTTGAAATAAATTCAAGTCCTTAGCTAGTTTCTTCACATCTATAGATGGTGAAGATATCCCCTTTGTTGCATATTGAGGTTTCTCAATGCTGGGAGAATTACCACTGCTAATTGTATCAATTGCCTTTGATGCATACATCGTAATTGAACGTATGAATTGTGTTAAAGGAAAATAGACGTGTATAATTAAAGTTCATCATCACATTGACTACGCGATAAGCTTGACGTCCGTTTTTTTATGATGGGGCTGGGTACGGTGTACTAAATATATAGTTATTAAATCGAAAAATACAGATCAAAAAATGTTATACAACTATGAATTAGATGGAACTTCAACCTTCGTGATCTGACTATTTGGGCCGGCCCATGTCTTCAAATTTTCCAATAATTCACCGTCTTGATGTAATTTAGCCATTTCATCACTACCACCTCTACTGACACCATTGATGATCAAGTTAGGCACAGTTCTTCTACCGGTGAGTTCACCAAGCAAGTCTTGTAATTGTTTACCTTGTTCATGGAGATCTAATTCAACAATGGTAGGAGCCGGACTGATCTCGTATTGGGTTTGTAATAAATTCTTCAATTTCTTTGAGTATGGACAATATGACTTTGAGAAAATCACCACTGGTGACATAGCAAACATTTGTTGTAATTCTTTCTTAACATCGAATCCACCATCAGTAGTAGTAGTTTGATCATCATTAGTGTCGGCGTTAGTAGCATCAGCGGTATCGAGGTTATCAGATGTGGTGTCTAAATTGGAACCAGTGCTAGGACTGTCGATGGTTGGATCAACAGCAGCGGCAGCACCATCGTCAGCATCAGGAGCAGCAGCCTTCTTTGAAGCTGGTGTATCATCGAGGAAAACTTCCTCACTATCGCCAGTGGAGACCTCATTTTCAGAAGGAGAAAGAGGTTCACCAAATCCAATCGATTTGTCGGCCTTTATCTTGTTTGCTGCTGCTGCTGCTGCTGCTGCCTTAGCTTTTGTGTCTAGGACTATATCCTTGATCGCAGCCTTAGCAGCCTTCCCATTGTCATCTGTATTAGTGGATAAAACCTTCTTTATGTCTTCAAGATCGGAAGCCTTCTTGTCACCGCCAACCTTACCTGACCCATCACTTAGTAATGGTTTAGATGCAGTTCTGATGTTAGAATTATCTTCAGCTTGTTTAACCTTGGATTCATCAATGTTACCATCTTTATCCTTGACTAAATTATTAGAATTGGAGAGCTTCGTTGCATCACTACCTTGTTTTTTTAATGGTAATTGTTGTTGTTGTTGGTCTGGTGACTTAAATGCAGGTTTACCGGTGGATGAAGAAACAATGGATTCCTTTGATAGAGTTGATTCTTCAACACTATTAGAACTACCCGAAGTGGATAATAAAAATATTATGGTCAACAGTAAAGCTGCTAGACCTAATAACTTCTGCTTTCTAGCATTAAGTGAAACGATCTTAGCCATTATTAACAGAAATGTTTTTGTATTGTGTGCTTGTGTTTGTGTTTTTTTTTAGAATTATATATAGATATCACAAGATATTGATTTGAATAATTAAAAGAGAACACAAACCGTTATGATACACTTGTATATTCACTATAAAGTGTCCCCACTATTGATTCAAAGAAGAAAGAGAACATTAATCAATGTAACTCCTTCCTTCCCTTCTCCCCCCCACACGTCAATTTTTTTTTTCGTGTATCGTTTCATTAATCAAGGCCAGTTAAAAATATGTTTATTTTTAGCACTACAGTTATCTGATACATTGTTAAAATAGTCAAAGAGTTAATAAAATAAAATAAAAGGGTTAAAAAGTAAACTGTAAGAGAACTGCTATTGGAAAGTATTCAAAACTGGAATTGGGTGAAAAAGAAGAAAAAAGGCAAAAAGGAATAAGGAGATAGCAGGAAAATGCAACACGAACGAAATAAAAGTAAAAGAATTGAGTCTCATCAGTATCAACGCACAGTTTCGGAGAACATTAGTCTCTTCATATCAATCATACTCAAGGTCTCTCCACACATGTCAAAGAAGAACATCTCCTTTGGGATCTTACGACACTCGGTTTCCTCCTCGGGATTGCGGTATGTCTCCACGTATGGATGATCCAATGCTCTCTCCACTGGGAATCTCTTAGCAGGGTCAAAAGTTAATAGATTCTCTAACAAATCAATGGCTTCCGGATCTTGACCAACAAAAATCTTATCAAAAGGTGTCTTTCCGAATCCACTCAATCCATCTATGTAACTTCTACCACGTCTAGATTTGACACACTCGAGATCTTCTCCCTCAGGTGTACCTAGCACTTCAAAGATCAAAGTCAATTGATTTCTGAAATCCTTACCGGGGAACAATGGTGCTCTTAAGAACATCTCTGCTAAGATGCACCCGACAGACCATAAATCGATAGCCTTTGAATATTGATTGACCGATAGCATAATCTCTGGTGCCCTGTACCACCGGGTTGCAACGTACATGGTCATAATGGATTCTTGGGTTTCCTCAAAGTATTCAGATTCTAACCGGGCCAATCCAAAATCACAAATCTTCAAATCACAGCTACTGTTAACCAATAAATTTGCTGGTTTTAAATCTCTATGAATAACACCAGCACTGTGGAGGTATTTGACCCCCTTTAATAATTCATAAGTTAAGTATTTAATGTGGTCATTTGATAGTTCCTGAGTTCTTATAACATTGTGAAGATCAGTTTCCATGTATTCTTGCACTAAATAAATCTCATTAAACATATCAAAATTCTTTGGTCTAGGGATCTCTAGAATATTGATAATGTTTTCATGACTAAAATGTTTCAAGAATTTGATTTCTCTAAGTGTTCTAACACATGCCAATTCACTAACAAATGGTTCAATCTTTTTGATAGCGACTTTTTTCCCATTTCTAGTGTCAACACCGGCTGAAACAATACCGTAAGATCCTTGTCCCATAATGTGTTGTACTTTGTAATCTCTCAAATGATAGAGATAGCATGGTCTGTACATCATCACTGGGTAGAGCACAGTTGTTTGTGTAGTTGTTGTAACTGGAGTATACATTGTTATAGTAGTTAAATGAAAGAAAAGTAGAGTAACAAAAAACAAACAATAAACAGAAGTGGGAAGGGGTAGCTTTTATTTTAAATTAACCCCAACTTTTTTTTTTAAATTAAACCAGTTTCGAAAATAACTTTTGATACATGTTTGAGAGTATTACCACTGAGCCGCATGATAGAGGTTAATTTGATAAACTAGACTGGGCCTATCAAAACTGAGTGATCTTGATCTGTGGGTGACACTGCATTGTCGATCTAATTAACTTCATGTATATTCCCCAAAATGGTAACTCAAGTGTACCCCTGTAAAGTTCTGTACATTGCTTATTACATTTATGAAACATCTTTTCACTGTGCTACCAATTTAAGCCGCAGTGTTTCAAAAATGAAAAATTATTTTTTGGAAACACAAAACAAATCTTATACGACAACTTTATACTATTACCTTTCTATGTATTGCTAATTTGCCGAGCAAAATGACTGATTCAATTCATAAGATTGCTATTATAACAGGTACCACAAGTAATTTGGGTACTAATATAGCATACAGATTACTTACCGATGTACCATCCGAATACAGATTGACAATAGTGGTGACATCGAGAACGTTAGCTAGAGCTAATGAATCCATTCAACAAATTAAAACTTACAATGAACAACATGTGCACAGAAAGGGGACATTAGATTTTGACTATTTACTAGTTGAATTCACTGATATGGTGTCAATCTTGAATGCAGCTTATGAATTAAGAAAAAATTACACCAAGATTGACTACTTATTCATTAACGCTGCTCAGGGGGTTTACGATGGATTAGATTGGATTCAAGCCACTAAGGAGTGTCTAGCTAACCCAATTAAGGCATCCACTTTCCCAACTTATAAAATACAAAGAGTTGGTGTGAAATCATCTGATGGATTAGGCTTAGTTTTCCAAGCTAACGTTTTTGGTCCTTATTATTTTATAGAATTATTAAAAGAATCATTATTATCTAAATCAGATGATCCAAGAATAGTGTGGATAAGTTCAATTATGTCTAAACCATCATTCTTATCATTCGATGACTTACAATTACTCAAATCTGATATATCATATGAAGGTTCTAAAAGATTAGTCGATTTACTTCATTTAGCTACATATCAATCTCTATACGAGAAATACGGTATCAAGCAATATGTTACACAACCTGGTATTTTCACTTCATTTTCATTCTTCAAATTTCTAAATCCATTCACATTCTATGGAATGTTGTTCCTTTTCTATATTGCTAGATGGATGGGTTCCCCATGGCATAACATATCTGGTTGGAATGCCGCTAATGCTCCTATTTATGTCGCTTTGAAAGCGGACACCGATAAAGATCCTCAAAATATCAAATATGGTAGTGCATGTACTTGGAATGGTAGAGAGTACTTGAAGAACTTGGAAATCGATGCAACCGGTAAAGATGATATCTTAAAGTATTTCCAAACTTTGGAAGCTCAATGGGATGTTAAACTAAAAGATCAAATCACTGATACAAGAAGAGCTTATTAAAAATGTATATCTAGCTTTTTGTACCAATTTTAAGAAAAAAAAATGTTCAAATATACGTTAATCAGAATACAGATAGAATCAAAAAAGTACATAATATATATAAAGAAAAATAGAGAGAGAGAAAAAAAAGCAATATGGGAAGGAAGATTATATTCAAAACAAACAAGAAGGAAAAATAGTGATCAAAAGACATTCACACACAAAAGAAGTCACTTGAAGAAGAAAAATAAACGTAACTATTGGGACTCTAAGGACATCAAAGAACCAACAAATGTCAAGATTAATCTTGATCTCACTTCGTTGATATCTTCTGGCACTAACCAAATCAAAGCACCCAATTTTCTGGCAATGGAGATAGCCAATCTAGCATTAGCATATCTGTCATCTTCAGTAGCACCTGGAGTAACCAAATCGTAATCGACATAACCTGGCTTGATACCGTGTAAGACATCCAATAAGAACACACCAGTAGCCAATGATGGATCCTTGAAAGATCTGACAGTGGAAGTCTTACCACCCTTGGCAACTTGTGCATTAGCCCATTTAAGAATATCACCATCTGATAATTCCCTACCGTTAGTAGCCAATTTAGACAATGTGTTATTAATGTTTCTTCTCATCAATTGCCAGACTAAACCTAAAGTTAACATTTTATTACCATCAGTGATATCAGATCCTTCAATACCAACCAATGAGAATTTGTTAGCCTTACCAATCTCCACAGCATAATTGGTATTCTCTAAGGCCTTAAATCTGGACATGTCTCTACCACTATCTGGTCTCTTGTTAACGTGCTTCAAATTCACGGAACCAGGCATAACCTTATCAAAGGCTTGCAATAAGATCGTACCATCCTTCAAATCTTCAAACAAGGACACCACAGGTGGGTCGACATCTAAAGAGTTCAACCACAAGGTGAACACTCTTGCTTCTCTTTCACCCTCAGCATCGAATTCCTCGATTTCCGGCTTTTCATCTTCCTCAATTGGGTCCAAACCTGGATAAGTGTTGAACAAGTGAGCCACAAAGGCCAAGTTCAATTTAGGGTTACCTGCCACCAAGGACTTAGGAGTCAAGTACTTTCTGCAGCCAATCTTTTCAGCGTTATCTAACACTTGTTCAGCTCTGGTCAACAAGTCTTGCGTTTGTAATGGAGCTCTGGAACAGAATTCTGGTTGTAATTGGTTGAGCAAGATAGTGTAGTTTTCACCATCACTGACATCTGAAGTGAAGTTGGCCACTCTTCTATTCCAGTTAGCAGCCTTCAAGTGGTAGTTGAACCATCTCAATAAAATTTGTTCAGGTGGTAATCTCAAGAATTGTTCCAAAGTTTCATCGTCTTCTAATAATCTGTACAATTCTGGGTGTAACTTAATATCAATCTTACTTAACAATCCTCTTCTGATGATTTGCCAAATTAAACCTAAAATCAAGTGTTCCTTACCCTCAATGATATCTTCAGAGTGAACATTCACCACAACACAACCGATGGCCTTAGCAGAGTTTAACACAATGTTAGCATTCTCTAACATAGTGAAATTGTTCAATTTTTTACCCTTCTTTGGTAAGTTTAACACTCTGGTATCGATAGTGTCCGGAACGGAATCATTAATCAATTGGGATAACACTAACCCGTCGGAACATTCATCAAACACTTCAAAGGTATCCAATGAGAATGGTAATCTGGATCCAACCACTGGATCATCAACTAGCACAGAATTGATATGTCTAGTGAATTCCACTCTTTCTTCATCATTGATGGTGTGTGTAGTACCTGATCTACCAGTCACGACAACTTTAGCGTTGTGACCGGTACCTTTGTGAACAAACCCAGATGGACGTCTACCTGTGTCAGCAGGGGCGCCTGGTTGCAGACTGCTTCCAGCTGATGAAGAGGATCCACCTTGTTTACCCTCTTTCAATTTGGCTAGTAAACTGACGTAATCATCTAATTCAATATGACCGGAGGCGTCAACGTCAACTTGTTTAAGGGTCTCTCTGACTTCATCGTAAGAACTCTTACCGTCCTTGGAGACGGCTTCAATGACATCCTTCTTTTCAACCCACCCCTTCTCATCTAAGTCAATGTTTCTGAAGTCCTCAATGATCCCAAATAGATCGGATTGATCTAGTATTGGGTATTTTTTCTATATTAAAAAAAAAAACAGTTAGTAAATCTGCAGTTTCATTTTATATTTTTTTTATTGTGTGTAATACAAAAACAAATTGATCATTAAACATACCTGTAATTTAATAACATTCATTATAACAGTACTATATCAATTGATTAGTTTATTAGTTATTTATTAGTTATTATTAATAGTAAGTAATATACAAAGAAAAAAGAGAACTATTGCTCTAATTTACAGTCTGTCCAATTTTTCTGGTGAAGCGAATTCGGAATAAATTTTGATACAAGCCTCCCGGGAAATGACTATGGCTGAGCTTTAATGATCATGGATCTCTAATTCTAATGTTAAATCTTCTTGATCTTGTTCTTCATTGAGAAACCCTTTAATGCGTTTGAGAATGTCATCAGAATCATTGTTATTATTATTTATACGATCTTGCTCAAGTAATTCAATGTCTCGTCTTTGTCTATCTAATTGATCCATCTCTTCTTCATATTCTTTATTGAGAAGCTCCCACATTTCAATTTCATCCAATTTCAAATCCTTTAGAAAATGAGCAGTATTCTGGAACACCCTGTCTAACCCTGAATTCTTCAATTTCTTTTGCGTGAGTTCCTCCTCACTTAGAGTTCTTAAGGCATTCTTCATTATAGATAAACGTCTCTCCGCTGGTGTCATAAATGAAAATTCATCATCAGTGGAACTATTATTCATCACATTGATTAATGCATCCTCCTTGTTGTCAACTTTGAATATCGCATTAGTCTCCTGTTTAGTCAATGTAGGTATTTGCTCTATTATATTATCATCGGTATCATTCCGCGTTGGTTTATAAAGACTTCCAGTGCCATTCTTCAATTTGGCCTTTTTATTGATATTCCCATTTCTTACAAGATCTTGATCAGAGAAATTGAATTCTTGTTCATTGGAAAAATATAACCTCGTAGTCATTTCAGCTTGTTCAAATGCTTTAATCTTAGACGATCGTATCGGATGATTGGAACTAAATGTCTTATACACAAACTCATCCATGTCAGAGTCATCATCATTCGCAGTGATAACTCTGTGGGATCCATTTAATGTATTGATATCTGTAGATGCAGTAGTGGTACTACTGGTGGAGTGAGTGCTAGAGGGCGTGAAATTTATCTTGGAAGACCGTTTCTTTATCGTTGGTGTTATCAAATTGCTTCTCTTAATCAAAGACCGTCTTGACACTTTAGTAGATGTAGGTGCACTCACAGATCCATCATTAGTATGTTGCTGTTGAGTGGGCTGCTGTTGATGCTGGTGTTGTTGTAGTTGTTGCTGTTGCTCTTGTTGTTCTCTGGGCTTGTCATTGAACTGGTTCTTTGCGTCCTCCCGTTGCTTTGATGAGGGACTGTGTGAGGGTATCCGTGTGGTTATCCCCCGGAAGAGTTGTCTTCTCACGTCATGTTTATGGCCGGAAGTAGGCATGTTCTAATATCTAATAGTGGCTACTGTATTATATCAGTTCTATAAAAAAGGTTTATGTTACTTACAATATATATCCACAGTATCTTTTGTTTGTTTTTGAATTGCAGCGTTTGTGAAATGCGTTGCGTCGATCGACCTCTTCTTCCTGTGCGGCTCATTTTTTTAATTACCATCATTCAGTCTTATCAACTCCGATGTATGAGAGTAAGCCAGACAGTGGCAACCACATCCGCTGGGACATTCATTCATCTGTTCTTCCTCCCACCACTTTATGGCACACTCAGCATGCATCAAATGGTTACACGAAATGCAACCCACAAGCCGTTTCTCCACCAGCAATCCACATAAATGACAGTTCTTCAATTCCTTGTTATGTTCCCAGGCTTCCACAGAGTTCTCGGCTTCAACCTTTGGTTCACCGTCTCCGATCCAACCAATAGCACCCTCATGTTCTCTATAATCGCCTGAGCTGATGGTTTGTCTATGGTCAAATGATTCATAGTTAAATTTCAATATCTTAGCTCTACCCACAGAGAGACCCCAGTAATATAACAACTCAGCATACTCCGATCTCCAAAGCTTCAGTTTCTCGGCATTAAGAATTTGTTGCATGTTCAATGAATACACATCCTCAAATAAATCTAATTCTTCCTTGTGAAATAGTTGAACAGTAACCACGGGTGTAGCATCAAATAACTCGCTTCCGGAGTTTGGATTTCTCAAACTTAAAGCAGAACTCATGAGTCTTCCTGGACCACCACCTGCATTAATCATAGATGGAGCTCTACTATGGCTGATGTAACTAGTTGATGTACTGGAAGGGGTCTTAATCTCTTTTTCACTCTCAAACGCAATACTCGTTTGGTGACTTCTGATTCCACGCCTGTTAGCGCCATTACTATCTCCACCGATACTATTTGATCTGGATTCCCCATCATACGATGAGATTGTACTCACTGAGGGTAACCGATGCATCATCTTTAGTTGACCAAAAGATCCACTCACGTTAGGAATGGATTTAGAATGCCTTTGACTAAGTGCCGATAGTTTTTGAACAGAAGTCCCCAATGTATTGAATTGCACAGAAACATTTCTGTTACTTTTAGAGATCACAGACCCAGTTCTGGACATCGAAGATTTCATATCAGGGACAATGTATGGGGTGTTGATAGGAACAGTAGGTTTTGACTTGTTAATGGTGTGTTCGTACATCACACACGATAACATAGCAAGCATTTGAATGTCACCTAATTTCTCATAATAATTCATAACCTCCTTAGCTAACCACCTACCACCAAATGGATGAGCACCCCAATAAAATCTTTGATTCTTAGAGTTCTTTATATCCCTGATAGACGTAGCAAGCTTGGACTTCAATTCACTATGAGGAAGCAAAGTTATAGTTTTATCATCCATGAGGTTTTCATCAATAATGAAATCTTTCACCAGAATCACAGAGAGTAATTTCCAACAATCACTGATATTCTTATAACCATATTTCTGTGCCACAATAGCATTATGTTTAGCCAAGTTTTCGGGGGTGTCACCAAGAACTCTATATTCGAATGCTAACTCCATCTTGGCAGGAATCAAATGTCTGAAATCGTAAATATTAACAATATTCTTGTTAACTTTAGTCTTGGAACCTTGTGATTTATCTGTATGAACAGAAGTGTTGCCACCACCAGTACCAGTACGAGCACCAGAGGAAAATTGTCCACCTGCAGACTCCCTAAGGAACACGGGCATTCTAGCTCTGTGTAATCTGTCATACTGTAAAATATCAAAATCGTTTGATAAACTATCTTCCGAACTGAGCGAACTTGTATCATCGTCGTCACCGTTGTTATTATCATCTTCATCATCGTCCTCTTCATCCACAAATGTATTATCCCTCGTAGCCACTTGTGACCCATCATGAGTTGAACCTGGACCAGCTGGGACTTTCTTCTTCTTCAATCCATTCACTAAACTAAACCCTTGTTGTCCAAACCGAATAACTTGTTGTTGAGCTTTCTTGTCTTCCTTAGGGATAAAGAAACACACCAAATGTCCACTTGGTGTCCAAACGGCACCACAACCTTTAGGCACAGGTGTACTATCAAATGAGGGTTTCTTCATATCTGTGTCGTCTGGAACAAGTTCATCATCATCATAATCTGAATAATGGAGATCTTCCTGATCTGAAATTGAGGTTCCTGCAGTGGACACCCCATCAAGTTCATCGTCACTGTTTAATCCATTAGCTTCATCGTAAGGAATTGCAAAAGGGTCTAATGATAAACCAGCATCATCGGTCTCCGCAAAGTCCAGATTGATTTTCTCACCAAGTAAGAATCTAAAACATGGTTCAAGACAGAATCGTTTCAATGAACAGTATTTCTTTGATATGGCTTCTAAATTCGTTAAAATTTCTCTCTTCTTTTCATCAGTCAACGCATGTGTACCTTCAACTCTAAACTTAGGCATATCCTCCTTACATGGATAACTGGAAGGAAGGTTAATTTCCACACGCACGAAAATTAGCTCATCCTTGTTGTCCGATGCCCAAGGACCGTTTAATGAAATCATCAAATTACCTGTGGACACAGAGATCTTTTCAAAACGCAACTTTGGAAACTTGTGTCCCACGACACTGACTTCCTCACCTAAGTTTGCAGGTTCCAGACTCTCGGCAAACCCTAGACTGTTCGGATCATTGTTAACCTGTGAAAATGCAGATTGTCCAATCTTGATACCTGAAATCCAGTTAAGATGGTTGAATTGATCTTTCTGTAATGAGAAACTTGTTCTTCCAGAGACAAAGTTTGGATTTTGGTGGTGTCTGATCACTAAATTGTTATCCTCGGCTGTTCTAGGTTCAGCTCTGTATGTGTTGTATTTGAAATCTGTTAATGTTTTACCGTCTGGAAGGGGTTTGCCCTTCACATAGTTGAATTTGCTATATAAATCATCTTGGACCGGCCAAAGACGTAAATCACAATCTGATGACCAAGTCACCAATTGGAAATCTCTATCATCCACATGACTGTTGGCCGGATGTCTAGCTCTCCAAAGGAAATCCTTGACTGGTTCAGTATGACCTTTGAATACATAACTTGGTTTCAATTTCGTTTCTCCCACTTGATCTTTGTAATTCACTATGTAAACTGAGTTATTCCCTCCTCTCAGAGGCATGATACCACAACAGTGGTTTCCGAAAGGCACATTACGAGCTCTGCTAACAGGAAAATCTGTGTTTATCGTTAGTTGTGGATCTGTATCTGATTTTTCATAATTCCAGAATTTCACAGTCATATCATTAGAACAAGTTATGAATTCATGTTCATCAGTTCTACTCCAATCTATACCATTAACTCTGGCCGAGTGAGTCAATATTTTCTTCAAGGGGAGAGCTCCCTTTCTGATATCCCAAAGAAGTATATGATGATCATGTGATGATGCTAAGATGTTAGGATTCTTAAAATTCCATTTCAATTGTGATGCTGCTGCTCTCCAATCGGCAAATTGGTATATAGGGACTTGGGGGGCTCTGAGATCCCATGTGTAGACAAAGGAATCCACCGAACAGGTAGATAACAATTCTGGATGATGTGGGTAAAAATTGATATCCGTGATAGCCCTTCTATGGGCATGGAGGATGTGTTCTATGGCATCATGTGAGGGTCTAGCCAAATTCCAGACCATAGCCTTTTGATTCGATGTGGAAACGACCCATGTTGGTTTAGACTTGTGGGGGGACCATTGCACATCGGCAACCTCCCAAGATGTTTCATGATGCAGCCATCTAGGAGCAGCAAAGGGATCATCTAAGTCAATGACAAACAGACCCTTTCTACCAGCTAGGACGGCGTCTCTTCCGCACGGTGCGATAGACATCGTTGAAAGGAAGTTACCATCCACTCTCAACGAGAGCGGGTTCTCAAATGTGATGGAGCTATAGGGTGACCCTTCTTCCACCATTTGAATTAAATATCACTATGAATTGATTTCTGTTTATTAAAACAGTCTGTGTTGGGTCTTATGTTGAGTGGAAATCAATAATAATCATATCTGTTGACTCAATCTTCAACTGTTTTCTTAACTTTTCTATGCACTGTACACAAAAAAATTCAAAATTTCTGAAATTTGAGCCCCACAATAAGGTTGATATCAGTTCCTCTTCTTCCTATTCTCTATCAACTTATCACCATGGCAGAAGAGAAAGCTACAGTGATTAAGAAAAGGCGTCCAGCTAGGGTACAACTTGATCCTTCAACGGTTACAGCCGATGGGAAGCCAGAACAGACAGGTCAAATTTTCAACATTTGGTATGGTAAATGGTCCGGTGGTGAAACAAACGGTAGAGCTCCTTTGGTGCATTCCAAGACCCGGTGCCACATCAAGCAAGATACTGGTTACACCAAGGCGGATAAATACACGGAACCCGATTCACTGAATAGAGATAAGTTCATTTGTCTATACTTTGCAAGAGGTTATTGTTGCAATGGTAAAAATTGTGACTACTTGCATAGAGTGCCTTCGGACTTGGACTTTTTCCCCACTACCCTTGATTGCTTTGGTAGAGAGAAGTTTTCCAGCTACAGAGATGATATGTCCGGTATCGGGTCCCTTAATACAGTGAACCGTACTCTCTATGTCGGGAGGATATATTCTACCGATGGAAATATTGAATTACTAGTCAACAAGAACTTTGGTGAATATGGAGACATAGAGAGAATGAGAGTAATTAAGGAGAAGAAAATAGCATTTGTGACATATAAATTAGAAAGTCAAGCACAGTTCGCCAAAGAAGCTATGTATGGACAAAGTTTATTGGAGGAAAACACCAATGAGGCATTAAACATTAGATGGGCCTCCGAGGACCCAGACCCGAAGGCGCAGAAAAGAAAGAGACAAGAAATAGAAGATGCTGCTCTTGAAACGGCCAAAAAGCTATTGAAGAAGATGCAGGATAGCCAGCAACAGAGCATAGAGAATGGTAAAGCTGAAAGTGGGCCTAAGGAAACTGAGACGTCTCTTATAGATTATGATCAGACAGAACCACAAAATGAAGAAAAAGAGGAAGAGGACGAGCTGCCAGATTCACTTGTGGATCAAGATGATATCCAATTGTTGAGGGCCCTTCGTGAGAAGAAACTAGCAGGTGGCATCAAGATCCAAAAGCCTGTGATTGAAGAAGTTTCGGTCCAGGAAATGATTCAAGGTTATGATAGTAGCAGTGATGAGGACTGATTCGTGTAAATATACAAAGATGTATTTCTATAAATGTTTTTTTACTATAATACAACATAAATAATAGACTAATGTTTACATATCGATATTTCGTATCTGTCTTTTATTGGCACCTTCATTACGTCTTAGGTCTTCGGGGCATCTGCTGACAGGACTCTTTGTGATCATCGTCTTGAGATCAGGCAAAATCTCACTATCTGTTTTGCTATTCCAAAAGGAGATGGCTGTACCAGTGTTACCAGCTCTACCAGTTCTTCCAATTCTATGGGTGTAGTCCTCGATGTGCTTGGGTAGCTGATAATTCACCACCAAGGACACATTGGCGATGTCTATACCTCTTCCAGCAACATCTGTGGCAACCAACACATTTGCCTCACCTTTCTTTATCTGCTGAATAGCAGACTCTCTTTGGTCTTGTGTTTTAGACCCATGCATAGTGATTACTTTCACGCCCATTTCAACTAACTCGTCATAGATATCTTCACATGTTCTCTTGTAGTTTACAAACACAATAATAGGAGGTCTATATGTGTGGGATCCAATTATTTGTTTAAGTAAGTCCATTCTCTTTTCTTCAACATCAGAAACTTGGATGGCATCTTGCACCACTGTATCCACAGCACCTCCTATTTCACCAATCATAACAGTGACAGGTTTTTCTAAGTACTTCCCGGTCATCTTTTCGATTGATGGGGGCATTGTAGCAGTAAACATCATGGTCACTCTTTGGGGTTTCCCCTTACCGAAATAGTATGGATTTTCATCTCCTGGGGGTAACTCCTCAAGGACTTTATTAACTTGTGATTCAAACCCCATATCCACCATTCTATCGACTTCATCCATGATAAGGAAAAAGCATTTTTCCAATGATACTATTTTTTGTTCAATACAATCTATCAATCTACCTGGAGTAGCAATAACAACCTCTATGCCAAATTGCACTTTCCTTATGTTTTCCTCATACGTGTGGCCACCAATGAATGATGCGACATTGAATCTTACAAATCGTTTGAATTTCTCAAACTCCTTTTCAATTTGAAGGGCTAATTCTCTGGTTGGTACTAAAATTAATGCATATGGACCATCACCATCTCCTAAGTTGGGTAATGACAAAATGTAATTCAATGTAGGTATGAGAAAGGCTAACGTTTTACCGGACCCAGTTTCAGCGATCCCGATGACATCTTTCCCCGCTAAACCTATAGGTAATGAAGCTCTTTGAATGGGTGTTGGTTCATCATATTTCAGAGCTCTAAGTCCATCCAATACTGGTGGGGCTATTGAACTTTCATCCCAGTATCTCAATGGATTAACGGCCTTACCACCTTTGTAAGTTATATCAAAATCTTCACGTAGAATTCTCCAATCCCTTTGAGTCATTTTGTTCAATGGTTTCTCTGGCCATGGAATGCCGTCATTTTCCTCTTTACCCTTTGTTAAATAATTGAGATCATTGACATTTGATCTTTTCATAGCTACTATAGGTTGGTAGTCTTTCAGTGTGTCATCTTCGGCGTTCCATTCAAATTTGAATGCCTTCTTTCTACTTTTCGATTTCTTGGATAGGTCTGGTAATGGAGTATTTTTTGTTGTGGATTTGTCCCCATTCTTTTCAATGAGTGGTTTCACAAACGTTTCTGTTTGCAACTTTGGCTCCTTGATGGTTTCTTCATTGGTTTCTTCAGCATTGATTAGTGCTCTCTCGTTTTTAGACAAGAATTTGGCACGTCCTGTAGAGGTTTTCAATCTCTTGATTTCACCCTTGGATACAGTATTCTGTTGGAGAAGACTGTCAAGAGATAATGGTAACTGCCTCTTTGACATTTGTAGGATGGTTTGTTGTAGTATAAGAAAAGAAGACCATTCACAATTACTTTTAATTGAATTCGAAAAACTTTTTGTGTTGGTCGGTCAAAACATATTATTTCGGATGTCCTATTTTAAAGTTTCATTTATTATGATTTAGTACTATTATGGGAAAGAACATTATCCGGCTTCATCCTATAAAACTACAAGTTATGTTTTATCATTAAACAAAATTATTTCAATTACCCAGTATTTATACAAGAAAGTCCATTAGTGGTTCTTTGGTCTAAACTTACCCATGGTCTTACGGTTTTCATGGAATTGCTTCACCTTCTCAACAGATTGTGCGCTAGCTCTATCGACGGTGTTCTTCAAGGCAGCAATCTCGGCTCTATTTGGAACCTCCTTCTCTATTCTCATATTCAACACACTTTCTATTCTCAAGAACAATGGGAGATCGTACTGAGTCACCAATGAGATGGATTTACCAGATCTACCTGCTCTTGCGGTTCTACCGACCCTGTGGATGTATGCCTTGGAATCAGTTGGGATATCAAAGTTTATCACTAAATCAACAGATGGGATATCCAAACCTCTAGCAGCGACATCAGTGGCCACCAATATTTGCTTAGTACCGGCCTTGAATTGATTCAATGCACCAAGTCTTTGTTGTTGTGAGAGTTGTCCATGTAATGGAATAGCTGAGAACCCCAAGATTCTTGCCAATAGAGCCACTCTTTGAGCATGGGCACAAGTTCTTGCGAAGATAATAGTAGATTTCCCGATATATTCATTTAGTAAGTATATCAAGTATTGGTTCTTTTCACCATCCGGAACCACCACCAATCTTTGAATCAAGCTATCCACGGTGGAGTATTTATTGTTGACGGCAACCTTCACTGGGTTCACCAAGGAAGCTCTTTGTAATTTTTCAATCTTGGATGTCAATGTAGCGGAGAATAAGTAAGTGTTTCTTTCTCTTGGGATGTTAAGCAAGATTTTGTCCAAGGCAGGTCCGAATTCCATATCAAGTAATCTATCAGCCTCATCCATGACTAAGAACTTAAGAGCCTTCAAAGAGAAGCCTCTAGTGCTTTCTAAGTGATCCAACAGTCTACCAGGAGTAGCAATGATAACATGTGGTTTACGCATTAACTCCTTGGCTTGCTCCATCATGTCCATACCACCGATGATGGTACTCGTTCTCAATCCCATGTTGGATCCCAAAGCGTCAAATGTTTCCTTGATTTGATATGCCAATTCTCTGGTTGGTGTCAAAACACATGCGAAATATGGTGTTTGAGCTTCCCATAGAGCTTGTAAGATGGGCAATGCAAAGGCAGCGGTCTTACCGGAACCTGTTTGGGCGATACCAATAATGTCTCTTCCCTCTAATGCAGGTGGTAGAGATTGTGCTTGAATCGGAGTTGGTTTATCAAAGTTTAGCTTTTCTATTGCTTCCAAGATATCAGGTTTCAACCCAAAATCTTTGAATGACTTAATAGTTTCTTCCTCTTTCTCTTCTTCTTCATCTCCTGGCACATCTTCAACAATTTCTTCTTCTGATTCATCATGCTTCTCTTCGATGTGCTTAGGTTTCTGTGGTTGCTGTTGAAGTTTCTTCTTCAATGAACTGATGTCAATCTTTGAACTGACTTTCGTGGTCTTCTTAGTGATCTTCTTAGAATGTTTATCCTTTTTAACCATTTTATTATTGATACTTGGTGACATTGCTCAATAATATTATATTAAACTAAGGAAAAAAGATATTTTTCTCTTTTGATAAGAATAAAAAAAAATTTTTCAAAAAAAAATTTTCAGAAAAAAGAAAACCTATATTAAGGAAGATTATTCTAGCTAATAACTTGATTAATATAGAATAATACAGATATACATATACCAACAATGGCTAAAAGAAGAGTATGTGACCAATTTGTCCTACCAGACTGGTTGAACCAGAATGGGTGATACATTTAACCCCTTACCTGATACTAACCAAACCTCATCTCCCCCCCTTAATATAGCAAAAAAAGAGAACTCATGTTAAGATCTCCGAAGAACAACTAGCCAAGATCCCACGTTCTATGGTCCTCCACCTAGGGACAGCTCTCCATAACCACTCCTTGACTCAACTTGTTAACGATACCAGAAACATGATGCAACCACACACAGCTATCAATCTACGGGAAAGAAAATCTAACAAATTGAAGGACTTTGTGGTCATGGCTGGTCCTTTAGGTGTCTCCCAATTAATGATCTTCAGTCAAAATGAGGAATCCGGATCAACCCATTTAAGGCTCACTACAATGCCTAGAGGTCCAACTGCCTCCTTTAAACTTATAGAGTATTCCTTGTGTAAGGATATCGCAAAGATTCTTAAGAGCCCTAAATCCATCGGTAAAACCTCTGCAGAATTCACAAGTCCACCTTTACTAGTCATGAATGGTTTCACCAATCCAAGAGACGCCGAACAACATGAAAAATTAATTATAACGATGTTCCAAAATATGTTCCCACCTATTTCTCCTCAAGATACTAAAGTTAACACCATCAAAAGAGTGCTGTTATTAAACAAAGATAAAGAAACTGGAATCATCGATTTGAGACACTACATTATAGATACCAAATTGGTTGATGTGTCAAGAAACGTGAAGAAATTGGTCACCATCAAAAATCACCTCAATAAGAAATTACCAAACTTGTCTACAGTGAAGGATGTGGCAGATGTGATTCTTGACCCATATGGACAAGCCGCTTTCACTTCAGACTCTGAAGTCGAGGAGGATACTGTTGTTGAAGTGGAAGATGAGCAACAACCACTTACGAGACCAAAGAGATCTGCTACTGATGTTGAAGATGGTGGGGAACCAGAACCAGAACGTAAAAGAAAGAAAGCTGTTAAGTTAACAGAGATTGGTCCAAGAATGAAATTGGAATTACAAAAAATTGAAGAAGGTGTCTGCTCTGGTAAGGTTCTTTATCACTCATACATCACTAAGAGTAAGAAGGAAGTCAATAAATTAGATCAAGTGCATGCTTTGAGAAAGAAGGAGAAGGATCAAAGAAGAAAAGAACAAGCTGCTAATGTTGCTGCCAAGAAGGAAAAGAAGGCTGAAAAGAAGAGAAGAAGAGCCGAAAGACAAGCTGCTAGAGAAAGAGGTGAGCAAGTTGAGAGTAGTAGTGAAGAGGAAGAAGAAGAAGAAAGCAGTGATGATGATGATAAGATTGTGGATGAAAATGGAGATCTCTTCGATGTTGATAATTACGAATACGATTCGGAATAAATCCAAATCATCCCCCTTTTTTGTATAGACTATCCTTTTAAAAAATCCTAACTACGAACTACAAGTTTCAGAAAAAACTAATAACATCAATTTGAAGTAATAAAAGTAATAAAGGAAACGCAACACTAAGAAAGAAATCAGAAAAATTTGGAAAAGAGAAAAAAAACAAATGTTTATTTTTCAAGAGTCACTGCTGGTTCTTCAGATGTTATTCTGGAGTACTCAAGCTTGTAATTCTTTTCGCCTGTTAGGGTCCACTTACTGGCATTAAACAAGTTGTAATCTGCAATCTCAAACCCGTCCCCGTTAACCTTAACGAGAGACGTCCGTTGGAACCACACAAGCTTTGTAGTACTACTCTTCCATTGTCTGGAGGAAAGAATTGATGCAGCAATATCTCTTTCCTGTTGTGAAATTGCATAGTAGTAAGCATAAAACAAAGTGATTGAATCAACATTTTGGGCATCCGTTTCCAAAGTTGGAGATGTTCTTATACAATTCCAAATAGCAGACACTCTTTGTGCTTCCAACCCAGGTGGAAACACTGAAGCCTTCAATGGAGAAAAACTTCTCGGTATCGTAACCATGGTGGCAGTGTTCGAAAGTGAAAGTTTTTGTGCAAGATCTGGAACTGATTTAGTGATGGAGAGGGATAAGATGGTCGATTGAATACCAGGAGGTAGAAATCTAAAATCTGGATCACTTTCAGCTTCTAATTCACCTTTCAATTGTGTGCTGTTAATTTCACTATTCAGCAAATCAGAATCATCAATCACAGGAGCAGAAGGTGTACTTGCCCCATCCTTACTTGGTATACTGGCTGAAGGTCCACCAATTTGAGAGGAAGTAGAGGCGGCACCCACGGTTGCATCCTGGGGTTTTTGTTTCTTTAGTGCTTCTAAAACACTGGCAGCGTTCTTAGCGTGAGAGTTTGCAACTCCAGATGTAGCAGTAGATGATGCTGCTGTCGTTGACGTGCTGGAACCATGTGAACTGTTTCCATTTCCATTTTGCACAGCTGCTGTCACTGCTGCTGCCCATTTCAATTCAGTAGGCTTTGCGGGCACAGGAGCTGGTTTTAAAGTGGTCATCGTAGGTATATTGCCAGAGGATGTACTGTAAGAAGGAAGTGGTGTGCTTTCACTAGAATTACCGGATGAAGAATTCCCATTGGTATTGTGTATACTTTTAGCAGTCGACGTTGGAGCAGTTGTGGCAACCGGGGTTGTTTCTTTCTTAACTTTCTTCTGAGGTGTATTCTGGGTAGAGTTCGTGAACTCCTCCTCTACTATGTTATCGTCCTTGTTGGCATGACTCAACACTTCTTGTGCTATAGCTTCATCGGCATTCTCCAAATTCAAATCATCGTAAATGGTGTCATCGTTTATGAAATCTGGGTCCTGATTTTCTTCAAGGTAATACTTGATATCATCTTGAAGGTTCATAACGTCGTCGACTCTGATGACTTCATTCTCCAATAATCTCAATATGAGTTCCAATTGCTTCGTGTGCCATTTGTGGTTTTCCAACATCTCCTCGATTTCACGTTTTCTTTCTTCATTTGCCACAGACATTCTTTTCCCTTTCTTATTCGACGTAATCTTTTCCAATTCTGCCTCTAATTTCTCCTCCTGTCTTTCAATTTCGTCAAGACAATTTCTAACAAATTCCATTGCTTCATTGTCAATTTGAGGAACATCCACGGATGCTAATGATTGATCAGAGTACGCCTTTGTTTTGGATTCCTTTTCGATCACCTTGTATTTTTCCATGGCAATCTCGACGAGTCGTCTATTTTCCAGGAGTTTATCCTTGTCCTTCACTTCGTTCGTCGCCTGCCAACTTTTCACTTGTTCTCTGAACCGCTGAAGTTTTTTGATTTCCTTTTTCAAGTCGGATTCCAATTTGTCCTTTTGTGACGTTGTGGGCGAGTCCTGGTGTCTGTCATAGAGCATATCAAATGCTTCGAGACCTTCAGAGATCTTCTTGAACACACGGTCCATCTCTCTACAGAAAAAAAAAGGTACGTCATGTTAGTATTATGGTTTCAAAATCAAACAGGTGATGCAAATCCCTCAACAGCCTCCATAGAATCTTAAATTAAGTCTGATTCCAATGATTATGTGGGTATCCTTCCTGTATCTGTTTCTGCTATTCATTGTTTGGATACCATGATTTGGTTCTTCTTTAACCCCATGAAATGAAAACCGGAGATGCTGGAGTTTCGGAGAGGGTATGCTGTCATAAACGAATGATGTAATGTATCTGGAATAAACATACTGCTGTAGTTTCCTTTGTCCGGCCATGATGTGATCAAAGGAATTTAATCAAGCGGTGATATAACTTTGTTAAAGTATATTAGATTAAATATATATGGTTTACCACTTTTACTTAAGTTTTTCTTCAAATTCATGAAAGAGAAAAAAAAAATTTTTTCAACAATGGACGGGGGGACACCCCATCGAACAGAGTAAGTGCTTAACCGGTCTTTATATATGTATACAGGATAGTTATAAGTAATAAGAAGAAGACGCTGGATACCATGTATACCATAAACCACAGTATCCATCGGGAAGTGCTGTGGATTGAGCTATTCATGGCAAAGAAAAGCTCGTCTATGACAGTTCTCCATTGTGTTGATGAGGAAATCGCAATAGAACTTTCCGTTTGCAATTGAATCCCCAGGGACATCCCCTGGAACATCTCATTGATTGTGGATGACAAGTCAATACTATTGGTCCCATTGAGATAAACCACTGCCTGAGAGAAATTCAATTGCATACTGGATCCAAAATCTATCAATTCGTCTACCGAATAGTCCTGGAGAATAGCGTTGACGTCATCGTTAGCCTGAGTAAAGATATCAAATATGTTGTCAGTTATATATGCTATGGATTGATTCACTTCATCTTGAAAGTCACTTTGGTTAGTATAGCTACCATTAGTGCTGATGTCTACACTAGTGAGGTAATATTCGCTTGTACCATTGATCGACATTGTTTGTTCTTCGCTTACTGCAACGCTTCCATCAACCACCAGGAATGACTGAATCTTGCAAAGTAGTAGATAACCTATCAATGTAAACCAAAGAATCACTGCCAATGAGGTAAACCTCGATCTGACTCCCAACCAGAAGGACGCCATCCAATGAAACTTCACTAATTTGTTATTGTAGTTCTGAAGCTTCAATAATTTAATAACCAAGTTCGAAACTTGGAATGCCTCAAATTCGATCATGTTATATCCAACCATTAAGTTATCCTTGATCATATATTCCCCTTGATCATTCAATCTTCTGGCTTCCTCTTGTTCATGCATGTATCTCAAGTATTCCCATCCAAATTGTACAACAATGCATACCGCTCCCATGATAATCAAGTAACGGATAATTGATTTATGATAGTTCATCAAAGAGCCATGATCAGTGCTTGATATGGATGTTCCATTTGAATCTTGACTAATTGTATAATTCTTGGTGGAATCATTTTTCAGTTTCTGAATCTTGAAATCGTTGCATTGAAACAAACTGTAAGCACTAACGTTATACTCATACCAAAGTCCGGTGTCTAACGCATCTTGGAAGATGATTTCACTATAATCAGACGCATTCTGATAAGTTTCGTCAATTTCACTCAGTATCTTCTGTTTATTGTCATATAGAGTGACTATTGAGCTAGACTGATTCTGTAGTGAATTCTTCTTCGTAGTGATATATTCTGTTATCCAGGTATAATTAATTTTCAAACTGTCCAAGGATAAGACAGAACCAGCAGAGATAACACTGTCCTCTATATCTTGCTTTAAATCAGATAATGTTTCTTCTTGTGATTTCAAGTTATCTATGATTGTCTGATTCAATGTATCGAGCATATTCAGTGACGCATTGAAGGTACTCATTCGAGTAGAATATGAGGCATCAATCACATTCTCAACAATTGTACTCATTGAATCTCGAGTGGTATTCAGCTGTATCTGAGCAATGCTATATAAATTCTGGATAATGTTTGTCTGGTTAAACTTAATAGTCATGGTATCCATGTTGGGAAATGAAATGGTAGCATTGTAAGCAGTGAGTTCAGTGCGCAAACAGTTTGATGCGGTCATATTCTTATTTGATGAAGAAACGGAACCGGTTTGTGCAAATGTAATTACACTATCATATAAGCTGATTAATATTGATAGTGATAGGATGAATAATATACAGCATAGTGTCGATGTATTCCAGAGTGCTATTTGCACCCATCTAGATTTCAAACAAAGGTATGGTGTTAAGCTAGTGGACCTATTCTGGTTGGTTGTTTTCTCTGAATAATGGTAAGTCATATGTTTAGAAGGGATATTGCATCATGACCATGCAATTGGAAATTACAATGGAATCAGGGGACTTTACTGGATTCTTAAATAAATTCAAAGATTATGTTTCAAATATGTTTCAATATTGGTAGCTGCGCGTAGCTTTATTTTAGATGTACGCAATTTATTTTTATTATCCGTATCAAAAGATAAAAAAATTACACATATATGGAAGAAGAGAGGGTATTAATCATATAGCAATATAATAGATTGTGTGTCTTATTGGTCATCGGTCAAATGGTATTGTTTGATTAAGACACAGTTCGTAGAAGATTCACCAGCACCTGATACAGACGTTGACCTTTTTTGAGTGGTAGCTGCCGGTAGATTATACACCATGAAATCGCCATTATAAGTAGCCACAAAGCAAATGTTATCAACCACAGCAACCTCCGACTCTACTTCTTGGTGAAGCTTTATGAAGGCAAAATCACGTTTAGGTTCAAGCATGGAATTTATATGCGACGGAAGGTAATTCTTTGAACGTTTCCAAAGGTAATTCTTCAAATTGTTAGTTGTGTGTAATCCAGTCTTGATAAATCCTGGTGTAGATGAACTCGATTTATTTAACTGGCTATTTATGAGTCTATTAATCTCTAGATTCTCTTCATCGGTGATTATTGTCTGTTGAGGTAAATTTAAAGTATTAGCATCATCCGTGTTAGTTGCGCTCTCAGTGGAAGACGATATGGTTTCAGCCTCGGTATTAGATGCATCTGATTCCGGTGGTGAAGGGGAGGTGTATTTAAATACGTTATCTAATTTGAAGAAATGCACGGTACCTGTGTTGGAAGAACAAGATAGCACGGTATTATCCAAATTAAAATTCAATGATGAAATGGTGGCCTGATATGATCCTCTTCTGAATTCATATAAACGTTTCCCATCAGATACACGGAACACCCGTATAATTGTACCCTTGACGGAGGTTGTCGCCAGTAGTGTACCATCCTTAGATAGCGCGATTTTCTGGAGTGGTGACTTATGACACTCTAATATGTTAATTGGCTGTGTATTTAAAGCATCAAACAGTACCACAGAGCCAGCCTTGTTCCCCAAGAGATCATCAGATGGGGAAGCGGTGCTAGCACTAGTGATTGACGCCGTCATAGCGGATGATGGTGCCTGTGAAAATGCCAAAATGGAATCATCAGATGAACTCAAATCCGCCACTATTTTGCTTGTATTAGATGAACCAATCTCAATGGTGTGTAATAGTTTCATACATGACACGTCATATATGAATAATTGATCTATCAATGATATTATCAACCGTTTTCTGTTCAATTTGACAAATAATACAGAAGTCGGGAAGGTCAATTCACAGATAACAGACTTCCGCTTTGTATTGATTATTTTCAATTTCCGGGAAGAATTAGATGGTCTATCACCCAATCCCACTATAGCTATCAATGATGTTGCGAAAAGCATCTCCATGATGTTAGCACCACCGTCATCATCCTTGTTGAAGCATTCTCCGAAAGGATCGCAATTGAACACCTTATATGAATTTTCGTATCCTATGGCGAGACAGGAGAAGTCCTGGTTAAAGGACAGAGTCTTAATAGGCTCTTTGAGTGTCATTGATGGGTAGTGTTTGGAAGATATCTTTAATTTAATGAATGTATTGCTATATCTTTCTAATCCCTATCATGCGTTATAATTCAAAAAAACCAGTTCCAGTATTGAGTGGCTCACGTCCTCCCCCGCTAGTGGGTACCCTGTGTATGATAACTCCGATTTTAATGGGTGATGACCTGGTTTCTGTCTTCTTCTCCTCTTCTTCTCTTCTCTTACTTAGGGGCAAATTAGTATAAGTTATATATAACAGAAATACAATTATGCCTGTCACTAAACATTGGGATTACAAAAATGAAATTGTCACTCTCTCATTGAAGGGACTTTGCAATGCCAACCTAGATCTACGGTTGATCGAATCCGAGAGAGTGGTCTACTCCGAATCATCCACGAAGGACAAGGTGTTCATCTTATCTGGAGGTGGGTCTGGACATGAGCCATTGCATGCTGGATTTGTCGGTGCCGGAGGGATTGACGTGGTCGCTTCAGGTTACATCTTTGCATCACCCTCGGTTAAACAGATCTACACTGGATTGAAAGCCAAACAAAGTGATAAGGGCACATTGATAGTGGTCAAGAATTACACGGGGGATATCCTCCATTTCGGATTAGCTGCTGAAAAAATCAAGGCAGAGGGGTACCCGGTAGAGATGGTCATTGTGCAAGACGATGTGGCTGTAGGTAAAACCAAGAACGGGAATGTCGGTAGACGTGGGTTATCCGGAACAGCAGTTATTCATAAGGTATCAGGTGCTAAGGCCGCTAAGGATAACAATCAAGCTTCGTTGAAGGAAGTGCATGCATTAGCTAACAAGGTTAGTCAGAACTTGGTCACAATTGGGGCCTCATTGGACCATGTTATCATTCCGGGTACCACTATCAACACAGATGATCAATTTGAATTCTTAAAGCCAGATCAAATCGAAATCGGACTTGGAATCCATAACGAAGCTGGAGTTCGACAAATATCCCCTGTGCCTAGCATCGAGGAGCTTGTTCCTCAATTGTTGGAATATTTGTTGAATAAGGAAGATCCAGAGAGAAATTATGTGGAATTCGATGATGATGATGAAGTGGCCCTATTGATAAACAATTTAGGTGGTACATCAAATTTGGAGCTGTATGCTATCCAAAATGTCGTCACAGAGTCATTAGACGCAATTTACAATATTAAACCACTCAGAACTTACACGGGGACTTATACTTCGTCATTGGATGGACCAGGGTTTTCCATAACTTTATTGAATATCACTAAGGCCGGTGGTTCCGAAATTTTGGAATGTCTTGATTACCCTACATCACTACCGGGCTGGAACTCTACCTTTACCACTGGCGAATGGCATCCTCAAACTAGCTCAGTGGTGAAACCTAAGGGAATTCATGAAGAACAATATAAGTCATCGAAGGTGTCCTTTAACCCACAATTATTTGAGGAAATCCTCAAAGGTGGCCTCCAACTGGCACTCACGAAAAAGGACAAGATCACATTATATGATACTGTTACCGGTGATGGTGACTGTGGTGAGATTTTAGCTAGTGGGTGTAACGCGATCTTGAGGTATCTCGATAAGGGGACCCTTGAATTACAAGATGCTGTGAAATCACTCTCTCAATTGACGGACATTGTGGAGACTGCAATGGGTGGCACTTCTGGTGCATTGTATTCCATTTACATATCATCATTGGGTAAGGCATTAAGACAGTTTGAATGTAAAAATGGTCGCTACTCAGTGACCCTACCCGTGCTTTCTGATGCTCTGGAGATTGCGTTGCAATCGTTATACGATTACACTAGAGCTAGAGTTGGTGATAGAACATTGATTGATGTTATTGCACCATTTGTGAAATCATTGCAATTGACTCAAGATGTCAATGAAGCTAACAAGGCAGCTCAGGCAGGTGTAGAAGCTACAAAGACTATGATTGCTAAGTATGGTAGAGCGACTTATATTAGTGAAGATGAATTAGCACAGTTTGCTGATGAAGGTGGATTGCCGGATCCTGGTGCTGCTGGGTTGGCCTCCTTGATTGATGGTTTTGTTGGTGCTTACAATAATCATCAGAAGTAAATGTCTTTTTTTTAATGTTTTATGAACCCAAAAATGTGAATATATTGAAACTTTTTTGATGAAAAAAAGGGAGAAGTAAAGTACAAGATGTACCTTGTGTTGTATAAATATCAAAAATTAAAAAGGAGGAGGGAAAGAAAATAAAAATAGGAAAAGGGAAGTAAAAACAAGCAGTAATAGTAATTAGGCATTGAAAAAAAGCCATGTCATTAATAAGATTCTTTAAAAATGATGAGTTACAATTGAAAGTGTTGGCATAGCATGACATCAGGAAAGAAAAAGTGGAAAAGAAATAAGAGAGAGAGAAAAAAATTAATTTAAATAACCCAAAAGACAATAAGGAAAAAAATAGGAATAATAATAATAATAGTAATAAAAAAAGGGGGAAGAATAAACATTTATCATTTAAAATCGGTGTAACCACCGACATCATCATTGAAGTTATTTGTTGGCGCTTCAATGCCATTAATTTTAGTTTCATTATCATTGGCATTAACACCACCGGCGGTATCCATGCCTAATAATTTAGATATGAAATCATCAGTTTGATCTTTATCCAGAACATCATCTATATTGAAATTGGCCAATTCAAGATCGGCTCCATTACCATTAACCACACCATTAGTGAATCCATTTTTGGATGCATCACCATTATTGAATGCCACGGCTGGAATACCCATACTAGCTGGATTAGCGAAATCTATAAGGGGGCTTTCAGTATTCACAGTAGCAGTATTGTTATTATTATTCAGAGTGTTGGTCTTCATGATAGAGTGTTGTTGAGTACTAGTAGTCTGTAAAGAACTTGGAGTATTTGAATTCGTCTCTGGAGAAGCCAAAAGCTCGTCATTCAGACTAGCGGAATTCATCAATCCAGATTGCATCTGTTGTTGTGCCTGTTGTTGTGCTTGTAATTGTTGATTTTTCTCCGCGGCATCCGTGTAAGTCTTAGTTTGGTAGATGTCATCCATTAGGGTAGTATTAGTCTTAGAATTCGTCAACACATTCTCGTTCAAGTCATTTGGATCAGCAAACAGTGGTTGAGGGTTTTCCGAAACCAATGAGATATGAGAAGATGCTGGTGATCCGATGGAAGCCGTGTTCGTGGATGACACAGATAAGAATGAACTTGATCTACGGGGTTGATTGGATGGCAATTGTGGGTAAGGTGAATAATGGGAATGATGGGCATGTCCGTGGGTTCCGTGGTGATGGTGGTGATGTAAATGATGGGAGGAAACAGAATTTATGGAATGTGTTGAGGAACCAGTGAAGTTTCTATTCAATTGTTGTTGTTGGTTAGCGTGTTGCATGTGGAGTAGATGGCTATTAGATGATTTCATGTTATGACTGTTCAAGTTGGAGTAAGATAACTTGCTAGCACCCGTACTTTGAGTCGAGATCGGCTCCGATGCTATTCTATTAATGTTTACACTTGAGGCCGGTGGGGTAGAGCTCTGTTGTAGCTGACTTGATTGAGAAAAGCTTGGTCCAATCAGGGGGTATAGAGGGAACAATGAATCAGGTGCATGGTTGTCATGGGGGCTAGACATCACCGACGCGTTGGAGTAATTTCTTGATCCATTGGAGTATACTCTATTTGAACTTGGGGAGTCCTCAAAGATATCTAATAACCCGTTACCAGGTAATGGGAATGGAATGTTGGTATATAAATCTGCAATGGAAGCACCACCAGCAGTAGCCGTAGTAGACCCGTTATTGGATTTATTGGCATCTGGAGGTGAACAACAACTGTGATTTCCCGAGCCATTTGTTTTCTCATTATTGAGGCTAGCTGAGATGTTATTGCTAGAAATGTTATCTGGGTCATTAGAATTTTTGGGGCTCACGTCATCTGCGTCCGATAAGATATTCATGAAATTAGAGAAATTTGTATTCATCGTGTTTAATGGGGCAACATATTCATCCACTGGGACAGTAATTTCTCCGATTCTTTTTTGTTTCGGCGTTTGTATCGTAGATCTAAAATTCAACAATGGATCCGTACCAACTTGTCTCTTAGTAAAATATTGGTACTCGGTGTTAGAGCCATTTGTTGAACCATTCAAACTTGGGTATCTACCGTTAGGATTAGATGAGAATGAATTATCGGACATCACAGAGTTTATTGATGCGAGACTTTCCGATTGAGTCATGGAAGATGGTGATGAAGACATATCATAAGAATGAATTAAACCACTAACACTGTCACCCAATTTCATAGATGTAATAGGGGTATCTGGGATACTAGCTGACGGGGTGGATGCCTTTTTCTTTCTTTCAGTAGATTTCTTAGTCGATGAGGATGGTTTCTTTGTTTTTGTTCCACAAGTGCATTCACCTGTAGCACGACAGGCACAGCCAGCATCGTGTTCTTTCTGTTTGGGGTCAGATTTCTTGTTACAATTGCAACTTGTATGGGAATTTTTCAATTTCCGCTGTTCCTTACAGTGGGCACATTGAGTTGATGGTCTACCCTTTGGTTTAATCATCATCAAAGGTTGATCTGTGTGGGTACAAGTTGTCACTCTGTGGCCTCTAATGCAACGCTCACATGCGTATTTGACACCATTAATGAGAACCATGTTGTTGTATATTGTATAACGGGGTTTATATTAATTATTATAGGATTGAGGAGTAAGGGGAAAAAAATTTTTCCTAAATTCGATGAACGATGGGATGATGGTAGAGAAAAGGTTGAAGGAGTAATAAGGAGGAGCGGGGGTATGTTAGAAATAAATACTGATATTTGTGGTTAGTTATTTGGTTGTTATTGTTGTTTGCTGTTTGTTGTAATACCACAAGGTCAAAACTGATTTCTTTAAATGTATAGTAAAAAAATATATTTTGCCACTTCTTTTTTTTTTAAAAACTAAGGAAAAATTTGTGTAATTAGGGTTCCTTTTTTTTTTCTTTAGTAGTAGTACATCAAAAAAAACGAAAAATGGAGATGAATAAGTTCAAGGTAAGTATTCAGTGAAGAATAATAAGAATTAAAAAAACAAAGAGGGGTGTTGTTGATTGTAGTCGTTAAAAAAAAACAAGTAGGAAATGATATATGGAGGATATATATATTGAAAACGTATACCCTTAATAAAAAAACTGAAATATATTAGTTAATTTCAATAATGCCATAAGTTGTAATGATAGTTAGATATGATTCTATTTAAAAGTGAGATTAAAACCACTTAAATAAAAGTGAATATAGTTAAATTTAAAGTAAAAGAGTCAAACCCAAAAATTCTTCTATTGGAGAATCAAGCTTACAAAAGGCCCAATAGAAAAAATTTATTAAGCGTTGAGTCGATATTAGAGTCTATCGACGTTTTGTTGGTTTTTTCTAATTTTATCGCGCCTGAGAAGCGCTAATAGCTGCTATAACTAGGTAGCTGATAGTCTAGGCCTAATTAACTAGGCCTAGTTGCTTATCGATACTGTTATTTTATTGGATAACTATTAAAATTGTGTATTCACAACACCTCTAAGTGTATGTGAATTGCTTTTTTCTTTTTCCTTCATCTTCTAACATTATTCTGTTATAACAAATTCATTTAATTACCAAGAAATTAATTATATGCTATAGCCTTGCTGCCTTTTCTTTTGGTAGATCTCTGAAAGCTGTTTTTTTTAGTAATTCACTATTAAAAAAATTAAAAAACTTTAACAATATCTGTAGCAAGTAAGTATTACAGAATAATACATATAATACAATCTAGATATTACTGCAATAACAGTGACATAATCATTTTTTTTTCTTCATTTTACCACCGGGGTTTTAATTAAAATTTAGTACTCCTAATACATCACCTTTTCCAATCTATGTTGCTCTCCTACATTGTTTTAGTTCACTTATATTACAATTCAATCATAAATATATGCACACATGGTATGTATGTACATGTATATATGTATATTATATACAACATTTTACCTCTTCAATTACAGCCCTAACTCTCGTATATTCACAATCACGTTGTGTATTTGGTAATCTTAAATATCTATAATTTCTGGTATATCCGAATTTTCGGTCTCTTTAATGATATGTAAAACTCATATATAAGTATACCCACGTAATCCGAACAACCATTCACGCAATCCGATTTTCAAATCTCGCTTGAAGCCACAATAGCGGATAACTAACGATAGATAAGACTTAATATATTACCATCACCACCCCACCCAACTTTATGAAATTAGTTTAATATCCCATTCAATTCATCTCGTATCTTTGTACTCCGATAAGAAAACACTAGGAGCATGAACCCCATAGTAAAAAAACGGCTCTAGTTTAATCGCAATGTTTCCGCTTTTCGACATTTTTAAAACCGAAAAATGCTCGTTATTTCATTCTATACCGATTCTCTTGTTTAAATTGAAATTGAACAAGGGTTCTTTCCAGTCTTCTGTTTAACTTCTCACTATATATATATATACGCCTTTGTCTATCCAAGAGTGCACACTAGTTAATTACTCCATCTCGGTATCGCAATATTTAACATTCACCGCCTTTCATTAGCCCAGGCTGCCCCACCTTTTATTTGATATATTATTATTCAGCAGACCTTCAAGATGACTGTGGCTACTAGTTCGCAAGTATATCCGAGTGACACGGTGCTCACGAGTCACAAGAAAATATGGGCAACTTTAATCACTAACAAGAAATACATCACAGGAGTGCTGACATTGGATCACTCCCTCAAGAGGGTCCACTCAGGGTACCCCCTCGTGGCACTCTACACCGATCAATTGTCTGCCGAAGACGTGCACTCCATAACTAAAAGAGGTATCCCCGTGCTGAAGATTGACAAACTAGTGCCCTCTAAAAGTTTGGATTTCAAAGAGGATAATAGATTCCACGATACATGGACCAAATTGCAGCCGTTCCTTCTCACTCAATTTGATAGAGTGGTTTTATTGGACTCCGACATGGTGATCCTGCAAAATATGGATGAACTCATGAATCTCACATTTGATCAAGATACAGTGTTTGCCGCATCATCGGCTTGTGTGTGTAATCCTCATAACTTTGCTCATTACCCTGATGATTGGAAACCGCATAATTGTAACTTTACTGATTATCACACTAAGAAGAAATCCACCGTTGATTTACAAGATGATTTCTGGAATTCTAAAGGTCCTGCATCTCATCTAGGTTTGAAGCAATGCAATGGAGGGCTACTAGTGATCAAGCCGGACTTGCACAATTATGGCCTCATTCTTAAAACCCTACAGGATCCAGTGAAAACTGGGAATTACAAGTTCCCGGATCAAGAATTACTTAGTGATATCTTTGAAAACAAATGGATTAATCTATCATTCATTTACAATTGTTTAAAGACATTCAAGCAATATCACTCTGATATATGGGATATAAATAAAATCAAAAACATTCATTATATATTAACTCCAAAACCATGGGATGTCACCTCTGATTCTTACGATGACCCTTCAGATACTTTCCACTACTGGTGGGATCTGAACAATGATAGAATCAAGAATGAAACATTTTTGGGAATCCAAGATGGGTTGTGACATTTTCTTTAATTCTGCTCTTTTGTTCTATTTTTCTTTTCCAAAAAAACAAAAAAACCCCTTCCTTGTCTTTTTTTTTTCTTTCCTTGTTACTTTTACTATGTCAAATAACGAACATTAATGAAATTTCTATTCTTTTTATGTATATATAAAATATCCAATCTAATCTATTTATAATCAGTGATATCAATTTCCTCTTCCTCAGTCATGGGTAAATTCCTCACCAAGCCTAGGCCTCCTGCTAATAAATCTTCATGTTCATTCACTGTACTAGATCTTGACCGTTTTGTGTCCATATGGAAGTTCATTTTTGCTGGAAGCCCATCATGAGTGACTGCCCTCAACAGTGGTGGTGGAACAGGGGACCCCATGGAACTCTTTTGAGACATTGAACCAATACTTAATCTAGGTGACCCTGCAGCCAATGAGATAGAACTAGAGGTTACAGATCTAGGTAAATTTGTCATTGGTAAGATTTCTGCCTTGTCTCTCATTATGTCCATTCTTTTGTAACGGAAAAACAAAAATGTGATATATAAATTTAAACTCATTTGGAAAACTGCAGCAATCATAAAGATCAACCCAACGTTGTCAGTACCGTATAGTAAATAACTAATCTTGGTGAAATCACCACCAAGCCAACTGAGAAGCAGAATGGTTTTAAAACCTTCAACTGTTTGAATCCGTTTGAATAGCAAGATTTGTGGTAATGGTAATGAACTCTCCACCATAAATGAGGCGGATCCAAAGATGATCCCCAAATGTTCATACCGATGGAAAATCAATTGAATTACTGAAAGAGAAGCGACAAATCCTAAAAGAAACTTCCAATATGTGTTAGAGGATTCCCATTGCCAAAAATTGAAAGGTCTTAAATAATGAGCATCAAAAAAACTCACTATCCATGCGATAACCTTGTAAATCGTGTAAAATAACAAAAATATGTTTCTTTTGAGTGCCCTTAGCAATGCCAGTATCACTCCCCTCACTACGGTGAGATCCACTTCTGCACCGGAGTAAGCATCGATGTCTACTATTAATGACACAGAATTGATCTCTATAAATCTATCCTTCAATTCACCCCAATTAGCATCATACACTTCTAAATTCAGTGGAGCATTCTCGATTGGTCTAAATCTTAATGCAGTCCTAAGTAGTATCGTTTGAATGAACACCATAACAAAGCATTGTCTTAGCAATGAGATTTCGAATGGATCGTTGATGTAATAGAATATCCGCAACGTTGCAGCGATCAACATCGCAGAGCAAATATCAAGAGAGAACCCTTGAGAAGTTTTATGTTTCCGTATACCCAACACGGTGGTTCCATATGATACCAGAGGGGTGAATGTCATCACCAAGTTTATCACAGTTGATAACTCTGGAATGAATTCCGGGGGGAGCGTAAGAATAGCCATGTTGTGTTGTTATTGTTATTATATTTAAGGCGATGATGTATAAGTATACCTGTTGAAGTGATTCAATTGCGTATGCTTCTGTATGTGTGTGTATTGTGTAGTAAAGGATGAATCTATTCAAAACAATAAGGAGTAGCTATTATATACACAGAGATGCCTAACTAGGGGTACAAAATGATTTGAAAGAACAACAGAACCAACATTTCCTGAAAAAAATAAAAATTTGGCGATTTTGAGGAAACGTACTTAGAGAACCGCGCCGAGTAAGAGATGGCTTTAAGGGCTTACAGGGATTGCTTGTGTATTTAATAGGGTGTTAGATCTCTCTTTATCTCTTCAACTATGCCAGTCACAGCATTTAATCAGAATCTTAATTCCATTGTGACGAGGACGCGTCCCACTAATGAAACTCTGAAATGTTTACTCCAGAGATCCGGCATCAAAATGCCGCCCAAAGCTACCAAGGAAAACATTATCGGATCACTATCTAGGGAGATTCCTCTACCGTCACCCGTATTTGACCACAACTACACGAGGTCACCACTAAAATTGATGGCCATAGATATGGGACTCCGCAATTTTTCCTTCTGTAGGTTCCAATTGCATGATCCATTGGTGACACCCCCCGTACTTCATCAATGGTATAAGATGAACCTCAACACATACACTCAGATAACCAATACTGATTTCACCCCATTGAATTTCGCAAACATCATAAATACTCTCTTATTCGAATTGATATACCCTAAGGGACACCCCCACTGGTTCCCTGATGTGATTCTCATTGAACGGCAACGGTTCCGCACGATGGGTCAAAAGACCGTGTTGGAAGATATCTTGAAATCTAACGTGTTAGAAAACATGCTAGTGGCTTCACTCAAAACCGCACAGACGTTACATCCACAAAAATACAATACAATGATACTGGAATCCTCACCTAAGGCCATGGCAGCTCATGTGATGAACCAGTACGTCGCAATCACGGGAGATGACCCCAAGGAATTGGATTCTAAGTTGATCAGAATGGAAATGGTCAGTGATTGGATGAATTGGCATTTATTTGGAGAAACTCTAATCCCAGGTAATGGCAAACCGGGATTCCTATTGCAAGATTCATTCACTAAGGGTATCACCCATTCCCAAGAAACTAGGGACCCACATTACTTGAATATCAAGAAGTATCGGTCCCACTCTAGGAAATTATATGAATTCATGGTCTACTTGAACTCGCTCAACACTGATCAACTCAAAATTACGCTTCATGATGATGACTCTAAAAAAAAGGGAGACGATGTTGCGGATTCTTTACTTCATGCATTGAGTTATTTACAATTCGAATTCTTTAGAAGACATCTACGAGACGATATCATGAGGAACGAATCATTGGATTTCAAAAATGTAATATAGGTTATTCTAAATAGATATGTATAATAGTAACATATATAGATTTCATTCCGTTGGACCTCTAAGTAATGTAAATGGTTTACCCTGGGATTTCAATTTCTGTGCGTGATCAACAATCTTGACCAATCTGACAGCCTTGAATTTACCAGTGTTAGCTCTCATTTCCTTTCTGTTGTCATCCCAGTAAGCAGCGACCAATCCTTCATCGGAGGTAGATTCCACTAGGTCGTTCAATGCATTACAGTAATCGGTTTCTAATGGTGGTGCCAAGTTATGGAAAGTCTTACCCTCACCCTTGACTTCCACTTCATCGGCATAATCCTTGAGCATCTCCTCTGTAGTTGGTAATGATAATCTACCAGAGATCACTCTAGCAACGTATTGACCTTGACTTTCACCAAATGGGAATGGAATGATGAATTTAGGTAACCCACCAAGAATCAAAGTTGGATCAGGGATGTAGAACATTTGTTTATAAACGTACCGTATTTGAGATCCATCTGTGATTATAGCCTTATCACCAGTGAGGTAACTCTTCAAGAATGGCAAGGTGTATAAGTACCCAGTGCAGAAAATCACAATGTCAATACCAGAGATCTTCTTGCCGGTCTCTGTGATCACGGATTGCCCATCATCGAAATCATAAGTTTGAATCTTATCAATGTATTCCACTCCATCGATGTCAATGTCAGCAACAGTAGATGCAGACGCAGATGACACGATGACTCTTTTAGCTGTAGTTGCTAATTGAGTAGAGATATCGATACCAGAGGCACCATTACCGATGACTAAAACTGTTTTCCCCCTGTAATCTTCAGAGAAATTGTAATACTTCGCATGAGAGATAGCTGATGGGGATTTCTTACTCCAATATTGGAGGCCATCCACCTCCGGGATGAATGGTAAATGGAAATGACCATGGGCAAGAATGACGTAGTCATATTGATTAGTGGTAGATTTACCCTTGGTGTCCTCCACAGTGAGATCCCATTTGTTTGCATTCTTAACCAATGCGGTCACATTACTATTATACTTAAAAGTCACTGGCTTTTCCAATGAATCAGCATAACTTTGTAAGTAAGCAGCGACCTCACTTCTGGTTGGGAATTTTTCACAAGCATCGGGAAAGGGCACATCCCTGTACTTCATCATATCTTTGATGATATTAGTTTCTAATTCTTGGTACATGGCAGACACATATTTTTCCTTATCGGACAACGATAATGGATCCTTATCGGTAGTCTCAGTGGCAACCCTTTGATCCACGGATGGCACACTTGGAGTCAAGTGAGTCTTCTCCCCAGTGTAATACCAAAGACCACCTGCCTTTGGATGTCTTTCAAAGACGTCCACTTGTAACTCCGCCGTGGCGTTTGGTTCTAAACTGAGAGACTTAGCCATGGCTAACCCAATAGGGCCAGCACCTATGATAGCGACTTTCTTAACCATTATTTAATTTGAAAAAGTTAACTAGAAACAGTTGTTTTAAAGAAAAAGCAGCAATCAATATTCAACATCTTACGATTAAATCAGTGAAAAGTTGTATTGTCAACCACACACACAGTTTCTTTTTTATTGTGCCATATATAAAAAGATTTCCCAATTAGGTAATAATACTCCGACTATATATTTCTCTCTCAGATTGCCACACATCTCTACACTTGGTTAATATTGTCTTTCTTTACTAATCATATTTCAAAATTTGTGATCTTATATAATACTGGTATCTTCATCATTACTTTCTGCTTCGATAATACCAAAGAAAATGTCAGAGGAAACCCCGAAATCTTTAGAGAAGATTAAGCACATCATATTGGTATTATCTGGTAAGGGTGGAGTGGGGAAATCGTCCATCACTACTCAGTTAGCACTAACATTATTACAACAAAATCATACTGTCGGTGTATTAGACATCGATCTCACTGGTCCATCGTTGCCCCGTATGTTAGGACTAGAGCAGGGCAAAGTTCATCAATCATCAAATAATGGGTGGATCCCTGTGTTTTATGATCCCACGAAACAACTGTCTTTGATGTCATTAGGATTTTTACTTAATGATAGAGGTAATTCTGTTGTCTGGAGAGGTCCTAAGAAGACAGCCATGATAAAGCAGTTTCTGAAGGATATTGAATGGGGGGAATTAGATTATTTACTTATAGATACACCGCCGGGGACTTCGGATGAACACATTGCTATAGCTGAAGAGTTACGGTATTGTAGTAATGTTGATGGGGCAGTGATTGTGACTACTCCACAATTGATATCAATTAATGATGTCAAAAAGGAAATCAATTTTTGTAAGAAAGTGAATTTCAAAGTGTTAGGTATTGTTGAAAATATGTCTGGATTTATTTGCCCCCATTGTGAAGAATGTACTGATATATTTGGATCCGGTGGGGGCAAACGATTGGCTGAGGAATTAAAATTGCCCTACTTGGGGAATGTCCCCATTGATCCACAGTTTGTGGAGATGATAGAGAATCAAACAGAGATACGACGTACCCAGGGGAAAACTCTCATGCAGTTATATGCTGGGACACCCCTGAGTGGACAATTTAATGAAATCACTAAAAAGGCGTTAGAAAATGTATAAAAATATAGAGGTTAAATTAATAAAATAATACAAAAGTTGATCTTATTTGATCTTAGATCTCAGTCTTTTAAGATCTTTAACTAAACCGGCGGTATCAGTAATGTGTTTCGTGGACGTGGCACTACTAACTGTGGAACTCGTAGTTGTTGTTATATTTTGATCACTAATGTTACACACGGGGGGTTCCACGGGGAGTAAATTGACAGGATTAGTGAATTTGGATATACTCTGTGCTCTGACTCTTTTCAATTCATCAATTTCGGATTCAATTGATAAATATTGGCGTAATTTTGTAGGTGATGGAGATTGTGATCTCCCCGGTGGTGATGTCCCCATGCTATACTCTGGCATTTCAATAGGTTCAGATACATTATTGTAATTCCTCTGTTGTAATTGTTTTTGTTTTCTTTTTTCAGCCTTAGAGATCTCCTCTTTCATACCATAAACGAACAACTCTCTATAGTGTTCTTCATGGGGGGTTTTCAAATTAAACAATTGATCTTTTAATAACATTTTCTTTTCTATTTTCTTTAATTTATCTATTAAATTATCTATTTTTTGTTTGGATTGTCCTAATGTTATATTAATATCTTTCAAATTGGATGACATCTTTGTGATTTCCGATTTCTTATTATTCAATTCTTCCTGTGCTAATTTCCCCAATTTCCCATAGTTATCACCTATACTATCCATTAATGCTAGTACGCATTCCTTTTCATTAGCTATGATGGACCCTGTTTGATGATCCAAATCTTTAGTGTAACTTTTCTTTATCAATGTAATGGATTCCACTAATTGTTGTTTAACTTGTTTAGAATCTTCAAAGTTATTCAATATATTATGTAATTTAAAATCATCTAATGGTGGGAAATTGTATGATTCCGATTTCCCATTTCTTTTCTTATGAGATACCATTTGTTTATAGTCAGTTGGTGTAATAATATATTAATAATCTATGAAGTATACAGATTACTTTTAAATTATTATAGAAGACGAAGAACAAACATGTTAACACAGCCTTGGAATTGTATTTTCTTTACAGAAAAGAGCGAAATTTGAAAGAAATGGATCATTTATGTAAAGTATACTGAACAAGTGTTTTTCGATGTATTGTATATAATACAAGAAATGTCACTTATAAGATACAAGAATGTTTTAGGTTTAACTAGTAGATTTCCCAGTGTGGGGGGGGTGAGGGTGTTAAGATATAATTCTACTAAAGTTTCAGCTAAGGAAGAAGAAGAAGAGGAAGAATATAATATCGATGTTACTAATTTAAAAGATAGATGGTTAAATATTCCAAGTGAAGATCAACTTGATATCATTAATTATTTAAATGTTAAACAAGAATTTGGATGGAATTTCCTTAATAAAGATGAAAAGAGAGCTCTTTATTATATAAGTTACGGTGGATGGGGGCCTCGAGATGCAAAGGCTATGAATTTACCAGAGATGATATTTAAAATAATGTCAAGTTCAATTTTATTTGGAGTTGTTGGATTTTCTATGATTAATTATGCTATAGATAAAGAGAAAATTGCTGAATTAGAATTACAAACTCAAGAGTCAACTTGATTGAATTGATTAATAACCTTGTATATATATATATATTAATATAAAAATCTAAGCATATTTAGTACTACTCAGCTGTCAATTAACTCATCCGTGTCAAGCCTCGATATGTTAAAGCTTTAACACCAACGCGGTGAGACCGTGTGCTTAACTACTAATATATTAATAAATACCATTCCAGAATGTCACTCTATATTCACACCCACTATTGATATCACTCTATCCATCAACTTTATATCCAATATAATAATAATAATAAATCAATTATCGTAATTAGTATAAACAATCTCATCAGTTGCACTCTCACCAAAATAAAACACGCTCAAGCATTTATCGTGTATTACTCAAATTTCCTCTCAGTGTTGTTTCTTTTTCGTATTTTCTAAGAACAATTCAAAAAAAAGAAGAAAAAAACAAGGTAAAAGGTAAAGGGGACACACAATCAACTTCTCTTCTTCTTCTTATTCTTTCTTTAACTAGACATTTAGACTAATCAAACGATACAAGTTTTGTTCTTACCATCTGTTGATTTCCTATTTAAAAGGTCTATTTCTCTTTTTTCTTGCCATTCACTTACTTTCACTAGCCTATCCCACTATCCTCCTCTGTTTGCTATAAATAACATAACAGAATTTTTTTTGAAATTAATACAAACTCCATTTTAACATAGATACCACATTAATAGACAGTATCACTCGCTCTCCATAATGGCTTCTACTAGAAACCTCACAACTAGATCTCCTCATTTGGAATCAAATTCTAATTCAAGTGAAAATAGTGATCCATTCAATCAAGAATATGAATCAGAATCATATGATTCCTCTTCTAATTCAAATACAAATTCAAATTCAAATACTAATGCAAAGGGCGCAGGTGAATCTAATCACTTGCTAAACTACACAGCTAATAGTGAAAATTCATCAACATCTGCATTAAATCCATTTGGATCATCAGCTAACGTTGCCGGTGGTGTTCCAGGTACCTACGATAGATACCCTCAGGGACTAACCGGATCTCGTGTGATGTCCATGCAATCGGTTAACTCTAAAACTAGCTTCCTTAACAATAAAACTGGAGCACGTTACTCTGATTCAATGTCATCAACAAGTTCTAAATCAAATAACGCATTCCTGGTTGATACAGATTTTTCTCCATTTGGTGGTTACCCAGCATCATCTTTCCCACTTCACATCGATGAAAAGGAAGACGATGATTACTTGCACAACCCAGATCCAATAGCTGATGCAGAATATGAAAAACATAGATTCAAGTATGACATGAAAAATCTGGATAAACGGTCAGCCTGGGGGTTGATTGGGTTTGTCTCTTTAGTTTTAGGTGCCATCGCCTTGTTCGTGATCTTACCAGCATTAACCTTCACAGGGGTCACAGATAAGACTACTACCCCATGGTATAACACTTATGTGGAGTTGACCGATTACGTGTACCCACAATTGAGTGCAATTAGAACATCCTTGATCGATCCAGACACTCCAGAATCCGCATACACAAGAGAAGCCAAGGATGGATCCCTCATGAAATTGGTGTTCAGTGATGAATTCAACGCTGAGGGGAGAACCTTCTACGATGGTGATGATCAATTCTGGTATGCTCCAGATTTACATTATGCTGCTACTTCCGATTTGGAATGGTATGACCCTGATGCCGTGACTACTTCAGAGGGGAGAGCCACTCTTCGTATGGATGCTTACAAAAACCACAACTTGTTTTATAGATCTGGTATGCTTCACTCCTGGAACAGAATGTGTTTCACTGGAGGTGTCATGGAATGTTCCGCTAACCTGCCTAACTATGGTAACATCACCGGGTTATGGCCCGGGTTATGGTCAATGGGTAACCTAGCTAGACCTGGTTACAAGGCTACCTCAGAGGGTGTGTGGCCATACGCATATGATTCATGTGATGCCGGTATCACTGCTAACCAATCGTCTCCTGATGGGATTTCCTATTTGCCTGGTCAGAAATTGAACAAGTGTACCTGTGATGGTGAAGATCATCCTAACCAGGGTACCGGTAGAGGTGCCCCAGAAATCGATATCATTGAAGGTGAAGTTGATACCACTATTAGATGTGGTGTTGCCTCTCAATCTTTACAAGTGGCTCCATTCGATATTTGGTATATGCCAGATTATAACTGGATCGAAATCCATAACAAATCAGTCACCACTATGAACACTTACGCTGGTGGTCCAATCCAACAGGCTGTCTCTGCCACTACTACATTGAACACCACTTGGTATCAATATGGTCCTAACAGTGGGATCTACCAGAAATATGCCTATGAATATAATAACGATGACTCTGATGGATACATTAGATGGTTTGTTGGTGATGATCCAACTATGACCATGTATGCCAATGCATTAGCTCCAAATGGTAACGTTGACTGGAGAAGAATCTCTAAGGAACCAATGTCAATGATTGTGAACTTGGGTATCTCTAACAGTTGGGCTTATATTGATTGGCCATCTCTGGACTTCCCTGTTACTATGTCTGTCGATTATGTCAGAATTTATCAACCAAATGATTCTGTCAGTGTAACCTGTGATCCAAGTGATTATCCAACTTATGATTACATTGAAGCTCATCCAAAGGCTTATCAAAATTGGAATATGACTACCTGGAGTATGGCTGGTTACACATTCCCAAAGAATACTCTTACTGGTTGTTAAGAAAACTCAAAAAAAACTAAAAAGAAAAACCTAAAAAAAAAACAAGAAAACCTCATTTTCTATCCCATTTGCTAAGCTGCATATAATCATATATTTTCAATCAATCAATTATATATGTTTAACTCTTTTCATATTGCTACATTTATTAGTCATTATATATTTTTCATTCACATTATTCAAACGTGTTGTATTTGACGTCTTTTGAAACTATTATCACAATTATTCAAAAATTGAAAGAAAACACATCCTAACTTTGAATTGTTCCTTTACCTTTTTATATAAACATTCTCTTTATCTCCCCCATTGAAATCTTCTACTAAAAAAAAATACCTTCATCATTTTGTTGCTAAGCCTACTTGTCTTTCATTTTGTATATTAATGAAAAATGTGTTTCTAGGAAACTTCACCTTTCTTGGGTTACATTCCAGCTTTACATTTTTCTATTTTGTTTAATTGTGTGTTTTTTTATTATTATTATTATTGTTACTAGTTTTTATCCTTTTTTTATCATTATTTTTGTGTTTGATTAATATAACATATCCCATTTTGTATTTAACTTTTACATGATAATTGAGATATCAACCATTGCATAGATTCTTTAATTAGTAATTCATTATCAGAATATTTGAATTCTCTGAAATCTTTAACAACATTAACCCCTAATCCACGTAATTTTTTCATCATATGAAATCCATCATCAGATTCCTCCATTATTGGATCTAATTGTTCTGGCTTTAATTTCAATTTAGAATAAATATGTAATCGAGACTTGAGTAATTCTTTATAATAATGGAGTAATCCCTCATGATGACCATTAAATTGTCTAACTTTCATAAATCGTTTATAAGTGGATTCCATTAATCTATGTACCGTTGATGATGCATCTTGTGTAATATGTAATGATTTCAAATCTTTCTTAAATTTACGTTTGAAATCAAAATAAAACTTTGGTAACTTGGGGACAGTCTTAAGGTATTCTATAAATTCACCCATGGAATCTTCTTCTTCTTCTTCTTCGTCTTCTTCATCATCATTTTCGGATTCCACCATTTGTTCATCAACTTCCCTCTGATTTTCGTCAGAATTGGCATTCTGTGCACACCAATAATCAAATAATTCTCTCTTTGTGGCGTCTTGATCGACTTCATAGAATGCAGGATATTGGGTTAGCCCATTCACTTCTAAATCATAACTAGAAAATGGTGATATTGCGGGCGTCCTTGTATCCAACATTTTCAAGAACTTCAATTCAGGTTTACTCGTAGCATATCGAGGATACTTCTTACCTTCATCGTTGTCGCCGTTTTCATCAATTAATGAAATATCTCCATCAGCATCACTATTGGTTTGTTCTTCAACCTCTTCTTCTTCTTCAATTTCTTCTAAATCAGACAAATTCAATCCGTCATCATCTTCATCATCATATTTCTCTTCTTCATCTGCACCATCCACTTGGATTTCATCAACAAGTTCTTGATCATCAATGGGTACATCGATCAGTTCATTCTTGAATGATCTTTCTTGTTGTTCCTGTTCTTGTAATCTCCTCAGTAGTTTCTGCTCACTTAACTGTGTACTCCTGCTTGATGCGGTAGTGTCTGTGCGTTGTCTTTGTGCTTGTTCTCCATCATCGTCATCGTCGTCGTCGTCATCTGATGATGAGGAAGAGTAACCTAATGATAATCCAGTGGAGGCTGATGCAGCAGCAACTTCAGAATCTCTTTGATTCAGTTTTCGCTTTTTCACTTGTCTCTCTAACTTATCTGTCAACATGTGGATAGAGTGTTGGTTAAAAGAAAGAGAGGAGTGACTCCGTGTATGTTATCAGCGGATCTCTAAGCGTATTTAAATATATTGGACTGGACCCCTTTTCCGAATGTGATAGATGTGGTACAAAAAAAAAATTAACTACGCCGATTAAAACCGATAGGAAATATACAATGATTAAAATGGATGATGATTCTCTGTTATATACAAAAGAAGAGGAGAACTAAAGGTAAAAATAAGGGGGTGGAGAAATAAGAATAATAATAAAAAAATAAGAAGAGGAATTGGGAAAACAAACCTAATCAACCCAATCTAAGTACTCATCACCGTACTCACTTGGCTTTGTCTTTCTTTGCAACACTTGTCTCACCTTGTAGTTAACACCGTTCTTATTCTTATACTTCAAGTGGAAGAACTTTTGGGCTTCCTTAAAAGTCACTGAATATTTTCTGTTACTATCATCGTCACCTCTGATATAAGCACCGATTTCGGATTCGGTAGGTAATCCCATTTGATATGGGTACACACCATAATTCTTAGTCAATTTAGGACAATCCTTGAATTGATCCACTGTAGCACTCTCCAAGATAGCAATAGTATCCTCGATGGCAGCACCACCTTCCTTCACTTCTGGAGCGAAGATATCACTAGAACTTAAATCTTCCACTGTGGATGCTGGCACGGAAGCCAAATCAGGGAATTTTGGAGCCAATTCATGATCTTTAGGATCTTCAGACTTCTTGTTGATCAATCTCTTTGTGATAAATTCTGTGAAATCGTTTGGTCTGTAATCCACCATCAATTTAGCAGCCAATTTCAATTCATTACTGAGAGCGTCATGAATTGTGGAATCGGCACCTTTAATTAATAAATCCCAGTTAAGTTTCAATGAGATTGGTGATTTGGATTTCAATGATTGCACGGTTTGTAGGGCAAACTCTGATCCATCGGATTCCAATGCAGCCACCACGGCTTCAACTGTTTTATTCTTAGCTGGGTCGAAACATTTTTCGATAGTGTTCAATTGTTCTGCGGAATACTTATACTTGTGGTTATTTGGGATTTCCTCAGTGAATTCTTCGATGGTTTCATTCACGAGGGTGTAGAATTCATCTGAGCCACTGAACAAGTTCAGTTTCTTATCAAGGGCTAGGGAATCCAATTCTAAAGAATAGAGTCTTTCCAGGAGTTGGTCAAACTTGGCAGAGTTGACGTAGTGGGTTCCGTAACCGGCAACGAGGGTGTCATAACCTGTAAGTTCATCACCCGTGAGGGACAAATAATAACCGAGGTTACCGTCTAATTTAGGTAACCAGAAGGAGGTCCCCACGTCAGAGATGAACCCAATGTTAGATTCTGGCATGGCGAAACGGGTAGTCTCACACACCACTCTGAATGGAGAATGCACTGAGAGACCGACACCGCCACCCATGACTATACCGTTAGCTAGTGCAACGATTGGTTTATCAAACACTGACAATAAGTAGTTTAAGGAGTATTCCTTTTGGAAGAATTTGACCGCATCCTCTGGGTGACCTGCAATGATGTCTTTAGCCGCCTGGACGACGTCACCACCTGAGCAAAATGCTTTAGGGGAATTGGATTTAATCACAACGAGGTCATTCAAATCAGATTTAGAGAATTCCACTAAACGAGGGATGATTGATTCACACATTGATGTAGTCAAGGCATTCAATTTGGATGTTCTGTTAAGGGAGATCACACGGGAAGTATTCTTGATAGAGAATTCCACATCCGCTGGGGCATTAGTCTCTGTAGCCATTGTTCTGATGTGATGAGAAGATAATGATATCAATCTAGAGGAGACAAGTCTCTTTGGTAAAGATTTAGTTTGTAAACTCAACATTATGGGATAAAGAGAAATAATAAAGTATTAAATCAAATTGAAAATAGTTGTGGATGCTTAATGGTTTAAATAAGAGGAGATATAAAGTGGGGTAATCAACAGGGGTTGTGGTGTAATGTATGGGGCTTGCTAGTTTTATAAAGATAAAATAGTACAGTGAATTTCTGAGAATGGATTGTAATTAACAGGGGAGTAAACTGCAAAACCAAATGAAACCAGTGAGGGGAGCAATGAATTAATAAGAATCTAATCTATCTAGTAATAAGAATTGATAACACAGTGATACAGTCAATTACTTGCCAATCACCCTTTCTCCATCTTCAACATATGTTCTGAGCACTTTGGTCAAAAAACGAAAAAAAAAAATTTCCAACGAGAGTAAAGGTCGATTTATATGGGTCGATCGACTTGGTGGTGTAAAGTTTAGTTTTATACGAATCTCGGGAGAGGCTTAATTTGGAAAATAGATCATCGTATTCGTATTCGATATTATAATGAACTGATTTTTAGGTTTACCCGTTTATCTATTCATAATATCTAACTGAAGTGTATCATCATGTTAGGAACCATCACCCAAAGAGTCGACGAATCATCTGCTACCACGTCGGAGACATCTACTGCCTCTGGTGTTAGTAGTAGCCGTACCACAACCACTACCGCTACCTCTTCTTCATCTGCCCATCACCCCCTTCACAACCCTCCTCCTCATACTCCTCCCACCTTGGAATCTCATAATATGGACAAGATCCTAGACTTCTACTGGACGAACGCTAAGGATCCTCACACGCTTCGCCGTAAGGAAATTCTCAAGAAATACCCTCATGTCACAAAGCTATGTGGTCATGAACCACTCACTAAATACATCAGTGCTGGTGTCGTCGGGCTCCAATTTCTATGTGCTTACTACCTCAGAAATACTTCCCCATTATCATTCAAATTCTTTGCCATCGCATACGTCATCGGTGCCACTTGTAACCAAAATTGCTTCCTCTGCATTCATGAACTCAGTCATAACTTGGGATTCAAGAAACCCATCCACAATAGACTCTTCTCCATATTTAGTAACTTGCCTATCGGTATCCCATATAGTGCATCCTTCCAACCATATCATCAACTCCATCACAAGTTTTTAGGTGACGAACTCTATGATACCGACATCCCAACTAAACTAGAAGCAGTGGTGCTTTCTAACATCTTAGGGAAAGCCTTCTTCGCAACATTCCAAATCTTGTTCTATGCCTTAAGACCAATGTTCATCACTCAAATCAAATTCACCATGGTGCATTTACTTAACGTGATTGTGCAATTTGTTGTGGATTATTTCATTGTCAAATATTGGGGGAAAAACGCACTACTCTATTTCATCATGTCTTCTTTCTTGGCTGGTTCATTGCATCCAACAGCCGGTCATTTTGTGTCGGAACATTATATCTTCAAACCACCTAAGCATTATGTGCCATACGTTGATGCTCCACCTTTAGAAACGTATTCTTATTACGGACCTTTGAATTTAGTCACTTGGAACGTGGGATACCATAACGAACACCACGATTTCCCATTTGTCGCTTGGAGTAAATTGCAAGCTCTAAAGGATACTGCTCCTGAATTCTATAATGGATTACCAAACCACAAGTCTTGGTCTTGGACTGTGATAGATTTCATCTTCAACTACGACGTCACCATGTACAACAGAGTGAAGAGAACCACGATAGGTAAATCGGCTAGAGAGAAGGTTGACTTCAATGATAACTCCAAATAGATCTATTATGATCTTGTTACTTATTTATGTATACATTATTACCTACCCCCCTTAAAAATCCCAAAATTAACCATTTTTCATTAAAAACGCGGTGTAAATTCGTATTTCTTTGTTTTGTACACTTTGATCTGTTCTCTTCATGAAATCATACCCCCATAATGATCCATTCTAATCTATGGACAGATCTATTGGCATTGGCAGCTACCAGTGGTAACACACGGAAACCACAACATATGGTGATCCTACTAGGTGGATCGTCAGATCTCAGGCGCTCAGTGGTTCAGGCTTTTGCATCACAACAACAACAACAACAACAACAAGACATCAAACACTCTCCAATACTGGGGTACTCCTACTTCCCCAATAAACAACTCGATCTTCATGTTTACAGTATGTCCACAGCATCTCTACAATTAATCGATCAGCGTGAATTGAAATCCATGGATACCATCATTGTCGTGAACTTATTAGACATCGGAGATTTCCCAATCAATCAGTCATCACAGGACTCTATCTTTGACACAATTCATACAGCACTCACACCAGGACTTGAACTAGCTCGGCAGTTGCCCACATGTACATCCATGGTGGCTCTAGCGAATACACAACAACTCACTTACAACATCAAAACAATGGCTTCATTGGATTACTTACAACAATCATTAAGATTGATCATGGCCTCCCAGGCTCCACAAGGTGCCCTACTGTATTTCAATACACAAAACCTGAATTTACTCACAAACACTATAACGGAATTGGTCACCCTAGAATCTTATCCGGAGTCCATCTTGGATGACTTTAACGGTATCAAGGTGTACCCCGGTTTTGACTCTATAGATAAGATTTCAACCTTGAATGAGGACTTCGACGCAGATCAGTGGATGACCAAATGGCAAACCACGGTACCACAACCGTCTAAGTCTACTCCTGCTGTCCCTATCGCTCCTACTCCAACCTCTCTGTCTGCATCTTCCCATTACCAAGCTTTCCTTAAGCAACTTGTTTAACCATTTTGAAAAAAAAAAATTTAAAAAAAATTCGAAACAACGCTTTATATAAACTAATGATAGATAATACCCTTTCTTTTATACCTCTCTTCTGTAACTACACTTTGAAGGTACTCTCTTCTCTTATCCTTTACTTACTCAAGAAATAACTAAAAGTTATTCTCCTCTATTCTTCCACCGCCTCCCTCTTAAATTAAAAACCATGGCTAGCCCCACAGTGGAAGACTCTGATGTTCGTAGGAGTGTCGCTAGATTGAGTATCACCGAAGATTCAGCAGGTGGCAGAGATGAATTCTTGAAATCATTAAATGAAGAAAATACCAATGCGACCACGGAACCCGTCTTTGATAACTCCCCAGAAGATCATAAGAGACGTGGGCGCCCGAAAAAGAAGAAATCCAGTGCTGCAATGGATACAGTGCAAGAACAATCAGAAGCGATGTCGTCAGCTGCATCATCAACGGCTTCCACTATGATGCCACCAAAGAAGCAGAAAAGAAGACGGTCCTCGGTTCAGCAGAACTCCACTATCAGACGTAAGAAATTCCTTTTAGAAGATCCAGAACTTGAATTGTTTTTCGATTATCAACGGAAATTATCATTTAATGATTTAAGAACTTGTATTCTGTCAACATTGACAAACTTTTACTTGAATCCTAAGTTCTGTAAAATTCAAAACAGAATCTCGGTGGATCAAGTTGTGTTTGTATTTGTTCCTGGATTGACTAGTAGAGATTTCGGATTTGAAAGTTTTGAATCAGAAATCCATCCAATTAAGATTGAGGACGATAATTGTCCTGATGGATTAACCATTTTCAAAGACAAATTCAAATATGTTGTGCCCGTGCAATCTCCTGGATCCAATAAAAGTGTTTTCTCATGTTACCATACCTTGACATCGGTGCCGATGACTAAAAAGGAGAAACGAGACTTGCTTAATAAAAGTAATTCCAGAAAGATCACAATTGCTGATTTGGTGCTAGCTCCTGAAAGTATGGTGTATCATGGATACCCCGTGCACCCAGACATGTTATCATCTTTGTCAGAGGCAGATGCTGTGTTGCCCGAGGGATTCAGACCTACTGTGACATTGGATGGTCATGAAGAGAGTAAAACTTATGGATTAGATTGTGAAATGTGCATGGCTGAGTCAGGTAGAGTGTTGACTAGGGTGTCCCTCACAGACTACGACAATAACGTTATAATAGATGAGTTGGTGAAACCAAGTGAGCCTATCGTTGACTATGTGACCCAATTCTCGGGGATCTCCAAGGAGATGCTAGAAGATGTAACAACAACACTGAAGGATGTTCAGGAATTGCTTTTAGCTAAGGTTTCCTCTGATGATGTTCTTGTGGGGCACTCCCTCGAATCGGATTTGACTATATTGGAGATTAGCCATCCTAAGGTTGTCGATACAGCATTATGTTTTGACCACCCTAGAGGTCCACCAGCCAAGGCATCATTGAAATCATTGATGAAACTTCATTTCAATAAGGACATTCAAACTGAAGCCACAGGTCATAATTCAATTGAAGATTCAGTGAGTTGCATGGAATTGATTAAATTAAAGATCCAAAATGGGTGGCTGTTTGGTAAGGTGTTGAATGAGGCTTCCATCTTTGATAAAATTGCACAAACTAATAAGATTAGAATGATCAATGGGGTGAAATCTCCAAAGACCTCACTAGTGGTTGATTACACTCCACCTAATAAATCTAAATCATGTGAACAAAGAATCCAGTGTACTAATGATGACGAAATTGTGGAAAATTACAAGAAACACAAGAGAGAGGATGACTTTGTGATTCTGAAATTGAGAGAATTAGAATTCTACAAGGAATTCAATCAAAACACCATGGACATGAAAATCCCCGCCACTCTTAGTGAGGCATACCATAATTTGAATAGAAGATTGACAGAAATCTATGAGAATACGGCTAGTAATTCATTGGTCATTGTTTGCTCTGGGAATGGAGACCTGAAGAAAATGGTGCAGTTACAAACCATTTATAAAACATATCAAAGTGAATTCGAGAAGGATGGTAATAAAAAGGGTGTCGAACCTTGGACCGAAGCTAAAGTTGAAGAATTAACAAAGGCATGTGGTCAAGCTAGAGATGCCTTGTTCCTGATCGGGTTGAAAAAGGCTGATGGATCAGATAATGAATCGGATAATGCTGTTTTGGAATGATCCTTTATACTGTAAATAATTAAAAATATTTTTTTCTAATTAATGAATTTGTTTCTTGTTGTATGTGATTTGTGATGTAATCTTTCGAATTGTTTCTTCGTTGTTAATCTGATCAATTATTGATGTGGTTATTTCTGTTACTTAAAGGAAGCCTTAAATGCTGGAAAACAAAAATTAAATTCTGTATGAGAAATCTCAAATAGCAATTACTCCAAGCATCCAAAATTAAATATTCATTTTTGGCATTTTTATCAGTATTATGGCGTAACTCTGGAGCAAATATTATAAATAAACTATTAAATTTATCAAGATTAGGCCCTTAATGGCTCCAAACTTGATAATTTAATCTCAGACATAGTTGCTGACGTAAATTAGAGTAAGGGAGCGTGGATTAAGTAACCTCTTTTTTGCCCAATTATTGCTTTCGTGGCCCAGCTGGTTAAGGCGTTAGTCTCATAATCTGAAGATCGCGAGTTCAAACCTCGCCGAGAGCATTTTTTTTTTGTTTTTTGTAAACACAAACATTAAGGGACGCGTCAAAACATGGAAATGGCTTCCTTTATACGGTGTTTTTTTTGGATCTAACAAATATTAAACAATTCTGATACTATAACCATTTTATTACACTAGGTTTGGGAGATCAATCATGGATAAACGGAGAAGACCAGAGGATGAAAATCCATTCATTGAACCTTTACAAAAGTATCAGAAGACTCCAATGATTCGGAAGGAACATATGAGTTTGAAATTACGAAGTCAAGGGTTCACGTCTCTACTGACGGAGTCTGGTAGGGCTCCAAGACGTCCATCACAATATAAACCAGCCGTGACAAAACCTATCATAATATACGATTCCACGGGTTCAACTGATGACAAACCACTGGAGGCAGATACCTCAATTTTCAAGCAGAAACAACCCAAGATTTATAGAGATGCCATCAATCCAATAGTTAACTTAAAGGATACCAAGAAACCTTCATTGTTTGCAGAGGAGGATTCCCAAGATGCTGTTGTAGTGGGCACTACTTCTGAAGAAGGTGGAATGTTATTTCCCCAGGAGGAAAACAAGGAAGAAGACACCCCAGCTCCAATGACTAGCAAGGAACCAACTCCCACCACCACTAGTACTACCAGTGAATCTGTTCCAAAACACGAAGCAAAAAATAGTAGTGAACAACTTGCTGAACAAGTAACCACATCAAGTGAATCAGTGGAACCATTAACATCCGAATCAACACAACAATCCGATGACGATGATGAAATTTCACAAGTGTCATGTGAAGTCAAGGATGAAATGATCACTTTAGTGAAATCATTCCCGACATTATCACAGAAATATAGACTTCTCGATAAGATCGGTGAGGGGACTTTCTCCACTGTTTATAAGGCAAGAGATTTATTAGGGTTATCGAAAACAAATTCAGGGGTCCCCGTGTGGAGTTCACCTCCAGTTAAGGGTAAACTTCATAAGCAATCACAACATCGCAAGAAGAAATCAGAGCCATTGGTGGCATTGAAACGGATTTATGTGACATCGTCACCACAGAGAATTTATAATGAGTTACAATTACTTCATAGTTTAGTGGGATGTCCCAATGTGGCTCCCTTATTAGATGCATTAAGATATGAAGATCAAGTCATTGCCGTGTTACCATTTTATAAACATGCAGATTTTAGAGATTTCTTTAGGGATTTACCATTTTCTGGTATTAAGACTTATATGCGTGAATTATTGGAAGCTCTAAGTTTTGTTCACCAAAAGAAAATTATTCACAGAGATATCAAACCAACCAATTTCTTGTATAACCCATTCACTAGACGCGGTGTCTTGGTTGATTTTGGGTTAGCAGAGAGAGAATCGGAACCTGATTACAATGCATGTCCTTGTTGTAAAGGTGGCCTCTCTCAAGAGGAGATCGCACCCACCAATGCATTTCCAACTAAGGGTTACTTAAGGGATGATCCAAGATCTGGAAGACGTGCTAACAGAGCTGGTACTAGAGGTTTCAGACCACCTGAGGTGTTAATGAAATGTTCTAATCAAACCACTAAAGTTGACATTTGGTCAGTTGGGGTGATCCTTTTAAGTTTATTGTCTAGACGGTTCCCCTTCTTTAATTCCACAGATGACATAGAAGCATTATCTGAGATTTCGCTTCTGTTTGGTCTTAACAAGATGAAGAAATGTGCTCAGTTGCATGGATTAGGATTTGAATGTCATTTACCAAAGATTGACACCAACCATAATTTAGGATCGTTCATTAACATGGCTGTTTCATTTGATGCAAGAGAGGGTGATACCATTGCTGAGGATTCACCAGCTTGGGAATACTTGTTAGCTGTGGATAGAAAGGGTAAAACTGCTGACACTAAACTTGGTAAGAAATACGCTTGTGCATTGGAATTACTCGAGAAATGTTTGACACTGAATTATCATAATAGAATCTCCGCTGATAATGCATTGAAACTACCATTTTTCCAACATTCTAATGATAACGAACAACACCAAAATGAAGCTGATGAAGCTGATGATATTATTTTGGATTAGAATCGATTTTTTTGCACTCTTCCCCTTCCCCCTTTTCATTTTAGCATTTCCATTTTTCTATATAGATTTTTTTTTTTTCATTTGCATCCTTTGTAACCGTTATTTAGTTTTGTTAAATTCAAAAACAGAATAGAATTTGCTTAATATTATTTTTTATAAGAACGAAAGAAAGAAAGAGAAAAGAAAGCACAAGTAAACCGTAAAACAACTAGCAATTTATGTATGTATAAATATCTTGGTAGTAAGTAGAAAAGACAAAACTAAAGTAGAAAAACATTTAGAAAAGGAAACGGCAGGAATAGAAGCAACGAAAGTACAAACATTTTTTTAATCAAAAGATTCCTTTTAAGTTTTATTTAATGAAACATAGTTATTTTTCTTCAACTGGTTGCTTATAAGCACCATCACCTAGTGCAATTCTAGCAACAGCGATTTCTTGAATAGATTCAGAAGAATCCACAGGACCGTATCTTCTGAAATCTCTGTATTTAGCGGTGAATTCTTGATCAGATAAACTTGAATTAAATTTATGGAAGAATTCTTCTTCTTCAGTTAATAAAGCATAACTTAATTGAAATTTAGGTGATTTCACAGTTGGTAAAGCAGCTGATCTGTTACTGAATGGAGTATCATAACCTTCACCTGGTCCTAATTCGACAATAGTATTCTTCAATAATTCAAAGACACCATCTTTGTAAGCCTTTAGAGCACCACCTGCTTGTTTGATCTTGTAACCTCTGTAGAAATCTTGGTATCCTAAGATAGTTGATTTTCTAGCACCTGTCCAACCAATTCTAATTAAATCTTCTCTTTCAACATCTGGCTTTATACCAGTGAAGGTGTATGGATTGAGGTATCCAGCCCAGAAGATGAAGTAAACAACTAACACCTTAACAAGATGGAAAACGAAGAATGCTATTTGACCCAAAGATGGAGTCTCTGCCATCATTTCATAATAAATTTTGTCAGCCAATTTAGGATTTTTGAACCAATTGTTTAACACATACCAGATTCCCCTGACGACTTGATTAGTTAAACAGAGTCCCGGAGTTGGTGAAATGAAATCGGGGATATCAGTGTATAACCACACTAAAAGAAATGAGATCAAGAGGTATTTCAAGAATGTTCTCTCTTCGAACACTGGGATTAATAATTGACCTGGCCAAATCTTATTAATGAGAACGTCATCATTGGAGACTGATTTTAAGTTTTTCGGTTTACCAGCATCCCAACCGAACAATAACCCACCTTCTCTAGTGAGATGACCAGGGTAAGTAGAGACCTTGAATGATGATGGGATCTTGTCGTAGAAGATTGAAGGCGAAAGAGACAATGGTAGAGTATTGAAGATATCGATCAAGTCACCAAATGTGGATTCGGCTTTCACGTGGAAGCAATAATCTCTTTCTTCGTCATTGTTCATTCTGATATACACATCCAAGGTTGGAACATCCTCAGTTGGTTGATTTTCTATAACTTCTTCAGCCATTATATATTGTATTTCTTATTCTGACAAATAGTGAGAAGGGTGAGAACAATAAAAGGAAGAAATATAACTTGAAGAATAGTTAAACGAACGTGTGTTTTTAATTTTTTTTATGGACAAGCCATCTTCGCAGAGATTACACGAAATTATAGTTAAACTACTAGTTTGGCTTCCGCCAGTTTGGCTTCCGCCTGTATATAAACAATGGTAGAGTAGGTAAGGTTATTAAGAAAAGATATGAATTTTTTATTATTTCATCTTAATTAGTATTAAGAAGAGATCTATAAACAATTATAAAGAAAAAAAAAATTCAGAACTAACCTTAGTTTTGGACAGCAGATAAGATATCAGAGTCACCAGCATCCAAAATGGATAAAGTACCAACTCTGAATAACTTACCACAAGCAGTACCTAATTCGTTGTTACCACCTTGGAAGTAGTAAATTGGGGTCTTAGATAACATAGCGTAGTATTCCAATTCGGATTTTCTCAAAACTGGAGTGTTACCGGCCATGATGATTAACTTAGCCTTACCTTGTCTCAAGGACTTAACAACGGACTTGTAACCTAAGGTGTACTTACCTGACTTAATAGTCAAGGCCAACTTGGCGTTCATGTTGTCTGAGGACTTCTTAACTTTTGGTGCCTGTACAAAGAATGAAATACGGTGATTAGTTAGTATTACTATTTAGTGAGAGTTGAAACTCATCGTTAACCTAAATATCAGAGGTTCATAGAGGGAAAAAGCTTATTGAAGTGAGATAGGCAAAGATGAAATGATACAATTTGTATCATCATCATCTTTTTCAATTTTCAATAATATCTTCATTCCAACTAGGTAGAACCAGTGATATGAAGGGTTAGTAGATAAGTCAATAATTAAATAAAAGTTATACGGACCATCTCTGTGTATTTATAATATAATAAACTCCGGTCTTGTAGAATCAGATAGAGAACGTAGAAGAACAAGTAGTTGTAATTGAGTTAACTTGTAATTTTAAAACTTTTCAGTTATAACAAAGTGCGAATAATGATAAATTTAAATAATGAGAGGTGTGAGGGTTACTCCAATTTATCGTTATTTTTCTGTGACTGCGAAAAACTTTTTTTTTTTCAGTCAGTGGGACAGTGGGAAATACTGCGAGACAGACGAGCGTGGATTACGTTAATTACAGGTTTTCTCTATTATACATAGTATCTCTTAATTAAATAAATTTACTTCCCCTTCCCTTTCCCATCTAATTTAACGACAACAACAACATCATATATCAATAATGAAGGTCGAAGTTGATTCATTCTCAGGTTCCAAGATCTACCCAGGTAGAGGTACCTTATTCGTCAGAGGTGACTCCAAGATTTTCAGATTCCAAAACTCAAAGTCTGCCTCTTTATTCAAACAAAGAAAGAACCCAAGAAGAATTTCATGGACTGTCCTTTACAGAAGACACCACAAGAAGGGTATCACTGAAGAAGTTGCCAAGAAGAGATCTAGAAAGACCGTCAAGCACCAAAGAGCTGTTGTCGGTGCTTCTTTAGATTTCCTTAAGGAAAGAAGATCATTGAAGCCAGAACAAAGAAAGGCCAACAGAGAAGCCGCTGCTGCTAAGGAAAAGGCTAAGAAGGAAAAGAAGAAGGCTGACAAGGCTAAGAACGTTGCCTCTGGTCCAAAGATCTCCAAGCAACAAGCTAAGGGTGCTTTCCAAAAAGTTCACGCTACTTCCCGTTAAAGAAATTTACAAGCTTTAATTATGTGTTATCATCATTTAATGAATTTCAATATAAACTTAAAACTTCCTTTTCAATAATGCTATATTAGCCGTTACAACTTTTTGCTCTTTTTAATATTCTTTTTATTTTTCAAAAGATAAATACAATCCCCCCCCTCCATATACATATCAACTGATACACAAAATCATCTTGGGAAAATCATTTGAATATTTACTATACTGGATTTAAGATACATGAAGAATACCCAATGTGAATTAAACTATAACCCATTGAATTTTTATTTTTACTACAACACACTATCAAACATACAAAATACATCACTTATTTCAAATACAATACACTAATTAACTATATCAAATTAATTATCACATATTTGGCTATACATTTTTTTGTAAACACAAACTTCATTTAAGCAAACCATTTTTATCGTTATCCATTCTTCATATCCAGTATCGTTTCTATTCAACTAAGGGATTCTCTCCATGATTCTAAAAGTAACACCTATTAAAATGTAATTCATAATACTCCCTGTTGTAGCCTCCGTTTGTTCTTACTATACACCTTATCAATGTATAGTTGGTCTAACTCTGGAATTGCCAAATTTTTGGTATCGGGCACGACAAAATACACAAACACTATAGAGAATAGTAATATAACTAAGTGAATATACCCGACAGCAAACCCCACAAGATTAGTCAATATAGGAGTCACAGTAACAACAACAAATGCAGCTAACCAACTGATACACCCACAAAGTGCCATGGATTTAACCTTGATAGCAGGTGGATATAACTCTGACACCATCACTGCAGCGACTGGCCCCCAAGTAATAGAAAATGTAGCCACAAATAGACAAGCTAACATTATCAATGCTACACTATTACTAGTAGTAGATGAATTGAATAACCCAATAGTGGAGAATCCCCCAATGCAGACTGACAGAATGGTAGCACCCAATAAAAGTAATGTTGTACGTCTCACTTTATCCAATATAACACTAGCCATCGAGGAGAATACCAAATTGATCAATGAAAAGAAAATGGGCACCACATAAGGATTATGAACGACAGATTGAAACACAGTAGTACCGAAGAAGAAGAAATAATTGATCCCTGAGCATTGTTGAATACAGAGTAAACCTATACCGGTCATAGTACGTAAAAGAAATCTTGGTTGCCCCCGTCTAATGGACCCCTTCACTTTATCCTCCTCTAAATTACCACCTTCATTAACATTGATACTATCAAACATCATTGCCACGGTCTCCAATATACCAGAATCTGTATCATTCAAGTTTCTGGCCCTAGCGAGGGCCTGACGAGTCAATTCAATGGAATGGGTATTCTTCAAACACCACGCTGGTGACTCGGGAACCAACCAGATCAAACAACAAAGACACACACAAAAGAAGATCCTTTCGAGCAGACATCCCTTATATTGGAATGCATCAGTGGGTTCCACCAATGTGTCAAACAAATACATCGACGCTGCACCAACGAGGATTCCAACAGTAGTCAACAATTGTTGCAATGACACAAGTGTCCCCCTAATATTAGTAGGTGACAAATCGCTGATAAACAGGGGACAAGCCACACAGAATGCACCAAAGGATAACCCATTGAATAATCTACCAATGGCTATTTGTATCCAATGATTTGCAAAAATGTTAATGAGATCCCCCCCAAGGTAGGTCAATGATGCTATAAATATCGTAGCCCTTAGTCCAATAGGTGGAATAATCAAAATCGTGGATAACCCACCAATACATGCACCGATTGCAGATATACCTACCAATATACCCTTTATTTCACCTCGTAAACTGGGGGCCCCCGTTGTTAAATCAATAGAGTCTCCATAAACCAATTTGAATCCAGTCAAATCTAATAATCCACCGATAGTACCAATATCAAATCCAAATATGAACCCACCTAGTGCTATTATAACTGTATAACAAGCTAAATGTAAATATGAACCCACTTTATCGAATTCAGGAGATCTCCCAGTGGGACTAGTAATTTCATTCTGTGGAGTGATGTCTAATGGAATACTTTGCAAAGACTCCGGTCTATATACTGAGTTTCCTATTTGCCTCTGTGGTTCTTGTATTTGCATATTGTTTATATGGATAGTGTAGTAAGAGTGTAATACTAGTACTTTAAGAACAAAAGAGAAAAGAAGGACACTCAAAATGGGGTGTGAGATAAAAACAACCGTACACCGAAATCATAGGAAACTACACAGCCTTTGTGTTGCTTTAGTTCTAGTTAATTACCTATACTACAGGGGATGCTGGGATTTGTAGATCATGGATGATCAGGGGGATGGAGCGTGGTATTTCTTAGAGATCTTCATGTGTAATAGCGTGGAATGAATGTAGGTCTATGCATTGAGGATATACGTAGTCTGGATGATACTGTTATTTTAATTCCTCGAGAAGTACATTGCCCATCAATTAGGTTATCGAACGTCAAATACCAAGACCATCGAACGTCAAATATAATCATGTTCCTTCTCACTATACTAGCAATAAAGATGAGACTAAACTAGCTGTAGCCGGGAATTGTCAGTTAGTCCAGGAAAAAATGAAAAATGCATTTAAAATATTAGAGGCATTGAAATCGAAATCTATTTTTTTTAGATGGCTGGATGGTGCAGTAGTAGGAACGCAAAGGCGGTGCGTGAATAATCTGTCAATCAGCAGCGGGGGGAAGAAACCCACACTAGAGTTGTAATATAAGTGAGATTAATGCTTTAGTGAATTCGATCCCAAAGGGTGGGTACACTTTAAAACCAGCTTAACGGTATACAATAAGTTTATTAGGCTGGTTTCTGAAAAATAGTCAAATTTGGTAGCGCGCATTGTCTGTCGGTGAAATTGAAATTAGTATGAAAAAGCGGTGAATTTTTAGAAAAACACCGGTTGAGATAAAATCATCATAATGGCTAGTTAAATTTATTTACCTAATGAAGTAAATCATGGACTATAAAATTAGTCTATCTATATGCTTATGAATGGGGAACAATGAATTTTAAGGTGCACTTACTTCAATTCTATATCCATCTTGGGATGTATTAGCGTGCAGTTCCATCTTGGAAAATGGTAACCTGCATCCATAGATGTAATTATAAAAGACATGGTTTCCCACATATTTTAATTTAAGGTGGGTTTTCATTCTTCTCAAAGATTCTCTTCCCTTCTTCATATCAATTTTTTATATCACACACTATATACATACTTACATACAGATAGCAAATAGATTCAGATAATATCAAGAACATTATTGTTATAATCAACAATCCATTTCCTACTCTCCCCACACTCTTTTAACTAATTTTCCAACTACTTACACTCTTTTTCAAGAACTACTTCCAACTATTTACTTTCACTTAAACTATAAACTTCCTCTCACAATGAACACTACTTTCTTACAATCTTTGATATTATTGTCTCTTTTCAATTTCATCACTGCTGCTCCAGTGCCTTTGGCTATTCCTAAAGTCGTCACCAGAGTTCACACAGCAGATGCTATCACTACTACTAAAACCAACATGCACACAGTCACAGTTACCATCCCACTAGTCGAAATTCTCATTTCCAATGGTGTCACATACACTAAAACCTTGACAACTATCGCTACCGATGGTAATACCGCTGTGCAAACCGTCACTTCAGTGATTAGTGACACTCCTACTACCACCGCTAACGCTGCTGCCACCACTACTGCTGTTGCTGAAACTACTACTAGTGCTGCTGCAGAAATTACTACTTCAGCCACTTCCACTGCCGCTGTTATTACTACTCCAACTACTTCTTCTGAAGCCGTTGTTACTACTACTCCAGCTACTTCTTCTGACATCACTACTACTGCTACCACCACTATCACCTCTGCCGTTACTGTGACTATTCCAAGTACCACTGAGGGCGTCCAAGCTGTTACCACTTCTAGTGAAACCACCGCTGCTGAAACCACTGCTGACGAAACTACTGCTACTGAGACTTTACAAACTTCAGCAACTGCTGATGAAGTTTTACAAATGGTTCAAGTCAGTAACGTCCTTGAAGATGCTGCCGGTACTTCTGTTTTAACTACTGAATACTCCACTAGTGCCACCACAACTGGTACTACAACATCTGTTGCTGCCACCACTACCACTTCTGAAGCCTTGTTAGGTGCTGTCGCTGATGATTCAACCTCCACCTCCACTTCCACTACTGCCGCTGCCACTTCTTCTGCTTCTGGTGTCTTATCTACTATTCCATCTGCCATTGTTTACTCCCCATACACTGACAGTGGTTCTTGTAAGTCCGAATCCACCATTGAAAGTGATTTGACTTTAATTAAGTCCAAGGGTATTTCTGAGGTCAGAATCTACGGTAACGATTGTGATTACTTGACTGTTTTGTTGCCATTGTGTAACACTTTAGGTTTCAAGGTCAACCAAGGTTTCTGGATTGGTACTAGTGGTGTTGATGCCATTGATGATCTTGTTACTGAATTCATCTCTTCTGTGAGCGCCAGTACTAACGGCTACTCTTGGGATTTATTCTCTTTCATCACCGTTGGTAACGAAGTTGTCAACTCTGGGTACGCCTCTGCTTCCGATTTGGTTACCAAGATTGCCAGCATTAAGAAACTTTTGCAAGCTGGTGGTTACACCGGTAAAGTTACCACTTCTGAACCACCTGTTTCCTTCTCTACTTACCCGGAATTGTGTACCGACTCTGGTATTGATTTTGTTGGTGTTAACATCCACTCTTACTTTGATGCATACATCACTGCTGATCAAGCTGGTGAATTCATGATTGATCAAATCGCTGTTGCCTCTGACAGTTGTGGTGATTTGGATGTTGTCGTCACTGAGACTGGGTACCCAAGTAAGGGTGACACCAACGGTAAGAATGTTCCATCTGCTGAGAACCAAATTCTTGCCCTAGAGAGTATTTTCACCTCTATGGGTTCCGATGTCACCATTTTGTCTACTTACAATGATTTCTGGAAGTCACCAGGTACTTATGGTATCGAACAATATTTCGGTACCATTGAATTATATAACTAAAATCGCTACTTTTAGTTAAATGATTTGCACATACCAACAATGACTACACTAACAATTTTGTATTTATAGAATGATTTCACCTTATGCCGATACAAAAATATATACTAGTTTATATATTTTGAAGATGATTTCAACCAAAATGGGGGCCAGTTTTTTATTATTATATATTTTCCGTTTACTTTAACTCTTTCTTTGTTATTTCGACTTACTTTTTCCGTTTTTTTATGTACTTTACTTTTATTGACTTCTTTTTAAAAAAGAATTATATATTATTAAATTATATTAGTATATATATATATAAATGAACCCAGAAACCAACGTAAAAACAAAAAAAAAAACAAAAAAAAAAAGCAATAAATACAAATAAATATAGTAGTTGTAGTAATAATCAGAATTCCACAATCTTATTAGGAAAGAATTCATCAATTAATTCTTGATAGTAAGGTTTCAATGCTCTAATATCATAAGTTATATCATTTTTAGAGTAAAGATCATAAGGATTGAATGCTCTCACAGCGGCAAGCATTTCTTGATCTTTTTCATTCATCAAATACTTGTATGCATTCTCTTGATGTAATGGATAAAATGAATGGTATCTAATCATAGCCAACCCTTCTGGTGGTAGTGTACTTTGTTCTTTCGCTAAATGATACATGTATTCATCGTGACCCCAGCTTAACATCACATTTTCCAACCCACAATGAGGTCCATAGATTCCATATTTAGTGTTATATAGGGGGTTCTTGAAATCAGGGTTATTCTTGAAGAAATCGTAATAAATGATTTTCTTAGAATATTTACACCCCACGGGGAAGGTATCCCCCACAACATCCCATTGTCCCTTGGAGTCATAGAAATAAAGTAATTTCCCCAAGTCATGAATGAGACCGACTAATTGGAACCATCGTGGTTTATTATCACGCCTTATAGCTTCTGCTGTTTGTAGTGCATGATCAATTTGTGATAATTCTGTATCCGGATCGGATTCATCTAATAATCGGTTTAATTTGATTAAGGCATCCCAGATGGGCATCTTATCTCTAGTTTTTGTTTTGAAATTAATTCTAGCTTGAATATTGTATGCCACTGTTTGCTTTTCATGTTGTTCTCTATAGAAATTCTTCACTCTATCGTATGCCAATTCGTATTGTCTAAATTCTCTTTCATTCACATTTTTCAATATCAATGAGTCAGTGTTATCCTTCCAATTTGTCACTATTGTATTGGATACTGTTTGAACTTCTTGTAATTCCGCATCTTCCTCTGGTCCTTCCTGTCCCGTCTGAGATTGAATATGTTGTTTAAGTCTATTCAATACTTGAATGTCATCATCTAATTTCTCTAGTAACTGTGATTTATCTAAATTCTGGTATTTCGGAATAGGCTGTTTTTTTACCTTGGCAATTTTGGATTCCTCCATGGTTATCAGCAACCTTATAGAATATTCTGTACCCGTCTATTGAGAGTAATTGCAATGCCATTCCATGATCATATACTGGTAGTAGTTTAAAAATTCTCGATCAATCAAATAAACGTCGATTGTAAACGTCGATCGACCCACTATAAATCTGAGTTTGCTGTATATGATCACATGCTGCTCTAGCTTTATAACTATAAGACTACTGTTACGATAACTAGCCTTGAGTGGCACTGGTAGAGCGGTATCACTAAAGTAATCAAGTGTACTATAACCCGTTGACCAACTCCGTACCCCATTAATCTAATTCCGGCACTAATCGGAATCTCCTAATCCCCCAATAGTAAGCAATCCCGTAGTAGTACTAATGTTGGAAAATTCAAAAAAAAAAAATGAGCTGAGACAGAAACAGTGCTAAGATCATTACGAGTACTTTCATTTTTGCCCTTTCTAATTACCAGTATTTTACTTCATCACATTAATTCATTTCAATCTATAATCCATTAGATTAATATAATCAATATATATCAATTGCAATCCATAAATCTATATTAATTCATTTTTTGTGGGTTTGTTGTTCTATCTTTTCATCATCCAGACACGATCTAAAATAGGTTTATTACTACTTCCAATCTTTCCTTTATTTCAATCACATATACATAGTCATATTTCCATTGCACTCTTCTAGAATTCACTAATTGCATTTTCCCTTGCTCAAGTGTTCTTCCCTAATTAAATTAATAAATTCCTTTTTTCTCAAATCACTCTTTTAAGACCCTTAAATAAAAAACCCTTACTACGCTTCCCTTAATTACATACATATACAATGGCTCCAAAGAACAAGAAGTCCCCATCTCCAGCTAAAACTGTGAAGCCCTCCACTGCTAACACCCCTACCGAAAAGTCTAAACCGGAACCCGTTGTCAATGAACACGAAAAGAAGAAGCAAACCTTCATCGTGAGAACCATTTGGACTTTCCTCATGATTACGGGGATGTTCCTAATTATATCTGCTGGCCCATTCTGGACAATTATATTTGTCGTGGTGCTTCAAATATTGGTGTTCAAAGAATGTATCACCATCACAACTAAAGGTTACCAAAATGAAGAAATGAAACACTCCGGTTACTTGAATTGGTACTTCATGTTTACCACCCTTTTCTACTTACAGGGTAAGACCATGATTAAGTATACTTTCTCTTTCCTTTTGGGATCTACCTTCACCCCAGCATTGGCATTTAAATTATTGATCCATCATAAGTTCATCTCATACTGTCTCTATGTGTTAGGATTTGTCGGGTTTGTCGCTCTTCTTAGAAAGAACTCATTGAGAGCTCAATTTGCCCAATTATGTTTCACTCACATGCTACTTCTATTAGTGATCTCTCAAGGTTACTGCATTGTGAACAATATTATGCACGGAATGTTCTGGTTCTTACTACCAGTCGGGCTTGTCATCACTAATGATATCTTTGCCTACTTGTGTGGTATCACCTTTGGTAAAACTCAATTGATCTCCATCTCTCCAAAGAAAACCGTGGAGGGATTCGTGGGTGCCTGGATTTGCACCACCGTGATGTCTGTTGGATTAACTTACGTGTTGTCTAACTACTTCTTCTTCATTTGTCCAGTGTCCGATTTATCTACAAACTGCTTGAGTGGGATCTCTTGTGATCCTAACCCAGTGTTTATCGAACAAATCTACAAGTTGCCACCAGATTTTGCTACCTTGATTGGTAGAGAATACATCCAACTCAAGCCTATCTACTTACACGCTATGGTTTTAAGTGCATTTGCCTCCTTGTTTGCCCCATTCGGTGGATTCTGTGCTTCCGGTTTGAAGAGAGCTATGAAGGTTAAGGATTTCGGCGATACTATCCCAGGTCATGGTGGTGTCACTGATAGAATGGACTGTCAATTCTTGATGGGTTCCTTCTCTTACTTGTATTATGAAACCTTTATCTCCACTCATCAAATGAATGTCGGTAACTTGTTGCAAACCATTGTGATCAATCTAGATCCAAATGATATCATTGTCTTGATTAAGAGTTTATTGAACTATTTAGAAAAAATTGAAGCTATTGACCAACAAGCATACGAGCAAGCCTTTGGTGCGTTATAAGATGACAACACGCCCATTAACAACCCAAAAGATATGGGATTTTATGAGAATGACACATACAACAACAACAGTAACCTTCATTAAGGACTAGCAATTAATACTTTTTTTTCTTCTTATTTTTGATTTCTTCTTACTTGTATTTTTACCCCCTCTATTTTCCCCCTCTATTTCCCCCTCCTTCTCTCCCTGATTATAACATATCATTGATTTCTGTGTATTTATCTTGTGTGTTTTTTTTTTCAACCATTACTTTATTTTTATTCATTCATTTATTATTATTATTATTATTACTATTATTATTTATATTTTCATTAAGAATGTTATATTTAAATCTTTTGTACATAACTCTCTATTTAGCAACAACGGTAACAACATCCTGATCGTGAACTTTATGGTTCAACCCACATTTCTGAGGAGCGTTACCAAACTTAGATGAAGACCCCCACACGAGAGCATACTTGAATTGCTCTTTGAAATCCTTGTGAATGGAATTACACACATCTTCAATAGAGGAATCAGCCCTAACCACCATGGGTTCCCCAAAATCAGGTTGTGCACCTCTTTTCTTTGTATACAATCTTAATAGATTCAATCTATACCAGATTTCTTCAACAACATCTTGGATTCCGAGATCAATTTCACATGACATCACCACTGTGTTTGGTTCTCTAGCAATTCTATCAACCTCTTCAAGCGACACAGCATCAATCTTATTATACACATACAAGCAAGGCACATAAACCACATGCTTTTCATTCATCACATCGATCAGATCATCAACGGTGACATTCTCATCTCTCACCATCACATCGGCATTGTGCACTTTGTAATCCTTCAAAATGGAATTCACCAACTTTTCATCAATATGCTTTGGAGGCGTGATAGCATTCAATTTGATACCACCGGTTTTCTTCAATTTGATAGTGATATCTGGTCTACTCTTGTTTAATCTGATTCCGATGGCTTCCAATTCTCTTTCCAAGTGTTGACGTTGATCATGTGTCTTCGTGGCGTCCAACACCATCAAAATCAAATCAGCAGTCTTCGCCGTAGCAACAACTTGTCTACCTCTACCCTTACCCTCACTGGCACCCTTAATAATCCCCGGCAAATCCACAATTTGAATCTCTGCACCTTCATATTCTAACACACCAGGCACGGACGTCAACGTTGTGAACTCATAGGCGGCGGCTTCAGATTTTGTCTTTGTCACCTTAGACAAGAATGACGATTTCCCCACAGATGGATACCCAATCAAACAGATACGAGCATCACCACTCTTGGACACCTCAAAACCTTGACCCTTACCACCACCGGCGCCTCCTTCAGGTTCTAATAGCATTCTTCTGTATTTAGCTAATTTCCCCTTAAGTAACCCCAAGTGATACTCTGTAGCCTTATTTTTTTGGGTACGAGCCATTTCCAATTGGATCTCGTTGATCTTCTCTAATATATTCACCATGATGTATTTATAATTTGTTTATTTTATCTTTATTGATGTCTTTATAGAACAGTTGGTGTTTCCACAAATGTATTACTAGTCAAATCAGTCTGTTCTTACTTTCAACAAAAAAAAATTTTTTTTCGAAATGGTGCGGTGGAAGCACCAACTTTTAGGAAGAAATATATATATATGAGTATATGATAAATGACTACTAATAAGAAAAGAAACACAAGTGTAACTATAAACGGAGAAAAAGAAGAAGAAGAAAAAAAGAAAAAAATACAATTTAATACACCTATATATTCCATGTCGACCATATTAGAAAAAGTTGAATAAATCCCATTGTTGCGACATATTTTGGTTGTTCTCCTCCAAATGAACATAATTGCCTTCAGCGTTCTGGCCAGGCATAACAAGAGAAGCGCCATTGGCAGGAAGGTAAACCTGCTGTTGGGACTGTGGATTGTAATACACTTCACCGTTAGAGGACACTACCTGTGAGGAAATCAATTGTTGCACTGCTGGATCCTGTTGTGGAATATCAAACTTAGGAACCCAATAAGTGTTCATCTCACTCAACACTTGATATGGATCAGCAAGTGTAGTGCTAGTGCTAGTAACAGTTGGTACAGATGTGACATCAGAAAGTGAACCCGTGTGATCTGCATCATAACCGTCATGAGGAGGTTCAGAATCGGAAATCGACGTGGCTGCCATTTTAGGAATAGTGTTATTGACGATATGTGCATTGACACCCAAACTTATCTCATCATTGAACAACTCTTCAGGGTTAAATTGTGGTGCTGCAGCAACAGCCCTCACAGTCATAGGTATGCTATCAGTGTTGCGTGGAATACTAAGTTCTTCTTGGCTTGGTCTTTGTGGAGCGACATATGAATATGGTTGGTAGTTAGTCTGTTGCTGTTGTTGGGTCTGATGTAGCAAATCAACAGAGTCTTCTGGTGATAGAAGTTGTTGTTTGACAGGGTACACACCAGATTGGGGAACTGGAATAGAATGAGCAACAGCAGCCACCGTTTGCGGTTGCAACTGCAAATTGGTATCATTCAAATGACAGAATTCAGCGAATTCTTGAGGACTCAATAACCGTTGAAGTAGTCCCACCATCTTAGACTTATCAGCATATATTTCACTCAAAATAGCGTAAGCAAAATATCCCAAGGCAGATGTTCTCTTACTGTCATTCAAGAACTGAATACAAGTGAGGATATCTTGGTTAGCGATGGTGGATACCTTGGGATCAGCATTGAATGCATGTAACAAGAATTGAGATGCTGCGTGAGTCACACAACATGCTATACCTTGAGACAGACTAGCTTCATAACCCAGAGCATTCACAATACAGGCAATCATGTGACCTGCCTTGAACATAATACTCCAAGATGAGTTCTTCTCCTTGTCGGTGGCTCCAGCAGGGAATAATTTTCTACCGACAAGTTCTGCTCTGTTTAGAATGATTAAAAGGGTATAATATAGAACAGAAAGTGTTGCAGTCATCACAGACTGGGTGGACTTATCATTCAAGCTGAAAACCAAATCTTGTGGTATTTGTTTATACCAATTGGTAAGCAATGTTGTACAGTATGCAACATCACGAGAAGGTGATTTTTGATTATCGACAATGGTATCCAATATATGCATAAGTTTGATTTGCTCCATGAAATATGATGCACCACGCGTGTCAAATGGGTATGGTGAGGGTAAACCAGGTTCATCGTCACTGAGGTCTTCTAACGTCAATGGAGTCACTCCACAGTTGGACAAATCAAAAGACAAAGATTGAGCAAAGATCAAAGCGACAAATCTGTCCTTGACATAAAGTGACCAAAAGATTCTTTTGTAAAGTTTCTTCTCCAGGTATGTCAAGTCCTTAGCAGATTCTTGATTCTTATCCATTCTGAATGCCTGCACAGTATGCACACCAAGTTTGATCCAATGCACTGTCGTTCTAGAGGTGAATAATTTACCCTCACAGGACCAAGTGAAAATGGAGAACGCTTGACATAATGCAATTGGTTCCATTTCTGCGTCCGCATCGTAAAGAGCTTTAGCCCTTCTGAATAGGAGCATCACAACATCTTCATGACGTTGTCTCTCTTCAGGAGTCCAGTTAGGGTTATCATGATGTCTAGCACCAGCGAAGATCACTGATTGTAGAAGTAAAATACTAGGTGGATTAGTTAAATCCTTGTAATCTCTCATGAATGCAGCTCTACTTAAGACAGGAGAATTTGAATGCAATTTTTCAAAATAATCATTGATGTATAACCAACAGAGATTTTCCTCAGGGAGGTTGAATGCACCAGAGTATTGTAAGATGCTAAGGTCAAAACTGGACACTGGCATTCTCTCTATTGGTTTTCCCTTGATGATTTTATTCACTAATCTATCGGCCGCATCTTGCATAATATCTGATGCAGTAGTTGAACACACAAATGCTCTAACTGTTCTGGCTCTCACTTTCGGTATACACCTAGCTGGATCTAGTTTGATTGCACTTAGGAATGGGAATTGTTCTTCATCAGGGCTTATCATGGTATTAGGTGTGCTAATAGTAGATGATGAACCGGAATCTGGTCCTTTTGGTTGTAGTTGATTGTAATCATGGTTATGTTCGTGGTTATGTTCATGATTGTTGTTATTGGTGGTACCTTTAGGGAATCCATTTTTGTATTTTTTCTTTATCTCTGGAACAACACATTCTGGAATGTTGAACTGCACACAATTTGTACATTTCTCTGGGTATGTTTGATCAAGGTTACATTTCACCTTTCTCTCATGACACGTTTTGCAAGCTCTGACTGCTCTTGGTCTCTTATATTTCACCTTCTTTGGTTCATCCTTCTTTGGCTCATCGAATCTCTTTGGGACATCATCAACTAAAGATGGAGTGATGACAGACATTATAAAAGATGCAATTGAACCCAGGCTCAAAGGCAAATAATTTATTATATATAATTAGTTTAATGAGTTGGGAATAAATATGAAAAATAAATGATAGTTGTCAAGGTGACTAAGTAATGGCTGGGATCTCTGAAATAACGTTAAGTTCCGATAAGTAAAGTAATTCTTTTAAGCTAAGGTAGGGGACTTGCTTTACAATTGAGAAATAAGTCAATAATAATATTAAATGAAGAAAAGACACACAATAACAAATAGAATAAGAAAAAATTAGAGGGGATGGGTAAACTTGAAAAGCATTTACAGTACGATTCAAATAGGAAAAAACAGGGAGTTTAATTAAAAAAGAAAAATTAAAATGGAGATCGAAAACAGGTCTGGACCGACATCCTGCCGGGAAATTATTCCACCGCCTGATGTTAAATTTATGCCACAGGGTACTTATAATTGAAGTTGTGCTAATTTATTAACCACGGAGGTACTCTTACCCTGTAAAGTGTTCTCATCGTTGAGGTATAACCGTAGTGTTTCATCTTTAATAGTGAGTAAAGATGATTGAGTTGACTCCTGTAAAGCACAAAGTCTGAGAATATATTCTAGCAATGATAATCGGGACTCCCTCGTTAACCTTATCAGTTGACTCAATCTCCGGCCTTCTCCAGATATTGGTTTATCACCCGATTCTGAATCGCTTTGCGAATCTGACTCTGATTCCGAATCTGAATTTTCTTCTTCATCTACTATGTAATCTCCAAAAGCAATCCACTTAAACACGCCACTTTCTTCCTCGTCACCTTCATCTTCATCATCTTCTCCATCTTCATCGTCTTCTCCTTTACTCCCATTACTACTTAATTCCTGAGTTCTCAATTTCATCACCAATACAGGAGTGGACCTATCCTCTAATTTGAGTAATTTGCCAGATGCGGTGAAAAATAACCTAGCTAGTGATTCGTTCTTAATAATGATCCTGCCCTGTGCATCACTCTGTAAATCGTGGTATCTCCCATCATCGAAATTCTCTATCACTTCAATTTCATATGAATACTCATGATCACTATCATCTTCACCTCTGATACGATATATCTGCAATGAACAACGAGCAAATTTCTCCCTCCAAGAAATTTCTGATCCAGTTTGCCTTGCTGGATTGTAGAAAATATCATAGTAAGTTAAATTAAACACGGGTCCCACCTTGACCCTCTTTGAATCTCTATTATCAAAATCTCTATCGGAGTCCACAACGAAAACAGTAGATCGTAATAGTTGTCCAGGCGAAACATAAGCACTCATGTTCCCATTGAGATTCACACCGGAAGTCGTAATCGCAAGGTTTATCACAGGAATGGCAGCATCTATCTTATTCGTCAATCCCTTGATATAGACATCCACAATTTTGATCTTCTCCATGGTGATATTTTTGTCCACCGTATTGGCCATCTCTTCCATGACTTCTTCGAATTCATTGATCTCCATTTTCAAATCATCCATCAAACGAAGAGTGCTCTCTAGGTTGGTATTACCCCTAGCACTAACCAATTGGATTAACTCCATAGCATTGGTCACAATTTCCACTCTGGTTTGTAATTTGTTCTTCATCCTTTCCAATCGTTTACGTTCTTTCTCAGGGGCCGTGTCCATCAACTGGTTAACTGATTTGATCACGTATCCGGATGCGATCTGTACACCCGACCGGATGGCAAACGTCACAATAGTACTTCCTGCCTTTGATAGTATCTGGTCCATTATATGATGCTCTTGCCAAAAAAAAGGTAGAGTGAAAGGAGTTGAACCAAACCCATACATACGGCATATACATTTAAACTTTTGGCCCATCGGAGTAAGCGCGTCGTTTGGCCGTTATATGATAGCTGGATTTGGCTACCATGGTTTATTAATTAGATCTATTAAATATTATATTGTATATATATAGGGTTATACAATCATTCATCGACATCCTCGATTGGTCTCTTCTTCTTATTACTCCATTTAGCATTAATCTCTTCGGGGGTACCCATTCTACCACGCTTTTCAAATGGAATATAAGAACGCACACTCTTCCCAATACCATCACCCAAGTTCATCACAACGTTACCTGAATCATCAGAGAATGCATCATAGAAAATGTTATTCATAAAATGGGCCACAATCGATTTAATATGGTAATCATTCCACAATCCATTTAATTGAGCATGGCTCTTACACGGGATCCCGACACCATGGGTCCACTCTAGTTCATCCTTGAACTCACAATCGTACAATATTAATGGAACGCAATGTCCCATGTTATAGAGAGGTCTACTTGGAAAATCCTGTGGGTCCAATAATCTCTTCACTATGGATGGTTGCTCTAGACCCTGTCCAACTGCCAGCAACACAGCGATCATGCATCTAACTTGATGCCAGAGGAAGGCTGATCCCTTCAAATCAAACACATAGAATCCGTCTTCGGCCTCCTTGCCCGTCAACGGTGAGATCTCACTCATAAGAATTCTTCTCTGGAATGCAGTTATCTGTTTGGATGCATCAATCTTGCAAAAGTTACGGAAATCGTTCTCACCTAAGAAGTAGGATGCCGCTTCTTGCATTTTGTCGATTTGTAAATCCCGTCCATAGAAAATGTACTTGTAATGTCTCGCCGTGCAACTAAATCTAGCATCGAAATCGGCAGGAGGTCTCAAACACACCGCATGCACTCTGATATCAACTGGTAATACATTATTAAGGAACCGAATATAGTCCAATTCATCCTTATCATTAGCTGGATCCAATAGTTGCTCTTTGGTCAATTTAGATCTCACTCTTAACGATATCACTTGGTTCATTGCACTGACACCTCTGTCGGTTCTACCACATCTACTGAAATTAAAATCATTCAACTCAAAACTTGGCACAAGCTTAATCTGATTTAGTGCCTTGATGATCTCACCTTCTACGGTGACCGTATTGGATGAATCGTTCTGCACGGCTAATCCATGGTAATCCCAACCAAGATATGAGAATCTAAGAGCTATATGTCTAGTATTGAATCGAGAAAAATCAAACTGTTTCTGTTTCTTAACCTTCTGCACAGGTATACTTGGTTTCTCCTCTTCGAGTAATTTCTTGGCCATCTCTTGTATCCCATCGATCTTTTCATATGTAGCCAATCTATCTATCAATTGTTGTTTGGACCACTTGCTGTAGTCAAGCTTTGCATTCTTGTCACCCATATTGCTGTTATATCTCGGATTCCCAAATTGTTTCAATATTCGTTTCCCAAACTGTGTAGTAAGATACTTGAATATCATAGAATATTGGTGTGATCACATGTAACTTCTCTCCACACATTCAATTCAGTTATCGGTAAACTGAAATCTTTTGAAAAAAAAATTTTTTTTTTTTGAAAAATTCCTATTAACTAAGAAGATGATGAAGAACGTCTCTTCATTAATCATAAAAGACAACCAGTTAGTCAATATTCAATAATGAATTCAGGAGCACATTCCACTTCATGGGATGATTGCTCATACAACTTACAACCGTGGATCAGGGATGCGGTGATATCATCTGGGTTCTCTAATATGACCCCAGTTCAGGCATCTACGATCCCATTACTATCACAAAACAAAGATGTTGTTGTCGAGGCAGTGACCGGATCAGGTAAGACCCTGGCATTTGTGATACCTGTGTTGGAGAAGATCTGCAAAGTGATGTCTGAAGAGGCAGATAGCTTCAAGAAAGGCCACTTCGGAGCTGTCATTTTGTCCCCAACTAGAGAATTGGCAAGTCAGATCAATACCGTCATAGAAAACTTACTAGAGTTTTACCCAACAGATAAAAGACCAATCAAAACACAACTTCTTGTCGGTTCATTGGGATCTGTCAGGGAGGACCTACAAGATTTCCTCAAGGAGAAACCACACATTTTGGTGGGTACCCCTGGTAGACTGCTAGATTTCATTTCTAACCCTATGGTGAAGACCTCATCTTGTGAGATCTTAATCCTAGATGAGGCAGATAAATTGTTGGATATCAGTTTTCTCAATGACACACAGGCTATAGTCAGACAGCTTCCCAGACAGAGAAGAACGGGACTTTTCTCTGCCACGATTTCTAGAGCAGGTTCGGATATCTTCAAAACGGGTCTATCCAACACGGTGAAGGTCACTGTGAGATCAGAAAGCAAGGATAGATCATCTGTGCCAGCGTCACTAGGTTTGTTCTATATGGTTGTGAAGCAAGACCTGAAATTGAAATTGTTATTTGAACTTCTCTCAAATTATAAGTATAAGAAGGTGATCGTTTATTTCCCAACGTGTATTGGTGTCACCCATTTCTATGGATTATTCACCAATTTGATAAAGAATTCAAAGTCACTAAACGATGAAGATGTGAAGCTATTCTCACTACATGGTAAGTTAAATGCAAAGCCAAGATTGAAGACTTTAGAGAAGTTTGCCTCATCTACAGTTTCGAAATCCATTTTGTTCACAACAGATGTTGCTGCAAGAGGGCTTGATATCCCTGATGTCGATTTGGTGATTCAAATTGACCCACCTACTGATCCAGATATGTTTCCTCATAGATGTGGTAGAACTGGGAGAGCCAATAAAGTCGGTAAGGCCATTACCTTTTTAAGTGAGGGTAGAGAAGAGGATTATGTTGACTTCTTAGAGGTCAGAGGTATTAACTTAAAGGAGATTGAAGTTGTTCCGTTGAAGGATTCATATATAAACTGGTATGATAAAACTGCAAGAAGCTGGTTGTTGCAGGATAGAGCAAGATATGACCATGCGTTGAGATCATATGTTGGATTCATCAGATATTACTCTAACCACAATGCTGGGTCTATTTTCAGACTACAATCAATGGACTACAAAGCATTATGTGAAATGTATGGGCTGACCAGAATCCCTAAGATGCCTGAAAACAGATACATCGAGGATTTCCCTGAAGATGGTTGGTTGGATAGATCTATAGACTTTGATACCTATGCATACAAGGATAAACAAAAGGAAGATCTAAGACAGGAGGAATTGGCTACTGAGCAAAAGAAGAAACAAAAAATTGAAAAGGCTATCAAACGGAAGGAATTAGAAAAGAAGAACTCTGCTTGGAGTATGAAAACTGACACCAAGGAAACCAAGACCGAGAGAAGGGAAAAGGCTAAAAGAAGAAGAGAAGCTGTTGAGAAGAGTATTGCAGAGGGTAAAGTTGATGATTCCAGTGATTCTGAAGCCGAAGTTGATTGGAAAGACCTTGTGAGAGCCAATAAAAAGAAGAAAACCTCGGAACCTGAAGGCGGGTTCTTCGATGATTTGTAGATTACTTTACTATAGATATAATAGACATTATTACTTCATAAAATGTACATACTTTCTAAATAAATAAATAAATTAATTAATTATTCCAATACTTGATCCAATGTAACTTTAGGGTCAACTTGTAACGCCTCCTTCCAGAACTTTGAGAGATGTCTGGTACCCGAATCGCATGCAATCAGCACAATCTTGGATCCCTTCTCTGCTCCCATGGCAATTCTAGTGGCTGCTACAGCATTGATTGACGTACTCGAACCCACAAAAAGCCCATCATTGGAACTTAAGAATCTTGCCATTCTGACAGCCTGTTGATCAGTGACTCTCTCTGAGTTATCTATATAGTGTTCACCTTGTTTGAAATTATGGGTTACTCTGTTTAACCCTATGCCTTCTATCACTGTATCCACTTGGTGTCTTCTTCTGGTTCCTTCCTTCTCCACGGAATCATACATCACCCCAAATTTAATTCTATTATACAGACCAGACCCTTGTGGATCAGCGAGGAACACCTCAATATCTGGGTTATGCTCCTTCAAATATCTAGAGCATCCAGAAATGGTTCCACCTGTCCCAGATCCTGCGACAAAGTAATCTATATCGTGTTCCATTTGTTCCCAGATCTCAGGCCCAGTTGTGGCGTAATGGATTCTCCAGTTATTATCATTTTCAAACTGATCAGCAAAGACACCATTTGCCTGTGTTGTTGGATCATCAGTTAACAACTTAGCTGCTCTCTTAGCGGCATTCACATATTGGCTTGGGTCCACAATGGATGCCGGTTTAACTTTCTCTATCTCTGCACCATAACTCTCTAACAATTGTAATTTCTCATTTGATGTGTCATCGGGTAAACAAATATGAGCAGTGTAACCTAATGCATTACACAGCATGGCAAACGAGATCCCCGTAGATCCAGAGGTACCTTCAAACACCACATCACCTCTTCCTGGTTTGATAAGCCCCTGTTTCTCAAAATCTCTGATGACGGCCAATGCAACTCTGTCCTTAGCCGATCCACCAGGATTAGCCAATTCCAATTTGGCATAAATTTCACAACCGGTCAACTTGGAAAGTGAATTGATCTTCACCATCGGAGTATTTCCTATAAGATCAGCTAGACTTTGTTTCCGCTTGGGTGGTTTGTTGCTTGTCTTTGGTTCATTGTGAGTGGCCTTGAATATGGAAAAGGACACCACAGCGGTACCGACTACCGATATAAGCAAGTACACATATTTCGACATCGTCAATCACTTATCTATATCAATGACAACCTGTTATACAGTGTGGAAAAGCTCATGATTAAGGGTGATCAAAAAAGAAAATTTTTAAACTTCTCATTTATCGGAGATGAGCTAGCTCTTTTGGAAATTTCCACCAAAAACTGATTTTGTTTCTTATATCATTCTCAGCAGTCAACATTACCACCAACAATGGATAACCAGCAATACTTGAGTACCATCACTGGAAAGTATGCCACCGTGGGGACGGCATCCAGTTGGCTTGAGCCATATTTAGGGTACATTGAACCGATATCCAACCCGCTTTATGATTTCCATTATACCAAAGTGGTTCCTATGTTGAAGAGGTTCGAATTCACCAGTCACTTAGTTGAATCATCAACCTTGTCGCATTCCATTACTATTGTCTTTGTATATGTGCTTATAGCATTGACCATCTATGAAGTTGTTTTAAACACTGGGGTGTATTTCAAACTTTGGAATAAACCAGGTCACGACGTGTTTCCTGATTTACCAGTGCACTGTGCTCATGTGTATGTGTCATTAAATGCTGTTGATGAGTCTGTGTTTCCTGCTTCTCCTATCACGGGATTGGGTGATTTGAAAGAGTGTGCTAAGGTGTTGAAGAGACCTATTGTGTATCATTTCGAATTCAGTCCTGAGGAATACGCCGACCCTGAATTCGGTACAGATCTTTCCTTTTTAAGAGGTAAAGTGTTAGATTGGTTCTTGAAATCACAGTTTTACTATCTGAATAAGGATGGATTCAGTGATGATATCGAATTAGATGATGTTTATCTTTTCAATAAGAAAGGTATATTGTTAAACAAGGAGAAGGAATATCTCTGTAACTTGAACGTGGAAACTGGTGAAACTGTGTTTGCCGTGATTAGAGTTTAAGAATTAATAAAGAGATTTTATATATAAACAGTTTAATATAAAATTAAATGATTTAAACCAAAAAATAAGAGTAACAGACGGGAAAAAGAATTTTGCTCATATGAATGAAGAGCATAAAAGATCTATGTAAAAATAAAACATGATTTGAAAAGAAAAAAAAAGAAGATTAAAATACGATTGTATGCATAAAAGTAACTTAGAAATCCAAATCCTCTCTAGGTAATGGATTTTGAGCGTTGGCAATACGGATTTGATCTTCGTGAGATAAAGCAGAGTGGGTATCACCTTCAGAACCTGAACCGGCAACAGTAGACAACGGACGTTTTTCATCAATAGGAGCGAATGGATCTTCGTATGAAGATTGCTTGGCCTTACTTGCAGGTAATAACCAGTTGTAGTTCTTAGCATACACGTCATAAAGCCCTAAACCGAAATTGGCTATCACTCTGAAGGATAACAAGACCACTGCGAGCAGTAACACAGCAGTGATAACACCAAATGCCACCACAGATTGTCTACCTGGTAACTTGTGACCAACAACGTTAGACACGTGCTTGTAGATTCTGACCAATTTCACAATGACAAATGCAAGGAACACCATCAACCATCCAGTGGTGAACAAGGAACCGATCTTCATTTCTCTAGCAGCAAAGAAATCTGCGGCTATAATGACAAACACAGACACTGCAATTGCAGCAATAGAACAACCAAATTCGGCATCGTGCTTATTTGGAGCAATCACAATAGCTTGTAAGAAGTAACCAGGGCAGAAGAACATAGCCAAGATCAAAGCATCTCTGTGAAGGTTGAAGTACACATTAGCTGAGATCAACTTCTTATTGTTACCAATACGTTCACCGGTAGTTTGTTGGAACTTATCCTTCAATTTCCAACCGATCAAGGCTTGCACTATACAAGTCAAACAACAAAGAGCCATAATAGTGATGGAGAGACCTCTCACTGCACCCATAGGTCTGTTTTCTGTCAATGTAGTGGAATCAAAACTTCTGAACAAGGATGAATAATTGGAGAGACTACCGATGGTGTTATACATTTCAGTGTATTGGATACCAGAGTAAATAGCCATCACCATTAAGAAGATAATGGATGAATACAAGTGGAAAACATTTCTGGTGTAAAGAACAACCAAGGTCATCAACACTTGGTAAATTTCGGCATAGATATATAAGGCCAAGTAGGCAGCCACGGCATATCTCTTGGAGTATAGATAAGTGGAATAGAATCCATAAATAGCCAATAAAGGATTGTATGATTTCTTATCAATAGGGTACTTGAACTTAGACAAGAACAAGCCGAACAACCCACATTCTAATGCCAACACAATAACGGCAGACACACAAGACCAGATTAAGAAAATCTTAATCCAAGCACCATCGTTATTCCAAACGTTATCCTCAAATCTTTCACGGAATGGTTTCTCTAAAACTTTCCGTTGGTTATCCTTCTCTGGATCTTGGAAGGCCAAGTTCTTAACTGGTTGATTAAGACCTTCGAATTCGGAACCTTGACCCTGAGAACCTCTTGAACTGGTTGATCTGTTTGATCTAGACCCTGATGAACCTGATCTTGAGGATCTGGATGATCTTGAACTTCTACGAGTTCTCAATGCTGATAAACTTCTAGATCTTGACCTTTGAGAATTTCTTGAAGTCAAACTAGGAGTTTTCACGTGATTCATTATTTATGAGTAATTATTTATAGTAAAGAAGGGGAGTTGATGTCTTTTGTAAAGATAAAATGCAGTTTTACTTCTAACAATAGAAATATAGAAGAAGAAAAAAATTTTGATAAAATTGAAGATAAATTGAAGAACTGGATATATGCCAAGGAGTAAAAGAGAAGTATAACTTAAATGATAGTTATTATATATTCTAATTATTGAGTATTGCTAACTGGGCATACACACACTGTTATATATTATATGGGGGAACCAAAAATGAAGAAAAATCCAATGAATTTACTAATGAACCTTTTAAAGCTGGCCATTCCCAAATTTAATTTTTTTTCTTCTTTGACGGTTGTCGACCTGTCGAAAATATTCATTTAGTTTCATTAAATATGAGGCGGTAATTGCAGTAGTAGTACAATGTCGATGCATGGGGGGAGGGGGGACTTGTACCGCAGAGAAGCTCTTAAGTTTGAAGTGATTTGCATTGTCGAGTGATCTAGGGTCTATATATAAATATACAAGTTCTATTAAAAGATTATTTAGTAAAGTTAAGTTAGAAAAGGAGATTTCAATCTCTTCTCTTGTAATCTCTATTATTACGGGAATCCATTGGATCCAAGTCTCGTTTCTCTCTCGATCTATGAGATGAGGTACCGTCACTGCGATGGCTGGATCTATGAGAAGAACTATGATGGTGTCTGTGACGAGACGTTGAAGAAGTTGAACGGTGACTATGTGATGAATGGTGACTTCTAGAGCTCTTCCTTTTGTCATTCTCTTGCTGCTGTAGTAATTTCTTTCTTCTCAACTGTTGTAATTTGAATTCATACATAGGGTCTGATTTATCCAATGATTCCTCATCGAGTAGTTCTTTGCCCTCGGTCCTCACAGGTTCAGATTCCTTCTTGTCACTGCGTGTGGCTAATACTTTATCCAATCTACTTGTAGCTGGCTTACTAGTAGTTTCAGCAACTAAAAGAGAATCCACTCTTCGTTTCCCCAAGAGGAAATCTTCATTAGAAGATGTTGCACCAGTGGATGCTACACCATCAATGACTGTGTTGCCACTGTTTTCCGATCCATCATACATCCAACTAGTAGTTGTTTTCTCCTTGATGGTACCATCCTTAGACCTCCTATTTAGTAATAACAATTCATTTGTATTATTGGCTTCTTGAATTTCTCTTTCACGTTCTTTAATTTTCTTATATTCCTGGAGTACCTCTTGCTCTTTAATCCAAACCTTTTCCTGGTTTTTCATAAGTTTTGGATTCCATGATTTCTTTAAGTTTAGATCACCTGGAGCCATTGTTGTGTAGTGTAAAATGGATTTATACAAGAAGAAAAGGCCTATATTTAATCACTTATCTTTATATCGCCCTCTCGGAGATTAAAAAAAAAATTTTTACATATCATGATTTAGGAGATGAACATATAAATAAAAGACTTTATAAATTAAGAAGCATAGATGATATTGAAAAGATCTCTGGAATAATATAATAAAAAGAAAGTAGTATTCCAAGGGTTGTAATTTGTAAAGAATTACTCAATTTCTGGGAATACTATCCTGTGAAAATAGAAGGATGAATTTAACCTCCAAATCAACAGGACTTTAGGAAAGAAAAAAAAGGGGGGAAGGTGTGTGTAAGTAGGGGTGGTGGAGGGAGCATACGGTCATTAACATAAGATAAAGATCCTAAACAAGTCATGACCAACAGATCTCTGATTTCTAAAATTAAATTAGAAACCGTGGATCTTGATGTTCTTCTTTTGTAAACCCAATTGATTAACCAAAAAGGTAGTAACCTTTAATCTTTGGTCACCTTGCAATTGGATAACATCACCCAGTTCATCGTCCTTAACGATGTTACCGTTACAGGCAAAGTCCTTCTTCAACACTTTAACAATCTTCTTCAAATCGTATTCCTCTGGAACACCTTGAACAGTGGTTAACGTTTTTCTACCATTTCTCTGTTGGATACGGATGTGAATGTAATTAGTTGGTTGGGTTTCGGCGTCACCAGTGTCGGCGAATGGATCTATAATATAAAAGAATTGGTTAGTAAGTCAGAAAAAAGAAAGAAATAAAGTCTTGCTGTGGCGTGGTTCTATGACATACCAAATGATTTTAAGTTTTCGATATTACTCATAAAAGGGCAGTCAAAGGGTAAAGAATTAAAGAGTAGATGGGGGAGGGATTTAAATAATCTTTAAGTGGTAATAAAATCAAACTTTAGATAAATACTAGTTATATATAGCCAAATTTGATCTTTTTTCTTCTTTTCGTTAGTCACCCAAAAATGGGATTGTGAGTCAGCATAAGTGTAATGGTGTGTGGTTCTTTGTGGTATGACAGTTATGCTTACATGTCACGTGAAATGAGCTTAGCCACATATTTTTACTCAGCCATCTATAGCACAGCCTCTTTTATCCTATTGTACCCTAACCCTTTGTGGACCGCTTTACGTTCACAGATTTAAAACAGGGGGAGAGCAAGAAAGTTGGTTGTATCGGTTACTCAATTCATAATTTTAAACCATAGATTTGTGCAGAATACTATAATAGTATTATAAGGTATGTTTTTCAATTGAGTTTTGGATGGATTCTGTACAACAATTGATTTATATGATTCCTTTGTAAACTCCAATTTCCAAAATTTCAATTATAATAAATATATATTAACACGATTCACCTTCATTCAGTTAACTTACAATGTTCTCGTCTTCATCTCGTACTGAGGCTGATTTACAGTCCAGTGTGAAGAAAGCATGTTCAAATGATTTGTCTCCATCAAAGAGAAAGCACGTTAGAGCCTGTATCGTGTATACCTGGGATCATAAAACGTCTCGTCCATTTTGGTCAGCTATGAGATTGCTTCCTATTCAATCCGATGACGTGATGTTATTGAAATCAATCATCATGATTCACAAGGTGTTACAAGAAGGACATCCTTCCTGTTTGATTGGTGGGTATAAGAACATGGAATGGGTGGCCAGTTTGGGGAACTTCCGGATCACGGATGGGGCCCTGGATAGATTAATCTTCGGGTATTCCAATTACCTAGTGAAGAAATTGCGGTTCCACCATGACCACAGAGGATTCAATGGTACCTTCGAATACGAGGAATACGTTTCATTGCGTACTGTGAGTGACCCTAACGAGGGTTATGAGGCTATCTTGGATTTGTTGTCTCTTCAGGATTCCCTAGATGACCTCTCCAAGCTGATCTTCGCTACAATCCAACAATCCCGTGGTGATTACGTCGTCAGTGCACTTGTGCCATTGATCGCTGAATCTTATGGTATCCACAAGTTCTTGACATCCATGTTGAGAGCTATGTACGGTTCCGCGGAGGCCGAAGACATTCTTCAACCATTGAAGGAAAGATTCGTTGACCAACACAGAAGACTATATGAATTCTACGCTGATTGCTCCTCTATCCGTTACTTGACTACTTTGATTACCATTCCAAAGCTTCCATATGAACCTCCTAACTTATTGGTCTCCGATGATGAAACTCTACCTAACAGAGCTCCATCTGAACCACCAAGATCGGTCACTCAAACCCCAGAACCAATGCAATCACAACCAACTGGTGCGGTCACCGATGCTTACGCCAAACAACAGCAGGAGTTTGAGTTACAACAAGCTAGATTGGAACAAGAACGTCAATCTCAATTATTGCAACAACAACAAATGCAACAACAACAACAGCAATACTGGGATGACCAACAAAGACAACAAGCTGAGGCACAAATGCTAGCTCAACAACAATTGATGGCTGATCAAGTGCAAAGACAAGCTCAAGGTCGTGTTGCCGAATTAGAAAGAGACCTCTTGGCATTACGTGGTCAATACGATAGAGACCAGTTGATGTTAGAGCAATATGATCAAAGAGTGAAGGCATTGGAAACAGAAGTCGTTGGGACTTCCCAATCAGCACAACAACAGATCGCCTCCAAGGATGAACAATTGAATTATTTGCAAGAACAAGTTAATTACTGGAAAAACAAATATGAATCGTTGGCCAAATTGTACTCTCAATTGAGACAAGAACATTTGAACTTGTTAGCCAAATTCAAGAAGGTTCAACAAAAGGCCTCCTCCGCTCAAGAATCCATTGAAAAGCGTGAAAAGTTGGAGAAGGATATGAAGGCCAAGAATATTGAATTGGCTGACTTGATCAGAGAAAGAGACAGAGCTAGATTAGAATTAGACAGATCTAGGGGTTCCGTCAAGAAGGACTTCGAGAAACTGGAATTAGAAAAGAAGGAATTGGAAGATAGATTGAGCACCACCGAGAGAGCACAATCTTCTAACTTATCTGGTATCTTTGCTCAACACAACAAAGAAGTTGAAGACTTACAAAAGAAGATCAATGAATTCAGTTTGGCTTCTCCAGATAGATTGGAAGAATTGGAAACCAAATTGAAGGAGAAGGATATGGAATTAGAAATGATGCAACAAACCATGGAGGAAACCCTGAACGATTTGGCTAAGCAACAACAAGAGGGTGACGACGTGGTTAGTAAACAAATTGATACTTTATTGGATTCACACTCTAAGAAGCTCGATGATGTTGTTGATGCTCTGCTTAAGACTTGTATCCATAGAATTCAAGACTCTATCTTCGAAATGGATTCTCCAATGCAAGGTGGTAATTATAATGCTACCCCAGAATACTTGGATACATTAATTGAGAAGTGCTCAGATTCTACTACAACATTCTCTAATATCTTCAATTCATACCTCATCGACAATAAAGAGGGTGAAATTGAGGTGTTTGACTCTCTTTCCATCATGACTACTTCCATTTCGGATATTTTATTGAACACCAAGGGGTTGACCCGGTTGACTAAATTAGATGATTATCAAGATGACTTTTTAGATACTGCCAGAGATTTAGCTGAAATTGCTGAAGTGTTTTTTGAATCCTTGTTAAGTGATTACTTGAACACTTTAACTCTTGAAGAGAAAACTGATAAGGTCATTAATGGTAACATCAACGTTCAAGAAATTCTCCAAAACTTGTTACAATTGGTGGAAAGTTTGAAATCTCCAGGTAATAAATATAACTTGGAAAAAATGCAAGGTGAAATCAGTGATGTCGTTGACCAAGAAATGGCAAACGCTTCTAAGGCTGTCGAAAATGCATTTGAACATTTGAACTCCTTAATAAAGACTTCCGTTGATGCATCATTATCCGAACTTGACACTGAAATCAACAAATCAATATTAGCTTCCGCCATGGCTATCATTCATGCTGTGAAATTGTTGATCCAAGCATCCATTGCATCTCAAAATGAAATTGTCAATACTGGTAGAGGTTCCAACTCCAGAACATCTTTCTACAAAAAGAACAACAAGTGGACTGAAGGTTTAATCTCTGCTGCCAATTCTATCGCTTATTCTACTAATGTGTTGATCAAAGTTGCTGATGGTGTCTTGAATGGCAAAAACTCCAATGAAGAATTGATTGTGGCTTCTAACGAGGTTGCCGCTTCTACTGCACAATTAGTGTCTGCCTCTAGAGTGAAGGCTCAATTGATGTCCAAGACTCAAGATCACTTGGAGGCATCATCTAAGAAGGTTAACTTGGCTTGTAAACATTTGGTCGCTAAGGTTAATGAATTGATAAGTAGTAAGAATGAACTTGAAAATGTTGATTACTCTAAGCTTTCTGTTCATGAAAATAAGACTGTTGAAATGGAACAACAAGTGGAGATCTTGAAACTTGAACAAGCTTTGATTTCTGCTAGAAAGAGATTGGGTGAGATTAGAAAGTTTAGTTACAGAGATGATGATGATGATTAAATAGTTTTTTCCCTATTATTGTGGAATGTATATTGACTGTTCAAATATAACAATGTTTTTATTAGATACATAAACTTTAAAAATTCCTCATGGTTTTCTGGTCCTAGTCTGGAAAGTAATGGAAGCATTCTCTTGACCATTTTTATCATAAATGTCTTCTATAACGGAAACTGAAGTAGTGTATGTGTTTCCGGAGGTAGGGGATTCAATTTCCATCAACCATTTTGGTTTGCCAATAGTATCATCCAGCCATTTGGCAAATTCTGTTGTTGTATTTGCTATCTTATACTCTTCTGCATATCTTTTCCATATATTTATTTCCTTTTCATACTTCCATAGGTTCGCCAAATCCCTTGATATGTTTGATTGGGTATCTTTTTTTATTAATTTAGCTGTATAGTATGACCTGTATGCCATAAAACCATTTTTGATGGTGCTCTTCTTTGTTGAATGTTTTCGTTGGTTCCGTGTTCTCTTTATGTCGATCTCATGTGACTTCTTCTTAGCTATATACACTTTCAAGGGTTCAGAAGGCATGGGTAATTCCGGTAATTTCGTTGTGTAAAATGTCCCATATTCATGCTTCTTATACCTGTTAGAACTGAACTTTATTACATTGTTAGGTTGTTCCTCATCAAAATGAAGGATACTTGAAGCCAAATTAGGAGGTAGCATAATTTAATAGAAAGGGTTAAAGGAGATTTTATTCATGGAAAAACTACATCGTGTTTTTACTGAAGCACGAATTTCTTTTATTATAAATTCAATTCATTATAAGCAATTCCTCTTTTTAAGGAGTTCAATCACTTGTTTCAAAAAGCTTGCGTAATGAGATTTGAAACATGTTTCGGCTTCGCACATAAAAATTCAAAACACGGCTTTTATAACTACAACCACTGTAAAATCTTAACTCTCCGAGTTTCAAACTGTATATTATATATATACATCTAAACAAACAAGCATAAAGGTATCATATAACGTAAGATCCCAACCGATCTAGCAAAGTAATTTATACACTTCTGGAGAGATGCGTTGTGTTTTTTCTTTACGTCTTTTATTTGAGGTCCAATTTTTGATTTGTGCTTCAGATAAACCAGTTCTTGATGAAAGAATTGATGTGTCTTCGCTTGTGAGATATGGGTAATCCAGGTTGTCATAATACCTAAAAGTTGTTAGTAATCATGTCTGAGATTTTTGAATATAAAAGTGACAAGCTTACCACTCATTCAATACATCGCGTTCTGCTTTTGAGAGCCTTTGACGCCTATGCTTTCTATGCCTGGATCTAACCGAAGGTTTCGTAACTTTGGAAGTGGTCTTACTCACTTGCATTCTTGGTTCCTCTTGCTGTGGATCGTCTATAGTCGTATCGGACAAAATAATTTCACTAGTATCAAGTGTTGTTTCAATATTGGTAAATTCATTGGAGCTGTTTTCATTGTTTTCTATGGAGTTTGTTTCGATATTTGCACCAATCCCATCAGATCTAAAATTGAAATCTGGAGAAGGAATACTTGGTAAAGACTCAAAAGAAGAATTGATATCTTGCATTAATAGATCAAACGCTGTCATAGCCTCAAATTCGTTGAATTGAAGGCAATCTGCCTTAGTTCTGACAGTTATCCGTTCCACAGTGATACCGGTTATTGATTTAGCGATATGATATATATCTGACAAAATTGATTTTGATTCAGCGTCAAGTTTTTCGGTTGCAATCACCTCGGAAATAATCTTGTGGAAGTTAGTATATGCATGTAACTGAAGAAACAATAAATTCATGATCTATCTTTATACTTACCTTTATTTGGTCTTCCAAGTGAGTCCTCCAATTATCGGAGTTTACCTCGTCAAAATTGACGGTTGAAGACTTCAGTAAGTCTGATAATGTTTCCCGAACCCCGATTAGTCTTAGACAGTTATTAGTATCAATCATTCAAGTGAGGGTGCTCTAGTCAAATGTCTTAATTTTGTAATGCATACCTTGACATATTTCGAATGGGAAGCACAATTATCTTGGATATTCTAAAGAAGAAGAAGTGCAGAAAGTAAATAGATTTGAGTTTGACCAGGTGATTGCCCTTTTATAACTATTTTAAGTAGATTGGTTTCAAATAGTTTTGATTCAAATTTTAACATGTTACTACATGTAACAGCAGCTACCCGTATGTAATGATTTAAAGTTTACTTATATATCACATTGGCTCGAGGATAGAAGTATTTGGACGATTACCTGACATGCCATATACACCCCAGTAGAAAATAAATTTGTATTGTTATTTAATATGAACAGGTTCTTATTATACATTTGTTGGTCCACTCAATCAGATCCCTAATGCCCCCTCTTCTGTATAATTTTTTTCACTCAAAAAGTCCACCCACCAAATTTTTCAAGCGGAGTACACTCGAGCTTTGTTTTATTCATCGCTCATTAAAAGAAAAAATTTTGTCAAATATACGGCGGAAATATACTAAATTGATAACTAAATTTGATCTCTTTATTCAAGTTATATATATCTATTCATTCTAATATATCAAAATATGTCAGATAAACAAGTAATTTATCCGTATGTATTAGATCATTCTTAATTATTTTCAAATTAAAAATTTCTTACTAACTATTTACTATTACTTCTTCTTATTCAGATTTTGGTATGGAGGTGCAGCATCAATGTTTGCATGTTTATTCACTCATCCATTGGATTTAGCTAAAGTTAGATTACAAACTGCTGCTAAACCAGGTGATCATTTAGTCAAAATGGCTATTCGTATTGTCAAAAATGAAGGTGTCTTAGCTGCTTACTCTGGGTTATCAGCTTCATTACTTAGACAAGCAACTTATTCAACTGCAAGATTTGGTGTTTATGAAGAATTAAAACTTAAATTAACAGCAAATGGTAGAAAATCTTCAACTTTAGAATTATTGACTGCTTCAATGGTTGCCGGTGCCGCTGGTGGTCTCATAGGTAATCCATCAGATATTGTTAATATTAGAATGCAAAATGATAACACCTTACCAAAGGAATCTCAAAGACATTACAAACATGCCATAGATGGGTTAATCAGAATTGGTCGTGAAGAGGGGGTCACCAGTTTTTTCAGAGGTTTAGGCCCAAATTTAGTTAGAGGTGTTCTCATGACAGCATCTCAAGTGGTCTCCTATGATATAGCTAAGGCATTCTTAGTAGATGAACTCAATTGGGATGCCCACACTAAGACTACCCACTTCTCTGCATCATTGTTTGCAGGTTTAGTGGCTACCACTGTGTGCTCCCCAGCTGACGTTGTCAAGACTAGAATTATGAATTCATCTGCTTCCAATAAGGGTGCCGTTCATATCTTAACAGAGGCTGTCAAAAATGAAGGTGTCGGATTCATGTTCCGTGGTTGGACACCTGCATTCATAAGATTAGGTCCTCACACTATCTTAACATTCATTGCTCTTGAACAATTAAGAAAACATAAATTTCTAATGTAAAAAAAACTATTTATCTCTAATATAAAGCCGCATTACATTAAAAGAGAAAAAAAAACTTTTTTTTTCACATTTCTTCGACGAATTTCATGTAACTTTTAAATACTAGATAACTGACTGACTTGCAAGACACTATATCAAATGGCGGTAGATACAGATGGTGGAACTCCCAAGATGTTAAATTCAAAAGTTAACTTAAGAGGTCATCAATCACCAATAACGGCGATGCTAGATTTTTATTTACCGTCAACTTTCTCATACAATCATGATAATCAACTATATCAATTATTACAAACAACACTCATCACAGGTGATGAATCAGGTTGGATAATATGGTGGGATCTCAATACTAGACGTCCAATTGGTTCATTCAAGGCTCACAATGATAGAATTATCACTATAGCGCAACCAGGATTACAATGGCATCACCGCGCAGGGTCTACCACTAATGTCTTCCCCACGTTTAATACTTCAAATTTTGGAACTCTATTAACACATGGTAAAGATGGTGATATCAAAATATGGGATTTATTCACATTAATTAAATTAGATGGATTAACCAATAATTACATTTGGAGAAATTCATCACCATTACAACGTAAAATATTTAATCCAGTCACTGACGATTTAGATAAATGGGTGCAACCACAAATTAAATTCGAAATGCCAGTGAATACCCTAAACTTCGCCAACGTTGCCCTATACAATGATACACTAATAACAGCGAGTACACAGGACTCCAATAAATTCGACGTGTATCGTATAGATCCCAATTATGAACTTAATAGACTATTCAAGGCAGTGTGTCCCTTAGAGATTATCCAAAGAGATAATCTCAATATAACCATCAAACATATCCACCCGGATCAACAAGATTCCATCACAAGAGATCTAGGTGTGATCATGAAAATCATTTGGTTAAACGAAAACACGTTCATAATAGGATACGAAAGTGGTCACTTGTTAACATACACAATCTCACATGAATCCATCACAATCCTTGCAGTGAATTCTCATCACTCACCTAATCCAATATTGGCTATCCATCATGACACCATTAATGACAGTGTACTTTCAGGATCTTCTGGTTCCCATTTAGTCATAGACAATGTCTCTACAATAAATGATCCCACAAAATTAGACATCACTGATTCATCAACAATACTCAAAATCAAACATAAGGGAATCTCAGAGATAACATCTCGTGATAATTGGATCACTCTAGTAACATGGGATGGATACACTAGATTCTATCAAGACTTGACATTTGCATTCAAAATAAAACGCCAATCGTCATCAATAGAAAACACAGATAAATCACAGGATAACACTTCAACAAATAATAATCCATCCATAATATTATTCAATAAACCACAAATGACATTCACAACTTTAAATAATTTAGGTACATTACAATATAATAATGGTCGTGCAAAGAATATTATCAGACATAGATCAGAGCAGGCATTTGATTCCGTTTGGTTATTCACTGGATTCGGTAATGGTAAAGTCTCTTTACAATCATTTATCAAAAAATAGATTCTTTTTTTTCTATAAACTTTTTGTATAATATATAGATTACTTTTAATTGCTTTTTTCATATTCATCTCTTTAATTATCTAAAAAAAAAAGGGAGTAGTTCTTATTCTCTTCCCCATGCTACATTGAAAAAAAAAAATAAAGATACAAATGCCTGCACTCGGAGTTGAACCGAGGATCGCCACATTACTAGTGTGGTGCCTTACCAACTTGGCCATACGGGCTTTGTTGAAAACCTGAGAATCAACTCACTTTCTTCAGCCACAGATGAGGCACATTTAAATTTTGTGTGGCACGGGAAAAGTGGCTGAGTATGTGTTATAAATTGACTATTTAACACATATTAATGACGTATCAAGGTTAGTTATAAGGTGGTAATCTACTATCAAAAGTACTCTCTTTCTAATGAGATACTTAGAATAAAAATTGCTTAAGTATTGACAAAGTTTTGATGATTTTAAAAAAATTTGGAGTTCATGCTATTTTGAGATTTAATTTAATTAACATTACTAGAGTTTTCCAATTTTCAAGATATTATAAAACTTATATTGGCTTCTAATTGAATTTAATAGATACTAATTAATAGTTTAACCATGATTGAATAACGATATATTGAAAATTACACCCTTTCTTCAGGTTTCAATAGGGATTTACATCGGTGCAACCAAGAATCATGTTTCCTTCACTTATGCTCTACAAATCAATCTAATTGCAAAAAAAAAACAGGTATATTATACAAGAGATATCAAGGGGTATCATATAAAATAAAAAAATATAAAAGTTAAATCTTTCTTGGTGACTTACCGTTCATATGCTTCTTCCCATTGCTGATTGGGGTAGCTTTGGTAACACCATTGATTAGGGTAACCTTCTTGGCAACACCATTGTTGATTGGCTTCTTACAAGTCTTATCTAGTCTAGCTATAACTTTATCGAACACATTGGCCTTCACATCTGAAGCCCAAAGCATATCCATATGTTCATACGTGTCAATTCCATGAGATTCAGTGTCTACAGGTAAATACTCTAGTGCCTTATCAACGTCAACTAATGAATCCGACTTACCATAGAGTAAATACAATGGAGTAGTGATAGTCTGCGTAGGAAATGGTGCCACTCTATTATTTCTATTACTGACACCACTGAAATAAACTAATTTAGAACCAGAACTTCCACCCTCATTGAACATTTGAAATCTCTTATCATCAATTATCTGAAACCAATGCACCACAGATTTCACTGATGAAGGTGAAAACATGTGAGTGTAACCCACTTTCTTTTGGGTAGACGAAATATTATTTGATTTCCAACCGAAAAGCAAAGTCACAGATTTATCAACAACAATCTCATAAAGCTGAGGACCCATGAGTTGTTGCCAGAACACCACGGATGGAAGGATAGCTCTACGACCAAAAAGTCTATACAGTAGATTAGGAGCAGAGTGAACAAAAAAAGAACACACAGGGTGACTCAAACCTTTAGGAATCATAGCAGGAGATAATCCAATGAATGGATTCACCTTCTTGTTTAATTCCGAACTCAATGAGAGAGCACCTAAACCTTGTGCTGACCCCTGACTGAACCCGATATAACTTAAGCTGTCTTGTCTGGTCACTTGTAAAATGTGGTCAACAGTGTTAGGAATATCAAACATGGCAAATTCATCCAATGAATAATCCCAAAACTTGTAGTCATTAGCAGATAGGGTCAAATGCTTTCTTGAATATTTATTACCTCTATTGTTACCTAACCAAACATCATAGCCGGCATTCACTAAAAGAAATGGTAAACATTTATCAGTGGTATCACCCAAGACAAACAATTCACTATTAGTCAATAATCCATGATGGATGTACACCACTGGAGCTCCATTCACATGCTTGGTGCTGTTCTTTGCTAGTATTCTATGCACTGATAACAAATATCCATCTTTAGTTTGCACAACGTGTTCATGAACTTTATAACCATGAGCATGCACAATCTCCACAATGTCAGCAGACTCAATGATCTTGGTATGAAACTCAATGTCATTCATATTGAGTTGTTGTTTGTCCTCAGAACTACTATCATCGTCAAATCCAGAACCTCTCCGAGACTCCGTTTCATAGAAATTGGAAGACACATTGTCCGGTTTGGTGAATTTCCGATGGAATTCCGAGAATATTAAGTCCAGACCAAGAGCATGATATACAAGTAACGGTATTTGTATGAAGGTTGCTATGATGTTGAACGCCAAGTTCAATAATGTATCGGTTAATGTCATATTTTTGGGACTGTATCGATTGTCAATATTTTGATAAAGAGTTAATAAAACGAGTGTAGTATGACGGTTCCTCCAACACAGTTGGGAATAATAAAAGAGTGACTATAGGTTTGCTGTGGAGTACACTTTTGTAAAGTGTAGTGAAATTAAACAAAAGCATCTCCGAAAGATATCATAAAGTTCATTTTTTTACAGGTTTTGCGACATGGTACTCTCTTTGCGGCGCATTATTTTTTTATATGTATAACCGGTTTATTGTGTATAAACGTACAAAGTAAATATAGAAAATGAACAATTAGATACTCAAGATCTCCTTATTAAAATAACGGTTGATGATTGATTTATCAGCTGGATTGCTCACTGCCTCATAGTAATCCTTCAAAATACCAGATAGTTTAGAAAAGTTGGTCGTGTAAATGACACTCAATGAATTCAAACAACTAACAAGCAAGTCCCGTTCACTTTCTTTAGCCACTTGGATACTGAACTCACTCTCTTTATCTTTGTCATCATCATAGAACCGACCAGTGATTTGATCCTGGAGAGTGGCAGACACTTCCTTGATACCATCTTTCAAATTGTCACCTTGGAACTTCACTAACACCTTCTTAACCACAGATGCAGAGTAAGCATTGGTCCTACTTGGATTGACATGGGTCTTAGATAATTCGTAAATGTGAATCAATAATTCATTCAATTCACCAATAGTATTGATTTGAGCGACAAGTTGACAGTAATTGGATAACTCAGTGGATCTGTTTTCATCAACGGCAGCCTTGATGTAATTAGGAATCGTAGTGAGATCCTTAGTTTGATCTGACAACCATTTATAATTCAATAGTAGACCCAAGTGGCCAGTAATGTTATCACCAGATGGAGCGGTATCTGTCTTGACAGATTTAGGACCGGTACCACCAGAACTAATCGATATATCAGTGGCCCTTCTAGCAAGAGTGTAACCCTCTGGAGCAGCAGGTGTGCCAAAGTTTCCACATAGCAGAGCATCAATGGTATTCCAAAGTAATTCATAATGGGACATCAATTCATTGAAAGCTGGCAAGTCTTTGTAATCTTCAATTTCGAGAGCTAAAAGAATATTCTCCAATCTACGCACCAGGGCAGGCAATGCCTTGACAGAGACAAGCACCTTACAGTCAGGATATGAAGATGCAATGAGTGGAACTTGACTTTCGATCCAACGACCCCATGTCTTATTCAACTTCAGTTCTAATTTATTGAGCTTACTGAAAACGTATTCTTGATTAGTGGAACCCAAATCAGCACAGAAATGTTGCAAGAAGAGAACATGTGGTGGAGCCTGTAAAATGGATTCATTGATGATTGAACTAACCTTATCAGAGACAAGCTTGACAGAATCACTATGAATACCATCAACGATAGTATACAATTGATCACTGATTTCTCTAACAGTTTCCACTTCATGAAGAGGAGACGTCAGTTGTCTTTGTTTGAAATTAGAAATTCTTTGTTCAATAGGCTCACTGATCACATTTTGGAATTCAAAAGAGGCTGATGAAGAGATCGAGAACAATTTTGTGATGATATCCTGGTGAAGCATCAAAACAGAGAAATTACCATTGATAAGAGAGGTGAGTTTTCTCCCAACTTTCTGTTCATCAGAGAGATCCTTGATACTGGTAGTCTCTGATTCAGCACTGCTATTCATAATAGAACTCAATCCCAATTCTTCAAGACGTTCATAATGGTTACTACTCATAGGTCTTTTGGACTTGGCAGAACCGGAAGCAGACTTCAGTTTAGCTGAGGTTCCATCAATAATAAGCTTAGCTGGACCATTGAAAGAAAACTTATTGAACTCCATGTTCAAATTGGTGTAACCAAACTTATCAACAATGATGATAGCAAAGTTATCGAAAAAGGATTTGAAAAGTTCTTGATACACGTGGATGATTTCTTCATAGTCAGCTGTTGAAGTTTGTTTCACAAAGGCAATGATACCACTGAATGAAAGCAACGTGGAAAACTTCTCTGTCATCTTCCTTATGAAGCCATAGTAGTCATCACTTGGATCCTCCTTCAATATAGACAACTTGGAATTCAAACTAGCACACAAGGTCTTGAAAATCTTAATGAGTTGTTCCTTAAAGTTTGCAATGAATGATTGTGAAACTTTTTCATACTTCCGTTTCTTATCTTGTAATGCTCTCATCTTACCCAATTCATCATCTTCATCACGGTTACCCCTCATCTTGGCCATAGCAGTGTAAAGTGAAAACAAAACTTGTTCGATTTGTTCATTTTGTGGACCTTGTGAAATCTTAGAAGACAACAAGAACCGCAAATGCTCATCGGGAATATCAGCAGAGTGAAGTAGATCATTTAATTCCTTGATTAACAATTTCTTATTGGTGGTTTCAACTTGTAATCCTTGTCCCTGTTGCTCAATGTATGCGACATCCTCCTTGAAATCAGACAATTGCACACCAAAGAATGAAATCAGAGGATCAATTCTATCACAATCGTCTAATGCGTTATCAACAGAAGTAGTCAAATCGGATAATGCACCCGATAACTCAGTCAAAGACTGAATCTTTTGATACTCTAGTCTTTCAAACTCTCTTTGAATTTTCTTTTCTAAACTAGCAGCATCATCGACAGATGGATCGTATCCGATTTCTTCAAAGAGCTCATAAAAGTCATTTTTCTGTGATTCATTATCAACTCTGGTGAATGCTCTAGATCTAGCATGAGGTCTAGTACCAGTAATTGCAAGAGTGGTTGCATCTTTCTGCTGAGTAACAGTAGTGTCTGGAGCCCTGCTACTATCGAGATCAACATTGATCTTTGGGACTTCAACATTTCTAGCTCTTTCTCTCTTAGATTCAACACTAGAGTTCTGATCTGGAACATTCAATGGGGTAGTTGAGACCCCAGTGCTCTGGTCATCAGTATAATCAGCGAGGAAATCATAATCATCATCTTGAGTGTTTGTCAGCTCTTCAACCTCAGCAAAGCTCTTTCTATGACTGACAAATTTAATAGAGTTGGCGGAAACCACAGATACACGATGACTCAGTGAAGTGGCACCAGTAGTCAATGTACTCTGACTCTTATTTTTTTGTTCTCTGACTTTTTCGTCCTCAGTTCTCTGTCTTTCTAGTTTAGAGAGTTCTGTTCTTTCTCTTTCAAGTTTTAGTCTCTCCTCCTCTGCTCTATCTCTATCTATAAGTTCAGTTTGCTTTCTCTCTTGTTCTTGTTGCTGCTGCTGTTGTAGCAATAGCCTTTCCTGTTCAATACGTTGTCTCTCCACCCTTTCTTGTTCGGCTTTCAATCTCTCGGCACGGTCCTGTTCAACTCTTTGACGTTCTGCACGTTCTGCACGCTCTTGTTCAACTCTTTGACGTTCAGCTCTTTCCTCTTCAACTCTCTGGCGTTCGGCCCGTTCCCTTTCTAAGGCTGCTTGTTGTTGTTGTTGCTGCTGCTGCTGTTGTTCTAATAATTCTCTTTCCTTTTGTTTAGCCAGTCTTTCTTTATCTTTCTCTGCAGCCGCCGCCACTTGCATAGCCATAAATTGATCTATAGACTTATTACTGATTCTTCTCTGTGCAGCGGTGTCTCCATCATCTTGTTGTTGCTGTCTCAATTGTTTATTCGATATCGTTGAAGTTGGTCTTGATTTGGCTGCATCAATCAATGAGTTGGAGTATCTTGCTTGCGCACCACCAACACCGGCACCACCTGGTGTCTTCACAGAGGCTGCCGTGCCTGATGAGTTCTGGGTTGTCGCCGTTGTGGTCTTAGATAGATCAGTACCACGACTAGCAGTCCCCGATGGAGTCGGAGTTGACCCCCGGCTAGCAGCAGTGGCAGCCATGGATGCACCACCAGCACCAGAACCGGGTCCTGCAGTCTTTTGCAGATTTTTGTAGAATTCCTCTAAGTGGAAGTAGTCCAAAGAACAATTAACTAGTTGGGGAAGTTTCTTACCATTGAAATATCTAATGTATTGTTCCACTAAGGTGGTCAACCACACTCTCCGTTCTTTAGGTGAATTATTTTCCCAGTAGTATGGTTTACCAATGTCTAAGATATAACCAGTGGCATTTTCATCATCCAATTCGATTCTTGTGAGTTCTTCGAAATCCCAGGTTCTTCCGATCTGCACGGATCCATCTGGGTTTTCTCTACACTTATGTAATCTGATTCTACCGGATTGTTTCACGGACAACACTAAAAGACGGGTCTTTTTGTATTTGACTGGTGAGTCTGCTGGAGGTCTTGAACTTGGGGATTTGGCATCTTCAATAATTCTGACATGGGCAATGTACTTCTCAGCACGGCGCCCATTTTCAGCCAATTCTCTGAACAAATACTTATTGATCTGATGAATATCCTTTTCATATTGTCTAGCCAAGTCAATTGAGTTGGCACTCTTATGACCCGGCTGAAATTGTTGTTGTGCTGGAGGTGATAATCTTGATTGCTGTTGCTGTTGTTGTTGTTGTTGTTGGGGTCTCTGTTGTTGTGGTCTTGCCTTTGATTGCGTTGGTACTTGTTGTTGTTTCTTGGGCGATGGAGAGGGGGACTTCCCACTGTGACCACGTAGTAGATGGTGAGTACCGTGATTCATTGAATTCAATTGGACTTCCGGGAATGATCAGGGAGTGTATATAATGGGAAGAAGAAATAAAAGAAAAAAAGGGTTTCCAATTGGTATTTACTCAAAAAACCCAATTTTTTTAACAGCTCAACTTTGTAAACGCGAAGGATATGAAATTTTACGGTTTACGGTTGCAAGATAAAACAATGTCTAGAATATATTAATATACAGGGGGGGAGTGGCTAGAAGAGGAAGAGTTAGTCTGTAGTACCATTCTCTTTGTTATCATCAGCCAACTCCTTACGATTCTCTTCATCGGTGATGGAGTATGCGTTCTCGTCCAATTGTTCGAGTTCTAATCCGGATTGTGCAATTTTTTCGAAATCCTTGTGGTCTATGGTCCACCCTAGTTTCCCACAGAGCCACACAATAGTTTGATCACAATATCCCAGAAGCTCAATATCGAATTCAGCATGGTCAACAGAATCCTTGTTGATTAGAATCTGAGGGACCTCCTCTGGTAGCATGTTGACGATCTCCGACACGGGAGCCACTTTAAGTGAAGTACCGATACATAGTAACAAGTCACATTCAAGAACATCCTTCTTGATCAAGTCGTGGTACCGTTCAGGGAGATCCTCCCCAAAGAAGGTGATATCTGGTTTCATCACGCCGAATGATTCAATGTTATCGAATCTGCGGGAGTAATTACCTTCGTCTTCCATTTTTTCCAACTGTTGACGTTTGATCTTACGTTCCGGTGTGCAGAAGGGGCAGTAAGCAATCTGTTGCTTTCTCAGGTAGGGGAAGATCACATCACCATGAACCTTGTATTTACAGGTGACGCAGGTGGCTGTGGCGAATGATCCGTGACATTGCACCAATTTTTCGGCAACCACTCCGGCATTGGCCTCTAAGTTATCAATGTTTTGAGTGTAGTTTCTGAGCAATTTACCCTTATCTTGGAGCAACCGGATGAATCCGTGAAGTGGAGAATATGCAAAATCTGGCGGGAGGATCATGTGAGCGATGGAGTAAAAAATAGTAGGGTCTCTTCTAAAGATCTCTAAGCCAAACACATCCTGTGGGTCATCCAAGCCCATATTAGCCATCTTAGAATAGAACCCCTGAGAGGATCTGAAATCGGGGATCCCCAAGGATGTGGAAATCCCGGCACCGGTTAACACCAGCACTTTTTGTGCCTTGTGAAGAGCTCTATAGAGGTGTTCCGGTTTGTGGAAGTTGTATAACCTTGTTCTAGATTTGAGGACTCTATTAATGGCCTCTTGGAGGTATATGATACAGCTTCTCATGAATTCGTCTTCTCCATCGCAGAGTTGTCTAGTACGTTCTATTGATCTGGGCACGTACCCTAGGATATTGATTAGAATGAGAATGTCGTTAGCACTTGGATCATCGGGCACAAACACTTTGAGAAATTTGATGTGACCTTCTGTTTTGAGAAGGGTACGGGCCTCATTACACACAGTTTTAGTGATTCTAATTTCACTCAATGGTGGCATAGGGTCCAATTCATATATTTTCTTTGGCAATTTGAATCCGTTTGTTGTGGAATCAGTGGTGAGATCTGCGTTGGAATCTGGAGCGAACCTAAATTTCTGTAACCGTGCATCATCGTCACTAGAATCGTCGGATCCCTCCTCGTAGTCACCACTGCCACTGCTGGCGGATCCCTCTCTAGCGACCTCCATCACGGAGTCGTTACTTTCTTGGTCATCCTCAGAGGATATCTCGATGACACTATTCTGTTGTTCAGCTGTAGAAGCATCATCAGTACCATCACCACCACTGGTGGTCCCCACGGATAATCCTTCACTTGGGTCTATGGATGCTTCTTTTGAGGGAAGAAACTTCTTTCTAGATTCACCATCATCATCGAAGCTCATGGATCGTTTCCCATTCTGTTCCACTTCTGCAAGGGAGATGAAATCTTCTTCCTCACTGGTATCAGCTGTACTCGGTTTCCCTATATCAGTTGACATTACCTGTTTGAATCTACTCTTACAATATACTTAACGTGTATCAAGTTTCATTAAACCCAAATTAATGAATTTGTTCATAAAAATAAATCAAAAGCTCAGTAAATAGCATCCTTACACACGTTATTCCCTCGTCGTCGAAATTTTTAAAATTTTTCAATTAACTTATACTACTGATATTACTTGATTCTACTAGTTTATCTCTTTAAATCAATACAATCTATCAATTAACGATGGCTCCTAAACCTAGTACAGTGTTACCTCCATTGCCTAAACTTAAAGTGAGGGATACCACGACAAAGAAAGCTGTCAATCCTTGTTTAGTGATCATGTCACAAATGTTAACCTGCTGGGCTGCCAGTGGAGAAGGTTCTAAACCATGTGCTGCATTAGAATTAGAATTCAACCAATGTATGAGATCCACACAGAAGACTCCAGTGCAGGAGAAGAACACTATCAACTACCACGCTGCAAGACTTCTACCTAAGATCCATAAGAAGTCTGACTAAGGAAAGGACTGTCCTTTGTGACTATGTCTATCTCTTTACCATACAATGCATTACATAAAACTACAATCACAACTACATCAATCTCCTACAACTCTGTACATTTATCTCTTACTCCCCTATCATCCAGCATGACTTAGAGGAGTATTCTTGAACAAGGAACCGAAGTTCTGTATAAAATCTACACTATATTCTCTTCGTTTACTTATTCTACTTTTTATTACTCTTCTGTATATAAACTTTTAATACCATGATCTTCATAAAGAATTAATTACTGTATGCTATTACTACTTGTAGATATCAGTATTGCACTGTATACACATCCTCACCCCCCAATATAGATCATCGCTGATAATGAAAATTTTCGAAAAAATTGAAAATACTTTTTAGTACTACTTGTTCTTCTTTGTTCTATCCACCCAAGCCAATGTTATCAAGAAGAATTATATCAAGAAGAACTTTGCTAGGTGTACAAACATGCAAGTTCTCTCAACTGCATGCTTGCTTGTCTCAACTGGGTAAGACAACATTCGGTGAAATAGGAAAGTCCACCTCTTCCAACATCAAAGCTTCTTCTCAGTCTATACCGAAGGCCATCTCGGATAGCTCTTCATATCAAACATTCTTTGAAGATTTCTCCAGATCGGTGATGGAGAAATCCAATTTGTCCACATATGAGGAACAGAAATCATTTGAACGGATATTCAAATACTTAGCTAAGGAAAAGGGCCAACTGGGTGTCTCTGATTCTCTTAAGGAGTTTGCCGGACTCATGGAACCATCCCAAATGCTTAATCATACTATACAACGGGAATCATCCAGTAAGAATAGTGAAACAAGAGAGCGTCAGGCTAAGACGGCATTCATGAAGCGCAATAGTAACAACGTTGCCATCTTAGAAGCTCTACTGCCTACATTACAATACATTAACAACGACATCAATACCAGTGAAGATCTCATAGAGTTTGTGCAAATGGGTATTATCGAGGAATTCACCTCCCCAGCTAGTCTCAAAGATATCTCAAAGAAGACCAGCTTCGAGGAGACCCTGAAGAGAATAACCAACCAATCCATGGACACTCCACACAAACCATTAATCAACAAGTACACATTACCAATTCTTCTACGGTTCTGCCTTACCTCATTGACGAACGATTTTAACTGCTATGACGAGACGATGTACTTGTTCAACTTAATTAAACAACATGACCGCATAGAACTCTTTGAATTCGGACTCAGTATCGATGTCTACAATGCTATGATCCAACTCACTTGGGAACAAACACAGAACTTGCATGTGATAGGTAAGTTCATTGATGATCTCGAGTTGAACGCTCTTCAACCTGACTTTCAAACATATAAATTGTTAGCGGAGATTTACATCAAATGTATGTCCATCAAGGATACCATTCAAGCTGAACCATACCTACTCTGGAGTGACAGCAGTAGTATTTACAAGGTGAAGGACTTCATCAACACTATATAGAAAAACCACCCCCCCAACTCATGTATATAAATCTATCTTCTCTTAATCGAGTAATTCACGAAAACGCGTCTTCCCTTTAATTTTTGAAATTCGTTATATATTAAATTTTTTGGTGTAGTTCCTAGTATTCTTTCTTTTATACACTACAATTATAACAACATCTAACAAATTACAATGCTATTACCAGTGGAGGAATTCTCCAATGCATTCGAGGATATTAGGAGAACCTCGCTAACCCATTCTACATGCAAAATGATTGTATTTGTGTCCAGTTTAAATGTGGACGCCATCTGTGCAAGCAAGATTTTATCTCAACAATTGAAGAAGAACTTGATTGTGTTTCAACTATTACCAGTGGTGGGGTATAATGACTTGAAAACGAAATACCAGAATTTGGATGACAGTATATCCATTATAGTATTAGTTGGTTGTGGATCCATGGTGGACTTGGAAAGTTTTTTAGACATCGACGTGAACAATCATATAGAATCAACATCGGGTAACAATGAACCAATCACACCAGATTCCAGTTCAAATAGCATATCACTGAATAGAAAGATATACGTCTTGGATGGCCACAGACCATGGAATTTAGATAACTTATTTGGATCACAAATAATTACGTGTTTCGATGAGGGTCTTTCATCGGAAGAATTACAAGAACAGAAAAGAGCATACGACGTGTTGATATCTATAGACAGTGATGAAGAGGAAGAAGAAGATGATGAAGAGGAGGAGCCTGAAGAACTCGCTGGATCCGATGAAGAAGATGAAGAATTCGAAGCATCTTTAGAGAGATCAAGAAAGAGAAAACTGAATTCTAATAAAGAAGATAAAAGAGAAAGAAAGAAAATGGTCAATCAATACGAGAAAACTATAGAAGAATATTACAACCAAGGTGCATCCATTGCCATGTCTACATCACTACAGATGTATCTCCTATTGGATACTATTGGAGAGACGAACCAGGACTCTCTATGGATGTCCATAGTGGGAACGTCATCACTATACTCATCATATAATAACCTTTACGACAAGTTATTCCCATTATTGAAAGATGAAGTGAATAGAAAGCAATCATCGGAATCCATAGCTGCTGCAGAAGCTGCTCAGAGGAATTCATCCAGTAGTAGAGGCTCATTAGATAAGAGTCGAGGAAATAGAGCCGATGATCACGGATTACAAATGGACACTGATTATGGATTGTTCTTACTTCGTCATTGGAACTTGTATAATGCATTTTTCTATTCCAATTATGTGAATGCCAAATTACAATTATACACTAATGATGGGAGAAAGAAATTGAAAACCATGTTTGCTAAAATGGGGATCTCTCTGGCATCTGCTAACCAAAATTGGCATTACTTGGATATTGGATTACGGAAGAAATTACAAACTGTGTTCAAGAAGAATCTATCACAATTTGGGTTGACAGATATAATAAGAAATGGATTCAGTAGAAATTTCGGATTCAATGGGAGCATAAGTGCTAGCGATTTCGTGGAGGCTATTAATGCATTATTAGAATGCGATGAACCAATACCGAGTGGCTCGCAAGATAAGAAAAGGTCAGATACGCCACCGGATTCCAATGATGATGATGGAGATGAAGGTGATGAAAAGAATATCGGTAAATTGATTCAACGTAGGGAAAACCAATTCATCACTAATTTTTGGAGAGCGTTTGATGCGTTATCCGATTTTGAATTGATCCTCAAGGGAGTGCGAATTGCTAAAGTACAACAACAGTTTATCTTTGAGAAGGGGTTCGAGATCTTTCAAAAGAGAATGATCAAGAATTTGCATGTGTTCAGATTGGTGGTGTTGAAAGATTTCAATAGTTCATTATTGGATTCTAAGAGAACTGCTAGTAGTGGACTGTCACAATCTCAGAGAGAGAATGACTTTGTCGAGATCAGAACGTTTGGTAAAAATTCAAAGTTGTTCCAGAATCCATTGATACTGACCAAATTAGGGAACTGGATCTTGGAATCTTGTTCAGAGTTGGATAAGGAGGTGCTCCCCTTAGTGATAGCGTCGTTGGATCCAGACACCGAGACTTATTTAGTGTGTGGGTTACCACCTAAATATCCTAACATGAAGGGTATGGATGATGACCCTGAACAAGATGAGGAACAAAATAGTATCACTCGGTTGAATACTTTCTCTTTAGCATTCCAACAGATAGCCAATGAGACAGGTGCTAAGGCCAGAATTGATAGCTTTGAGAGTACAATTATTGAACTTCGGAAGGAAGATCTGAGTATGTTCTTAGAGAGATTGAGTCTGAGTGGACTTGTGTAATCTTGCTTGTATACTACGATTAATGATATTAGGTATTATTTTTTAGCACAGCCCTGTAAATCTCGCTACCGTTTTTTTTTTTGTTTACATTATGTTTTTTTATCTTTTTATAGATTTCCAGATCTTTTTTTCTATCTTAGATTTCCTAGAATAATCAAATGAGTTACAACAGATCCCATATAGAAATTCCACCTAAGACACCAAAGATGGTGAGACCTATAATATCACAACAGGCTCAGAGATCGAACCCGAGTACTCCATCGGGGAGACGCACAAGAATTAAGCCTTTGTTTTCTCCGTATAAGATGACCCCTAATAAGGTAATAAAGACCACTACGGGTACCACAAGATTCGACACTTTGAAGACTCCAATTAAGTTTAATACTACGACAGTGGTAAATACAGCAAGAATAGACAAACCCAAGGAAAAACCACATGATCAGTCTAAGAATGGTGGATTATTAAATTTCGGACATGCTATAAAACATGATCAAGATGATAAAGTTAAGGAATTACTTTTCGAAAATAATAAATTGATGGAGAAGATATTAGAAAACCAAAAACTTATAATGCAAGAGTTAAATAAATAATAAACAAACAAAATTTATTTCAAATTCTTTTTAACGATTTCAATTGGAATTAATGCATCTTCAAGAGAATCGTGTGCTCTACCCTGAATATTTTTACTTAAATATTTCCATGCCAATTTCTTTAATGGATCCTTTCTCATTGGATTAACTTGATTCTCACTGAATAACACTGCAGTGTCAACAATTCTATCATAAATCAATCTTAACACATTTAAATCATTTTCTAATCCATGTCCCACGACTATGGTTTCATTAGTGGTTAATTCAGCTAATTTATCAATGATTTCATCAAAAGTTCTAGCATCGGGTGGGATCTCTGTGACACCGGAGACCTCTGAATTTAAATCTATGATAAGTTTACCACGAGGTTTGATAACTTCATCGATGATTAGTTTACTTGTTTCAAAATCGACAACCGATAATTTCATCATTTCTAATCCTAAATCAGTGAAACACATTTCACAATCTAATCCAATTGCATTTAATTTGTGGGTTTCCGATGGGGTATATAATGAATCAATTTTTTGAAATGGTGACATTGCATGAAGATCTTGTGGAGTTTTCAATTTGAATACATGATGAGGCAATTTTTTGCAACCAGTGGATTCGAATTGGATTTCCTTACAACAAGAATAAATTCTATCAGAGTATTGTCTTTTAATTATATTAATGTTGGGGTTACTAGATCTTGTTTGTAATTTCCCCGGATGGAATTGACAAACGGTTTCTAATTGTTTGTCTGAGGAATACTCCTTATTAGGACAAAATTTTATGCCACATCTGATACAATCAATTGATTGAGAAAGAATATCATCTATTGCTGTTGATTCGGGGATATCCATGATGAATCCATGTCTGATGAGTCTATCCTTGGTTATACACAATTTTTGTAATTTTTGCAATTCAGTTAATTGAGGTTGTATAGGTTGTTTGATGGTTGATTTTTGTTTAAGTATATTGAACATCAATTTTTTGATTTCATGAAGGTATTCCATTTTATTTTTCACTTTGCAACATATATCATATTCTGAATTGACAGATTGTTCAATTGATTTAGATCCAAATCCAGATTTAATATATTGATCAGATAATAATTTAAGATAATGCTGCCTATCATTATGTTTAACTGGTGCAAATGGTAACACCGTTTTAGGTACAAGTGCTACCTTTTGTCTTTTCCCCGATCTTTCAGAGTCTTCAATTGATCTTTTAGACATAATACAAGGAAGATAATTAAGTAAAATATGAAAATACATGTTACCCAAATAAAAAACTCTATTTAAAGTAAAATTTAACCCGTGTAGAGATGTCCGTCACACTCTACTTATCGGTTAGTTCGCTCTTTAAAATAATCGTCTCTCGCTCAAAAAAATATTGAAAGAACAAGTAAATAAAACTACGTCAGATTAAAGGTTTAATCTACTCTATTGATTAATAACTCAGGTCATAGTCATTCTTATATAGTCATTCCAGAGAGCTTTTTAAAGAACTCAGTCTGGACTAACTATTTATCTAGTTTTCTTTCCTCTAAGACAACGTTATCCTAAGTGGTTTATCGATTTTTCGTATCCCACCTTTGCCTTGCCTTTCTGGAAAATTTTCCAAAAAAGAGGTCACACACAACAAAAAAATCCCGCGTCGATTATCAATTTGAAGTCGGGTAATTAAGTCGATCGACGGACTACACATATTTTTATTTTTTTTAATATGGTGCTACCATCATCTGCCGGTGCTAGATTTAGACAGAGAAAGATTTCTGTTAAACAAACCGTTCAGGTTTGGAAACAAAGTGATTTACCTGATCTGGAAACAGAAGATCAACAAAGAGAATTACAACAAATTGAAACAGGTGTTGAAAAGGGTGAAGAAGAAGAACATCATTTACAAGCTGTTATAAATGCTACGCAGGCTGCCATTCAAGGTGCTAAAGTGCAACAAGTTTACATTCCTACACCTGATGCTTCCAAGATATGGAAAGATGCTGGTAAATATTATACAGATAAATTCATTGAACCTGCTACTTATATACGGTTTTCTGCCACGGTGGAGGACACCGTGGGGTGCCCCTATAACATGGATGAAGATGATGAAGAATTCTTGAATAAATATAATAAAGATTTACCACCAGAGAAACAATGCACTGAAGATGAATTTGAATTAATTGCTCATAGATTAGAAACTGTTGTTAATGAAAAACAACCATTCTTGACAATGGATCCTACACAGATATTAAGTTTTAAAGAAATTAAAGAAGTTGCATTAGTGCCCGAAAATAATAATCCATCCGATGTGTCTAGAACATTGGAAAAACAATTGAAAATCCATCCATTCAAGACTTTACTAGATTCTGAACCTCCCAGTGGGAGACAACCTAGACCATTAAATGTATTATTTGATAAATTTGGTCCAGCCATATATGATCATTGGAAAAATAGACGTTTAGCGCGTTCAGGTAAATCTGTGTTCCCTCAATTAAAATTTGAAGAACCATCACAGAAAGATGATAATGATCCATATGTGTGTTTCAGAAGACGTGAATTCAGACAAGCTAGAAAGACTCGTCGTACTGATGCCCAAGGTACTGAACGGTTAAAACAATTTTATCATGAACTCAGGAATGCTCGGAATTTATTATTCATGGTTGCAGAAAGAGAAATTAAACGGAAACAACAAATTGCCGTGGAACATCATGTTTTCAAATTAAGATGTCAAGTCAAAGATGTTAAAAGAGCCTTAGGTATCAAGGGTGAAGATGAAGATTTGATTACACACAAGAGAAAGAAAGTTCCTGATGCTGAATTAATTAAAGAACAATTAAGAAAGGAAGCTGAGAAGGATAAAACTAGAAAGAGATTACAAGAACGTGAAAGAGCACAACAATTGAAACAACAATTGCCACAGCAGGCTGTTGCACCGGGGGCCAATGGAATGGTGAATGGTAACCCGGTTTCTGTGCAACCATACGTTAAACTTCCAAGTGCTAAAATTCCGGATCTCGATTTAGTCACTGTTAATGCCGTTTTACAAGATAAATTAGAGGGAATCAAAAAGGCTGTCTCTGATAAATTAATAAAACGTAAATTACAAGATGAAGGTTGGATTAATTTCACTGATGATCCATATAATCCTTATTTTTTGGTATCTGGTAATACCGTTGAGGATTTAAATGAGAGATCCCATGTTCCATATTCATCAATTTGTTCATCAATTTATGAAGTTGAAGATTCTAAAGAAATTGATTTCAGTTATATTTTCAATAATAATAAGCATTATAGTCATAATGATCAAGAAATTATTAAAATTAATGCAATGACTGGTCAAGTTGTCAGAAACGATAAACATAATCATTTACCAGTGTTTTATGATTTAACTGGTTGTGATGATGATTATGAAGATCCTAATCCATATAATTTCAAATATCCGGATCAATCCAAATTTAGTGTGTCAGAGACAGTTATGAAAATACGGAAAAGATCTGGTAGACATGGATTATCGTGGGTTGACAGGAAAAGAATTAGAGATGATTTTGATTATCTTGATTATCTTAGAGATGTTGATGATGATGATGATGATGATGATGAATTAGAGCAACCTGCTACTAAAAAATCTAAATGTATTGATGTTTATGATTCTGATGGTGATTATAAGAAAAGATTAAAATCTAAATTTTTATTTGATTCTGATTTACCACAGTATCAACCATTAGATCCATCAAAATTGAATCAAATTGGTAAACAAACTCAAGTTATTAGATTTGGATCTATGTTATTAGCTAAATCATATGATAATATGCATCAACTTCGTCAAAAGCAAATTGAAGCTCATAGATTATTACAACAACGATTACAACAAAAGCAAGCTCAAGCAGTTCAGGCAGCTCAACAACAACAACAACAAGCACAATTGGCAGCAGCCAATGGGAGTACACCTGGTGGTGGTACCGGATTTACTGGTAATACTACGGCATCACAAAATTCTTCAAGACAGGCTACCCCAAATGGGAATAAATTACAACAATCTAATACAAACAAATTACAACAACAATCTGTCACGACAACTAAGAATGGTACTAAAATGGCTAATAATAAACATCATCAACAACAACAAAATAAAGTTCATTAATGTTCTCTAACATCTAGCTAGCCTAACTAAAAAAAAAATTTTTTTTTTCAGTACTTGTCACCACCCCCTCCAACCTCCAACCTCCACCATCTTTTTGTAAATTAGCCAAAAAAAAAAACATTTTTCTTTCTTTCTTTCATGTCTATGTCTTTTCCTTTCTTTTCATCTCTTTGTCTTTCCCCATTTATGTATATTACTTATAATAATACTTTTTACTAATTAATTTTTAATAACCATTGGGCGTAATTGTAAGGTATGGGGCACTAAAAGCGGCTCGTTGTTACCAAGGGAAATAAAAGTGGTGCTATAAATGAAAAAAAAATTTTTTTCCTCGAAAAAACCGGAAACATTGAATTAAGGAATTTGTTTACATATTAGAAAATGGGAGCTAATTTAGTAATAGAAGAATAGAAATGTTGTATATTAAAAATAAAGGATATATATATTTTATATTAGAATAAAAAAAAACTTTTTGATCATGAATAAAAAATTATTAGGAATTAAGTTAAGTAATGTAGTTTCTCTAAAAAGAACTAGTTTTCATTAAGCGTAGGGGGGAGGGTAAAATTATTAAAGCGTTTAAACCAATTCAACGGCATCTTCAGATGGTTCATGGTAAGCACCTGGCATTCTTAAAATCTTAGCCTTTGGAATTGGAGCATAAGAGTTGTTAGATTCAGACATACCATCGTACATAGCGTAGAAGGCACACATGGAAGTTAAGAAGGCAAAGACACCAGCAGCCTTTTGACAACCAGTGTGACCACCAAAGATGGCAATGGTGAATAATAAGAAGAACATCCATAAGAAGAAGGTGAAGGCAAACAATGGGAGGGTAGACTTCCAGGTGGCAACCCAAATTAAGAAGGTAAAGACAACCCAAGCAGACAAGAATAAACCGATAGCATTGTTTTCATCATCAGCGGTGGTGTAAACAGCCATGACACCGAATAAATCAACAGCGATGGAACCATAAGATAAGAAGAAGGCACCTAAACAAAGCAAGACAACGGAACCAAACAAGTTATCATCAACGATAGCCCAAATACCAGTAATAATTTGAACTAAACCGGAGGCAAAGAATAAGACACCGGCCAAAACAGCTGGAGATGAAACACCACGAGCACCACACAAGATTAAACCTAATGGGAACAAAGTGATAGCCAACATGGCTAAACCGGCAGAACAAGAAGTTGGGAATTGTCTGAAACCTTCAACTCTCTTGTAGTAAGAAGTTCTCAAATAACCAGTTCTTGGTGGCAAGATATAACTGTTGTAATCAGAAGATGAGTAAACAGCCTTTTCGACAACTGGAGCATCTGGGTGGACAGCGGTATCAGTATTAGATAATTGTTCTTCAGCAGACATAGTTAGTAAGATATAATAGTTTTTTTATTGTATTAAAATGTATTAATTCAATTAATTAGAATAGAAATAAAATAAATTTTCTTAAAAACTGATTAATCATAAAATGGAGATTTATATGCCCTTTTATAATAATATTAATTTATAACGAATTAGGAAACTAAGTAAATAGAATTACAAAAATAGGGTGACTTTTATTGAAATAATATGATGAGTTGATTTTTAACGTGTATTGGGTAACTAACAGTGAATTACCGTTAAATTTTTTTTTTTTTTAGTTCCCGTGTTCTAGTTCCCGTGTTTTAAATATTTCTTTATATTTCTTTTTATGTTTCTCTTTATTTCTTTTTTTTCATTCTCTAATACTATTAAATTTAATATACTTATATTACACTGACAAGTTGTCACAATATTTAAAAGTGAATACATAATAAATTCAAATACCCACCGGTAAACCAGAAAAACGCATATAATAATCATTTTTTTTTTTATTTTATTTCCCGCGTGTGTTTCCGGAAACGTTCGGAGAAAAAAGAGATGAGCTAAAAAGTTGACGTAATTAAAGTTTTAAAATACTATGTCTAGGCTCTTTGAGATCTGAATTGAAGAGATTCACTATAGTTAAATTATTGGATTATATGTCATGCCACGGTGATGAAATGAGAGGGACCAAGGGGATACAGTTAAAAGGGGTGTTGTGCTTCTGTTGTGTTGGGTGATACATTTTACACAAAATTATACCCGCTGGAGATATCTGCTTTACCTATACTCTTATACCCTTTAATACCGTGTCTACGCTACCCTGAATTACAATTCTGTTCCATTGCTTACGTCTTTGTTATTGTATCCAATCTCCATATTATCCCTTTACCATCCGTTCTATCCATACCCGGAAATGGCTTTACACCCCACACAAAAAAAAATCGTGCAATTATACACTTTGAGTATAGTAATAGAATAAATCACCCGACTTTTTTTAAAACTCTATGTGCACAAACGGATTACGTAATATTAGAAAAAATATTTTTTTTTTTTGAAACTTTAATTCCGCTTCCGATCTTGGAGTGTCGGAGTTTTCAAATATACTCGGTGAAGCGTATATTAATTATATATATACAAGAAAATTGTTACATATCATTCATTCATTCTCTAATACTAATTCCATATGTAACCATGGCATCTTCAGATACAACACTAGGTGATCCAACAACTGGGTCACTACCAGCTTGAGTCTTTGGGAATGCAACAACATCTCTAATATTAGAAGATCCTAATAACATAGAACACATTCTATCAAATCCGATAGCTAATCCAGCATGCGGTGGACATCCACTAGCTAATGCATTCAATAAATGACCAAATAATACTTCAGGTTGAGATATCTTCAATATCTCTTTGAAAATGAACATTTGTAATTCTGCATCGTGAACTCTACGTGATCCACCACCAACTTCAACTCCATTAATTACTAAATCATAATGGTCTCCCTTGACTTTCAATACATCATTCTTCAATAATTCATAATCCTCTAATTGAGCCATGGTGAATGGATGATGCGTGGATTCAAAATTATCATTATCATACTCTGGATAATCGCTTGTCTTAGAATTCACTTGAATTGGACTAAACAAGGGGAAATTGACAACCCAATTAGCTACAAATGTGTCTTCCAATGAATTACCACTCGAACGTCTCCATTCTCCGGGGAAACATTGAATGGCTAACTGTCTAAATCTTCCTAATGGCGTAGGATTCTCATATGGTAATTCACTACGATCACTCACTGCTAATAAATCACCAACTTGTAAGCCCAATTTCTTATTCAATTCATCAACACTACCTTGCAATTCCAATGGTAATCTCTCAACCCAACTCTTAAGAGCTTCCTCATCATTAATCTTAAATAAATGAGGCCGTCTAGCGGTATACTCCTTTTTATCAAATAATTCGGATGGTAATTTCTTCAATTTCCCTAACCCACCTTTCAATACACACGCTTCCACCACGGGGAAATCCACATTGAATGCACCATTAAATGATCCACTAATATCAACAAATTTTAAACTAGATCTCATATCTGGTTTATCTATCCCATAATTAGCTAAAGCATCAATGTAATTCAATTTAGGAAACCGTTCACCAGATTTTAATTCAACAAGTTTATCATCATCACCAACTCTATACAATGGAACACCACGGACTCCCTTCCAAATAGCACTCACTAACTTCTCCACAACAGATTGAACATCATTACCCTTACCGAATGACATCTCTAAATCAATTTGAGTGAATTCCGGTTGTCTATCGGCTCTTAAATCTTCATCTCTGAAACATTTAGCAATTTGATAATAACCCTTGACACCACTAGCCATTAGCAATTGCTTATATTGCTGTGGTGATTGCGGTAATGCATAAAACAATCCATGGGACCGTGTAGGCACTAAAAACTCCTTAGCACCTTCAGGTGTAGACTTAAATAATAATGGAGTTTCAATCTCGGTGAAATTATTACTATCAAGAACACCTCTAGCTATCTGTGCAGCCTTGGCTCTCATCTTCAGAGCATTCTGATAATACTGGGATCTTAATTGTAAATATCTAAATTCAGGTGGATACCCACTAGGTGTGTCTCTTAATGAATTTAATTGGGCAGTTTGTACATTAGCAGTATTTAACACCTCCAAATGTCCCACTTGTAATTCCCATTCATCAATGGTACTCCCCTTAGCTTTCTTCTTTAAAGCGACATTCCCCGTAATCGAAACGGCATCTTCAGTTTTCAATGTACGTAATGGACTATTCTCTCCCTTAGATATGACTTGTACTGTGTCTCCATTGAAATCTCTAAATTTAGCAAACACTAATTGTTTAGAAATTTTATGTGGTGTACCATCGATCCATCCATTAAGTGTGACTTGTTTATTTAAATGGGATCCCATGGAAGAATTAACATCCTTAATAGTATGCGTATAATGATTGAAATCGAATTTCTGAATGATCTTTGATTTATCAGGTAATTGAATACTGGAAGAATGACGAAGCGTTAAAGGAGTGAGTGATTGTCGATTCCGACGACAAATGGTTGCCCCCAAGGAACTCCGCAACCCCCTTGTTATTGTTCTTGATAACATTTATTTGAATTAAGTATGCCTTGTCTATGCTTATAGGCATTGATTGAAGTATGCATGTTGTACGATCTTTTGAAACATTTGGCCGGCTGACAGATTGGCGTCGATTGAAAAATTTTGGGTGGATAAATGAGTCGATGAGTCTATTGGTAGCTGACTTTCCGGGTCTACCCCTTGGATATTGATAGTTACTAGCTGGTTAGTGGCCTCTAACTTAACTTTACTACACAATATAAACACTACCCTTCCATGACTCCACCATACACCCATCAATCTACACTGCTCCACCCCCCCCACCATAGAAAGACCTCATCTCTCACAGCTGCCCCCTGTGTATAGCACTACCTTCGTTTCTGAAAAATTTTCAATTTCGACGAAATTTAATTTTTAATAAGTACCTGTTGTCCTTATTCCCTTTTCTCTTTCTTTTGATCTCCTTTGAAAAGATTATACTTTTATACTACAATGTCTTTAGGTACTTTATACGGATCTGGTAAGACCAGAGCTATTTTGCCAGTTGGTTTAGTCAAGGGTTTAGACCTTGATGTTAAGTTAGAAGAAGTCACTTCTGAATCTTACAAGGCTGCCTTCCCATTAGGTAAGGTTCCAGCCTTTGCTGGTCCAAAGGGTTTCAAGTTACACGAAGTCATCGCTGTTTCTATCTACTGTATGTGTCAATTTTACTAATACCTTCTTCCTTTTTTTTTTTTTGCTTCTGACTTTTTACGGTTTTTACAATGATGAGCCATATTATTATTTTTTTATACAGTTATCCCTGTCTTAAAAAACCATGTCGAGAACCTTTGAATCTGAAATATCAACCAATTACCAAATTATTCAGCTAGCAAAATAAGAGATGAACAAAGAATTCAAGTTGAAATTTTTTTACTAACATCTTTTTTTTTGAAATAGTGGTCTCCTTGAAGGACGAAAACTCCCCATTGTTAGGTAAGAACGCCAAGGAATACGCTCAAATCTTGAAGTGGTTATCCTTCGGTACTTCTGACTTCTTGTCTAACGCTACCAACGGTTTTGCCGGTTTGTTAGGTGCTCAACCATACAACAAGAAGGTTGTCGATGAAGCTCAAGCCAAGTTCACCGAACACGTTGAAAAGGTCATCGAACCAAGATTAAAGGAATTCACTTACTTAGTTGGTGAAAGATTAACCTTGGCTGATTTGTTTGTTGCCTCCACTTTGTACAGACCATTCACCACTTTCTGTGGTAAGCAATGGAGAGCTAAGCACCCATACATCACCAGATGGTTCCACACCGTCACTGCCACTCCTTACTTGAGCTACTTCTTTGACTCTGTCACTTTAGCTGACAAGCCATTAGAACCACCTAAGCCACAAAAGAAGGAAAAGGCTAAGAAGGAACAAAAGCCAAAGGCTGAAAAGAAGGCTGCCGAACCAGCTGAAGAAAAGCCAGTTGAAGAGAAGAAGCCAAAGCACCCATTGGAAGCTTTAGGTAAGTCATCCATTCCAATTGATGAATGGAAGAGAAAGTACTCTAACGAGGAAACCAGAGAAGTTGCCCTTCCATACTTCTGGAACGAATTCTTCAACGCTGATGAATGGTCTATCTACAAGGTTGCTTACAAGTACAACGACGAGTTGACCTTGACCTTCATGTCCAACAACTTGGTTGGTGGTTTCTTCAACAGATTGTCCGGATCCACCAAGTACTTGTTTGGTTGTGCTGTTGTTTACGGTGAAAACAACAACAACGGTATCATTGGTGCTTTCTTAGTGAGAGGCCAAGATGCTCCACCAGCTTTCGATGTTGCTCCAGATTGGGAATCCTATGAATTCACCAAGTTGGACCCAACCTCTGAGGAAGACAAGGAATTTGTCAACAACATGTGGGCCTGGGACAAGCCAGTTGTTATCAACGGTGAACCAAGAGAAATTGCCGACGGTAAGGTCTTCAAATAATCACTTTTATCTTTATTTATATCTTACAAATACAATATAGGTAGCCCCACAAAAACGTATAGTCTGTTTTTATATTACGTAATCACCGATTTTTCTATAGTTTTTTTCTGCATGAGATAGATCTTACGAAACATAATAACTACTTCTTCCTTTATAAAGACTTGTTCAACAACACAATTCATGACAACAACAAGACAAGTCAATTTATCAATAGATCCTATCCTCAGGGAAAGGGGACCATACACTGATCCAGATTACTCTGAAGAATTCGGACAAACCGAGTTATCGAATGCTAAGATTTTAGTCATCGGTGCTGGTGGATTAGGATGTGAATTATTGAAAGATCTAGCATTATCTGGGTTTAAAGATATTGAATGTATAGACATGGATACAATTGAATTATCCAATTTGAATAGACAATTTTTATTTAGATTGAAAGATGTTGGTGAATCTAAAGCTAAAGTGGCATGCGAATTTGTGCGTCGTCGTGTCAGTGGATTATCACTTATTGGTCATTGTAATAAGATTCAAGATTTTGGAGTGGATTTCTATAGACAATTCAATTTAATTATTTGTGGATTGGATAATATTGAAGCTAGACGGTGGATCAATAAAACAGTTGTTGATATAGCGTTATTCTATGATCAATTGATTCCATTGATTGATGGTGGGACTGAGGGATTCCAAGGATCAGTGAAGTTAATGGTGCCCACGTATACGGCATGCTTTGAGTGTTATATGCAATTGGTGCCTATACAGACAACGTATCCACTGTGTACGTTAGCATCTACACCTAGATTACCTGAACATTGTATTGAATGGGCTCATCAATTAGAGTGGCCTAAATTATATAAAGATTTGAAATTTGATGCTGACATTCCTGAACATGTGGATATCATGTATGAATTATCAAAGAAGAGAGCAATAGAGTTTGGTATTGATGGTGTTACTAAATCTAAGACCTTAGGTGTTGTTAAGAATATTATACCGGCCATAGCTTCTACTAATGCAATTATATCTGCTGCTTGCTGTAATGAAGCATTCAAATTTATCACTTCGTGCAATCCGGGGTTGACCGATACGATGTATTACAATGGAGAAAATGGGGTGTTAGCTGTGAGTGATGCATACCATAAACTGGCCGATTGTCCTGTGTGTGGGAATTTGCCACAGGAGTTTGAAGTTAGTGATGGCATGAAATTGATTGAATTTGTGGGGGAAGTGAAGCAGAAGTTTGATCTGGAGGCACCTAATATTTTCACTGTGAAGGGGGATCTTTACAATTTTAAAAACCCTGAAAGATTCCAGGGCACAGAACAAACGGCGATTACCGAATTGTTACCATTTGAGATGGATTACTGTACATTACAAGTTGTAGTTGTTGATAAATCAAGGGACAACGATTTAAAGTTGACCTTGAAAAATAAATAAATTAATAAAAATAAATAAGTGGGATATGTTCTCTATTTTTATTTTTCTTTTAATATACAAGCTATACTATTATATTGGATATTGCTTATATAAAAACAAAATTAAAAACACATGCGGAGTTCGTAACAGGTTTGTAAAAAAGGGAAGAAACACAGTCTCTAAATTTAAGCGTGGCTACCGAAGTACTTCTTGGAACCTTCAACATCTGGGACAATGGTGTCAGCACCGGCGGTCCAGTTAGCTGGGCAAACTTCACCGTACTTGTCAGTGAATTGGAAGGCTTCTAATAATCTCAAGGATTCTTCGACATTTCTACCAACTGGGAGATCGTTAATAGTGATTTGTCTTAAAGTACCCTTTGGATCAATCAAGAAGATACCTCTTAAGGCAACACCTTCTTCTTCTAATAAGACACCGTAATCCTTAGATAAAGAGTGGTTGGTATCAGCAATCAATGGAATGTTGACTGGACCTAAACCACCTTCAGCTCTCTTAACGTTAGTCCAAGCTAATAAAGAGAATTCAGAATCGGTAGAGGCGAATAAAACTTGAGCATCCTTATCAGCAAACTTCTTAGCGGCTTCAGAGTAAGCGATAATTTCAGTTGGGCAAACGAAAGTGAAGGCTAATGGGATGAAGGCTAACAAAACCCACTTACCCTTGTATTGTTCAAGGGAGATTTCTTCAAAGACACCATCAACGACGGCGGTTTTCTTGAAAGTTGGAGCTGGCTTTTGAACTAAGGCGACCATTGTAAAATTATATGTTATATAGTAATTTAAGATTAAATAAAATTCTATGAAGAAAGTAGAATTATAAAACTGAAAGAAAGAAGAATAATTAATAAAAGGGGGAAACCAGCTGATATTTATATTTCGCTGGGAATCGAAGTAATTCAAATAGCCAAAATGGATTCCGCCACGACGTATACTAAATTAGTAGTGGAATACCGGTAATTCTCCGCTGTGATCTATGACGTTTCCTTTTTTTAATCTTCACTTTTCTCATTCCCATCGATCTCAATTGGTATAATACAATTGATTACAAATATATATATATATATAGTACAATCTATTATATAACAATACCCAACATAACTAATTTATCCAATTAAACTGTGGTTAAAACTGTGTACCCTTGTGGTATAATAGTAATATTATACCTTATCAGAGACACATTATACGCGATTACTAACTAAAGTTGGAAGTCTAGAAAGGTCTAGCTGGTCCACGCGGGTATCGAGCGGCGCAATATAATATACGTCGATCGTCGTTATGAGAAATATTTAATTATTAATTGGTAGCTTGGCCATGCTTACTAACTTACATGAAATTTGATGGTTAAATGTATTATTTTGAATACTTATAAATACATACGCACAATCTAGATCTGGGCTTGCACTTGCTGTTCCTCGTTATCTTCACGTACCTGGGCATCCCGCTTTTGCTTAGCCACTAATTCTTCCCGACGCAGAATTTCATATGAATACATCATAAAACAATCTGGGATGAACGTCAAAATGAACAATGTAAGATCTTGTAAAAAAATCCGATACACATAGACAAGTCCACTTAGTAATCCCGAAGATTTAGGCTTATCATGCTCCACTGGGGTTGGTATTTCCTCGTTATCTTCCACTTCAATTTGCTCTTCCACTGGCTGCACCGGTTGCACTGGTTCCACAGGTGGAGTCTCCAAAATTAATCCGGGCCTATTATTTCCTATGGAAGCTTGAATCAACCAAGCAGAACATCTAGTAAATGACGTATCCATGAACTTAGCTAATCTTCGTAATTCTGCCACGAGTCTACTCCCCATTGGTTGTAATGCTCCATTGAAATCATTATCAATTATCAATTGTATACGATCTAATACTTGATCCCTAGTGAATATGCACAGCATGAACACAGCAAATATGGTCCACCTTAAATATGAATTATCATACCCGTATTGTAACCCTATGATCACCATGAATAAGAAATACTTCGACAACGTGATCGATAAATTGAACACTCTTCTTATCGTCCCCTGCGTGAGTACATGCCGTGCAGATCTATATACAAATGAGGTTAGGGAGCCTATCAGAGTGAATAGATCTGCTCTGGCACCACCATTACGGGCTTGCCCCGCTAGTGGTGGTTGTTGATTCCCACCTCCATTAGCAGGTATCCCAGCTGTAGGTGTTGGAACCACACGAGGCTTAGAACTATCCACAGAAAGCACCACAGAACCCAATGGCCCAAATGATTCCAAGGCCTTACGACCACTATTGGAAAGCAAAAGGTATGGCTCATAATTGGGGTCACCATCAACGATTATACATTGTTGTGTGGACAATTGAATAGATTTAGTGGTACCCTCAGAGTCAACCCCTTCAATGGTATACGCCAAAGAGGAAGTCACCAGTTGATCAATGTACATATCGGAGTCTTCCAACCGTTCATATGATTTCCCCGTGATGGACTTCTCCGTGCCATCCTTGAGTGTTACTTTATTAGGATTCCGTGGAGTAATTGGTCCTTTCTCACTAGTAAAATACTCAGATTCGGTAGTACCTCTAGTGTCTTCTTCTTCTTCTTCTTCTTCTTCCTCCTTCTCCGTCTCCTTATGTTTAACTTTCACCGTCACAGCTAATATCGTGGGCACTGTATCATAATCAAAGTTGGCCCCCAAGTGCAACAATGTATATAATGGGGTGTCATCCGACTGATCACTAGAGGAGTATTCATTCTCGATTAGTAATTCCTCTATATCGTGTGTGTCATTCTCTAGTAACTGCTTCAGGTCTCGTATCGTGCTTTTTAGAGTGATGTTCTCAAATGTCTTGGTTTCGATAGTCTTGTGAGTGGTCACATCTGTCATAGCAAACTCCACAGGGAATTTGATATCCGAGGGAGTAGGAGTAGCCACCCCTGAGCTAGTCAAATCTGGTAAACTCATTGGTTGTGTGAATAGTATACTTGTTCAGTTGCCCTCTTCGGTGTAACTCTCTCTAATTTATTATATTACGTATACCGAAACCTGGCACATATATATCTGTCAATTTCCAATCACGTGTCTTTCAGACTTATGATTTTTTTTCGTCTTTTTTCAAAGAAAAGTTTTACAGGACACAAGAAGAAATTGGCAAATAAATATACCCTTTTAGTTTTACAAATATAACATCATTTGAAAGTGGGTTTATTATTGCTGTTACCTTTGAATTTTCACTGTTAATCCTATATATCTTCAAAAAAAAAAAGAAAGAAAAAAGGAACCTCCACTAAATAGATACTCTACTTTTGGTTTTTTAATTTTCTTTTTATACAAATCCCGAGATAAAACAACAGAGAAGTTCATACACACACAATGCTGTTAACCAGTCTACCAATTAAGAGAGTGGTCATCCCACAATCACTCTACAGAAATGCCCAGCAACACCGTCAAATAGGGAACTTCATAAGGAGTGTGCTTTGTATGGATCCTCCACCATCTCCTGAAGATCCAACCCCGGAGAATAGATTCCATGTTTGGGACCAATCCCCATCTCCAGACTTAAGAATGAGGGCAGCCACCATCAGAGCAAAGGCTAAGTGTCCTGTCACTCACAAGGATATCAATTACACTTGCCCGATCTCTGGTATCCCAACTCACCACTCTAAGGAAGCCTGGGAGGCCGACACTGATTACCACCAATCTAAGAGATACGAAATCTTGAAGAAAGTTAACATCTATGAACACGATTTGAGATCAGGTAGACAATTCCCAGAATTTGATTTCCCAATGTATCAACCTATGGATACTTTGGTGAATTTCACCAGTTGGGATACTTACCTTTACACAAGACAATTCTATTCTATGGATACCGAATTTCAAATGGCAATTGTGACAAAGATGTTGAGTTTCCCATTGACTATTGGTTCAGTGTTGCATGAATTCTCTCCTTACTTCCTTAAACCTAAAGGTCCAGTCAGCTTGGAAGGTTTGAAATCCTTAGCTGCCTTGAGATACACCCTTTACCCACAAACTAGAGTCTCCTCATTGAAGGATAGACCTATCAGAATTTTCCTCTTGAATGCTAAATCCGAATCAATCTTGCCACCTCATGTGTGGAAGGAACTAACCTACTTGTTCCCAGGGATCTCCTTCGAATTACACTTTATTGGTCCTGAATCTTACTACGACAGAGAAAAGAAACAATACTTGGTGTCCGACAGACCAATTGTGCAAAGATTGGATGACACCATGTGTTTCATTCACCATACCCAGGATTTCATCGTTTTACATGAAGCCCAAGATTTCTTCCCTTATGATCCATATTTAGATGTGTTTTTCTGTTTCCACCCTAGATTCGCATCCTTAGAATTAAATGAACTCTGGAAAAGCTCTTTACCAGGTCTTTTAGAATCCAAGTGTGGTATCTTTGTGACTGGATACCATAAGCAAGATATTGATCAAGATTTCAAGTGGCTCACTGAGAATTACTCTGAAGATATGGATGTGTTGATGGATCCAACTAAGAACGTGTTTGGTTCCACCAAATGGGAATTAAACGATTTGAACCCTCATGAGGTGTTCCAATTCAACCAACAACTCTTTGGGTTCAGAGGTAAACGTTACCACGCTATTCATCAATGAACGTGACCCTCATTAACACTTTATCCTTTATTTTTTTCTCCTACTTTTTTCTCTTTTTATTCTATTTGTTTTTTTGTTCCTGTCTATAGCTCTAACTCTTGTTTACTAGTTGTTTGATCGTCTTTTTTATTTTTTTACTTCTGTGTGCATAACCCCTATAAATAAGTTTACCAATTCTTTTGTTACTTGAAAAAATACTGTATAAGTTCTAAAATTTAAATAACTCCATTAAAGTAATAGTGGGAGAAACTAGCATAAAAAAAACAAAGAAACGTAGTAACAGAACCCAACCAAAAGAGTGTAAGCAATAAAAACCAAACAAATAGAGGAAGGAAATATAAAAGTAAAAGCAAACAAAACTCAAGCAAATAAAAGGGAGAGGATTAAAAGATTAAAATCATAAAGGAGTGACTAGCAGTTGGGGTATAGTAAAGAATTAAAAAAGGGGAGGGGATGGACTGGAATGGGTGTAATAGGTGAAAGGTATCAATAAAAAACACACAATAAGTCAATAAAAGAAAGCAAATCTTCTTCTCAGAGATATCCATACTCAGCTTCAAAAGGAACAGTAGATTGACGATTAGAAGAATCTTGTAAATCAGAATCTCGGCTCGTAGATATACTCATTCTGGAAGCTCTAGAGAAATTGGCTGCATTCAAGGAGACAATAGTGTCCCTCAATTCATCCAAATCGTCATCATGTTCTTGTAAATAAAGATGTTCCAGCGTTAAATGTTTGGCCTTTTGAGAGTCTGAGAAAGTGTAGGACTTCCCTGCTGTTTGCAAGAATTGGTCTGTAGTCTGTAATAATTCAAATGTGAAGGTTGAATCGTGGGAATGCACCGGAGAACTCACAGAGGGCACCTTTCTAATCCGTGGAGAATCTAGAGAAACAGACAGAGGTTCTGTGGTACTTGCATCATCATCATTTACTTCATGCAGAGCATCCATTTGTTGCTTTCCGTTAGGCAGCAAGTTCGACGTCGTTCTTAATAATGACAAATCAGCAGGGTCCAAACTTGTTCTTCTAGAAGACACAGATGTGGAATCCATTTGGAACGAGCTAGGAGAGTGTGTCTTAGGAGACATTGAGTGTGACTTTCCAGAAACAGACGAAGAGGTGGTCGTGGTGTTACTAGAGGTAAACGATCTTCTCTTTGAAGTGGCCGTTGGAGACCCAGTACCTGACCGAGATGAGCCACCGGAGCTTGGTGATTCTTCGACATAGTTATCCTCCTGAGGAATTGACGCCAATCTCTGATGGCTACGAGGAGACATTTTCATGCTATGACTTCTCTTAGTCTGTTGCTGTGGTGATGAGGAAGATGTTGAAGCAGAATTGATAGGTGAAGCCACGGTTAGCAAGGTAGACATGGAATTTCTAGTGAAGATAGAAGTAGTTCTACTACCGCTACCGTTACCCGAGGCGGACATCATGGTAGAGGTAGAGGCACTTCTCGAGTGTCTACGCTTTGGAACAGGCACTGAGGTAACAGTAGCGGATGGAGTGGCACCAGCACCGGTGGTGTTGGTAGCCAAGGTGGATGCAGAGATGTTTGTAGTCGGAGAGGTCTTGAATCCGGAGTAAACCTGGAAGGAGGCTTGTCCCTGACGGTCCAACAGTTTAGCTTGGATCTCCGGTTCACCTGTATCCATGTCAATGATGTCTTCATCGATGGTGTCTTCACCATTGGTGGAAGATTTCTTCTCCATGGTAGTTGGCAATGTCTCAGGGAGACGACTTATGTCTATCGATTGGAAGGAGTTTTCCACTCCGAATTGAGTATTCTGGTCAATGTGGGAGACGTGATTGAACGCGAAGGGAGTACTGATGTTCATTGTATTGATCTTCTTGATAGATGAGGAGTTCTTAATGAGCTGTTCCTGCAGGGCAAGAACGGTTTCGTCCTCGTCAGTATCCTCGAGGCTCTCATCGGCCAGATCAAAGTAACGGAGAATTTGTGACGGCTTTCTCTTTAGCCATCTCTTTAAGGAATTGCTACGCTTAACGTCAGAGTCTAGCCAGAGATGGTCTTGCTGGTTGGCAGTAATCATGAAGGAGATGGAAGGGAAATGAGGGAAGGAAGAGAAAGATGGAGAGGGGGAAAGAGGAGGAAAGGAAGGTGGGATGAATAGAGGAGGCGGAGGAAGGAGGGAAAAAAGATAGATGAGTGAATAGGAGTTAGCTAGTTTGTGATTGTGTACGTGTGTAACTGCGGATGGATAGATGGATTCTTGTAATTGAAGATGGATAAAGTAAGGATAAAGAAAAAGGGTACGATATTTATTAAAATGAAAACGACAGTTAAGTTAATCCATTAGTAAATGATCGTCTCTTTCTAAATTGGTGCAAAATGTTGACCAACACTATCTAGGCCTTATTTAATTTTAATTATGTCTCCCAAAGGGTCAAAAAGTACCCGCCGATGCTACTATAACTACTAGACTCCATGTTATTACATCAATTACCCGCAAAGGAGTACCCTCTTCATCTTATCATCCTTGTTCACCGCAATCTCTTTATATTCACCGTGTTTGCTATTCAGCATCCATTTACTCCTTACAGGCACTCGTTTAATTGGTAGTCCAGACGCCAAAAACCCGTTTCGTTGAATGGAGAAATTGAATAACAATTGCCGCCTTGCCGCCTCCATATAAATTATCTCCTGTGACGATTTGAGTAACTCCTACTAATCACATACACTTTAGGACAATGGAATGTCTATCCATTTTACCTTTTTGCTGCTAGATGCAGTGCACACCGGGGGTATACTCTTCATTTCTCCACCACCTCCTTTTATCGTTGTCTTGAAGACCCACACTAACGCGTCTTTTAGATGTATTCTTACTTAAGTCTACCCCTTTTTTTCACGTGTCTCTCACGGCCTCCATTCATCATGGCTTGCCCTGCGTATTTAAAACTCCTTTACAAATATCACAATTTACAAACAGCTACCATCTACCATATACTATTTACTATCTAATACCACCAACACGTTCCAATAATCCACCCATCCACCTTCCACCCACTCGCTGCCTTCAAATATCCGCCTCTGTCTTTCTACTATGTCTTTAATTCTCCGTGAGACATAATTAAGAAAATTTTAATTTAACCCCAATTAGGAAATTCTCACGAAGCACGACTCCATGTCCGATCGTGTTTGTAAAAAGAATGGATCTACTCGCTTTGATGAGATGAGTTAAAACGTCATCATTATACACTAATACTAGTACATGTCATTGTCAAAATTTGATAGATTAGTTATTATATGAACGTTACTACTGACGTTATGTAAAGAAATAAGAAGGGCTAGAAATAAAATAAAAAACCTATATGAACCCGAGACCACCCAAAAAGAAATAAAAACGAAAAAAAAACGGACGCTAAAACTTATTAGTCAGAAACACTAACTAAAAGGATCCAAAAAACCAACTAGAATTGAAATGAAAAGGGAATAAAAAAACAAAAAAAGTAGGAATATGGTAGCTAGACAAAAAATCTAGCTAGAATTGAAAAAGTAAAAAAGTCAAAAAAAGTTAAAGCACCAATCTAAGGAACAAATATGGGGAGAATAATTAGTAACCCAACATATTATATTAAGGCGAGTTCCCTGTATATATTAATAATCTGTATGAATCGTGTGCACGGGACATTCGTTATTACCCTTCTTATTAAACCACGATTTAATACATTTATAATGGAAACAACAAAGACATTCCAGTCGTCCAATCTTGTCCCCCGGTTTAAACTCTTCAAAGCAAATGACACATTCATTATCTTCATTCAAATTTAACTTTGTGACATCTGTATCCAGGGGAATCGTATACACAAGCATACGATTAGATTGTCGTTTACTATCGGGGGACCCGGAAAATTCTAACTTCTCTAAACATTGATTGATATGATCTTCTCGTTCAGTCTCATCTAAAGATGACATATCTATAGCACACACAGGACACAGTTTGTCATCATCGTCTTCCTCCTCGTGTGATACCCTCGGCGATTCATCTCTGTTATTATCGATGATCAAATTACCCATCGCATCAGTCAGTAAGGCAGTATCAATAGTATCATTTCCTTGGCCACCTTGTAGAGTCACCATCGAGGCAGCATCTCGTGTAGTCATCCGATATGGCAATGTCTTGATCATATTATTATTGACATTATTATTAGTGCTCACCAAACTAGGGGTACCGCTGTTTGATCGATTTTCTCTTAACGCAGACCGAATCATTTCTAATTCAGCAACACAATCATCACAAGTTCTATGTGGTACGTGGGGGCTCTCCAAGAAGATCTGTGAAATGGGGGAAACCACATAGGTGTGAGGTAAATATGTAGTGAACGTACGACAACAATCACTACACACTATGCGGCCACACTTCCGACAGTGATGCTTTCTGAAGAAAAATGTAAACTCTTGGTTACAGATAGAACAATGGGTCACTTTATCATCATCTTGCCATTCGGGGACACCACTCTCATTAGTGGTGGAGTTGCGAAGTGGGGTGTGTGCTTCAAGAAGTCTCTCTAAATGGTCAGTGGCGGCGGCGGGGTTGGCGGAGTTTGTTGAAGTCCCTGTGTTAGTGATTGCAGTGGTAGTGGTGTTAGCAGGAACAGTAGTCATAGAAGCAGACGCCGTACTAGAAGCATTAGCATTTGATTCGGACATTATATTGTAGATTAGATGTTGGTTAACTGCTGTCAAAAAGGTAGGGAATATAACTCAAGGTTTCAGATTTATGTATGTGTAAATAGAAAAAAACAAAACCTCAAATGGGAAATCAAGTAAACCCCCTAAGTTAATCTATTCAAATTTGATGTCAATGAATTATATTTGAAAGTTGTAGTGGATAGTAGCCTATTATTAATATTGTATATTCTTTTAAAACTGTATCTGCAAATGTTATCTTCTGATGATATAGATCTCAATTGTCTCCTTTAGAAAAGAAAATATTATGGAGATAAAGTTGGTGTACGGGTGTGTTTCTTTTAAATGAATAGATCATTAATGGTAGCATTGCCAATTAATTAATGAATGATGGAATATATATTTTTTTTTTCAATATTATACAAATACATAAAAAAAGGACTCGTAAAAAAAATGGAGAAAAGGATAAGTAATAATAAAAATGCAATAAAAAAGGGTGTTGTTTTTTCAAAAAAAAAGGAAGAGGAAAAGAGAAAGAGGTAAAAAGTGATCTATAAAAACAAAAAATAAGGAGTATAATGCTGAAAAAACAAAAAGAGATAGAGGAAAAAGGATGGAATGAATAAATAGAGAGGATGTATATATATAAAAGCAGATGTGTTTTTGGTAAAGATCAGATTAAAAAGAAAAAAAGCAAAGCAAAAGCAGAACGTGTAAACTTTTTTTTTGAATATTATTGATTTTTTTTTCAAAAGAATTCCTTGACTTTGGCTAAGTATCTGTACCGGAGGCAGAACACTAAGAGACCAAACCCTAGAAGAACCATACCACTGATGAAGAAAGTCATCGTGGAACAAATCACTATGCCGTTTGATGTAGGCGCCACACAATTTTTAGTGAAATCAGCGGAATACATCAAGTTTATCACCAAATTACCAATGATAGAAGATGATGAGAACACACCCCAAGTGGTACCCAAAATCTCAATACCATAGATAGATGCCAAAATGGCAGGTAATAATGTGAACATCGTGGAATGAAGTAATGCATTTAATAGCACCACTGTAGAAAAATGGATGTTACCTATATCAGTAGATGACAAATATAAATGGGAGGCACCACCAATGACACCGATAACAGAAGCAATAGTAAGTCTGGATATACCAGTTTTAGTACAGAAGAAATCTGTACACAACATAATAGTCAATCTTGCAAATGAGGATGCCACACTGAACAATTGAAGAGATTTATCTAACTTATTTGAATTCAAGTTCTTCAAAATGGAACCTAAATTGTTAATGAAGAATTCAGTAGCAGAAATAGAGATCAAACACCATATAAGTAATGGATACATTAAAGGATCAAAGAAGAAATTTTTAGTTTTCTTCTCATATCCACCGATTGTAGTAGATGCTGATAACATGGAGAGCTCATCATCCAAATTCATAACAGCTTGGTCATCAACATAGAATGATGCTGGAGAACCCAAGATTGAATTATGAGGAGAGTGGATCACCATAGCGGCACCAGTCAACAAAGGTGAAGTCTCAAAATTATTGAAGTCTTCAATATCGGAGTGATCATATTCGACTTCAAAGTATTCGACGTAATCTGTCAACTTACAAGCGATGAACCCTAATATAGAGCATGAACACAATAAGTAAAGGAAGAATTTCAAAATTGAAAGCATGTTTTTAGCTGGATGTTCTTGATCGTTGAAGAAGAAGGAGATCGCTTGAATCTCAATGAAACTGGAGAACGCCACCATCACATTAGGTGTAGAGATAGCTAAAGTTTTAAAATATCTTCCCAAAGATTTAGCAGAGTTAATCAAACATGTGAATAAAAGACATGAATGAGAACAACCTAGAATGAAGAAGGAGAGATACATGAGTTGATGATCAAGTTTTAAATTGAAAACCACGATGACCATATTCCAACCAATGAAATATCCCGTGAGTGACATTAATGAGAGAATCCAAATTCCCTTAGCATCTGCTATGTAACCACATAATGGACCCAAAAGGTTCATACCTAATGTTTGACATATAATGATCTTATTGATGACAGGTTGTGAATATTGAAGATGTGTCACAAATGGTTCAGAGAAGATGGAGAATAAAGCTATAATACCCAACGATGCACAAGCTATCGATGTAAGTATAAACGATACCAAGTACAGATGGTAGCTTCCATATCTTCTGTAAAGTTTTAGTGAAAGTTTTATGAGTATATTATTTGGTTGATCAGCCATGTGATTAATTTTGTTTCTTTATCTATTTTTGTGCTATTAGTGAAATGGATTTTTTCAAGTTTGTATAGTATTATAATGAAACAGATTCAAAGTTAAAAAGGAGGAATCAAAAGACAGATCAAAATTTGTTATAAAGTTATTGGATGTAGCAGTGTATATATAATCACACAATAAGATTAAGTAGTATATTGATGAAAGGAGAATATAAACAAACAATTTTTTTTTTCAAATGTGTGTATAACCGGATAGAAATTGTCGGTCAATATAATAGAAAAATTAATAAGGCAAGAAAGTAAGAGAATAAAAAAAAAAGAACACACCAGCCTTAATTACAGTGGGGAACAAAGCAAAGTTAGGTACTCCGAATATTGAGTTCCGATGAATTTCCCCAGGGCACGGGAGGCATCAAGGTAATGAAAAGTACGGTTCTCCGGTGGTTGCTAAAAATTTTAATTTATGTTGATCTTACGTAAGCTAATCAAAATGATTTATCTTATCGCTCACCATTATTGGTTACACCGGTTTACCAGAATTATTGAGTTTTCCACTAGTTATAGTCAACTGTGGTGTCTCAATCTCTCTTATATTTCATCCACTCCTTGACTGTAACACATATTGTTTCATCTTTATAATCCCTATATATTAACCATTTCAATATTACTGTTAATTCAATTTCAGCTCTTCATCTCTCTCTATAGATAACGCGGAGTTTCAAATATATTGAATCAACTCGGCGCACCGAATCCGGGGAGAATAGTAACTAGTAAGTAACTTATGATCAACAAAAACAACATTACACCGGTTTTTTCTAAACGCATTTAAAGGTCTAGACTTGGTACCGAGGGTACCCACGTTTAAAATAGTTTATTCGGCTATAAGATCTGGCAGAAAAAAAAATTTTACATCCGAAATCTAAATTGCGTCTATCGACGTTTATTTTGTATTCGACGCACGCGCGTAACTGAAAATTTAATTATTTAGTATATAGTCTGATAAAGGATATAATGATGGCAAAACTTACTGATAGACGGAGTTTTGCGCCAATTAATTTATTAAACTCAACATGTCTAGAAGAAATAGAAATGGAGGAGATGAGAATGGTGTGAGAGGTCCTAGTTCTGCTTTGACATCTTTTTTAAGAGAACAAGGGATCAATGCTAATGAAATCAGATTAAGATATGAAGAGAGTCTTAGGAATCCTAGAAGACCAAGTGAACAAATAGATGAGCAACCTGAAGAAGAAGATGATGATGAGGAAGAAGACAAATCATCTGATGATGAAGCTATTTATGAAGGTGAGGAAGAATCTGAGCAAATTCAACAACTAAGAGAAGCTGCTAGAGTGAAAAGAAGAAGAGCTAATGATCATGATCTCATAGGTGATGATGATGATGAACCTGATTCTGCTAATTTTTGTTTTGAATGTGATAGAGAATTTGAAATTTCAGTGTACTCTAAAAAAATAGAAAGAGATGGTCAGATAGGATATCTGTGCTCTGATTGTTCTAAATTGGTTATAGCTAGAGAACGGTTATCAAAGAGAAATGAAATTGAAGCTAGAAAAAGAAGAAAGAAAATAGCTGCTGCCCTTTTAAATAAGCAAGATATGAAAATACCGACATTACAAGATGTCTGTATTAAATTAATCACTGATAATATTGATGATGTCGAATTGTTAGGTGATATTGGGATACTCAATATGAGAAAGATATCTAGAATTTTATCTAAAAAGAGATCATTGAACAGTAGAACTCTACCATTGTTCTTAGATAGATCTATGAAACATTTGGAATTCTGGGATTGTTCTAAAGTTGATAAAGATGCATTAAATAAAATTGCTGCTTTTTGTCCTGAATTGGAATCATTAAATTTGAATATGTGTGGTCATTTACATAATGACAATTTGAAATATTTCACTGATAGATTACATAACTTGACTGAATTAACTTTGAATGGTCCCTTCTTGATTAGTGATGCCATGTGGCAGGAATTCTTTGATGGTAAATTGGGCCAACAATTGAAGGGATTCCACATTAAGAACACCCATAGATTTACCTCAGATTCATTGATAGCGTTATTGAGTAATTGTGGTAAAAACTTGGAATCACTAACGTTATCAAGATTAGATGGATTGACTTCCAAACCTGTTTATGATTTGCTCCCGCATTACTTGGATCACTTGAAACATTTGGAGATCTCATACCCTAACAAGGAAGAATTAATAGATGATGACATGTTACTCAATTTACTCTCCATCAATGGGGAAACCCTAGAGACTCTCATCCTAGATGGATGCTCAGGTCTCAGTGATCAGTTCTTAGTGTCTGGTGTGAAACCATTCTGTCCATCGCTGACTAGATTATCGTTGTTGAATCTAGATCAAATCACAGATAATGGGATGACCCAATTATTCACTGAATGGGACATTAATGGAGGGTTAATGAACGTCAGCCTTAATAGATGTCTATCGGTGACCGATGATGGTGTCTTTGCCATGTTGACCCACTCTGCTAATACCCTAGTGGAACTCAATTTAAATTCAGTGAAATTGATAACTAGAGATTTATTCAAGAGATTATCTAGAAATTTGAGATTCCCATTGTTAACTACAATGGATATTGGATTTGTTAGATCGGTTGATGATTCTGCCTTGTCTGTGTTATCCCGGATAGCACCAAAGTTGAAGATTTTGGAGGTGTACGGTGATAATAGATGTACCCATGCAGCATTGGTAAGAGACGATTTAAGAATTATTGGTCGTCAAAATGATAGTATTTAAAATAGGTTGGGATTATGTGTTGTTGTTGTTGTTTTCTATATGTAAAAGTACAATTTAATATAAAACAAAAAGGAATTCTATATAGATTCATGAATGTAATTCACTGGAGCATTAGCCTTTTCCACATTAGAAAATTGTGGTAGAGAGGGGGTACCCAATTGATCCAGGGGAACTGACTGATCAATAGGGTTAGTGATACGAGGTCTCACGTCTCTCACTATACTTGGATGACCATTTTCTTTGATTAACTTAGCATTGGTGATCTCTTCGTCTCCCTCGGAGTCTAATCTCGATTTCAGGAAATGTTTCACCATAGTGGATGATTCTGGATCAATCTCCAAGTAATACCGAATGATTTCTCTATTAATTTTGGTTAACTCTTCTGAACTGGAGTTCTTGAACATTGTATCAATGTACATCGAAATCAAATTATTAAGAGAAGCAGGAGAGAATTGAGCATTGTATTTCAAATAATTGATTATATTTGTAACGTTAGTCTTATTTCTCTGAGAAGTCTCAAATTTGAAGAAGAATGACCAGTAATTATATGAACATTTCACAATGTCTTCCTTGTAGAAGGACACCAATAAATCTCTAGTTTCTTTTATTTTATGGTCTTGTAACCAAAACACTTTAGCAACTTCCACAATTAATTGTGACACATTCTTGTAACTCAATATCTTGTATAGTTCTTTAAAATCGGTATCAGTGATTGCCGGTGGACGAATCAATTTTTGCTTTTTCTTAGGTGGTGCCTCAGATTCCTTAGCCCTCTCATGGCAATACAATCTAGCGCATAATAATGATTGTTGGGTTACCACTGTGGTCTCCTTCTGTCTCAACAAGAATGCAAAATACTTCTCTAAAGGTTCTACCAATGCAGGATTGTCATTAATCAATTTTGAATAAATCTGCTTAGCGGCACCGTAATCATTCAATTGCTTCTCCTGGTAAAGAGCATACATGTATCTTATATCTAGTAACGATATCGGCACAAATACATCAACTGCTCTATTGAACAAGTGCACAACGGTATCACTATTGGTGTTAACTTTAATGAGATAATTCAAGTACCGAATCCACATTTGTTGTTCATTACATAATGGTACAAGTGATCTTTCAAACAATGTTCGTATTTGCTTATCATCACCTTGACTTTGTTCAAAGTCCAAGTATTTATTCCAAACGGTGACTTCATTTGATGGCACTGGTAATAAGTCAAACGATTGCTTATTCAATTCACTTTCAAACCCCCACCGTTCGTTGGTCCTACTCTGGGTTTTTTCAAACAGAGTATTGAAATGGGTATCCACGAGATAACTAGTTTGTTCTTCTGACAAGTCGGTTAGTTTTTGGCCTGGGTATGTCTGCTCAACTAGTTGTTCTAATGTTTCTTTATTTATTAAGTCATCTATCGTGAAGTTATCCTTGATGTCAAAGAATTTTTCAAAATATCTTGCATATTGATGTAGGGGAATCCCTAAAATTTTCATTAGGGCAACAATATAATCATTAGAGTTTTCACCTGATTTCTCTGATATCCAAGTCAAGTAAGCATCCCATAGAGGGTGAGAAAGAAATTGATAACCAACGTGATCGATGGCATCATCGAATATTATTTGCAATTGTTCTGATTTTTTTAATTCATTTGACATCAAAATGTTTAAATAGTCTAACCATAAGTCTAATGATTGTGGGAATGCCACCACTGCTCTTTCTAACACTTCCACTGATGCATTTAGTCCATCTAAAGTGTACACTATAGTCACATAACGTTTCCAATAGTCGGATAAGTAGGGGAATCTCGTCACGAGTCTATTAATCTCTGCAATGATAGCTGATTTCAATGGGGCATTCTTTTTTATAGTGGCACCATTTGTCACTATGAGGTTCTCTAAATATGCAATGAGGTCTTCCCATGTTTGGTTATCTGTATCATCGTCATCTAATAATTTCTTGTATTGTACCCACTGTGGGAACTGAGACACCGGGTCCAACCCAGTACCCGTCTTCAACTCTGGTGGCTGTGACCCCTGTCTAGAGTTCTTATCTGGTATTAAATCCATTACCCGTGATTGATTATCATTGACTAAGAGCAGTATCAGTAGTAAAACGGTTAACATCTCTACACTTTAATTTTTTTTTATTTTTTCGACGTTGTTGATCTACAAAAATAAAAAAAAAATTGAATGTGGCGACTGGATTCAAATCAAATGGTACGTCTTATTAGACTACGTGTATCCATTAAATCTTAAGTTATCCCCTTACCATTAACAATGCAAGTCACATTCAAAGGTTTCAAGAAGGAAAAATATCCAATTGAAATTGAATCAAGTGATTCAGTTTTATCTGCAAAGGAAAAGCTTGCCTCTCTTTTAGATTGTGAAGCATCCCAATTAAAGTTTGTTTATTCAGGGAAAGTTCTCCAAGATGACAAGACATTTGAAACATTCAAGGTGAAAGAAGGTGATCAAATCATTTACATGGTGTCAAAGCCAAAGAAAACTACACCTGCACCAGTGGAGAAGGCACCAGAAACCAGTACGAGTCAACAAGAGCCAACTTCCGAACCAGCTACTACTACCACAACAGAACCAACAACAGCACAAACCACAGAATCAACTACTACTACTACTACTACCACCACTGCTGAACCACAAGTACCAGAGGGCGAATTCACAGCTTCTACCTTTTTATCAGGTGGCGTTAGAGAAACTGCTATTCAAAATATAATGGCGATGGGATTTGAAAGAGATCAAGTCGAGAGAGCCTTAGTTGCTGCCTTCAATAATCCAGATAGAGCAGTGGAATATCTTTTAACTGGTATCCCAGAGAGACCTACGGCTCAACCTACTGCTCCTATTGCTGCCACCGATGACGATGTTACAACTACAACTGAATCAACTGAACCACAAGAACAAACAACTGCTCCTACCAGTGCCAACACTGAACAATCACCTAACCCAGATAATTTATTTGATGCTGCTGCCGCTGCTGCTTCTTCTGGTAACCCAAGTGAGGGTGGTGCCGTCACCAGTGAAGATCAAATGGCTTCTCTTAGAGAAATTCTTCAACAACAACCAGAGATGGCTGAAGTTGTGTTACAACAATTAGCTGCTTCTAATCCTCAATTAGCTGAAATTGTGCAGTCCAATCCTGAAGCATTTATGAGATTTCTCACTGATGGTGATCAAACTGCTCTAGGGCAGGCCTTAGGTGTTCCACCTGAATATATGGAAGGTGGTGAGGGATTAGAAGAGGGTGAAGTTCCAGAAGGAGCTACTCAAATTCAAATCACTCCAGAGGAGAATGAAGCTATTAATAGATTATGTGAATTAGGATTTGAAAGAAATTTAGTTATCCAAGTTTACTTTGCTTGTGATAAGAATGAAGAAATGGCTGCCAATCTTCTTTTCAGTGATCATGCTTGAATTTTGTATTACAAAACTAACATTAATATATATTTTAACATAAAAAATTAAAAGAGTTGTTTAAAATTTGTAATCAATTTATGGGATTTCTTTTCTATATCAGTTAATTCATAATTACCAGGCCTCACCACTAAATAACTAGTCATTCCTGATTTAATAGCGGCATCAACTTCTTTAGGATTATCACTGAGGAATAACACTTTAGATGGATCATCATCATCATCATCACCTATTTTCTCCAAGATTTTAGTGTAACTATTTGATTCAAATTTAGGACCTATATTAACAGTATCAAAATAATCATCAATTAAACCATTTAAATCTGTACTAGTTATAGAACCATTATTATTTATAACTTTAACATTAGCAAACAACAATTTTTGAGCTTTAATTGAACCAGATGAATATATGTATATTTCTCCTAGAGGTAACACTGCAGACCAAGATTTCATTGCTTCAATTGCATCTTCAAATAATGGAGCCATAATTGATCCAGTAGTGTAACCGTATTCCCAAATGAATCCTTGTAATTGTTTTAATGTTGGATCTTTAATATCGTTATCTACTAATGATTTAATATGATTGAATAAATTTTCTTGTGATGTTAATGAATTAGAATTGAATTGAGTCAATATAGATAATATTTTATCATCTTTATTAGTATTATTCAATGGGTAGCTATATTCAGATAATTTATTTGGTAATTGCCTTAAGAAATATGGGAATAATTCATCCTTCACAAATGATATAGGACATATAGTTCCCTCTATATCTAATATAACTTTATCATATGATAAATTCATTGATTAACTTATAACTAATCAATGTATAAACTAATTAATGATAGTAATACATGTGGTTTAACTAATATATAAACTTTTAAAATAAAAATCAATAGACGCGTCGATCTTTTTTTTTCAAAATCGACTCTCTCCATAATTGTCTTTACCAACTTCCATTCTTCACATTAAAAATCAATTTTATTTAAACTAGTTTCACTTCACTCATAACCATTCTTTATACCCCAGATCAATATATTATTTTTATTTTTTTCTATATAAATGGATTCCAATTTACAAGCTGCTAGAAATGCTGTCGCTGTTGCAGAGGAAGCTGTAAGATATGATTGGACTGATGATAAAAAGAATGTTAAAATTAATAATAATAATAACACCACTACAAATACAACAACAAAGGATGATAAATTTGTATTAGATCCAGCTTTACAATTACAATTCGATAATTATCAAAATAATACAACACCGGATCAAGATGATCAACAAACTAAATCATCTTCCACTACTACAGTTAATGCTACCACTACACCTAATAAACAAATGGCTATCAATATATCTCATATACTTAATGAACCATTGAAAGAGATTAAATTAGGTATTTGCACTAGATGTAAAAAGGATTTCCATCAAGATGGTCCAAAACCTTTCAAATTGTGTGCTCATTGCAGAGAATTACAACGTCAAAGATCTCGTCGGTGGCAAACTAAAACAAAACAAAAGGAAGGTGTCTGTAGACGTTGTGGTGTTGAAATTCCACCTGAACATGCTGAATTTGTTTTATGTGAACATTGTCGGATATCATTAAGATCTAGAAAGGCTAATAGAGCAGCTCAGGGAAGATGTGTTCACTGTTCAGGTCCAAATGAAGATGAAAGTGGATACAAAGTGTGTCTACGGTGTAGACAGAATGATAAAATTAGAAGAACAAATTTAGAAAAATTGGGTGCTTGCAATAGATGTGCACAAACATTATCGGAATCAGATAAATCTCATAAAGTTTGCACTAAATGTAGATCAAAGAAAAGACCAAAAGATTACAATGGTGAACCCCAAAAACGGAAATCCAAATATGTTAGATCCACTTCAACTATTAATTCATCTGCAGCTATTAATAACATGTTCCATAGATCTAACATAGATCATCAACCAATTAAAATGGATCCATCTAAAGTGCAAAGACAACAATCACAACAATCACAATCACAACAACAACAATCACAACAACAACAATCACAATCAGATATTGATGTCTTGGGAGAACAACAAGCAGTTGATGCAGCTGCAGCTGCATTATTATTACCTGATTTTGTTGAAGACACTACACGTTCAGAATTGAATCATCATCAATTGACTCACATGCATCATACTCAATTAGATCAACATTTGAGTCAACAATTACATGGTCAATTAAATGAATTAACATCAAATTCGAGTAAACTTAAATTTTCCACTACGACGAGATCTGATGATAACGTTGTTGACATGTCTGGTTCATTGACTATTCCTGATCCAGATAAAATTTGTATTAAATGTGGTGAACATATTCATATTGATGATTTATCTATTAATCCTGCTACTAATGTGTGTTCTAAATGTATGGATACAGGTGATGATGATGAAGTGGATGACGTTGTCGGTGATGATGATGACGACGTTGTGGTTGATGATAATACTAACTTGTTCATGCAGGATGGATCAGTTGTCGGTAAGCAAAATTAATTAATTATAATTTAATTTAGCAAAATTATACATTTTTATAAAATATTTTTTTAAATTTCAGGTGTATTCAAGAAACTAGATGAAACCCTAAGTTTTTTCTCTTTAGGTAATTCGTAATCATGCATTGCCCTGTTAGGTTTACGTCTTCTATTAGATTTCCCCTTGGATGGCTTTCTAGATTTAGTTCTAGCTTTGTTTTTCTTCCTATTATTTAATCCAAATAATGAATGAGATGTAGCTATTTCATCATTTGTTTCTTCTTTTTCAACTTCATTTGGTGAATCATCAAATGTGATCGGATTTTCTAATGGTACGCCAGCTAATTCCAAATTCAATTCAGCTAATGTATCTTGTGGAATCAAAGTAGTTGATAAATCATTTGGAGCGACAGGTTGTGGTTGTGGTGATGCAAATAATAAATCAATAGCATTATGAGTCTCTGTAGATGATTCATCGGTAGTACTGGTAGCCGGTGGAGTGGTGTAAATTGTCTTTGTGACAGTTTTAATTGGATACGCTTTGATTTTTTGTAATATTTGAAGAGTTCTATCTCTAGCCAATTTTTCTTCATTCATATAATCTTGTTCAACTTCATTGAGTAAAGAATTGATTTCCACAGTTAATAAATCAAAGGTATCTTCATCCTCTTCCTCCTCTTCATAGACATCATCTTCATCTCCTAAACTATAATTGAAATCTGGATCTGTAGCTAATTCTGGAACATGTTCAATGCAAGTACCCAAATAATGGTCTCTAGCTGGTAAGAAGTTCCCAAAGGGACACACCCCGACCATGCATTCCAACATCTCCGTGTGGGCATCACAAAGACAAGGCATATCGGTGATCCCCTTGTTACATTGTTTAGCATATTTGGCGATACATGTCAATACACACCATGGTGGTGATGATGATCCTTTAACTAATGACACCAGTGTGAGTATAAGAATAGTAGATAGTTGCATTGGTAAATAGTTTTGGCTACCAAGAAGAACAAGATACGCTTAGAACAAAAGCCACTCGGTCTTCGGGTTTATTTTTTTTATTTTTTTTTGCTTGACATTTAAACTGTTTACTATTTGATAAAAAAAAAAACTAAGCTAATTACTATACTGATCAAATGATTATTTCTTTGAAGACAGGTGTATACCCACAAAATTAACTAAATGGCTGTCATAGATGGATACATTGGTTCTACTATGGAATTAGTGAAAAGACACGCAGGTCATGTTAATTTCTTTATAAATGTTAAATATGGATACATTGTGTTATTGTTATCATTGATATACATATTGTATAGATCAGTTTCATTGACTTATTATAATAAATCTTGGGCAAGTTCGGGTCGTTCTACGACAAGATTAGGGTTAGTGCAAATACCATTAGTGTATTCTGTGTCAATTGGATTTGGTATTTTATTGATTCTCCAATTTTTCAATTTACAAATTGATGAATTTTCGATTCATTGGAAAAGATTTGGTAGAATAGCTTACGCTTTAGTTCCATTAGATATATTTTTAGCTATTAGACCGTCACCTATTCCATTTGATAATTATTTAGATACATTAAAATTACATAAATGGGTTTCAAGAATTATTGTATTATTCTCTATAATACATGGATTGGGGTATTTCTATAAATGGAGTGTATCTCATTCAATGTTTAAATTATTCAAAATTTGGAATTTTGTTGGATTATTCCCATTCATTTTATGTTTAGTGTTAGGTATCATAAGTTGGAGAGTATTGAGATCTAAAAAATATAATTTTTTCTATGTTATCCATAATTTAACGTTATGGTCATTTATAATATTTATCACTTTACATGCTAGACCTGATGTTTATTTAATAACTTTCATTTCGAGTGTTTTATTAGTGTGGTTATTTGTGGCTAAATTTAAAGATTTACAGATAATTCAATTACATGATGTTATAGAACGTGATGAATCACCATATCAATTAGTGAGATTCTCTAAATCTACATTTAAAAAGGAATTCCTACCTGGAGCTCATGTTAGATTAGGTGATTCCCCCAAGAGTATTAAATATTGGTTTCACGCTACTCATCCATACAGTATAGCTAGTGAATGGTCAGATAGAGATCCACAAGTTAGTTTAATTGTGAAGAGAGGTAAATTTATATTAAATTCATTAAAGATGTATTCATTACAAGTTGATTTACCAACTTCATTGAGTATAAATTTTTTCCAAACAGTGGAAAATGTTACAATAGTTTGTGGTGGTGCTGGATTATCATTTGGGTTACCAATTTTTAATTATTTAAAGACAAAAATTATTAATGAAGGTAAAGATGTTAGATTATCATTAATTTGGATTACAAGAAGGCCAGAAGATTTATTTTTAATTGATGAATTAAAAATTAAAGGTATTGAAATTTATGTTACCGGTACTGGTATTACCAATGGTGATACATTAATTAATGATTTAACTGATTTTGATCATCCATTTGAAGATCCATTTCAAGATATTGAATTAGATACTATTAATAATGGAGATTCAGAATTGAATGATATTTTAGGTGAATCAATTAATGAAAAATTACAAAGAAATGTTATCAAAAATGGTAAACCAAATTTGAGAAGATTATTAAATAAAAATTCAGAGATTACAATTGATTATGCTAATAAATGGATTATTTCATGTGGTCCAGATTCTTTAAATAAAGATTGTGAAACAATGGCAGAGATTTTCAAATGTAGATACTTCAGCGAAGAATATGTGATGTAAAATTGAATGCAATAGATACGTCTTTTAATGAAAAATAGTGAAAAACTTTTAAATAAAATATAAAAATAACCATTAAATAAATATAAACTTTTATTCTATACTTACCATTATACATTAATATAAAATGAATTTTTGATGTCATAAAATGAATGAATGAAAAAAAAAAGAAATGTATAAAGAAAGAAAGAATAGGTCAAATTTAAAGTTAACAAAGAAAATCCGGTGATAGTCTAATAATGAAAACCATTAGAATGAAACTTATTTCAATTGATAATATTATTGATTAATTAAGACATATATTTTAACTATGAATTGTATTTAATTTTTACTATTATTAATTTAATTGATAATAAATTCGGTATATGGTGTATTAAAAACAAAATTGTGTAGTGAAGAATAATGCAACTTTAATTCTTTTTATAAATAACATATGCTTTATTTTAACGAGAATAATAATGGAATCAAGAGTTTACACGTACATAATTAAACAGGGGAATTAAGTTAAGTTCCGTGTTATTCAAGTCTAGAACAACCCGCCCAATCAATTTTGATTTTCTTATCTTTTAGAGAAAGAAAAAAAGAACAACAATCAGTTGTTTTTTTTTATTTATTCTTTTTCATTAATTCTTTTATTTTATTCAACCAATTATAATTAACATGATTGATATAATTTATATATTTATATAAAATCAATTGTAATAAAAGTAAATATAAAAACATCACATTGTACATTATAAAAAAGATCTTCAATATGTAGGTGGCGCGACTGTGTAAAATTATTTAAAAATGGCATTGTAAAAATGATATATAGAGAGATAGATATAGAGGCGCAAATTAAAATGATCAGTTAGTAGCGTGGTTTAGTTGGGTAATGGTGGTATCACGTATCAATAAATAATTTAATATTGTATTACACTCATCATTAAAATAATAGATAACAAGTAATAATAAATACATCTTAACACCACCATAATTAGCGCTATGATAATCACCTCAATGACGCTTAATTAAACTTTTAATAAGGAAACAATTGTATTTTATATTAAATTTCGTTTACTTTAAATTTAATGTTCCGACAAATAACCGTAATTCTTGTAACTATGTAATGTATATTTATAATAAAGAGGGGATGGAAAACAAAAAGAGGAGAATAAGTAGAATCAGTTAAAAGAATAAAACCGATGGAAACCGATTTATCATATTAGTAACTATCAATTGAAAATCAATTTTGGGGAACTAGATGGGGGTGGTGGTGGGGGGGGAGAAGAATAGAATAGAATAGAATAAATAATAAGAGAAGATATAATATAAACAATAGACACCGGAGAGATCCTATCGGTTCCCGAAAACTATGAAAATGTGTATCATATGTTTTAATGTATGTACAAGTATATTTCTGCCACCAGGCCATCCACCCCCATTCCCCCCCCCCCCTCTCATCTCCTTTCCTACCGTACAGTATTCCTAAATTATTTATTCTCTCTATTTATTAGTTTACAATTTTGTTATCTCCATATGATATAATGTTAATAATGAATTAAAAATTAATACTGCACTCATAATGGTACTTACACAATGATAAATGTATTAATCATTAATCTATTATACAATATGTTTACCTTACTTTGTATATATTTCGGTGATAGTGCTGGTAAAAACTATTAATATTAATAAAATTAAAAGCATGTACTATGGATACATAAATAATGCCTCTCCCCAATCAACATTTCTTTCCTAATTTGAAGTTGATATTAATTAACCTTAAAATAAATGATTAACATCACATTAGAATACTATTTTAGGATGAATTTTTCAATGAAATACCTACTCCTTCCATACATATGTACATTTTAAAAATCTTAAATGGAATAACTAATTATATTTTAAACTTTACAATTACTTCACCTTAATACTTATTATGACACTAAAACATACTTATATTATCACCCAATAACTACAATGCCTTACTTATATATCAATTGAACTTCCCTATCATATAAACAAAAATTCATTTTTTATATTCTCTTTCTTTAATTTTATTAATTTTATCAACTTTATATATCAATTGAAAACTTATCAAACAATATTACCATATTATTTATTGTTTGTTATAACCATATAATTCAAAACAAAAAAAATATATATTATACATATACTATCTCCTTTTAAAATATACCTTCTATTCCACCAATTCTATCCTTTACCAAACTTCATCTGGTGTATTCAAAAGGTATTAATTTCATTTTTATATTAGGATTCTCCTTAATCCTTAAAATTTCCTTTTTTTTCCCTCTCTCTATCCTCTCCCACTTATCCCTCCTACCCCCATCTATCATTTTGAAAACACAGAATACCCTCCCTCTCCATGTATAATACTATAGAATCTAGATGGACTGCATTCAATTTCAAAGATCCATTTGCATCAGATGCATTCTGTGTTTGTCATTCCACTTCAAAAATTGTATGCAGACCTAATTGTGATTTGGGAATCAAGGATTACCAAAAAAAACATATTTTATTCTTTGATAATTATAATTTAGCTACAAAGCAAGGTTACCATCCTTGTAAATCTTGTTTCCCAGATAAACAATTCTCTACATCAGAAATTCAAAATGGATTATACGTCTCAATTGATTTAACAATGTTAGTCAATACAGTTATAAACGTTAATAAACAAATAAATTTTATTCCACCTTTAATGGGTGAAGAAAATGAAAAAACTACAGCATTAAAAGAATCAATTTGGAAATCGGAAAATACAAGTTTAAAGAAAAGATTATTGAGTGGATTCTCTGGTCGTTCATCAAATGGTGATGCAGTGCCATTCCCTCAATCAATAGATGATTTCTCATTAACTAGAAATGAATTTGATCATTTAAAAATAATAGATTTAGCATGTCGTCACATAGCATTGGCTGCATTATCAACTACTCCAAATGCTTCAGTTTTAGAATGTTTAGATGATGTAAAGAATAATACAACTACAACAACAACAACAACTTCAAATAATTCAAATTCTAAAGTTATAATAGCTAATCATGCTTTCAAAAAGAAAAGAAGAAGAGGTGGTGTTCTAGGTTTCAAAGAATTGGCATCTAAATCATCTCTATCACCATGGCATTTCCATAGAGTCTTCAAAAGTGTCACAGGTTTGACTCCAAAGAATTATGGTGATAAATGTTTTGAATACATTAAAGAATTTGAAAGGTTAAATCCAACTAATAAATTTGATAAATCTAATTCCATCATCATCGATAGTCGAATCGCTAATCCAACATTGTCTAACGATGAAGAACAAGTCATAGAGTCAATTACATTACCTGCCACCGCTATGGCATCCACTAAATCAACTGCTTCAACAACTAATAATACCGCCATCATTAATAATAATAATAATACCAACTCCGCTTCCGCTTCCGCCTTACATATCAATACCGCTCTGCAATTACAACCACAACAACAACAACAATCACAATTACCGAACGCTACTAATAATATTAATTCAGTGTCACCATCTACGTCTAGAACTTCAACTGGATCACTTTTATCATCAATCTCTCCTTTAAACACTGATGCCACCACTGTCGGGAATTCCAATTGGGATCAACCATCTGAAATTCCTGCTAGAGTGCCAATCAATAATGCTACAACAAAGATTAGAAAGAAATCATCATTCAGTAAGAAGAGAAAATCATCTAAATTGAGTGCTAAATTACAACAAAATGAAACTTTTGAAATCTTGAAAATGGAAGACACCGATGATGCCCAAAATTTGGGTATATCTAAAGATGATTATGATCTCATTGTGACACAACCATCATCAATTTCATCATCTTCTAAAGGTGGATTAGAATCATCTATCATTTCAGCTTCTTCATCTCCGACTTCTGTATTCTCATTTGATGATCAATTGTTATCAACTTCAAAGTCAACATCATTGAAACGTGATAGTTGGGCATACACCACTGATTCTTATTATAAGTTCCCAGATCAACAATTGAATGGTATGATGAGTACAGGTACTCCAATTAGTAATATCACAACATCGGCTACTACTAATGCAGTTTCCATTCCAACCAATGGTGCTATCTCCAATGATATGTTTGCTGAGGCTGTACAAGAAGATCATTTAAATTCTATTACTTCATTACCTATGTTATCATTAGGTGATGATTTAGATTTTGAAAAGGCAACTACATTTAAACCATCATCGGAACCAGCTAATAATAGTATGTTCGTCACGGGTGCTTCTGGTAATACCAATAATAATACCACAGGTGGGTTTAATGATGGATACGGTGATAACATGTTTTACTCTCCAATGAATTATTCCGCTTTCCATTCATTGGATATGCAAATGCCATTCCAATCTCAATCTCAATCACAACAAATTGCTCCACAATATGTTTCTCAAGCTTTACAAATGATGACTCCTCAACCTACTCAACAACAGGTTCCTATTACTCAACAACCCGTTCAACAACAACAACAACAACAACAACAACAACAACAGGGAGTCACCACTTCAGGTGTTGCTTCAAATCAATCTCAACAACAAGTGGCTACTCCTCAACAATTTAAAGATTTGATTGATCCACACACTGGTAATTTTGTTGGTTCAAATTCATTGTTTGATGACATAAATCCAATTCATTTTAACAATACTTTTTATCAATTTAATTCAACTGCTTAAGGAGTTATAGAGATATAGAGATTTTTTTTCTTTCTTTCTTAAGAACATTTACTTAATCGTCTTTCGTTGTCGTCGTTTTTTTTTTTTTTTTTTKTTTACCATTTGCTTTTTTTTCCAATAAGTGTGTCCGCTTACACCTATATTCTTTGTTAGTCAATTTGCATTTCCCGTTTTCCTTTTTTTATCAATCTCTTTTTTTTTTATCAACTTTCTTCTTTATAATCTTTGGGTTCTTGGTTTAAAATTTTTATATCTTTTTTTTATGCTTTTTTTCTTTATTTTTCTTGTTGTGAAATTCAAAAACAGAAAACGCCAAAAAAACACATGCCACGCCTTTTTCTTTTAACTCTTTTTTTTTCTTTTGTGTTACGTTTGTTCAATTCATATATTCGTTTACCCTTTTTCTCTTTCCCCTTTCTTGCTCTTTCATTCTTTTTTTTGCTTTTCCAAATTTTGCTAATTTTCAATTCTATCACAATTTAATATTTATTTCCCCAGGCTCATTGGCCACCAGACACGTAATCCTGCAATGACAGAAGGGCTCTCTCTGTTTTTTTTTAAAAAAAAAAAATTTTTTTTTGGTTAAACGGGAAACAAGGCATTCCTTATAGTTTTAAGAAGTTTAAGGTAACACTTCATTCATTATAAATTACTTATTCATATCATCAGACGGTGTATCAGTTTCTTGGTTCTTCTGTTAATTACGAAAACTAGAAAAAAATACCGCATCTGACACTCTATTTTTCATATTAAACGACGTCCATTATATTTACTTATTTTAATTGATTTCACAATTTCAAAAGTTCAAATCATCATGGCTCCATCTGGAAGACGTACCGATCACGAAATAGTATCAAAGAAATCATCTGGTGCACCAAAAGTGCTGAAAACTCAATCTGGAGTGATTGATCATTTAGCTATAAGTGAATCATTGGGGTATCAAATTTTCAGAAAACAAAAACGTAAGGCATGGTCAATTAAGGAAGATGAAATTTTAAAGAAATTAGTTATAGATTGTTATTTAGCAGCCACTGCATCTGGTATGAAATTGACTAAATATGAAAATCAAAAAATCGATGTGGAGAAAATTAATTGGGACCAAATATCAGTGAAATTACCTAATCGGAAACCAAAAGACTGTCGAAAACGGTGGGCCTCCTCATTGGATCCATGCCTAAGAAAGGGGAAATGGACTACAGAGGAAGATGCTTTATTGACCAAGGCATATCAAACATATGGTCCAGCATGGCAGAAGGTTGCCGCAGAAATTGAGGGTAGAACTGAAGACCAATGTTCTAAAAGATATATAGAAGTGTTGAATCCAGATACCAAGGACAGATTGAAACCGTGGACTCTACAAGAGGATTTACAATTGATCAAGGGTGTCAAGAAATATGGAACTAAATGGAGAACCATTGCTAGTGCTATCAAGGGGAGACCAAGTTTGACTTGCCGTAATCGGTGGAGAAAGATTATGACTGATGTGGCTAAGAATAATGCAGGTGAAGAAATAATGAAGGCTGTTGGTGTGTTAGATGCTAATGGACAGATTGTCATCCCATCTGGGGCCACTGTTACATCCAATAATGAACAAAATAATGAAGAGGAGGAGGAGGAAGAGGATAATGATAATGAACTTGAACTTCAACGGCAACAACGGCAAAAGCAACACCAACAACAACAACAACAGCAACAGCAACAGCAACAACAACAACAACGTAATAACAATAAACACAGTCATAATAATAATAATCACAGCGTATCTAATAAACACAAGAATAATGAACGCGATGAATCCACTTCCACAAATGCTAGATCATCCTTTCAAAGACAACCTATGTCTAGGTCAACAAGATCTCCATCTCCTCCTATCAATTCCACATCGACATCCTTCTTCTATAATAGAAATTATGGATCTCCTACTAAATCACAAACCGATTGGAAATATGGTTTATTAGACCCTTCCACGAATGAGATGATCCCCCAATTCAGTGGTGTTATTGATTCTCAAGAACTTGTGCAAAAGTTCATTGAATTAGCTAAATGTAATGGTGTCTCTATTACGATCCATCAACACATTCATCACCATTATTCACCACAGTCTCCAGTGGTGGAACCAGAAACTTCAATTACCAGATACTCTCATTTCAATTACTTACCTCCATTAACTGAAGTGCCAAAATTGACTTCCTCCTCATCGAGAGAGAATACTATCGATTCTAATGGTTCTAACAAGGGTAAGGGAAATTCTAATGATAACAGTACAGGAAATCTGATGAGGTTATTGAGTGAGGATGAACGTAAACAGCAAGGTAAACACAAACCTCATTCTCCTGTGGCTTCATCTAGAGCAAAATTGAATTCAAGTGCTGGTGGTGTTTTGTTTAGTCCATCTAGGGAAACCATTAGACGGGAATCTGTTGCCGGTGCTTCTACTACTGGTAGCACCGGTGGTGGTAATAACAATGAAGCTATTGATGATATAGATGAAGAGATTGATTTTTGGGAAACCATGAGAACTTTAACACAACCGATGACACCTACTGTGAATCATAATAACAATGATACTGTGAAACCAGTGTCTCAACATCATCCATTACATTATCAATCATCCAATTTCAATGCGCCTATGAATTACGTTAATGGTAATGCTGTTGATGGGGGTGCTCTTCGTGGAGATACACGCACTAACAATAATAACAATAATAACAATAACAATGGCATGACCAGTGGTGGTATGCGCAATAATAAAAATAACAATAGATCAATGAATTTGGGAAGCATGTATGTTACTGATTTAGATGAAGATGAGGAAATGGAAAATTATGCTAATCAATATGGTATGTATTACAATGTGATGTCTAATAATTTGAATTCCAAGAGTGGTAGCGGTAATACCAATACCAGCAATAACAATGCCAATACCAATACTAATAATAATGGTGATGGATCTAAGAAGGATATCAATAAAGGATATAATTCTAGATCAGACGGTGGTCTTGGATCTTTAATCAGTGGTGGTTACATTCTACCATTTAACCCATCTTGAGCTCTTGTTTTATATATATATAACATTTTATAAACTTTACGTATCTTTTTTGGCTTTTTTTTTTACAATTTGAGCATATATTTACAATTCATGATAAAAAAATTGGGAAGTAATTCAAGTGAAATAAATATAAAAAAAGTGAAGTTAGTAGAAAGAGAAAGAGAAGAAAAAAAAAACCGAATTGAAATTCAAACTCCAAAAAAATTAAACCAAGAGATGAAATGATGTTTATGTATAGGTTGTTATTGTATTAAATGTCTAAGATTTAGGTTCTCTTGAAGTAAGAAGAAGTGGAAGCGTAAGCAACGGTGGAATCATAGATGTAATCACCTAGGTCTAAATACTTATAAGCGTATTTTTCAATATCCGGTTGGTTAACGAAGGATAAATCAGGATGCAAACCGGTGTTCTTCTTAACAGCTGAGAGGAATCCAGCTAATAAGGTGAGATCGACAGAGACGTGTATTAATTTAGAGAACTATTGATAGATAAGGAGGGACAATTATGTCCAGGGTGGGGGTGGGCAGTGTTAGTATTTAGAAAATTCAAGGAGGGAATAATATGAGGAATGAAATGAACTAGTGGGGAAGAGTATAGTGGTATGCAATGATCTCAAGTGGATGTTTGTTAATTAGTATTGCGCCAATGAGTGGAGGTGAGTGAGATCTGTGGACGTTTTAATCACAATACAAGTTAAGTGATAATCCTTCGAATTCTCTTTCACCCCTTAGTCACATGGATACCATCAATGTTCACGTCGGTAGATATTCTCTTAACATACGGTAGACATGATGAATAGTATGGTTATTTATTGAATCAAGGTAAAGAAAATATCCCAATACATGTACTGTTTCAAAAACCGTCTTTTTCTCTCTTTAGTTCTCCAAAAATTCAAAAATCGTTTCATCAACACATCTTTACACCAACTATATCTCTCAGTTTGGCTGAATAGAAAATTTGGAAAAGACGAAGAAGAGTTAAGTCATACACTTATTACTAGTTTAAATCAGTTTAAAATAAGAAATAGATCATGGATAAACACGGGAACTCAGGTAGAAGTTCAATGGTGTCACGTGGTGGTGGTAGTACAAGTGGGGGTGGACGTGGTGGTGGATTCAGAAATCCAGACAAGAGACATCCACAGACCAGATATTATGATGATGATCGGTACTATGACCATAAACAAGATAGAGGATATTACCATTATAGAGAATCCTCGTCTAGTTACTATTATGAGAATATGAATACCAATGATACTAGATCTAACAATAATAATAATAAAAGACATATTCCAAATATCAATAATTCTCATGCAAAGCGCACAAGATCGGATACCCCCCCTAGAGCATCAGACAACAGCAACAACACTCCGACAGATAAGGATAGCAATGATAATCACACTAATAGTACCCCACAGAAACTGGCAGGTGCTCCACTCAGGAAATTACCAACGGGACCGAAGGCAATGAGAACAGATGAATCATCATCATCATCATCCAAAGTTTTAGGTAGAGTCAATGATAGAAACGTATTTGATGATTCTCATCCACGGAGACGTATCAAACAGCAGCCAACAAATAATAATAATAATAATAATAACAAACCTGCCTTAACAGCATCCCATATTGTGTTTATGAGAAGAGTTAACGTTGATGGGCCCATTCATGAAAGGGAACAACAAGTTGGTGAGGGTACATATGGTAAGGTGTACAAGGCTAAAAACAAATTGACAGGTGAATTAGTGGCATTGAAACGACTTCGGTTGGAAACGGAGAAGGAGGGTTTCCCCATCACTGCTAATAGAGAGATTGGGTTATTACAATCATTTAATCATCCGAATATTGTCGGATTAGGTGAAATGATGGTGGAGAAAAATCAAGTTTACATGGTGTTCCCCTATATGAATCATGATCTCACTGGACTTCTTCAACAATCTGATATTTTGATATCCGATGCTGAACGGAAAACCATTTTTAAACAATTACTTCAGGGAATTGAATATTTACATAAGAAAAGGGTCATCCATAGAGATATCAAAGGTTCTAACATTTTGATTGATAACAAGGGTGTATTGAAGATCACGGATTTCGGATTGGCTCGTCAGATGAAGGATATCGATACGAGGTTTCAATCACCTAATTATACTAATAGAGTGATCACACTTTGGTATAGACCACCAGAGATTCTTTTAGGATCTACAGATTATGGTAGAGAAATCGATATCTGGGGGATTGGATGTTTATTAATGGAATTATTCACGAGGCATCCAGTATTCCAAGGTACAAATGAAGTTGACCAATTATGGAAATTATATGATATAATGGGTACAGTGACTACAGAAGATTGGCCCGATGCAGATAAGCTTCCATGGTTTGAATTGTTAAGACCTCAGACTAGATGTGAATCCAAACTTGATGCTATGTTAGGTCATAAGATGACTCCTTGTTGTCTTCAATTATGTAAATCATTATTAGCTATGAATCCAGCTAAACGAATCACCGCTACTAATGCATTGAAGCATCCATACTTTCAAGAAGAACCATTAGAGGCTCCATTGACATTCTTAGATTCTGTTGAAGGCGAATGGCATGAATTTGAAGCTAAAAAGAAGCGTAAACAGTTAAAGGAAGCTGCTAAAAGAGCTCAACAAGTTACCTAATTTATGTATACGTATGTAAGGATGTTTTAAAAATTTTTTTTAAAAAAATTTGAAAAAATTTTCGACAAAATTTAATTAAACTAAAACTGAAAGAAGGGGTTATACACAGAGCTAGAGCTTTATATTATATTATATAATCAAAGATCAAAAAGAAAATGGCTACTATTGGTATTACATTTGGTAACTCTACCTCTTCAATTGCCGTTACCAAGGATGGTAAGGTTGACGTCATTGCTAACCCAGATGGTGATAGATTTATCCCATCTGCTTTATCTTATGTCGGTGACGATGAATATCACGGTGCTCAAGCTGTGGCTCAATTAGTGAGAAACCCAAGATCAACAGTGGTGAATTTCAGAGATTTCATTGGGTTGAAGTATTCCGAAATTGATCCAACTTATTCTCACGCATCTGCTCACCCAATCGAGGTTGACGGTAAGGTTGCCTACGAAATCAATGGTAAAACCGTGACCATCGATACCATTGCTGAATCTCATTTAAAGCAAATCAAGATCGCCGCTGAAGATTACATCGGTGATAAGATCGAAGGTGTCGTTATCACAGTGCCAACTAACTTCACCGAAGTGCAAAAGCAATCCCTTACTAAAATCGCTGCTGATGCTGGTTTACAAGTGTTGCAATTGATTAATGAACCAACTGCCGCTCTTCTCTCTCATTTGGTCACCAAGGATGAACTCCAAGAAGACAAAATCTTCGTGGTTGCCGATTTCGGTGGAATCAGATCTGATGCCGCTGTGATTGCTGTGAGAGGTGGTATCTTGACTATCTTGGCTACCGCCCACGATTTCGAATTAGGTGGTGATAAATTGGATGATTGTCTTGTTGATTTCTTCGCTAAGGAATTTGAAAAGAAGTACAAGGCTGACCCAAAGAAGAGTGAAAGATCATTAGCTAAGTTGAAGGCTGCCTGTATCGTGACCAAGAAAACTTTATCTAACGTGCAAACTTCAACCATCTCTATAGACTCCCTCGCTGAAGGGTTCGATTTCCACTCCACCATTAACAGATTGAGATTCGAATTGGTTGGTAGAACCGTGTTCTCCAAGATGACTGCCTTTGTGGAATCCGTTGTTGCCAAGGCTGGTTTAGAAAACTTAGACATTGATGAAGTGTTATTAGCAGGTGGGTCCTCTAACATTCCAAAGTTGGCCTCTAACGTGCAATTTGTGTTCCCAGAGTCCACCGTTGTGCAAGCTCCATCTCTTGATACTAAATTGGGTAACCCTAACGAATTAGCTTGTAAGGGTGCCGCCCTACAAGCTTCCATGATTGAACACTTTGATGCTGATGAAATCGCTGAATCATTGCAACCAATCATTGTCAACACACAACACATCGCTAAGCCAATTGGTATCAAGAATGCCGATGGTGATTTCGTGCAAATCATCTCTAGAGAAACTGCTTACCCAATTAGAAAGACTATCTCATTAGATGCCTCCGCCGATGATGTGCTTATCGAATTATACGAAGGTAAGAGACACATCAAGGAAACCGTTGTCGAAGCTGAAAAGTTCTCTGACGATGAAGAATTCTCTGATGACGAAGAAGAAGAACCAGAAATCCTCAAGGAACTCGTGTACGTTCCAGGTGAATTATTGGCTCAATTGGGTGTCAGAGGTGTCGGTAAAGGTAATAAGGTTGAAGTGATTGTTGATATCACCAAGGATGGTAAATTACAAGTCACTGCTAGAGGTGGTGAAGCTATTGTGAGAGGTGACGTTAGCTCCGCTTAATCTCTTCCCTAATATATAACTATAGACTCTTTTATTTGCAATAAATACTTTTTCTTATTTTTCCTGTTAAATATTCATAATTTTAGTAAAGATAAGATAAAACTGTGCTCTGCTACGCAGATACACAAAAAAAATATAAAAATTTCAACGCGTTGTATATATAAACATAAGCAGATCAAAGTTACGTTGCTTTCTTCTCTATTTGCACTACTGCACTTGCCATGGACAAGGAAAAAAAAAACATCGATACTGTCGTTAGAGCAGTGACTCTAGGCTTAAAGCAATTCCAGCAGGGGGAGTACTCTAAGGCTCTCAAAATATTCTCTAGAGGTATCTCCGGTGCTGATCAAGCTTATAAGACATCGACCTCTTCCAAACCGAAATACCACCCGAAATATGGGTCACTATTAGAATATAGGGCAGCATGCTACGAGAAATTGGATAGACTATCGAATGCCCTAATGGATTCAGAGAAATTGATGAGTCTAGAGCCATATGGGTGTAAAGGATACTTAAGAACTGCCAAAATATTAACATTAATGCAAAAGGAAATGGATTCATTTGAAATATTGAATAAGGGGTTAACCAAGATCAAATATGGGAAAACCAAGTATGGAGCCAAATTGAAAGTCAATGACAATCTTCTATCCAGAATGGAAAATCTACGTGATACACTTATAGAGCAATTAGACATCCAGACTACGGCGGATGACAACGGTAATTCCGTTGTGTACAGTGTACGTGTCAAGGACCCACTACTCAAGTTACCATATGAAGTGGTTGTAAACGTTTTCAAATGCATGGATCAGAAATCTGTACTCAGAGCTTCATTGGTGTGTAAACGTTGGTATAACACCATCACATCCATTCCAGAATTATTTGAAACCCCTAAATTGAAACATTCAATATCATCTAAAGATTTCTCTAAACTTCTTGCTCTTCTTAAAAAGGCCAATCAACATAGAACTAAGAAGGTTATCAATCATATCAGATTGACTCCAAGAGTCGCTGATGAATCCAGTATGTTCAAGCAACTCCTGTCACAATCATTCGTCATCAAGGGTATCACGATGCGGACTTCTAAATTCACTAATGTCGATTTCAATAAAATCCTTAACGGTAGTACCCCAGCTAGAAGAATTTTTCAAGCTCTTGAACATTTTGAACTAGCTACACGCCTTCAGGGAGCGTCCGATTTAAATTACATGCTCAGTCATTGTCGTTCATTGAAGAAACTTTATTTAAAAATAGAAGACATCGAAACTTTCCAATCCATACAATTACAATCAACTGATGGATCAAGTCAGGAATATCATAATGACCTGTCACAATTGCAAACATTGGAGATCTGTTTCGGTGCATCAATCCCGGGTCGGTTACAATTCATGGATAGATTCTGTAATCAAAATAAATTCACTAATTTGGTCAATCTTTCATTATTACAATGTCCAATCAAAGTTGATGCACTTGCACAAGTCTTGAAATCATCAGCTGTCACACTTCAAAGTTTAAAACTCATTGGTGTGCCTGATCTCACTATGACTATACTCTTAGATTTGCTACATAATAACTCAATCCAATTGGTATCACTAGTCCTCGTTGAAGAAAGCTCTAACACTTCTTCACAAAGGCTCCGTACTAGAGGTCAACAACAACCTATTGATTTCACTTCTATCCTCTCCAAAATGAAATTATTATCAATTTATAAATCCACCTTAGCATTCGAAGGTTTAAGTAAAATCCTTCAGGGTACATCTGGATCACTTGAGCAACTCCATCTTTATTCAAATAAGAATTTGGTGTTCAAACAAAGTGCATTTGATTCAGATTTCAAATATTTTGATACATTCACATTTTTGATGTTGTGTCCTAGATTGACCCATTTATCATTAGTGAATTGTTCTAACTTTAATGATTACTCACTTACTAAGCTTGGTAATGATATGATCAGAGCTGAAAAGCCATTGAAGTTACGTTACTTAGATTTGTCATCTAATAGTATCACTGGGGTTGGAATATTAGGATTATTCAATAATAAATCATGGGTTAGATTGAAAACTTTAGTGGTCAATAATTGTGATATACATCCTGGTACTATCAAATTGATTAAACAACGGAAATACAGTGAACAAGTTGACGCTATTAATAATGATTTTTGATAAATAGATAAAGCCGTGTATTAATTAAAATGTGTATATAGATAATCCGCCGAATGAATAGTAATAAAGTAAATAAGAAATAAAAAAGAAAAGATAAAAGGGTAAAGAATTATTAAGGACAAAGAAAGAGTTAAAACGGATTAGTTGAGGGTATGCTTTAAACCTTAGATTTCACCATATCATTCCCATTGTATGGCATCACTTGATGTTCATCTTGATATTCAACTTCATCAGAATTCTCTGACTCAGAACCATCTTCATGGGCGGTTTCCGAGTTCTCAGGGGAATTCTGTTCTGCTTCCAATTTATCAGAAACATCTTCTTCTTCACGGGTTAAACCTCTATCAACGACAAAGAAACAACCCAAGAAACACACCACTGAAAGAGGGAAAAGGAAAATGAACACAGTATGGATGGATTGATAAACTGCCTTTTGAATGAGAACGTGATCGTGATCACTGTATTGAGTCCAATCAATTCTACCAAAGAGATTCTTTGTCAATGAATGCAATTGAGCTTTAGTGAGGTCTAATCCATTCAGTTTGTTTAATTTCCGTTTCAAAGTATTAGATAGCAATGATGTTGATGCTGCAATCCCAATGGACCCACCGACTGATCTATTGAAGTTTCTTGCTGAAGTGATGACTGCTCTATCTTGTTTTGCACAGTGAGCCTGTAATGCGATCAATGTTGGTTGGAAAATACCACCCATTCCGACACCTTGGATCCCAGAAATGATATAAAGGGCGGCCTTGGGCACTGTTTGATTGAACACCCCCATTTGTAGACCAATACCAAGACTCCAAATGAAGAACCCAGACTTTATAATTGGATTGTAGAAATTAAATTTTGACACAGTGAACCCAGATGAAGTACTCACTATAGACATCAATACCACTTGTGGTAGCACCATTAAAGATGATTCTATAGATGTACAGTCTCTTGTCAATTGGTAGTACAAAGGAAGGAAATACATGTTGGAGAAATAGACAACACCGAATAACACATTCTGCACTAACATCACTGCGACAGAGAAGTTTCTGTAGAGTCTTAATGGCATCATTGGTAATGCTGAGAGTTTCCATTGACATAGGGCGAACAACACTACGAAGACGCCACCGATAGTCAATAACGAGATCACCACTGCGGAATCCCATTCATAAGTGTTACCACCACCGGCTAGGGCAACAAGGAAGAGCACACTACCGATAGTACTAGTCACCAATCCGTAGTAGTCAATCTTACGGAAGTTCTTCCATTTCACGGTAAACTCTGATGGCGTGGGCACCACCAAGTAGGACACAATCATGATGATGAATGTAAAGGGGCACCCCATCCAGAAGATACCCTTCCAGTTGACATGTTTAGCGAAGGCAGACGTTATGAATGGACCACATGCATTACCTAGAGCGACAAAGGAACCGATGATACCTTGATATTTACCTCTCTCTCTTAACGTGACGACATCGGACACGATGATCATCGTTAACGACGTGATCCCACCATCGGCCACACCTGCGAATCCTCTGAAGATGTATAATTGAGTTGAAGTATTACAGAAGGAAGTCGCCAATTGTGCTAGACAGAGTATAGCGTAGGAAGCTAGTAAAATAGCCTTTCTACCAAAGACATCGGAGAAACGCCCAGACAAAATTTGACCAACTGTTTGACCGATCAATAATGAAGTCCCTGCCCATGACACTGTAGAACGAGCATTTAAGTCTTCAGCGATTTGTGGTTGAATAACGGAGATAGAAGTTTGATCTAAGAAACATGCCATTTGCCCCAAGGCTAAAGAGAAAAACGTTATTAAAAGTTTTTTCTTAGGTAAAAGATTTTCTTGGTCTTGAAGAGTGACCACTTTCTTGATTTTTTCCATTGTTTGCATTGGATTTTGTTTAAATAAGTCTTACCATTTGTGATAAAAGTAAGAAGAAGAGAAGAAAAGAAGAAATATATAAAAAAAAAAAAGCAATAATGGAAGAATAAAGGAATCTATATAATATTTTGAGTGATTTATGACTGAATATAACCCCAGAGGGTGAAAATATTCAAAGATCATCAAAAACTATACCAAGAGTACCAAGAAAGGTTTAAATGACGAAACGGTTAAGTGCCGCAAATAGTGTCGGCCGAGTTACCTATTTTAAACATAATTATTCCCGTTGACTCATTAACTGTAATTTTGTTTTTGGTTTTCTCTCTATGTAATTACTAGTTTTACTAATTAGTTTATATATGACTCATAGATATCGTTGTCTTATATACAATTATTAAAGGATATATATAGAAATTAAAAATTAAATATGAAAACTGGTTAGTAAGTAAACCACCGAATATAGCGAACAGCCACATCCCAGTTTCTTTTTTTTGCCGGTTTTGGTGTCGGGATCACTCCGACAGATCAAGGCCATCATTTACTTTTCGTTCTTGTAAACTCCATCGGATTCGCCTAGAGCCCCGTACTTTGCAAGAAGTTCTTTCCGTTTCGCTTGTCTACGTAGATCGTCATCTTTCTTTTTTTGTTCCATAGATAACATCAAGGCAGTGGGTGAAACTTCTGTAGTAAATGATAAGTCTGTTAATGGCTTTTCTGGGTCCCCCTCTTGTTCCCATTTATCTTTACTCTCATCTTGTACAGTGGTGGTAAACCGTTTCAATCTTTCAAACTCTTCGGCTTCCCCAGTGAGATATGGAAGAAACTGACCTCTAGAATTGAGGAACCCCTCTTTCAAATCCTTGTAGACTCTGGATTTAGGATTGAATCTTAGCTCTTCCCCAGTCTTAATGACTTCTAAATACCTGGCCTTCTCATCGAGAGATCTCACAGATATTTTGCTACCCTCATTGGAGGCAAGAGGGTTGTCATTAGTAGTGGTTGACTTGTTTTTCTTCAACTTTTCAATGTCATCTAGTAACCCTAATTCTCTCATTTCATTGATTTCATCTTCATCCAAATCTTCCGTATTAATCGTCGTTCCACCGTTAACCTCCTCTTTCTTTTTCTTTTCTTCTTCTTGTTGTTTCATTTCTTTCATATGTTTATCAAAATCCTTAACGGAATCGTATCCATGCCATCTATCACGTTTGGCATCCCAATCCTCGGTATCCTTACGAACATAGAAATCCTCATTTCCCTGTTCCTCATCATCATTAACACCATTCTGAACCTCCTCATCTTGTCTATACTTGTAACTCAATTTCCGGGGTTTCTCCATGCAATCTCTTTTACTGTGACCAGTTTGTCCACAATTCTCGCATGCATTCTTCTTCAGTTTACCTTTTAATTTCAATTTCTGTTTCTTCGGTATCACTTGCTCATCTTGTATTTCGAATTCATCATGGATACCTAAACCTTTTCTTGGTTCATTATTTGGCACTATTTCTTGATCTGGGTGTAACCGTTGATGCTTCAATCTATCCTTTGTCCGGGCATTCTCTTCAGCTATCTCTTCATCCGTTTTCCGCTTTCTGGAATTGGAGTCCACACTGTAAGTATCTGATTCATAATACCATGGTTTATTAGAGATAAACTTGGGTATATGTTCATTTATTCTTTTCCCATTGGCATCATACTGGGCAGGCTTCCTCTGTTGTTGTCTATTATCCCGCCTTCCGTCTCTGTTATTATTCTGGTATCCTGATGACATTTGTTGTTAGAGATTTGATTGTGTAGATAGATTATCTATTATATAAAGAGCCTTTTAAAGAATTCTTTTTTTTTAATTATGCGAGATGATGAAAAAAAAATTTTTTTTTTTTTAGTAAAACTTGATTTTCTTTACTTTTCATTAGCATAATCTACACATATTTTACTATAAGTTATTATTAATAATCACTGATAATGGGTAAATCTACTAAGACATCCAGCTTCGTTAAAAAATTGGCTTCCAATGATAGAAAAACTAGAGATCAAGCTTTAGATACATTGAAAAAATTTCTATCAACTAGAGCCTCATCTAGACCATTTACATTATTAGAATTACAAAAATTATGGAAGGGTCTTTATTACACTATGTGGTTCAGTGATAGACCTAGACCTCAACAGAGATTGGCAAACGATTTGGCATCTCTTTTCTCGGAAACCATTCCAAAGGAAACTTTTAATTTGTTTGTGGAGGCCTTTTGGTTAATCATGATTAAGGAATGGCCAGATTTGGATCAATGGAGATTAGATAAATTCTATATGTTGATGAGATATGTTATAAGGGAATGCTTTGTCAGATTGGAAAGCGAAGAATGGGATGAAGAATTTGTTACCAGTTATATACAGGTGTTACAGAGTAATGTATTAAGTGGTGATGAAAGAAAGCCTAACGGTGTCGTGTACCACGTTGCAGATGTGTGGATTGATGAATTAGAGAGAACTCTTTTCCCTGATGAATCGAAAGATGAAGAAAAGGATGAAGATGAGGAAGAAGAAGAAAAGCAAGATAAAAAGGAAATAATTTCTGAGATTCCTATCAATAAATTGTTAGAACCATTTGAGACGATATCTAAGGATGCATTAATGAAAACATTGAGAAACAAGATTAAGGAGGATGTGCTACAAGATCCAAGATTGATTGATTGGGGGGTGGAGACTAGTGCTTCCAAGAAACCTGCTAAGAAGGAGGAAGAGAAGGAAGAAGAAGAAAAAGAAGCTTCATCCGAGGAAGTCGAAGATGAAGATGGAGACTGGACCGGGTTTGGTAGTTAAATCACTTGTTGTATGTAAGTATTCTCTGTATAACCTTTATAGATAAAGTAAATTCAATAAATTTGCTGATTCACGTGACATTACCCGGTTTCCCTTTTCCAATAATTTTCTGATTTTTTTGATTTTTTTCAACGTACAAAGAAAATCGAAATTTTCCAATTTTTCAAATGGTTGAAGACTACTACTTGATTTCTAATTTACGCAAGTCAATATATACATATATATATCAATAACCCCTCAAAAATGTTTAGAAAGACGGGATCATACGTTTTTGACTCTTTGAAATCGGAGACCAACAAGATTGGTGTGAGGTACTCCGTTGTGAGTAAGAGAAAGAGAATTGCAGTTCAACTTCTGAAGGATTTCCCAGGTGTCGGTGTCAGAGGTCAAGTCGTGCAAGTGAAGCCATCTGCTATGATTAACCGTTTACACCCACAAAATGGTGCCGTGTATTTAAACATTCCAGGTGCTGAACCTGTCATTCCAGTTGTCGAAGCCACTAAGATCGAAACCCCAGAGAAAATCATTAAGGCTACTCCAACCCCACCAAAAGCTCAAGATATAGAATTAGAATCCCAATCACTTTCCCTAGAAGATTTGTTAAATGTCGATCCAGATTATTTATTTGACAGTCATAAAGATCTCATAATGTCTAGTATTCCAAAGAAATTGGTGTTTGTCAATGAAACTACGGATAAGGTTTTGAAAAATTCAATCGATACAGAAAAGATCAAATTAAACTTAACAAAATATATAACCAGAAACACTAAAGACAGAGAATTGATAAACTCTCTACCAGATATTTTTGAGTCTCTCACTATTACCGTGAAGAACAATTCTGGTGAACAAATCGAAGAGATCACCCACACAGGTGGTTACCTCATTACCCTCAATAACGGAGATGAACCAATCACCAATATAGAAACGTTCGTTAACTCTAAGAATGAAAAATAATATTAATGTATTTGGTTTCTACATTGAAAAAACGTCTCCCCTTCACATTTTTATAAGTTTGATACTTCCTAAAAACCCAATGTAAATAGATGGATATATCCTCCTCCCTCCCTTTCACTCTCGTGTATAAACTAATTCACATATCTTCATATATCATATATATCTTCACCCAGTATCGTAGTACTGCAAATGTGTAACTTTCCAGATCGTCGCTCTATTAAAAAAAAGAATTTATTAAAGCTCACCACCTTCATCATCCACTCTTTTATTTTTGCTTATCCATCTTCCATCAATAATGGCCATCGAATCATTGAAATCAAGATTACAATCCAAAAATAATAGAATAACTACTATTAAAAAACAAGCAGTGGTAAGGGAAAAGCATGGCCAAAAAATCGATAGAATAGATGGTAGTCCTAATATATTTGAAAGCATCACCGGTTTTAAACAATTGAAGATAGATCAATTTGATCCAAACTTATTCTTAACGGAAGAGGAATACGGTACAGACATTGATGAAAATTCTGAGATTCTTTTGAATTGTATTGAATTCTTGTTGAATTTGAAATATGAAATGATATCAAAATATAAGATGACTTTAAAATCAAAGACTAAATTGGCAAACGCTAGATCTAAATATCCTAACATTGTGATATTGAATCAACTTTACACAATTTTCCCAAATGATGAAACATCAATAGATGCTACAGTGGATAGATTAGTGAATTCATTGAAATTGAAAGTGATATCATTAGATTTTGAAAATTATCCTTTCAAATTGATAATGCTTCAAAGAGATTTGATGAATACAATAAATGATGCTTTACAATCAGATATCAAATCTTGTGAATCATTTAAAAGACTTGTAAGAGATTATCCTAATATGACTGCAATTCCAAGTGATTTATTAGATTCATATAAATTAAATGCGGACTCTTTGATTCAAGTTGGTCTTTTAACATTGACTAATTCAAAATCAGAGTATAACATGACGGTGCCTAATTTAGGTCCCACATTGAAAATGCTCAAATTGGGGATCCAATTTATCATCAAGATCTGTAGGAATAATAAATATAATCAAGAATCGGAGGATACCATTGTGAAGAAGTTTGTGGATGTCACTAACGATGGATTAGCAACAAAGAATAGTATATTCATTAAGACAAACGGATTAAATGTGATTTGGCTTTTGAGTGCCATGGTTGGTTCTGGAATATTGGAATGCTTTGATTCATCAGTGGGAAGGGTTTATAGACTCACTGGTAAACGGTTATTCTGAACTTTTATGTATTATAAATATAGTAATTAAAAATTTTTATGGGTACTTATATAAATACAAAGCAAATATATAAAACTAGTTTTTGGTAAACATTTTTAAAGATGGAATTGAAGTAAAGTAATTAAAAAGAAAAACAAAAGCAAAGGGACTTAGCAAAGAGTTTATTTTACATTCTAACCTTTTGCTTGTTCATTTGTCTTCTCTGTCTTCTCTCTTGTTGCTTCTTTTCAAGTTTTTGTTGCTCCTCAGGAGTTAACTTATCCTTCAATTTCTTTTGTTGGTCAGCCTTCTTTTCAGCCAAATCTTCGGCCTTCTTGATTTCTTCAACCTTCTTCAACTTATCAACTTCTTGTTCTCTGGTCTTCTTACACTTTCTAACCAATTCTGGTCTGAAACTAGCCTTAGAGACAACATTATCAGCAAAGGAACCTAATAAGAAGTTAAATAATTCTGTTAATCCCTCACGTTCAGAGTCTGACTTTGGAATGGAAACTTCGACGATGATTTTCTTGGATGGTTCCAATTCAGCTAAACTAATTGGCTTCAATTTTTGTTGATCAGTGATGGCGATGAACTTCAAGAATGGCTTACAGCTTTCTAAGACGGCCTTGAACTTCTTATCGTAGAAGACGTCGTTCATCTCAGAGACCTCATTCATGAACACGTATTCGATTGGTAACAAGTTAGATTCAGAGGTTCTAGTCAAAGATAAGAAGTAATTTCTCTCTCTCAAAGTGTTCATGTTATCCTTGGTGACGACAGACCAGATGAATGCATCAATCTTGGCAGATGCAGTTTTATCCAATTGGATTTCAATTGTGGCGACATCAGTTGGAACCTTCATGGTTTCAAAGAAGAACCCCACAACGGTTTCAGCAGTCCAAAGGAAGAAATTAGATCTTGGTTTCAAGGTAAACTTGGTAGTGAGTGATTCAATGTTGAGTCTACCTGAGGCATACAAAGTGAAGTGGTCCATGTCATCCTTGGCGAACAATTGAGAAGGAGTGACACCGACTTGATAAAAGTTCTCCTTGAGGGTGTCCAAAATTGCATTGGCAAACTTGTCAACATAACTTTGGTTACGGTTAGAACCAAAATAGTGAATCAAAAAGTACACAGCAATGAATGCAAGAGAGGTGGATTCCACAACCCATGGGTACAACTTCAATCTTTGAAATAAAGAGAAATCTGCCAATTCGTTAGGAGTATATTGACCATAAGTCTTTGGACCAGTGGCCAATGGTTCCTCCTGTTCCTCAGCTAAACAGGCAACAACTAGTGACAATGTAGTCAACAATAATCTAGAAAACATAGTGTAATAGTTTATTTCAATTGATAAGAACAAGTCAATAAGCAAAGATCAAAACTAACGATAAGATCGTTTATATTAATTTGTGTATACGTCGAATTGGAAAATTCGAAAAATTCGAAAAATAATCGACGCGTCGTCGACGCATATATGAGCCGCATGAACATGATATAAGTAAACTGGTAGTACATACATAGAGAATCTACGATATTAACTTGTAATTGGAATATTTATATTATAAGAGGGGGGGGTTCTATATGTACAGAGAATGGAGAGGGGAGGAAGAGAGGAAAGGTATTGATGTGTATTTTATGGAGACTGATAAAATTATTTCTTATCCAATCCCAATTCACCAACATCCAATCTAGAGTTTCTGATGTAGTAATGTCTGTTTCTTGGTCTGTAATTGATTGGTCTTCTCACAACATCAATTCTTAAAACGTTAGGGTGATACACTGGGATGTGCATTTCCACACCCAACCCGGTAACTTTATTTCTGATTAACATGGTGGATGAAATTCCTTGCTTCTTCATCATGATCACTTGACCGGTGACAGGCTTTTGATTCTTGTAAATAACAGTGACGATATCATCGGCTCTTAATCTTTCTTTGTTGGCACCATCAAATAATTTTCTCTTGTGTCCATCTGGATCTAACTTGTTGTATTGTGCAGCTTTAATATAATCTTTCAAAAGTTCACCACCTCTCAATTTTGGTAAAGGTCCATAAACGACCATCTTTTGTTTGTCTAAAAATTAAATAAGTAATCGGTTAGTATATATAAAGGGGAACACCACAAATATTTGAAAAATTCTTTATATAAAACATACTCAGTTGAACTTGTGATAGACTGAAGTTTCTCTTCATCTGACTTGACACCTGTGTCATAGCTCTAGTAGAGCTTCTCTTGATATTCAAGCCCAACATGTTATTAGTCAATGTATATCAATGTATATAATGTAATAACTAACCCACTTAAACTACTATTCAATTTTATTCTTATTTCGCCCAAATCGAATTTTTCAAATTTTTTTCGACAAATTAGAGGTCGATTGGTCTATTGGTCTATTCGACTTTTTTGGTAGCACCGCCGTGGCGCCGTCTAGGATATGAAAAAGAGTAATGGCTATTAATACAGTATTGAAAAGAAAACACAAGGAAAAGGAACATATATAAATAAGAAGAAAAAAGCCCAGAGGCTACTACTCCAATTCAGACGCATTGATATCTTCATAGGCAGGAGATTCGATGACCTTCTTACTGACCTTCCACAAGTGGACAATATTATCATCAGAACAACTAGCCACACACCATGGGATCTCCTCACTGAATTGGAAATCGTTGACACCACCAGTGTGACCACCATGCATCATGAATAACTCAGGAACACCGTCTTCCATTTCATCTTGTAATTGCTCTTCACCGATCTTATTAATATCCCATAGAATGACTCTCCGATCCAATGATGATGAACCGACAATATTCTCGTGAAATGGATCCCATTCCAGGTTTGTGATAGGCTTAGTGTGACCCATCATTGTATGTAATGGTCTCTCTGTGTTTCTTAAATCATAAAGATACACATTGGAATCCTCACCACCTAATGCAAACAAATTCTTAGAATATCTAGAGAATGATAATGTATTAAATGATGTGGCCTCAATGAGTGCCTTATTTATGGATGGCGTATCGGATCTTATATCTTGGTAAATGAAATGTTTGTCCTCTGAGACAGATCCAAAAGTGTTACCATCAAAATTATGCCATTTCACATCATTGATAATGTCAGTATGGTCCTTGAATAATTTGACAGGAGTGGCTTCCTTAGTAGTTGAGTAATCCAAATCACTTAAATCCCAGTATGCAACTGTCTTATCATCAGATGACGTCAACAGCTTCCCCTTGACAACAGGGTTCCAAGATAACCCAAACCCATTCAATTCGTGGTGCTTCAATTGTACTTTAGCTAATTCATTGAATTTCTTATCTAATTGATAGACAAATGATTCACCCTGTCCATTGATGGAGGCTATAATGCTTGGATCTTGAGGTTGGTATCTGATTCTATTGATCTCTGAGGACTGCTCAATTTTCTTAGAAATCTTCAATCTAGAGTTCACAGTCTCCAATTCTTCTGGGGTTAACTCCTTGGCACCAGGGAATATGGAAGATGGTAATTGTGTAGAGGCGATCTTCAAATAATCAATATCCTCACCCGAGGTATGAGTAGTCAATATGAGGTTTCTCACCTTGGCGAATTTTGTATCTTTCATCTTGTTCTCAAATGTATTAGCCGGGACCCATTGAATGGAAAGAGAGGGCCAGGTCAAGGCAGTCTCACTGATGAAATCATACATGTATCTGCAGTTCTTTCTCCATAATTTGTATTCTTCCACGATGGTTGTAGCTTCATCTTGTTCATTCTCTTCACCATCTTCATCATCTCTGCTAGAATCTCTGTCCTCTTCTGGATCATCCTTATCAAACAATGGTAGATCTCCGAAACTGACTTGTTTAGACATGTTATATTTTAGGTTTGTTGTATCACAATTTAAAAGAAAGAATGTAAATGTGTTAAAACGTCAAAAAAAATCGAAAAATTGAAAAAATAAAAAAAAACGCGTTTTCGGATGGTTAAGTCAATTTACGTAATCTTTTATAATGATCAGTGGTGTAAAGTAATATGGATGCAGAAAGGCAGTTAATTGAATTCAAGCAGGTGGTCAAGGAGTACCCTAGCGGATCTGTCTTTTTGGAGAAATGCAATTGGGTGACTGACGGTGGTGAAAAGTGTTTGCTACAGATAACCACCCACGAAAAGGTACAATATAAAGTGTCGGTCTCCATTGATGGATGGTACACTCTAGATGACAAGGCCCATCCTCATCCAACATTTGAATCATTGGCTATGACGATAAGTCCCACATTTGGCCGGGTGTGGTTTGAGACATTACAGTCCAAACTAACTGAGACTGCTACCTAAGGCATTTTTTAAACTGTATATATAATTTTAAAATATATTAGTATTGTACAAAAGAAATTAAAACAAGAGAAACACAAAAATAACAAGATATAACACTCTTAAATTCTACCAGAACTCAATAATAAGTTGATGTGTTGACTCAAGAATTCATCAGAGTAGAAATCAGATTTTCTCACAATTTCCTCATCAATGAGACCACCAGAACCGAATGACATGGAATCACTTGATAAGATTTTCAAGTATTCAGAATTCTTATCTTGTATAGTGTTGAGGAATTCCACTGGATTTTCAGCTAACTTTTTATAGAAATCATACTTTAACTTAGAATAGTTAACTAATTGCAAGTTCAAAGCCAAATTTTCATTCAATTTAGCTATATCAGCTAATAATTTCTTGTTCATTATATTCTCGGATAACAATTGAGTCACAGATTCCAATTCTTTAGCACCTGGCTTCACAGTGGAATCAATCAATTTGGAGTTCACCTTCAAGTCAATGATAACATCACCTAGAGTGGTGTTTTTCAATGTGTTAATGCTATATTGTAATCTGATTGGTTCCACTGGTTTCAACAATTTTGTACTCAACATTTCCATGATTTGTGGGAAAGTTATAGAGTTAGAATCAAATATACGATAAAGTAAATCATCGGCCGTGATTGTGACAATTTGTTGTGGGGCCTGACCAGCATGGGCTTCATCAGGTTGAATAGATTTCACTTCAAATAAGTTGTTCATCTTGATATAACTGAAAATTTTGTGGATACAATCAGATTGAGTAATCTCATTAGCACCAACTAATTCTATAAGGGAATCATTCACAATTTGTAACTTGGTTGGGAACATCTTTGGTTGAATCACAATGTGTGCCACAACTTCCTTTTCGTTAGCATCAACAGTTTCCCCCTCTGGCAATTCATAGTGAGGAATAGAGATACCACTTCTCTTGATATCTAATCCATCGAATTGTTGTCTTTGGATTTCAGCCTCGGTGGCTTGCAAGTTTTGGTGCCATTCCACAATTCTAGTATTTGTACCCCCATTGATTGGGTTAATGACTAGTTCATCATCCTTTCCATCTTTGGCCTTCAACTCAACAGAGATCCCAGACAAGAATGAACTAAATTTCTTACGGTTAGGAGAATCCACTGCATCGGATTCATTTAGTAGTCTCCCCTCTATTCTTAAAGTCCATAAGGGGTCAGTTGCAGCCTGTTGTTGGTCGGCATTATCTGGTAATTGCCATGATTGGTTTTCTGATGTATTGTAAATGAATATTCTCAAAATGTCTGAGTCCTTGATGTCCTCTGTGAGCCCACTAGCGACAGATTGTTGATAATCTTGGATATCCAAGAGTTTCTTGTTGATCATCAAATCGAGTTCTCTTTCCTTGGCCTTTAATTGGTTGAAGAGACCAACCTTCTCTGGGAACACAGATTCCAATGAAGCCGAGATCGTGACATCAGTAGGTTTCAAATGAATTTGAGGTGGTGGTGGTTGTTGTGGTTGTGCCTGTGGTTGTGGTTGTTGATGGCCACCCACAATCTTTTGACCAGTGACAGTCTTTTGTTTCTTGTATGACATTGTATATGGAAGCGAAACTGGTGTTTTAAGATCAATACTAGGTGTAAAAACAAAACAAGGCAGGATATATCTAAAAAAATACAGGAGAATAAAACCCAAAAATTTAACGTGTATCGTTTGTAAAGTTGAACAAAAAAAAACGAAGACGAGCAGAGCAGTGCTTCGTAACCGCGTGGCTACCCTTTTAAGTTATAGATATATTCATGATGATTAAGAGAGAGAGAGACAATATATAATATATAGGTTGCTTAGTTTTTACCTTGCTTTTCTAATTCGGCAACGATAGCGGATTCGATGACCTTCAAGTCGACTTGATCGATTAACTTAATCTTCTTTGGTAAACTAGATAATTTCTTCAATTCTTCAGGAAGAACATCCTTTTCGAAGGAGTAAGCGGAGAACCCACCTAAAGCTTCATTGACAACTTCGGAGAACTTAGCTGGGTGAGCAGTGGATAAGGATATATATTTCACTGAAGCATCAGCATCTTTGGAGATCTTAGTCAAAGAGGTGGCAATACCGACAGCAGAGTGAGGATCCAAGATGTACTTATCAGAGGTAGATTCGTAAGTTTCCTTAATGGTCTTCACAGTTTCAGCATCAGAAACCATACCGGAATCCATGATAGTACTGGCAGCCTTCAAAGTCTCGGATTCAACTTGGAAGACACCCTTAGTAGATAAGTCAGACATGTATTTAGCCAATATGCTACCGGCCTTCTTATCATCACCACCAGCAACGGTATCCTTGATCATGTACCACAAGAATCTTTCGAAGTTAGATGACACATTGATATCCATAGCTGGAGAGTATGTTGGTTTCACTTCAGCAGCCTTATCGTATTTACCGGTGTGCAAGAATCTGTTTAAGATATCGTTTTCGTTAGTGGCAACCACCAATTCAGTGACTGGTAAACCCATTTGTTTGGCGAAGAACCCAGCTAAGATGTCACCGAAGTTACCACTTGGCACGACGAACTTCAAACCAGACTTAGAAGCATCTGGAGATTGTTTCAATAATTGGAAATAGGCGTGGAAGTAGTAAGTGATTTGAGCCAAAATTCTGGCCCAGTTAATAGAATTCACAGCACCAACATGGTACTTATCGTTGAAGGTCTTATCGTTGAAGACTTGCTTGACTAAGTCTTGACAGTCATCGAAGGTACCCTTGACGGACAAAGTGTGAATGTTGTCATCCAAAACAGTAGTCATTTGTTGTTCTTGCAATGGGGAAACTCTACCAGTTGGGTATAAAATGAAAACGGAGACATCCTTCTTGTTTCTTAGCCCGTAGATGGCAGCGGAACCAGTGTCACCAGAAGTAGCACCGACAACAGTGATGGACTCTCTTTCCTCATCGGTCTTTTTGTTGGCATTCTTTCTGGTCAAGAAATATTCAAATAAGTTACCAACAAATTGAAGAGCAACATCCTTGAAGGCATAAGTTGGACCGTGGAACAATTCTAATAAATAGAGGTTTGGCTTAGAATCGATCTTGACTAATGGAGTGACATCCTTAGTTCTGAAAGTAGAATAAGACTTCTTGATCAAGGTCTTCAAGTCCTCACTTGGAATTTCATTTTCGTTGATGTATAAACTCAAGATGTTGAAGGCCAATTCCTCGAATGATAAGTCAGCCCATTTGGTTAAGAAATCGGAAGGAAGCTTTGGAATGACAGCTGGGATGAATAACCCACCATCTTTTGCTAAACCAGTCATGATGGCATCTTCGAATGAGACGGCTTGTTCAGAAGAGGAACGGGTTGATCTGTAAACTTGGGAAGCAGACATATTTTTAATAGTTGACAATGCTCTGTAAGGTCTTATACAAGTATAACTGAATTTCTTAAATTGATGATTCATCATTTATTATTCAAAATCTTTGAAATATTTTTATTTTCCATTATCCCAAATCCACTCACTCACGTTCTTCTGCGGTGAAAAATTTTCGATTTCGTCGATCAGCTAGCTACCGATGACAATTTTCGTAAGTTTCAGACAAGATATAAATGTGACTATTGGGAAGACATAGTTAAATTATGAGAGCTCATATAGATGTAATTACTAGGGAAATCCCAAAAAAAAAGAATGAATTACTCTAGAAAACCGTATTACAAAAAAATTCACTTAAAGTTTCCCAAAAACATAGGTCCAACCCGGATTCGAACTGGGGTTGCCTGAATCAGAATCAGAAGTGATAACCACTACACTATAGGACCGATGTTACTCATAGTTGTTTTGGGCGTAAAACTTCCGCGGCTACTACTAATTATTTCAATGTTTTTGACGTAAGCAGAAATAGTTAAGGATTTAAATTTTATTTTCAAGTAAATTCTTTTAGGTAAGGTTGAATGACTTATTTATATGTTTACATGGTAAAACAATTCATATTCTTTAATATGATATACTTACAATGTTGTGAAAACTGCTAGTTCCAGCAAAATATTGAATTTTTCTCCAAAAACTTTGTGTATTACGTAAGCTTGATTTTCTGATTTCTTTCAGAGAAAAATCTAAAATCTAGTGGGCAAAAAGAAACAGGTTTAAAGACTCTCTGAAGCATGGAAAATAGTTTTCTAAAACTTAATCCTGATTTTAAAATAGCTAATTAATAATACTATCTATTCAGAATGAAATTATATGGGATTATTTATGCTCTAAACTAATGTTAAACCCAGGGCTATCTTTAAACTGATTTATTTTGCCTTATAATCCCATATACTTCATTATAAAATTCTATATCATCTTATTCGATCAATTTTATTATATAATATTGCCGTTTGTTAATATTAATTGTCCATTTTATTCCAAATCTAAGATCCTCAAAAGAAGAGTTTTAAATTTATTTTTTTCAGGCGATACTGGGTCTGGAAAGCACTTCATAAAATTTTTTATAGGTTCTCTATATTTCATATTATGAATGCTAATTAGTTTACTCAATAGTAATAAGTACTAGGGTATAATATAAGAAGTGTACACTAGCATGGTTAAATTTTTATGGACAATTTAAGTTGTTGCTATTTTTTCGAACAGATTTTGGAATATGTCTCTTCACTAATTGCTGGTCCACTGTTTGATACAAGCTTCTCAGATTATGAAAGTACTGTATATACAAATATAGTATTCAATAAATAAAATAGTCAGTATATATCAAGATTGTTATTTTAAATTATTTTTTAACATTAAACACAAAGAAAGAGTAGCAAAATGGTAGCCCACGAATAAAATAAAAATTTCAACAAAAAAACATGTGCTAATATTCGACCTAACTTAAGAACCAAAGCCCTAGATTGTTCCCCCAAAATTGATAGATGTAATACTGTAATCTATAGTTTTCATATATTATTAAGAATAGTCTTTATCTTTATCTTTATCTTTATCTTTATCTTTATCTTTATCTTTATGAATATTAAAGTGGACTCAAACTCTGATAGCACAATTCTCATAAGTGAAATTTAAAACTTTGTTTTCTATCTATCAATTCTTGTTTAATACTCAGTATACTTATGTACAATAAAACTTTCTCTATATTATTCATGCTTTAATAAGGTATCTAAAGTGATGTGATACAGTACACAATCTAAAATGATCAATTAACTCAAATTTCCTCCATTGGCCTCTAAGACATCTAAAACACAAAAACAATCAAATAGCATATCCCTAATGATCGTAAACTAATTATTTTCAAAATATGATTGAATTTTACTTTAAACAATATCTTTTTAACAATTTACAAGGATGAGGAAAAGTTATAGAAATCTATGAAATCTGAGAAATATATTAAAATTCTGAAATATTAAAAAACTCCAAAAAAGGTTTAAAAATTGAGTTTCCAAATAATATTTAAGTATTACTATATAAATTAAGACTGTATTTTATGAATAATGTATTTTGTTAGCCCATAAATACCCTATAAAAGAAGTTACACACTCGCTTACGTAAGCTAATAATCTAAATTTATCCCAATCGAGGGTCCCACCAGCGCAAGCTCCGTCCCTGTTAGCTCAGTCGGTAGAGCGTTCGGCTTTTAAGGATTCGAAATTTCGGAAGTCGACCGAAATGTCCAGGGTTCGAGCCCCTGACAGGGAGCTTACTTTTTTTTTTAACCAGCCAAAAAAAAAAATTTTTTTTTTGTTAACAAATCTTTAAAAAGAAAAGAACAGTTAAGTTACACATGCATGCATTATTTCATAATTGAGATTCTGATTCTTCTTTCTTATCTGTTATAGATAACTAACTAGATCAGATAGAATATAAACCCATTCAATTGGTGTGTGTGAATCTCTCCTATCTTACAATTTCCAAATTACCTCATCCCCTTCCCATTTTACCATCACCTATCATCTATATCAGCAATATAGCGGCAGAGCAATTGGCGGTATAACGAGAGAAACCTGCGTTTTTATTTTTCTATTAGATATAACAACCCTTCACCATGACTATCGAATCAAGTTTCATCGAGGTAGTGGATACTTACTTACCTGAATTATCATCATTCCACAATGCAATCAAATCTGCGTTGAGTGGTGTCTCCATGGCGGTGTTTTATTTGATCTACTTGTTGATTATAATATACATCTTATATGCTTATTCTTCTAGAATTATCAATGTTTGCAAATTATTACCGGGGAAATATTCAGTTAGATTTAAATTTGGTGATCAAGAGGATGAATTAACATTAAGTGAATTCATCACTAAGAATGTACCAGAATTTAGAAATAATGCTTTATGCATGTTTAATCCATTTATTCCCGGTGGCCATTTACAAACCATGTATGCCGGTATTAGATCTTTTAGACATACAGATAAATTATATTTTGGTCGTAGAATGATGGTTTACAAAGATGGTGGAACCAGTTCATTAGATAAAGTGATCCCAGAGGATTTATACAAAGGAGTGAAAATAACTCATAAGGATATCCCCGAGGGTCAATCTGAAGATATCACTAAGAATACTAGATATTTCACTAGAAGTGAATTGACTAATCAAATTAAGAAGGGTAAAGATGATGATACACCAATTTTAATTGCATTACATGGATTATCTGGATCATCTGCTGAATCTTATTGTAGATGCTTGATGAGTAGACTTTATTATAAATATGGATTTGATTGTTATGTATTGAATGCTAGAGGTTGTGGTGAAACAAAATTAACATCACCTGCACTTTTTTGTGGATTGTGGACTGATGATATTAGAGAAGTTATTCAATTTTTCAAAAAATCATATCCGAAAAAGAAAATTTATGCAGTTGGATTCAGTTTAGGATCTGTCATATTAGCTAATTATTTAGGTCAAGAGGGTGAAAACTCTGGAGTGGAATTAGCTTGTTGTGTGGCTGTCCTTTGGGATTTAGCATTAGCTTCAAATTCAATGGCATCAGGAATAGTGTCTCATTGTCTCTATTCTCCAGTGATGGCATTCCCATTGAAAGGTTTATTAGCTAGACATGTTGATAAGTTAAGTGATCATCCTAAAATGCAACAAAATTATAATAAACCAACATTGAATAAAATTAATACAATTAAATCATTTGATGATCATTTTACATCACAAATGTTTGGATTTAATTGTGCTGAAGAATATTATCATAATGGATCACCAAAGAATAGAATATTTAAAATTAGAACTCCATTAATTAGTTTAACTGCATTAGATGATCCAATCATTGGTGGTAGAAAATTAGGTGTGCTACCATATGACGAAGCATCATTGAATCCATATATTACCCTGGTTAATTCTAGTTTAGGTGGTCATTGTGGTTGGTTTAAATGGAATGGAGTTAGATGGTATGCCGATCCATTAGCTAAATTATTTGCAGAATTTCATTCACAATATAGAACTGGACCAATTGTGGATGAATCTGAATTACCTTATGAAAATAGATTAATCGATGATAGATTAGTTGGTCCATTTTTTTAGAATTTTTATATATAGACTTTTTGAATTAATACATTTTTACTTTTTTTTTTAAATGAAATCTTTTGGTTAGTTTGGGAATCACAGACAAAAAATTGCAAGAATACTATTGAAACAAACTAATAAATAAAGGAAATAAAAAAAATGCAGTATCAAAAGAGAGAGAGTATAAACATGCTAATAATAAACCATAAGAAGAAGGAAAGCTATTCCTTTTTTTTAATAGAAAAAATTACACATCAAAATTATAAAGCAGGACCGGCCTCAATGACTTCCTTAGTACATTGGGAGGAGTACTTTTCAAAGTTCTCCAAGAACAATTGACCTAAAGAGGTAACTTGCTTGTCGAAAGCAGCTGGACCATCAGCCCAGTTCTTAGCTGGGTTCAAGATAGCAGGTGGGACACCCTCAACACCAGTTGGGATTTGTAAACCGAAAGTTGGGTAAGTTTCGTATTCGGCGTTCTTCAAAGTACCGTTGTGGATAGAGTCCAAGATAGCTCTAGTGTACTTCAATGGACATCTCTTACCACCCTTAGCGACGGATTGACCGGTCCAACCAGTGTTCAATAACCAAGCATCAGACTTGTGTTCAGTCATCTTATCAGATAATTGTTGAGCATACTTCATTGGGTGCAAGACCAAGAATGGTTGACCGAAACAAGCAGAGAAAGTAGCTTCTGGTTCAGTGACACCATCTTCGGTACCAGCCATCTTAGAGGTGTAACCGGAAATGAAGTGGTACATCACTTGAGCGTTAGTCAACTTAGAGACTGGAGGTAAGACACCGGAGGCATCACAAGTCAACAAGATGATGTTCTTTGGGTGAGAATCGGCCATACATGGCAACTTAGCAGATGGAATGTATTGAATTGGGTAAGCACATCTAGTGTTTTCAGTAATTTCTGGATCTTCGTAATCGATAGCTCTGGTGTATGGGTTGTAAACAACGTTTTCCAAAACAGCACCGAACTTGATGGCACCGAAAATTTCTGGTTCTCTTTCAGCTTCTAAGCCCAGACACTTGGCGTAACAACCACCTTCAATGTTGAAGACACCGTGGTCGGACCAACAATGTTCATCATCACCGATCAACTTTCTGTGTGGGTCAGCGGATAAAGTGGTCTTACCAGTACCGGATAAACCGAAGAACAAGGTAACATCCAAGTCCTTAACACCTTGGTTACAAGATGAGTGTAAAGTTAACACTTGGTACTTCACTGGCATCAAGTAGAACATCACAGTGAAGATACCCTTCTTCATTTCACCGGCGTATTCAGTACCTAAGATAACCATTTCCATATCCTTGAAGTTAAGTTCAACAGAGGTTGAAGAAGTCATACCCTTAGTGAAAACGTTAGCTGGGAATTGACCAGCGTTCCAGATAGTGAAATCTGGTTCACCAAAGTTCTTCAATTCTTCATTAGTTGGCTTAATCAACATGTTCTTCATGAACAAAGCGTGGTAAGCTCTGGCACAGACAACTCTGACCTTAATTCTGTAACGTGGATCCCAACCGGCAAAGGCATCAATGATGTAAACCTTTTCTCTGGTTCTTAAGTAATCGATAGCTCTGTTCTTAGAGATTTTCCAGGTGTTTTCATCAACCTTCTTGTTGACTGGACCCCACCAAATGTTTTCAGTGGAAGATGGTTCATCGACAATTCTCTTATCCTTTGGAGATCTACCAGTCTTTTGACCGGAGTAAGCAATCAAGGCACCAGTGGAGGAGATCAAGTTACCCTTTTCACCTAAGGCATCTTCATACAAGATTGGAATTGAAGAGTTGTAGTGAACAACGGCTTCTGGGTTTAAACCTAAAGAAGCACCGATGGTACCTTGCTTCTTAATCTTGTGAGGAAGAACTGCATTGTTCAATTCAGCGATTTTTTGGTGGTATTCCTCTCTTAAGTCGTTAGCGGTTGGAGCCATTTTTTGTGTATATATATTATAATAATAATAATTAAAAATATAGATGGAGAAGTAGAAGAAGAAAAAAAGGGGGGGTATGGGGGGAGAAAAATGGGGAGACAATTATGAGACAAGGGGAAACTAATATGTATTTATACAACCAACAACCACGTAATATGAAATTTCCCCAGATTTTTCTAATAAGCGATGATGAGAAGGAATAAGAAAGTATGGGGAACATCCCGGGCTGAAGAAAATGAGGTATTTAGTTAGTAGGCAGGCAGGGAGGGGGGTGAAAAAGAAAAGTGAAAAGTTTTGTTGAGTGTTGAATGAAAAAAAAAAAAAACTCCGGGTGCTGGGAGTTAGTGTAGGAGAGATCTGGGGATCCAGAAGGGTAGGATGAGTTGAAGTTGGGTAGTAGCCAGGGATGGGGATTAGTCATTGGGTGAGTAGATTGGTTGGTCAATGGGTGAGTGGATTGAGTCAGGTAAAGTAGTTAGGATACAATTGTTATTACCCAAATATACTCTAATCAACTCGTCAGATAGTTTTAAACACGTACATTAACGTACACCCCCCCTAGTACTCCGAGTCCCGGATAGTTATTAACCAGCCAACATTTGTCTCTCTAAACTCCATATTCATATCTCTTACAGACCCAGCCCATTTTTCCGGGATAATCTAACATAAACGCGCAGCCAACCCCCCCGTAAGATTACGGTAAAATTTACCGAATAGTTACGTAATTCAAATATCAATATTGTTAATTACCTGTGTGTATAAGGCTTTATTACTATTACTATATAGTAATTATACAGGCTATTTTTGAGTTATATACATAACTTGTCATTCACGGAGATGAGATTAAAATGATAATACACTTAATAAAAGATACAGTAAATATAATTTATCACCTTATTATCTTTTCATTCACCCCCTCCATTCCGAAGTTTTTTTTTTTTAATTTTTTTTTTAAATTTGTGGGGAGATTGCTTTGATTAATGTGCCATAAAATGGAATTTCTCCACGTCTGGTATATCATTTAATTGCATTCCGATTAATTCCTTACAACAATCTTCTAACGCTGACAACCCCTGTTTTAACTCCTCTTCTGTAATAATTAATGGTGGACAATAACGTAATGTTTTACCATGAACCATCTTACAGGCAATCCCCTTAGCTCTTAAATACATTGCGACATGCCAAATATTCATTTTATTAGCTTCCAATAATTTTAAATTAATATCAATACCAGCAATTAATCCAACACCTCTAATTGATTCAATTAATTCATATTTATTGGATAATTCATGTAACCCTGTTAACATAATTTCACTCAATTTGGGAACCCTGTCACCTAATTTTTCATCTTCATAAACTTTTAATGCAGCAAGTGTAGAAATACATGCAATTGGGGATCCAGAAAATGTAGCACCATGACTATTAGGAGCAATTGAATCCATAATCTCCGCAGAACTCATAACTATAGATGATGGATATAATCCACCAGTAATCGATTTAGCAGTAATCAATACATCAGGTCTAACATTACCACCACTGACATTCTCATACGCCCAACATTTAGATCCACAACGATATGATCCCATTTGAATTTCATCTGCACACCATAAAACATTATATTTATCGCATAACGCTCTAACACCCTCATAATAACCTTCATCAGGAACGAAAATTCCGGCTTCCCCTTGAACACTTTCAATGATGACACCAGCAATTTTATCACCCTCTAATTTAAAACATTCCTCTAATGCATCTAAATCATTGAATGGTAACATCTTCCCCTGACCATACTCTGGTCCAATATTTGGAATGAAAGGTCCATAATTCTTTCTAGCTTCCTCAGTAGTGGACCCTGAAATAACTCCAATGGTTCTCCCATGATAATTCTTACTACACATCATAACTTTAGCTTGATCTTCAGCTATCCCCTTCTTGACATACCCCCAAGCACGACACAATTTAACTGCAAGTTCAATTGCTTCAGATCCACCATTCAATGGTAACACTTTCTCATATCCAAATTTAGTACATAAAGTTTCACAAAATTCTGCAAATAAATTATGAGTGAATGCTCTAGCTGGTAACGCTAATTTATCATATTGTTGTTTAACGGCGGCTACAATTGTTGGATGATTATGACCAGTATTGGTAGCTCCATATGAAGCACAAAAATCTAAATATTCATTACCGTCAACATCAATTATATGAGCACCTAATGCTGATTCAAATACAATTGGCACAGGTGTATAATTGTGTGCTGAATATTTGCGTTCTTTCAATAATATAGCTTCTGATTTAGGAGACGATGTGATCTTAAATGATGTCATATGAGTGGATTGCTTTAATGATAAATCAATGATTACACAACTACAATTCAATAAGGATAATCAGATCTATTTAAAGGAAAAAAGAGCATTAGAGGGTGATTCCTAAATGGGAAATTTTTTAACTATGGTAGATAAGCGATAACAAAGTAGATTTAGTATAATTTCGCTTCAACTTTACTATTATAATATTAATTAACAAATACCCCATATTTAAATGATTAATCTTAGATTGATATAGTATATTCATACAAGAGCCATTGAGCCCATTGGAGATAAACTCTGGGATTAATTTATAGTTAAAAATCGGAAAATATCGAACTATACCGAGATAATTTTTCATTTCACATCAGATCTCTTCGTTGATGTTACATTACTTTCAATACGTTTATAACTAAATCAAAGATTCATATCCTGAAATTAAAAAAAAAAGAAGAAGAATAAGAAGAAGAAGAATAAGAATAAGAAGAAGAATTCATAGGTTCAAAAAAAACAGAACAGAGATTAAAGAATTTTTAGTAAAAGTTCTTTACATTCCCCTTCTTGGGTTTTGAAAAAAAACAAAAAATACAAATAAAAGAACAAAAACACTAATCAACTATTGATAATAAAATTGAAAAAAAAAGAAGAAGAAATATCCCTCTCAAATGGGAAATTATCCAATTGCTATGTGTATATATGATTTAATCGTTCATTTTTCTGTTGATTTAATCAGCCTTTTCAGAAACCTTATTTAATAAGTCAGAAGCTGGACCAGCACTACCACCTGGAAGCAACTTATCAGAAACTGGCTTAATAATTAAAGCGTAAACCTTGTCAGCACCATTAGTGAATGGAGTAGCTAAGTAAAGTAAGGCAAAAGTCTTAATCAAGAAATATGATGGAATCCAGTATAAAATGGCACCAGTCCAGAATTCAATAACATTTAAAAAGGCAAAGACAACCCAATAAGTTAATAATTTAGTATCATCTCTAGTAGTGGTAGTTCTTAAAGCTTGAAGAGATAAATAACCTGGATAGGCAAATCCGGCAAGGTTAGATAATAATTGACCAATACCACCAACATTTAAAAATGTTAAGAATAAGTAAAGACCGACAAATCCAATAACGGCATAAGATCTTGGTAACTTAGTAGTAGCTTCGAATGTATCTAAGACACTGATACCCTTGGTATGCTAAATGAAATTGTGTTGTTTTTTTTTTCTGGTTAGTATTTGGAGGGCGGAGGAAAGAGGAAGGTACATGGGGAAAAAACAAAAAGACAACAGAATTGAGAGAATACAATGATATTGATGTAATCCTCTTTCAGGGATTAATCAGAGGAGTTTATAATATCCTTAGTGTACCGTGTATGCATGTATAACCCTTTCGTGATATGTAGTCAATTTGGAATTATTCTTGAAACAGAAACTTACTTGATCAATTGTACTGAAAGTCTTAATAGCTTGTGCTTGAATGTTCTTGAAATCCATTGTATGTGTATATCTGTATGTTTATCAATTAAGAGTAGTAAGTTATATATGTTTTGATCTTGTTTAATCTAAAAAAAGGCGTAAATTCCACTACTCGTAATACCTGCCGAAAAAAACACTGGAAAACGATTGGTTAAAGCACTACACATTTACGGGGGTACTATTATTTTATATGGATGGAGATGTTTTTATTTATCTATAATTACTTAAAGAGTCTTCTGAAGACCAGAGAAATCGAATTGCTTATTCACGGCTTGACCGGATTTCTCATAACCCAATTTGACTCTGATTTTCACTTTAGAACCAGGATTACCAGTGATCTTGATATTCAAATTGGCAGTCTCAGATGGAGTTAATGTAGTCTTAGAGATAGATGAGAGTTGTAACTTTTGATGTTTCGTCACAGCACACAACACTGAAATGTTGTTAATAGTTTGACCACTTGTGTTCTTCACTCTGGCATCCAATAGTGCGACACCGTTACCTGAAAGCTCTCTGGTGATGAATCCAAAAGTCACATTTTCATCAGTGAATGCCTGCACCATGTCTGCATCATCAATGACCTTTGCAACAGGCTTACCAGCGGTACTTGGAGCAGTAGCACCACCAGTTGGGGCAAGTCCAAGTAAATCAACCATATGTGAAGCACCAGGTGCTGAAGTAACAGGCTTAGCCTCACTTGGCTTTGTCACTGTACTAGCACCAAAGATATCTGACAATAGATCTAAAGTGTTTTCATGCTTTACACTGGAACCTGGAGTGGCTCCACCACTAGTGTCCGTCTTCAAATCATCACCTAGTAAATCGAGAAGTAAATTACCTGTACCAGATCCAGACCCAGATCCATTGGAATCGAATGTCGAAGACGATTTCCCCTTGGAATTTTTCACTGTAGATGTTCTTCTCATCAAGGCAATACCCTCACGTTCCTTGACAGGTGGAGGTGGCATTCTTTCTAAGATACCCTTTTTGACAGAAGCAGGTTGGAAGAAAATTTCACTATATTCTAAAGTTCTCACTTGGATTTCAAGATGAGAATCATTCTTAAATGAATCAATGATTCTTCTTAAAGATTCAATGGTGGTGTTTTGCTTAAACTTGGATGATAACTTGAGAGCAGCAGTCAATGAGTATATCTTTATTTGAGTAGTCTGTGATTCCTTTTCGAAAGTTGAAATATTTAAAAAGGTTTCCAAAAGTTCAACTAATGATTTCTCAGTGATAGTCTTAGATTTATTAGATGGATCTTGATATTGAGATCCCAACACTAAGTCTCCATATTCACCGACACACCATGTAGTCACTAGAGCTAATCCATATTCATTGTAGAATGATTGAGATGATTTAATTAATTCTAAAGTTAAATGTTTCTTTAATTCAAGATCGTCATGTTGCATAATCAAGGCCAATATATTGGATAACACATCATCAGAGAAATAATTACCGACAACTTTCAACATTGAAATTAAAGTTTCAAAATGCCATTTGAAATTAGGACTATATTTATTACATGCAATGGATAGTTGAGTTGTGATATATGGCTTCAATTCATCATCTGAATTATTCAAGAATTCCAATAATTCCTTAGTCAAAATACGAATATTTTGTTGATTCATGATGGCAAATGTTAATTCCAATGCTCTCCGACGAATTGAGATATCAGAATCTTGTAAACATAAAACCACAGTGGCTCTGTGTCTTTGCACTGCCAATGGTTCATATTCGATAACGTTTAATAATGTATTCAATGCAACGTATCTAGCATTATTATCACGTTGAGTCAATAGTTTACTCAAGATATTGACACCCAACACTTTCAAGGAAGAATCAGAATTGATCACAAAGATGGTTTGCACAGCTTCATATAACACTGCATAACCGGCACTTTTAGAACCTTCAAGTTTAGAGCAAACTTGGGTGAGTAAATCATTCAATGATTCCAAGTTTTCACTTTCCTCATCGTTAGCCATCAATAATCTTAAAGTTTGCAATAAAGACACATACAAGAATGGATCAGGAATCCCCTTGACATCATATTCAGGTGAGTAACCAGTTGTAGTGAGTAATCTTAAATGAGATAAAATACGTGGCACCAATGTTTGTAATCTTTCTTGTGAACTTTCATCATTATTATAGATTGATCTAACTAAATGTAATGCACCTAATAAAGATCCATGAGTTTTTTCATTAAGGAGAGCTCCAACTTTTGGTAAGAAGATCTCTGAAAGGTCTGGATTCTTTTCAATTAATTTGGCGGCCACAATGGATGCCTTTTTCTTCAAATAACTATTTGGTGAATTTAATAAGTATTCCACATTATTATATAAATCTTGTGCTAATTCTGGAGATGCAATGTTACCAAGTGTACATAATGCCAATCCGACAATGAATTGATTTGAATTTTTCATATCATTATCCAATGAATTAGTTAATAATGTTAAAATTTCTTGATTTTCATCTAAGATCAACATTGTTGCCATATAACCTAATCTTTTACTAGAAAATTTAGGTGACACTAATAATTTTAAACATTCCACTTGACCAAAATAAGTTGGTTCCCCCAATATGTAAAGATACATCAATTTGCAAATATTTTTCTTTCTTTGATCTTCATCTAAATGAATATCTCTAAATGAAGTTCTAATCTTTGCACTTTCCTTTCTTATAGTTGCCCTTTCGGCAGCTATAGTTTTGCTGTTTCTAACAGACTTAATGAACGTTTTAAGTGATGAACTCATCTGTTAAGGTAAAGAATGATTATATCAATCAATTGAGTGTTAATAAATGAATAGTAATATTATGTGGTACCCACTTGTTTCTGTCGTGTTGTTGTTTTCAAAAAAAGAAAAAAAATTCGAAATTTATAATCAGCCACAAACGAGCCACCATAAAATGGCTGCGCCACTCTTTATTTATTCTTATTGACGGTTATCATGGATTTTCCAAAATAAAACAATATAATATTATAAGAAAAACGGGAAAGGCTTCCCCTAATATAAAACTAATATACACATAAAGGAGTTTTCAATGGAAACAGAGATTCCAGATTTCGAAATGGAAAGTGTATATAACCACTTAATTCAAATTTTCAACTATCATTAATTTAAAAATGGCCCCGATAGTTTTCAAATAAACTAAATTTCTTTCACCTAATAATCTTTCATAATACTTGGCAACCAACAGGGCAACCACGAGGGATATGCTTAGAGTGACAACCACAGAGGTTTTAAAGAACAATTTAATGAAGGAAAATAGCAATACATAGAATAATCTACCATGATGATTATGGTTATTACCTAATTTGTCGTCAATAACATTAATTTGTTGAGATATTTTAACTCCTTGGGGGTTCACATGCTTAAGGATCTTCCCTTTCTCCACCACCACATTGCTTCTTGAATAATCCTGTCCCCGAGATGCAATGCTTGTTGGGTGATTATGCATGATCCAAATAATGAATTCCTTATTATTTGTGATTAATTTTAGATCATTAGTATTTTCATTAATCCATTTTAATTGTTTATGATTATTTAATGACGTCAAGGATAACAAAAAATGATAATATTGACATCTCTTACGAGGAATTCTAGTTGATTGAACTAATTTAATTAATTGATTTGGATCAGTGTATTTACCATCGAATAGGGAAATCTCTGGAATTTTTGTGAATCCGGCAACTTGAAATCGTTTTTTACCTAATTTGACAATCTTGTTATCGGTTATATTTGTGGTGGCAGTGTTAGCAGTGGAGGAGAAGTTTGTACTTGCTGCTGTTATTAATTTTTGATGCTTAAAATTATTTAATCTTGGGAACTTAAATTTATCTTGCGTTAAATTATCGGTTAAATTTGAAACTGGGATATGCCCAGAAGATTCTATTATTTGGTTGTCAATTAGACTTTCCATGTCGATGTTAATCAATGAGGATGAGGAAATCGAACAACAACTATCTGTGTCCGACTCACTTGAAAGGATATCCATTCTTTTGTAGTTATGGTGATAAAAGAGAGCAATAATGTGTCTAGATTTTCTTTATCATAGTTGATCCCACGCCCTTTTATACATCTTTAAAACTCCAAAATGGCTGGTCTAGATGGGGGTGAAAAACTGATTAATCTTATTTATTACAAGTAATATTCTTTACGTATCACAAATTTTGAATAGAGAAATTTTTTATAATTTTTATAAAAGAGGGGATCGGTGAAAAGACAAAAGTAACGAAAGTAAGAAACTGATATAACAGGAATATATAGGTAGCAAAAAATAGTTAGTAATAAGAAAAAAAGCAAAAACACAAAAAAAAAAAAAAATGTCCAGACTATTTAAAAAGTAGTAAAAAAAATATATATAGAAAATGAAAAAGCATGTGTATAAAGAGAAGTCATTAAAGAAAATTGAGTTTATAAAATTGAAAGAAAATACAAGTAGATATATTCCAATGAAGTTGTAGTAAAGAGTTTTGTGATTAGATTAGGTGTAGTATTAATAGATTATATTCCATATTTTGCTAATTCACTTTTTGGAACACCACACCGTTTTTGAGATCTTTGTCCCTTCCAATGATTGACTAATTGATAAGGTCTATTAAATTTCTTTGAACACCCCCAATAAGATCCATCTGATCTTTGACCACGACAAACGTGACCTTTAGAACCTCTATGTTGTTCTCTAATGTGTCTTCTTAAATAATCTTTTGATAAGAAAGTACCCCTATATTTACATTCAGGGTAAGCACATTTAAAAGTGACTCTCTTGGAACCATCAATTTGTCTTTCCGGGGATCTACTATGCAAGTGGTTATGGTGGTGACCCTGGTGGGCGTGGGATTGGGTACCATCATGAGAGTAATAATCTTCATATTCATCAGAACTATAATGTTTTAAATCATTATTAGAAGATCCACTACTTTGAGAGGATGATCTTTGGTATGGCATAGATTGAGCCACATATAGTTGTTGTTGTGGGTGTAAAGTTGGAACAATAGATGAGTATTGTAATTGACCTTGAGCAGGTTGTTGTTGTTGAGTTGATTTAAACATTGGTAACACCGAGGATGCCGATGATGAGTTTGATGATGAGACTGAATGAGGTGATTCTGGAGAATTTAAATTAGGAATACTAGAGATTGGAGGTAATGTAACATTTTTCTCTGAGTTATTCATAATGTCTAATGGATTATGAATTTGGTGATTTGGTAAGGGTGGAATCACTTGATGTTGATGGTGATGATGATATAATGGTAATCTCGATGGTACAAATGAATTTAATTCATCTGATGAACAGGGAGTTGGGAAAATTTTATAATCATCTAATCTTTTCTCCGTGGAATCATTAAATTTATATAAATAGAATGGCTTTTTAGGATAATCTGAATTTGTTAAAGGCATTGAAGCCGAATTAGAAGAAGCACAAGTTGAATTTAATGCTGAATAGTTTGACTCAATTAATGGAGCAAAATTTGGTTGAGTTAAATGATTGTAAAACATACGATTGTTGTTATTATGTTGTAAATTATTAGCGGCTGATTGGGTCGTTGTTGTTGTAGTTGTTATTGTTGATAAAAAAGGGTTGATTGAATGAATGATTGGTTAATTATTTCTGGGTATACTTTTCAGATCAAAACTTTTTTTTTTTTATGCTTCGCAATGTTGTAATGGAGTTTGTAAATATGTAGTAATTAAAATAAAATAATAGAATTATTTTTGGGCTTTCAATAAGAGAAAATATTGGGAGTATGTTTTAATATAATTGAAATGAAGAATTAGATTAAAATGTAGGTAATAAGTATATATATATAAAAGAGATCTTAAAAAATATAAGAAAGAAGAAAAAAAAAAATAGTAATCATCATATAATGTAACAATAAGGGAGTGGATTTTTAAATCCGGAAACTATTAAAAGAAGGAGGGGGAATAGAGGGGGATGGCAGGGGGTGTAAATGTAAAAAAAAAGAAATTCAATACAATTAAAAGTTTAATTGTATGGTAGAAGTATCGGTGATCGGTCAAATTATATACAACATTTTAATTATTTAGGATCCGAAAATTAAAGGGCACAGCATACACGGCACACGCCCACGTAGAAATTAACGTGGGTCCTGCTCCCCGTACGGGAATTTTTTTTTTTTTTTCTTTAATACTGGGCTCCGGAAATCTTTGCGGATCCATTTAATACTGTCTACTGCTCTCTTTCCGAATTATTCATTATATATAGATCTATTTCTAGAAATTTCGAGTATTGCATATAACTAGTCTTTTAGTAGTGTATTCTTAATTTTTCATACTCTTAGTAAACTGATTAACTTAAGTATATCTACTAGTATTGACATTGTAAATGTGATAAGTATGGTGGTGAAAACAAATAAAAATTAATAATACAATATTACACTACCATACACCACTGGTAATAAAATCGGATTAATTGATCAAAAAAATAATTTTTTTTTTATTAAAAAAAAAAAAAAAACGGCGATGCCCATAGAAGTAAGTAGTACATATACTTACTTATACATGTTATTATGAGATTATACTAAATAACAACTTGATTAATGTATTTTATATATAGTATCTTTAACTAATTGACTAAATATATATACATATATAATCTATTATATACACAGTATATAATATAATTAAATTAAATTACACTAATTTAATTATTTACACCCGTGATCATAGTGATTATCGATAAGAATTGGTGTAATGATGTTACCACTTGAATCAGGTTCTCCGACTTTAAATTTTCTTACCGCGGAATTGGTCACATTATACTCGGTGCGCCCCTCTACTTTAAAATAATTTTTTTTTTTCTTGTTGTAAGTAATATAAGTATTTGTTAACTTGCTTCTTTTTTTGAGAACTAAATTTTTTTTTCATTTAGTTTATATCACTTAATTCTTTTTATAACTTTTCTAATAGAAAAAATATATCACAAACTCATTTACTACTCTCGTTTCAAATTTACAAATATACAAATATACAAATATACAAAAATACAAAAAAAAAATGTGCTTCTGTTGCTGCAATTCATGTTGTTGCGATTGTGTTTTAGCAATTGTCGCTTTTTTCTTCCCACCATTACCTGTCATAATTAAAAGAGGTCTTTGCTCTTGCGATTTTGTCATCAATGTTTGTCTTTGCCTATTAGGTTGGATTCCTGGTTTAATCCATTCTTGGTATATAATATTAAAACATCCTGACATTCCAGTTAACGATGAAGAAAGACAAATTTTAATTGTCTCACCACCAGGTACGCCACAAGTTGTGATAAGTCAAAATCCTGATCAAACTAGAGTCAAATTTCAACATCCGGAACCTTTTTTAGAGGCTAGAACAATTCAAAGATCTAATAAACCTTATTACCCTCAATATCCAATATCTCAAGGTCAATTGTCTCCATTATCTCAATCACCTGCGGCTCCACCTCATATGACTCAAGGTTACTCAAATCAACAAGCTCTATACCCACAACAACAACAACAACAACAATTCCAACAATTCCCATCACCATATCCACAACAACAACAACAACAACAACAACAATCTCCATATTCACAACAACAACAATACATTCCACAAGGTAACATCTCTCCAAACTTTTCTCCAACATTTGTTCCAGCTACGGGAGACCAAAAATCACCATTAGGTGGAGCAGTGTCTCCAGGATTTTACGGTACCATTCCAGAAGAACAACACACCGGTGGTGAGGCTCCTCCAAGTTATGAGAATGTTATGAATGAAACAGCTAAACATTACAGATAAAGATAATAAAGATAAACCATTTTCTTAGCAAAAACAACAATCGATTCTCTTTTAATTCTACCTAATATAATACTTTTAATAACTTTCTAAATTTGTCGGGTGCTTATATATATATACAAACAAAAATTCATTTTTCTTTCCATGCTTTCTCTCTTTACACAACCAAAATTAGTTTATTTATTCTATCCCCATTAATTTAACTCATCCTATCCTATATAATTCGGTTTACATTTTATAAACCGTCCATTTTCTTATTTTTATTCCGCTATCCTATTTCTTTTAATTTTGCTTTGCTTTCTTTTCTTTTTTTTTTTTTTCTTCTTATTTATATAACTTACAAATAAAATAGATCTAGCTTTTATTAACCAATCCTTCTAGAATACATTAAAACTCTTGTGATACCCCCATTAATCTAATGCATTTCCCCTAATAAATTACGTTTAACGGTTTAAATGTCACACGTGTAACATTGTATACTCCGCTTTTAAGGCTGTGTACATATATTTGGCCGAAATTTTTTTTTTTTTGTTTTTTGCGAGGAAACGTTCAAAAATAATTTAACGTGTAATAATACATGGTTTGTCCTTTTGGAACGTTGTAACACCTTCCCCTGTGCCTACTTTGGATTACTAATTCCCCACCGTCTTCAAGGTTTTTAATTATCATCCCACTTCTTTTCTTCTTTTGAACCCCCTCTTTCCTTGTTTCCATTCTCGGATAAATCATACGATAAGACGCAATTAGATGACCAAAGACCATCAATTAACAATGAGTCAATCAACATCGGCATCGGTTGTCTTTAATAATTTACCTTACCATAAAATTTTAACTTTATCTAATATTCATAAAGATCAATTTGTTTCAACGGTTAAATTTTCACCCAATGGTAAATCAATAGCTACTTCATCATCTGATAATACAATTAAAATTTGGAATACGGAAGATCTTAAATTAATTAGAATATTGAATGGTCACACTAATGGTATATCAGATTTAGTTTTTTCACCAAATTCTAAATTTTTAGCATCAGCATCGGATGATTTAACTATTAGAATTTGGGATTTAGAATTTGGTGAAGTAATTATGATTTTGAAAGGTCATACATATCATATTAATTCATTAAAATTTAATAATAAAGGTACAATTTTGATTAGTGGTTCAAGTGATGAAAATATTAGAATTTGGGATTTAATTAGAGGTAAATGTTTAAAAATTTTATCAGCTCATTCTGATCCAATTTCATCATTAGATTTTAGTTTTGATTGTTCAATAATTGCATCTGGATCATATGATGGATTAATTAGATTATTTGATTTAGAAACTGGTCAATGTTTGAAAACATTAATTTATGATAAAACTGGTTCATCATTCCCAATTACTCAAGTCAATTTTTCACCAAATTCAAAATATATTTTGTCTAGTTCATTAGATGGTGTTATAAGATTATGGGATTATATGAATAATAAAGTTGTTAAAACTTTTAAAAATTCAGATTCATTACCTATAGCTGAAAAATACAATTTAGGAACCCAATTTTTGATTTTGAAAAATAAAGACGTTTTAGTGGTTTCCGGTGATGAATTTGGTAATATTTTATTTTGGAATTTACAAACTAAAGAATTGATTTGTAAATTATCAGCTAGTGACTCTGGAAGTCCAATCATGAATGTAGACACTCATGAAAATTTATTAGTGTCAGTATCTAGAAATGGTGAACTCTCTTTGTGGAAATCGAGTTAAATAATCCTTTGTGAATGTGTACAATAATAATACTAATGTTATATAGAAGAGAAAAATAATCATGTTAAATAAAGTAATAAAAATTTCAAATTAAAGAATCATAAAAACCAGATTTCATTGTGAAGATAGGGAAAGGATCGAAAATAAAAACAGAGATCTCAGAACACCAGTAACCAAAAACCAATCCAAATTAAATAGCAAACCAAATAATCATATTAAAACAACAAACCCAGTCGGAACAAATTCATATCTTTTAAAGAAAAAAGAGAAAAAAAGGGGCAATAAAAAGAACGACAGTGAATTAATTACTCTCAAGCCTTATCTGTAGTGGTAGACTCAGTAGCAGCAGGAACAGCAGTAGTAGTCACTGGATCAACGGCGGTAGAGCTAGTAACATCTGGGGCAGCAGCATCAGACTTTGAAGCATCGGTAGTGCCTTCAGTCTTTGACTCTTCATTACCAAATCTCTTTTGGAATGATTCTTGTTGTTGTCTTAAAAAGTTGAGAATTCTTCTGATAGGCATTGTAATGTGTGTATTTATGTAGATATAGTTTAACTTAGTTTTGGGAACTGGTTAATCTGTATAAGAAAGAAACAAAAGTAGGGTAGAACAAAGAGGGAATATTCAAAAAAAATTGATTCCCCTTTTTATACAAGGCAACGCGGGTTGTGTTTATAATTTTTAATATGGTGTAAAACCAAATCAATTAGCTAATATACATAAAGAGAGAAAATAGATATAAAAACCCCAAAAACAAAATTACCAGAATGAAAGAACAAAGAATTTATTAAAAAACTTATAATTCTTGAGAAGCCTTGGACTTAGCGGACTTCTTTGGTAACAAGTTTTGGTGAATGTTTGGTAAGACACCACCTTGAGCGATAGTGACGTGACCTAATAACTTGTTTAATTCTTCATCATTTCTGATGGCTAATTGCAAGTGTCTTGGAATAATTCTGGTCTTCTTGTTATCTCTAGCAGCGTTACCGGCCAATTCTAAAATTTCAGCAGCCAAATATTCTAAAACGGCAGTTAAGTAAACTGGAGCACCAGAACCAATTCTTTGAGCGTAGTTACCCTTCTTCAAGAATCTGTGGACTCTACCAACTGGGAAAGTCAAACCAGCCTTAGCTGATCTAGAAGAAGAAGCCTTATCAGAGGAACCTGCTTTACCACCTTTACCGGACATTGTATGTAATAATAATTAAAATAAGTATGAGTTGAATATATCAAATATATATGAAGAGGGAGAAAGTAAAAAAAAAAATAAATAATTAATTAGTAGTAGTACTAAGATAGAGGGGGAAATCAATGGCTTTATATAATCTATCAATACAGAAACTATAGACAAAGGGCAAACTCCAAAAAAATAAAATAATGGTAAAAAGAACAGGCTGTAAAAATGGTAATACGTAATTAGTGAGTGAATTATAAACCGTTCTCAGATTTACTCATCAAGTGTTAAAATCTGGAACGATGGATTCATCGCGAATTTCATAATTTGCAATCGTTCAACATTAGAAAAATTGAAATTTTCTTAACTATGACAATCTAGTCGCGAACCAAAGCCAATTTTAGTGGCGCGCACTACCTCAACAGCTAACTGAGGGCAATTAGGGGAGGCTCAATGGTTCCCACAATTCAAGTATTTAAACTTGGATGTTTCTCCTAATTCTTATTACATGTTTATTATACATTTTTATTTTTATCTTTTTTTTTTTCCCTTCCCTCTTCATAGATTGATCTCTTTCATTCACACTTTATAACTTTTAATTATTAATCACAATGGCTCCAAAGGCAGAAAAGAAACCAGCTTCCAAGGCTCCAGCTGAAAAGAAGCCAGCCGGTAAGAAGACCGCTGCTTCCACTGACGGTAAGAAGAGAACTAAGGCTAGAAAGGAAACTTACTCCTCTTATATCTACAAGGTTTTAAAGCAAACTCACCCAGATACTGGTATCTCTCAAAAGGCTATGTCCATCATGAACTCCTTCGTTAACGATATCTTTGAAAGAATTGCTTCTGAAGCTTCAAAGTTGGCTGCTTACAACAAGAAGTCAACCATCTCTGCTAGAGAAATTCAAACTGCTGTTAGATTGATCCTTCCTGGTGAATTGGCTAAGCACGCTGTGTCTGAAGGTACCAGAGCTGTCACCAAGTACACTTCCTCTACTTCTGCTTAAAGCAGTTAATTATAGGAAATTGTTCTATTTATGGGTTTTATCTCTTTACAAATTATTATAGTTTTTCTTTAGGGTGTATATTAGTTTTAATTTAATGGGAAATTTTATCTCTTTAAAAAAATATTGGGTAACATTATATAGTAAACAAACACGAAATATTTGATCTCATCTCTAGTAGAAATAGGTAGTGTATAAATCAAATTGGGTGTAAGTGTTGGAAAGAGCGAGATTTCACAACATTAACTGGTGTATAGTTGTTTTTGTTTTTACTATGGGAGCTCTTATAAATGTTTCAGAATGGTTCTTTAGATATCCCTTTTGGGCCATGTCAATGGGGTTTTCTTAGTATAACTGAACATTCTATATTCCCACTTTTATTTTATAACCTTTATATTTGATTTTTATTATAAGCAAGGAGACTGCTTTCTACTTTTTACCTATTATCATTAATTCTATTTTGTTATACTTTTACCCCCTCTTCCATTGTTGTATAATAACTTGATAGTTCATTCCCCCACTTACTTTGAGAACTATTAAGATCCATACTATTGTCAACTTATTAAGATTATTAGCAATTATTCATTATAATATAATTATTAAATATGAGTTATCCCTTCAATAAATCAAAGGACTCTCCCACTACATTAAAAGGATTTAATCTGACCACCGACGCGTCTAAATCTGGGTTTAATGAATCGTCTCAGCCTGCCGCATCCCTCGGTGCTGAAGTCGACGCAGGCGACTCTGAGTCCGATCGCCAACATGGTGCGATCTCTGAGGATCAAGGTACTACCACTGTCTTACCTTCCTCTGACCTTTACAATTCAAGCTCAAATGAAACCTATGATAATCTCAAGATTAAAAATGACAATGAAAATCAATCTGAATTTCACAATCCTATTGAATTTTTATCCTTCGATACTTACAAGTTCTATTCAGAAAGTATTGAAAATGCTTCAAAGTCACGACGATCCATGAAACAATCGGTAGCAATTGCACTTAACCACTTGGAATTTTGATTAGATTTAATTGCACCAAGAATCATATCTAAGGGAGGACTTTTAGGTGTCTCACGTTTATAGTAAGCAAAAATAGCATCAGTATGCTTRGTAATTTGAGAAATAATCATAGGAGTATCAAATTTCAAATTGATAGTAGCTAATTTTTCTAAATGATCTTCAATTCCTGATGACTTATAAGGATAATTTTCTTCAACAAATTTGGTTAATTGACCAATTGAGTTATAAGTCTTAAGGTGTTCAATGCCTTGCTCGATAAACGGTTTGTGCTCTGGATTGTGAACACACATTCTAATGCTTGAGGCTAATAACTTTGTAGCTAAAGACAACATTAATGGATTTGTATTAGCTCTTTCCTTGATCTTATTATTGAAGAAAGCATTTGGAATCAATTTCTGTAATAAATCAAGATATTTAATTAAGTAGATGTTTGAACCTGTATCATTGTTTCATGGACCAGCATTGATAGAAGCATTTTCAATACTTTCTGAATAGAACTTGTAAGTATCGAAGGATAAAAATTCAATAGGAGTGTGAAATTCAGATTGATTTTCATTGTCATTTTTAATCTTGAGATTATCATAGGTTTCATTTGAGCTTGAATTGTAATGGTCAGAGGAAGGTAAGACAGTGATCAAATTACTAGAAGAATTAGCTTAAATGACTTAACAATTAAGACTTCCAAGACTTTCAATAAAGGTAATACAAATGCTAGAAATTCTTCTAATAATCCAAATAAACAACCTGAGGATAAAGCTGCTTCAAACACCAATGCTCTTGTCAAGGATAAAGACGATGTTCAAATTGAAGATGAATTCGGTGCATTTCCATACTTACCAAACTGCAATGCCATTGGAAAAGTTGAGAGTAAGAAGTTGCCTCTTGATGAATACATCAATGCGAGGCAACGCTTCCGTTCATTTGTGAGTCGCTCTAAATCTTTAATGCTCTTTGATCCTGGTTCGGTTCAAACTATTACAAATGATCGGAATATCCTGCATAATTATAATCCTCGAAAGTCAGATAGACTAATTGCTCCTGGTGGAACTCAATTGTTGATCCAGGGTACCGGTATTATCAAGCTAACAGATGATAGTTGTAAAGAAGACTTCCATTTGCAAACTGGTTTTGTTCCTGATTTATCAAGAAATAAGACACCGTTATCTATTATTTCTTTAAAAGACTTACCAGTCAAGTTAAATATTGATCAGAGAAATGGTCCAAGTGTCAATCCATCATTACATACTCCAAACAACAACAAGATTTCACTTATTCCTTTTTAACTGGTGTATAGTTGTTTTTGTTTTTACTGTTTTTACTATGGGAGCTCTTATAAATGTTTCAGAATGGTTCTTTAGATATCCCTTTTGGGCCATGTCAATGGGGTTTTCTTACTATACCTGAACAACATAAATAAGCAGCTATATTCCCACTTTTATTTTATAACCTTTATATTTGATTTTTACTATAAGCAAGGAGACTGCTTTCTATTTTTTTTACCTATTATCATTAATTCTATTTTGTTATACTTTTACCCCCTCTTCCATTGTTGTATAATAACTTGATAGTTCATTCCCCCACTTACTTTGAGAACTATTAAGATCCATACTATTGTCAACTTATTAAGATTATTAGCAATTATYCATTATAATATAATTATTAAATATGAGTTATCCCTTCAATAAATCAAAGGACTCTCCCACTACATTAAAAGGATTTAATCTGACCACCGACGCGTCTAAATCCGGGTTTAATGAATCGTCTCAGCCTGCCGCATCCTTCGGTGCTGAAGTCGACGCAGGCGACTCTGAGTCCGATCGCCAACAGTAAGTTTAAAAAATTTTTTTTTTTTTGTAAATTTTTTTTTTCATTATACACTTAAGTTATATTACTACTTAGAGTACTTTATAGATCAAGATCAGTTAATCACTTAGAGAAATCAGAAAATGGCACCATCTATAATTGATCCATTTGTGGTGACAAATATTCCTCGTTTACCTGTGAAGATTCCTACTGAGAAAATTTGTACAATAGCAAATATAAATAATGCTACAACTACTTCCTTTGATATAGGTATAAGTGGATCTTACTTAGGGACTTTCATAACAAGACCATCTCCTAAATTATTATTGTCATACTCACTTTCTCCACAATCCATAATTCATGCATTGGATACATTTACCTTTGCAGATGAAGACATTGGAAGCCAATTACAACAAGAACAAAAGTTATTCGCTGTGTCTCTATCGGAGAGAACCAAATCATTCCTCAAGTTGATCTCTTATGGACAAAAGCAATCATCAGATGACACCAGTGAAGATAATGAAAAGGAATCAGTGTCCATCGTTAACGAGGAAGACACAGAGGGTTCCCTCGCTGGTTCACTAAGTGAAATTAAAACAACTACAGTGCAATTACCTACAGAAATAATCGACTTGAAAATCTCCAAAGATGGAGCCAAGTTGTATTCTCTATCAGCTAGAGGAGACTTGGATATCAGATCATTTGATATTAATAATTTGGAACAAGATCCAACTGTGATAACTAATTATAAGATCTCTCTCAATAACACTACCAAAAAATCTACATCAATTTTATACCACCAATTCATTTCACCAGAACATTTCCAAATTGACAAGACTAAAAAAGTGGAATCCCTATTATTAGTGGTTGAGAAATACAAGACTAAATCCATTTCAGTGAAGATCTTTGCATTCGATAAGGAGGACATCTTAGAAATCTCTGATTCTATCATCGACGTTGACACAACCACTAAGGAAATCAAATTTGTGGTTAATCCAACTGGTCAATTAGTGCTTTTGGATGATAACAAGAATCAACAACACATACACACATACAGTTTACCATATTGTCATCATGTGAATTCATTCACATTGACTGATGCATTCAATAAAGAACCACAGGATTCTGCTACTTCCATGATAGTCGCCTCTTACGACAGAATCCTCGTTTCTAAGGGATCCACTCTGTTATTAGTCGATTTGAAATACAGAGCATTATTGGGGGCATTGGATTTATATGTGAAGTCTAAGGAAAACCCAGCCAAATCTCCTAGAACGGCGACCCTATTACAATGTCCTATAGTGAAGGGTAACTCTCTACGGTCAAAGGAAACATTTGCCCTGGTGTTAGTGAAGAGTAATAAGGATAACTTTGCATTAATTGAACATGTCAATTTGGATGTTGGACTGGGTAAATTAAGAGATGTTCTAGGTAAGGGGTTGCCCCAATTGAGTAATTCCACCACTAGGGATACCCCACAATTTGTCGGGTTGCCACCACTATTAGTGAAACCAGAATATAAATCTCCATTATCGGAATCTGCTGCATTATTGAATAGAGCCACATTATTGAACCATGAATACGTTGCTAAATTGGAAGAATTACAAGAATTGAAAAAAAATGAGAAATTGGATGATTTCGATATCACACTTGTGTCTTATTTGAAGAATACCACTCCAGAGGAGATTCAAAAGAAGAAAGAAACTAATGCTACTGATGGGGCTCCACAACAATTCAACGTTTTTGAAGTTGACAAGGATAGAGTGTTAGATCCTAAATTGATCCACGAGATTGTGGCATTAATAATTGAGAAAACTAGCGAGGGAATGTCCATTCCGGAGTCCTTCCTTCCCGAGGATTCATTGACGTATCTATTGACGCACCCATTATTCCCATCTGAGTATACATCTGGATTGTTAAAAGCATTGGGCGAATATCCTAGATTAATGAGACAAGCCATTGTTACTTGTCCCGATTTATCATGCGTTGATTTATTAGAACAATTAAGTTTAATTGATAATGAAGAAATTTTTAAAGATTTATTGACTAGATTGGTGGAGGAATTCTCTAATGATAAGATTACACAAACTACGATATCATTAATTGAAGGTTCAGAAGGAACAATCAATTTGGATAAGATTATTAACAAGATATTGAAAATCAATTATGGGTATGAAATTTTGAATTCATTCATTGATTCTAATGGGTTAGTGTTGAGTTTACATTATTCAAAGAATGAAAGTCAATTAAATAAATTATTAGAGAAAACTCAAAAACAAGTTAATTGTCTAGCCACTGATACTCAATTATTAACATTGGTTGAGCAAGCATTGATTTTATCGGATAGAGAACAAGTTAAGGAAAAGAAGTTGAAGAAGAAATTGAAAAAATCCAAAAAGGGTGGTGACACCGTGGCGGCACCAATTACAGCTGACAATAGTACCATTGATATTGTGCAAGACGTTAATAAGGTTGACATGATTATGAACTTATACGGTAAAGTGTCCAAATCCGTGAAGGAGTCATCAGAGTTGACCAGTAATAAGACACCAGCTTATTCTATTGAAAAATTGACTATTTGATGGTGCATGAAAAGTTTACCGTTTTTTTTTTTTATTTTATTTTTCAACCCCAAGCATCTGCCAACCCTTTCAATTGTAACTTTAAACCGCTTTTTTACCCTTTTTTAATTAATTAATATACGTAATAGAAATAAACCAGTTTATATATTCAAGGTTCAAACGAATATTGACGCCCTCGACAGTTAGGCGTTTACCATATATGGATTAACCGCGAGTAGACAACTGGGACAAAACCTTAAATATACATATGCATATTCATCATGCTACCAAATATTTGATGATAGGTCGATCGACTAATAGTCTCGTCGATGGGGGTTATTTAATTTTCAAGATTTTTGAAAAATTAACGAAATCTAAACGTGTACAGATTCAAGAAGTTTCCTTTAATATACACAAACGACAATTGATAAATAGATACATAATGAAATTGTTGACTTCTATTATTGCTATTTTCTTAGCTTTAGTGTTCTTGGCTACACAGGTGTTTGCTGAGAAGGAACTAGCTGAATTACCAACGATTACTCATAAGGTGTATTTTGATATCACCGAGGGTAAGGGTAAAGATGCTAAACCATTGGGGACCATTGTTATTGGATTATTCGGTGAAGTTGTTCCTAAGACTGTGGAGAACTTTTATCAATTAGCTATCTCTGATGATCCAGAATTTGGATACCAAGGATCAGTTTTCCATAGAGTTATTAAACAATTTATGATTCAAGGTGGTGATTTCACTAGAGGTGATGGTAGAGGTGGTAAATCAATTTACGGTGATAGATTCCCAGATGAGAATTTCAAGTTAAAGCATGATAGACCAGGTATTCTTTCTATGGCCAATGCTGGTAAAGACACTAACGGATCTCAATTTTTCATAACCACAGTTAAGACTGCTTGGTTAGATGGTAGACACGTTGTCTTTGGTACCGTTATTGAAGGTTTTGACGTTGTCAGCAAGATTGAAGCTACTAAGACTGGGTACCAAAACAAGCCAGTTAAGCCAATCACAATTGCTAAGTCATATGGTGAAGAAATTGAAGTTAAGAAGGCAGCTAATGATGATGTTCCAGTCAAGGATGAATTATAGACTACTAAAAGAAAAGCTAAAACAATAAAAACCTACGAGGCTCGTTCGTAACTTAACTGTGTCTTCATCTTACGTATATAATTGAAAAAAAAAGTTGCAAAATTCAACTAATCTGTTCCTGTTATCCTCCCCGTGTTTGTAACCCGAATTTAATATAAGCCATTTCAATAAAACTGTCCTAACTTGACACATCAATTACTCAAAGTAGTAATTGAAAGAACGCGGTTAAAGTATGTAATACCAATGAACTTTCTTGCCTTGATTAGAGATAGTAATATAGTACCTCATTGAATGCATATAACGCCCTATCATCATTAACTGTTTGATATTACAATTGTCGAGTTGTGTGGCAGCACATTTTTTTTTTTTTTGCAGCCATATAAAGTAAGTTGAGCGAAATCAATTTTTTTTTGTCTACGTAAAATATTCATTCTTTCCCTTTCTCTGCCCTTTCATTAAATTGGAACTAAACTTTAATATCTATTTTTTGTGTATATTAATTCAGCTTAACTCTTATTACAATCATCTTAATCAGAGTAACAAGGTTTAGAGATTTAATTATTATTTTTTTTTCTTTTTCGTGTCTTGTCACATCTATCTTAGGTTAAATTATTGCCTTGTACAGATAGATTAACTCCTGTGTTGAAGACATACATTACTACAAATACCTCAATTTAACTTCACAATATACTACATCCACCAATATTGATACTAATTTAATATTACATTTTCTCCTGTTAATTTTTTAGCCTTGCTTAGATTTTCTCTTCTGTCTCTTCTACTTTGTTTTGTTTTGTCTTTGCTTTACAATTCAATAAAAGACACTTGAAGTCCCAATTTATTAAATAAAAGAAAATAACCACTTGTTGTTTATTGGATTCTTCCATTTATTACTTTACTTATTTTCATATTCTTTAAACAGATTATCTAACATCTATTCAAACAAATAACTTTTTTTTTTTAAAAAAATTGTCTGGTGGTGTTTTATTATTTGCAAACTCTTTCTTACAGTTCCATCTTTAATAACCAATATCGCCCCCATTGGATTAAAAATAGCAATAACTACTACTCATTGATACCCCACCTCCCTCATATACACATATCACAATGTCTTCTAATAGTAGCTCGCTTCCAAGACCCATAACGACTCCAAGAAATATTAGCAACCATCACAAGGCAAGAACCCCTTCCGTGTCAGTGGAACCGCAAACATTAGGTAGAAGTTTTGTGTACAGCAGCTTCAAACCAGAATTGCATCCTACTCTAGACACTCCAACTGTTCACTCTACAAATTCCATTCATGAACAAACTGTGGATTTAGCAGATGTCGGTGTCACCACAGATACAGAAGGAGCCACCGAATACAGTGACGATGATAACGCTCCTTATTCACCAACAACTAGAGAGAGCGCTCCTCTATTGAAATCAGATCAATCATATAATTCATTCAACGCACCATATAGATTTGGTCCAAGTCACGGTCGCAGTAATAGTGATGCCGATGATCAACAATTGAACTCTCAAAGAAGTCAATTCTTTCAATCATACAGTGATATCGAATCCCTTAAACCAAAGGGGAAATCCTTTTCAGAATACGTCTCCGAATTGAAAAACGTTGACAGTGAAACTGTTATAAGAGAATGTGTGAAGAAACCTATCAGTTACTTACCAGCAGTGTTCTTAGGTACTCTATTGAACATCTTAGATGCTCTTTCATATGGAATGATCATGTTCCCCATCGGGGAAACCTTATTCAGCCATATGGGTGCTCATGGGCTTTCCATGTTTTATCTCTCCACTATTATCTCTCAATTGGTGTACTCCCTGGGTGCTAGTGCTTTCAAATCCGCTATTGGTTCAGAAATGATTGAGGTTACTCCATTCTTCCATCAAATGGCTATCAGCGTGATGTACAAACTTGGTGAAGAAAATAAAGATGCCGTGCTTTCTACTACTATTGTGACTTTCGCTGTGTCATCGATTGTGACTGGTCTTTGCTTTATAATCTTGGGTAAGTGCAGATTGGGTAAATTGGTTGGTTTCTTCCCTAGACATATCCTTGTCGGTTGTATTGGTGGTGTGGGTTACTTCTTAGTGGTGACCGGTATCGAGGTGTCTTCTAGATTGGAAGGTGGATTAGTTTATAACTGGCCAACTTTATCATATTTACTTGAACCATTGGTGTTCATGGAATGGACAATCCCTCTTTTCCTAGCTGTGATATTGGTGATCTTACAACATTACAATAGATCTGCCTTGATTGTGCCTCTGTATTTCATTGGAGTGTTTGTGGTGTTCCACGCATTAATCTTGATTGTGCCATCATGGGATTTACAAACTGCTAGAGAATACGGTTGGGTTTTCGCTGCTCAAGAATCCGATGATGCATGGTACTCCTTCTACAAGCTTTACAACTTTAAAAACGTTGATTGGTGGACCGTGTTTGAACAAATTCCAACTATGCTTGCCTTGACTTTCTTCGGTGTGCTTCATGTTCCAATCAATGTTCCAGCCTTGGCTGTTACTATCGGTATGGATGAATTTGATGTTGATAGAGAACTCATGGCTCATGGAATCTCTAATACCATTTCTGGCCTTTGTGGATCAATTCAAAATTATTTAGTTTACACCAACTCTGTGTTATTTATCAGAGCCGGTGCCGACTCTCGGTTGAGTGGTGTCATGCTTGCATTGGCTACTGCCGTGATTATGTTTATTGGTCCAACTATTATCGGTTATATCCCAGTGTGTGTTGTTGGTGCCTTGATTTATTTACTTGGTTATGAATTACTTAAGGAAGCCTTATATGATACAATTGGTAAATTACGGAGATTCGAATATATCACTATTTTGATCATTGTTGTCACTATGGGATCTTGGGATTTCGTTTACGGTATCCTTGTTGGTATTCTGCTTGCATGTCTTTCCTTCGTTGTGGAGGCTGCTAGAAAGCCTGTTGTGACAGGTATTTACACTGGTGAATATGCTAGATCCATTGTGATTAGACATCCTAAGCAACATGATTTCTTGAAGAGTGTTGGTAAACAAACTTATGTCATGAAATTGAGTGGATCCCTTTTCTTTGGATCCATTGGTGGATTGGAAGATCAAGTCAGAGTCAGATTCGATAGTGCCATTTTTGCTAGAGAACCAATTAAATATTTGATCTTGGATATGAATAATGTGTTGAGTATTGATTTCTCTGCAGCTGAAGGGTTCAGAAGAATCAGAAATATTTTGATGGAGAAGAATTGTTATTTGATCATTTCATCTATCTCCGAAGATTCTCCAATTGTGCAATCATTGAAAGATTGTGGTCTTTGGGAAACTGAAGAACATAATGAGAAGATTCAATTATTTAATACTTTAAATTCTTCATTAGAATGGTGTGAAAATCTGTTCTTGGAGAATTACAAGGATTTATTAAAGCAAAGACATTCAGCTATCAACATTGGTGGTAACACTACTCAAAACAAGAGAAAATCAATGATGCTTTATTCTGATGATGCTGGTTCTAGATTATCACCAAATGATTCAATTGGATCACCAATTGCATCATCTCCACGGAATACTCAAATTTGGAATGCCGGTAAGAAGACTATGAAAGCTGCTGATCAAGCTGATTTATTACTTACTAAATCTAAGCTTTCCAATGATGCTAGACATCCAGTTCAATTAATTATGACTGCAATGCAAGGATTAAGTGAAATCACTGATGAAAGCTTTTGGTTGAAATTAATTCCATATATGAGTAAGATAACAATTGCTCCTGAACAATTAGTGTATGATAAATCAAGTCAACAACCAGCTTTATTCTTTGTTGAAAGTGGGTTAATCAATTATGCTATTGGATTTAATAAATTAAATGTGCACATTAATAGTTCTGTTCTTCCATTAACATTATTTGGTGATATTGTGACTTCTAATACTGAAAGATCAATTAGATATTATGCCGAAAATGAAACAGTTGTTTGGAAAGTTGACGGTGCTTCCATTTCTAAATTACAAAGAGAAAATCGTGATTTATTTGATGAAATATTAACAGTCTCTTTAAGATTAACCACTGCTAGACATGACGCTATTTCATCTAATTTATTAGTTTCATCATAAGTTTACTAAATTATTTTACTGCATATTTATACATACAACCATACTCGTTTCTTTATTTCGTTTTCTTTTTCGTGTCTTTTGTTAATAATACTCTTTTTTACTTTCTTTCTTTCTTTCTTTCTTTTTTTTCTTTCATCCCTTTACTTTTTCACAGCTTAATAATTATATATAATTCTAATAATTCTAATAATTCATCTAATTATGTAATGTATAATAATGAAATGCAGCACCAACTATTGTATGCATAAGGTAATACGTAGGTATTCTCAGCTTTGAGAAAAACCAAATTAAAAAAAAAAATTGTATATTAACCGATAATTATTCTCTAGTTTATTCTTAGTACACCTTATTTTATTCTTTTACACATATTATATCAAAAAATATGCCATTATTGAAGTCTCTTAATAAATTAATATCATTCGATAATGAATGGATTGATAATAATTTACAAATTAAATATAATTCTAAAGTATCAATTGATGAATCTCCATTAGGTGGATTAGGTCTTTTCTATGATAACATTGATACCATTAATAAATCATTAGATGAAGATATTGAATTATTGAGAATCCCATCAAAATCTACTATAAACATTTATAATTGTCTTAAACATGTTGAATCATTGAAATCTATAACTGAAGGAAGTAAACAATTGATTAAAAGATGTTTAGAATATTATTGTCAGGGAAGATTAAGTGAAACCAATATTGTCATTTCATATATGGTGGGATTTCTTATATTGAATAAATTAGGACAATTGAAAGAACAAGAATCATTTATCGCTGGATATTTGAAAATATTATTAGAGACAAATGTCAATAATATTCATAATGATCATTTACAATTATTAGATGATTTTAATAGTGAATTCCCGGGGAATTTTTTATTCATGAAATCATATCAAGAAATTGTTGGTGATGATTTAAAAGAATTTGTTGAATTCATCAATGGAGAACTCATTTCAGATGAAGATGTATCTGTGACTCTTGAGGAAGTTTTACAAATTATATCTGCTGTTAGATCAAGAACATTAGAGATTCCTAGAAAGGAAGACAAAGAAGGTGATGACAACGATGGTGATGATTTTGTTGTTGACGTTACATTAGTACCAATATTAGATTTTGTCAATCATGATAATAGTAAATTGAATGCATATTTTGATATTGATACTGAAACAAATGAAGTTTTATTGAAATTAAATGTTGATACTTTGAAATCTATCAATGATGATGTTATTGAAATATTTATCAGTTATTCTGAAATTGAAGATATTAATAAGTTTTTCTTTAATTATGGATTCATTCCTAAATCAATTAATCCATGGAAATTATTTGAAATTCCATTTTGGGGGTATTACGATTTTGAAGATTCACAATTTATAAGTGAATGGAGTTATAAATTAGGTCAATCAAGTAATTTACAATTTTTATTAAAATTTGATTCCATTGGTGATATAAATGATATTACATTAAATTTAATGGATAATTATTCATTTCTTGCATTCATTGATCAAAGTACATTGAGTAAACAATTGGATGACACCGATGATGATACTAGAGATGAAGAAGAAAATGGTGATATAATTGAGGCAATTATGCAACAATTAACAGTGGAAGACATTAATAAGGCTGTTTATACATTATTAGAGAAAGTGAATAATTATTTTGAAGAATTAAAATTCAAAATTGAAACATTTATAAAATTCACTAATGAATATAAAGGTACCACCACTACAATTAATTCATCATTTAATTTAATTGATGAATATTTAAAATTTGAACTAAAAGTTATTGAAAAATTTCAATTAGTTTTCAAGACTAAAATTATTGAATACCATGGTAAAGATGATGAAAATTATGAATCCAATGAAGAAGCATTTGAATTAGTTGAAACTTTAGATAATTGTGATGAAGAATGGTTACAATATAGGATGTTGCCAATATATAAATTTGAGAAATTTTCATCAAACATTGAAGTTAATGAGAAATTACCAATAGGTGAATTACAAATATGATTGGATTAATAAATAATAATAATAATAATAATTCTATTTAATAACGGTCTCGTTTAAGGGGTTATAGAGTTGTAGTGTAGTAGTAATTGTAATAGTTTCATAATAGAATTGTTTTTAAAATTAAAATAAAAGCAATCAACCAACCAAAAAAAAATTAAAAAATTTAAAGGCTTCCAAAAAAAAAATCGGAGGCAGACAGGCACATAAAGTTGGTAATAAAAATTGAAAATGCAGTTGGTAATAAGAAGAGAATGATATATAACTTAACACTTAACGCCCTATTCAAAGTATAAATTGTTATTACAAGATTATTGAATATGAATGCTTTAGATTGATAATACTGATATACTATCTCTGTGTGATATCATTCTCATTTTTTTTTAACCAAGAGATTGAAATGATCTACACTTCTTTAAACAAGTAAAATAATGGAATAATACATGTGTCATTCCCATCTCGACGATCCTTTTCATTGAATATAACTGTTATCACAGCCCAGGGACAAAAAATAATACCAATATTAATATAAAAACTTAAACTTTTAGCTTTTAAATATAAATTTGGGGCGACTACGTCAAAATGTTTGTCGACAAACAATTACATTTCCTAATTAGGAAGACGCGTCAGGTGGAATGGAGGAGGTGTAGAGATGAGACGATGAGACGATCTAAGTCGATTAAGTCGATTAAGTCGATCGACCTATTTAAGACCAATTTCTTAAATTTATTTAGCGCCGCATTAATTCGGTGATTTTTAATTTGGCGCGGGATATAGTAATTAGTAAAGTTGTATAAGATATTGATTAATATACCTATAAATTCGGGTTACAAAAAAATTAAACGGATATTAGAGTATTTAAAGATCTAATGGTGTCATTAAATATAAATTTTTTTTCTAAAATATAAAATATCAGTTGATATCTTATATTATATAATTCCCGAGATATAAAACGGCTCCGACATGGGTTAATTACCGCGCACAGTTACCATACATATATGATAGAGATGAGTTTTAGATCATAATTAATTCGGATATTATAATGACTATTTTAATAGAATATATTGATTTAAATTGTAAACCGAAATTTAAGACTTCCATGGGTTAGTTATCTTTTGATCCGTTTTGTTAAAACCGAAAAATATTAACTGGTAGCCAATACAAATAAAAAAAAATAAAGTCGGATCCACACGAAAAAAATAATTAATAATATACAAATTATATGGTTAATTCCTACTTCCGAACAATGTTATTCTTGTTTAAATTTAATACAATCCCATATTCGGAGTAGTTTGTAATGATCATCTCTTCCTCTATATAAATTCCAGAATATACTAGTATTAAATTGTTATAGCCTTACAAGTAAAAAAAATAATAATAATAAAAAAAAAACGCTCTTTTTTAAAACTCAGTTTAACCTGTATAAATATCTGCGAGATTCCAATGCTTGTAAGTAATTCTTTATATAAATCCCTCTTAGTCCGATAAATATATAAAGTAAGAATTATCTATTTAGATTTCTTTTTTTGTTAACCTATCCACTGGTGATTTATCATCTCCCCATATTCCCTGTTCTCCAAGATTCGGTGTTGAGCCCCCTCTCTCAAATTTTAACTGCGCAGGTATATAGCCGAGATTTCTAGAATTTATACAATATCACGTATTCACCATATATATATATTTTCTTTTTATTAGTCAGCCTACTAATATATCAAATACTAATACACATCAACACTGACACCAACACTACAATTAACTTCTCCTCGTTACTAACTGAATTTACATCAACTGACTACTTCTCCCCCACCAAAATTTTTAATTTTTTTTTAATTCCGAGACAGTGTACTGTGCCCAAAGTGTTCCATTACCGAGTACCGAGCTTTTTAAAAAAGAAACAATAGATAGAAAACTACACTAATAACTATTTTATTTATATAAGTGAACAATTCCATTATTAATATAATCATTTCTAAAGAATATTTTGAAATTTTAAAAATCATTTAATTACTTCAAATTGTCTATCCACACATACAACTACAACTCAAAAAAGCAAAATTCCCTCATCTCAAATCATTACTCATCTCTTCTTGCTACCCTTTTTTTAATATAATTACATAATGCCAATTTCATCAGGTTGTTCTTCACCAGAACATCACCATGGGAATGATAATTCACAAGTTGGCAATGGATCTCATCATACAAAGAAGAAAAGAGTCGGTAAGGCTTGTGATTCTTGTAGATTGAAAAAAACAAAATGTTCAGGTAAGCAACCATGTGAAAAATGTCAAGCTGATAATAAAATTTGTATTTACACTGAAAGAAAGAAATCAAGAGATAAAGTTTATTCATATGATTACGTTGAATTATTAGAAAAAAGATTAAATTTAATTAATAAATCCCTGGTGGAATTATGTAAAATGGTGAAATTAGATAAAACTGAAGAATTAAAATTTTTTGCTAATAATTTAGATTACGATGAATTAGAAGATTCAACACCAATATCAATTAATCAAGCAATTTCTTTATTAATAGAAAATCATGAATCACCAGAAAATAATGATACAACATTTCTTGATTTAAATTCATTAACTTCAGACCAGGCTGAGCCATCTAATGATAATACTCCATCAACTCCAATGGCAACCGCGATGCCTGCATCTTCTTCATCTTCATCTAATTCAACAATGCAAAATAATACAACAGCTACCATTACTGCCCCCTCTGCGCCTACTAGACGTAGAAGAACGACAAGACAAAGAAAAGATAAAGATAATAAATTAAAGGAGAAGCCTCATTTATCTACAAATTATAACGTTGTATTATCATCACCTGAATCGTTAACTCCAAAATCAGAAGAATTATCACCATTACAGAATGCCACATCAACTGATACAAATACTGATTCTCTTTTCTCAAATAGTAGATTCCAACAATATCAACCTCCACAACAACAACAACAAATATCTCAATTAACTCAACAATTACCTCAACCATCTACACAACTTCAACAACAACAACAGACTCCACAATCAACAAATATATTCCCATATCAATTACCATCCCAAAGTGGTGCATCCTTGAGTAACATCAAGGAGGAAGAAAATGATCAATTACCTGCTTATGATGATCAATATTTACAATTAAATGATAATACCGATGTGAAAACTGAAGACATGAATGAAGTGTCCATTATGGGATTTAATACATTAGATTTGGGTCCATTTCAATCTGGTGCACAATTAGCTACCGCCGCTATGAATGGGTACTTCACTGGAGGAAGTAATAATAATGGCACCAATAATAATAATAATAATAATGGCACCAATAATAATACCACAACAACTACCACCAATAACAATCAACCACCGGGTACTCCAATGGGAGCCAATTATTCTGGTTCATCAAATAATAATGGATCATCATATTCATCTAATAATGGAGCTCTTTTCATGACAGATTTTGATTTTAGTTTGAATACAAGTAATGTTACATCAAATGCTGATTCACCTACTTCAGTTTTAGGAATGTCTCCACCATTTCATCATAAACAAGATAATATCCATTCACCAAGATTCATGGCATTGGGTAATGGTAGTGTCAGTTCTACAGGTGGTGGTGCATTCACTGGTACTGATTCATTTGTTGATGTTAATGCTACAAATCCACCTACTGGATTAATTCATGAATCATCTGGTTCATTTAATAATAAAAAGAATTCATCAATTCATGGTAATAATAGTCACAATCATCATAGCCATGGTTATTCAAATCATCCTCATCCATATAGAACTAATTCTATAAGTAGAACAAAATCAAATTCTACAGTTGGTAGTATCAATTTGGAACCAACTTTAACTCCACCAGTCAAGGAAGGATTCACTGCTACATCTGGTTACTTCTAATAAATTATACCATCTTGTTCTTTTAAATGGCTCCCCTTCCCCTTCCCCCCCACATTATTCTCTTAATACCGCTTTTTTCTTTTTAATGTTATAATAATTCCTTTCTTCCCTCTTTCGTTACGTTATATTTTTATGGTTTATTTTTTTTTTTATTTTTATCTTTCTCATGTCACAATTCCCCCTTTTAATGATTGATATATCTATATATATATCTTATTTATTTTTAATTTTATAATGAATTCTTTATTACCAAAGTCAAGCTACCTGCCCCCCCGGAATCTAAATTAGCCAAATTAGGAAACATGTCTCGGAACCAAATGTTATTTTTTTTTTTTCGAATTAAATCCGAGACATCAGCTTAGTTGAGATGTGGTTAATACACTGCATTCATTCATTGTCACTAGCTCATAAGGTGATTAACATAAGGTGATTTCAATAGAGTGAATCTAATTAGTTACCAAATACAGATTATTGAACAAAAACAAAAAAGGCCTCATTAATAATACCATTTACCCCACTCTTGTCTCTCTGTGGTTCTCTCATCTTATTTTAAAACGCTAGATTTGAGAGATATAATAATACAAAAAATCTTGTTCTTGCCGAACCGATAAATTTAGAGTATAGTTTATTACCGTGGAATTATCATTAAAATAGTTAATCGATTAGAAAAAAATATAAAGAGTAAAATATATAGTTTAGTGGATATAGTTTTTATGGTACTTTCTTCTAGTTATTGGATTCCCAATTCTATAAGAGATAGCACCAATAAATCTGAATAAAGCTAACACTGCAACAGTCCAAAGAATAACGGTCATAAAAATTGTAGATATCTTTTTTCTCTCAGTGGTCTCACTTCTTTTGAATAATCTCATTGTTGTAGTTGTAGTAGTCGTTGTAGTTGTACTATCATCGTCATCACTCTTGATTTCTGCGTAATCATCAATACCACCAGTTCTCAAGACAAGCACCAAAATGATAAAATTACTGATTAACCAAATAATGACAGTATAGGTTCTACCCTTAGCATAATTCTTTGAAGACATCTTAGCTGTGTTTTCCTTTTCTGATTCTTCTGGTTTCTCAATATTTTTCTGAGCTAACATATACATCTCATCTGGATCTTGTAATGCATCAGATAACAATAATTCACCAGATCCAGAAACGTTTGCTTCCTTCTTGGATGTTCCAGCTACACTGGTAGCACCTTTGGTCCCCCATGAAATATCATCCATATTACAAAAGGCAAATATAGACAAAACATTGATATATGCAGGACTCAAAAGTAAGTATTGAAGAGTACATGCAAATAAATGGAAACAATCAAAAAACATCAAAGATCCTAAAATGTATAATGCATAAGTGGAAGCAAGTGAAACAACTAAATCTCTGAATTTACTATTCTTCAGATATGTCAACACTGTAACATGAGTAGCAGCAGAAATTTCATCTTTGATTGAATTAATAGAAGACACAGTCAAAATGATCACACATGCAATGATATAAATCATAACAACACTGAATAAAAAGAACGCTAAAATGTATAATTTCTTTGCATCATTAGGTTTATTACCGAAAGAAATAATGAATGTCAACACTAAAGCAGCAATGTAAATCCACAAAAATACCACAGCTAAAATATTGCCCGCATAAAATCCAACACTTGTATCAGTGACACCTATTGTCAAGATTCTAAACACAAGGAAGTAACTCGCTAGAGAAACCCACGACAATAAGATATTAACAACTTGATAAATAATTTCCACAAACAATAAACATTTTCTACCAAATGAATGATTAGATCTCCCAATTCTGTAGAAATGCATCACCGCATATAAAGCAGCAAAGAATGACCCATTCAACCATCTTCTTCTTTGATTAACAAATTCATTAACCGTGGATGGCACATCAGTGACACCGAAAGAATCATGAACGTAACGTAACATATATGAAGCATTCACCTTGGCAACCAATTCATAACATAAAATTCTATCCTCAGCTAAGTACATATTAGATTCAAGAACACCAGCTGGCTTTTCAGTATTAGTTTTCATATCTTCACCATGGAAATATGCCTTCAATGGATCCCCCTTCAATGCTTCATATCTATAAGCAGAGAAGGCACCAGGAAGCACAGTGACAAACCCGAATGCAGATTCCATAGGTTTATCCAAAATGTTAGAAATCTTATATTCAAAATTTTGTGCAGCAACCAATGGGTTAAATAAGCATGCTTTAAAATCAGTCAATTTAGCCCAACCCCATCTACCTAATTTCCCGGCAATAGAGGAATCATCATTAGGACTAGCGTGTTTCCCTAACATGGCTCTAATTTCACCACAGGCACCACCAACACGAGGATCTTTGAAGGATTCCCAAAGTTTATAAATGGAATTTGGACCAGGTTCTGTACCGACATCTAATAAACAAACAACTTTAGGATTTAAATTAGGACACAAGAAATTGAATGCCCATCTATGGGAATTAATTTTTTGTTTATTTTGTTCTTTCAATAAGAACATTAATTGCACTGGAATAGTTTGTTCAGCGACTAATGGAACGGTATAACCAGAATTCTCGTTATGTTTATGGTAATCAAATTTACCGATACCGAAAGTTGTAGTATATTCAAATAAATGAGCATTGACGTCCTTGTCATTGACTTTCTCTTGAATGATACCCTCTTGGTAACATCCTAATAAAGTTAAAAGGGCCTTAGATCTTTCATGAATTTTGGATCTACCATCACTGACAATCACAACGACAATTTTCTTCCATGCTTCCTTACCGAATGGGTGAACATTGCTATCACCTTCAGAGAGGTTATACATGTATTTGATGTTTTTGAAAACACCTTTCAGCGTTCTCCCCAATAACACTTCATCTTCATTATACATGGTACAGATGATCATCAATTCAGTTTCACGTCTAATTGGGTACATGTTTTGTCTCAAAGGATAGTTCTCAATGTAATCTCTAGTTTCATAATTATTTGGATCGTAATCCTTGGCATCAGCAGTGATAGCATGATACCGTAAATGGGTAAATTCAGTTAAATTCTTAGCACCTTCGAAGGGGATCTTGTCCAATAATTGTTTGGGCACAGGATAATCGAAACTGTAATATTTCCCGTCTAATAGTAAAACTTTGTTATCACCCTTACCCGCTATATTGGATTGTTGAATTTGGTCGTTTTCCTTATAGAATTCTGAATCAGTCATGTTGAAACCATTTCCAATGATTGGTTCATCTTCATCTCTTTGGAAATTCTGGAACACCGGGAATCCAACGGGGCTAGGTTGATTAAAGTATTGTTGTTGTTGAGGTAATTGATATTGGTCAGCTGGAGAAGTGATACCTGAAGTTAATGGTCTACTAGGGGATGTAGTGTAAGAGACTTCACCTAATTGATTGTAGAACTTCTCGCTCCCACCATCGATTTCATTACTATCGTCGTAATCATATTGATTGAATGGGTTCACGTTGTTACTAGTCGTGGAGAGCGATCCAGAACTGGAGGACCGTCTTTGTGGAGTACCGAATGGTGAAGTATAGATATTAGCAGGTGGTTTCAAAGTTGTTTCAGTTTGGTATTCAGAAGTGTCTAATTGTTCATTTGCCTCATTAGAACCCGTCTGCGCGTAAGCTCTTCCTTGATAGATGATCGGATTATACACGGGATTAGGCGTGTTTGTTGCAACAGGATTGGCCTGAGGAGACGTTGGAGTAAACTGGAGTGGGTCATCAGTGATTGTGGATGTTCTGTTAGACCAAGGGTTAAGATTTTGTTGTTGGTATTCGTCTTCATCGATCAGATCGAAGGGGTTCCCGCTTGGAGGTCTTCTTCGTGAATTTCTATTAGTATTATTATTATTATTAGACATTGTAATTAAGTGAAATAATTCTTTAAGAAAAGAGATTTCAAAGTATATACTTTAATAGAAACAGGATCTAACACTCTTTTTATTCTTTTAAAATAAGACAGATCTGATCAGTAATTAAGAAAAAGAAGGGATGGGATTGTTCAATTTTTAATGGCCATTTTTAGAAGCGCGCCGCACAGCAGGGGCACAGCCTCTGAGATCAGTGACCGTGTTTTTGTATTGGGCTGGTCTGATACATGATACGATATGATCATAATCATGGCTTGGAATGTCTGAACAGAGTACATAACCAGGGACCCTTACATCTGGGCTTACTTATCATTATTATTATACAAAAAGCATTATTTATTTAAGAACTTCTTTATTGACAGCCGCTGGTTGGCCATCACCGTAGAAGAATTCTATCAAGTTATCTACACAAATACGTTCAAACTCTTTGAATGAATCAATAGCGGCACCACCAACATGTGGAAGTAATGTAATCTTATTATTACCTATCAATCTCTGGTCGATCTTAGGTTCAAACTCATGAACATCAAATCCGGCACCAACCAATTGACCTCTCTCTAATGCCCCGATGACCGCCCTCTCCTCCACAATGGGGCCCCTACCAACATTAACTAGTCTGACTTTACTCTTCATGTGTTTGAAACTATCATCATTAATTAAATGTCTGGTTTGTTCAGTCAAGGGGCATGCCACATACAAACAATCAGTGACTGCGAGCATCTCATGCAGGTCAGAGTAGAACTTCAACCCATCAATCTCTGCCTCTGCCTGTGGCTTGCGGGATCTTCCAAAGTAGACAATATTCATCCCCAATGCACGGCATGCCTTTGAAGTCAATAATCCTATACTACCCATGCCGATAACACCAAGAGTCTTCCCCGACGGGTTTTCGGCTGTGCGATTGAGTTCAATGGCACCAAAGAATTCTCCTCGTCTTAGCATATCCTCTGCAAACGTCAAATATCTGAAACTTTGTAATACCAAATAAGTCCCCACATCTGCTGTAGCTATGGAACAACTATCTGGAGCATTACAATATGCTATCCCCCTAGAGGTCAGGTAGTCGAGGTCGATTCCGTCGTAACCATGTCCTGCCGACACAATAATCTTGACTGACTCAGGGAGTGCCCTGATGGCCTCACCACCTTTGCTAAATAGTGTACGAGCACCCATAGGTAAGACTCTCAGGTCCTGAGACCGGCATATAGCCTGAATACCGGCGTATTTCCCATTTGGATCTTGGGCATCTTTGATCCAATCTTCCACTGAGTCACTGTCAAAGTAAATTAATTCGAATTTTTCCTTTAAAATTTCAAAAGAATCATCGTGGATAGGATTGTCCACATTTATGTATAGTAGTTTGGGTTTCCCCATTGTGGTAACCATTTGCTTTGCTGTTTTGTAACTTATTGATAGTCTTGTACAACTGTTCACCATGAAAATCAGCCGTATACTATTTTTCAACGGTTTTTTTCGCTTCTCCACATTTCACTACTAGACTAAATTACAGAGTATCACAAAATTATGACACTGGAAGTATTTATAACAAATCCTTACTAACTACGCCAGGTTTTTTAAGAGTATCACAAAATTATAACACTGGAAGTACTTATAACAATTCCTTATTAACTGCGTCAGGTTTACCGTCACCGTAGAAGTATCTGACTAAATTATCCACGCATTTACGTTCAAAAGTTTTAAACGAATCAGCACAAGAGACACCGACATGAGGTAACAAAGTCACCATATAATTATCTATTAACCGCTGATCGACTTTCGGTTCAAATTCGTAAACGTCCAATCCAAGGCCAACCAATTGACCTCTCTCTAAGGCATCTATAACGGCTTCATTCTCGACTATAGGTCCTCTAGCAATATTAACTAGTCTGACTCTACTCTTCATGTGCTTAAAACTTTCAAAATTGATTAAATGCTTGGTTTGTTCATTTAAGGGACATGCGACATAGATACAATCTGTGACTGCAAGCATGTCATATAAGTCGGAGTAATACTTTAAACCCTCTATTTGCTGTTCGTATTCTAGTTTCCGGGTTCTCCCATAGTAAACAATTTTCATACCTAATGCTTTACACACCCTAGCAGTATTAATGGCAACATTACCAAGACCAATGACGCCCAAAGTTTTCCCACGAGGGTTTTCACCGTTGTGATTGAGAGGCCCCGTATTAAAGAACTTTCCGGTTCTAGCCATGTGTTCAGCATAAGTCAAGTATCTGAACGTTTGCAACACTAATGCAGTACCAACATCTGCAGTGGATGTTGAACAACAATCTGGTGAATTGCAGAAGACTATACCTCTAGAAGTCAAGTATGGAACGTCCGCCGTGTCATACCCGTGTCCGGACTGCACCACAATTTTCAAAGAATCAGGTAAGTACTTCGCCGTGTCACCTTTGAATATCAAATGTGTTCTATATGGTTCCCCCTTTAACCAGGTTGATCTGCATGCACCCACTATACCGGAGAACCTTCCCTGTGGGTTTTGGATTTCCTTGATCCAATCTTCGACTGTATCACAGTCATAATAAATCAGTTCGAATTTCTCATTCAACTCATGCCATGCCTCATCATCATGGACATCATTGTTAATAGGGATATAGAGTATCTTTGGTTTCTGTAAACTCATGATACTCAAGATAATACCTTTAAAGATAAGCAATAGATCAATCTCTCCACATGTACATCTATCTATCTTAACATTGTGTGCACGCACAATTAAAAGTTTTTCCGAAAAAGAAAAATACGCCACAGTTTTTTAGATATATATATGTTTAGTAATCCAAACAATGATCTTGTGATGATTTGTTCTTCTTTTCAGAGAAGTCAAGACGAGCAATGAGTTATGATTCAGTGAATGAAGTGGGAGCTATTGCTAATGATGATTTGAAAAAGATACCCATCACGGTGATAAAGACATTGAATTTGGATTCCACCGAGGAAGACGAAGACTTTGCCAATGTTGAGGAACCAAGTTATCTAACGTTCAGGTATTTTTTACTATCAGTGATATTTGTGATACCGGGGGCATTCATAGAGACTATGAACTCATATAGAACAACCAGCGCACCATACGGGATTTTATTTGTGCAGTTTTTAGCACACCCATTGGGGAAATACCTAGCCAGAGTTCTCCCCAATAAAGAGATCAACGTATTTGGATTTCTCAAATTCAATTTGAATCCCAGACCTTGGTCAATCAAGGAATCCGTGTTAGTCACATTGACCGCTGCATCGGGTGCCACGGGTAATATGGGTACCAACGGGATATCTATTGCTAAGATATTCTTCGATATCGATATCCCCCCTGTGGTAGCCATGATATTTCTATACGGAATAGTTTGGACAGGTTACTCCTTCGGTGCCATAGCTAGAAACTTTGTCTTATATGACCCGAAATTCATTTGGCCTAAGGCACTCATGCAAACTTCCCTATTCAGACTTCAAGCAGACTCCATCACTGCTACTACTAAAGCTCCAAATAATCAAATGAAGATATTTACCATCGGTATCACGTTCATGTTCTTTTGGCAGTTTCTACCGGAATTCATGTTCCCCTTTCTATCTTCACTAGCTGTGCTGTGTTGGATGGCGCCATACAATGATACACTCAATTTTTTGGGATCAGGCTTAGGCGGCCTCGGAATGTTCAATGTTTCCTTAGATTGGAGTAATATCACATCTTCAGTACTACTAAATCCTTACTGGACTATTGTTCTACAGTTTTCCGGATTTGCCCTAACTTGTTGGGTGTTCTTACCCTTCTGTAAGTGGTTTCAACAGGGGAAATACTCTATGGGGATCATGAATAATCATGCATTACTCTCCAATGGGGAACCCTACCCTATTCCAGAGTTAATGACTCCAGATTTGAAGTTCAATGAGACTGCTTACAACCAATATGGGCCTATCAATTATGGATCACAAACAGTTTTCAACATGTTCTTCGATTATGCTGCCTATACCAGTGCCATTGCAACGTTACTTTCATTTGGGTTGACCGATTTGAAGGCTAGCGTAGCTAAAATGAAATCTATTCTTCAGGTGAAATCGGGGGAATCCTCTCCTTTACTTGGTGCTGACAGACCAGCTATGGCAAGACATTCAATTTCATTACATTACAAAGACAGAATCAACAAATTGTATTCTAAATACGATGACGTGCCATTATCTTGGTTCATCGTATTATTCCTCATTAGCTTCAGTTTACTGTCATATATCATATTACAAGGACACATCTTCATCTCATGGAGTACTTACACTGTAGCACTTCTTATTGGGTCTCTCATTGTGATCCCGATGTCATACCTCTATGCAATCTCGAATTTCCAATTAGCTATAGGTACTTTCAATTCACTATTGTATGGTTTGATGATGCAGAATCCATTCTTTTTACCTGGATCAGGAGTGAAGCATCCAGTTGGGTGTGCATTCTATTCAGCCATTGCTGGTAATTGTTGGTATCGTGCCCAGTATATTCTCCAGGACCAGAAAATAGGATTATATAATCAGATCCCACCGAAGGCGGTGTTTTTTTCACAGATCTTTGGGGATCTCATTGGTGTCCCAGTTAATTACCTATCACTTAGATGGGTACTCAGTAAGAAGTTGGATTACTTGAAAGGTACCAAGACGGATCCATTACATCAGTGGACTGGACAAGCATTAGTCAGTTTTGCTGCTAATTCTGCCCAGTACGTCCTTGTGGGACCTAAAAAGTTGTTCGATAAGTACCCTCTGTTACCATACGGGTTTATAGTTGGCGCATTGGCTCCATTGTTAGTGTTCTGGATCTCTCGTATGACCAAATGGAATAATTTGAAATACTTCAACACAACGATTCTATTCTCATCTATGTCTGTCTTCTACGGTAATATCAGTACCGGTCAATTATCACAATTCTTAGTTGGAACTTATTCCATGTATTACTTATACAATTTCAAAAACAAATTATTCACAAAATACAATTACGTGTTGGCTGCTGCATTCGATACAGGCTTCAACATGTGCAATCTATTCATTTTTATTGTGTTCGGGTCAGGTTGGTTTACTAGTACGGGGAAACCGTATTCATTTCCGAATTGGTGGGGAAATGATCCAAATAATATAGAGAAGTGTTATGCATTATAGTGTTTTTTTATTGGGTTTCTTTTTTAGCATTTTTTTATACATACATATACTTGTAATATTAGATTTCAAAAACACAAACATATAAAAGAACGAACGAACTAAACTAGAGATAGTTAAGAAAAAGAAATAGAGCATAAGATAGGGGAGGTCATTTATAGTACAGTTTAATAATCACACCAGATTTAATCGATTTCCATTTTACCTTCATCAATAAACTTTTGTTGTTCAATACTTCTTTGTCTTTTCAACTTCACAATTTCTTCTTCACTAGGAGGCAACCCTTCATTACGCAAATCAGCTGCTCTGGCTTCACTGAATGATTTCAATTTGTTGTGTAATGCTTCACGACCATCCATCAAGATACCTCTAGGTAGGCTACCACCGGAGATGGTTCTCAAATTCTCCACCTTTTCAGATTCCTCTCTCAAGATATTAAACATTCTGGACATACGACCAATGGACAATAACTTCTTTCTCAAGGCGGCTCTTGCTTCCAATGTAGCATTAGCAGATTCCTTAGCTGCTAAGGTGGCTTCAGTAACTGCAGCCGGAACATCCTCTAATGAAGCAGCCACATTTCTAGCCAATGGTGTCTCCTCTAGTAACTCATCCTGTGAGCAGATATTCAACACGGACACCAAGATATCCAGCACCTTTTCGGAAACAAACGGTAAAGACCATTCAAAGACGTCCATGAAGTCTGGTAGATGATATGGAGTAGGACTCGACACAAACTGCTTTATGTTGAATGTAGCACCATCGTAAATCAACGCAGATGCCTTGTTTCTATATGTACCGCAATAGTTTGGAGCAGAGAACAAAGTTATCACGGAGGGGAATCCTGTTGAATCATTCACCTTGTACATTCTATAACCGGCATCCTGTGCCTGGTGAGCTCTGATGATGCTCAGTAGTTTATTATCCTCCAAGAACTTACATGAAGCCTTGTAACTGAAAAAATATGAACAGTGTCTATCTGTATTATCTCTGAAGTATGTATCGATGTCGTCTCCTTCAAAAGTTTCATTGTCATAGTCAGGCGATGGATCTGCCCACATTAAGTCACAGAACAATCCTCTAGATGGGAAGTCTACACGGAATCTGTTGATAGGTTCTATATCACTCACTGACAGCAGTTCCTTGGAGATCCCCCCGTGGACACAGAAGAATTGATCGTTCAAGATGGCACAAATTGGGAGGGCCTTGAATGAGACCAGACATTCTTGATAAAATTTCAATGATTGCTTTACCTGACACTCTCTTTTGAATGTGAAATAATCGGTCATACGTTTGGATTCGTGGTTACCTCTCAACATCCAGAAAGTTGTTGGATGGCTGATCTTCATTGCGTACATCAAAATCAACACCTCGATGGAGTAATCTCCACGATCGACATAATCACCCAAGAACAAGTACTGGGTGTCATCTGGATCCCCACACATTTCAAATAACTTACACAAATCGTAGTATTGCCCATGGATGTCTCCGACAACTGTGGCAGGGCAGGACACTCTCAACATGTTGGGTTCATCCTGGAAGATCTCTGTAGCCATAGCCACGATCCGGGTTACTTGTTTATGGCTTAGTCTTCCCTCACGTTTGAAATGTTTCATTAAAAACTTGTAATCAGGTTTGCCTCCTTCCAAGCTGAATATCTCAGCTTCAGTTGGTATCTCCGATGTAGGCGGGTCAACATCGGGGAGTGCTCTCTGTGTGGTGATAAATTTCTCTCCATCGTCATCTATGAATATGGTAGGGTCTGAGGTTGAATCATTGGTTCTATTCTTGACTTGTCTCAAGGCATTCTCAATCTTGACCGAATTCTCCTGAGCCTTCAATTTACTGATTGATTCGAATGATGCCATATTATATGCAATTGTTGCCTTGATAAGATAGCTATTTGTTGATGTTGTATCCTATAACGAATTGATCTTCCTGTGTGTACGTATGTATAAAGAGGGGCAATTGAAATGCTTATAAGTGTGAGAGTTAGTGATACTAAACAATAACAGATGGAAACTGATTGTCTTGTGAATAGAATAAGAAAGAAAAGGACCCCCCATATATAATCCAGGCCCAGCTTTGTAAAACGTTTTTTTTATGGCAGCCAAAAAAAAAAAAAACACAAAAAAATGGGGCAGTTTATCATTAAGACTATGTATATATATATATAATTAATTAACTACTCATCGCTCATCATCACCTTCCGTTTGAGCTCATTGTAGAACTGGGCATCACTTTGAACGATACTACTGCTCTCTGGTTTAGGCATAGCTTCATTCTTCAAATCAGCCAATCTGGCTTCCTCAAACGAGATCAAGCTTCTATCCAACTCTTCGGTACCATTCAATAGCACCCCCTTAGGTAGTAAGGAGCCCCCCGTGAGGCTTCTCAACTTCTCCACCTTCTCAGCCTCTTGTCTAAGCATATTAAACATTCTGGAGACTCTCCCGATGGCCAAGATCTTGTTTCTCAGGGCATTCTTGTCAAGAGTCTTCTTATCACCGTTCACCAAAGTATTGTCCTCTTGATCTTCTGCTTCCTCTTCTTCCTCAATAATACCCTCCATTTGCTTAACATGAGGAACGTGCCCATGACCATGCCCATGTAAGGAGTTAGCCAATTGTTTCGCCAATGGGGTTTCCTCACCGAGTTCTTCCTCCGTACAAACGTTCAACAAACTTAATAAGATATCTGCGGTCCGTTCAGCAACAAAGGGGATCGACCACGTGAAAACATCCAAGAAGTTAGGAAGATGATATGGTTCTGGTTGTGCACTGAATTGTCTGATGTTCATCACCATATTTTCGTATTTCAACACGGCAGCCTTGTTACCGTAGGTCCCACAATAATTAGGAGCAGAGAACAGCGTGATCACAGATGGGAATTGTTGACTAGTCTTCTTGTACATTCTATAACCAGAATCCTGGGCCTGATGTGCTCTGATCACACATAGTAAGTTATTCTCAGTAAGAAAGTTGCACACTGCACGGTAGGTGTACATGTATGAGCATCCACGCTCGTAGTTAGGTTTGTAGAGGTGTTTTTCATCTGTTTCACTATCGTAGTGTTCTGAAGGGTCGGACCACATTAAGTCACAGTACAGTCCGGAAGAAGGGAAGTCCACCTGGAACCGGTCAATGTGTTCGATCTGATCTAGACTTTTTAAATGTTTCGAGATCCCCCCATGAACACAGAAGAACTGGTTATTCATGATAGCAGTTATAGGCAGAGCAGTGAAAGAGTAGAGTGAGGCCTCGTAGACCTTTTTGGAGTATTTCAAGACACATTCACTTTCGAACGTGAAGTGAGAAGTCATCTGTCTGGTTTCGTGGTTCCCCCTAAGCATGAAGAACGTACGAGGGTGATTAACCTTCATGGCGTAAAGCATAAGAAGACATTCTAGGGAATAGGACCCTCTGTCGACGTAGTCCCCCAAGAATAGGAAGGATGATTCATCTGGATCACCACAGACTTCGAATAATTTGACCAAATCATAGAACTGACCATGTATGTCACCACACACTGTCACTGGTGCGGGCACAGTCAACATATTGGGTTCCTCTATAAAGATGTTGGTAGCCAAGTGGATGATCTTGAGAACCTGATCCTGGGAAAGTTTCCCCTCTCTTTTGAAGTGTTCTCTCATCAATTTGTAGTTAGGTAGTCCATCTGGGTTGCTGAATAATTGTGAGTCTCTAAGTTTTGTAGTGGTTGGAGGCACCACGTCTTTCATGATACGCTCAGTGGTTCTAAACTCGTTACCGTTATCATCTATGTATATTGTAGGGTCTGCGGGGCTCCCAGAGTTGCCCCCATCATCTCTATTTCTGATTTGCTTGATTGCATTTTCGATTTTCAGCGTGTTCTCGTGAGCTACAAGCTTATCGTGAGCATTCTCGGGCACCACAGACGAAGACATGACCATTTGATGTTTCGGAGATTGTGTCATAGGAGGTCCTACCATAGTTTTATTGTAGGTATAATATGTGTTAAAAGTGTACTCGGCGTAGAACTTCTTTTGCCATATGGTCAAGCCAGGCTAAGAAAAATTTATTGTTACACGTACTAAACGTAAAAGCGTTGAGATCTAACCGAGCTACGCGTCGATGACTTGGATTTCCGTAAACCAAATTACCGACGCGACGACAAGCGGCTTCAGCCGCATCATCATTTTTTTTTGCAAATTTTTTCAAATAAAATATAATTAAATTCCTAGTATACTTGATTTTACATTGATTTATTTAAACTAATAACTGAAGAATACAATGCCAGAGATTTACATTGAAGACTCAGGATACATATGTGCTCCTGAAGGTTTTAAAACTTTACAACTACAGGATGAAAAGCAACAATCCAACTTTGAATTAGGGGTGTCGATGGCCATCTACAAATGGGATACACTTGCCACGGCAGTGGAGAACAACTGGGGAGGTCCACAGTCTTCAGAGAAGAGAGATTGGATCACTGGAATAGTGCTGGATACCTTTGGTAACAGCAAGGAATTGGATACAATTTACATCCACGAATTGCTGTGCAATGCAATGGAGGATGAGTTTGACGTTGTCATTGAAGATCAATCTACTGTTATCGTGGCTAACAACATTTTGTCTCTCTATAATGAATGCAAAGTGGGAAATTTCACCACCGTGCAGGGACTCTATCAAAAATGGTTGGCTAAAGAAGAATACAGAAAGCAACACGGATTGAGCAAACAAACAGTGCAAGTGGCTGATGATCCAACTAACCCTAATGTATCTGATGATGATGACGATGAAGAAGAAGAAGATGGCGACGAAGATATGATGGATGTCGAAGAAGATATCCCACAATTGGTGAATGAACCAATAGTGGATGATGATGGGTTCACATTAGTCACCAAGAAGGGGAGACGTTAAAATGACCTTCTGTGCTATGTACTTTTAACTTTACTTTTTTTATAAAAATAATAAATAATCAAAAAACAAGTCCGTTTATATATATTTATATAATAATTTAGTGTAATACATCAAGGTCCATAATCCCTACTTGTGACCCTACTTAGAGTGAACGAATTTCTAGGCGTCAGTTTAAGTTGAATGTTACTCAAATCTTCAACGTCATCGACAAATGGCATGCTGGGTCCCATGGGGGAGCCAGGAATCGATGTTGGTGTAACAGAACCACTAGCAAACGGTGACTGGTTCTTGAACAAGTGAGAATACTGTGGTTGTTGTTGTGCTAATAGTGGAGAACTAGGAAAAGAATTTTGTCTGGACAGAGAGGATGCTGCACTTGTCGTACTAGATATGGAAATTGCACTAGCTTTACGTCTGTTCAAACTCATCGTACTTAATCGTTTAGCCAGATTGGTATCCAGATTTTTATTATTGACAGTAGGTGTATCTCTAGCATTGATCTTGAATAATCTGATTTGTGTCCCCGTCCATATCCCCGTAGAAGATAAACTACCAGCGGCAACTTCAGTGATGTGATCAAATTCATCGTTGGCACTGCTCTTGTTACTGATGGTACTCCCCGTAGAGTTCATACGTGACCAAGAACCGAACCCCCAATCAACCTTTTTGAATGCATTGATCGAAGTAGACAACTCATTTAGTAACCCCCTTGATCTCCCCACGTCATTGTTCAAATAGATAGATCCCCATAGAATGGACTCATACCATCCCAATGATAGATTAGACCATGTGAAATTCATTGGCTCAAACCGGGTTCTATCAGGGTTATACTCGTCAGGAATTTCACCGACATTTTCCAACACATTTAACGTCGCAATTTTGTTTATCAAAGTGGTGGAGTCAACTGCAGAGGAAAACACAACCTTCGATGTCACATAATTCGTGATATCCAATAACACATGAATGGCCCTAGCACCAGTCCAGGTATACTCCAATGGAGCATCATATGGCATTTTCCCCTTAGCCTTATCAGACATCCCCACTGGTGGCTTAGGTCTAATCACGCTCTCTTCTAGTTTTTTATCAGAATCCATTTCTTTACCCTCAGTAATAGGACCCAGTGTGAGTGATTCAATATGATCATCATTAGAGTAAACACTTCTCCCGGGAGAGGAAGATAATTGCCGTTGTAATGGTGGTAATCCACCATTCGCAGGTGTACCAGGACCATCAGAGACGTCACTAACTCTGCTATGAAGACTATCAGTTTCTTGAATAGCACCTAATTCACCTTCTTGACTTTCAGAAAGGGCTTTGATCGATCTCAACACTCCCTCTAAAGCTTGTTTTGACTTGGAAACCACAAACACGTTGATATATGAATCCGTAGGGGACCGGCAGATGGCATGACAAAATGCTCTCACCAAGAGTGCTAATAAATCTAAATTGATAGTATTCTCTCTGAGAAACATCACCGAGGCGAACCTGATAATCAATTGCATCACAGTGGTAGCAGCAGCATAGGAGAGCTGTGAAAGTGGAGTGGCACCATTAATCAAAGATTTAGATGATAACCGTCTATTATACATGGGCGGATCTTGGCTGGATTGTGTCGCTGGAGTGAGCGGAACCAAGTTGTAAATCCATTCGACAAATGTGGGGATGAGAATTACAGGACAATCTGCACCTAACAAGGCGCACGCTTGGATCACTATGAAATCTCTATACGTAGTTGGATGTGTGGAGATGCGAATTGATTGAGGGAAGGTTTCATAGTAAGATTCATTTAGTGGTTCTAATAATTTAGGAGAGATGTGAATATCACATAGCAAGAATAATACGAGATAGGACGCACATCTCACGAGGTTCCGTTGCCGTTCAACGGTCTTGTAAGAATGGATGTAATAGACCAATGTGATTATAAGTTTCACACCGGCATCTCCCGAGAGGAATTCTCTGAATCTTTTATTGCATTGGTAGAATTCCCAAATGAGTATCACCGTTTCTAGGTTCCACATTGGAGAATCTGAATTAAATTGTAATTTCCCCTTCATTAAGTTAGACAATCCTGAGATACCGGTAACATGAGTGGGTTCTCTGAATGGTCTCTGAAGTGGTAATAGCAAACCACGCTCTAATAATCGGAGTTCCTCATCCTTGTGGAGTTTCCCGCAGAAGTATCGCACAGTGTTAATTGGTTTTTGGCCTGCCGTAGGTGTGATATTCAATTCGTCTAGAAACTTGAGGTCATTCTTGGGGAGTGCATACACGATCATCAATGTTAACAATTGGATGGAGTTGGTCACCATTTGTATACGCAGTTCTTTGTAAGTATTATTTTGAATGGTGAGTCCATTTTGGTCTGGTTCGGAAGTATTGGATCTACATAGAAGATTCAAGAGTGACGCTATCAAAGTGAGTATTTCTAGTTTAGGCATTGAAGTCACAAGTACAGTGAGGAATCGGGATCCATTGGGGATGATGTCACTGACAGTTCTGTAGAGACATTGTGAACACAGAGTGATGATGAATCGGAGCACTTCCAATCTATTGGCATCAAGTTCCACGTTGGGTGGTTGATATTTGGACACAAATCCGATACCTGGTTCCCAGATATTGTATTCGATGGTGTTTGCCATTGTTATGGGCTGGGATAATCTTTTCTTGGGGGTCACTGTGAATCCTGCTGTGAAGAGCAAGTTAACCGCCGTAGTGATAAGCGTGGCACCAAGTGGCACTGAGTTGGAGTTTGGTGGTATCTCTTCTGGGTTTAATTTAATATTGTTTGGGTTAGTATCATCCAATGACCAGAACAGTGTTCTCTCATGGATTGCATATTCGGGTCTTTCATAAAGGAAGGGGAGTAATTTTGTGAGTAGTCTAACACAGTTTAGCAATTCCCGTTGTGGCCAATTATCCATCGGGATGTCTTTAATTGTAGTCAAATACACAAGTCTATTAGAGATGGCACGTATGAGAGTACAGAATGATTCGATGTTTGACTCTCTGACATTTCTGATATCATTGACGCTGAGGAACCCATCGATGTCTTCGATTGAATTAGCTGTAGTCCAAAATGGGGACCAATAACTGTCGGGTAGTTCTTCCTCACTTAGATTCACTAATCTGACTATATTACTTTTCAGTCTAAGTTTGGAATCCGTGGCACCCATTGTATGGTTATGGTGGATTTATTTAGAGGATGAAAGGGGGTAATGTGATATAGATAAATATCCAGCAACTGTTAGCGGGAGATAGATAGAGAGATAGAGAGGGCCCCAATTAAAAAGTTTATAGAAGGTGTATGTGAAATGGGGTATGCGATGCAAAACAAAAAAGAGAATGAGAAAAGCAAAGTGATGGAACAATTGTATGATATCAGTAATGGAGGATAGGTTATATTAAATGGTGGGGTAACAATTGAATAGACTAAAAAAACAAAGGATATATATATTAACACTATACAGTTTTTACAAAATTTTCTTTTTTTTTTTAATTTTTTTGCCCGGTTGTGTCTCTGTGTAAAATCGAAAAATGTGAAAATTTAAGCGAATTTTTGGTGAAGAGTGGTAGGTTAAAATAGTATATTTTCTGTTCACCGATAGGGTAGTAACAGATTTTACTGGATTAGAGGGGAGGAGGGAAGTATAATTGTAGGGAGTATAAAAGGAAAGAAAGGGTGAGGGTGAGGGGAGTAAGGAAGAGTAGTTATATAGTAAAGAATAGGAGAGGATGAGAATAGAGAATAGAGAAGAAAGAGGAAGCAGGATGAACATATCACATTAAACAAACAATAAGAGAAGATTAAAATTCTTCATTGAAAGAGAGCGGACCATATTGAGACTGGTAGTGGCTGAGATCTCTTTGGTCAACTTTTCGTGGAGTATTAGTTGTAGAGGAACAGTGATTCGTGTCACTGTCCTCCAATTCAGACCGAGATCTCTTGTTGTTATTACCAACAGCTGAAGTCAAGTGGGAACTAGTTCTAATAGTTTGTAGTGGTCTGTTGAGGTATTCAGAGTTGGTTTCCCAATCAGATAATGAAGACGTGGTGGAGATTCCATAGGCTAATGATGGTGGTTGATTCATAGTGGCTGGTAAATTTGATCCTCTTAAGGTCTTAATATGTTGTAACTCAAAATCAGTGAGATACCCAGAATTTGTCACTTGTGGAGGGCCACCGTTGACACCGTCAGCACTGTTGGCGCCAGGAAGCATGTAACCATCGGAGACACTCTTTCTGATTCTCATTCCGATAGACTGTAATGCCTGAGTATCTGCATCGACTGGTTGTGACTGTTGTGCTGTTTGTCTTTTCACTTGATACATTAGTACGTTTATTTGTAGTGTGTGATACGTGAAGTAAGAAGGATCAGTAGTCATATTTTAACGTTGTCTCCTTTTAAATTTTTGATTTATTTAATTACCTAATTAAGAATTAAATAATAATACCAGGGGAGTCACGTGCAACACGTGATACAAAGTTTTAGTTTGTCGTCGACCAAGTACACCTTCAAGCCTGGCCATAAGGTGCACTTACTAGATAATCTATTGTTTAAAATTTATTGTTAAAGTGATAATCTACTGTATGACATAGTATGATTCATGAAACTAGTTTATTATCATCAATGAATTAATTTGAAATTGTGTTATTCTCTTAGTTATACACCCCATTCATACACATTTAGATTTCTTTTTATCTTTGTTTAACTGATCATCAGTACATATTATAAAACTGAAATTCAGTTATACTAATAATACATCCGTAATTTATCATTTACTAAATAATTTATGATAATTCGCCAAGTTGACATTGTTGAAAACCAATAATTTTTCAATTTTATCCGCCTCATACACAAGTTTTTCAATTTTTTGGCACCCTTTATAGATCTGGTAATCTGTAATAATCTTTTTTAGTGTATAATTAATATCAATTCATCTCTTTTTTTATTACATCCTCTTAGTTTATATCTAATTTATCTATTTAATAAGACAATTGGTTTTTCAAACATTTTTAATTCTTCTTTTTTATTTCCATTTTGACAAGAAAAAAAGCTTCTCTGCCAGTTCAACAATAGAGAACATTAACAATCAATTGGGATAAATTCTTTTTCTTTCCTCTCTTCCTTTTAGTATTTCATCTTTTTACTTCTTAACTTTTCTCTCTCTTCCATTATCCACCATACCATCCAACTACCCTTCATATCATCCTTCCATCCATCATGACTTCATGGGCTCCCCTACCTACTCTCGTTTGTGGTAGAATCTCCAAGCCTTTTTTACCATTGAAAGATCTGGATAAGTCCAACAAGAAAATTTGGGCTAACTTCAAAAACTGCTACCCTGGTGACTTAGTTTACCTCTTTGAAACAGAGACCAACTCAAAAGAATGGGCTAGAGGTTACTTAGTGTCTCAACCTGATCCATCAGATTTCTCCTCAGCTACTGTCTCTTTAGATAAATTACCCGAATCTAAAGTGTCCATCTCCATCTTACCTCTGTCTCACATCAATGTGATCAGAGAATTAGAAATCACCGCTACTGATGAAGACCAAAAGAGTAATGTCATCATGGATGATAGTTACTTGTACTCCAACGAAATGGGTGATGACTTAAGTTTGATGTCCTCCGCAGCCACAGGCCAAAAGAAAACAAAGAGACCAGCTTTACCAGTCAATGACCTCGCCTTGTCTACTCAATCTCTCACTGAAGAAATTGAATTAGCATTGAGAGCTTTATCTGTTCACATTTTTGCCTTGTATACTAAGGGTGATCTCAACCATTTCAAAAAATTGATCGAGGTGTTCACCGAATTAGATGACGCTAGAGTCAACTTCCAACATGATTTACTCTCCAAAGCAGAAACCAGATTGGCTAAAAAGAAAACAGCATACTTGTTGACTATGATCTCCAAGTACGTCGCTGCTGCTAATTTAACTGTTAACAATAATAACAGTTACTCTTCCAATTCTAGAGATATTGCCGGTTATGAATCCATCTTGGCTAGACACGAGGAAACAGGTGAATTATTTGTGACATCCAAGGATGACCTGGCAAACACCTTGTTTAACCCAGCTAAGATTGCTCAAAATCAATTATTTTGTGCCATCTCTCCTAATTTCCCAGTGATCAACTCCGATGTGCAATTACACCCAGATAAGAATACCCAATTTGACCAAAACTTCCCATCCCACATCTTGATCGATTTCAAGGCAGTCAGTGGTACATCTACCATCTCTCCAAAGGGTTATGCCGGTATGACAGCTTACATGTACCTGAGAAACTCCAAAAAGAGATTAACTGAAGGGTTTGCCATCACAATCAAGGCAGAACAGGATATCCTCTTGGATAACTTATCTGCAGCTTTATTCAAGAATGTCCCAGCAAATGAAATTGATAACGGTAGAATTTACTTGGTTGCTCTATTGACTGAAACTATCAATTTGGATTCCCCACCAACAAAGAGTGCCATTCCTAACTTGCAATCCATTAGAAAGGGGATCTGTGCCGGTGCCGTGGATATCTCCAGAATCTTCTCTAGACGTAAGGGTCACTTAGCTACAGGTGAGGCCCATCAGTTCACTATGAAATTGTATGCCTCCTTTATGACCAGTGAACAACAACCAATTCAATTCTTCCCTGGGATGAACCCAATGTTGGCTATGTCCATGACTATGGCTAACAACGGTTGGGGTGAATTGGTTGATCGTATCATTTCTGGGTCCAACTTTGGTGTTGCTATTAACCCAAGAGCCGAGGAATTGATTATCTCCGTGAAGGAATTGAAAAACGATTCATTTGCTGAATCTGAATCTAATTTCACTGCTATCGATTTGATCAGAACTATGGCTTATAATCCGATTGAACAAGATTATGATAGAATTTACTTGAGAGCCATTAGAACTCAAGGTATTCAAACTACTAGAGACAAACAATTCGTTACTGTGGAATTGACTGGTGGTTCATCATCTTTGAAATTCGCTAAGGGTACCAATGAAGTTCCAAAATTCAAATGGCAATTCATTTCTACTGCTCCTGAAGAATACATCAGTGAAATCATTCAAGTGACCGGATTCAACAACAATAAGAATGAAGAACATGATTATTTGAACTTTGAAGTCTTTGTCTCCGGTGAATACATCGGTAAGGGGAGATACACCTTACGTGGTAAAAGTCAAATCTATGATACCGGATTATACACCAAGAAGGTCAAAACCATTGAATTATTTTCACCAACTTCAACTAACCCAGTCGGATCATTGGAAATCGATTTGGAATACGTTGGTAAAAATTACAACTTGGATCCATCCGTGGCTAGTATTTTGAACTGGAGATATCAATTCGAGAAGAACATCAACACCCAGGATAAGGCCCTCATTGATGTGTTGTCTAAGGTTAGAAGAGCAGGGCTAGTCACTATTGTGAAATTCTTCCCAGAATTATTACAACAATTATTAGAAATTTATGCATTGGCCTCTGATAAACATCAAATTTTGAGTGTTTATGGTGCTTCTAGAGATACTAAATTCCAAAGTTTAGCTAGTGCTGCATTCGAATGTATTGTTCAAATCTTGGATATCTCCATTGCTAGACAAGATCAATATGTTTATCTGTTTAATACATTCATGGAGGGTGATATTCCTAAGGTTGGTGAATTTTTGGTTGCTGATATGAACAGATTCATTAAATCATTTGAATCTGATTGGAATTCCACTGGTAGAGCCATTTGCCGTGTGTCTGTGTTGATCTTGAGAATCGCTGTGTCATCTTATAGTGACGCTACTACATTCTACACCCAATCATCTAATTTCTGTGAATATGTTTCTAGATTCTTAGCCTCTCCTAAGGAAAGTTTCATCTCTGATCAATTGGTGTTGATTGAAAACTTGGAATCATTGTTTGATACTTTCAGATCTGTGTTTGATGCTGCCCAACTTGTTCAATATGCTACTAACTGGTCTAACGCTATTGGATTGAAAGGTTTGGGTGCTCTAGAAGAGCTGTCCTCCAATGCATTGGTCAACAAGAAGAAGGGTAAGGAACACAAATTGATCATTAACAAAATGTTATTCGTGAATAGAACCATGTGTGGTGATATGATTGATACTAAATCTCAACAAGCTCGTGAGGCTCTTTATAAGAATGCCATCAGTTCTTCATTAGATGTTTTGATGAACAGTATTATCGATATGGATGTTTCTAGATTGGCCTTGGGTGTTTTATTATCTGCCTTGAACTCATCATTCGGTGCTGAAAAGAGATTCTACGATGAAACTAAGACTTTATACTTCACCTTCACCAGACTTTTCCCAGTGTTGGCTGCCATCTTCAACCGTTACTTCGAACATGCTAAGGCTAAGAAATTGTTTAAACCAAAGAGAACCTTTACTCAATTGTTCCCTCCATCTTATCCATTCCAAGAGTTCACCATGGATTCCACTGTTAATGATGAATCATTCTGTGAAGTTTTAATGGAATTAACTGTTATCATGATTATTATTTCTAAGATTTCTGATGACAACAATGACTTCATTAAACAGGCTTACTCTATGGGTGACAAGTATAGTGATGCTTACAATGAATTGAGCAGATACTTGGGTCCTCCAATGGATTCTTTAGTTAACACAGAGAAGTTGATCTCCACTAACCAAGCCATTAGAGAAATGATCCATCCTACTTACTACCCTGGTGCTAAATGGATCTCATTAAAGTCATTAGCTAATGAGGCCTTCCAAGATTACCTAGAGATGACTGCGAAGGTGACTTACATTCCTCCACCTGATCAATCTGATAAGTTCAACAGAAGATACTGGACTGATTTCATCATTTCTAACTTAAAGTGTGCCACTTCCAAGCCTGCCTCTATTGAACATTTGAGTATCATTCCAAAGAAGGGTTGTTACAACATCACTGGTGATATTAGAACCAAGGCATCCTTAGCTTTGTATGAAACTTGGAATAGACTCGGCTGGGATGCTAATGCTGAAGATAAACAAAGATTTGGACTTGCCAAGTTGGGTGGGTACCAAAAGATGCTTTACTCTGACGAGAATTATGGTGTTATCTCTGAAATTTTGTTATTAGCTATGCAAAGAAATGAATCTTGTTTAGAACTAGGTACCAAGATGTTCTGGTCCATCATTGTGTCTGAATGGTGTCAATCACAAAACTTATATGAATTGGAAAGAGAAGTCATTAGTGGGTTATATGAGATTTTCTTGAATGAAACTAGATACTCCCCGGATCTATCTGAAATTAAGAACTTTGTTAGTACTCTGAAGGCTGATATGAAGATGGATATTGAAGATGAAGCATACCAACCAATCATTCAATTCATCAACACTATGTTTGAATTCTTGACTACTGCTGCTGAATTGAAATCCATTCCAATCGGTGAAGAATTCGATGATGATAGAACTTTCCATAAATTGAACATTTCTGGTTACTTAATGAATGTTGATAAACCTGAATTACTTCAATCATTCATTAATTCTATGTATGAATCCAATCTTGGTAAGAGCAATTATATTCAAGCTGCTTTGTCGTTGGAATTATTAGCTAATACTTACAATTGGGATTCCAATTCATACTTGCCTAAGTGTGCTGCTCCTCGTTTCCCAAGTCAATCCGAATTCAAGAGAAAGGAATCCTTATATAGATTGATTGCATCTAACTTCACTAAGGGTGGAAAGGTTGAACAAGCTGTTGAATGTTACCAAGAATTGTTGGATGCCTATAACAAGTACAACTTTGATTTATCTGGTTTGAGTTACTGTCACGGCGAGTTGTCCAAGGCATATCACGCTTTAGAGAGTGTTGGTAGAATGGACGCTTCCTACTTCAAGATTGCATTTATCGGTTTTGGTTTCCCAACTTCTATTAGAGGTAAGGAATTCATTTACGAAGGTTTGCCATTTGAACATATCACTTCAATGAATCACAGATTGACCAGATTGTATCCAGGTTCCAGAATCATCAGTAACGAGGATGAAGCTAAGAGATTACTGGTTGAGACTCCATTCGGTAAGTTCTTACACATCAAGACTGTGACTCCATTCAAGAATGCTGGTGACAACCATAAGTTGTCATTCATGACTAGACAATACGTTGAAAACAAGAACTTGAACAGTTTCGTGTCTGTTAGAAGAATTCCTGGTTCCACCAACGTCACCAACTTGTGGACTGAAGAAGCCACTTATGATACTTTCTTAACATTCCCAACTTTGATGAACAGATCTGAAATCAAGAACACCGCTGTGATCAAGTTATCACCTATCAAGAATGCAGTTAAGTCTTTGATCGAAAAGAATGAAGAATTGTCTGGTTTGGAATTCATGATCAAGCAAAACTTGAAGGAAGGTATCGATGCTAAGTCTATTGCTTCCAGTTCCATCTTTAACAACTTGTCAAGAAACTTGGCTGGTACTGTGGATTCCCCAGTTAATGGTGGTGTTGGCCAATACAGAACTTTCTTCACTGCTAAGTCCAATGAACCTGATTTCGATGACGATGTCAAGTACTTGAAGAACAGTTTCAACAATTTGATTATTTTATTGAACAAGTTATTGAAATTACATTCAGCTTTGATTCCATCGAATTTGAAACCACAACATCAAGCCATGGTGGAATTGTTCACTAAAAACTTTGGTAATGAGATCAGTGAGTTGAAATTGGACGTCAGATCTCAATTGGATTTGAAGAAGTTATTGGAATCTTTGATTTCCACTAACATTCACTCACGTCACCGTAATGCTCACCTCAATGATATCCAATCCAGTCACTTCAGTGGGTCTGTTCCTGACGATGATAGATCATCTATTTCTGGTTCCGTCACCAACAGTTCTATCCACTCCGGTGGTTCTGCTTCCAGAATGTCTTCTGGTATCAGTTCTATGAACAGTAGAGTGCCATCTTCTGGTAAAAGAACTATCTTGAACTACAAATGATGACCACTTGCTCTTCTTATAGTCGATATTCACTTTTTTCTCTCTTGTGTTTTTTATTTTATTATCTTCTACCGTGTTTCTGAATTTATTCTTGTTAATATAACTTTTAACTTAATTTATATTTTACACAGATGTATATAGGCTAAGAGCTAATGGGTCCCTTTATGACCAACTACTTGTATCTGTATATATAAACAATGTAATAAAGATATGCCTCCTGATCTCCTCTTTTGGTTAGTACCGCAAAATCGTGATAACAATACAAGCTATTGTTAAAAAAATGCGAAGATGAGGCTATTTAGTTTACTTCACCCCTGTAAAAAGAGTTGCTCTCTCCCACATATCAACTATTTGTAGTTAGTGATTTAACTGGCATCCGATCCCAATATTGCAAAAAGCATATAATAAGTGAATTTCAGCCAAAGTCACTGAAGGATATCCAGGCCCAAAACTACAGATCTCAAATCACGTGGGACACAAGATCCAAGATCTAACAATAGGGGCCACAGACCATTGTCTAAATTCAGAGTTGTTACAGTGGGAAAATTTAAGATACTATTGTGAAGTTGCAGATGTTAGTAAATACCCAACCTGTAACACAATAATCCGATCTAAAAGTCTGATTGTGTGGAGTAAAAAAGAACAAATATGGTTAGATCAGTGGCATTGATTGGTCAATTTTATTTAGGTGAAAACATTCTCTAGCCCTAATTTTGTTGGATCTATAGGAGTGCTCAATCACTTATCTATTGAGCTCTTTGCCAATGTTTCGTCGAATGTGTGTCCAATTTATAAAAAAGGTTATTTCTTTTCTCTTCATGATTTAGTTTAGTTTTCCAAAACTTTAAGACATTTTGCATATTCTTCCAGTGGCATCATTCTCTTAGATCTCAGCACTGTTTACCATTCAACCCAATTCAACACTATTGATACAAACTACACGAGACTAATAGCAAAACCAAAGACAAAAACCAGAATGACTGCTGTTTGGGAGCCATTACCAAAGTTAATATGCGCTCGAATCTTGAAACCTTTTATTCCCTTTGCCGATGATTCAGCCAATGTTGACCCCAAAATTAGAGCACAATTTAGAAATGCCCATCCCGGTGACTACATTTACCTATTTGAAATAGATCAGAAGGGTAAGGAATGGGGGAGAGGTTACCTCACCTCACAGGCCATGCCTTCCGATTTTTCATCTGCTTCATCCAGTCTTGAACAATTACCAGAGGCCCATATCTCATTATCTTTAATTCCATTGTCCCATTTAAAAGTGATTAGAGAATTGGAGATTACCAATGAACCAGAAGTTTACCAAGGGCTGATCATTGATGATGAGTTATATGCCGATGATTCTGATCAATTGAGTTTAGCATCGTCATCCTTAAGTGCATCTCGTAAACGGAACAAGAAACCTCCGATGCCCCATAATGACATGGCGATCTCATCAAATACTCTAATTGATGAAATCATTCTAGCCATGAGATCGGTCTCAATCCACATCTTTGCATTGTATGCCAAAGGGGACTTGAACCATTACAAAAAATTGATGGATGTTTTCTTTCAATTGGACGATATTAAGACAAGTTTTGAATATGATCTTTACACTAGACTTGAAAAATTATTGGCTAAGAAGCAATTGGTCTCTCTGTTCAATTTGATTGCTAAACTATGTTCCGCTGCAAATAATGCTGCTACAGCTAAGCAGAAATCTAAGGACATTGCCGGTCACGAGTGTATTCTAGCTAGAGATGAGGACACCGGCGAGTTGTTCACTCAACAAACAGAAAACCTGAAGAAAACCCTGATTGCTCCGGCCAAAATAGCACAGAGCCAGATGTTCTCAGCATTGTCATCAAACTTCCCATTAAACAACAGTGACACCAGAGTGTACCCAGAGAAGAGCAAGGCATTTACACAATGTGCTCCATCCAATATCTTGATCGATATGAAGTCGGTCAAAGGTTCCTCCAATATTATCCCCGATGGATACACTGGAATGACCGCGTATTTCTATTTAAGAAATTCAAGGAAACGGTTAACAGAGGCCTACTCCATTACAATTGCACCTGATCAGGACATCAGTTTGGAGAACCTATCAGCTGCTTTATTTAGAAATGTTGCCACTAATGAAATTGATGCTGGACGGATTTACTTAGTTGCCGTTTTAACTGAACTTGTCGATTTGAATCTAAAAGGCACTAAATATGGTATCGCTGATCTAAAGAGAATCAAAAAGGGTATCTGTGCTGGTGCTGTGGATATCTCTAGAATATTCTCCAGACGTAAGGGTCACCTACAAGTGGGACAATCCCATCAATTCTCTATCAAGCTATATGCATCCTTTTTGACCAAGGAAACAAATGAAATACAGATCTTCCCCGGGATGAACCCAACATTAGCTATGTCGATGAGTATGAACAACAACGGTTGGGGTGAACTGGTTGATCGTGTGATTTCTGGTTCCGAGAAGGGTATTGCCATCAATCCAAGAGCTGAAAAATTGGTGATCTCCGTGAAGGAAGTAAGTAGTACGGCACTTGACGACTTTGAATCGTTCAAGGCCATCGACTTTGTCAGAACCATGGCTTTCAATCCCTTTCAACACCCTTATTGCAGAATATATCTCAGAGTGATCAAATGCAACAATGTGACATCATCAAAAGACAAGAACAAGCAATTCGTCACAGTGCAAGTTGAGAGCAATTCCAACTTGTTGAAATTCTCTAAAGGCTCTAATGAATCACCTAAACCCCAATGGGAGTTTATCTCTGTGGGACCCGATGAACACATGAATGAAACTATCCAGATTACAGGTTTAAGTGTCGTACCAACTAATGAAAATGATATATTGAAGTTTAATGTTTATTCATCTGGTGAATATTTCGGTTCTGGTAAGTTCCCATTGAGAGCCTACAATAAAATTGCCGACCTAGGCGGTTTGAACAACAAGAAAACCAAGACGATTGATTTATTCACTCCTACATCCAATACAGCTGTTGGTTCTGTGGAGATCGATCTTGAATACGTCGGAAAGAATTACAATGTTGACACTTACGTTGAAATGATTTTGAATTGGAGACAAATATTTGAGAAGAACATTGTGAACACCGATAAGAACTTGATTGCCACTTTATCTAAGGTTAAAAGGGCTGGTGTGCCTACTATCATCAAGTTTTTCCCAGAATTGATGCAACAATTGTGTGAGATTTATTCAATGAGCATTGAAAAACAGAGATTAACCAAGGATGCTAAATTTATTGAGATCCGTGAAGCTACCTTTGAATGTATTGTGGCTCTTTTGGATATGACCATTGCTAGACAAGACCAGTATGTTCATTTATTTGACCGCTTTATGAACAAATCTGGATTGCCCAAGGTAGGTGAACATTTAATTCATGATGTTAATAAATACTTGAAACAATTTGAAACTAATTGGAGTTCCACTGGGAGAGCTATCTGCAGGGGCGCTGTGCTGCTTTTGAAAATGGGATGTAGATACATGGCAGACAAACAGATATTCACTGTTGCAGTGACTTCATTCATCAATAACACCGCTAAGCTTATCAATTACGATAAAGATACTCTAGTCTTAGACCAACTTGCATTGATCCAAACTTTAGAATTGTTCATTGATACGCTAACCAACCATTTAGACACTGCACAATTAGTTAATGCAGTTGTGACTTGGACGTCTGCCATGGGGATGAAGGGATTTGCTGCCTCTAACGAGATCACTACTAATGCATTAGATAACAAAAAGAAGAAAAAGGAACACAAATTGATCATTGAGAAGTTGTTTTTCTTGAACAGAACTTTACATTCTATATTATCATACACTGAATCTAAAGAACATCGTGAATTGCTATTTTCCAATGCTATCGGTGCTGCATTCGAGGTTTTAACCAATGAGACTATTGATTTAGATGCATCTAGACTTGCATTGGGTATTATCCTTTCAGCTATGAAGGTTAGCTTTGGAGCTCACCGTAATTTCTATGATGATTCAGGAGATTTATATTTCTTGTTTGCCAGAATGTTTGCTCCATTATCTGCTCTGTTTAATCGGTATTTAGAATATTGTGTTATCGAAAAAAAGATGTTAGTTCCAAAGAGGTCATTTACCAAGTTATTCCCTACTACTTTCCCATTTGAAGAGATTACTTTAGATTCTATTGTTCGTGATGAATCAGTCTGTGAGATTTTAATTGAATTCAATGCTATTTTGGTTGAGTTAGCTCAGATCAGCATTGAAGTTAGTGATTTTATCTTGGACATTGCTAATTATGGGAAGTCTTGTCCTACAACATATTCCTCATTGAATGTTTACTTGGGGCCAGCAGAATCTCATTTACAAACTGTTGATTCTCTAAACCATACTACAAGAGCCATAAGGGCCATGATTGAACCTGTTTACTTTCCTGGTGCTAGGTGGATCTCATTCAAGGCACATTCTATTCAAGTCTTTGTGAGATACTTGGAGTTATTCTCTCCAGCTTTGACTAAATTCATTCCAGTTGATTCCAAGAGTGAATTCCCTCAACAAATGTTCTCCGATTACTTCATTGCAATGTTAAAGAGTGCTAATTCCAAGGCTGCATCCATTGAACATCTTAGTGTTATTGCTAAGAAGGGATGTTTCAATATGACTGGTGACTTGAGAGGTCATTGTGTGACTTCTTTGTATGATGTCTGGATTAAATTGGGTAGAGATTCCAACCAAGAAGATTTCGACAGATTTGGGTTAACCCAGTTTGGTGGGCTGCAGAGACAAATCTACAGTGAGAACAATTTTGCTCTTGTATTGGAGATTCTATTAGTATGCATGCAACGTGATGAAGAGTGTGTTAAACTTGGTTCAAGACTTTTCTGGTCCATTGTTGTGTCAGAATGGTGTGCTACTCAGAGCTTGTATGAGTTGGAGAAAGAAACCATTATTAGTTTGTATGAGATCTTCCTTCACCGGTCTCGATATTCTCCTGATGCCCATGAGATTGAGAATTTCATTAGTGAATTGAAGTCCTGTATTATATTGGATGTTGAAGATGAAGCATACCAACCAGTGATGCAATTTGTGAACACTCTATTTGAATTCTTGATGACAGCTTCTGAATTGAAAGGTATTCCTGATGGTGAGGAGTTTGATGATGATAGAACATTCTTCAAGATCAATGTGACCGGATTTTTGTTGAACGTTGACAAGCCTGAGTTGTTACAATCATTTGTGAGTTCTATTTATGAGGGATACTTGGAGAAGGGCAACCACGTTCAAGCTGCCTTATCGTTAGAGTTGCTAGCTAATACATATACTTGGGATACCTCTATTCACTTACCTAAATGTGTGGCACCTCCATTCCCTAGACAATCTGAATTCAAGAGAAAGGAATCTTTGTATAGATTGATTGCGACGAATTTCATCAAGGGTGGCAAGTTAGAACAAGCCGTGGAGTATTACCAAGAATTACTTGATGCTTACAGCAAATATAATTTTGATTTGGCTGGGTTAAGTTACTGTCATGCTGAATTGTCTAAGGTTTACCATGCATTAGAAAGTGTCGGTAGAATGGTTGTGTCATATTTCAAGATCGCATTCATTGGGTATGGGTTCCCCACTTCCATCAGAGGAAAGGAGTTCATATATGAGGGTTTACCATTTGAGCACATCACTTCGGTGCATCACAGATTGACTAGATTGTATCCAGGTTCTCGTATCATCAGTAATGAGGATACAGCGCAACGGTTATTACAAGATACACCATTTGGGAAGCATTTATTTATCAAGGCGGTGACTCCCTTCAAGGCTAGTGGTGATGTTGATGATATGAGTTATATGACTAGACAATATGTTGAGAACAAGAACTTGAACACATTTGTTTCTGTTAGAAGAATGCCCGGTGCTACTACTGTTACCGATTTATGGACTGAAGAAGTAACATATGAGACTCATTTAACATTCCCAACTTTGATGAACAGATCTGAGATCAAGTCTACTAAAGTGATCAAATTGTCTCCTATTCAAAATGCCGTGAAATCTTTAATTCAAAAAAATGAAGAATTGTCTGGTTTAGAATTTGTGCTTAAACAAAATTTGAAGGAAGGCTTAGATGCAAGTTCGATCTCAGGGAGTGCCGTTTTCAATAACTTGTCTAGATTGTTAGCGGGGACCGTTGACTCTCCGGTGAATGGGGGTGTCGGTCAATATAGGGCATTTTTCGAAGTTACTGGAGATAACGATCAAGAAGTTAAATATTTGAAAACGAGCTTTGACAATTTAGTTATTATATTAAATAAATTGTTAAAATTACATCAAGTTTTAATTCCCACTACATTGAGACCTCAACAAGAGGCAATGGAAGAATTATTTGTTAAAAATTTTGGTAAAGAAATTCATAGATTAAAATTAGATGTTGATTCTGTTTTAGAATTAGATAAACTTCGAGAATCATTAATGAAATCTCAGGGAAAGATAAGATGTCGTTTTTATAGCAACTATGTCAAGAGCAAGAATGCAGGTGATGGAGATGATAGTTCATCTATTACCGGATCATCTATACATTCATCTGGATCTGGTACTGGTGAGTCAAATTATTCGCAATCACAGTCTAGCAGCAGCAGAATGTCAAACAATGCATTTAAGAAAACTATATTAAATTATAAATAATTGAATGTGTACGTAATTTAAAATGAAATTATCATATTATTATAAAACATTTCTTATTATTAATCGTAGATCATTTAAAAAAAAAGAAATGTAGATAAATTGTATTATCTGGGAGGAGCTAGGATCACACACTACCCCTGGTAGTACAGGTACAATTTTGTAGACGTAATTTCTTCCCTTGCTGCTTTTACGGGCAGAAGTAAAGTGTCAATAAGATAGTGTAAAAGTTTATATTTCAAAATAATTGGGGACTAGTCCCTGTAGGAAGTCCCTGTATTAATACTCCTTCCCTTCTCACAGGGACTAGAAGGGAAAGGGGAACCATAAACCCTGATTAATTATAAAAGTAATACAATAATTGAAATTTAAAGCAATTAAAGCTGGGCATTCATTAACGAAATAGAGCCTCACAATGAAATTTTTGTTTTATTTTTAATTTATCGAAGCGCAGCTTTTTTTTTATATATAATTTGTAAACAGTCTTGTTCCCTTTTCCTTTAAACACTTGTTATTACTTAGTCAATTTGCAATTAAATTGAATTAAATAATATATACAATATATTCAATATTACTAGTTAATATTATAACTATACATGTGCAGATAATTCAAATTTTTTTATAAAAAATAAAGATAAAAATTATACATACACAAACCATATAATTTCTTGTTCCCTTTAATTTCCTAAATATACATCACTGTTCAACCATTGCTATACACATTGATTCATAATTCAACATATTTAACTTATTTAAATCATATCTATTATCTTAATAGTGTTCACCATTACTCTCGTTTAATTTCTGTGCTTTTTTTAATATCACTATAAAACACCTCATTCTCTCTTTTGCCAATATTCCCATTACATTCCGACTCTGAACTTGAACATTACACTACCAATTAATACAAAACTACACACTCATATACACTCACTCTCTCTATATATTAATAATTATGAAGACATTTAGCCCTAGTCGGTCACTATCAGTGTCATCGTCTAGTAAAAAGAGAGGTCTGACGTCCCCGATGTCTACAACAAATGCGGCCATCGAGGCTGACATCCAAGATTTACAAACTCTTGACCAAACACTGGCTAAATTTAATTCAATCAAAAAGAATACCACAACAAAGACAAACATATTAAGACTAGTGTTGCTTCCATACTTGAGATCCAAAATTCAAAGATGGCCAACACCACAATCCCAATACATCCAACATTCACCAGAGATGGAACGTTATTTACTATATTCAACTTCAATTTTCATCTCATGGTGGAGGTCATTACTCTCTTGTGCCCAAGATTTACAATCTATAGCATCCATTGATAAAAATTGTTACTTGGAATGTGTCTCTCGTATCGTTTCCAGATATGAATGGATCCACATTGAATCTAATAAGTCCCTATTTAAAGACTCCATCTCCAAATATTCAGAATTACTTTTACAAACATTTGAATTTTGTATCTCAAGATTAAACGTCAAGAACATTTCTCTATCCATGCATGCATTCATAGGTAAGATGTTTGCCTATTCATTTTTCAAATTACCTGACGTTTCTAATGGATTGTTATTCTTGATTAACACTAAAGTTAAAAACTTTGAAAAAATATATAACTTGGCTGTCTTGGGGAAAACTCCAACAGAGTCAGCTCATCTAACACCAGTGAACAGGGATACCGTCAATTCATTTAATAAAGTACTTTCCGAACTGTCCGAGACATTCCCTGACCACTTGTCACCTCTCATCAAATCTGCATCTCAACCAAGACAAACAAGATTCAAAATGGAGAAAACCTTTCTAAACTCACTGCAACCTCCACAACATAGAATTGAAGGTATCAAGGAAACCCGTGGTTTATGGTGTCACAGATGGGCATCATTAGATAACGTGGATTTGTTTTGTTCCTTCTTGAGACATTACCTCATGCTAGCATCATACCAAATGAAGTCTCTACCTAAAGTGGTTGCTGCCGATAAACACCATACTTATGGTTTACCGGGATTCCTGTACATAGTCACACATATTTATGAAATCATGGATGCCCAAATTAATCAACGTATTCGTCAACAACAAATTTCTCAACAACAATCTCTGGCTCCACCTCCAGCATTACCATTAGAATCTCAATGTGATAAAGTGCTGAGAGTGTTGAGAGATTTCTCCCTAAACACTAGACACGATTACGAACCATTGTTGAAGGATGGATTTGCCAACAGCATCGAGATTGTGTTGGAATTATTAGCTTACAAAACTCCACTCTTTAATATGCCCATGATTGATCAAATATTTGATATGTGGTTTGACTTTCTCCGTGGTGAACAGGCCACTGCTAGCCGTTATGAAGAGGATGACCTCGATTGGGGGTTCTGGATTGGCATCATCATGAAAATGCTTTCCTCCAAGAGCATCAATTGTGAACTCCGTGCTTTCTCGATTTTATTTCAAGTTTGGGACTACTTACCATCCAACAGATACCTCGAAAACGAACCATGGTTTGTGTACCCTAGTGAGGGTTTGAAATACAATTTGACTATGTACTTGATCAATGACGAGAATTGGAACCAATACTTTTACCATTACTTGCCGCTTGTGCGGTCATTCTATGTGCGGTTACTCGTGTGGAGACTGCTTGGGCTATCTTCATTAAATTTGAAGAGTTTGACTTTTAGAGACTCCATCAACTCTAAGAAGTACTGTGCACTTATTGAGAACAAACTCTCCATGGGATTTAATCCTACTCGTGATGACACCTTTAGAAAGATGGACCCAATCGCCAACAAGAAATTTGTGATCACCCCTATCCCGGGTGCCAAACAGCCTACTTCTGGTAAGGAAACTATTCGCACCCATCCATATGAAGTGCTAGATGATGCTGTTTATTTGTGTTCCAACTTATCCATCAGCTCAGACAGCTCATCATCGGGTACTCTGACCCCACATTCATCGTCTTCAAAATTGGGTGACAAGTTGTTGTCATCCAGTTGGGTTGGTAAATTACTGAAGAAGAAGTCATCCGAAGATTCCACTAATGGGAACTCTTCTCAACCATCTTCTCCAAAGACTCCAAAGACTCCGTCAATGCTGACCGCTACTGAAGAGAAAAGATCTGCTTCTTACTCTGCTCTGCTTCAGACTCCACCTAAATTCCTTCAAGGTAATAACAGATCCATCTCACCTCCATCCATCTCTTCTAAGTCTTCATCTCCTAGCCTATTTTCATCTATCACATCATTCTCATCTACACATTCATCATTTGCATCTTTTGAATTTAATGACTCTGCTGCTGCGACTTCCCATGCTACTCAGCCTAAATTCCTACCACCGGAATTGAATCTTAAACCTCCAGAATTAGATAAATGTCAATGCAAATTCCAGATCATTAACAATGATAACAAAATGAGAATCAGCTACATGAACTTACAAGACCTCAATAATGAGGATGCTAAATTCATGAAGTCTGAGAGACTTATGCAAAATACCACTCCAAGATTACCTAAGGTTGTCTTACCGGAGGGGCAAACTGATAGTACTGGTAGTGATGTTGGTTTTGAAGCTAACGACTATTTACAGATTGACATGGATAGCTTTGATGGATTACAAATTGATTTTGGTGCCACCACACCACCGCCTTCCACTGTGACCACCCCAAGGAAACAAAATGCCACTGACATATTCACTAATATGGATGGTAAATTAGCTACCTCATCAAGTGAATCCTTATATTTATCTGCTCCTTCTTCACCAATGGTGCCAAAATCTGAATCATCCGATGTGGAATTACCTATTCCTAATAGAGAATTAGTTTGTCAATCAATTTCGGATTACAATGAAATCATTGAAGAATTTGAATGCTTTATCAAATCTAAATTGGATGAAATGAGTTATAATCGTGGTATAACTTCATCGGATGATGCCGCCGTTGACACATTAACATTGACAACTATGTCTTCCAGAGATAGTCAATTATTGAAATCATTCCCATTGTTGATTCCTGAAGCTCCTGAGAAACTCAATGGTAATTGATTTTGTATTTATTTTACAGACAACCCAAACAACAAACACACTCCCTACCTTTTAACCTGCATTTCTTTTCTAGAGTTTATCTTTTAATAATTTTTATCTTTTAATTTTTGCATTATACATTTTTTTGTGCTTTTCCTATCATATCTGTTTTATATATAAACAATACTAATAATTTCCCTTTGCATTATCTAATTTTTTATTTTCATTAAACATATTATACATAAAATAAAACCATAAACCACTTAGCTCGATTGTTGATCTAATAGAGCATCCAAATTGCTCAAAATCTTAGCATCATCATCTTGTTCCTTTTTAATAGATATATCGAATTCATCCTCTGACTTGACAACTCCAAGTTGTTTTTCAAATTTTCCTTTAGCCTTATTAGTACTACTTTTACTAAAATATTTGAAAAATATCACACTGAAAATCAAGCATGCTAATGAACTGAAAGTCCAAAACATTAACACGCCTAAAACAAAACAAGTCAATTTATAATGAAACATGTAATACCGTAATCCAGTGAACTTAATTATAAATTCTAATTCAATGAATGGGAAAAACAAATTCGGTGTATTAAATTCTAATACAAGCTTAATGTATTTTGAATCTTGTTGGAGAATGGCAGGATTAGTCTGTGTTGGAATTTTCAAATCTGATAATCTAATAGAATGCGATTGCACAACATTGAACCATTGATGGAATGCAGATGGTACTATTGGTTTCAAAATAGCAGGTAATAAACTATTAGCTTGGTTCCCAACACCAGTTGCAAAATATTTCGTTGTAGTGAAATAAACTCCATTATCGAAAACTATACTACCACCACCTAGTTTAGTTTCATCAATTGTTTCACCATAATCGGCAGTAGTGGTTGACCAAAATGTTAATTTCCGATGAAGTAGATTAGTCAATGAACCCTTTGTGCTTGGAGTAATTGCATCTAAGTGAGCACTTCCATTAACAATTGATCTTTTAGTTGGCCATGTGAATTCATTAGTCTCCAATAAATTGGAATTAGGATTAAATTTTAATGATCTTTTAAGTGTATCCGTGATAGGCCAAAGTTTAACAAATTTAGATTTTTGTTCGATCAAATTGACATCTAATTCCCAAGGAGACAGTTCATGATTCAACACAGAATCATCAAGCACCGATAATCGTAATCCCACAAGGGAATCATCTGCGATGGGTAATCCATTGGTTAATGATGATGATGGTAAATATTCATATTGGAAATTCACATTGATTTCAAAATTGGATAATCCAGACTTTGTGAAAAAGGTGTCTCTACCATGATTATCATTTAAATTAGATAACCTTGACAGAAATTCATATGTGTTAATGATTAAGTAAGGCCCCCTGTTTCTGAATTCATAATTCAAATTCAATTGTTGTTTCATGATTGGGTCGGGAATTAACGTGTGGTAAAATTTTATGTATGCGATTATAGAGAAGGGAAACAGAATGGTCACCACGGACACCAGAGTGATCAACAGGTAAAGTGATCCTCTAGTGAGTCTCAATGGGATTGATATGTTGATGTTCATTGACTTGCTATACGGTATTACAGAAGATATAGTGGTTTCTACAAGTTTTATTATAAATTTCAAAAAAAATCTATTATTACCGCGTTAGTAGTACAAGTTTTCAATATCCCAATGACACCTTCATGGTGTAAGTAGTTGTGAATGGTAGACTAACCACTAATATGATGTAATGGCAGATGTACACCAATGAGAGACAGTCCATTTGTAGGGTATCGGTGTAACCCTCTGGGGTATACATGGCTGTTAAATAAAGTAAAGTGGTAGCCGGTGGTAAACACATATTCACATTGGCTATGAAATATAAAATATCATCATTGTAGAATAACCCATCACTGTGTAATTTGGAATTCAATGCACATCCCACCACGGGGAATATAAACATTCTGACAATCACCACGGACACGGGGACTTTCCATAATCCTTCGGGGAATTTCTTGAGTTGCAATCTACCAATTGTGCCACCCAATAAGAGTAACCCGAAGGGAACCTGTGCATTACCCATATATGAAGTGAAATCCATGATAAAGGATAATGCAGGTAGCTTATCTGGTGCACTTTTAACGTATGCTTGGTCCGTCACCACGAATAGTGCTTTGACCCATGGGATCATGCAAAAAGTGATAGCGAGAACCAATGCAATAGCAACCGGTTGGAATGAACTGACGACAACCATTTTCAAAATATTGTATAGAATGTGTCTACATTTAGCAAATGTGAGGGTGTGGAAGTATTCACTAATAGAAAATTTAACATTAGAGTTATCAGATTGTTCCTTTTCTTCTTCTGTTGAAGTAGTAGCTGAATCAACTGCACTAGCACCAGCCACCTGGGTAGTAATTGTTCTTTGACCAGCTGGTAGATCATCACGTCTTGAATACATTTTCACTAAATCAGAGATCCCCTCTGTATTTCTGGATTTATATTGACTTTTGATCCGACTGATTGGCGTATCACCGTCATCTTGACCAAATGCACTCACAGCAGATGTTATACGAGATAATATTGGATTTTGTGATAATTGTGATGCTCTAGAGCGGATTGTAGATAATGGATTAGTTTCTGTAGTCAATTGATTAGGAGTTTGAGCTGTTGACATTTCACTGTCTATACTAGTGGACACACTAGTTATTTCATCATTGGGGGTCGACTGAATATTCTCAACACTCAATTGAGCCTCGATGTCATTGACTCCAGTGGGTTCCGATTTTTTATCATCATCTTGGTGCCGTATTGAATAATTGAAATCCATTTGAATCAATTTATGGGCGCCAAAATTGAATTGCACCAACATTTGTAATGCACAAAAAATGAACACATAGGAGACTCCCTTATCCACATCAGAGAACACGTTAGAGTCTTCTAAACTTTGTAAGTATGCAATGGGTAAGTCCCCGACGTTCGGGAGTAATCCGCAACTTATAAGACCACCCCACCATTTTCTGGGGCAACCTACTAATACACCACATATGAACACCAATAGTGATTCACCAAACATCATAAAGCAAGAGTCTATCACTATAGTGGCTATCTCTTTAATGTCACCATTATCTATATTAGTGACCACCTTAGTGAACGCTAATGATGGCATTAGCACATACATGATGATAGCTGATATATCACGAGATGTTTCCAATGTTAATATGTTTTTCCTAGCCAGTAAGAATCCAACCCCTATGATCAAGTATATCTTGAAGATTGGTTTAACAGCTATGTATATACATTCACTTAGGCTTAGGGATAAATCTTCAGTCATTTGACGATTTATATATATATATATGAAATTTTTTTTTGTACTGTTATTTCTGTTAGAATAAAATGTTGACAAAAGTGTTTCTTGCTTTGCAGTTAATTGATATTTCTATAAAGTGAAGATGGCAGAACCCATTTATATTATTTATGGGAATAAAGTGAAAGCGGAGTTTTAAAGAACAGTATATATATATATATAAGGATAAGAATAGTATTTAAAGTTGAATGAATAAAAAAAATTACACAAAATCGGGTTTTTCCGCTGCGGAAGATCCGAATGATTCATCATTAAGGTCTCTCCAATATGGGAATTTATATTGCAATCTTGATGGATGCAAATTAGGAAATTCCCTATCAATAGTAGCCATCAATTCATTGAAGAATAATTGGTACGCTGTACCTTTAAAATGGATACCATCTAATAATAATTCATTAGATGGCACCCCAGATTTAATAAACAGATCGTATAAGTTTATACTAGGTACTCCTAATGATTTTGATAGTTCAACAAGTTTATTAGAATATTGGGATTGTAATTCATTTGATCTGTAATCCCCCGTTTGTAAGTCTTCTGGATGTGATGAGTCCCAAATTTGTTGATCATGGGTCCCCGGAGTGACCACTATTAATTTAATACCTCTTGATGTAAATTGTTTGATAACAGATTCCATGTTTTCTATGAATTGATGTAATGGAACATGTTGTGAATTGTTAGCCGTACCCAAGATACGAGAATCATTTGTACCGAAGAACACATAAGCCAAGGAGATTCTTTCAGATTCTGGTTTATTATCGTGTTCAATCTCGAGGATCTGTGGGATCATCTTGGTAGCCTGCTTTGAGGTGTAACCAGAGAATCCACGTTGTACCACTTGAAGCTTACGAACGTAGGCACTAGATAGAGCAGCTCCGAATGAGAAGTTCATTGGTTGGTCTTTCAATTGAGGTGTTGCCGTATGACCAATGGGGTATTGATTGAATGCAAATTCAGTGATTGAGTCACCGAACATGAGAAATTTCTTGAATTGGAATTGTGACATGACAGTGGGTAACCGTTGGTTATATTAACTGGTATGGAATACTGGATATACAAGTATACACATAAATATATGTATATAAATAGAGCGGATTAGATCTGCTTGGTACACGACCGTTCAAGGTGATTCAATTGTACTGTTGCGTTGATACAGTTATATTGTAGATTTAACAGAGACAGTAATAGTTGTATCATTGATGGTTAGTATTAATATGAGACACAAAGGAGGCTTACGTATACAGGTTAGTTTTCATCAAAGGTGTACGTTTTCCATATATATGAGAGGCTACATGGCTGCAGGGCCTGGGCCTATTATATTGTGAGTTATACTATTTATGGTCGCCCGACTGATACTTTCTTGTAGTTAGTCCTCACCATGTAACCATATACAATAAGGCAAGTGATCACTATCAACATGTAGAATACTAGATTAACGTAGAGTAACTAATTTAATATTAACAAAATCGTATAACAATTTACTCTCGCACTGCCCTGAAATTGGCCAATTAAATAAGTTTAAACAGTAATACACACTTAACAATGTATGTGTACACACCGTTCGGCATTTTAGTAAGGAGAAGGTAATCCTATGTTAATCTTTGATAAATTTACAAAATAGGTGATGGATATGGGTGGGTATTTATAATACAATAGCGTAGTTTTAAACCAACCGACCGATGGAACCGTTCCAGGAAGGATAAGCTAAGTAGTTGAATAAAGTTTATTATATATATAGAAAAAGGATAATCAGATCACTCCATTCTATGGATCCCCCCGTTATACCATCTATATATATTACGATCACCCGTTACACAACACCTGTTATACAACAACCATGTTAACCATACCAACTTTATCAACAAGAATACACTTCATTGTATCATAAACCATTACCATCTCTTAAAAAGCCGCTGCGCTAACAATGAGACAATAGACGGCTCTCCCCCCGTCCCACGTCCCACGTACCACTCACCACGTACTCGCTCTTCCACCCCCGGGAGTGCCCACCGGGGGATACCCACCATGGCCAGCCGAGTTTTACACCTCACCCAATTAAACGAAGTTGTAGTACAGTGTCTCTTTAAATCTTGATTTCTTTCTTTTCTTTCTTGCCCTTCCTCCCTCTTGCCCTTCTCTCACTTTGATTATTTTTCATTAAATAAGGGAATTTACTATTTTATTCATTATTAAATAGTTAAATTATCATTTTATACAAAAGGTACACATACCCATTTAACAACCTTTACTCAATTCTTATACATAGATCAGTACCCACCCCTATTTGTCAGAGTGGAAAATTGCTATAATAATTTCTTATAGGCAACCAATATTACCCTCTTTAATATCCCCCTTCCCCCCTCTCTCCTTCCCAAACTATTTGCTCTAGTTTCATATTCCACTAGGGATACTTCTGCATTAACATACTACATCAATCAACCTTGTCTTGATCCTTTATTATTCCAAGGGTACAACCATATTTTTTTTTGAATAAAAATATACTTCTCTAATTTCCCCCCCTTGGACTAAAAGCAACAACTCACGATTTCGAAACATCTTACATAATAAAAAACCACACTAAGACCCGGTTTTTTTATCTTTAAATTACATATATATTAATCAATTTGTTCTGAAACATTTGATTCAAATATATATATAAGGATATATATATATATAAGTTTGACGTTTCAAAAATTTCAGAAACAAATCCAATATTAATAATATCAAATGTTCGGTCAATCAACAGCTATGTCCATACCAAATAACGGTAGTTCCGATTCAACTCAACCAATTAATATATCCTTCTCCAGAAATAGCTCGTCGGTGTATCAGAACCCCAGACTCAGAAGAGAAAGTATAGCCCATTCTCAAGGTATGGGTGGTGTCTCCTGGGGGTCGGTCACCATCGGGTCCTGGCTTAGAGATGAAGTGATGCTTCATAATCAGCAAGCCCAACAACAACAACTTCAATCTCAACAGATACAACAACAACAGCAGCAACAACAACAACAGCAAGCTAACCCAAATTCTATATTTATACAAAATAACACCTCCGCCACCGCCCTTTCACCTTTCTTTGGTGCCGCCAATACGGCGAATCAAAGTCAACCTTTCCTCAGAGGTGATTCAATGGCTATGTCCCCATCTTTAAATTCATCATCTTATTTAGCTGACCTGGAGGCAAATTACTGCAAGGATTACTCCTGTTGTGGACAATTGTTGCCTACATTACATGATTTGCTTAGACACTACGAGGAAATGCATATCCAACCAGATGTTCCAATAGAAGCACCAAGAGCTAGACCGGTGAATAATGGGATGGATATTGTTTCCACTAATGAAGTGTTCTTATCTCCTCAGATCGATAATCAACAGAAACAACAACAGCAACAAGGGAATGGTACATTCATCACTCCTCAGATACCCAATCAACAAGCTCAACTTAGTGCCACTCTAAATAATTTTAATTTCGATCAAACTAATGGATTAAATGGTAACATCAATTTTAGTACTGCTAACCAAACTATGCAACAAGTTCAACAAGCGCAACAACAACAACAGCAACAGGAGCAGCAACAACAATTGAAACAACAATTACAGATACCGCAACAATCCCCACAACCACAACCTACACAATTACAAGTCCCTTCGCAACAACAGGTTCATCCAAATCAACGGTTATACCAACAACAACAAAATTACAGCAATCTCCAACAAAGACAAGGTACCCAATCACCGCTTGGTAGAGGCATCCCACAACAACAGCAACAACAATCACAACCATCTTCTCAATCAGTGAATGGTAATGGTGGTTCCCCCGTGGAATCTCCAAGACAATTTGCCATGGATGAAGATGAAGAAATGGATGAAGATGACGTTTGTATTGATGATCCAGCTAGACATTTATATGTCATTGAACATTCAGAGAATAAACCATTTAAGTGTCCAGTTATTGGTTGTGACAAAAATTATAAGAATCAAAATGGATTAAAATATCATAGAGCTCATGGTCATCAAAATCAAACTCTACGTGAAAATCCAGATGGTTCATTATCAGTTATCGATCCAGATAGTGATGCTCCTTACCCTGATGGTATGGGCATGGAGAAGGATAAACCATATAGATGTGAAGTGTGTGGTAAACGGTATAAAAATCTCAATGGTCTTAAATATCATAGAGGTCATTCCACTCATTGAAAGTTCTTTCCTAAAATACCTCTATTATCCCCCCCCCTTTGCTGCGTTTTTAAATCTTTTTTGTACTATACGACTATTCTTCCCTCCTCCATCTCCTCCTCCTACTCCTTCTTTTTCCTTGTTGAAATTGGTTTCATACATTTTTATCTCTTCTGCTTGTCCTGCAGTTGTTGTTGTTTTCCTTTTTTTTATTTGCTTTGTTTCTTCTTTTTCATAGGATTTACCCCTAGAAACTCTGGACTCATCTGGCCTTCTTTCCATCATCTTATTCCATCCTAATTTTTTGACCTTTTAATTTTTTTCTCTTTTCCATCCCCTGAGTCTCCCTGAATCCTTTCTCTTTGATTACTTTTTTTTTTATTTTCACTTCTCTTTCCTTCTTCATATACTTATAAGTGTATGTTATTTCTCTGATCGCTTTTATTTCTCCTTCTTGTTCTTCCCCTTCTTTCTTTCTTCGCCCTATTTCGCTTCCTCTGGAAATGTGTTTTGATCCTTCCTCCTATTAAAATGGATTAACTATTTATATAAACAATATATACCAATTATTCATTAGACTTTTCTTTTTACTCCTTTATTTAACCATTTCTTATTCTTCTTTTTCTTTAATTTTTAATTTTTTACCTTTTCCAAAAAAAAATGCTATTTTGCAACGTAGATCGCTTCACAGGGCAGGAGCAGCTGTCAATGAAATTTTTAATAATTTCATAATCACATTCTTCTCTCTTCACCATCTCATTTACATCATCCCCCCCCCTGTCTCTCTCCCTATCAATTGATATAACTCCATCACAATGTCATTATACTACAATCTGGTGTTCATCATCTTGGTCACCGAAATGGTGCTCTTCGCTCTCATCTCGTTACCATTGCCATCTACTATCAGAAGACCTTTATTGAAGGCTCTGAGTATCCCTTTCCATACTCAAGGGTTCCAAGTCACAGTGAAATGTATCATGGGATTCGTTCTCATCTTATTCATTGATTCTGCTACAAGAATGCAAAGAATTACATCTGAACTTTATGATTTCAAAGAACCAGGTCCAGGTGGCGCTTTAGAAGGCGGATATCCTCCACCACCAAGAGGTGCTGTTGGTGAAACTAGATCAGAGATTCAATCAAGACGTTTCTACGCTCAAAGAAATAGTTATTTATGTGGATTCACATTGTTCTTAACTTATGTTTTGAATAGAACTTATTCACTTGTCTTTGAATTACTTTCTGTGAAGCAACAAATCCAAGATAAGACTAAGGCAAGTAAATTGGCCACATTAGATGCTGCCTCTCAAAAGGAATACGATTCATTGAAGGAGGAATTAGCTGAAAAGGATGAAAAGATTGCCCTTTTGAAAAAGCAAGCTGCTGCATTGGGACAAGAATATGAATCATTGGGTGATAAGAAGAGTGATTAAACTCGAATTCTGTGTGTGTTGTTTTCTTTGTTCGTTTTAGGTTCTTTTTGTAGTTTTCTATTTCAGTATTTAAAAATATATATATATATCAAAGATTAATGTTTGTTTTCTATAAAATAAAAAGAATTGTACGGATAGTGATTACGCAACTGGTTCATAAGAATTACTCTTATGTTTAGGAGTAAAAGTGAAACCTTCACTGGTCTTACCTAAGAACATTTCAGTGATCTTGATCCAATCCTTGTAATCAGTCGATCCAAGTAAAGTTTCTAATTCATTTCTACCCTTCCATTGTGGTGGTCTTTCATTTAATTTAGGTGGTAATCTCTCTAAAATCCCCACAGGAATGTATCTATGAGTAAATGAAATAAATTCACATAAGTACCGTCTAGCAGAGTTAACACCATATTCGTCAGAACCCCAATGTTCTAATGCTAATTTGGCATATTGTTCAAGGTATGCTAATCTTTCAGTGGCAGATTTATCCAAATATTGTCCAGCATCGAATTCTTCAAAGATCCATGGTTTAATCAATGCACCACGGGCAACCATAACAGAGTCAATGGCATCATCACGTTGCACTCTAGCCCAATCTTCAAATGTGAAGGCATCACCATTACCCATGAAACACACTGGTTGTCTATCGGATTGCTCCTTGTCTTCCAATTGTTGTTCATTGAAATCCTTAACAATGTTACCAACTTTAGAGATGTATTCCCAATTAGCTTCCTTAGTATATCTTTGTTGTCTGGATCTTCCATGAAGTGTAATAGCACTGACATCACCCTCCTTGAGTAATCTCTTAACTAAATTCTCGGCAACAGGTTTATCATCTCTGGTACCCATTCTGAGTTTCACAGTGACGGGAGTTTCACCTGAGCAGTAGTTCATAGCCTTCAAGATTCTTAATAATCTAGATTGGTTATCCATTAATGCAGAACCTTCACCCTTTCTGTATAGTAAATCCATAGGGCACCCACAATTCAAGTTAAATTCAGACACATTGGGAGCCATAATCTTAAGCATCTCGACAGCCTTGGCGGCAGTCCAATGCTTACCCGTAGCCAATTGGATACCAAACCCAGGGAATTCATCCTTGTGTGCCTTAGCTAATGCCCATTCAGATTTAGAACCTTGAATCAATGGTAGTGCTAGAGCCATCTCGGAGTAAGTCACATCGGCACCTAATGATTTCATCAATCTTCTGAATGGTAAATTCCCCACGGTAGTCAATGGTGAAACAACCTTAGCATTCTTGAAATTTAATTTCTTCTTTTCAGCAAGTTTGAATGGAGCTTCAACGTAAGTGACAGAATTCAATTTAGCTAATTCTTGACGAGTCTCTTTGTCTAATTGATTTTCTTCATCATTTTTCACAACTTGATTGTTCATCCATTCAATGATTTTATCAGATTCAGGTAATGACACTTGTCTCTTTTGCATTTGATTTTTCTGTTGACCCGTAGTCCAATTAACTTCACCGTGATGGTCTTCCCTCACGTATCCCTCTTTGTAAATCAATCTACGAGTTTCCTTATTGAAATGGGATCCTAACCATCTACATTTCAATCCAGCTGGACAGTACCCCAATGCTTCCCACACGGGACAAACACCAGTGATATCTTCCGGTTTCAATGATAAGTATCCCTCGATATCGTGAGAGAATTTACAGTTAGCTGAACCGTAAGTACAAGTCAAGTTGTTATTAGCTTCTGGATCGATGAGCGCAGCACATAATTTAATTGTTTCATGAGCTTGTCTTAAATCTCTAGCCTTGTTTTGGCCACGTCTCTTTTTTCCTCTTTTCCCCTTACCATTGCCACCGTTGGCTTCTTCTGCATCGTTAGCATGAGCTGATTCGGCCTCATCATCGTTATAAGTCACCGTGGTATTTTCAGAGACGATGAATTCTGGTTTGATAGCAGCTATCCCCTTACGGAATGAAGAATGATTATGGTGTTCTTGTTTAGTTTCACCAGAGCTTAACTCTTCCTCAGCTGGTCTCTTGTTAACAGGAATATTCTCGGTACTCATTATTGTATTTACCTCTGGAATATGATTCATTGATTTAGGATAATCTTAGAATACCTAACAAAAAAAAAAATTTTTTTTTTTCAATATGGTACCAAATTCGGAGCTATATATCTCCGGTCCAAATCGACTTGCGTCCATCGACCCGAATTTGACCACTTTCATAGCGCTTTAAATTTCCAAATTGAGTAATTCGGCTCTTCTTTGAAGAAAAGAATTTTAAATCGTTGGCTTATCATAATATTTAAACCTAGGAAAGGTTATACAAATCAGCTCATAAACATTCATCTATAGTATTTCTCTTTTCAAGTTGTTTAGTTCAAGGATTCCAATAAGGCAAATAATGACCAATACTAGTACTACTTTACAAATGAGATCACCAACGGATAATCCACTGGCTATCTTAAAGCGTTGCAAAGAGCAAGGAAGACCGGCATTTATAGCTGGTCCTATGGTTAGATATTCTAAATTACCATTCAGAGAATTACTACGTGATTACAAAGTTGATATAGTTTATTCACCAATGATTTTAGCTAGAGAATTTGTTCGTAATAATAATGCAAGATTATCAGATTTCTCTACAAATGAACGTGATAGACCATTGATTGTACAAATTGGTGCTAATAACGTGACAGATTTACTTAGAATGGTGGAAATGATTCATCCATACGTTGATGGTATTGGATTAAATTGTGGTTGTCCTATTAAAGAACAAGTTAGAGAGGGGATAGGTGCTGCATTGATGTCTAAACGAGAATTAGTTGCTGAAATGGTGAAGGCCGTTAAACAAAAATATGGTGCTAGTGTTTGCATGGAGGTTAAGATCAGAGTTCATAATGATATACAAGAGACTATTGAATTTGTGCGAGCCGTGGAAGCCGCTGGAGTGGATTTCATCACCGTTCATGGGAGAACGAAAACTACTAGATCTTCTATTCCAGCCGATTTTGAAAAGATTAAACTTGTCAAGGAAGCCGTCAGTCTACCAGTGATAGCCAACGGTGATTGTAGATCGTTGGATGATGCATACAGAATCTCTGATATCACTGGTTGTGATGGTGTCATGGCTGTGAGAGGTGTGTTAGACAATCCAGCTATGTTTGCTGGTTATAGTGATACCCCATGGGCTGCCATTGAAAAATTCTGGGCATTATCCACATCTTATGGACTTCCATTCAGATTAATTCAACATCATTTAAGTTGTATGTTGAATTCACAGATCAGTAAATCGTTACACATTGAATTAAATTCTACAAACAGTTTAATTGAATTAATTGAATGGTTTGATAATAATTTTGTGTTACGTCGTCCTGGAGAGAAAGGTTACAATGAAAGTGTCGCTGTTCAATACAAACAGGATAGATCAAAACAAGCTCATATATAATTATAAACTCAATCTTTACTAAATAAACCCTTAATAACTAATTCTTTTTTTAATGCTTCCCTCAACACTACTGAAAAAAAAATTTTTTTTGTGTAAAACTTTACGTATTAACAAGATTCATCTTTCCTTTTAAATTAATCAAATCTATACCTGTCTTTGACATGACAGGTCTGAATTGAGTATCATAAGGTATGTCAGATATTAGATATTTGATCACCATAAATTTTGTCTTGTTATTATACAATAGAATGATGATAGTTTTTCTTTTAATCTTACCACTGTGAACAGGAGATTCGAATAGCTTTCGGGTCTTCCCCCCCTCAGAGAGATACCTACTCTTCAATGAGTGTGGTTCTTTAACGCCGTGGGTATCGTTTTGATGCTTACATATGTTGGAATCATCGGTATTTCTCTAACCCCCTATGTTATGATTGGTAAATTTATGTCATAGTTACACTGATTTTTTGTTAAACAAGAACAAGACAATTGAAATATGGGATTTGATACGATTTATGTTAAGAAATACATTTAATACTAACATTGGATACCATTTTATAATAGATTATATATGTATATTATACAATTTTGTGTACTTTTAATGATTAATGATTGATTAAAAATAAAAAATAAAGCATATAGTAATAGTAATATTTTTAGTAGATGAGTCAAACGTTTGTTAAGTTTACAGTAGGTATGATTAGATTTCATTTTTGGAATATATTATGTATATAATATTAGGTTAAAATTGTATTTGGAGTTTTTAGAAACAAATTGAGCATGTAATACTTAGACAATTTATTCTTCGTCTTCTTCAACAACTTCAGTGGACAAACCCTTGATGGAAGCAACGTTGACGTGTTCGACCAAAGAGAACATCTTGGACTTAGCATCTTCTTCTTCGTTTCTCTTTCTGGAGATTCTCAATCTTAATCTGAATGGAACACCTTGGATACCTCTCTTCCATAATTCAACGTTCAACTTTGGGTCTAATCTAACATCTTCAGTACCCATGTGTAATTTAGCAAACTTCTTGATCTCTCTGACGGCTCTTGGAGCTCTCTTCTTGAATTGCACACCGTGTAACTATAGTAAAACGAAAGGGGGTAGAATAGGTTAGTATAAAAGTTTAGGGGTGAAAACGAAAAAAATCGAATTTTATGTTAAAGGAAAGAAAGAACTGAAATTTTAATGAGTCAATATGTGATTTGATTAGTGAGTGGTAAATGGATTCAAAAGTATTAGTGGAGTGTGTATTTGTTGTGAAAAATTTATGGACTGTATCAACGTTATGGCATATTGAGTCTATTGAATGAATAATTGAATATATGAAACTAGGGTTATTGTTGATGTTAATTTAAGTATATCTCTGTAGTGACAAGTTATTGATTAGTTCTGTTGTGATATTATAACGTATTTAGACATTTTGTATCTTTCTGAAATTTAGTCTTGTTCTCTTGCTTCATATATTTTGGTCTTTGAGTTACATTGAAATTCAGTAGACGAAATCTTGTTGATAATATTCTATTAAAGAGTGATAGTTCTATGGTAATGTAATCCATTAATGAATCTAGTGATATTTGACATGTTGATATTAATCTCAAAAGAATTCTTCTTCTTCTTTCCTTGTTCAATAATTGGAGTTTAACATACTCTCTTGTGTAAGTTGATGGTGTATTCTCTGGTGACAGCTTCCTTTAAGTCAGACTTAGCCATTTTTGAAATATGTATATGAATATATAGAGAAGTTTATATCTAGAAATAACAAGTTTGTAATACAGGTTTAATTCAAGTTATTTTTTTTTTCTTTATTAATTTTCAAAATCCTATACAGAGAGAGAGAGAATACACAGTAGGATACCAGAGAGACAGAGACACCGCAGAACGAGACACTGAGTAAGCGCGAGACTGTCTAACAGATTCTGAGAGATTGTGTGACAGTGAAAAATTTTCAAAAAATAAGAAAAACACAGTGAGAATATTGAGGGTTTAGAGTGAGGGTTATCAGTGTAGTCATGTGACTCGAACGTGACTTACTCGTAAGCGTAGTAATTATTAACGTTGTCAATCCATTCATGGTGAATCAGTTTCATCGCATTATGGAGTTTAACAGTGGTGTCTGAAGATTCCTCCGGTTCCGGTTCCGGTTCTTGTTCGTATATCTTTTCAGATAATTGAACTTCAAAATGGGCACACAGAGAACACAAGATTCTCCCCGTAATCTTTAAATCGTGGATTAACTTTATCAATTCGTCGATGGATGTTATGCCATCCAATTGTACCGTATCATGTTTCATCTTCGACGTATACACTGGGGCAACCTTGCCCAAAACAGCTACTAACACCGATGTAGATTCCTTGTCCACTCTATTAAATTGTGTATCGATTTCTTCGAAATACACAGAATCCTTATCTATAGAATTGTTATCCTTGAATAACATCAGTAAACCACTCAATGTAGCCACCAATGCTATTTTTGATTTGATTTGTTTCATTTCTGGATCTTCATCGATCTCATATATGTATTGATTCAACATATTAAATAAAGTCAAATATTGTTGTCTAGCTATTAACAATGAACTTAAACTCAGTAACATAACATGAATACGATCCACGTCTTCAACTTTTCGAAGATTCAATAATTGATTATAATAATAATTCAACATCACTAAATTCGTTCCATTCTTTATTCTATTCAATAACAATTTGAAATTCCAATGTAACCCCTCAGGTAAGTTAGAATCAGGATCAACACTCTCTGTAGCGGTTGATTCATCATTACCAATCTTGATTAATTCCTTTATTAATAAATCCACTTCATTCTTCAGATATTTAGCATTAGGAATTGTAGGAATCAATGAATGAGAATGTGGTAATGTTAAATTGGTAGCCATCAATAATAAATTTAACCGGATCTCCCATATTCTGAAAACGTCTTCCAATTCTAAATAGAAATCATTTAAATGAGGATGCAACAATACCAATTTACAATATGATGCAATTGTCAAATATAATTCTAATGAAGTATCAAATTTTTCTTGATCTTGATCATCTTCTATTGACTTTGTCTTATCTAACTTATCAATTAAGCTAAACAATTTATCTAATGTGATAACGGATCCATCTTTCTTAAATTTATTTTCGTACACGGGTAATCCAACAAAATTAGTTAAATTGAGTAAACTATGATATTTAGCTTGTAACATTTATTATTGTATTATTATATAGTTACACAACAATCTCTAGTTAATTACTACGTATATCTTTCTTTACTTAAATTTATATTTTTGGCAGAGACAACTACTGTGCGGCTTTTCTTAAAATTTTGAAATTCAACCAAAATAAAGCTAAAGGACAAACCCATTGATAGTTTATAATTTGTTTATCAATTATCTTCCTCTATCAATCATCGGAGAATTCAATGAATAATAATCAGACGGTGAAATTACCACCCCTATCGTTCTTGTCTAATGACAATAATGCTACGGGGTCCCCACAACAACCTCCTAATGGTCCCGCAACGGCTAATCAAAATACAGCTGCGGAACAACAACAACAACAACAACCGGATGGACAGCATGCTAGTCCAACTAATGGTGCTCCACCGGCCATTGCAACGACAACTACAAATGGTTCTGGATTACCCTCATTGCCTCCACTCGGTCAGGGGGGTGATTTCCATCTCCCCTCGATATCCACCTTCACCTCGGGGTTATCAGGGTTACCTCCTCCACCCTCTACAATGAATGAACCAATACGGCTTCCCTCACTCAACTTTGGAACAGCCAACGGTGGCAGTACACAATCGGGTGCCACTGTTAATAGCTCGGCTAGCCCGCAGGGAACCACCAATGTACTACCTCAAATCCCACCTATGACTACACCCTCCTCTCAGTCCCCACAGCAGCAGCAATCACCTCAACTCCAGCAGCAACAGCAACAGCAACAGCTACAACAGCAACCCTCGGTGAAAGAACCAAGCCCCCAATCTCCACAAGATAACTTCCAAGCTCCACCTGCTCCTGGGTCTACTTCCACTGTTGCTGCACCTGGAACTACCTCCCATCATCACCACCATCACCACCATGTCCATCACCATCACCATCATGACGATTTAGAGGATAAATTAAAGGAAGCACAAACGCAATTGAAAGATGGTGGTCACATTCATGTGGTGCACCAACCGCATGGAGACCATCATCATCATAAAATAATAGTGCACAATCCGGAGCCAACTCAGCAAACGGAGCACAATGACACTACTGTACTACAGGGCGAGTCTACTATAATCGATCCTAATTCAAGTGTATTACCAGGGGCAACCGTCCCAGCGCAATTACCAGATGCAACTACTACTGCTGCCGTGGCTGTCCAGGATAAACCACAACCTATACTGAAGTCCGTCCTTGATAAAGAAGTTACGATAACTTCAAAGGATGTTCTCGATACGGGTTCCAAGTTTGAAAGAAAACATCTAGGATCCATCATCTATGAGGAATACCCAACGTACGACACTGTGACACGGTACTTACACAATCTTACACCAGAAGACCAGCAACAATTAGCCGCGGAGCAACAAAGCTATAAGGCCAATCAAGAGCTCATGAAACAGGAGACCACCACTCTGGCGCCTAGACGGATTGAGTTATTGCCTGCTGTGTTGGGGAATTACATCAATTGTACTGTTGATGTTCATGTTCCATTCTACAGTATGATCAACAATGATAACGTTTACAACCGTCGTGTGTGGGGGTCCGATGTGTACACTGATGATTCCGACATTGTTGCTATTCTATACCATTGCGGGATCTTGAAGTCTACTGATCCAACGTTATCTTTAGCTAAGGCTAAACGTAAACGGGGGGTCGGTGCTAGAGAGAAGGATACTCTAGTGGATGCCTCTACTGGGGTGTACAAGTTTAATAAGATGACAAAACCTCTTACTCCTGGGAATGACAATAATAGACACAATGTGAAGGAGACCAGTCATAGAGCATCTGGTGGGGATGACGATTTAATTGTGACATTATTGATTTTACCCACATTAGAGAAGTATCAGGGGACGTTCAGAAACAATTACAATTCCAGAACATGGGATAAGAGTGTCCACAATGGTGTCTCTGTAAGTGTGTACAAGGTGAAATGGACTAGAGTTGATGGTTTCGTGGATGGATTGAGTTATATCGGTTCAGTGAAGAAGAGACGGTTACAAGAGAGATTGGAGTTACTTGATCAGTTGAAAGAGACAAGTAAAAAGGAAAATGTAGATACTGTAACTGATACTCCATTACCTGCCACACTTGGTAGATGGGCTATGGATACCCATTATTGGAAATCTACAACTTCAACTACAACTGAATGACCACTAACCTGACCCACCCTTTAGCCGCTTTTTTCAATTTTTTTTTTCTTTTTGTTCGTAAAAAATTACGTTTTTGTATAGTAATATTATAATTTTAATTGTTTTTAACTCTTTTATCTATTAACTTTTATATATATTGTTTTAGGACATACATATTTAACTATCTAGTATCCCATATTGGGTTAGTTATTGACACAAAATTTACAAAATTACTGGAACTGTTGATTTCATCTCCTTATTTTAATTATTTCTGTGTTGTCAGTTTCACTTATCTCCAATAAAACCCTACCAAGTAAGTGTCTTTCAAATAAATCACTACCCAATGGCAGACGCTCTTCAATTAACATCTGCTATTGCTACAAACACATATCAACACGCAGTGGTCGATCAATCACAAGATAAACAAGAGCAACAGTACTATCAGCCGAAAACAAAATTCAAAAAGGGTCTTCTCAAGTTATCCTATTGTTGCTCCAATTTCTTTCAGAAATTAAAATTTGTCACTGAGGCCTGTTTAGACTCTGACGAAATAACTGAAGAACTATTTGACGATTCCACCACTGAATCATCATCACTAGCAGATCGTCGAAACAATACCCCTACCACCGCTGCCACGCCTGCTGCTGCAAGAGTGCCTGTCAAACCATTCTATCATCGTACTTTAGAAGATAAATTATCACTCGACGAGAGTAACGCTTCATCTACAATGAATGTGTCTTCCAATCTGACCACCATGAATTCATCATCTGATGAAACCCGTCTTCCAGTGGATGCCGCCTTAAGAGATAAGTCACAACCGTTTACCGGTGGTGAAGATCTTTGGAATGCTCAACATGAAGAATGGCTTAAACCATGTGCAGAGTTCAGCACCGTTGAGGGGAAACACAAACTTCAACAAAGATTGCAACACCAAGAATTGAAAAATCATGTTCTATCAAAGGATTATTGCATAGTTTACAAAAATTTGGTTTTAAATAACAGAAATTTGAAAAAACCTATGAACTTGAAGGACTTATTAAAAGTGGTTGAAGCCGGTTGGACTTGGACTAAAGTGTTTGAAAAAGCATCCCAGGGCCGTGCTTAACCATCCCACTTAATTTTAATCAAATTGATATCATTTCCATACAATACAAAAAGTCCATTTCTCTTTACTCAATTAATCTACAACATTCTTTACTAGCGTCCCGTTTTCATGTTTTCCTAATATTCTTTTTTTTTTGTTTTATTGCTCAGCCAGATCAATATCTGACTTCTGGTCTTCCTCTTTTATATCTACTTCTCTATTTCCCTTTTATGACTTCTTTATCGCATGCTTTTTCTTATCTTTTATCCTCCTACTAATGTTTCTTTAATAATGGTTTATTCATTATAAAGAAAAAACCTTTACTTACACCCACTCAACTACTTTACTTGTTATTTCTAATATCAAAAGATACATTATCTTAATTTTATATTATATAGTAAAGTTTAGACACACTTTTCCATCATAAACTGAATAACCCCTTCTTAGTCTTAGCCATAGGTTCACTATGATTAGTCTCAACTAATTTCATACAATTCTCCAGAATCCGAATCTTCTGATCTAATAACTCAACTCTCTCTTGTACCAAATTTGTAATTTTCAACTGTTGATGATGACTATGATGACCTGATAAAAGTCCGTCATGGTGTCCATCTTCTTCTTCATCATCACATAATTCTATGAATTTTGTATGTTGTAATCTATCCAACGTTTTATCAAGAACAGTTTGAAGGCTACGTGTCTCCTTGTTTAATGTTTGTAGATTTCCTAGAATGTCACGTTTTAATTGTATATTCTGTAGAGCAGATTGATTACTGTAGATCATATCAATTCGAGACAACAACGGTGTTTCGAAAGATCTAGCTGGTCGACTGCGTCTAATCGCACTATCTGTATCTGTGGGTATGGATGTATTCGTGGTAGTAGGAGTTGCACCAGCATTGCCAGTAGTGGTAATCCCCGTTGTTGTTGTTGTTGATACCGGGGTTGTGGGATTAGATAGCTCATTTAACGTCTTGGAAAGGTATTTCCTGTATTTTGCCGAGAGGGCATTGTTCTGTTGCTTTAACTGACGTGTCTCGTTCAATTGTTGTTGCACGACGGGATCAATCATTGGTAGGTATAGGTATAATTAAATGATATAGATAAAGAATCATTTGCAGTTGTGTTTCTTATAAGGCTGTTATATTTTGCGAAGGGTACCAAAAAAAAAGTTGGCAAATTTTAAAGGCATCTTGTACTACTATTACTGCTTTTCTTGGTTCTCTCATAATACCAATGATTGTATCGATAACGGGATATTCAAGTTTAGGGATTGAAATCCCGGGGAACGCCCGTGTGACCTGTGTCAATGCGTTGTCCAGCTCAAACCATTTGATCGTGGGGTTGTCCAATGGTCAACTCCTGGTTTATCAATTGACATCGAATGATTACAAACTAGAAGACGTTCAAGAACTCAGGTCGGAGGAACTCACATTAATAAGCTCGTTAGAGTTCTCTAAGACTGGTGCTGTGTATGCTGTGCAAATTGAGTTCATTGAAACCTTAAATTATCTGATCTTGCTACTCAATAATAAAACAGTGGAAATCTATAACACCAATGATGATGATACATTTTTAGATAAAATTGATCAATTTAATGAATACCAGTTCAATTCCATCAAGACCTGGTCCGATAGTGATGGAACATCGCTGGGCGATGATGCCACAGGTGGTGCAACCACAGCTAATACTACATCGAATGAACATCAAATCCCAGAGGAGGATGATCAATTCTTTGATGATAGAATACGAAACAGTGATACTGATTCCATATCATTGGCAACAGTATACTTCCAGAATGATATGGGTGATACCAATAACAAGGCACAGAAGAAGAAATTCATTGCTTCTCGGTCCAATTATAATTACCTCTGTATGATCTCTAAACGTCATTTAATTATCATCAGATGGTTAAAATCCAAATTTGATAAGAAATTTGAATTTAAATTAAATGATCGTATTAAACTGATAGAATTCTTGGATTATGATACTGCCATCCTAGGACTGAAAAATAATGATTTGTTGAAATTGACATTATCCTCTGGTGTGATCAATAATATTCAAATTCAATTCTTGAATCCATCCCATCAACAACAACAACAATCTCGGTCATTCTTCTTCAGCTCATATAACGATTCTCTTTTAGCATTCTTTAAATCTAATAAAGATCAGCAATTAAACATTTTCAAGGATAATAATATCATCAAATTGAATAAAGATCTTGAATTGATAAGCTTTAAGAAGAATTACAACCTCACAGAATCTCGTAACTTGATTTCTATAACACCATATCATGGGAACTCTAACCACGGGAAACTGAAGTTCTGTAAATATTGGTTTCCCTATTTGGTCAACGTGTACGGGAATTGCATTCAATTGAGAAACTTGGAAGACGGTGAGATCATTCAAACAATTAATCTGAACCACAAATTGCTACCCACAGATATCCTCGATGTCGTGTTCATTGATAAATCCATGCTCGTAGTGACGTCAACGGTTATTCTTAAATACTTGAAAATCAACTACCTCTTTCAACTAAAACAATTTGAATTGAGCAAAGATTACAACAGTGCCATTTATTTAATTGAGAAATTGAATCCATTATTCTTTGATACAGATGAGGAACATTTTAATACCAACAATCATAACCATTCTGCTAGACAGATGAAGTTTTTGAAATTACGGAAGTTCCAATTACTCAAAGGGATAGAATTAATGAAGCATGATCACTTAGAGGCATCCATAAAATTATTCATTGAATTTATTGCTCCACCTGACTTGGTGCTTTGTAATTTACCTGACCACTTGTCTAAACTCCTGAATTTGGATGAACACTTGGATGAATTTATCGCTAAACAGGACCCTCAATTCCAAGAAGAATTAAAACGTAAGGGAGATCCAATGATGAGATCAGCTATGTCGAGTCCCGTGAAGAATAATCATAACAGTGCCTACAACCAATCCCAAAATAGCAATAATAATGGTTTAACATTATCAAATAAGGATATCAGAATGATCAACCAGATCATCACATATCTCACAGATACTCGTCGGAAGTTGATTCGTTTGATTGATCCAGATACACCACAATTCCAATGGCATGGGTATTTGATTTCTATTGAATTATACGATGAATTGGCTAATGGTACAGTGACATCAGAACAAAAATCGTTGGAATTGTTGGATAATTACTTGTTCCAATGTTATTTATTGACAAACATCAAAATGGTGGGGCCCCTATTGCGTATCTCCAATTATTGTACTTTTGAAACTGTGGAACGCAAATGTCTTAATTTGAAACTATACAACGAGTTAATTGATTTCTATTATTTCAGAAAGAGACACGAGAAGGCTCTCGAATTGTTGAATAAACTATGTTTCGAAAAACAGGAATCTAAAAATAATGGTCTGACTTCTTCACCATCATCATCTTTATCATTTTTGTTCAATGTTGATTTTATGGTGAAATACTTGCAAAAATTGAATAATGATCATTTGGATTTAATCTTAGAATACTCTAAGAAGTTGATTGAAACTGATAAGGGTTACTTTGGCTTGATATTCATGAATGACTCCATTGAATGTGAATCCCTTGACAGTTTTAGGGTTGTCGAATTTCTATCTTTTAATGGCTGGGTTCCACTACAAGTCGAATATTTAGAATACGTGATCTATGAAAATGGATTTCAAAACGTGAAATTAATTAATAAGTTAATTGATCTGTACATTAGTTCGGATTATGTTGTCAATTATGATAAAATCCTTAGAGCTTATGAGTTGAATAATTATAATGCAAGTCATTTCTTAAAGAAATTGAATGCACTATTGGATGAAATCCCTGAGGATGCTAAAATTAAACGGACCTATCTATTGAAATTAATGATCAACCCATGTAAAAGATTGGGTAAACACTCTGATGTGTTGCGGATGTTCATTACAGAATTGAATGATACTAGATTAGCCATCGATTATTGTTTGGAAGTTTATCAAGCTGACCAAAAACAAGGTGAAGATTTAGGATATAAGTTTATCGATATGTGTCTCACGATCAATGGTGATGCCGCTATTACTTCAGTGTTGGATCCAAAATTGAATTTCTTGGATCCAGTAGTTGTGTTAGAAAAATTACCTAATAATACAATATTAGATTTATTGAATCCGTTCATCGAGTTCAATTTAAGGAAGTTGGATACCGGGTTGAAAACTTCTGTTGTGGAGAATGAATTGATGAAAGTCAGTTTACTTGATTTGAAATTGAGTAAACTAGAAAAGGAGAAGGAACATGTCAGATTATCTTCAAGCTCTATGTGTCCTGTGTGTGGTAAACATTTCACTGCTACTGCTGTTATTTGTGTTAACTCAAACGGTAGAGTTTTGCATTATTCCTGTATGAACAAAAACTTATAGAATCTCCCTCATCTCCTCTATTTATGTCTAAACATTACAAATTAATACATTATATATATATAAAACAGTTCTATTAAGAAAAAAGTATATAAAAGATCTAAACAGTAGTGATAAAATTAATCACACTTGAACAGTATTTAATTAAATCATCCATCTTAGAATCAATATTTGAGGAAAGTATATTCCATTGTTCCAAACTCTGAGAAACTTGTAGTGAAACTTTATCTTGATGCTCTTCGTCAGATTTGTTTATGTTGTAAATAACATCAGAATGGACATTCAAAAATAGAGACATCACTGCCACGATTATTTCAAAGTTGGTGTTTTGTTCTAATGCAAATGAGATGGCTTTGATGAATGCAATGAATTCAGTGTATGGTGGTAGTGTGTTCAATGATCTGATTTCTAAGTCTAGGTTGGATGGAGATAATTCCACAACGAAATCGATGAATTCCTTGTAATCCTTCTTCTCGTTAGCTTGCCTTAGTAATTTAGTGAATTCGGATTCAAAATTGAAAGATTTATTGTTAACATCTAACTGTAATAATTTAGATTGGCCAGCATCACCGGTATCAGCAGTGGCATTGTCGAGAGAATTAGACTCGTTTTCGTGATCCTTAGCCATGTCACCCACTTTACCACCGGTTAACTCCAAGAAGAATGGCGTAGACTCAGGCTTCTTCACTGGTTCCTTCGTTTTATTTCTTAATTTAATATTGTCCAAATGCAAGATAGTATTGAATTTATTCTTTGAACAACTTGACAACGTAACCAATTGAGAGTCAATTTGTGCCACAGATTGGTAATAACCGTCAGTTTGTTCATTAGTAATGACATCAAAGGCACCGCTTAACATTGATTCACCACCGTCACCACTGACGTTAGGAAGCGTCATGTTAGCAAACTCTGATTCATCTTCTATTTGTCTGGTAGACACAGGTTGGAATTGTGACTTGTTTGTCCATAGTGAGATACCAACACCATTCACGTGGGCAGTGGCAAGGTAATCACCCAATGGAGACATTTTCAAGCATGTAACAACGTTAGGAACTTTAATACCATCAATGCAACCACCAGTTGGTAAGTCCCATGTTCTGATGGTAGAGTCTAAGGATGCTGAGATGACCCATCTACCATCATTAGAGAAATCGATCGAGGTGATTCTGTTAGTGTGACCAAATAATTGTCTAACAACTCTTTGAGTCACAGTATCGACGACAACGATAGACAAGTCATCCAAAACAAGGGCAGCCAAATCTGAAGATCTGTGGTACACCATTTGAGTGATGGGCACGTCCAAGTTCAACTTACCCAAGAATTGCGATTTACTAAAATCATAGAATCCGACAATACCATCGAGACCACATGAAACCATTTTCCGGTTCATCCCATCGACAGCGATACCAGTGACGGCCTTCTTGTGTAATCTATAATTTTTTCTTAATTTACCGCTTTGCAAGTTGAACACACCGATACCACCCAATGCAGACCCCACTAGGGCAAAGTTACCACACTGAGTGATGGCCACAGATCTGACAAGTCCATCATCGATAGTCTTTAGTTGGTGCTTACCAACTTTCTTGTTTCTGGAATCCCAAGTTCTGGCAAAAGTTTCATCTTGATGAGCGGTAACAATGTTATCCCAGTCCCCCTCTCTTGCATTTTCTTGAGCAATAGATGTGATTGGTGGGAATTTATCTTTATATTGATTACTCAAGCCTGACACCCTTTTACCGTTTTTGTCGACCTTGGATTGCTTTTGAGACATTTCTTGAGATTGGGCATCCTTTCTGAGAGAGAAACTCCAAAATGATCTATCACTCGAAGCAGATCTGATGAAGTGAGATTTAGAATCGGAGAAGTTTATGGATGTAGGTGGTGCAGAATGGCCACCTCTTGATCTTAAATGTCTTGGTGGTGACACCACTGAAGAATCTGTGTTAGATAACACTGGATCAAAAACATACTCCTTCAAGCTGTTATCCGGGCCAGTTGTCACAATAATAGGTTGTCCATTTAAGAAGCTGGCCTTGGTGCAACCTCCATAGACTTCCTTATGGGCGTTTCTCAACACATGAACTCTAGCCTTTTTATTCAAGTCATAGAAGAACAAATCACCATTACTGAGGGAAAGCACCACATGTGGAGCGCCATCTGTTCTGAAAGACACCGATGTAACTGTAGCTTGGGATCCAGTTTGAATGTATCTCAAGGTTTTGCCCTTTTTAATATTGAAGATTGTACATGATGCTCCCTGAGTGTGTCCCACTGCGATGATATCTAAAGCTGGTACTGCTTCTATACAAGAAATCCCGTTGACAAATTCTTCAGATGTGTAAAGGCACTTGGTAGACTTGATATTGTATACAAGTAAATGAGATGTTGTAGAGACCACTATTTTATTTAGGTATGTTGGTAAATGAACTAAATCCACAATGTTCCCGTAAAGGGTATTGCATTGGATCGTAGCGTAGAATTCGGTAGGAAATTTGTATTCTCCCTTTTCATAGATGTACAATTTGGATGCCGTAGCGGCAATGAGGTAGTTCCCAAACACGATCAACTTCTTGATGGATTCTGTCTCGGTGGATGGTAAACTAATTTCGTATTCCAATTTACCTCTTCTGAAGATTCCGATTTGGCTTCCATAAGAGCAAAAGATGTAATGGAAATGTGATGTTATAGATGAAATAGGTTGCGGAGTTTGTTTATTAGACACAAATAGTAAATGTAGAGTTGCAGCATCATAGATTTGGAATGATCTCCCCACCACTGTTGCGATGTAAAAGGATTGACCTAGTGTCCCCACTGTGAATGGTATACCATTAGATATATGACCGATCACTCTGAATGGCGAGAAAATCTTAGAGTTCTTGAGTTTCTGCACACCCGATGAGTTTATCTTCTGTTTCTTTTCTGTCATCCTGGGTAATTGAAGTTATCAAAGATTTAATATTTGATGATCTATACCCTTTTTAATAAAATCTATATGTATTTAAGTTCTTTTAACAAACAAAAAAAAATTTTTCAAAAAAAAATTATGAGCCGCATAGCGACGCGTCGATAATAATCAGCCACATATGATCGTCGTTTAATAGCCTCCTAGTCTCTCTCTATCTCCCAGCCACATCTATAGCCACGTGATTTAATTATATAGATTAATGATTCAGCCGCACGTAGTGTTACTCTTACTTCTTCTAATTTCAATTTCAATTTCAATTTCCGTATTAAAATTAAAGAAAAAGGATATAATTGTGTGTTTCTTCAATAAACTCAATTAGATTCAATCCTGTTCTCATTTGAAGTTACTAATAACAACAAAGAATTACCACAAAAATGAGTCAAGATCCAGCTGATAGACCTCCTCCAAGTAGGGCCGATTCAGCAGTGTCCACTGGGTCAATTGATTCGCAAGCTATCCAAGATACTGAAGATACACAATTTCAAGAAACTCCACTCACTGCAGAGGCATTGGAACATCACAAGAAGGCCATAGCCAGTATTGCACCAATTCTTGAAGACTTTGTGCCAGTTTTATCAAAATCTGAGATTGTCAGCCCACGCCAGACTCCAGTCTCGAGAACCACTTCCAACGTCAGCAGTGTGAGCATCTCTCATCCTAAGGAAGCCAATGCAGGAAACTATTCAATCCACGAAAATCTGTCAAACACACAAATTCCTCATTCCCCTGTGAACTCAGAGAGCAACTTCAGTAGTCCTAATAACAGCAGATTGGGAAGCTTCTCCAACTCCAGAAATCAAGGTGCTTTAGCTAGTACAATGGCTTCATCAACTCTAACCAAGCAAAGAACTCTCTCCTTCTCCGCTCCAGTGCCATCTGGTCCTCAATTACCTAAAATTGGTACCATTGGTGTCTGTGCAATGGATAATAAAGTTCTATCTAAGCCATGTAGACATATCTTGAACAGATTGATCGAAAACGGAGAATTCGATACAGTCATCTTTGGTGATAAAGTCATCTTAGATGAATCTGTTGAAAATTGGCCAACCTGTGATTTCTTGATTTCATTTTTCTCTAATGGATTCCCCTTAGATAAGGCTATTGCTTATGCTAAATTACGGAAGCCTATCTTGTTGAATGACTTGATCATGCAAAAGGCTCTATGGGATAGACGTCTTTGCTTGCAAATCTTACAGGCTGCTAAAGTGCCAACTCCTTACAGATTGGTTATCTCCAGAGATGGAGGCCCATGGGTTGATGACGATTTGAAAGCTAAATTGGAAAGCCTTGGAGTCGACTGCTCCGAAGTGAGTGAACCTAAATGGGAAATGCCAGATGAGGATACATTGGTTGTCGATGGTAAGACCATCAGAAAACCGTTTGTGGAAAAGCCTGTTGATGGTGAAGATCACAATGTCTACATTTACTACTCCACAAAGAACGGTGGTGGTGGTCGGAGATTATTTAGAAAGATCGGTAACAAGTCTTCTGAATTTGATCCTTCCTTAAGCAGTATCAGAACTAATGGATCTTTCATCTACGAAGAATTCATTGATACAGATAACTTTGAAGATGTCAAGGCTTACACTGTTGGTCCAACTTTCTGTCACGCTGAGACTAGAAAATCCCCTGTTGTCGATGGTATTGTCAGAAGAAATACACACGGTAAGGAAGTCCGTTACATTACACAGTTGTCCCCTGAAGAGGAAGACATGGCCAAGAAGGTTTGTGTGTCCTTCGAACAAATGATCTGTGGGTTTGATTTGCTTAGAACTAATGGTAAGAGTTATGTGATCGACGTTAACGGGTTCTCCTTCGTCAAAGATAACACAGAGTACTACAATACTGCTGCACAAATCATTAGGGATTCCTTCTCCAAGGATAAGGTTAGTAGAGATCTTCTTGCTGATCATACCCAACAGAAACAGGCAGAGAAGAAACAAAAATGGGTGTTCAAAGGGCTCGTTGCCATTGTTAGACATGCTGATAGAACTCCAAAACAGAAATTCAAGTATTCCTTCAAGTCACCTATTTTTATTTCACTTTTGAAGGGCTACAAGGAAGAAGTCATCATTAGAGAGGTCAGAGATTTGAAAATTGTTCTTCAAGCTGTGAAAGTTGCACAAGAGCAACAATTGGAAGACGCTGCCAAATTACAACAGTTGGCTACTGCTTTAGATAAGAAGATGAACTTTCCTGGTACTAAAGTGCAATTGAAGCCTCATCTGAATGATGACAACGAAATTGAGAAGGTGCAATTAATTATTAAATGGGGTGGTGAACCAACCCATTCTGCCAGATACCAGGCTACAGATGTCGGTGAACAATTAAGACAAGACATCAAGTTATTAAACAGAGAAGCTCTGAATGATGTTAGGGTGTATACCTCCTCTGAAAGAAGAGTAGTTGCCTCTGCACAACTGTTCTCTAAGACTTTCTTAGGTAACGTTGATATTCCAGATGATTTCTTACAAGTTAGAAAGGATTTGTTGGATGATTCTAATGCCGCTAAGGATTTGATGGATAAGGTTAAAAAGAAGTTGAAGCCACTTATCAGACAGGGTAAGGAGGCACCACCACAATTCGCATGGCCACCTAAGATGCCTGAACCTTATTTAGTCATCAAGAGAGTTGTGGATTTGATGAATTATCACCGGAAGATTATGGATCACAATTTCGCTACCCGTGACGTGGATAGTTTCCAGAAAAATTGGTGTTGTGGTGAAGATCCATATTTACTCAAGGAGAGATGGGATAAGTTGTTCCAAGAGTTTGTCACTGTGGAAAAGGTTCACCCATCTAAGATTAGTGAATTGTATGATACGATGAAATATGATGCTCTTCACAACAGAGATTTCATAAAGAAGATTTTCATTCATGAACATGATAGTGAAGATGATGAATTTGATAAAGTTTCTGAATCATTGGTGAAATCATATCCTATCAATGTGTTGGCTATGAATAATTTTAAGGTGAGCGATTCATCTCTAGACAATTCATCCAATCCTGCTGGATCTATAGGTTGGATTTTATCTTCTAGTTCTAAGACACCTAAGAGAGATGAGTCTAATTCTCCATTTGCTAGTTCCAAATATAAGCCATTACGTGAATTGTATAGATTAGCTAAGGTTCTATTTGATTTCATTTGTCCACAAGAATATGGTATCGATAACAATGAGAAACTGGATATTGGATTATTGACATCATTACCATTAGCAAGACAAATTCTGAATGATATAAGTGAAATTAATGATACTGATAAGGCTGCCACCAGACTTTATTTCACTAAGGAATCTCACATTTATACCTTATTGAATGTTATCTATGAGTCTCACTTACCTATGAAGATTGCCAGAAATGCTCTTCCTGAATTAGATTACCTGTCACAGATTGTGTTTGAACTATATGAATCTGATGATAGTGGTGAGAAGAAGCATTCTTTAAGATTATCTTTGTCTCCTGGTTGTCACACACAAGATCCATTAGATGTCGAATTGGATGATAAGCATTACATCTCTTGCATTAGAAGAATCAATTTGACTAGACATTTAGATGTTGAATTGGTTAAACAAAAGTTGAAGAGTAGATTCACTAGAGTGTCCTTACCTAAGAAGTTCACACCTGTGAATATCTCTAGTCCGTTAGCTTTGAATAACCCAACAATTGAGTAAATTGTTTTTATTTCTTTATGTATTTCCATTTTCCTATCTACGTTTTTATTTCTTGAATTATTTTTATTTATTCTATAAAAAAAAAACAGAAATCTTTTACAAGTAAACAAGAATGTAAGCAGTAAAGGAGAATCTCTTAGACCATTGAATGAAATAAGAGAGCCACCATTATAAAAATGGTAGCTAAAAAAAAAAAAAAACATTTTTTTAAAACTCATTACGCTAAATAAAAATTAATCTACCAATGCTCCGTTAATACAAGTTCTCGTATAATAATTCTCCTCCGAGAAGGGGAATTAAGAGATCAAGTACTGCAGCCCAAAGTGACTGCATCAATGGATGGGTGTCTTTACCTTCTTGTTCTCATGGATAAGAGAAAAGAAAAGTTGGACTAACAAAAAATGAGACCTTAATTTCTTTATTTTATATATATAAGGGTTGCATGACAAAAACAAAAACGAATAATAAGGAAAAAGACAAGAAAAAAAAAACAGAATTTGTGAAAATGGAAGGTCCAAAATAAATAAATATCATCTTGAATAAAAAGACAAGTTTGTTAAAATCATTCTAAAAAAAATGAATCAATTAATAAGAGAGAAAAATAAAAGATTTCAAAATGTCTAAACAATTCATTAAGAAATAACAGCCAATGAATCAAACAAGACACTGATAGATTCACCAAAGTGATCTCTTCTAATACATTCAGCAAAGATTGGAGACACATCAATCACGGTTAACTTCTTACAAAGTTTCAATTTTTCTTCTGGGATTGGATAAGTATTCGTCACAATGATACCATCAATGTATGCACAAGCTTCCAGTCTTTCGAGAGTATCCTTAGAGAAGATCCCATGAGTGGCAATGATATAGCACTTGTTGGCACCACAGTTTAATCTTAAATGTTCAGCGGCAGCGACGAATGAGGTATGCTTATCGATCATGTCATCCAAGATGATAGCTGAAGTATCCTTAACGTCACCCACCAAGGTAATCAATTTTTCGCTGGCATTGAATTCTGGTTCATCCTCGTCATCTGAGTTGTTGTTATCATAATTTATCTCGGATTCCTTGTATGTCAGAGTTGGTCTCACAGGGACACCATTTGGAGCACTAGTGGTGGTGGTAGAGGTAGGCACATTGTTAGTGGAACTGGTAGACCCATTAACGTCATCATCGACAACATGACCATGCACGATTCTGGCAGTTTGAATACCGGACGACACAATCACGTCTTCCTCCTCTTCTTCTTCATCTGGAGAGCCCTCCTTTATAGTTTTCTCTTGTAACATCTTAGTCTTCTTAGCCTTACTAGAGTAGGCATCCTTGCTTCTTCGTCTATCAGTGTGGATCATGGCGAAGTTAACCTTCAACTGGTCAGCCAAGGAGGTCACTCTCTTGGTTCCACCTGGATTTTTAGACACAATAACGGCATCTTGATAATTTTCGATATTTTGTCTGATCCATCTAGCTAAAGTTGGAGCTGCATAAAGGTTATCCACTGGTTTAGAGAAGAAACCTTGCATTTGAGATGCATGTAAATCCATGGAGACAACGTGGTCGGCACCTGCTATGATCAACAAGTTTGCCAACATTCTAGCTGTGATGGCACCTCTGTGCTTCTTCATCTTAGATTGCTTAGAGTAAGGGAAATGAGGAATCACAGCGGTAATCTTAGCTGCAGAACCACCCTTACAGGCAGAGATCAAGATCAATAATTCCATGATGTGATCGTTAGTCTCTGGGGAACCTGACTGAATGATGTAAACGTCTTCATCTCTAACGGAGACACCGATTTGCACTGATGTTTCACCGTTGGCAAATTTTTTCAAAGTGACTGGAGCAGGTTCGATGCCTAATCTTTCACAAACGAGTTTACCCAATTGTGGATGGGAATTACCGACAAAGACCTTACACTTTCTCATTTCTTTAATATTATTGGTAGACAATTTGGATGTGATTGAAGGAGTCAACACTGTTAATGTGTAAAATTAAAATGAACTTTCTAATTTAGAAAGGTTGATGAGGTTAATATGGGAAGTAAGTTTTTATATATAAATAAAAGTAAAATAAAAACTTCTGATTTGTTTGACGTAATAGATTTCAATAAGCCGATCTGATAAAACCCATTAACGAGGAGACCAAAGTGAAATGACTAGCTTATAGATAAAGTAATTTATCTTTCCCCGGAAAGAAGAAAAAAAAAATTTTTTTTTTTTTTGAATGGCAGCAGAGCATGGTGTGTGAGAGTCTATAGACGCGTCTATTATTAATTGTGGATTACGTAATGTACTTTATGTATTGGCTACCCAACGTGAATCTATCTTAATACAACCCATTATTAATTATAGCCATCGATGGTTGAACAATGGTTGACTTAAATGCGATGATTGAAGTAGAATTTCTAAAATTTAAAAGATACTACTAATGCTTTGGACAGAATTGGAGAAAGTGTAAAGTCTCACGTGATTCAAGAATTACAAGTACGATTACTACAGGAATCGAAGACCAAAATGAGAAGACTAGTTCTGTCTTTAACATCCATCAATGTATTACCACAGAATTAACTGTGTCTTTATCATGTTCAGGGTCTCATCATTGTTTGGTTAGTTACGTGTAATAGTTTACCTTCACTGTTACGTGTACGATATCTATCTGTGTATATAAAATTATGTGCCGCGGGTGGGCTTATTACATTATTTAGCTAAGCTATTACAAGGGTTATTGTACCACTGTAATATTATTGACCCCATCATTGATCTTATATTTACATGGTAGCATAAATATAAATATATAGAATAAATTAAACAATACAAGGAAATCAAAAAGAAAAAAAAAATTAAACAAAAATAAGATCAAATGGGATAGAAATAGAGAATGTTATTTTTTTTTTTGGTGTTTTAATTTTTTTTTTTTAATATCTTTCAAGTTGTTCCACAGTCATTTCAAATTTAATCCAATTTGGTAAACAATTTTGATCTAAGACATCATCTGGAGCAAAGTAACCAGGATTACTTTCACATTTATCACTATTTGGAGAATTATAGTAAGGATTATGGTAATAACCAATATCTCTAAACCACCAAATTTTAGATTTATCAGCGAATAAACCTAAACCGACTGAATGCACTGGAGCGTCCCCCCAACGTTCATAATAGAATCCACCTGATTCCTCTAAAGTGTCAAACCATTTAGAATAAGCATCATCTCTATAGAAATCCATATCACCGATTTCAAAATTTGACCAAAAATGGCAAGTTGAATAACCGTTTGCATTTTTAGTGTTATCAGGATTTTGTTGATTTTCAGTTAACCATCTAAAAGCACCATGTGGATGAACATATTCTGGATGTTCAGTGATGAATTTTAAAGTTGTAGGCCAAAGAGTTTCCACTGTCCATGGATTATCATAAAGTGAAATAGTGAATCCATAAGTTAATTCATTGTCTTCCATGAATTTAAATAAATCATAATCGACACGACAAAAGAATTTAATCTTTGGTTCCACTCTCCAATAATATTTAAATTTTTCTAAAGCCTTTAATCTATAGAAATAACCAGAATTAAATCTACACATATTATGGTAAGAATCCATGTCAGCATAACTGACACCTAATTGAGTTAATTTATCGATACCCTTTTTTTCCCTTTCTGGATCAATGTGAGCTGGCTTTTTCCACATATCAGCTGGGATCACTTCAAAATAGACTGGACCTGACCATATATTTTTAACTTTGTCCATGAATTCTTCAGTGAATGCTTCATCATTGATGAAAGTGAATGGGTAATGATATCTTTGATTCCAATTTTCTTCAATTTGAGTGATAGAAAACACGATATCTTCTAATTCTTCATTTCTCACTAATGATAATAAAGTTGCATTAGCTAATTGATAATTTTCATCATTTGGTTCTTTATATTTAAGAATCATACCTTTTGGTTCATTAATTTTTTTAGTTAAAACTTGTTTATGGAAGGACATTTCATCATCCACGATTGAAGTTTTCTCCGTACCTGGTGAGTAAATACCTTTATCAAATTTTAATTTAAGCATGATCTCATCGATAGTCATTGGAGTAAATTTAGAAATAATCTGTTCAGGTATAGCCTTAACATTTGATTTAGCACCAGACACTATTTCATTTGTGTAACCTTGAACTTTATCAGAATAATGTTTTATAGTTGGACCCTCAACAAGTGAATTAACCGTGAATAAGAAAATACACACTAGAAAGATAATACCAGCTGATAATCTAGCAAATCTTTTATTAATACCTAATGTCATTCTGTTTTTAATATAGATAAATTAAATAGTTTTTAGTATTCCCTTTAAAAAAAAAAAAAACTAAAAACAACAACGTTTATTTAAATTAAAAGAAAGAAAATCAACTTGAAATTCAGTAAAGAAAGAAACACCAAATTTTTTTTAATTTTTTTTAATTTTTTGTTTTTTTTTGGACCTGTAAGAAAAGAAAAGATTAGTGTATTGTACCAAAAGTTTATTATGTACACGTAAATTTTACAGTGTGTTGCTTTATATACAAGTCTTGTGCTTTAATACCAAGATTAGTATTAGTGTGAATTTTAAATATTATGATCTAAAAATTTAATTTAAATTAATATACTAGTTTATTAGTAGATTTACTATTACTAAGGGTACTCAAGTTAAGTAAACTTGTGTCGTATAATTCTAACAATAGATAACAAAAAAATTTATATTTAAAGATATGATTAATGCATTATTAAAATACTATAATGAAATCCAAAATTTCATAAACACGGTTTCTTTCATAAATCACGATTGGGGTATTAATCAAAGATCCTTTATCTATTTAAATTAACTAACTTTAAACTCATTTTATTCGTTTCAGTTAATTTCACTCACTACAACCACAATTAATATAAACTACACAATGAAGTAGCAATTAAGTAATAACAGTACTATGTTTACGTAATCATATTAAAAAAAATGTGGTGCGCGTGGGTGCGTCGATAAATATTTAGACGTACGTCGATGTATACGCGTCTATAATTTTTGATAATATCGACGCGTCTGTCCTAATTGGGAATTCCTAAGCGAGCGGTAGATTAATGATCGATAAAAGATAATGGATTACGGATAAAACAAAAATATAAAAAAAAATTGGTTTTCCTATTGATTCCCTGCTATACAGGTAACTGGTTTATTGTGATCATCTAGTCGATACTGATATGGCTCCACAATTCACTCACACGACTTCAGAGAGACGAGCATCTACAGCTATCATCGGATCTCTCACTAGACAGGGACTCTTCGTTCCCCAAGATTTCATCACTCAAGATCAATCAGATATAGATCATCTATTACAAGAAGATGGAGGCGACGAAGAGGCAGTCGCTCAAGAAGATCTAGAGACTCAACCTTTGATTCTGCCGTCTCAACGTGTCAATACATCTTATGTGTCTCCACCCGGTTCATTCTCTGGTCCAGGCCTTTACAGAATTAGATCTCGTAGAGAATCCATGAATATCCTCCATGACGAGGCAAAACTTCTTCAAGCTAATAATATCCCAATTAAAAGAGTTTCATTTGCGGCCCCCCCATCTTCATCAATTCACAGTATCGAAGACACTGAAGCCATCGAAGAAACTTGGAATGACGCAATTAAATCTGGTAAAATAGGAACAACCGCTTCATTCGAATTAAAATCATTAGCTATATCGTCTATCCCATTGATGTTCACATTTTTATTACAAAATTCATTAGGTGTCTGCTCAGTGTTCGCCGTGGGTCACATCTCCGCTGAAGCATTAGCTGGAATCACTCTTGGAACAATGAGCTCTAATATCACAGCAATGGCAGTGATAGCAGGTTTAGCATCGGCATTGGATACTTTCCTACCACAGGCTTACGGTGCAGGTAAATATAAATTAGTCGGATTAATCTTCCAAAGGTGTTCAGCGTTAATCATCGTTATCATGTTTTTCGTATGCGTTTCATGGTGGTTATTCGCTGAACCAGTGTTAAACATGGTTCTACCTGATCCAGAGAGTGCATATTTAGCGGCAGTGTATTTGAAAATTACTTCATTTGGGATCCCAGGTTACATTTTTTTCGAAACTGGTAAACGGTACTTACAATGTCAATCCATCTTTGAAGCACCAACTTACATCTTATTCATTTGTGCACCAATTAATTTAATCATGAATTACACATTTGTGTGGACTCTGAATTGGGGGTACATTGGTGCTCCAATTGCAGTGTCAATCACTTACAACTTGATGGCCGTGGGGCTACTGGTGTACACATTGTTCACTAAAAATGAGGCAACACCAATGAAATGTTGGGATGGATTAAATTTGAAAAGAGCATTCTCAAATTGGGGGGAACTAATTAGATTGAGTATCCCAAATTTGATTATGATTATATCAGAATTTTTAAGTTTCGAAATATTAACATTGATGTCAAGTTATTTAGGTACCCGTCCTTTGGCTGCACAATCTGTGGTCACTACAATGGCTTCATTGACTTATCAAATCCCATATGGTGTATCCATCGCTGCATCTACTAGAATAGCTAATTTCTTAGGAGCTCAATTACCTAAGGCAGCCAAAATTGCCGCTGAAATGGTGTTCGTGATTACCATAATTGTCGCATTAGTCAATTGGGGGTCCCTATATTTTGGTAGATACATCATAGCAAATTGGTTCACCAATGATCAGGACGTTATCAAAATTGTCGGACAAGTGTTACCCACTGTGGCCTTCTTACAAGTTTTTGATGCACTCAATGCTACATCCGCTGGCTGCCTCAGAGGCCAGGGATTACAAAAAATAGGTGGGATAGTCAATCTGTTCTCCTATTACGTTGTGGGGATCCCCGCTGGATTTGTGTTTGCCTTTTATTTACCAAAGGGTCATCCATTGGGGTTGATCGGGTTATGGTTGGGAGTTTTAGTGGCATTGTTCATCGTCGGTGTTGTGCAATGTTATTGTGTATTACATGCCGATTATGATAAATTGGTGGAGGATGCATTGAGAAGAAGTGAAGAAGATGTCTAGTGTGTGTGTGTGTGTTTTTTACTATATTAATGTATATATCTTTTAGACTTTAATTAATGTATTATAATAACTATATCATGCTCCCCAAAAATAAATCGACCCAATCGACCCAATAATATTACCCGCCTCTCCTTGCGTCGATTTAATTTTGATGTTTTTTTCAACAGCGCATCATCATAAATTTCAACGTTTTCAATGGAGGTTTAAACGTTCTTCCTTCTATCGTGTTTTTACTACATTTAATCAATCTTCATCATCTCTAATAAATAAATAAAATGGCTGAATTTGAAAAGTTGACTGAAACCCCAGTTGAATTCATCAAGGAAGGTACTCAATTCATTGCTAAGTGTACTAAACCAACTAAGAAGGAATATTTACAATTAGTTAGAGCCGTCGGTATCGGTTTCTTAATGATGGGTGCCGTTGGTTACTTCATCAAGTTGATTCACATTCCAATCAGATACTTGATTGTTTAAATGATTTGACTTGGATATCCTGATGCCTTTTTGACTTTGAGTTTATGTTTATAACGTGTGTCATAGACAAACTTTATCTTCAAATCTCCCTCTTCATTCCGTTTTTTTTCTCACTTCTCCCCTATACATCATTTTCACAACATCACACAATTATCACTTTTAATCTAAATTTTGCTTTTCCTTTCAAATGAAATTGAAAACATATTTTTCAAAAGATTCATCATCCATTTTTCTTTTTTTTATAAATTGATTATATTGTATAATAATTTTGTCAAAAAGTCCTTTTGATAAAACCAAATTTAATAATTTTTACTACTATTTTAGGCTTAACTACAATCATGGTAACCTTGTAAACCCTTAAAGAGATAAGACAACGTCAACGTCGGACAAAAATGTTTTGGTCACGTGTAATCTGCTTTCTGTTCAAAAAATCTATTTTTTTTTTTATAATCGATACTATCAAAACGTTTTTGTTTTATTTATTGCCCTTCTGTCAATTTCAACACATCCATCACATATAATACTTGTGGGGAAATATTCTCAATCCAAATGGGGTTCTCATCATTGCTTGCCGAGATCACTAAGGATAAACCGGCATCCAAATCGACAACAACAACAACAACTCCGAGCAAACTAACATCAGTGAAACAACACAGCAATAAACTCATTAAACATGCCAATAACAATAACAATGGTACCAGAAAATATACTAGTTCACCCCCACCACTGGATGTGGATCCAGCTGTTGCAAGATTGAAAGAAGCTAGACGTAAGGAAAAGGAAAGATTGCAAGCAATCAAAGATGCAAAGAAACCGAAGAAGTCACCTCGAGCAACTCATCCCGTTGTGAAACGTAAGACTCCACCTACTATGAGAGCAACAACAACACATAAAAGACTTGGTTCCCCGGCTACTTCATCTAGTCCTGTATCACATGAACGTTTGCAGCCTGTGCGAAAGCAACCCCCTGGACCTAAATTATCCTTCAAAGAATTAATGAAACAAGCTGAAACAGTGGAGAAATCTAAATTAGCATTCAATCCAATCAAAACTACACCAAGTGAGCCTAAGAAGACTAATTTATTGAAGAAATCAGTGTCACCTGTTCATGTGACTGATTCAATGAAAAGAGTGACTACTGCTCCTCGTCCTAATCACAATCAACGGTTACCACCACCTTCACCACCGCATCGTAGACCAATGAAACCTGCTGGACCTACCCCGTTTGCTAGACCATCACAAGATTTAGCTGCTAAATTGAAAAAGAAGAAGAATGTTCAAAGAAGACCACAACCATCTTCAACTCAACGACAATCATATGATAAGAAGCAACACGATGATTCGTTTGGAATTGATGCAGTTTCAGATGATGAAGATGAAGACGATTATGGTGGATATTATGATACTTTCAATTCTGAAGATGAAGATTTTGTTGAAGATGATGCCGGGATCTACGATGAAGAAAGAAGAAGACGTCGGCGTATTGAATTACAAAACAAGAATCGTGGATACGACAGAGATGAAATATGGGGCATGTTCAATGGTGGTAAAAAACGGAAATATTATGATTACGATGATGATGAAGATGAGTATGATGATATGGAAGCCACTGGAGCTGAAGTTTTAGAAGAAGAAGAACGTGCTTTGAAACAAGCTAGACTCGAAGATATTAAAGAACAAAAATTATTAGAGCAACGGCAATTAGAGAAGCAAAGAAGATTGAAAGGAATGAAATAGTTATACCTTGTAATATATATATATATATACACGACTTTTTATAAACATTTAATAATATCATTTTAAAAATGAGTTTTGTAGTTGCATTGGAAATCTCGCCCACATCTTTTTACTATTTTTTATTTTTTTTTTGTTCATTATCATTATTTCTTTACTTATTTTTGGAGACCTACAATATCCAATTCATATCTCATATAATGACTGTTGAAAAGCCTGATCTTAAATCAGAACAACAGGATTTCCTCACACATTTGGAACCGAAATTAGAATCATTGACTATAACAGACAAGGATGCCGATTGGATAAAATTGTTTGAACTGTTCAATTTATATTTACAACGATACGATGAATTAATAGATAAATGGCAAAAATTCAATATTAATTTGAAAAGAGCTAATTATGCTAGTACAAGTCAATTTGGATATGGTAGGGATTCTTGGGATTTAAGATTATCTCTAGCTAGTAAGATCTTAGATATAGATTCTAAGAAAGATACATTGAAATTGAAAGATTTGATCATGGAAAAGAAATTAAAGGATAAACAAGATTCTGAGAAGAAGAAGTTGAAAGATAAACAAGATGCTGAGAAGGTCAAATCAAAAGATTTGTCGGAAAAGCAAGACATTATTAATGATAAGACCGGTGTTCAAATAAATGAAAGTACGGCGACAAGCCGAAAGTCTGATTCCAAGAACAAGAAGAAACAATCAAAGGAAATAGAAGAACAAGAAGAAGAAGAAGTTATGGTGTTGAGAGATCCATTGAAGATGTTCAGTGGAGGGTTTGCCCCACCTGCATTGAAGGATTCTAAGAAATGGGTTGATTTTTCTATAGAAGATATCATTGAACTCGTTAATTTAAAACGAGAGTTAATTAAATTGGCCGACACTTTAGAATAAGTGTTATATTTACTACTAATTAATAATAAAAATTCTATTATACACCTTTATAATACGTATTTACGTATGTAATGAACCTGCCTGAACATTTTTAAAATCTTGGTTTTCTCTTTCTACCAGTGAATCTAGAGTCCTTAGCAACATCTTTACCTCTCTTTCTCATTAATGTCTTCTTTCTCTTAATGAAATCCTTCTTGGTTTCCAATTCTCTCATTCTCTTCTTTGACATTTTCTTTTCCTTTCTTTGGATTGTATTTTCAACTTCCATGTTACCCAAATTTAATGGTCTATCAGATTGACCAGCTTGTAACACTAAATAATGTTTTCTATTTTTTCTGGATTCTGGTTCATCCACAACAACACCACATTGGAATCCTGCAACTTTAGCTGCCGCCGTTATTTGTAAAGTTTGGTCTTCATTAGCTGGATAAAATTGACCCACAAATTTCCCACCTCTTTTCAATGCTGCATATAAAGTATTAAAGAATCTAGCCAATCTCAATTTAGGTTCATTATTAGTGGAATCCGCATTACAAAGCCATTGAATAGCAGAGATAGAGATTGCAGCATCGAATGCACCTGCACGGAAGGGCACCCCTGATCCCATATCAGCTAAGAAGAGATCTCCCTCGACATCTCTATCTAATCCTGTAGCCAACATACTAGGAGAGATATCCATCCCCACCCATATATGGCCTTCCTCTGTTAGGATTTCCCCTGATAGTCCCGATCCACAACCAACGTCTAATAAGAAACTAGGGAACCCCGGTTCTAAATTGAGTAATTCCAATGCTCTAAAGGTCATCTTAGCTTGAATGTGTTGCACTCTTGTAGATGTTGTGTATTTATGTGATTCGGAGTCATTATAGAAGATCTCCGGTGGAGCAATCTGTTCCGGTCTTGACATAACTGAATGTCTAATTTCACTTTACTTATTAAGGAATAAATCAGTTTCCTTAATAACCTAGTTACTGATGATAATGAAAATTTTTAATTTTTTTTTTTTGTAACAAGATCATTGGCGTCCAATCGACTCTAATCGACGTTTATAATATTTAGACCACGGACGCGTGTTACCGCAAATACCGAATTCTGATCGTTATATAATTAATTATTCGTCTCGTTATAAAGCTTGGTATGCTGTACATCATTGATTGATTATGGTATTATTATCGTTAAGAGTAGAATACAACTGAGTCAGTAATATTGGAGTGATATTGATGGTGTCAGTATATGGCTGTCGGGTGTAAAGGGGGGAAAATAAACTGGGCGGGGATTGTCGGATGCAGTCAGGTAGCATATCTCGGATTGATAGATTTCAATTTCGGTAATAGCAGACAGAGAGAGGATCATGTACTTACTTATATTTCAACACGATATCCCGGAATGAATAGTTTTTCGGTGGAATGTTTATTAATCTCTCTTTTGTATTCTGAATTTTATTAAAACTTCTAAATCTGACCTGTCATCTATTTATGTATAAAAGCTAGTCTATCTTGCCTGTTTTTGCATTTTCAAAACTTTTTTTATCCCCGACACATAGGCAACTACTGCAATTTTTGGGCATCCCCCATTCAATTAACATATATTCCCATTACTTCAATTCATCACCAATAAATTATTCATTACAATACAATTCAATAATAATTCAACTACCATTGCAAAAACGCTCACTGACTAAGACAAAAAAAATGCCGTCTGATAAAGTTGAGTCTGTACCATTAAGAAAAAGAGCTACAAGTTATTTAATCGCAGAACAAATCACATCCAATTGGGATGATGCACCAAGACGTAAATCGGTGTTAGCTTCAGATGAGTATGATTCATCTTCAGATTCTGCAAGTGCCACTCCAAGGGTACCAACTAGTACTGCATTGACGCCTACATCATCTCAGCAAATTAAACAAATAACTGAATCCCCCCAAATTGAAAAGATTAGATATAAAAAAGATGGTTCAAAGAGATCAAAATTCAGTGATTTCCAATCATCACCAAGGGCATCCATATTAGAGTCCGAAATCCACCTTGGTGCTAAATTTTATGGGTTTGCAGTGGCATTCTGGTTTGGAGTGCTAGCATTTGGGTTAAACATATTATTCGCATATTACAGAGAACACGGATCAATATTTGAATCAGTGATAATGAAATTACTTTTAAAAGATATATTCAAAGTTGGATTCACAGATTTAGTGATGTACCTTTCAATGTACTTCTCCGTGTTGATTCAAATGGCTGTCCGCAAGGGGTACATCGATTGGTCCACTCTAGGTTGGAAACTTCAATCCATATTTGAATGTGTCTTCCCCGTTGTATTTGTGCAGTTTGCCTCATACATGGATTACCCCTGGATAGCTAGAATATTCCTCATGCTTCATTCAATAGTGCTGTTGATGAAGATGCATTCATATAGTTTCTTCAATGGATACCTTTGGAATGTCAATAAGGAATTAGATTTCTCGGAGGGATATTTGAAGAAACACGGTGATGACCTTAAACCAGAGATGAAGAGTGCTCTGGAAAAGTCTGTAGAATTTTGCAGGTTCGAATTGAGTAGTCAATCATCCGATACTCCATTCCCTTCTAATATAACATTCAGAAATTTCTTTGTGTATTCCATGTTCCCTACAGTGGTTTACCAAATTGATTATCCAAGAACAGATAAAATAAGAAAATCATACTTATTCACCAAGATTGCTGGAATCTTTGGTGTCATTATGCTGATGATCACAATCTCTCAATATCATTTGTATCCATTGGTGTTAGAATGTATTGAACTTAGAGAAACCCTCTCATTGAGTGATCGCATAAAACAGTACCCATTTGTCATTTTAAAATTCATTCCACCTTTCCTTTCTGTGTATTGCCTAGTGTTTATACTAATTTGGGAATTAATCTTGAATGCCATTGCTGAATTGACATACTTTGCTGATAGAGAATTCTATAGAGACTGGTGGAATTCTGTTGATTGGAATGAATACGCTAGAGATTGGAACGTGCCCGTTCATCAATTCTTGTTAAGACACGTTTACCACTCTTCTATATCTGCTCTCAATGTGAATAAAACTACAGCCACTTTGATTACCTTTTTCTTGAGTTCCATAGTTCATGAATTGGCCATGTTTGTGATTTATCATAAAGTCAGAGGTTACTTGCTTCTATTGCAGATGAGTCAATTACCTCTTGTGGCACTATCTAAGACAAAATATTTTAGAGACAAGCCAACTCTTGGGAATTTGACATTCTGGTTTGGTATAGTATTTGGTCCAAGTTTGATGTGTACAATGTACTTGGTGTTTTAGATCTTCTCTCTATTTCTCTATTTGCTTCCCTCCGGTTTTTTCTGGGGGGGTTATATATTAAATAAATTATTATGATCATTACTTGATTTGATAAAACTTAAACATTATTATGTACAAAAAAATATGGGGACATCAGGTTTATAAATATAAAAAGGATGGGAATTAACGGTAGATTCTATCAAATGGTCTAGTATCATTAAAACAAGATCTAAAGACTTCCTCCACAACGTGTTCAGCTTGTTCCTTATCCTTACATAGTGGATGTGCCATCACACTCAACACAGCACGTCTCTTAACACATGCCTGGTGACCCTTAGCTATTCTCATGACACCGTAACGTCTGAAGAACTCGGTCATTATAGCACACTCTCCACTCAATGAAGAGGCCCTGATCTCTGAACAAGCATGATGTCTTAAATCATTCCAATCCACTTTAAATCTAGTATTATCATACCAATGAATTAATTCATGGGATAATGTGTCCCCCACAGTGAATTTATCATTGACGTGGTTAGCGCAGATCTGGATCCCCAAGTCTGGATGGAATCCACCAGATTTCTTGTCATCACAAATATGGCATTGAACTTTATCCTTGGGGACGTAGCCACCCACATTCATTATCTGTTGTTGCATAAACACCGCCGTTGGTGAATAATTTAAGTTAAACATCACATATTCCTGACATTTCTTACAGTTGTCTGCATTTATATCTTCAGGACTGGACGACCCACCATCGAGTCCAACTTTCGATTTCAATGATTGAAACCAAGTCAGGGTGTTCTGTGTTAATTTATCCTCTGTAGCATCCGTCACCGATGATGGTGGTTTCTGGATATCGTTTGGAGTTGTTGACATGGCTATATTTCACTAATGAAAAGAAGAACCTGATACCAGTACTTATCAATCATTACCGCAATTAGATGAGCGTTTTCATGTTGACCTATCGAAAAAAAAAAAAAATTGAAAAAATTCTAAAAAAGAATGATACTTGAACCAAGTATAGATATTATTCTTATTTTCTACTAAGATCAACTTATATAATCATGTCAAATATCAATATCTGGGTTGCAGCTGCTGATAACAAACTCGAAGTTGTGAAAAAATTATTAGAATCGGGTGAATACACCGCAAATTCTAGAGATCCAAATGGGTACACTCCGATCCATGCTGCTGCATCATACGGACATCTTGATTTATTAAGGTTCTTAATAGCACAGGGTGGTAACATCAATATACAAGACAGCGATGGAGATACTCCATTGCATCATGCAGAAACCGTTGATGTGGCGAGAGCTTTAATCACAGAATTCAAGGCAGATTATAAATTGAAGAATAACGATGGATTGACTCCGGGTCAATATCAAGAAGAGGAAGATGAATTCCCAGAATTGACGCAGTATTTGTTGAATGTGGAAAAGAACGGTGTTGATGTCGTGGAAACACAACCTGCATCTGTGTCGGTAAACGTGCAAGAGCAAGAGATAACATTGCCTAACGGTGAACATGTCAAATATGTGATGTCTAAGGAAGCCGGTGATGAATCATTGTTAGATGATGAAACCAAACATAAAAGGGAACAATTAGAAAAGATATTCAGTGAAAGCACTAATGAAGAAGAACAAAATGCTAAATTACAGGATTACGTTATGGGTGTGGTTGCTGGTAACCTACAAAACTTGAAAGATGGCGGTGACGATTCTCAAAGCCATAAGAGAAGAAAGTAAGTTTGGGTGTGGGTTTCTTCTTGGAGGTTTACGCATTTACTAATACAACTTTATATATATATGATAATCATGATAGTAGCATATGTAATGCTTTTTCTTTGGTACAAAAAAAGAAAATCTAGTAAATTTTTATTCGTCGTCAGTGCTATCGTCCTCATCCTCTTGAAATGTTTCTATTAGTAATGAACCATTTGGCCATAATGCCTTGATCTCTTCTAAATAACTATCCGTCTTAGGTTCTAGTCTAAGTCTAGGCATAGGTGAGACTAAATCAAACATGAATTTATGTTCATAATAGAAAATGTCAATATCTCCAGAAGTATTAATCAGATCTTCAATAATTTCAGTTTCCGTGGTGTCTCCATCCAAGAGACTTTCAACGTATTGCTTACATTCAACAAACCAAAAAATGTCAAATGTTGTTTCATGTTTATGGAACTTTTTCACTATTCTTTGTCCCTGATGATTTCTCAACTGAATTGTTGTGTATTCACCCTTTTCCCATGCCTTATCATCCCTTTGCATCAATTTCTTGGCACCCTGGCCTATGAATGCTTTCTTTTGTAGCTCCTTTAATTCCTTTTCTCTCTCAACTCTCTCAGCTTCTTCTATTCTCAATTTTTCTTCTTCCTGTTTTTGTTTCTTTTCTTCTTGTTTCAATTTATCTCTTAATAATGATTGTTCATATGCTTCATCTTGTTGTCTTCTAATCAATCTTGAGAATTCTGCTTCTTGTCTATCTGCCCTATGTGTTATAAGTTGTGGTTCATACTTCTCCACCAATCTTCCTAATCTTTTGAGTAATTTCTTTGAATTATCCTTGTTACCAGATAATGATTCAAAATTTTGGAATTTTGTCACAACAGACATTGATGGTAGCGTGGTACCAGTAGATGACACCTCCGCTATTAAAGCAATATACGGTAATGAATATGCCCTGTATGTTCTACCAACTTCAAATGCTTCAGGGTATGCAACATCACCAACGTATAAGATGATATTGTTCTCGTTGACAAAATTGATAAAAGTTTCATTGTTCAGATAATTCTTGATGAATTTCTTCGAGGCATCCACTTGGGAATTGAATAATATTAACATGATCCATCTTAATTCATCCTTAGCCAATTGGAAGGCGTCATTGAATTCTCCTTCAAAGACTGGTAAATCAGAAGTCTCTCCGATGATTTCATTGATACTGGTTTTGATGTTGTGAGATGTGACAATCTCCTTATCAGTGAACTCTGGTTCATAAGGGAAGTCATATGGGCTGGATCTAAATCCCAATATTCTGAAAAGGTTTGGGAATAGAGGACCTAAGAGTCTACTGAGTCCCTCTCCGACAACCCAGAGAAGTTTGGGGAATAACATCAAAATGAAGATGATCGGACCCAGAAGACTCGAAGTTGATCTTTTTTTCTTCTCCGAGGAGGATGAACCCTCTGTAGTTCCGAGTCCTAATTGTATTTTCCATCTATTTGGTATTTGAGTGGCTCTAGGTAATTTTGGGACATGATCTAAATATGGGTTTCCGAAGGCGATCGCCTGAGGGTGCATCATCGAGGCAGACGAGGCAGATAGAGATGTTCTTGGAGTCGGTGTTGATCCACTAGGGGAAACCATGGAATTGGGTGTAGGAGTTGACAATGGAGTTCTATTGTAATGGGATGATTCATTGGAGCTAGCAGGAATTGTATCATCAAATAATGTTGGAAAATCGTTGTCAAAGTATCTTGCCACTGCCACTTCCAGGTTCCAATTACAAACAGTAAGAAGTCTTAACACTTTAGCCTTCTCCTCTTCTTCATTGAATCCAGTGAATTCCTTAAACTGAGCCAATTGAGATTCTTGGTCAGGTGTTAGGTCGGACATTTTAGTTTATGCTATTAGAAGAGTATTTTGTAGATAACACGGTTAACGGCAAGAGAAAAATATGGCCCTTTAACTAATTGGTGTGGTAACTGGTTTTTTTTTATTGTTGATATTCTTCAATTAAAATTGAATGCAGTGTGTGATAATTGATACAATAGAGATAATCTTAATCATGTAGAAGTGTCAATATAAAGAGAACCTTCTATAAAGGGCTTTTGCCTATAAGATCAAATAATGAGCTAGCGCTTATACCGCGGCGGTGAAGATGAATGCGTCGATTTGTATTCATTTTTGCGTCGAAAGGTCGCTTGTTTTATAGTCCGCGCCGCAGGGGATCCGTACTTGGTTATTTGTTTTCGTTTTCAATGACATTGGGACGACGTGAGTCTTTGATGTTATTTGGAATATGGTAGTCAAACACAATGATTCAAGTCAACAAGAGACAGGTATTACAGAATACCACTAATAGAGCTACCACTGAACTGAAAAATTCCACGGAGATGAAGTCGCAAAACACAAAATCAAGTACCTCAACATCTCCGCTGGGAGACTTTTCTAAGATTCAAGTCGTGGTTAGAGTGAGATCAATGTTACAAAGAGAACTTGACACTGATGCAGAATGCCTAGCAGAGACTCCTGTTGATGGTGATGATCAAAAAATTGCATTGAAAGCTAAACGTGACTCTGCTCAGGCTGTTAAGTATAGAAAACCACAGAATTTCCAATTTGATAGATGTTACTGGTCATATGATGTAGCCTCCCCTAATTATGCATCTCAATTGGATATTTTCAGGAACACGGGGGAACCTATGGTTGATAATACAATTTCCGGATTCAATAGTTGTATCTTGGCATATGGTCAAACTGGGTCAGGGAAAACATACACAATGATGGGGACCGACGAGAACCCCGGATTGATCCCATTAGTATGCGAGGATCTCTTAAGCAAACTGAATATGTTGGATGACACAAAATATGAACTTAAAGTGTCCTTCTTTGAGATTTACCAAGAAACCGTGTATGATTTGTTGAATGCAGATCGGAAAAACCAAAAACTAAGAATTAGAGAAGGAACTGATAAGATTCCCTTTGTGGAAAATTTACAAGAGTCAACAATCACAACACTAGCTGAAATCAAGGCTTTAATCGCAACAGGTGTTCAAAATAAAACCATGGCTTCTACTAATCTCAACAATGAATCTTCAAGATCACATTCCATTCTGACATTGAAATTGGTACAAGAGAAATTCAATACTGAAACGGGAGCCTTTGTGAAACTGACCTCTAATCTGAGGTTAGTCGATTTAGCTGGTTCAGAGAAATCAATAGCTAATGATGGGTTAGATGTACAAAGACAAAAGGAAGGTAACGTTATTAATAAATCGCTGACCACGTTAGGAAGAATTCTTACGTTACTCTCAGAGAATGCTAATAGTAAAGCACAACCACTGGTTCCATATAGAGAATGCATGTTAACGTGGTTATTGAAGGATAATATCGGTGGTAACTCTAGAACTACTATGGTGGCCTGTATCTCTCCTGCCGATTTTGATGAAAGTATGAGCACTTTAAGATTTGCCACGATAACATCTAGAATCCGTAACCGTGTTAAACTGAATGAGGAATCTCAAACAGATTTGAAGAATTTAGTCAAGAAGTATGAAACAGAGAAACAAGAATTACTCTCCTATATAGAAAAATTAGAGAGTACAAAAGTGGAAGACCCCGATTGGGAGAATGTCCAAGATTTGGAGCAACAGCTGACTCATAAGGATGATTTCATCAGAAAGCTGAATAATTATGTGAAATGGCAGAATGAATACATAGAAAGTATTGCATTCTCATCAAAAGTCAGGGAAAGACAACTTCAAAAAAAATATGATCAAACTAAGGGTGACCATGATAGGCTAATAAGGGACATCATCTCTGGTCAACAAAATGAAGAAGAATTATACGAGCAGAGGTTGCAAGAGAGTAAAGAAACTGGAATTTTACATAAGATAGATCAGTTAATTCTTGAGACCCAAGAATTGGATCTTTTAACTCCACTTGATGACTTACAGAAGGATATTGATGCTAATAAGGAATTACTGCAAGATTTTTACGATTCAGATGATTCAGATTTCTCAATTGATGAATGATGTTGTGGGGGTAGGGGGAGGAGCATTATTTGTGTACTTATAAATGTTTTCTTTAAATATAATTGGATTTTTTTAGTTTTAATATTGGATACCTATTAGAGGGGGGTAAGTGATTTTTTTTTATAATTGAAAAGTTTGAAAAATTGAAAAAATGAAATTGATCAGTTGAAGTATTCTTTTGAAACTTAATTTCTTTATTTTTTGTTCCTTCAAATTGTTAGACCATTTTTTTTACAAAGATAATTAAAAAAGAATTTAAAATGTTATACAAATGTGTGTGTTAGTTATTCGATTGAATATCCCCTTCAAATGAGAATCCCCAAAATTGTAAATGAATTCAATTTTTGAAATTAACTCCTTTTCTTCTTTCAGTATTTCCACTGGGAACAACAATTGAATTGTTCAGTCTAATGAACCAAAAATGAACAATGAAACAAAGATAAAACAAAGAAAACAAAAAAAAACAAAGCCACATGATGATTTAGAAAAGAAAAAAAAAGGGAAAGTGTCAGTCAGTCAAATCTTGATAGTTCTTAATATCTAGTTGGAGATCTTTCTCTTCCGTAATCTCTTTCTTGGAATCCGGCATCACCACCTTCTCTTGAACTTCTGTATTCATCTCTTGGTGGTGGTGGGCCATCTCTGTAACTTCTCTCTGGTGGGAAATCACCTCTTGGAGGGTAGCCACCTCTTGGAGGGTAGTCACCTCTTGGTGGATAACCACCTCTACCACCTCTTGGGGCAAAACCGCCTCTTGGTGGGTAGTCTCTGTAACCTCTTGGTGGTGGTGCACCGTATGGATCACCGTATGGACCTGGTGGGCCACCGTAGAATCCACCTCTTGGACCACCGTATCCACCTCTTGGGCCACCGTATCCACCTCTTGGACCGTATCCACCTCTACCGTATCCACCTCTACCTCTACCTCTGTAGAAGCCACCTTTACCACCGAATCCACCTCTGTGTCTGAAGTTAGATTGTCTAGAAGCAGAGGCAATGTATGGGCTCAAGTCTTCCTCAGCAGTTAAAGGAGATTCCTTGTATGAAGCGCCATTAAGTTGAGACACGGCAGAGTCCAAGTCTTCTCTTGAGGAGAATTCCAAGTGACACACAGTTGGTTCTTCTGGTGGGATTCTGACGAAAGTAGGAGTCAATCTGACTTCCTCTCTGACGAAATCCTTAAAGTCTTGCCATGCGGTACCGGCAGGTAAGTTAGCAACCTTAACACGGTATTCACCCTTCTTGGCGTATTCTGGCTTTTGTTTAGCGTATTCAATTTGTAAGGTTTCACCGGCAAATTGTTTGTCTAAGAACTCACTGAAGGCCTTTTGGGCGGTTTCAGCAGTTTCGTATTCGATGAAGGCGTAACCTGGCATTAATCTTAATTCCTTCAATGGACCAACTTGAGAGAAGAATTCTTCCACTTCTTCATGCTTGATTTCTGGACCGATTGGTCTAACAAATAATTGAACGTCGGAGTATTCACTAGTCATTGTTTTGTTTTTTTGTGTTGTGACTATAAAAAGAAGAAAGGCAACTAAGTAAACCTAATATTAGTTTCCTTTTTTTTTCAACAAACAAAAAATTTTTTTTTGCAAAATTGGTCAGCTTAGATCGTATAAAAATAGGCCGGGTGACGCTGGTGTTGTATTTCTACTCTTTAATGGTATACACAAATCCATAATGATATTAGAGGGTAAAGTGTACACTGTTGGTAAAGAGTCACCATTACAGGTGTACAAACACTATAAACTACAAGTGAAGAAGACCAATGGAGTGCCAATTGTGTTTATCCATGGTGGAGCTTGGAGAGATCCCAACAACACATACGCTGATTATGAACCATTGATGAACCACATGGCAACTGCATTGGGATCCGGTGATGCTACAATTGATTTATTTTCGGTGGACTACAGACTTGCACCAGAGTGGAAACATCCTAATCATTTGAAGGATGTGTTAGCTGCGTTGCAATCGATCAAGAGTGAATTCGGAATCAATAAAGTTACATTAGTGGGGCACTCCGTTGGGGCTACACTGATCACACAGGTGTTAGATTGGCAATCTTTGGTTACTGGACAGGTTTACGATATTCCTGACGTCACAGGTGCCGTTTTCTTGGATGGGATCTACGATTTTAAAGATTTATTCGAAGAGTATCCAGAATATGTCGGATGGGTCAATGAGGCATTCAATGAGGAGGCAGATGTGTTTAGTTGTAATTGTGTTACTAAAGGTAAGAGTAATCACTCTGACTTGTTTAATTCACTGACACCACTAGTCATTGTGCAAAGTACCAAAGATGAATTATTGACTGGAAGACAAACACAAGTGTTTAATCAATGGTTACGCCAACAGGGGGTAACCAAATTTGTGGAAGTCATTGATGATTTCGGTGTTCATAATGATGTATATCAACACCCAGATATTGCAAATTTGGTGATTAAATATTTACTTTAATGAATTTAATGATGATTAGAAAATAAAAAAAACACACATTAGGGGGGGATCTAATTTATATATATATTATAACAAGTAGTAAACTTAATCGGTTTTCTTTGGCTTTGACCAATCGACATCCATGATCATACTCATGAACCCCTTACCATCCAATCTACTCTTAGCCAATTCTGCACTTCTGATAGAATCCATTTCGACAAAGGCGAGACCTCTTGATTCTCTAGTTTCTCTGTTTCTAACCACTGTAGCTCTCTTAACCATACCGAACCGCGAGAACACAGCCAAAAGATCATCTTCTGTAGCATTCTTATTCAAGTTTGTCACCTTCAAAGTAGTTGAATCATCTCTTTCTCTCTTCTCCATTGGTGACCCGTCACCGCCTCTGTTTCTTAAGTGAGGAGGCACGTAACTTGATGCACCACCACCACCGATGGAAGCAGCTGGAGCAGCTGGAGCGTTGGAATCTTGATCCAATCCTGCATTTGGAGCTTTCTTTTCGGCACCCAATGTATCCTTGAACGGACATTTTGAAGTGAAATGCTCACCTTGACAGATTCTACATTTAATGGTTTGCTGTGTGACTTTAGTTTCTCTTTTCTTTTCTTCGGCTTCTTGTTTAGCTTCTTGAGCCCAAGAGACACCTAATATTAGTTTAACTTCTTCTCCAAACATTGTAGTACCTGCATCTGGTCCCACTGTTTTATTATCTTTTTCTTCACCAAATCTTTTCCATTTTCTTCTAGCTGCCACAGCAGGATCCACGCTTTCTGTGAATTTAACTAATTTGATTTTCTGTGTATGTTTAACTTTTTTACCTTGATCATTCAATTTATATGAAATGATAGTCTTTGTACCATCTTGATTCTCGATCACTTGAGTGGCAGGTAAATCCACTTCAGTATTATCGGCCCAAGATTTAGATTCTGTAGTAGCCATTTTGTATGTATAAGTATGAATATATACTAATATCCTTCTCCTTATTAACGTGAATTATCTTTTGATTTTATTAAATTTTGTTCTTTTTGTTGAAAAATTTTTACAAAGTTAAGAAGGTAGTGTGTGTGCTAAAGAGTATAGTGAGAGGAAGGAGTATACATCTTTACACGCAGTACTGGTGGTGTATATGGTATTACTAGTTATTGTAGTTTGTAGTGGAGTGGAGTGGAGTGGAGTGGAGTGTAGTTTATTTCTCATATGTGTATCTGTAATAGTGGATATGTTTACTGTTACCCATAATTCTATGTCAAAATTAGTCTCAGCTTTAAAAATAGTTAATACACTTCGAGGCTGAGGTGGATCCTGTGTGATGTTGGTGACTAGTGGCTCTGCCCCTAATCATCTCTATGAATACTAGGCCTAGTATAATAATAACTCGGGACCCTGAAATAAAGAAGTTCACCCCAAGGGGTAACTAAAAAAAAGGATAGGATAGGTACATTTGGTTGGCCAAGTATATTTTATGAATCAAGGTTTCTAGAACAAGGCTCATTTCTGTAGAAGTATATGCATAGATCTTCATATCAGGTGGATGGAGAATCGGTTGTTTCCCATTGCAATTCAATTGATAAACTGGTGCTATGCTATTAATATCTAAATTTAAATTTTCAGTAAAATCAAAGGCTACCAGTTATCGTAAATCGCACATAAAACAAATTCGGCTCAGCTCCGCACTATATATATATTACATACATTGGAAATCACATATACAATGTATACCGTTTACAAAGCCACCTAATAATTGATCAAAATTGTCTATTTTTAAAAAAAGAACCTCGAAAGAAGCCTTGAAGTGTAATGGAAAAGTCCATCTTGACTGCAACTTCTCATAGTAAAAGAACCACCGACAGGTCATCGAAAACAATCTATACACCCTCCCCCCATGAATGGCTGTAATATCCGTCGTATATACCTCATACATATTCCAGTATACTTATATATATATATAACTTAGACATCTCTTATCCATTATTGTATTCATACTCTTACATCTACCCTGCCCCCTAATCTGCCACCATTCACCACTTTTCAAAGAATCTTTACTCTAACTTCCCTTAACCGCTTTTTTTAAATTTTTTTTTCCTTCCGAAGAGCAAGGTTCTTATTTATTATTCCATTTTGAAGCCGAATACCGTCAATTATAGACACCAATATTCATTTCAATTCGCACAATTCGGCATATCTTAAAGCATTATCATAAAAACAGAAATATCAATTAACTCATAAATATTCAATTAATTAAACTGATATTCTTCTTAACTCCTCTCCTATCTGTTTCTCTTAGTTGGCAATACTACAATAACACATACACATACAATGATAAATAATAGACAGTCATTGAGTCCCAGTCGTCGATTGAGTCTTGCCCTGTCAATGCATCATAATTTGACTCCGGAAGATCAGGGATTGGAATTGAATAGATTAACTAAAGATTTGAAATACAGAGAGTTCTTCAAAAAATCTCCGAAATCTACCATCAAGGGGTTTTCCCATTTCTTTCTATCTCAAGAATTAGACTTCACAGAATCAGAAGACTACCCTACAGATGATGTCTTTAGTGTGCTATCCAGTGATGACACTGATAAAACATCAATAAGACGTTCTAGTACGATGGCGAGTACGTCTATGGCCACCCCCCATTCTATAACCACTAAAGGCTCAGACATAGTGAGTCACCACGCTAATTACATCTTGAAATTCTCTCACGATGGTAAATATTTGGCCTCCGCAGGTGATGACGGTGTGATAAGAGTTTGGCAAGTTATCACCTCTAGTATAGAAAGAGCATTATTTGGTGTAGAAGGTGGCGCCACTTCCAACGGTACCGGTAGCATCACAACAATAACAAATCATACCGTTTTCACAACAGATTCATCTAAGAGACTGTCAATTGATCCAGAACAAGATTTCCATCACGATATTCATCATCCACATATAATGAGATCTCGTTCAGGTGGTAAACGTCGTAAGAAAACTGCATCATTGTTTGCTCCAGTTTTCAAATCTAAACCAGTGAGACACTTTTATCATGATGATACCATTATAGATTTAGATTGGTCAGTCAATAATTTTTTAATTTCTAGTTCAGAAGATCACACAGTTAAATTATGGCATGTCGAAAGAGATGATTGTCTTAAAACTTTTAAATTTGATTCATTCGTTGCTGGAATAAAATTCCATAAAACTGATGATAGATTCTTTGTCAGTGCAGAATATGATGGATCAGTGAAATTTGTGTCAATCCTAGATAATCAAGCTGTGTATAAAACAAAATTGGATAAAACTATTTCATGCTTAGAAATAGGACCAGATTCTGATGAAGTTTATGTCGGTTGCGAAGAGGGCCACTGTGTGGTGTTGGCACTAGATGGATTAAAACAAAAATTAATTTTCCAAGTTAAAGCTAAAAATAAGGCTCCCAGATTGACAGGTATAGAGGCATTCAAACAGGATGGTGACACCAAGGTGATGATTACATCTAATGATTCCCGTGTTAGATTATATGGATTAAATAAGAGAACCATGGAAGTGAAATTCTCAGGTTACGATAATAACTACTCCACCATTAAGGCCTCAGTTAATGAAAATCATGACTTTGTGATTTCAGGTTCTGAAGATGGCTGGTCTTATCTTTGGAATTTGAATTTCGATAATATTGGTAAATTATACTCCGAAAAGCAACATAAATTCACTTGGGATTTGAAATCCGTGTTTAAGGAAGAACTGTGTTTGATGAAAAATAAAAATTATGGGGCCTTCCATTCTCATAGTTGTCGGTGTAATTCTGCCATATTCGCTCCTAGATCTACTCTCAAACTGTTGGAGTTGAGTAATGATCCAGTGTTTGATTTGAAAGATAAATATGGACAATTTGTGGACCCAAATAAAATATCAGATGAGGAAGTCAAAGATTTGTCTACTGCTATAATTGTCTCTACAGATAATAACGGTATGATTAGAGTGTTCAGAAGAGATCTCTCCTATAATGTCAGAAAGCAAATGCAAAGCAAGAAAATTGTTTTCAAGAGCAATGAAAGTAAGGCTAAGGCATTGGCTATGAGTAAGACTAGAAGTCAATCAATTAGCACACAACGGCCAATCAATTTACAATTAGGTGTCGGTGGTGACACAGAATCTATCAATGATCGTGGAAGAGACGATTTCAAGAAGGAATGCAGATTGGCCACAAAATTCTCTGTCGAAAACACTAGACTAGCAAAACTTGGAAATATTCGTCATCACCTGGAAACTTCGGATTTGAGATCCATAGACGCAAAGCTTAAAGAACTGTTAATTCAAGAACAACAAGGTACAGCCGCGGGGCATGGATTAACTACCGGTAATATTCTGTTTAAACGGTCTCAATCACCAGCTAGTGTCCAAAGAAGTAAATATAGCACGAGTTCAAATGAAGATGATTCGATACAGGAGGAGTCACCTAAAAGTACCAGATTTTCTGGGTCCGCCTCTCCAAGATCTCTGTCTCCAAGATCTCCGCCTAGACCGATTGCTACATTATTTCCAACGGGGGGTACTTATTCATTGTCTGCTACTAATAATTATTCTCCTTTACCTAAATCTGCTAGTCCAAGAACTGCTTCCAAGGCAGTTCTTGATAATGATGAACCTAGTTTGACCAAATGTGTATCTTGTGAAGGTACAAAATTCACTGCTAAACACATTGATGAAACTGATGGTTCCAAAATAGATTTCTACTGTGATAATTGTGGGTTATCGGTAGGAATGAATGAATCATGATTTTTTTTTATTATCATTATTATTATTATTATTATTTTTATTACTTTTTTCTGCTTCTTTTTATTGCACTTTTTTTTCTATTTGGTCTTCTTTTCGTATTAGTTTTTTTTTTTACTTCATTTGCATTATTGTGTTGCATACTCAATTCATCTAATTCATTTAATTCACTTAATATTAAAAAGAAATAACATGGAATATATATAGGTCTTTATTCTTGCAACCAACCATCGTTGGTTACGCAGCACTGTGTTGTTCTTTTTATTTTTTTGTTTTTTTGGCCTTTTTTCAAAATACTTTTGACACCTAAACAAACATAGATTAACATTTAAACTACGTCAAATCTTTGATCAGACATCTTCTTTTATATAGTTATATATCTGACACACTTATTTATACCATATACCACAGATATACACCATGGATATATATTCACCACTCAATGTTCACGATAGAACATTAGAATTTCAACAATGCGTGTCTACTTTTTCAAGACAGAGCAACGGCAAATATAAACCAATAAATGGCCAGTCTGAGAACAAACCAAAGATCTCTAAGACGGAATTCACTCAGAAGGCATCCTCCATTGCGAAGGATATTGTGAGGGTGACCAATTCTCTCACAAAGTTAGCTCAGTTAGCTAAGAGAAAGCAAATATTCAATGATAAACCAACTGATATGATAGAACTCACTTATGTGATTAAACAAGACATCTTCAAGATAGAGAAATCTCTTAAAAACCTTCAGGCACAGGTAAGCGCGAATAAGGCAACTGGAGATCAACAAATAGCTAAATATAACAAAAATGTGGTGCAATTATTAAACACCAAGACTAAAAACATCAGTGAAACATTTAAGGAAGTGTTACAAACTAGACAACGTAATGAATTGGCCCAGAAATCACGTCAAGAACAATTATTAGCTAGTGTGTCCAGTTCGACATCATTGGCAGCATCGGTAGACAACAAGAATGGCATGTTACCATATGCAGCAAGAAATAACCAGAATTCTTCGGGATCTGAAAACCCCTTCTTAGCGTCATTAAACAGTAACAGTGCATTCCCAGACCCAGATGGACCAGATATCTCCAACTATGACAAGGGCGGAGATTTCCTTTCCATTCCTGATCAATCACAACAATTGTTACTATTAGAAGAACAGGGCAACCAATATTTACAAGATAGAAATAGAGCTGTGGAAGCTATAGAATCCACTATTAATGAGGTCGGTGGATTATTCCAACAATTGGCCACCATGGTGCAGGAACAAGGTGAAGTTATTCAAAGAATTGATAATAACGTTGAAGATATAAGTTTGAACATCGGTGGAGCACATAGAGAGCTTCTTAAATATTATAACACTGTCAGTAGTAATAGATGGTTGATGGTGAAAATCTTTGCTGTGTTGGTTGTGTTCTTCTTACTATGGGTCTTAGTTAGTTGAATGAATCAAAAGAGAAAACAAAAAAGAAACCAATTGTAACTCTTCTTTTTTTTTTGTCTTTTATATTTCTTAATACAATAATACGAGTTCCAGATAGGATAATATGGATCTTCTATAAAATTAGATAATACCTGTAGGCCTAAACTACCTAATAATAACAGAATTAAGTGATATCATCAATGGATAGTTTGTTCTTATTTTTTCTTTTCTAAAGAATTTACTTGAACTCCAGAAGACTAAGAATTTCCAAATCAGAATTAATAAAAAATCAAGTTTTTTGAATTTTCAAGAAATCAATTAGGTGATTATTGTAACTATAAGTATAATGGTGATCATTAATTGCTATTAAACCATATTCGGCTCAAGAAACACCCCATTTAAAACTTCAAAAACAGTAATCAAATTATTAATGACATAAATGCATTACGTACGTGCTTACATAAGCTCAAATATGTAGATGTGGAAAAAGTTTGCTATTTTTAAACCATTATCTGGAGGGTTGGCCGAGTGGTCTAAGGCGGTAGACTTAAGATCTACTGGACATTGTCCGCGCGAGTTCGAACCTCGCATCCTTCATTTATTTTTTTTACTTTGTACTCATTATTTTTTTTGGCGTATTTTCAAAATGAGGGGAAAGAAAAAAAAAGTGAAGCTTTCAAAAATAGCCAATATTGAAGTAGAAGTTCTTCTCTTTATTTGTGTTTCTGTATCAAACTAATAAACGAAAAAGCAATGTTCCCATCACAATTCATGAAGTCTGGGTTGCGTGCCGTCAACGGTGCTGCTGCCACTAAATGCATGACTAGAACTATTCATTTCACTCCAGCTAGACTCACTGCTGACCCTGCCTTGATCAAGATTTTAGAATCTAGTACAACTCACAAGGAATTAATCAGTGGTGCTCCAGCTGAGATGTCTGAACCAGATAACAGAGTGGTCAGAATTTACAAGGAATCCAAATATGCTACGCAGTCTGCTAGTGCTAACTCTAAGTACTGGAAGATTGAATGGGATATCCTTCCAAAGGAAAACAGATGGGAGAACGATTTAATGGGATATCAAGGGACCGCCGATTACTTGCATGCCACTAGATTGAACTTTGATAGTAAAGAAGCTGCTGTGAGATTTGCTAAGAGTAACGGTTGGGATTATTTCATTCAAGAACCAAAAGTTAGAAAGTTTAAGAAGAAGGAATATTCATCTAATTTCTACCATATTAAGGGTCCATTGAAACACATCAGAACCAAATAGATAAACATATAAACACACATATCCTTCTCTTCCTCTCAGATACATTATAATCACTTGGTCATTACTCTATTTATTTATTTATGTTTTTTTTTGTATTTTTTATTCGTTTTCAATCTAAATTAAAAAATTCATTTTACTAAAAAGGATCCTTTTGTGATCACTTTTCTTTTGCTTGTAGGAATAAAAGTAGTTATTCTTTATGTACATGATGAATAAACAATAAAGAGATAAAAAATGTGGAGGGGTGTAATGAAACAAAACAAAAAGGGGAAGAAGAAAGGGTAGCAATAAATTAAAAAACAAGAAAATACTATGTAACAAAATGGTAAAAGAAAATAAAACTAAAGGACAAGAAAAGAAAAAAGATAAACGCAAAACATAACTATAACATGAAAAGGGAATTTGGGGGAATGGGGGGGGGCATTATATAAATTCTTTTTCTCTCTCTCTATCTTTGATTATTTCTTCTCTTTTCATTTAGAAACCAGCAGCTTGAGCTTGTCTTAAGATTTCTTCAACTTTTTGAGATAAGACTGGATCTTCCTTAATCTTCAATTGCATCTTAGAGGCCTCCATCAAAGAAATACATTGTGTTCTTTCTTCGTTGGATCTAGCCAATTTACAGGCATCTTCAAACAATTGAATAGCTTCCTCAACTTTTTGTAATTGTAAGTAAATTTGACCAAGAGTTGATCTAGCAACGTCAGACTTTGGATCTAATTCACAGGCCTTAACTAAAGTCTCCACACACTTCTCAATGTTACCTTCTCTTTGGTAGATACCAGACTTGTTAATCAATGGCAAACAACCAATGTTGAAACTTGGTAGAGCTTCTTGTAATCTAGCAGCAGTATCAAATTGCTTTTCGGCACCTGGAAAGTTTTGTCTATCGAACAAAATTTCACCATAGTAGTTTGGCACTTCTGGAGAAGTTGGGAACTTCTTCTTAGCTTCGGCGAATAATCTATCACAGGAATCGGAATCACCCTGTCTGTAAGCGATACACGCAAGTTGAATGTAAGCGTAAACGTTCTTTGGGTTCAATTCCTTGGCTCTTTGGAAGTTGCTTTGGGCACTTTGTAAATCACCGACTAAGTAGAACATTTGACCGAAATGGTAGTAAATATCTGGATCAGAGGAGTTTAACTTAACAGCAGATTCAAATTCTTCGTTGGCACCAGCAGCGTCACCCTTATCGGCCTTAATTAAACCTAAGATAACGTGAGTTCTTGGTCTAGGAGACAAATCAAGGGCCTTGTTCAAGGCGATGACACCGTTATCGGAGTCGGTCTTCAAGAAATCAAAGGCACCCTTGTATTCATAAGCTAGGGCAACTAATTTAGGGTCTGGGTTAGATTCGGATTCAAACTTGGAAATGGCTTGGTTGAATAGCACGTCAGCTTCATCATAGGCCTCGGTGGTGTCCTTATCAACCTTGGCTAAACCCTTAACGAGGAATTGAGCACCGGAGTTGTCTTCATACTTGGTTTCATCTAGGTCAAGATCGACTGGGGAGAATGCACCGAAGAAGGAGGACATAGAAGATGCAGATGGCAATTCATTAGGCAAGGAAGCGTATTCTTCCTCGTTGATCTTAGTGGAGTGCTTTCTCAAGACTCTCTCTAAGATGACTTCATTGGTACGGTCATTGAGACCACCGTGGATAGTTAAAGCAGTCAAGTCAAACATGGCTTCTGGGTATTGTTCCAAGTTTTCATAGGCGTGAGCACGTCTCAAGAGACACTTACTGTAGGCAGGGTTGATCTTCAGAGCTTGAGTGGTATCCTCGATAACCTTGTCATTTTCATTGAGTGCAGCGTAACAGGCTGATCTGTTAGCGTAGAACACTGGATCTTCCTTACATTGCAAGGCACTGGTGTAATAAGTGATAGCTGATTGGAAATCCTTTTGTTTGAAGTATTCGTTACCGGATTCCTTCAATGAGAGGGACCAGTCGTTCTTGTCATCCTCGGAGAGTCCGGCGAGAACTTCCTTAGTGATCTCTGGTAACCCAGTTTTAGCATTGACAGGGTACACGACACTCTTAGAGGCATCCCCACCGGAGGCAGACTTCTTCTTCTTCTTGTTAGCCTTTGATTTCTTCTTCTTTGGAGTTGTAGGTGAGGACTTCTGTTGATTCAAGTAGTAAACGGCACCCCCGACAGTGGCAACGGTCACCACTGTAGAAACAATCAGAGCGGTCTTATGTTGAGACACAAATCTAGATAGATCAGACATGGCTTCTTTATCTTTATCTTTATCTTTATTTTGTATTTAACTAATAAAGAAGATCTTTAAAAGATGAAACCAAAATTAGTTTCTCTTTTTTCTCTCCTCTCTGTCTCGTTGAAAAAATTCAAAAAAAAAATTGAATGATTTTATTACGTAATCAACAAATGAGTTATACACTACAACGATTCACGTGATCAAGTGTATCACGTGAATATCACACGTGATCATCTTTGTTTTTTCGTTAGTTGTCTCGGGGGAATCGTTATTATTTTTTATTTTAAATGTTTATACTTATTTATTCTTTTTTGGATTCGTGTTCTTTTTCTTTTCCTTTTCTTTCTACTTGCTTCTACTCAGAGGAGATACTAGTTATACTAGTTTTGGATATTTGGATTACACCATAAACACTTGGATTCATTCATTCTGATCTATATTTGATCTCATCACTAGTGTGATTTCTGTTGTCCCCAACAAAAAAAAAATTTTGTGAACTTTTCATCCCCCCATCAAGAACTATAATTTTTCGATTTCCTTTTATCAGAACACCCCTACCCCCATGTATCCCCTCGTATTGCATACCCAGAGATTATCACTTAGATCTCCAATACGTCATCTTCTCGGGGTGTCTTACTCAACACTCACTAAGTCATCTGCTTCTGCCACCTCTTCCAACAACGCAAATGACTCCGCCAACTCCTCTCCATCTGGTGAAGCTTCTTCTTACAAAACGTCAACCCCACCTACGGGTCTCCCCCTATCTAGACTATTAGAGAATACATTCCCTCTCCCCGTCAAGGAATCAGTGTCTCACTATTGGAAACGGAAGCAACTCGATAAACATCAAGAAGAACTGCTCTCTATATTACCTTTTTACCCCACCCCATCGGCTACTCATAGAGCAGAAGTTATCAAAACTACAATCGATGATAAGGGGAACTGTTTAAATGAATTTCACATTTCTCCGCTGGATTCCACTACGAAGGAAGATTACGCTAATAGAAAACATTTAATCTTGGTTCATGGGTACGGCGCAGGATTAGGATTCTTCGTGAAAAATTTAGAATATTTAGCAAAATTGAATCCAGACTGGCATATTCATGCATTGGATTTGTTTGGATATGGATGTTCATCTCGTCCTGAATTTCCACATAGTATTCCATATGAAGATTATGAACCAGTTGAGGAAATATTCAATGATTCACTTCGTCAATGGTTCACTAAGAGGGGACTCACTCATACAGATAATTTAGCCGTTGCCCATTCTATGGGAGCATACCTCATGGCAATTTTCAATTTTAAGTACCCACAGTTCTTCCATAAACTGGTGTTTGTGTCCCCGGGGGGTATTTGGCAATCACTTAAAGTTGCCGTCCCGGCGTGGTTTGCCCAGTTGTGGAACTGGAACTATTCCCCCTTTGCCATTGTTCGTAATGCAGGACCACTGGGGTCTATGCTTGTGTCTGGGTGGACATCTCGTCGGTGGTCTAAAAATAGAGATATCCTGACTGATGAAGATCAACGGAAATTACATATGTACACTTATTCCATCTTCAATGCTAAGGGATCAGGTGAATATATGTTAAATTATATGTTAGCACCAGGTGGATCCCCACGGAATCCTTTATTATACAGAATCAACAATTTAAACTGTGAATCTACTTGGATTTATGGTGATAAAGATTGGATGGATAAAAAGGGTGGTTTAGAATCTTGTAAGATTTTACAACATAAAGGATTGAAGGCCGAATTTATCGTGATGCCAGATAGTGGTCATCACGTTTATTTAGATAACTTCAACGGATTTAATGACTTATTGACCAAAGAAATGAATGAATTTAAAAAGAAATATTCAAAAAATTGAATTGTGCTACCAAAAAATAAAAAAAACAGAAAAGAAAAATTATTGAACTCTTAGATAATTTATAAACCAATACAAATAAAATACAAAAATGTTCTTTTAGATATTTTTTATGAGTAAAAGCAATTACTGTAAGATAAAGAAAAGAAGAAAGAGTACATTGATTATGAATATAGAAATGGAATAATAATAAAATATAAAACAAAATAGGAACATAAAAGCAAAAAGTCATGCGGGAGCGATTGGTGGATGGATGGACGTTAAACTTAAGATTGGGCATAAAGTTTATCAACTCTTTCCTTAACAGAAGCTAGAATCTTCTTTCTCTGTAATTTCTGAGCAGATGTAACAAAACCATTCTCTGGAGTCCATTCTTCATCAACCAAGACAACACCTTGAATTAATTCGATACCAACTAACCCGTGCTCCTTACCCACCTTGACAAGTGCCTTGGTGATGGCATTACACAATTTCTTGTTATCAATCACTTCAGCAACGTGAACTTCACTTTCACTTGCACAGATCCCCAAATCGACAACCAACTTCTTCAAAACTGGTTCACTTGGCACCACAATGGCAATTGGTTTCACCTTAGTTTCATCAGCGTAACAACAAATGTTGGCCACCGCGGTGGATGATCTATACACGGATTCCAATTTCTCTAAGGCAATGTATTCACCATTTTGGGTCTTCACCAAGTTCTTCTTTCTATCGATCAATTTTAATTGACCTGTAGAAGTCCATTCACCAATATCACCAGTGGAGAACCAATCCTTTTCATATTCGAATGCTACATTGGTTTCCTTCTCGTTTCTGTAATATTCTGAAGTCACTGGTAATCCCTTAATCAACACCTCACCTTGGTTATTCTTGGCTAAGTAACCTGCGGATTCAACATCGATCAATTTCACTGTAACAGAACCAACCAAACTACCTGCAACATCATATTCAAAGTAATCTGGATCACACACACAACAGTTAGCGGTGGTTTCAGTCAACCCATACCCGATCAACATTTTAGCACCTAAAGCGGTGGTGATGAATCTTTGGGTTTCCCCCGATAATGGGGACCCACCATTCAACATGTATCTGATATGACCACCGGTGGCTGCCTTAACCTTCTTCAAGACGACAGAGTCGATCAATGTAGGTAACACTGGAATGTGATATTTTTGGCAAGCTCCCTTGGCGGACATGGCGGCCCAGAATAATTTCTGCACGGCGGCTGGAGATTTATTAACTTGACCGATGATTCCCTTACGGACACTTTCCCAGACAGCAGCAACACCAACCATGATGGTAGGTTGGAAGGTCTTCATGTCACCTTCACAGTTCTTACATGATGCATCAGTGATGGTCTTCACATTGGCGTACCCAGCTAGGGACCCCCAATAGAAACCAATCAATTCAAACACCAATTCAAAGATGTGAGCCAATGGTAAGAAGTTAATAACACGATCATCCTTGTTGACTCTCACGTTATCAATAACCAGGGCGACACCACCTATACCGGCGACAACGTTTTGATGAGTTAGAACGACACCCTTTGGAGGTCCCGTAGAACCAGAGGTGTACATGATACAACACAAGTCTTCAGCCTTAGGAGGTGATGGCTTGATATCGGAAGCGGCAGCACCTAAAGCGATAACTTCATCGAAGGAGTAGAACTTGATATCTGGTCTCACTTCCAAGATCTTATCCATGGCTTCCTTAGCCTTCTTGTATAATCTCCCCCCACCTCTCTTATCATTTTCATCTATAGGTTCAGAGTGGATAATGAATCTGACATCTGGAGTCTTCTGTAGGGGTAACACCAAGTTAGCTAACAAGTCGTTATCGGTGAAGATAGCAACGGAACCAGTTTCAGTTATAGAGTGGATTAACCCGTCAACCCCCAAGGAGTCATATGCGGTAACCACTGGGATCCCTTGAGATTGAGCCGAGAGGAAGGATTGCATCCACTTAGCAGATGTTGAGGCAAATAAGTGGAGTCTTTCCTTACCTTGAGGGGCCATTCCGATCTTGATAAGACCCTTACCGTAATCATGAGTTAATTTATTTAATTCACCAAAGGTTATTTTCTTGTAATCGGATTTTTCGTAGTAAACCCATTCCTTTTCGACTTCGACGGTTTCACCATCAATGTTTTTCTTCAAAATTTTCTTTTCATAATGAACATCGATCAAATCACGGGAAGCTTGACACGGTTTGTTTTCTCCGTACATTTCGACACATTCTGTGAAGTATTCATAGATGGTATTACACTTCATACCAACTGGTCTTGCAACGGCACCATCCTTAGCCTTATAGTATCTTCTTGGAGCTGTTTCATTTGGTTTAGCTGGTGATCCAACTTCAACATTGACTTGAAAAACCATTGTTTTTTTTTTTAGTTCCGGATTATCGATTTATTGATATAATGCGTAACAAACAAAATTAAAAGAGATGTCTGTATATTATTTGTGTGTTTCTAAATAGAATCACTAATGTAGATATATCAATTGAGTAGTATTGAAATGGTTACCAATGGTTTCCAGAAAGAAAGTAGAAATAGGAAAGAAGAGGTGAACCCAGAGATGGATTTAAGAAAGGGCAAATTTTGTTGAGCTGTGCTTGGGTAAAAAAAAAAAAATGTTGTTTAAGCGATCATCAAAATTGGTTATTTGGCTATGTAGTATTTTAAATAACTATAAATTCGGATTGATCAGACTAGGGGGACGATCTTATTATTGAGTTTCAGGGCAGTATGATTGTAGTAAAAAATTTGGGATTAGTGGATTGTAGATTATGGGTAGTACCTAGTATACTATTCAGTCATTTAATAGTTTACTCCACTTTTTATTGTTAAATTAGCTGAGGTTTATGTAGGTTTTCATAATGTAACTAAAAAAAAAATATATTCTAAAAACTGTATAATATGTATAAAAAGATCTATCTAACTCTTTGATCAGCCACTTTCAATTGAGCACCCAGATGTTTGGTACATCCAAATAATTGAATAGTACCATCAGTGAAATCTTTCTTTGAAACATCAACAACTGTAATACTAGTATTAAATGGAACTCTTAAATCATCACCTGTTAATCCTGGTGCCAATTTATAACCTTTATCCTTGTATAAATAATTGATATAATTAGTGACAACACCACCGTGAGTGCAAATTAATACATTCTTCCGTTTAAATTCAACAGAATCTTTCAAAATAGTTTCCCATTCAGAATTTAATCTATTCAATAATTGTGATCTCTTTTCACCTAAATCTCTAAAGTTTGGACCATATTTTTCTAATGCATCACTCAATTTCATACCTTCGACATCACCCATTTGTCTTTCTCTTAAATTACTAGTCTTTCTTAAATTAATGTCACTAGTATTACGATCAGTTATTTCACTGACAGTTTGTAAACAACGAGTTAAATCACTAGTGATAAATTCATCAATCTCGAAATCTTTTAATCTATCTCCAACTTTCTTTGCCTGTTCAAAACCTTCATCATTTAAAGAAATATCTTTATGACCTTGTAAGATTTTTTGGATATTCCAATCAGTTTGACCATGTCTTACTATAAACACTCTGGTCACTTCTAAACTCTTATTCAACAATTGTTCTGCTGTCATCGGGGTGTGCACCAGTCGGTATTTAGTAAAATGACAATTAAATAACATCTATTCCATTTTCGTTTTCTTGATAAGACACACATGCAAACTAATACAGCAATCAATCAATACACGTGACCCAATTATATCACGTGATATAATTACCCGGATTTGTTTTTCGAATTTTCAATTTTTTTCGAATTTTTTTTTTTCGAATTTTTCACACCAAAAGGAGAAAAATGGCCATCAATTTATTACTACTTTGAACAACCTATTTACATTAAATACACTATTTGAATCATATAAAATATGTTGAATAGAACTACTTCAAGGGCTCTACAGAGTAGTCGTTCATTTACGACCTCGACTAAATCGTTATCGATTTTGGATTACTTCACATTTTATAATAATAGAAAGGATAAAACTACTTCAACTACAATTAAAGAAGTTGAAAGTAAGGATAAACCAGTTGATTTAAAGGCACCAGTGCAGATAATTGGTCACAGAGATCCAAATAAGAATGATCCTGCCGTGTTATTAAAAAAATTAAATGGATTCACTGTGTCTAGATGGATCCCATTAGAGAAAAACACTGAAATCTATAAAAGATTACAATCATCATCCGATTTAACAAAGACAGTGGATGAACTACTCCAAGAGACAGCACAACAATTTGGAATCACCGATGGGATGACTGATTTACCTTTGAAATTCAAATTTTTCAAACAATTACAAACTAATTTTGGTGTGGAAATTCCAGATTACAAATTGACTCAATTAACTACATTAGAACAATTAAAAATTTATTTAACACAACAATGTGATCCAAATAGAATAATTAAGGATGAATTGTTACCACAAAATGCTCTTCATCTTTCACCAGAAGAATTTGATGGTACCAATGTTTCCATCGGTGAATGGGTGTTTGAAAAACAAAAGAATAAGGAATATAAGAAATTATTGAAGAAGGCTAATGCTTTGGATAAGCAATCCTTCGAAAACTATAAGAATGAATCTTCTAAGGCTGCTTCTGTGTAATCGGCTTCTCAACTCCCCTTGTTTATAGTATATAGTTTATATGTTTCTTAAATATAATATTAATTACCACATGTAAATATGAAAAAAAAAGGAAAAAAAAGGGTATAGAAAACAAATATATAGTGGATATCACTTTCTAGATAAGGTGAACACCACTATGATAGAAGCCGCTAAGGCAAATAATGCACCAGGTAAGATTAATTCTTGAATGAAATCATTACCGATAGGGGTAGTAGTCAATTCATTAATATGCTTGTGTGCATGATGAACATACAAATCAATCTTATCCTTTTGTAAGAACTTCAATAAATGGACACAATCTTTCAAATCTTGATCACTGGTGACCCCAACAACGTCATGTTCATCATCAATATAAGAAATAGCAAATTCAGACTCGGCAGCAGCGGCGTCCTCCTCATTTTTAGTCAACATAGCCAATTCCTTGGTTGTCAACTTGGCAGTGATCAAATCTCTTAATACAGTGATCCCATCATTAGGTTTACAACTGACTCTATGAGATCTCCCCAATGGTGATTTAAATTTGAAAAAAGTGACTTCATCGTAATCACAATTGAATGCGTGAACATTATTTTTATTGTTAACAGGTTGACTGGTAGATCCCGCTAAAGTAGAATCATGAGCACCAGAATGAGAAATAGAATCTGATGGTCTTAAATCGATCGCAGCTGAGGTCGGTAGGACATCTGAATGTAATGTTAATGGATCAGCAGAATGATGAATGGTGTCGGATCCAATAGATTCGGTATCTTCATGATCTAGAGAAGTCCAAAATTTATTCCAAGCTGGGCCTTCCCTTTCATCAGTTGCAGATCCGGTACCACTACGTGATGATCCCTCACTATTCATTGTTTGCATAGATTGAATTTGGTTCAATGTGTGGTGAGTCAATTTTAACACATCCACTATTCCGACAATGTCGTTAGTAACAGAGTCCACCACTGGGAGATTCAAATATCTTCCCTCAAACATTTGTCTCAATGCATGATGGATGTTATCGGTGGATAAGGCGTACGATGGTTTAGGAGTCATCACTCTAATCACTGAACAACTCTTTGGTTCTAGACCGGTGGCGATCACTCTTAAGACGATATCCTTAGATGTGAAAATTCCTGTAACGTCATCACTGACTTTAGTATCTTTAACTAAGACAGCTGTAGTTTTGTTTTCTTTCATCAAGACTGAAGCTTCATACACTGAAGTTTTGATATCACAATAGATAGGTGTAGTGGAAGTTTCATTATCGATGACTGAACTCAAAGTTGGACCATTTAACATAGATTTCAAATTTTCGAAATATCTAATCACGTGGATTGGTTGACTAGAGGCGCCACCCATTTCAGCATGGACACCCTCCATGGCGTCATACAATTTCTTTGATGATTCATACATTCTCTCTAATTTTGTCATTGCCTCATTATAACATTTAGTGATATCCAAGACACCGACAATTTGATTTGTATCATTGACTATAGGTAAATGTCTGAATCCCTTATTGACCATCAAGTTTAATGCATCTGAAGCCATAGTGGACACCTTAGCACACATTGGATTAGGAGTCATGATTTGGTCAACGCTAGTTTGGTTAGCGTTAAAGCTACCACCGACAACTCTGAATGCTAAATCCTTAGCGGTGAAGATCCCCACCAATTCTTCAGATTCATCGACAACCAAGACACAGTTCACTTTAGTCACTGACATCAATTGAGCGGCCTCATAGACTGTATTGGTTGGTTTACATAGAACTGGATCTGACGGTTTTAAAGTCATCACTGTACCAGGTTGATAATGGATATGTTGTTTTCTCTTTGTAGGTGACCCATTAAGATTATTAGATGAACCAGCTGAACTTAAGTTAAATTTATTGATAACCATGGTGGAACTCTTTTTCTTTAAATCGTGTTCAATTTTCTTTCTAATTTGATCATCCTTTTTAGATTGACGTTTTCTTGTTGAATCTAACAAATCTGTAGTGGCACCAACAGAATTTCTTTTAGGTGTTCTCACAGTACTATCTGAGACCATCATCTTGTATTAAGATTTAATTTATGATATATATACCAAAACAACAGAGAGTACTAATAGATCTTAGATAAGAATTATTATAGATCTCTCTAGTGTATTTAAGTTATTTTTTTTTTGTCTTCTAATTTGGCTTTGTTGATACAATTAAATGTAAATAAATGGCTGTGCTAAAAAATTCCAAGTCACATCACGTGAAGCAGATCATGTGACATCGGTGAATAAACTTATTACCGTGATGTGGATCGGTAATAAAGGCATTTAAAAGTCGCCGATATGGCAGATTTATTAAGGTTTCACACATCACTTTTAGTTAATTAGATTGTTAAATCCCTTAAATGAAATAACGTTTCTATTATTATCAAAATGTGGTTCATATTGATGTAGATAAGGTCTACACAGCATTACCAGGGATAGTTATTAAACTTACTTAGTGATGCTTTTCGTTCTCAATTTCTGCTCTGTAGTATTTAAAACCGTGTCTAAAGCCTAATTACATTAATATAGTTGAGAGCAAAACCTAACCAAACTTTACAACAGCCAGACGGCTGGAAGGCATATACTAGTATGTAAGAATAGGGGCAGTAATGGAAACTGGTACCCTTCCCCATTAATTGCAGTAAGTTGAACAACTGTAAACAATTGTAATCTCGAAAAAAAAAAAAACAAAAAAAAAATTATTGTTCAGCCTCCCCTATATAACGGGGTATATACCCTTTTATTCCCATTTATTTAAGAGTACTAACCACGTTCATTTTATTAGACAGTTAAATATTACATTCACATCAATAATCCATTAGATATATCGATTTAAAAAATCGCATTGATCATCTACTCTCCTTTAGTTTTCAGTTAACAAAAAAAAAAAAAATAAAATCTACACACTAACGAAGAGATGGAGCCCGAAAAGAAACTGAAAAGAACATCAAAGGCTTGTGATTATTGTCGAAGTAAAAAAATCAAATGTGATGGTAAGACTGTCTGTACCCATTGTGATTCTAAAAATATCCCTTGCATGTATACCCATGTCAATAAGAAAAGATCATATTGGAAAAGGGTGAAGACCGATGATGACTCAGAACTTAAAGACTTCAAAAAACCAAGATCTCTCTCTTCCAATATTGATAAACCACTCAAATTCATGAACGTTAACCGGAATTATAAACAATCTAATGAATTCATGCCAATAACAGAACCTGTTGATCAAGTACACAATTCTACAAGACAAACTAGAAAGCAAAGTAGAAAACCTAAAGTATCAAATGAATTAGAACAAAGATTATCCAAGATGGAATCAATGATGCAAGTGTTATGTGACAATTTGATTAAGAATAATCCACCAGGGTATCAAGTTCAACTGCAATCTCGGAATACCACTGAATCTGAAAGTGTAGATGAAAATGGTGATTCACCTACCGGTGACTTCTCAGAGGCTGATGACTTGAAACCCAAGGGAATCCTCAATAAGACTAACCCAAATGCAGATATAGATAAATTGTATTTCCCAAGTCACTCGTCCATTTCATTGTTTTCATTGAGTGGATTAAATTGGGTGTCCAGTCGACTCAAAGATCCATACGTCATGTATCCTTTGAAAAACACAATTTCTAACTTCATCAGATTGGAACACACAATGTTAGCCACTTGGGTGGACCCCATCGATAAATCTAAATTGTCCTCGTTACCTCCAAGACAAATGGTGTCTCTATTATTGGATTCTCTTATGCCTATGAGATTCTTTGATTTATCAGTTGGTGAGGATTCAGTCGAATTATGTACTTTATATTGTGATTACAGAGATGGATTAATCCCAGAACCAAAATTCACTTATGGTGAATTGTTATTGATGAACGCTACGTTGACTATTGCCTGTGCTATTCATGGAGAAAAAGTTAGATTAAATTTAGCTAATGAGGCATACGTTCCATTACATACTTTGAAAACTTACGAGAAGGCATTATTAGATAATGCATTGTTTTATTTTCATAGAGTGTTATTGGTCTCAGATGGACTACCTAGTATCTGTGGGATGATCTTATTGTACATTTATGCCGAAATTTTTTCAATGGCACACGCAGGTCACATGCTAGCATCCATCTTTATACGGCAAGCACAAGAAATGGGACTCCACAGAGCAGAACGGTATAGAGATATCAATTCTGAGGAATCTAATAATAAACTTTCTGTGTGGTGGGCATGCTTCATCATTGATCAAGAAATTGCCATGAAATCGGGGAAACCACCTATCATCAACATCAACGATGTCACTGCACCAGCGAAACCATACATGTCTGCCTTTTATGAAGTTAACAAAAATGGTCAACTATCTTTTTCATTGAAAAGGGAAACCATGCATAAAGAGATTCATCGATATTTGAAGAAATTACTGAGACAACCAGGGGGATTCTCCTTGTGTGCATCAGCTGGTTCTTTAGACCTGTCAGTGGTGACATCTAAGATGCAACGTGAATTATTTTCATCTACAGCATTAAATGACAAGACTCCAAATCAAATATTGGTTGCTGTGGTATCCTCACTTCGTGATTTAGAATATTGGAAACTATGTATGCCATTCACTGTTAATTTCGAAGATATTCGTGTGGAACTCAAGAATCTCATTGGTAGTACCTATCAACAAGTGTGTAATTTTTTCCTTTCCCTGGAATGTGAGCTGAAATACCGTTATTTGAAGATGGTGATCTCAATGTTTGCAACAAAGTGTACCACCGGTGAAGCTCAAAAAGATTTCACCGCCAAGGGAATTGGCTCAGCTAGAGAATTATTGAGATTTGGTACAATGATTGATCCACATTCCCTTCATTTAGCTGGTCTGACTGTGTTTTACCCATTCTGTGCGTTTTTGACTCTGTGTGCATTCCTCATTCAAAACCCTAAGTCGCCAACTACAAAGGATGATTTAGATCTTTTAATAGCTAGTGCTAAGGGGTTTGCCTCATATTCTACTTTACTGTGGGATGGTAAATTTTTGATACTCGATGCTACTACCCGGTGTGTGTTGTTTGTCTTGGTCACCATAGTGCAAGATAACAATGAGGGATTCCATGCAGATGTGGGAGATTTCTTGGATGAAGTGATAGAAGTGAGTATGGTTTCCAGGGATAGACAATTAAAACCTAAGCACATGAAGGCTATCGATTCTATGGAAACCTTAATTCATAAATCTCATAGAAATATGAATTTCAATTCTATGCCTATTGCATCATTGATTGTGCCACCTCCCATGAAAATGACTCCTAACAGAAGTGGTTCCACACCTAGTTTACATCAACAATCACTCTGTGTTTCACCTAAAACTCATTATGATGATAGTGATTCCAACCAACAACAACAACGGCAACAAGGATTACCAATCAGTCAAAAACCTTGTGTCGGTTCATCTGCTAATATCCCATTTGCTGTGCTTCCTGAACAACAAGATGCTGATGCCACTAATTCTAATGATCATAATTTAATGGAATTTTTACAAGAATTCAATACACCAGGTGGTTCAGATTCTTTTGTCAATGATGCCTTACATTATAATAGTGAATCACTTTTCCAAAACATGTTTAACGTTCCTGGTTATTTAGTTGAGATGGATAACCTAGGTGGGTTTGATAATAATATGGATGGATCTGGTGCCATCGATTCTTTATGATTTTTTTCTTCATGTTAATAATCCATATACACTAAAACTAAAAGCAAGGATTATGCCTAATTTAATGACATTTTTTTTTAATGTACTATTTCTCAAAACTTATTTGTTTTTCTACTTATATATACACTTACCTTTTTTACTATACTTTCATATACTTCTTTACTTATGGCTTCTATTTTTATACACACACATATATATATACTTTAATACACATACAAAATTATTCTCTCCTTAATAATGAAAAGAAAAAAAATTCCGGTAAGTACCCCAGAAAACTGAGCGGCTTTTTTTAATTAGCCTACTACACCCCATTGATGAACTTGTGCCCTAGTCTATAAGGTGGACATAAGGGTTTAAATGTAACAAGTATTAGATGTTAATGCCATTTGAGCGATTTTTGTAATGGTTATATGTTTGGGTCATGAGTAGGCACAGTCAGTGTTAACCTCCACAGTAAGGGTCCCTCATCTCCTATTTAGGCTACATAAGGTGAGATAGGGGGTCTAATGGTCACTCTCTCTTTCTATATAGATATATAAACTAACAAAAAGCATTTAAATATCTGGTGATATACCTATGTATTACTCTATTTCTCTCTAGAGTTGTTTGATTCAAAAACACCATATAACTATAACCATGGCATGCCTATCTGATTTACCATGCAACGTCATTAGACAAATTGTGCACTTTATAGATAACAAATCAGACTTGATCAATCTAAGTTGCACAGATATCACAATGAATTACTACGTCAATGAGAGAATCTATTCTGATATAGTGATAATAGACAAGAAAATATTACTCCATAGAAGAATCAATAATGGGTTATCACCATCGACCTTACACCCACTGGACCTCCCCTTATTCATAGAAACATTAATGAGAAAACGCCACATGATCCCCTTAATTCAATCAATAGATGTCCACTGTGTTGTCAGTGAGCCCCAATTATTACAACAGTTAGCTAGCCTAATCATTGATTTCAAACAGAATTCGGCTCGTTTCCCCATGGAAGGGTTGAAGAGTTTCCAGTTAGATCACAATATGTGTTTATTACAATTAATCGAGAGTACCTCTAACTCACCACCAGGTACCCCCATGTTTGAGAATGAAGTAGATTACTTCATTAGAGATACTAGAAAAGAAAAGGAGGATATTGCACCTCACATCGTTGTTCCACCCATGGCTGCATTACAAATAAACGATTTGTCTCAATTAAATGAATTGCCCACTTCGGTGACAGGGTTGAATTGTAACTTATCGAGAGTCATAATGTCAAATAAAATCAAATTAAATGATTCAATAAGGGATACACTATCACATTTAACTTCTCTTCAAATAACTAACCCAAATTCATTTAATGATTTTATGGCTACCCTGAAATTTAATTACGTTTATTTGAAGAACTTAAAGTCGGCATCAGTCAACTTAAACAAACTAGTCAATTTCCAATCAATATTTGAGTGTATTAACTTGTGCACCCTTGATAGCTTAGATTTAAAATTCTCTCAACCATACATTCAACAGAGTGACAGAGATATCAACCTAGCGATAGTGGATCATCTCAACTCTAATATTCGGTCATTGACTAACCTCTCCTTAGTCAATCTTGGTCCCGATCAACAAAATAATAAATCATTACAGAAGAAATTCATATTCACAAACTTGAATTTCTATTACTGTTTAATAAAACATGTGTCAGTGTTCAATAAACAAGCTCATAAGATCAAATATTTAAATTTATGCATGAATAGTTTCCCCATGTTGAGAAAGATGAGTACCGATCCGGATGATGATACTGACCGGTTCATCGTGGATGATAATTACTTGCACCACAAACTTTCATTATTCAAAAAATTGATGAATTTTAATAATTTAGAGACATTAATAATCCCAGATTATTTGTTCAATTGGAAATCTTTCTTGAGTTTCACTGAAGATGGAGATGTCGATGTTGCCAGTGATGAATGTATTGCTGATCCAACGTTATTCTTATCAAAAGTTTGCCATTGTACCAATTGTGATGAAGCTAGAAACTTGATGAAGGGATACATTGAGGAACTTGGTACCAAGAGACAATTCAATAATATGATGTCACGGTTTGATGTTTACAACTTCCTTGTTGGATTATTATTCAAAAGAATCCCGGATTTGAGTAAGAAATCGGGACTCAACATCGATAAATCAATGTTTCTGGATTCAGTAATGGTAACCAATTGTGGGTATTTGAAATTGAATCATCAGAAACTTAATTCTTTGCTATTAGATTCTTTGAAACCAGATTTCCAGTTTTTCTATACTCGTATGCCACATTTAAAAGAAATCTGCTTGGGTGGTTTGACAGTTCAAAGAGTGGACTCTAATGAATCCGCATTGCATTTAAGAGCTGTGTATGATAGCTGGGATTCCACTATTGAGTTATAGTGGTTTGTATTTACTTATTTATTTATTTGCTTTCTATAATATATTTTCTCCATCTTCCAAAACATGTAGTAACTAGTCACTCCAGCGTGCTTCCAAAACAAATCAGCACGACATCCTTGCACACCTAACTTTGTATTCAGGTACACACCAGCTTGGGCATCAACAACTCCAAATTAAAGACAATAACTAGATACGTTAACCAGTTATAAGTGTAATCTGACCATTCAGTCCTATTATGATAAAAGCATTAATCTCTATCTTAAATACAGGATCGAAAAAACTAATTACATAATTGAATTTTGTGTACACAACCTACCCAAACAAATTTGCTATATCCAAATCCACTATCTCCATGTATGTATGTATACACGCTTAAGTAAATACAATAACAGAATACAATATAAACACACGTCCTTAAATACCATTAATTATAAGTTAATTACAGATCGCATACAAAATTGTCGTACCTAAGATCTGTGTTTACATTTATCCCAATGCGGTAATAATGTGAAGATATTTTTTTTTACATAGTTATATACACATTTTTTTCATTATACTTGATTATATTTCTTACTTCCCTTGTACAATCATTACTTATATATAATCCATTTCTATATAATATATACCCATACACACCATTGAGAAAAGTTAAGGCATCATTGTACATTTAATCATGTCCAATTACAATACCACCATTCCCGGTGAATTCCCTGTTCTTCAACCAATCTCTAGCAACACTAACGTTGCACCACCAACCACTAATATATTGTCTACACCTACAAAGCAAGACTCAAAGAAACAAAATCCAACATCATCTAGTTCATTCAATTTCACACCGACTAGGGGGAAACGGTTGTACCCTCCAATAGCATCTCCTATGGATTCTCTTTTGCATTCACCTCATGATATAATAGATGAGAATGTATGTGATGTGAGTTACATTGATAAGGAAAACTCTGGATTTGTCAATGAAATGGAACTTCTGCAGAATAAGCTGTTCTCCTCTAATATTTGCAACAATGTCTTAGGAGAGTTAGGTGACAGATATGAAAAAGTCAGAAAGGAGGAAGTGCAAAACTGGCAAAAATTGAATGCTTCCGCTAACGATGAAAACCTTAAAAGAAGGGCATCACACAGATTCACTAGAACCCATAGATCAAGATTTAATAACATGGAATCGATAGGATCCCACTATGCAACATTAAAAGCCCAAAAATCTAGAATATCACCACCTAAAAGAATCTCACCACAGAGAACATTAGTTCAAAACTCGTATGATTTGAGACAACAGAATCAAACCCCTGGTGATAAGAGAGGTGTTACATCCAACATGGAGAGCGCTAATAAGAGATTTAAGACTCCAACTGGACAGTTCAAAGAAGTCAATGTCGAAAGTCCTACTAGACCTCAAGATGAGAAACTCAAAATCAAAGAACAGCAATTGCAAAAGCTTCAGTTCCAAAAGGCAACTACCGAGATACCTAAATTAGTTTTTGAAAATCGTTCCCCATACACCCCACATCAAACCAACTTATACCCTAGCCTTGGTGAAACTCCGAAGCATATTCCTGCTACTAATAAATTGACGTCACTCCATTCATCATCGTCATCAGCACCTCCAACCAATGCCACATCATTCTTGACAAGCACAAAGACTCAGTGTTCACAATTCCAAAATAGGGAACCTACAAAGCCTCTTGCTAAATCACATAGAATGCCATCTTATTTATTGCCAACTAAGGCCTCCCTGCAAAAATTGACATCCACTAAAGATCAACAATCAATGCAGGGTGTTGCTTCCCATCCACATATTTCTTCCACATCTGGATTAATTAAATCTAGTTCTAAGATATCACCCTCTAGAGCCTGTGTCAACTTAACATCATACCTCAAACCGGGTGCATCAACCTCATCCTCCAATTCCTCCTCTAATACTTCCAAATTTAATGACCTACCACCAACCAAATTAACTTTCAATCGCTATGCTAGTTCCTCGTCCAGTGCTTCCACCACAAAGCCAATGCCTAAATCAAGAACTACATTTAATGTTTCTATTCCAAACTCTTACTCTAATGCATCATTCAATAATTTATCATCTTCCGCAACCTCATCCAGCATTCCAAGATTAGTGAGTCGTTCTCATCCATCTACACGTGAATCCAGTACATCTCATAAACCAGTCAGGCCATGGAGATGAACCATATGATCACATATTTTTAACGCTACCTTTTTTTTTTATTTTATTTTTTGTTCAATTCTACTTAATTACATAATTTTCTCCTGCTTCTTTCCATTTTTTTATCTCTATTTCTTACTCTACGTATCTATATCCAGCATACATTGTGTGTTTATTTATATCCTTTTTATATTAAAATAATAATTAACTGTATCAAATTTTCCCAAGGCTACCAAGCGTCGACGAGAGATCTGCCAAAAAAAATTAAAAAATTCAAATATCGTAGATCTTTTTAAATAACCACAGTTCCTTTATTTATGTTATCTCTGTCAAACTAATAAAGATGGGTGAAGACGGTTCTACCAAGCATCATGCAGATTACACTAATTTTGACACAAAGGTTTCCAAAACGGAAGCATTACAATTACTATTAGATTCATATTTAGCACTCTCGGAATCACAAACAAATTGGGTGTGTAATTTAGCTAATTGTAGTTCTTTATTATGGCACACTTACAATGAAGCACTAGATAATGAAGTCAATTGGTCAGGTTTTTACTTGTTGGATCCACAGGATGAATCACAATTAATATTAGGTCCGTTCATGGGTAAAGTGGCTTGTCAAACGATTACTATAGGGAAGGGTGTCTGCGGTACAGCTGTGTCTAGTGAGGAAACTCAATTAGTTCCTGATGTGGAGAAATTTCCTGGACACATTGCATGTGATGGGGAAACCAAGAGTGAAATTGTGGTACCTATATTAGTCAATGGTAAAGTGCAGGGAGTGCTTGACATTGATTGTCTAAAATTGAATGGATTTGATGAAGAAGATCAAAAGTATCTTGAACAGCTTTGTGAATTGATATCCAAAACTTGCAAATGGTGAGCAACTACAAGTGTAATGTGTGTATAAATATATATAATAATAATGATAAAATTGGTTTGTTGTATGTATAAGTAGTAAAGAAAAGGTCTAAGGGGAGTAGGATGAGCAGAAATGTAGGGTATATTTATCTATTTGGGTTGGTAGGTGACCGTTTCTGTCTCGATGTCATCGTCACCTTCATCATATTCATCACCCACAAAATCATCCTCAATGTCGGGCACATTCAATGGCGTTGGATCTAAATTATTTAATCTAGTTGTATCGAATTCAGTATCTGAAGCATCGGTATCAATTTCAATTGCGTCCAAATCAACATCACTAGTAGGAGTACTAGATAAATCTGCACTGCTTTCTGATAGATAATTTTCCAAATCTATAGCCGTTCTACGTACTCTATATTTGCGGTGTTGTCTAATCACATAGTTGTGGTAACAATTGGATGCAGCTATAGCTGACACTGACCCAATAACGTTAGCCAAGATATCATATGGATCAAAAGTTCTATGTGGAGCTATTATATGTTGAATAAATTCACTACCTACACCACCAACTAAAGTACAAGTGATGAATGTGATATTTCTTATCGTTCTCATAGAATTAGAATCTAGAATCCAATAAAATAGTGATGTCATCACAAAGAACATTGAAAAATGGATCCATTTATCGTGTGGTATTGAGATATCGGCAAACCCTAGATAGGCAGCAAGAATGGTTGAAGAGAAAAACCCTATAAAGATGAAGGCTCATCGTTAGTATTTTTGTGTTTTTTCTGGTGTTTCCTTTGTTATTGTTTTAGATTTCGAATAATAACATGTAGTAAATTGATTGAAAATGTTCTCAATCTGTCTATTGTTTTAACATACCAATTAATACAGCCTTTCTGATTCTCATTTTATCATGGATAGTGTATTGATATCGATAAACAGTTTATTTAAATTACAAATGAAATCAAATTGAAATTGGTGTTACCATTGTTTTAAAAAAAAAGATCAATGATATGGATTATTACGTAATCATAGTGATAACACACCCTTACACCGGTACTGATAAGAGTGTATTTTGCCATTTATATATGTGAACATGGGAATCGTGATATATATCACAGAACTATCATAAATGTACATATAATCATATTATACATGACATAACATATCACCATTAATAGAAGCTCAAAATACTATATATTTACAATTACAGCAAAGCAAAAATAATATAATGGATGGCTTTCATAATCCATTACAATGTGGTATTTGCTTTAGACAACCATTACCTAAGGATAACACCGGTGTTTGTAACTTCTATTGCTCATCGTGTATCCATTTTAAACTACTCAAATTGAAATTATCTGATATGGATTTAGAATATTTCAATGCAAGAGCATCAAATGAAATTAATGAAGTATTAGACAATTGTATTAACGGTAATGCATCTAAATCGTTAACTACATTTCTTCATGATGAATCCCATGATATTAAGAAACCATCAAGGGAACTCAAATCTTTGACACCATCAAATGAATCTGTGGCTAGATTATCACATATGTTACTCAATGTTGAAATAATGCAAGACAAGAAAACATTAAGACAATTGAATAAAAAAGTACAAGAAACTAGGAAACAGAATGATGCATTAAAAATACGAGTTAAACAACTTAATGATCAAATTGAATCACAGAAATCTAAAATCAAAAATACACAAATTACATTGACTAATAATTATAATAAGGGGATAACTCAATTGAAAGATCAAGTCGATGACATTGGAAATTTTAAACTCAAAAATATAGAAAAGCATTCAAATAGTTTAAAGAAGAAACTCATCCATGATATCATTTACATTTTAAACATGACTATAATAGAGAATAAACAATTAACCAATAATGATACTAAAAATTTGAGATCTGAAACTTCACTGATGAACATCCCACAATCATTATTGAGTAAAACTAATAAATTACGACTCACAGATGATTTATGTTTGACAATTCAGTTTGTCCCAATAATACCCGTCACCAAGTATCTGACTTATTCTAATAAATTAGTGAATGAATCATTAGAGAAGATTTGTGAATTTGTGAGACTTTCAGCTAAATGTTTAGAGATTGATTTACCTTTCCCATTATCAAGGGATACTCAATTAGATCCAGCAGATGCACACGGGATTTACAATAATTTTGTCATTGGGAATTACTCCAATGAGGAGACTTATCCATTATTTAATGGATCCAAAAATGATAAGAGTGATCAAAATGATGGATTCATGGAAATCGATGGTCATCGGTTACGTCAATTCAGTGGTGCCATAGCTAGATTGATAATAGATGTTGATGTCATTCTATGGAATGTATGTGATGAATCTTTATGTAAGGATATGAAGTTTTTAGATTTACTGAGAGTTGATGAATTACTTGTTAAAATACTAATGGTTTACAATGAAGAGATCACTGAAGAACCTGCACAACCTGTTGAACCTCATCATTCAGAGATTAAAGTTGTTAAGAATAAGGAAGCATCACATAGTGGTGTGAAAAAGGCAAGACGATTTTCTCTTGTTGATTTATTGACTGGATCAAAGGATGATGCTGAAGAAGAAATCAAACCAGATGTTCCGGAACCATCTGTTGTGGATTCACCGAAGAAAAAAACCAATGTGCCTAGAATAACTGATCCATCTTATTCTCTTCATGAATACTTGAAGAATGAATTTGTAGATCCAAATGGGGTCACTTTGAATAGTCATTTGTTTTCTTCTACAACGTCGTCATCTTCAACGGTTAGAGTGCCCACCAACGTTTATTCGAGCCAAGTTTCGTCATCGGCTAGTCAGGGTGGTAATGGTGGATTTGATTTTCCTTCTAATGTACTTGTCAATGATGTGAATTTATTTGCACAAAAGATTGAAGAATATTTGAAGAATGAAATTCAAAAAATTTATGAATCTACTACAAACACTATTGATTCATCAATTTTCCAACAAGTCAACATGTCCAGTTCTATAATGGGTAATAATAGACCTAGTTCAAGTTCGGACTCTCCAAGATTGAGACCATTGAGTACTATAAGTGGTAGCAGTGGTGGATCCACCACCAATTATGTTAGTTATTTAGATTCGGATATCCAGGGTAACTGGAAACGAAACCAGAGACCATTATTGGTGCAACCGTCTAACCAGTCTATTGGTAGTGTCAATAGACTAGCTAAGATTGGAGTTATACCTGATACTATTAGTAAATCATTAGATAATTGGGAAGTTATATAGATAATAAATAGCAATATCACACACACCTGTATAGACGCGTCGATAGACTCTAATTTTTGTTTTACCAGTGCTCATAATTTAAGCAGCGCAGGCCTTTTTAATATAGAGAGTATGGCTGCTTGAGTGAGGAAGAGGAAGAGAAAAAAAAGAGAGACAAGTTAAACTGTTTTAATATATACTTGCCTATATTGACATTGTGTGAACTTGAATTATATATATATTTCAAATTAATCAATTTGCTTCTTAATTAATCAATTGAATCATTAACTGAATTATTTCTTTTTGAGAAACCCAAATTCTGTATTAATTTCCAATTTCAAATTTAGTTGCAACAATTTTCTTTATCTATCTGTCCATTAATCATACAATTCATATTATATACTACTTCAATTAAATTACAATGCTTTCCGACAAGGAATTATGTATGTATCCATTTCACACAGATTTACTGCTCCATTTACAATTATACTAACATTATATTGCCTTCCTCTCTCAAACAGTTGAATTAAACAAGAAGGCCGTCACTGAGGGTTTCAAGATTCAACCACGTATTAACTATAACACCGTCGGTGGTGTCAATGGTCCATTGGTTATCTTAGAAAACGTTAAGTTCCCATCTTATAACGAAATTGTTGACTTAACTCTTCCAGATGGAACAGTCAGAGCTGGTCAAGTTTTGGAAGTGAAGGGTGACAAGGCTATTGTGCAAGTCTTTGAAGGTACTTCCGGTATCGATGTTAAGAAGACTAGAGTTGAATTCACTGGTCAAAGTTTAAAGATCCCTGTCTCTGAAGATGTCTTGGGTAGAGTCTTTGATGGTTCTGCTAGACCAATCGATAATGGTCCAAAGGTGTTTGCCGAAGATTACTTGGATATCAATGGTGCCGCCATTAACCCATTCGCTAGAATTTACCCAGAAGAAATGATCTCCACCGGTATCTCTGCTATCGATACTATGAACTCCATTGCTAGAGGTCAAAAGATTCCAATTTTCTCTGCATCTGGTTTACCACATAATGAAATTGCTGCTCAAATTTGTAGACAAGCCGGTTTAGTTAGACCAACTAAGGATGTCCACGATGGTCATGAAGATAATTTCTCCATTGTTTTCGCCGCTATGGGTGTTAACTTGGAAACATCTAGATTCTTCAAGCAAGATTTCGAAGAAAATGGTTCCTTAGAAAGAACTTCCTTGTTCTTAAACTTGGCTAATGATCCAACCATTGAAAGAATTATTACCCCAAGATTGGCATTGACCACCGCTGAATATTTGGCTTACCAAACTGAAAGACACGTCTTGACTATTCTTACAGATATGTCCTCTTATGCTGATGCATTGAGAGAAGTGTCCGCCGCTAGAGAAGAAGTTCCAGGTAGAAGAGGTTACCCAGGTTACATGTATACCGATTTGTCCACCATCTATGAAAGAGCTGGTAGAGTTGAAGGTAGAAATGGTTCCATTACTCAAATTCCTATCTTAACCATGCCTAACGATGATATTACCCATCCTATTCCTGATTTGACCGGTTATATCACTGAGGGTCAAATCTCTGTCGATAGACAATTACATAACAGAGGTGTCTACCCACCAATTAATGTGTTGCCTTCCTTGTCCAGATTAATGAAGTCCGCCATTGGTGAGGGTATGACTAGAAAGGATCACGGTGATGTTTCCAACCAATTGTATGCTAAGTACGCTATTGGTAGAGATGCCGCTGCTATGAAGGCCGTTGTTGGTGAAGAAGCTTTATCTACTGAAGATAAGTTATCCTTAGAATTCTTGGAGAAGTTTGAAAAGACTTTCATCTCTCAAGGTGCTTACGAAAACAGAACCATTTTCGAATCATTAGATCAAGCTTGGTCATTATTGAGAATTTATCCAAAGGAAATGTTGAATAGAATTTCACCAAAGATCATAAATGAATTCTATGATCGTGAAAGAACAGAAACTGAAGAAGCTCCATTGATTGAAACTTAAGTTTAATTGTTGTTGTTTTCTACCCTCTTCCAATTATAACTAAAAAAAAAGCTTACAATTCTACAAAAAAATACATACAACTATCAAAGAAATAAATTTAAAAATCTATTAATATGCATTAAATGTTTTTCAAGAAGAAACCAACAGTTGCTTTTTCTTTAGTTCATTATCCCCCCTTTTTTTCATCAAATTATTTCACTTTTTGAATACTATTTTTGCATGCTATTTGAATTATAATATTTATCCTCTTTTTTTAGTTCCCAAATCCATTTTTTTTTCTTTTGTTTGTTTGTTTGAAACTACAAAATGTATTCAATTTTTGCTCCAATTCTTGTCCTTCTTTTTGATTCTTCTATTCTTCTTTTTTTTTCTTACTCTTTTTCCTTTATCTTCTTCATTGATGAACGCTTTTTCTCTAACCCCCCTCTATTATTATTAGTATTAAACTTTTCAATTTAATCCATATAAATCTCTGTCTCTAATATACAACATGTAGCCCACCGAAAAGACGTACGTCATTTTTTTTAATTTTTTTTTAGATTGTTTGTTTGTTTGTTTTTATGAATACTTCTCTACTTATCTAATGATATATAGCATATGAAATATCATAATTAGATTGTGATAAGTTCATAGAATTAGATATATACATATAAAAAGAACCACTCACAGGGAATACTCAATCATGGAGATAAATTTCCCAAGCAGGACGATTACCCCAGATCTTGAACAATCCAAACCACATTCATTAACTGATTTACCACCTGAAATATTGATTCAGATATTCAATCTAGTACCCAGACAACTAAGATCTACATGTAAAAAGTTTTATCTCTATAACAATTCATATTATTATGACAAATTGATTCATGAATTGGGTAAAAATACACTCTACAATATAGCTGTTCATGATTTGCCGCCATTGGTGGCATACATTGAATCATTTGAATATTGGAGGCAAACAACTAGACAAATAATCGCTAATGCTGTTGGATTATCTGATCCTATAATGGATATAGAAACTAGAAAGGAACTTAATCCCACACAAGTGGTTAGATGTAAATACATTGGCGATTCATGGCAATTAATTTATGGGATTTACAAGAACAGAAGATTATTCATTGAATATTCAGATTATCAAGTTGATGAGCCTAAATCTAGTTTGAATGGTAATATGTTACACATCAATCAAACTTATTTAGTGAGATATAAGAAAACTATCAAATTATCACCAGATCTATATAATTTCTCATGTGGAATAATCATCAAAAATGCATTAGGATTCAGTAGTACAAATTTTAAAGTGGTGAGGTCTTCCACTAATGAAGAATTGTTAAGTTATTTCCCACCTAATAATGTTAATGATTTAATACCCAAGGGGAAATCCACTTTATTGAATGCTGGAAATTTCATAGTGAAACCAAAGACAGATGAGGAAAAGGAGAAATCACCCATTGACAGTCCTCTCGTTGATGTCGATATTATCATGGAAGAAACCGGATTGTATCTGAAGTCTGGATTCATCATTTGTTTTATAGATCTCAATGCATACCCGGAAAGTCAGAAAACAGTCAATCGGCGTGGGGAACTGGAATCAATAGACACTGCTGAATGGATTGCATGGTGGATTGACAATCTCACACCTCGTGCTGATCTGGTTGTCAACAAATTGCTGAAGAATTTATATAAATCTATTAATAAATCATCCACTATTATCTCACATGAGAGTTTCTCCTCTGTGCAAAGAATTGGAAGCTTTGCGGAGGTCATGCAAAGACACCAGGAAGTTCAGGAGGACGTTGTGGAAGAGGAAGAGGAAGAGGAAGATTTTAATGATGAAGATGAAGATGATGACACAAGCAATATTGATCTTGCCACATATAACAAAAACTTCTATTCACCTTTCAATGATGCCGGTGAATTGTTCACTAGATCATTCAGATTTTACACGATCCTAGGAAGAAGAGAATACGAACGCAGACGGTCTATAGTGAGGGAGAATACTACACCTACCACTAAGCATGATGATCAACCATTAAAATGGAAAATGACCACCTGGTATGACTATTAATGAGCATGTAGGCATGCCCTATTGAAGAAATGTGTACTATTATTTAATTTATTGACGAATTTAATTTATTTTGGGAGACATAAACAGCTCCAAAAACTGATTGTTTGTAAATTTCAAACTCAATTATATTTATGAGTTAAATTAAAACTCAAAATTAACAAAATTATAGGTGTAATTGTAGCTGAAAGGAAACTCGATTTTCCAAGATTGTATTAACTTTTTTTTGGAAAAAAAAAACAATTTCAATTTCATAGCCTAATTCGATTATTAAATGATATTTGAATCATTTCCCAATAAAACCTTAAGGCAAATTTAAGTCATAAGCTTCTTAAATACCCAATAAATGCCTTCTAATATGTTAATAAATAAATTAATAAATCACTTACGCCAGCTATTACATAAGCAAAACATGTGATGCTGATGTGGAAAACAAAGCCCTTTTTTACTTCACGAAATGGCCGGATGGTCTAGTTGGTTATGGCATCTGCTTAACACGCAGAACGTCCCCAGTTCGATCCTGGGTTCAGTCATTTTATTTATTTTTTTTTACTACTCCATTTTTATCTACCAGCTATTGATTCTTGTCTTGCTGTCTGGGGGCAGTGTAGGTGTAAAACTTGTTTTTATTTTTGTCAATTTCATGATATAAATATTTACTAGTTACATAATGTTTGCAGTTAGTGGCAATTTATGGATCGGTAAATGTTAATTAGGTAAAATGTAGATCCGGAGTAATTTGAGAATACAATTTTACCCTGGTGATGTCATTTTAGTCTTGCTTGTAGGTCTTAATTCATTTTTTTTATTTTCTACATTATATATTATATAATATTATATCTATAATATCTAATATGCAATAGCAAAACAATTCTCTGCTGTACCGTTAACGTAAATCTATTACTTCCCTCCCCCCTGCTACCTGTAAGCAACTCACAATTTTTTTTTTCAAATAGCGTAACGACACACAAAAATTTTCGTTTTTGTCGTTGTTTCATAAAAATTTTCTTTTAATTACTTGTTCAATAATATAAATTCAAGGTTAAATATACGTCTTTCCCACTTCAACTGTTCAATCTATTGACAAAGAAATACATAATTAAATAATTCAATTTTATCAAAAATCCATCCCACTTCATCTTTAACCACCTTTTTACCACCTTTTCTCCTCCCTCCTCCTTCTCACTACACCCCTTACCTTACCTTTAATTTGACTTATCCCCTTCCCCCTTCCCCTTTATCATCATCCCTGGAGGCCCATCTCAGTTAAATTCCCCTATTACTACCCATTAATATTACTACTACTCTAAACTGAGCTTATTCATTTCATAGTTTTCCTTTCCCCTACAAAGAAAAATTTTAATCCATCGGAAATTCTATCATCTTTAAGTTTTTACCGATCCACATCTATCACCCCCCTACTTTCCCTTAATTTTACACACACAACACACACATATATACACATATAATGACATCCGAGTCTCTATTTGATAACACAATTGCATCATCTGAGCCAAGCTCTGTGGTTAACGTTGCCCCTGTGGTTCCACCATCCGAAGAATTGATTCCAACCGACGTGAACTATGGGTCCACCTTGATCACTTACAGAGTTTTAGTCTCTAGAAGAGAAGCCGGTGCCATCATCGGTAAGAATGGTGACAACATTGCCAAGGTGAGAGATTCCACAGACATTAAGGCTGCTGTTTCTAAGGTTGTCGATGGCTGCATGGACCGTATTTTGACTGTCACTGGTATCGTTGATAATGTCCCAAAGGCCCTAGTGTCCTTCGCTGGTGCCGTCACTGATGCCAATGTTGCCACTGTTGAAGAGGCTAAGGAGAAGAACACTGATCCTTCCTCTTTAATTTCTTATAACTTTTTCCCATTGAGAGCTTTAAACCCTGTGCCAACTATTGATTCCGACGCTTACGCTAGCACTCTTACTTTAAGATTATTGGTGCCTCACTCCCAAATGGGGACTTTAATCGGTAAATCTGGTGCCAGAATTAAGGCCATTCAAGAAAAATTCAATGTTAAGATGGTTGCCTCTAAGGAATATTTGAAGAACTCCACTGAAAGAGTTGTCGAAATTCAAGGTACCAAGGAAGACCTAGAAGATGCATTATCTGCCATCTCCAAGTGTTTACTACGTGATTACCATGGTGTCGCCACCACCCTTTACTATGTTCCATCTCCACGTCAAGCTTCCTCAAGAGGTGCCGCCAATGGTGGCAGAGGCCTTAGAAATGGTAATGGCAACGGTGCCGGTGCTAGAGAAGTCACAGAGACTGTCAGCTTCCCTGGTGACTTTGTCGGTGCCTTGATCGGTAAGAAGGGTACCAGAATTCAAGAAGTCAGAAGATCAACTAGTTGTACTGTTAACATTGATCCTGAAGACGATGAACAAGGTGAAAGATCTTTCACTTTGTCTGGTACTAGACCAAACATCGAAAGAGCTCTCTCTTACTTGTACTCCTTCTATGATAAGGAAAAGCAAAAGAGAGCCCATGAAGCTAATTAAAGAAAGAAACACCCCCCTCCAAAAAAAATAATAATCAAAGAATATAGGTAAAAATAAAAATCCTATTAATAATTAATGATTTTTTTCTTTCCATTCTTTTTTTACTCTTTACTCTCTTGTTTTTTTATGATTGTTTTGTATACTCTTTTTTATCTATTCTACTTTTTGAATCTTCCTACCCTACACACTCCTTTTGATTTTTTTTGTTCTTGATTTTTTCCTTATTATGGTTGCTTTTGATATTTTTTTGGTTGGTACTTAAATTAAAGCAATTTTCTTCCCATTCCCTTCCTGTATCCTTCCCCCCTCTCCTACTATCACCCCACCCCTTTTTTCTTGAATTTTATATTTGTTTTATTAGAAGAAATATTTGTAGAAATTTAACGTATTTTAAACACTATGTAAGCAAGATGTAAGCACGTTGTAAGCACTAATCTGCAAGGGTAAGCACTTTTCACTACCAAATTATGTGGATTCGAATTTTCTTACTCTTCATTTATGTGAATCCACTAATGGTATTCCCTATGCAGTTAGACCACTGATCCTGTGAGCCAAAATTTCGGGGACACTAGGTTTGGTAAATTTCTGCTACCAAAAAAAAAAAAACAATTATAGGCTTACTGTGTGATTTAAGAAATTAGAATTTTTATTTCTGTATTAAAGTTTAAACATATTAAAAGTTACTAACAAATTTAAGCTTCAACGGCAACCTCTTCAGCAGCTGGAGCTTCTTCAGCATCTTCAGCGTACACGATAGCGGATGGTTCAGCGACTGGTTCGTCTTCCTTTGGTTCGATAACCTTGACGTAATCTGGAAGAGAAGTTGGACCGGTCTTTTGAGCAGCTGGATCCTTCATAATCTTAACCTTGATACCTAAGACACCTTGTCTTAACAAAACGTGTCTAGTAGCAACATCGATGAAATCTCTGACTGGTTGACCAGAGTGGATCATGAAACCATCACCGAACTTCATAGCCTTAGCTCTAGCACCCTTGGACTTACCAGAGATGACAACTTCGACACCCTTAGCACCGGATTCCATAACGTATCTGATGACACCGTAAGCGGCTCTTCTGATAGCTAAACCGTTTAATAATTTGTACTTTAAGGATTCACATTGAGTGACAGCGGATAAACCTCTTTCTTGAACCTTTTCAGCGTACAAGACGATGGAACCTGGAGCCAACTTGAATCTCTTTTGGATCAAAGAAGTTAATTCCTTAATTCTTCTACCCTTTTCACCTAAAACTCTTTGAGTGTTAGTGGCTCTGATGATGACTTCAGTCTTAGTTGGAGTAATTCTAACTTCAACACCGGCGTAACCTTCTTCAGGTAATTCTCTGGTGAAGAATTCATTTAATTCGGCGTAGAAGACACCATCGGACACGAGCTTTCTCTTCTTAGAAATGTTGGCAACCATTTTTGTAATATAGATGTATATGTTATTATAAATATAAGAGTATTAAATGTTAATGATAATAAAGAATGAAGAATTTAATATAATTTTCACTCTACCCTCTCCACAGAGAGCTAACAGAGACTGGAAAATTTTTTGGAGAGAGAGCGCGAGAGGGTTTATAACCCTCTACTAAAATCACGTGCAAAACACACGGGATAGACGCGACTGGATGAGACTATTTTTAATTACCGTTATACCGTGGTATTTATATTAATTCAGTGTTTTACATAATAGATCTCGAATTTTGACTAGTTGTATCTATTCATTGTTTATTATGTTTTTTGTGGATGGATAGATAATAAACTTAGTATCGTATATACGTAGTATATATATCTATATATATTAGCAGAGTAATTGGGTATAGAGAAAGAGAGATAGATAGAGAGAGATGGTATTAGATAACTACAAGTTATACACGGTGAAGACCAATTTTCACTTGTTCATTTTATAACTTTCTATTAAATAGATGCACCCCCTGAGAACCGAAATTCATTTAATTAACCCACTCCCATCCGCTCCCCAACGCTCTGTATCACCTGCCCTGTGCTCTTTCACTGTGCGGCAGTTCAGTTTTACTTTAAAATGCGCCTGTTTTTTGACGCGTAATGTTTTAGAAATGCAAGTGGTGAGAGAGAAGGGATGGATGGTGTTATCAGGAATGATACGGATTCCAGTACAGTGGTAATATATGTATTACGCGTAATTGATGGAATAACATAAATTCGAATGGAATCCGAATTCGCACTACTAAAAAAGATTTTTTTTTTTTTTTCGGTCAGTGGGTGTGTTTTAAATTCGAATGAGAGACAACCTACTCTGGTTAGGTTAAAACATAGTGTATATTATACTTGTCGTTCATTATTGCATACCAATTTATTGGAAAAAACATAAACTAGTGGACTTTATTTTTGAAAAATAAAAAACACGCTTTATATTTTTACTCAATTACTTTATAACTTGGTTAACTATCTTACTTTACCTAGGTCAAATCATAAATCCATTCTTCATTCCAAACTACTAAAAAAAATCTTATCAAACAATAGGAAGGAAACCCCCCCTCCCCCCCAATTGTACTCTAAATACCCAAAATATATACATACACATTGCCTCAGATTTGTTTCAAGTGTTTACTTAAAGATCTTTGAAACAACACTTCCATCAATTCATCATCATAACTATATGATCTTATAATTATTTACTCTATTTTATACCAGTCATTCTTTACAATATACCTATCCACTTTTTTTTCCCCCTTTTATTTCCTTCTTGCTAACGAATTCTCTTGCATTTATTCATATCCTCAACCACCTCCCACTTTGCTAATCCACTGACTTTTACACAGACATACACATATATACATAACTTACTTCTCAAATGAATCAAACTCAAATAACGTTTAACGTCTCTGATTATTATGAAATCAGAGATATAGTGGGTGAAGGAGCCTACGGAATAGTGTGTTCAGCTATCTATAAACCTTCACAACAAAAAGTGGCTATCAAAAAGATTCAACCTTTTGAAAGAACAATGTTTTGTCTTAGAACACTTCGTGAATTAAAATTATTAAAACATTTTAATCATGAAAATATCATTGGGATACTGGATATCCAAATTCCTTATGATTTCGAATCATTTAACGAGGTTTACTTGATTCAAGAACTGATGGAAACAGATCTACATAGAGTTATTAGATCTCAAACATTATCAGATAATCATTGTCAATACTTTATATATCAAACATTGAGAGCATTAAAGGCTCTCCATTCTGCAAATGTATTACACAGAGATTTGAAACCATCTAACTTATTATTAAATTCAAATTGTGATTTAAAAATTTGTGATTTTGGTTTAGCTAGATCCATAGCTTCCCAGGAGGATAACTTTGGATTCATGACAGAATACGTTGCCACTAGATGGTATAGAGCTCCTGAAATTATGTTAACATTCCAAGAATACACTACAGCCATTGATGTGTGGTCGGTGGGGTGTATCTTGGCGGAAATGCTTTCAGGTAGACCATTATTCCCTGGTACAGATTATCATAATCAATTATGGCTTATAATAGATATCTTGGGGACTCCATTATCTGAAGATTATAACTCAATTAAATCTAGAAGAGCTAAAGAATATATAAGAACTTTACCATTTAGACAGAAGAGACCATTCTCTGAATTATTCCCAAATTGTAATCCAGATGCTATAGATTTATTAGAGAAATTACTTACATTTAATCCAAGAAGAAGACTCACCGTGGAACAAGCATTAGAACATCCTTACCTAGCATTCTATCATGAACCTAATGATGAACCAGTCGCAGAGAAAATCCCTGAAGATTTCTTTGATTTCGATAAGAAAAAGGATGAATTGACTCTAATGGAATTAAAGAAAATGCTTTATGATGAAATCATGAAACCATTATCTTAATTCTTCTTACTTTTTTTTTTTTATTATTTTAACTTTTCTTTTTTTATATTCTATAAACCTATTTTACTTTCTTATTTTCACTTCTATAACCCTACCTTTTTTCTTCCTCCCCCTGTTATTATTACAATATATATTTCATACTCATTTTTTTCCGTTTGATACAGCTGCTTTAGCTACCAAAATTTATCAAATCTCGCGTTCAAAGAAAGTTTTCAAATCTTTGTTTTAATAAGTAATTCAAGATAACTAGTTAACTGAATTCTCTCTTCAATAGAAACACCACAATACATCCATACAATGTCAATTGCAAGGCCTAAAACGGTATCTGATATACCATTAGAAGTGTGGTCATTGATAATCAATCAATTATCAAGTGGTGATGTATTCCATATGATGTTGACATGCCATGAGATGTATAATAAATTGATTTCAACTCATATTTGGGGTCAATTGGTATACAGAGAATGGTTTGACAATTGTTATTCAACGGAATTGAGAGAAAGTTTAGGTGGAAATTGGAGAACTTTAGATTATTATCGGTCAAGGAAACAAACTGATATATCATTGGCGATTACGATAGACTCCATTGAAGAAGATGATTACAGCGTATGGGAAACAATATCTTCTACTTTGTATCAGGCAGATGAATTAGTATTACCACGATTACTCCGAATGGTTAAACACTTGGATGAATCATGTAAAGGAGATGCCACTACTTTTGAATATGATAAAGTGATCTCACACTTCAATGATAGACTCTCAGAGACCAATATGAAAAGAATCTATTACTCTTCACAGTTTTTACAGGCTTTAAGGATTAAATCTTTATTTACAATGTTGCACGATGTATGGATCAATGATGTTTACCCAGTCAATTTAGAATCTCTACTTGTGAAATTGTGTCTTGTGGACCCCCATTATTTTGATTTACTCCATATCAGAAAGAGACTCATCAATACAGTGGTTTCCAAATTTGACAATAGTTCAATTCCATTCAGCGATGGCCCGTCAACTTTTAAATTATTGATGTTAATAGATATCCTACACGCTGAATTGAAAAAAGAACGGATGGAAAATCCAGGAAATAAACATATAACCGATGATGAGTCTGTAGCCCAATACGAAAACAGTTTGATCTTGAGATGTTACTCAGGAGATGGTGATGGGGAATCCTATTTTTATAATGCCATGTTGGAGAACATTTGTCAACAAATTAAATCTATAAAATTTAACGTGTCACTCAATAGGTATTGCATCATCAATGAAGACCCAAGTATCCCTGGTGGCATTGCATACATTATATGTGAAAGAGACAATGTCACATTGAAGACTGCCCATGAAGTGTCCAGCATGTATAAAGAGGAATATGGAATAATGGATTTTTTGGACCAATGGATGCATGGGCGTGCAGATTTAAGAAGGGAACTATATGGATCAAGGACTAGGGAATATCCCAATGTGTTTCATTTTATTCATCAGAATGGATCTCTGTATGTTGATAGACCAAAAGAAGACACCAAAACGCATCAATATATTGGCCAAATATTGTCATTGCAATCCCCCAACGGGGTAGATAGACTTGCGATCATATTGTTTAATAATTTATTGAGACAACTACATTACAATAATATGTTTAATGCTGAATGCATGTGTAAAAATTTAGACGAGTGCTGGCTAGACTACACATCCCTATTAATGTTCTTTATCTTGAAGAAGATTTGCAAGGAGAAGAATATCAAGCTTGCTATTCCTTTCTTGGAAAAATCCCTGGACCTTACTTATGTGCCAAATTCTCCAAATGATCTTTTGTCCATTATACGTGGTCCTATGCTAAGAATAAACAAAATATACGACACCTCAAATTACTGCTCCTTCAGGGGTGGTGATGTTGTCAAGTTTCATACAGACTACTTCATACTATTAGGATTCACCTGTGAGACAGAATTGGGTGAGGTTAAGGAAAATGCCAAAGAGTACGAAATGTGCGTGCTATTTGATGATCAGGGGAGCTTCGCTGTAATGAGTGCTTCCAGATTCAAGCTTGTCACTGATGGGAAGATTATAGTAGAAAGATTTGGGTTCTATGATGGAATTGGTAGATTTTTCAGATATTATGATGTCGAAAATAGAAGATTCATAAAATGATTGTACAGCTATATACATGTATATAAATATAAAAATATTTATTTATTCATCAGTATTGGATCAATGACACTTGATTAGATTTCTTTGATTTCTTAGATCTTGATCTAGTCACTGGAGCGTATTTAATTGGGAAGAATTTATCTAAGAATACATTTTGACAAAGGGAATAACCAGCAGAACTCATCCAATATAAAGCTAATGCAGCTGGAGCTTGTGATGCCATAGCCATTAGGAAGATCACGTATGATCTTGATAAAGTCAATATCACATCAGACATAGTTGGTCTTGTACTGACTTTGATACCTCTAGATGTTAGTCTCATCAAATCTCTATTCCGTGTACTCCATTCAATATTGGCTAACACTAAAAGCCCCAATCCTACTGGCATAGCATATAATGGATCACTCAATGTTAAATCTAACACTGGGGGGAATCCCTCATGCGTGAGAGACATATCTAATGGGACACGGCCTTCTGCACCCCAACCTGTTAATAATCTAAAATTATATGACATGTAAACCCAAAGTGGGATTTGCACTAAAGGTAATGAAGCCAATTTCCAAGTTTGACATTTTTTTTTTTTAAACAATTGACCTTGTCTTTTCATTGTTTCCTTTGCTGCTAATACTATAATTTTATTAGCATCTAAGTTTTCTGTTTCTGATGAAACAGGTGACATATTTGGATTTTGTAATCTTTTAGTTTTCTCTGCTTGATATGATGATGCAAGTTTAATTCTTAAAACTGGAGTCATAGCGTCGACAATAGGTCTCAATTCATTTTGCTTTCTGAATCCTTTTCTTTGGTATATCGTTATTGGTAGCGTCACTAAAGTTCTCACTGATATTGTGAGCAATGGTATGAGAGCCCACCAGGGGAGTCCTGATTGTATATGAAGCCATTGGAGACCTACTGGACCCTGTTGAACTAGATCTAGGAAAGGTTCCAGCGAAAAGTGTCTACGTGGAGAGGTGACACATGGAGAGCGGCATATGAGACGAGTATTAGGCCTAAGTACTCTATTAAACATGATTAGATGGTGATATATCAGTGAATAGTGTAGATCGTAATACTAAAAATCGAAAGAAATTTTGACCAAAAAAAAATCAGCGAAAAAAAATAAAATAAACCGAATAAAACGTATATCACCATTTCATTATTTTGTGTTAGTATAGTTATATATATACACACTACACAGATACAATGTCAGGTATTAAAAGAGGAAGAGCAGCACCAAAACTTAATAGAGCATGCATGCTTTGTGGGATAGTGCAATCATTATCGGTAAGTGATTTATAATGCGAATATTAGACAAGGCACAAGATGGAGGCGAATGAGAGAGATAGACAATGGAAGAATACAAGAATACAAGAATAAAGGAATACCAGAATACCAGAATACTGGACTCGATATACAACATATTAAATCAATCTGTGATAAGCCTTGTCAAAATTCTCCGATAAGAAATACTAACATAAAACTTACCCTTTTATTTTCAGCAATTCAGAAATGATGGATGTCCAAATTGTGAATCTGTTTTACATTTTGGTGATAACGAAGATTTAGCTAGAGAATGTACTTCACCAACATTTGAAGGTTTAGTAGCAGTTCATGGATCAGAAAAATCTTGGGTTGCCAGATGGTTAAGAATAGAAAATTTTCAACCTGGTCTTTACGCTGTCAGAGTTGTTGGTAAATTACCAGATGAAATAAGAACAGATTTATTAAATCAAGGAATAGAATACAGACCAAGAGATGGATCAGTGCAGGATTAATCAATCAAAACTACTTAATTACCCACATGTATAATAACTTAATAAAAATAACCTTTACACATTACTCAACAATAACTAGTTGTATCTCGTAATCTCGTATAGCTCTTTCTTTCTTTTTTCACGTGTTAAATGAAAATTTTTTTTTTTATAAGTATTTCCAATTCTGCTTTATTTTATTCTTTTTTATTTTCCTTATTCTTCTTTTCTGTTTTAATTAATTGTTTATTATTCAATATAACAACAACTACTCTCTTTTAACAATGTCTTCTCAAAACTATAAAGTCGCTGATGTCTCTCTTGCTGCCTTTGGTAGAAAGGATATCGAATTGTCCGAAAATGAAATGCCAGGTTTAATGTACATCAGAAAGAAGTACGGTTCTGCTCAACCATTGAAGGGTGCTAGAATTGCTGGTTGTTTACACATGACCATTCAAACTGCTGTCTTAATTGAAACTTTGGTTGCCCTTGGTGCTGAAGTTACTTGGTCTTCTTGTAACATTTATTCCACTCAAGATCACGCTGCCGCTGCCATTGCCGCTTCTGGTGTTCCAGTCTTTGCCTGGAAGGGTGAAACCGAAGAAGAATACTTGTGGTGTATTGAACAACAATTATTCGCCTTCAAGGATGGTAAGAAATTAAACTTGATCTTAGATGACGGTGGTGATTTAACTTCTTTAGTTCACGAAAAATACCCAGAAATGTTGAAGGATTGTTACGGGTTATCCGAGGAAACCACAACCGGTGTCCACCACTTGTACAAGATGTTGAAGGAAGGTACCTTGAAGGTTCCAGCCATTAACGTCAACGATTCTGTTACCAAGTCCAAGTTTGATAACTTGTACGGTTGTAGAGAATCATTGATCGATGGTATCAAGAGAGCCACCGATGTTATGATTGCCGGTAAGGTTGCCGTTGTCGCCGGGTTTGGTGACGTCGGTAAGGGTTGTGCCATGGCCTTAAGAGGTATGGGTGCCAGAGTTATCGTCTCTGAAGTTGATCCAATTAACGCCTTGCAAGCTGCCGTCTCCGGTTACCAAGTTATCCCAATTGAAGAAGTTGCCTCCATTGGTCAAATCTTTGTTACCACTACTGGTTGTAGAGATATCATTACCTCTGAACACTTCTTGAAGATGCCAGAAGATGCCATTGTTTGTAACATTGGTCACTTTGACATTGAAATTGATGTCGCTTGGTTAAAGGCTAACGCTAAGGATGTCGTTAACATTAAGCCTCAAGTTGACAGATACTTATTGTCTTCCGGTAAGCACATCATTTTGTTAGCCGACGGTAGATTGGTTAACTTAGGTTGTGCCACTGGTCATGCTTCTTTCGTCATGTCTTGTTCTTTCTCCAACCAAGTGTTGGCTCAAATTGCTTTATTCAAGTCTGATGATGCCAAGTTCAGAAAGGAATTCGTTGAATTCGAAAAGACCGGTCCATTCGATGTCGGTGTTCACGTTCTTCCAAAGATCTTGGATGAAACCGTTGCTAGATGTCACTTAGACCACTTGGGTGCTAAGTTAACTAAGTTAACTAATGTTCAATCCGAATACTTGGGTATCCCAGAACAAGGTCCATACAAGGCTGAACACTACAGATACTAAATGTTATCTTTTCACCTTTTTTTGCCTTGTGTTCAATCTCTGAATTATTATTACCTTGACTTTTTTTTACTATAGACAAAATTTGCATCAACTGCATTTTTTACAAAACACCTTAACGATTATACACAAACCTCTTTTTTTTTTGTTTCTTTTTTGTTTTTCCTTGCTTCTTGCTTTAATCATTGATTGTACAATAATGTTGGAGATATTTTACATTTGCATCTCCGGATAAAACTGGGCTTTTTATTACTCTTTTCACTTTATCTTTTACTAATACCATATTTCCTCAACGGATTCTTTTAACCTTCCTCACCCCCTAGTAAATACTTGCTACCAAAAAAAAAAGTCTGTCAATTGATCATTGCGTGCACTATAGAAGGGCTTAAAATTAATTCTGTAAAGCTAACTAACACTAATAAAATTACGTTACTTCCTGATTTTTACTTAACCATAGTAGTTGATTTCACATACACAATTACATAATGACACTAGATACATTCAATCACGATACATTGCAATTTAAACCAACGACAACAAAATCTGCACTTAATGATCCACAATCGATTGATTCCAATGATTCATCACATACTCAATCAATTCAAGTTCCCTCTTATCTACGAAAGATCAGATTAGGATCAGAATTGAATAAAGACTTAGAACGTGCCAAAAATCATCAATCTAAATCAAGAGAAGAAATTAAACAAAATTTGATCCGTCAATTCTCTACACAGGGGATATTGGGGTCTAACCCCGGATTATTCTTAAATGATCATGAATATATCGATAAATTGATCTCCATGTTTGAATCCAAGGCAATTAATAAAGATTCAGCAGATGATAACGATGACAACGATGGTGATTCTACAGAAGATGGATTGGCCAATACTTTAAAATCTACAGGGTTGACTACAGCTTCAGGAAGAGGGAACCCATCTACAACAACCACGACCACTACCGCAAGTCCATCAGCTAGAGAAACCACAATAACCACCACAGAGGACGCCCACGCTGATGATAACGATATCCATAAATTACTGTTATTAGATTCTAATAAAAAGGATAGATCATTCAATACATCCAATTTAGAATTCTATTCTAATTCATCTCTGAAGGCTACTTTACCAATCCCATCAAAATGGGTTCAACCAAAGGATAGCCAATTCGAAGTGTCTAATGATGGGTTAGAGATTTCCACTAAAGATTTAGTGAGGCCTCAAAGTAGAGCATCTATATATATTAGTTCTTCAGGTGGGTCAGGCAGAAACATTTTTTATTCAACTAAATCGGATCATAAAGTTTCCAGAGCGTTTGCAATTTATTATTTTGAAGTTGAAGTGTTATTTGGATTAAATTCGGGAGCTGACATATCTGTCGGTTACATGAATTATGAAAATTCCGATAAATTGGTGAGCGATTTAAGGGGCCACGACGAAGACACTTGGGGATACTGTGGTAAAGAGGGGAAACTCTTAAGTTATGATAATCATAGATTGATGTCTAGAACAACACTGATCTTTGGAAATGGTGATACCATTGGTTGTGGTGTGAATTTCATTAATAATACTATATTCATAACGAAAAATGGATATTTCCTTGGAGAAGCCTTCAAATTACCAGAATCTGTGGATTGCGTTGTACCAGCTATTAGTTTAGCACAATGGAATGCAGTGAAGACTAATTTTGGATTGAATGCTAACGAGAAATTTAGATTCAATATTGATTCATACGTGGAAGCTTATAAATTAGATAAATTTAAAGCTATTGAAGATTCACCTGTGCCTTCATTGAAGACCAGTACAGGTGATTTATTAATCCAAGATAATTCTGATCTTAAGAAATTAGTTAACAAAATTGTGAAATCGTATTTCATTGATATGGGATTCTCTGAGAGTCTGAAATCATTTGATAAGGATTTATCCTTGGAGGATATGAACAATGAAATTCCTGCATCGAATGTGAACGAGTCTTTATTGAAAGCTGCCGATTTCAAGAGACAACTTCGGGTTTCTATTATGGAAGATAACATTCAAGATACTTTTAAATTACTTCTAAATCATGAACCATTAATTTTGTTGACTAATAAAGTGATTTATTTTAGATTACAATGTTTAGAATTAGTTATTCTGATTAAAGATGGGTTAATCGATGAAAGCTTAGAGCTGGCTTCTAAGATAAAGCAAAGATATCCTACCCAAAAATTTCAAAATTATTTGAAAGTTGTTGTTGAATTGTTATCACATAATGATCCAACTAAGGCAGAGACTTTCAAGATCATTTACACTTATGAAAAGGTTAAATTGATTGATATTTTGATAACTTGTATGAACAAGAAGCTCGGGAAACCTTTAGAGTCTAATTTGGATAGTATAATCTTGACTACAGATTCGAATTTGAATAGCATTCCATCCTCTGAATTAATTGATTTAATCGAGGACTACATAACTTTATAAAGAATATAATTTAATATTAATTTGAATTTTTATTTGACAGGATAATAATATTCTATAAAATGATACACCATTTAAATAACCTTTTGTAATTCCTCCAACATGAAATCACTTAATTTGACGATTCCCTGTAACCCACATAATCTGTAAACAGCATTTTCTTCATATGATCCAGGCACGATTTCACCATATTCATTGACATGAACGAACCCAAAAGTGTCTTCTAAATCAGCTCTTTGATTCATGTAACTTAAATCTGCCTTAAGATCATCCACACCCATATAGTTCATAGGATAATTAAGAGCATCCAATTGGTATACTATATCTTTATCGACTTTATTGGCTATGATGGATTGTAATAACTTAAGGAAATCGTAATTTGGAGAGAAATTCTGTGGGGTGATGGCGATATTTTGAAGTTTACTTAGGTTCCCACTAGAATTTGATGTAGAGCCTAGTGTCCCCACTGGTAATGATTCTGGATCTTTAGAGAAGGACACCTTAGTGACGGTGTTTGATATTGAGTGTAAGAACTATTATAATAAATATAAGTTAGTATAAATAGAGATAAGCAAAGAGGGACCAAAGTGAGGGGTAATTTTTATATTAATGACATACTAATTGTGGTTGACGTTCATATTTGAGAGTGGTAATCAACCCTCTATTAACAGTGTTCAGTATAGGATTCAATTTATTGATCATTTTGAAAGAATTTAGACGGATTCAATTAATTATAATAAGTAACCAGAGATAGAAAGGTAAAGTAAAATTGTTTTTTTTTGTTTGTTTGTGTAAAATCAAAATTTTTTTTTTGAAAGCGGAGATTTTTACCGTTTATCTTATTTTAATTGGTAGCAAGAGAAAAAGGTAAAAGCATAAAGAATTTATATTAAATATATAAAGCAAATCAACGGAACAAGATATCTGGGTCAGAGTATTTCACATAGAAGTTCTTTGTCTTCTTTCTTAATGTTTTACCCCATTTAATCATGATTAAACAACTGAAGTTGAAAACCATGGATAACAAAAACATTAACCAGGTAGTTTCAACAACGCCATCTGCATCTAACCAAGGTTGAATAGCAAACGTGAAACCCATACCAATCATATTTCTCAGGAATAACATTAACACTAAACCTTCACTCTGCATGTTTGGATAACAATCTAACGAGTAAGTAATAGTCAATGCACCAGCTGATCCAATTCCGAAACCTAAGAAAGCCATACCAAACCCACCAGGTAAGATCCAATGAATACCATTATTTAATCCAATACCGTACATGATCAATCCCACAGAGTTAATCACTGCCGGTAATAGGACAAGCCATAATCTGAATTCAGGTTCCATGATACCGTTATTTCTTCTAGCCATCCAAGTACAAAACCAATCTGATATGTTACCACCCCAGAAAGTACCGAAGAAGGTTCCAATCAAGGCAGCAAAATAAGTGTCACCGACTTGAGAAGTGGTGAAGTTGTAAGGGGCCACAGAGAAGAATTCTGATTGAGTAGTACCGATCAATGATAACCACATAACTTGAACACCGTAGACAAACCCACCCCAGACGAAGGCAGGCAATCCTATAGCCAACAATGGACGCAAGAAAATGACATACAAAGGTCTCTTATCGTTGTATTCGGTTTCGATAACCTTTAACTTTTGAAGATAGGTTCTCTTAGGTGGAATGATAGAGCCTGTATCAGAATCTGTGACTTCTTCAATGACTCTATTCTTCTCATTTTCATCACCTTCAGGAACGTTAACACCAGATTGTTGACTGATAATTTGGGTCATGATCTCTTTCTCTTCACTGATGGTATCATGTCTAACAAAAATAGTATCATTCATATACACAAGTTGGATAGCCAAGATAACACCGAAGAAAATAACTAACCACCAGTAACACCATCTCCATCCTTGGCCCTCCACAATGTAACCACCAGCAATTGGGCCCAAATAACTACCAGAGTATAGGGCAAATGTAACTAATGAAATTCTGTGGGCTCTTTCATGTTGGAAAAACACATCAGTGGTGGAGATTTGCACCAAGGAATCACAAGGGGCCCCAGCGAAACCGGTCATAATGTTAACAGCATAAAGATCACCGACAGTTTTAGACTTACCACCAACGACGTTACCAAATAATTGACACAAGGTAGCAAAGATGTAAACACCTCTTCTACCAAACTTCATAGCCAGAGGTTGCAACACTACGCAACCAATTCCTAAGAAACACCAACACACTGCAGCTGTATCATTTAAGACTGTATAAGTTGTATTGAAATCGACTGTCCAAGCAGCCCAAGCAGGACCAACCCAGTTTGTAGCCACAGCGGTCAAGAATGCCCAGAACCAGATGAGCAAGAATTGTAGTTCTTTCTTTGTTTTAGACCAAAGTAAAGGATCATTAGGATCCTTAGATGGTTGAGGAATCAAAACAATATCTGTCTTACCGTTATGGTCAACATTTAAATTTTTATCGACATCAACTAAATGAACGGTACCTGGAATCCATTCTTCTTCAACTTCTTCTTTAATTTCAACTATAGATTTTGTTGATTTAACAGTATCCATTGTTTTTTTAATTTATGGTTCAAATTATGTAATGTCAACCATGAATGGTAAAGTAAAACCTAAGGGACCCTGGTAATCAAAGGGGTATATATATACCATTATTGAAAATAATAGATTTAAAAAGTGTTATCAGTTAATCTAAGATTAGAGAATATATAGCCGGCCGGACATCCATTTCCGTACATAGTAGATATCGTTTTCTATGTGTAAACCTTATAATTTCTTATATCATTTGATTTATGAGTTTAAGCTTTTGTATAAGCCATTTACAGTAATATAGACCCGGGTATCATCGGGTGCCCATATCCGTGTTCTTATTAATCTAATTGCAGCTTTAAATTCAGCTTTAAAGAAGAATATAAGTTCAATAAGGTACGACTTAGGAAATACTCGGATAGCCATTTCCGTACTTATTCAGCAATAATTCTTCGGGAGATTCCCCTTACACTGACAAGTCGCATAATGTACCAACTAAAGTAGTCCGATGCGATGTTTTCTTGGCCAGATAAGAAACCATTTTAATCTATTTGTTTATATATAATCAACTATTTTGGCTTAAACAATAGTCGTCAATGGCTGTCAATAATTCAACTATGAAAAGGCAAATAACATGAGCAACAAACATAAAATAATCATCATCGGAGGAGGAATATCGGGCACTAAATCGGCAATAGATTTGACTCTCAATGGTATAGACAATGTTATTCTAGAAGCAAGAGATAGATTAGGTGGTAGATTATTAACACATATTACAGAGACTGGATCTAGATTTGACCTTGGCGCATCTTGGTTTCCTGATACATTGAATAATCCATTATTGAAGAAATCAATTGGCAAGGACAACGTTAAATTCTATTTTGATGATGGTAAATCATACGTTTTCAATAAGGAAGTTGGACTATTGGATGATAATTATAGACTATTTGCTATACTAGAAGAATTCAAGGCTTATCTATTAGAAAAATGTGATGGAATAAAACCAGAAGATGATTATAATTTAAGAAAGGCCCTCTATGATTACTTGAAAATGCAAAAATATATCATGACAGAAGATGAAATAAAGTATTTCCCTCAGCTAGTCAGAAAGATTGAATTATGGATTGGATCTTCTTGGAATTCATTGAGTGCTGAATTCATGTATAAGGCCCACACTCATCAGGGAAGAGATGCATTTTGTTACACTGGGTTTGGTGCATCAGTTTATGAGAATGAACTGTCAGAATTGGTTGATGCATATGGACTTAAGTCTAAGGAGGAACTCCTTACATCGGGTAAAGTGCTATTGCAAAGAGTGGTCACAGATATATCATATGATGGTTCCAAGAAGGAGATCTGTGTAACCGTTCAGAATGCACAGGGTGACATCGAGAACTACTACTCCGAATACTTGATCTGCTCTGTTCCATTGAGTGTTTTACAATTGGAAGACAAAAAGGAGAAGGGTACAATTACTTGGAATCCACCACTACCAAGTAAGTTGAGAACTATGATTGGACAAAGTACTTACTCAGCCTTGGGTAAAGTGTTTTTAGAGTTTGACGAGGTGTTCTGGCCTACAGATGCCGATAGATTCTTTGCCATTCCTAATGAGGACAAGGAACTCACAGCTGCTGTTATGAATGATACACCAATCACTTTTAGTAACCTCAAGATAGATGAACCAATAGATGCAAATACGATTCCTGATGGTTTTGATCAAAGTTTCCTATTTTTGAATTTATATAGGGCTACCGGTAAACCATTGTTAGGTTGCTTAACTAGTGCACCATTTACACAATACGTTGAATCTCATAGTGAAGAGACTGTGTGGCAAATATTAAAACCCGTTTTGGCTAATATCAGTGGCATTGATGTCAGCGAAGTTAAAAATCCTAATTATATTGTGAAAACTAACTGGACTAATGACCCATTCGCTAGAGGTTCTTACATTGGTGCCTCGGTGGGGGACACTAAGGCTGCTACCAAGGCTGCCCTGATAGAAGCTGATGATGTGTTTGATGGTAGAGTCACGTTCGTCGGTGATGCTGGTATAGCATGTGCATATGGTTCTTGGATGAGTGCAGAATCACAAATTAAGAAGTTGCTACAAAAGACTCTTTAGGTTAAGAGATTTCCTAAAAAATATGAATTTATAGTATTACAAATTAAATTCTTTGTATCATATATAATCAAGTAAATTACCAATAACAGAATCAACGAATTTCTTTTTGTCTTCTTCGTTTTGAATCTTACTGACATCCAACTTAGCCTGTCTAAGTTTGTTAATGATGAGATCCATGTTCTCTATAGATTGGTCACCTTTATCATCATTATCGTCTTCTCTAGCATCCTGTTCTATAAGTGGTGCCACTAGTTCCCTGCCCGTAGATTCCATTTTCTTAGCTTGCTCAGACGGATCACTCTTCTTCTGTTGTCTTATTGAAACCTCTCTCCATTCATTATTCTCTATCAACTCTATTAGTCGTTGTCGTCCAAAGGTGTCTCCAAATTCATTAGGCTGCCTCGTGTCATCATAATGGATGAAATCAAACCCTGTAGATAAGATCATATCTTCAATCTCAAGCAAATCATTAGTATCAGTTGCCCGATTCACCCCCACAACGGCCTTGACACCATCCCATTGGAACACATCATCCCTTGGTTTAACATTATCAATGAATTCGTCATCCAATTGATTACCCAATGATTCCAGATCCTTGCAAATGTCTTGTAAATCGTCTATACTTATCTTCTGTAAATCAATAGTGATGATCAACCCCTGGATGTAATCTCGGAGTTCTCTTACTGGTTCACTTTGGAATTCCCGGAACCACTCCTGGGTACCCTGTAATGTACTGTTAGTGAATTCATCTATGAATAATCCCAATTGTGTGGTGTAATATTTGGTTTCCCAATCAATGCTATCGATGGTGATCCCAGAATGATCTTGTGCAGTTTCGTCTATGTAATCATGTAAATTGTCCACTTTGAAAATTTCCCTTGCTATTGTTAGTTTATTAGTATGGGTACCACCCACTATTAGTATCTGATTCTTCATAATATCAGAAATGAACTCTGTCTTGTGATTGGAAACATACAATAAACGACAATCTCGTTAACTGCGGACTCGGTTCGTTTCAACATATAATTTTTTTTGTAGTGCTGGAAAAACACCAAAATATAAAAACAACAGTTAACTGACCTGTTCTTTTCCATTAACAATTATAATAAGATTATATTCGAAAAATGGGTTCCAATCAAGAAATAATGGAATCCAATGATCAACAGAGTACGGATGCATTGATTCAATTGTCATTGATATCCGATGATTACCTTGATCAATTCATTCCATTTATAAAATCAGAGCTTGCCTCTAAGAAATCATTAAATGATTTAATCAATAGATTAGAAGAATCATCTAGAGAAAAGCAAGTAAGACTAGAAGACGTGTCACTGGAATCTATTGAGGATTTGGAAAGTTCACTATCTACAATTAAGAGAATCGCTGAGACTTCCAAGGATATAGGTGGAAAAATGACTTCTATAAACCATGACTACGCAAAGACCGGATTTCAACTATCTAAATTCAAAAAGCAAAATTTCCAGTATAAACAATTACATACAAGAGTCAACGAGGCTACGGTTACTCTAACCAGTTGTTTAGAGATTTTAGACAAGACAAATCAAGTGTTTAATTTATTGGATCAGGGAGAATTTTATAAATCATTAGTCAACTTAGAAGTGTTGACCAAACTGCACATAGAAGAAACAGAACAATACGACTTCATTAAACAAATTTATAGTTCTTTGCCAGCAGTGAAGAAGATGATTGTGGAAGGTACATTGGATCAATTGAGAAGATCTGTGGTGTCCTTAGAGAAACAACTTCCCACAATAGGTGAATCCATTTACATGAATTTTGATAAAATTAATGAATATTGGTATCAATTACAAGAAAAGGACTCAAGTGTGACCAGATATAAAGTGAACAGTCCCGTGGAGTTATCATTGAGACCTCCAGAATTGACCTCATATGATCCATTGAAAGATAACTTTGACTTGACTACTATTTATCATTGTTTACTAGTGTTCCAGTCTATCAACGATTTTGATAGACTGAAGGAGGAATTCGGTAATGAATTAGTGAGACGTAAAACAAGATTGATAAGTGATATCTCACAGGGTATAGAGACCAATTACTTGGACATTTACTCGAGTAATGAATCATTGGAGTACAAACTCCAATATTTAGCAGCATTCTGTGTGTCTGATAGAATAATCACAACGAAAATTCAATACCCAATCAGATCAGTAAAGCAAACAAGTGACTTATACGGATCCATTATAACAAAACTTATTACAGTGTTGAAATATCATATCAAGAAGCATTCATCAACAATTGATGAGGTGAAGGAATTATGCCATGGATTGGGGACATTCTGTCAAGTATTAGATAATTGGGATTTTCCTACCGAACAATTATATGAAATACTGATAGAAGTGTTTGAAATTTATATCAATTTATTAGTCAAGGATTTCAATGCTCAGTATGTTGAATTATCTGAAGAAGATGACATGAAATCGTTCGTATTACCTGATCCAAATACGTACAACAGTTTGAAACAGAAATGCTTTTACATGATAAAGGATACCCCAGGGAAACCTATTTCCACCACATTCCCATTCTCACTGATATACCCAGCTACCTGTGTTAAACTTCGTGGATTGATAGAGAATATTTATACATTTTTGAGCAGATATTACAACAAGAAGTTGGTGAAAATCACAAAGATGGTGAGTAATACCATTGACTCAATTTTGACTAATATAATTTTGAAGGATTTGGAAGACAAGAAAAGATCAACATATAAAGAAGTTGTGTCTCAGAATTTAATTAATTTAGAATTCTTTGCCAACTCTATTTTGGAAATTGAGAAATATTTGAACTTCTCCAACGATAAATTAATTGAGAGAAGTAGGGTGTCCACATGTGAAATCAGATTGACTACCGAACCAGCCTTTAGAGCTGCCAAAAGACAAGCTGAAGAATCTGTGTTTGCCTTGGTTGACAGTAAAATTGAAATGTTATTGGAACTGGTTGAATTCGATTGGCAAACTAAAACTATCAACTCAGAACCCGATGATCAAATCAAAGATATGGGTATGTTCATAGATAACTTGTTCCAACGGGATTTTCCCCAATTACCATACTCTATCAAAACTTTGTTATTGATTAGAACATTTGATAGATTGGTTACCCAATTTAAAGCTTTAATCTTCAATGAAGATTTGATCACTAATGAGAGTGTGTGTAATTTCCAAATTGATATAAATTACCTTCAAGGAGTGATCACCGACCTGAAGGCTCAACAAGATTCTCATTCATCGGAGGTTGACAGTTCTGATAATTCTACTTTACAAGAAATGGTTGTCTGCTTAAACCAAATTATAGACTTGTTGAAGGAGGGTAATCTTGATGGTTATAAGGATGAAGTGACCCGTATGAGACGGTTCAACACTATTAAACCAGAGGAGGCCATTGAATTGATTGATAAATTGGAATCTACACAAAAACTAAAAAGAGAAGCTGAACTATTACAAGGTGGATCATCTCGTCCTGGGAGTCCATTAAGTGATGATTCCAAATCGCTATTTAATGGATTGAAAAGATCAACCACCTCTGGTTCATTCACCTCATCTCCTAAATATTCGATGTTTTCCTTCAATAAAAGAGGTCAATAGGGGTTTCTACGGTTCTGGTTTTCTTTTCTTTTCTTTTCTATTAGTTCTTCTTTTTTCCATTATATATGTATTTATATATACAACTAAAATTAAAAAGGAATATTTTTTAAACAATGACACGTTCCAAAGTTTTAAGAGCTGGTTCCCATGATAACCAATCTCCCGTTCTAGTTGGAATTAATCCCATTCCAAATAATTTCCATAATCCTATGAGTAAGTTACCACAACAACAAGCAACATAGGTTAATTTCATAATGACTTTATCATATGGATCTTCCACTTCAATATTAGCAAATTTTTCATTAACTTGTAACATTTCCTTTATAGAATTGATGAATAACATCAAAGTCATCATTATTGGAATCAATTGTAAAGAATTTGGAGAGAAATACATCATAATGGCATTCATTGGGATACTCTTAGCAGGAGTTATACTTAAATCAAAGTTTCTTTTACGTTTCAATAATTCTAAATCATGGTTAACTCCATGTTGTTTAGATTTAGTTGATTTTATTTCAAAATGTTTAAATTTGTTGTCATTCAATTGTTTAAAGTATTGTTCTGAATATGTTGGTGGAGACTTTGGCGACGATTTTCCCTTTGTCACAGCAGTAGACTTGGACTGAGTTTCCTTTCTACCAAAGTAAAGATCAAGTGGAGATGGCATGATGTGTATAAATATATAATTGATTCATATGAACAGTGACAAGACGTAACGTATTTATAAATTCGATTTATTTTTTGTTCGCAATATTGAAGAATCAATTTTTTTCGGTTTTCACCTACTGAATACATGTTTTATTTGATTTTGATATTAAATGACAACCAATAATGTCTGATAAATTACCTAAATTACCTAGATTGGAGAACAGACAGCATATTAAACATGCTCCACCGAAACCATACTCATATAATGAAACAAAAACAACATTACACGTGAAATCCAGTACACCATTCATTTCTGCAGTGAAGAGAATAGAGAAGATGATCAAGGCTACCGATCCAAAGATTGATAAGAGGGGTAACCCATTTACACCTAATTCATCATTGAAATTTATCACAGTGAAGGGAATGGGGAAATCTATGGTGAAGGTGCTCAATATTGGATTACATTTCCAACAACAAAAGAAAAACAGAATTGAAGTGTTCACCAAGACAATTGGTGTGTTAGATGAATTCAAAGTAGACTTATCAAAGAAACCGGAGGGAGCAGATGATACCCCAATCACTGATAAAGATGTTCTCAGGAAAAGAAATGTCAGTTCCATAGAGATCAAAATTTACATATAATCATAAAATCCTTTACTAAATATATTAATATATTATATATAATTTGTCATATTCTATTAAGTTTCCTTGAGTTTCGATTCACAAGAATTTCGTATTTCATTAATGGCCTCCATAGTTTTCCTTATGTATTTATTTTGTTTGAGTTTTAACTCATCTTCAGTGGGGACCTTCATTGAAGCCACTAGATAATTACATTTATCTAAACATTCTTTGTATTTCCGTTGGAAAAAAAGTAATTCTAAAGATCTGAATAACCGTTCTCTATCTATTTTCTCAACTTTATCAAATGCAAATGATGATGACTCTTTATTGTTATCTATATTAACATTACCTAAATCATTTTGTAATATCACATCATCTAGGTTATCCAATAACCACGTTTCAGTATTTATCAAGGGTCCAGTTTCTTGAAATTGTGATTTTTGTCTTAAATAATCCTCTTCAGATTGTCCAGTTCTAGTCTTAGTGAAACCTGACCCCTTTCGCACAGTAACTTCTCCGTTATTATACTCAGTTGGTCTGATTGATTCAGTTTGCAATTCTGTTGATACTTGCGTTTCTGTTATAGTAGTCGTCATGAGCCTGAGAGTTGTTCTATTTATTTGGTAGATCAAACTAGATCTTCTTAATGGGTACAATAGTGAAATCGTGGAAGTGTAATTAGTGGAGGAGGTTTGTAAAGTAAGATAAACCAGTAGTTCATATAATTTCCATGATGACCAAAAAATTTTTTTTTTTACTATATCCGAGATATGGTAGAATCTGACATACACTAGCAAATAAAAATAGATTCAAAAAGTAAACATATATATATATATATATAGATAGGGGATATTTAGATGAATAAATAGATCATGATTATCAATAGGTGCATGAAATGACCCAATTAATCAATTGGAAGATATCATGGTGTTTAATGGAATATCAGATATCATCCCTTCATACCATTAATGGTAGCAACGCAATGTCTTGTATGCTTATAGTCTCTAAATTCCATTAAATAAATCCCCTGCCAAGTACCTAAGGCCAATCTACCATTGGAAATCGGGATATTCAATGAGACCCCCACTAAAGATGATTTAGCATGACCTGACATATCATCTGGTCCCTCATCTGTATGAATGAAAACTTTACCATCATCATCGGGAACAACTCTATTTAATGCAACAGTCATATCACGTCTAACATCTGGGTCCCAATTCTCATTCAATGAAATTGCTGCTGATGTATGTTGCATAAATAAATTAACTATTCCAATCTTGTAATCTTTCAATTGAGGTAATTGCTTGATGACTTCATCAGTCACCAAGTAGCATCCTCTACTTCTAGGTGTAAATGAAAACCGTGTTTGTTCCCAAGACATTATGTATATGAATCCATTAATCAATCAAGATATATATATATAACTAGTCTTCTCTTCTCCACCTTATCGACAAAAAAACCGTTAACTTGGAATTGACACATAACAATAAGTTGACAGAATCTCGGAGTTTGCAATATGGGGGGTGTTCCGAGATACGCATTTATTTTACTAAAAGTCATAAAATTGTGAATAAAAAACATAGGAATAATATTTAGTCATAATCATTTTAACAAAAGTATTAAAAGCATAAGCTGTATATGAAATTACGTTAATAAAATGAGGGAGATGTGTAGTAGATAGTTAATTTTTTTTTAAAAAAAAACATTAACATATAGAGCAACCCAGTGCTTAACAAGAGGTGTCAACGACGTATCTACCCAAGATCTTACCTTGTTCCATCAAAGAGAAGACCTCTGGTAACTTGGACAAACCAACAATCTTGATTGGAGACTTAACCTTACCGGCGGCGAAGAATTCTAAGGCTTGTCTGGTATCAGCTCTGTTACCGACGTAAGAACCCTTAATTTGGATAGACTTCACAACGTGTTGGAAGACTGGGGACTTACAGACAGCACCAGCTGGTAAACCAACCAAAACGATCTTACCAGTTGGTCTAACGTAATCACAACCTTGAGAGATAGCAGCTTCAGAAACGGAAACGTTAATGACACCATGTGGACCACCGTTAGTGGCTTCTTGGATAGCCTTGGTCATGTCTTCTGGCTTGTCTCTTGGGAACTTAGTGAAATCAATGAAGACATCACCACCTAAACCGTGGAAGAATTCCTTCTTGGAATCACCACCATCAATACCTAAAACTCTTAAACCCATAGCCTTGGCGTATTGGACGGCTAAAGAACCTAAACCACCAGCAGCACCAGAGATGGCAACCCATTGACCGGCTCTTAAGTCAGCGGTCTTTAAGGCCTTGTAGACGGTAACACCGGCACACAAGATTGGAGCAACTTGAGCTAAATCAGTACCAACTGGGATTTGAGCAGCTTGAACGGCATCAGCGGTAGCGTATTGTTGGAAAGAACCATCGTGGGTGTAACCGGATAAATCAGCCTTCAAACAGTTAGATTCATCACCGTTTTCACAGAATTCACAGGACATACAAGAACCGTTTAACCACTTAATACCGGCTAAATCACCGATTTCAAAGTTAGTAACGGATTCACCCTTGGCGACAACGATACCGGCACCTTCGTGACCACCGACTAATGGTAACTTAACTGGTAATGGCCAGTCACCCTTCCAGGCGTGTAAATCAGTGTGACAAACACCGGAGTACTTAACATTGATCAAAATTTCAGTTGGCTTTGGAGTTGGAACATCAATTTCCTTGTAAACCAATGGACCACTGTGAGTGTCGAAGACAACACCCATTTGGGTCTTTGGAACAGCTAAAGAAGAGTTGAATCTAGCTAATGGGAATCTTTGCTTTCTTAAAGTAGAAGAGAACATATCTGGTTAATATTATAAGGAGATGATGTGTGAAGAGAAGAGAAAAAGAAAAAAAAAGAGAAAAAAGAATAACAATTGATCTGGAATAAGATTTTGGGAAATAAGAAGTACTTTGAAGGTGTATTTATATAAACCCAACTTCTTTCAATTCAAAAAAATTCCAACCAACCAACGAAGGTATTAAAAAAAGAAAAGTAAGTATATAAAGTAGTGGAGTTTAAAGCATATCCGACGACAAAATAATTTCTTGATTATACGGGGTTTATTAAATTTAATACATAGGGTGGGAGCCAGTTTGTCCCTGACCAACCAACGAACGGATAATTTGATTTTTATGTCCTGACACTAGGGGTGTACTCGCGGTAGAAGAACAAAAAAAAATAGAGGGTACCGTACGGGGGGTTCACGGCGCCCGTCTGTCTAAACTGTTCACCCCAGCCGGATGAACACTTCCGCACGCTTCCAGTGGGGGGATACTAGGAAATGCGGTATATTTAATTCTCTTTTTAGACTATGCACACCCTCTTTCACCCTCTTCCCTGTGTCTGTATCCATCTATCCATCCCCATATTCTAACCCCCCCTTTCAGGTCATCCACCCCCGTATGGGGTGTAATTGGAAAACTTCGTACGATTTTTTGCTTTAGGGTCATTTACACATTGATTCGGATTACGAAGAATTTAAAACAGAGCATTTAAAGAACAATGTTTCAAAAATCATGGATCCCGACGTTGTGAACTAATAATAAGTTTTTTTACTTCAATGGGGCCATGATTGGCGGCTGGATGAAACTTGGTTATAAAGAAAAAAACAAAAAATTGTACATATTCTGTAGTACTCCGTTCCGTTCAGTAGTCGACTACACGTATAGTTTTACTTTTGACCATAGTGATACATTAGAACGATAAATCCAGCTAGGTACGGATTTCCCATTCTTGTGCCATTTTTATTTGTGTACGTTGACACTCCCCCATTCATATTGATTGAAACTCTTCGTTGTCCGATGAAATTGTAAATGTACATATGCAAATTGTCAACTTACAAATTGTAATTGGTTTAACTAGACACGGGGGAATTGTATGGAATGGAAGGGGGGAGGGGAGCGAGCCAAAGGAAGACAAATAATAGGACCCATTCAGTACCCATCTAAACTGTTATCAATAAAAAAAAAATTCTAAAATCCGGACTTACAAATAATGTGTTGCATCCAGAGAATGATACAACCCATTTGTACATAGAATACCTAAAGGCATCCATAGATAAGTATTTTGTGTCAACACTAAATTATTGTGTTATGGATGTAAGCAACGGTAAGGCTAGATAAATTAATTATGTAGAAAGAAATACTTGAAATATGTTACAAAGAAAATATATCGCTCGGAATAGAATTGGAAGCTGAGGAAAGCTTCTGTCTATCTCTATATCTTTCTATTACAACGGATCCCCCCGTTTAAGATGGTACCAGACATTATTGTAGCTGTTATAATTATTTAATATTCGCCTACTACAGTTGTTTATATATTTCCTAGTTGAATATAAGTCGGGCTTTACATGATCAAAGAAAAAAAAAACATCGTTAACCCCCTGTACTAGGGGTTTTATCTTAACAATCTACAATGCAGTTACCATAAACCCCCTCCCCATGTTTCAGCTGTTTCCCCTGTATCTTAAAAACTATACTGTCGTAATCCCGTGGTGGCTAACGCTGATAAGACCATGTAAATACCATGCTTTTCTCAATCTTATTATTCCTCGCTTTCACTTAACTACCAATTAATTACCCCTCAGCTACCCCTCTTTTTAGGGGGTTTCTTAAGCTCCGTAAACAGCATACAGTCATACCCCCTGTTTCTTATTTTATTTCCTAATTGAATTTTATCATAAGATTTCTTTAAAATACATTCTAATACTATTTTGATCTATTATATTTTAATGTAATTGAAATTTTACTCTCTTTAATATACACAATATAACCCTTATAATCAATTGTAGCAAATAAAATATTCGGGGTGCGCTACAATTTCCCACTCTAAAATCCTCAGAAGCAAAAGTCAAATTTATTAATAAAAAATTTCATCGACGGCCAATTTTGGTTCTCTCTGCAGAGCCCACTGGTTTAACCACTACTATAACAAAACACCCCCTACACAGGGCTGTTTCGTACATGTCCTACACATATATATATTCCACAATTTTGTACCATTCAATATAGGGGGTGTATAATATATAATAATTGTTCTCGCATCACACATACACTTAAAATTAGCTATGCTATGTAATTCTTATTTACACTTCTTCATATGCTTGTCCAATAATGATAAAGATATATTCCTAGACAAAAACCCCTCTCATAACCAAAATAGATTGTGTCTTTATACTCTAAAATCATCGAACTCCTACAATTTTCTCAACTCCGAGATTCGCCAGTGTTTTCTCGATTGATGAGCGGTTTAAAATAAAAAAAATTAATTTTCGGAGAGAGAGTTATTTTAACTATTACTTTCAACGTGTTATCGCCTTTACATTATATATATGTATCTAGTTTTAAAGCCATACAGTTCCCGAACTATCCATGCCAATATATCATGATCATGATCCCATGGCTAAGTAAATTGTACATAATTGTATCCCAAAACAAAAAAAAAGCCAGTGGATCCATATTTGACAGGTGCGCCATAAGAAACAGTTCAATGGACAATATCCAGTCCGACCAGTTAAGCAGCTCCGTTTTTCGGCTAAGTAGATCGATGAACTGTGTGCCGACATATACAATTCAATTGTCTACAGATACATCGATAATGGGAGATCACTCAATTATGTGCCCCAACATTTTATCTTAATTTCCTTGAATTTCTTGGTTAAATTCTCTTTTTTATCGAACTCCTATAAATCAATAGTAAACCCGTTAAACTCAATTGATCGCTTCAATCACAATTGAATAACAATTGAATTCAAATAATACTTCCCACTACTAATGGCTACACACAACAAGTATCCGAAATCATAGAATTTGCAACCCCAGGTTTTTTTGTCGTTGTCCGATTCTTTATATCCTTTTAATGAATTATCTATATACTTGTTTATACAACAATTATGAACTCAATGCCTGTGCCAATGAATCATCAGCATAATCAATTTCATCGTCGTCATCATCATCATCATCATCATCATCATAATCAACTTCATCATAGTCTTCATCGTCTTCATCATCTTCATCCTCACTAAGTATATCACCAGCTAAGAACAATGTTTCCTTTGAACAAACAATTTCAACACTTTCCACTTTATCTTCATCAATGGAAGGTGTCTCATCATATTTCCACAATTCCCTAACCTCCTTGTTCTTCAATGCCATCCCAAACACACACAATAGCTCAGCAGGAACAATATACAACAGAGCAGGTTGACCATGTTTAAACACATGTAACACGGACACAGTCACCACCAATGCAATCGTGTAACCAACCAATGCAGTCTTAAAATAAGTCTTAGGATATGATTGTAAATGATGGAATTCAGTGTTAGGATTAGCCCTATGGAATTTGAACAAATCATATCTTAAGCATAATGAAATGAAAGTCCCTGGTAACACTAAATCGCCTAATCCAAGCATTGAAGATTCCACAATGTTATCAATTCTAGACACTCTATTAGGAACAAGGATTTTAGATGGAATTTCAATCTTGGTAGCAACACTGACCATAACGTCTGATCCAAAGACAAAGTAAATATCGTAAAAGAAAAATAAAATCAATGCAAGCACAGCAGGTTTGAAACCAGGCATCCGTAAACTACCAATACCATAAATAGCCATCATTGACCCTAACCAATTACTCAACATCCAGTTTTTGGATCCATTAGCCTGATCAAATAAATATGCAAATGCAGCACTATAACCTAGACTAACTAAATCTAATAATGTAAAATAAAAACTACCAACTTGATCTTCCTTCTTAATATCATGTCTACTCTCTAATAACTTCTCCTCCTTGATGATTTTTTCCTCTTCAGTGGACTCAGGCAATTGGAAATTCTCCTCGAGACCCATAGAGTGGATCAAAGAATCCTTAGCAACAGTTATCCCATACCGTGGATTCACAGTCAACGTGGAGACACCCAATTTATAGCACACTTGTCTTAGTAACGATTTCCCCATAAATGCTAATGAGAACGTTCCAGCATTGATAGACATTGTAGTGATATACTTATTTAAATAATAACTAATCACTTCAGGTTCCAACCGTTTCATTCCAAAATATAACCCAACAAGTCCCACTCCAGCAAACACGGGTAAAATTGCTGCAGTTTTTTTATCAATAGATGTATCAGCGACCATGGTCTTATCTCTATCTGTTTGATCAAATAATGGATGATTTTCGTTGGGATCTTTAGCATTGGCCGGTTTCTCCACTGTAGCGTATGATCCAACTGATACTAACGACAAGGCAATAACAATCGTCACCGCATAAGTCAAGTAACTAGAGTATATCACGTTCTGTGTGATTGGATTATCAAACACTATGAATGCAACTTCATTGGCTACTTTATCTAACAAGTTCTCATCGATGATCACATTTGTAGTGTTATCGTTGATTGAGGTTCCATTAAGCAATACATTCTCAGTAGTATTGAGTAATGTTGCTGTTCCGTTGATAACTGATTCCACACTCATGATGAATTGTAAACTGTTTGTGATTAACAAGAAAGGGTATACACAACATATCATAGTTTTATTTATAAACAACTCAGAGATCTGTTTATACGTAGAATGGGTAATTTGCTATGTTTGCGGCTCACCGCGTTAATGAAAAATTCGTCGATCGACCAAAAACTAAAACGCGTCGATTTTAAACTAAGCTAAATTTTTCAATGAATTTAAACGAAACGTTCAACGTGTCGTGAGAGAGATCTAATACTAATTCTGTTTAAACTCATTCTTCCTTTCCCTTTTTTTCTTTTACATTCTTAATTTTTAGTATCAATCATATCACTGCCAATGTCTCAAGAACAATCTTCTTCTCAGGCTTCCAGTGAATTCTGTGGTATCAGAACCACTAACGTATGTGCTTTTACCCTTCCCTCTCCTGATCTGATTGATTCCCATTATCTAGATCATAATTATAACTTGCCAGAAATTTATACTAACAAACCCCCATTGACTCCATTTTTTTACAGTATCCAGCTATTAAGAATGCTCCATTGCCAGCTGATGGTCCAGGTTCTAAGCACTTCAACAACTATGTGCTTTTTGCCATCTTATTAGGTGTTCCATTCTACATCACCAGAAAATTGGGATTAGGGTTCTACACTTTTATTTTCTTCTTCGTCATTTTGGCAATTCCAATTTTGATGGCTTGGTGGACTGTCTTATCTACTTACTCTCCAAGATTAAACGAAAAGGTTAAGTTCCCAAACAGAGGTGTCGAATACTACTTGAAATTTGATTCTCCAGAATTGGCTAACAAATACAAGGGTTCTAACAAGATCCCAATTGAAACTTTCTACGAATTATTCTTCGAAAACAAGGTTTCCTTCAAGGGTGATGCCTTAGATATCATGGAATACAGACACGATTGGGCTCAATTCTCTTTCACATTAGGATTATTCAAGTTCTTCTTGTTTGGTTTCATTCCTGAAGTTTTAATGCACACTAAGTCTCAAGATGAAGAACAAGTTAGAGACCACTATGACAGAGGTGATGACTTCTACTCATGGTTCTTAGGTCCAAGAATGATCTACACTTCTGGTATCATCTCTGATATTAACAAGAATGAAACCTTGGAAGAATTGCAAGATAACAAGTTGAAGGTCGTCTGTGAAAAGATTGCCTTGAAAGAAGGCGAAACCATGTTAGATTTAGGTTGTGGTTGGGGTACTTTAGCTGCCTTTGCCTCCTCTCAATATGGTGCTAAGGTTACTGGTGTCACTTTAGGTAAGAATCAAACTAAATACGGTAACAACCAAATCTCTAAGCATGGTGTCACTGAGAAGCAATCTAAGATTGTTTGTTGTGATTACAGAGATGCTCCATTACCAGAAGCTGCTGCTGATGGTACTGTTAAGAAGTACAACAAGATCACCTGTTTGGAAATGGCTGAACACGTTGGTGTCAGAAAATTCAGTTCTTTCTTACACCAAGTTTATGACATGTTGGATGATGATGGTATTTTCTTCTTGCAATACGCCGGTTTAAGAAAGTCATGGCAATACGAAGATTTGATCTGGGGTTTGTTCATGAACAAGTACATTTTCCCAGGTGCTGATGCCTCTACTCCATTAGATTTCGTTGTTTCTGCCTTGGAAGCCACTGGATTTGAAACTGTCTCTATCGACAACATCGGTGTTCATTATTCTGCTACTCTTTACAGATGGTACTTGAATTGGTTAAGCAACAAGGACAAGATTGTCTCCAAGTATGGTATCAAGTGGTACAGAATTTGGGAATACTTCTTATCCTCCTCTACTATCATCTCTAGACAAGGTTCTGCTACTTGTTACCAAATTGTTTTGAGAAAGAACTTGAACTCTTACCACAGAGTTGAATACGTTCCAATTCAAGAAGGTTTACAAAGCCCTGCTTCTAGAGTTAAGTCATGGTTCAAATAAAAATGATCACTGCATATTTACAAAAGAAACAATTGCTTTTTATTTAACTGAAAAAAAATCTTTATACATATTATGGAAAATACATTTTCAGTTTGTTTTTGTTCAAAAAAAAAATTAAGTAAAAAAAAGATAAAGCTATTTCATCACTAGTTCTGTTGCCTTTAATAAGCAATAACAATCTGTGATAAACATGTTAAACAATTCCTTGTTTTTATTCATGGATGCATTGATGTGAACCAACTTAGTACTGTCTTGGGAGAACTCATCAATCCATTCCTGGATGCCATCCATATCCTGAAGCGATTTCATTACACCATATGGGAAGCACATGCTTTTAAGATCGACACCTAACAACTTTTGGTCAATAATATTCTCTGGGATTATATCCAATCTTTGGATAGAATGTACTAAAAGGAAATCCTCTTGGTTGATCAGTTGTCCTCTGGTTTTGTAAAATAAATTCTTCATCATCTTGAGAAATAATTTGTTTTCATCAACATAGTAAAGATAAAACAAGTTTGTACGCACCAATATCAATTGATAAAACACACTGTTAACGTTCAATGTATTCATAGAATTTCTTTTATCCTCCATTGTGAAGTATTTAACATATTTTAGTAAAATGGAAGAAACCTCATCAACTGTATTGTCGTCACGACCAATATCATGATAAATGAAAGCGAGCAACCAATTAGTAGGAGAGGAAGATGAAGAGGATGTCACTTGGGATTCAACATTATCAAGGTCACAAATCAAGGATCTAATACTATGTGACTCACTATTGAAAAGGTACTCCAAAAAATTGACAGCTTCATCATGGGAGCTTCTAGAACTCAATTTATCAAACCGATGATTAGATTTAATTTCTTGGAAGCATAAAATATTTGACCACATTAACGAATGAAACAACTCACTTTCAAAAATTCTTGTCACGTTCCCTCTAATTAAAGAATCATCGGTATTCTCGATAAATATCTTGAACCCTTCATAGAAAAGAGACCCAAAATGGTTATTTCTGGTTTCATTAAAAGTGGCAAGTACCACATTGAAATAATCTTCCAATTTGTTGCAATAAAATCCTTTAATATCAATATCAGTGGAAGCCCCAACAAACTTTAAATAGAATACAAGAGATTTTCTGTATTTGGAATATTCTGATGTATTTGCAAATGTCTCTGGAATGACCCTTGAATCATTTAATTGACGTTTCAATCGTTTAGTAGAATCATCCGATTCAAGAAGACACAAGGGGTAGCTCAACAATTCTTTATCCATTTTGGAATCAAGTAAATAAGTCTTTACGGATATACTTGTACAACATAATTGTAATAAAGAAGTCAAAAAGCTGTTTCTTAGTTTAACCATGGAGTAATCAGATTCATTGATGATACCTAGATTTCTGGAAAATCCTTGAATATAAATAAAGGTAGGAAATTCAATTGGAGCGTCAACCTCGTTGCTATTCTTTTTATTTTCAAACCAAGTTTCAATCAAATGAGGACATGCCGTGTATGACTCTAATGCCTCCAATATTAATTCATTTGAACATTGTTGACGTTTAGATTCTTTAATGATGATCAATTCATAAACAAAATTTTCAACAGCCTCCACCACTGCACTAGCCAAATGTGACAGGGTGTCCCTGAATCTGACATAGTTCTTTAAAATAAATTTGAGTATTTGACATATTTCTCTATTCAATACAACGTCCCCCATAGTGGTGCATATCATCAGGGGGAAAAACTGTAAAATATCATCTTGTAACAATGTTTCCGTTTTTTGGAAGGACTCTGGCCCGTAATTCTTGTTTAAACTTTGAAGCTTAGTAGCCACATCGAATTTAGTTTGATCATCGGGCTGATGCAAGTTTGAGTTAGTATTTAGAGTTTTGAATAGAAACACAAATTTGAAAACATACCTTCTCCTGGAACAACGTTAGAGACTTGACCAAGTCATTGAGTAAGAACCGGAAACTTGAATCCTGGCGTTTCCTAGTGAAACCCATAAGAGATCTATTCTTAGAGTTGACAGTAGCCATTGACGTATAGTAATGAGAGTATAACGATGTATCAACTTGTCTTGTTCTCCCTCTTTGTTTCATATTTTTCTAAAAAAATATTTTTTTCGGTGCACATCGAGAACTCAATTTTGATGAGCTTTCTTGAAACACGATAATAATACTAGTTTCTTGTTAAGAAGCAATCCATTCAGTGAGTTATAAAAAGAAATATAAAGTCTGAATATATTGAGTTACATTCATTTGAAGTTCTTTTCTTTTAGTTACTGCAAAAAAAAAAACCCCAAATTCAATATATATCCCCTTTGCCCCCCCCACGCTCTTCGATGAATAATCAAGGGTATTCTAAGTCTCCGTTTGATAAGCAGGGGTACTATTCTTCTACAAACACTTCAATCAATTACTCATCCATACACCCTGGAACAGGTTACAAAATTGTAGCCGAAAGATCATCAAGTAAGGAAATTAATGACAAAATTTCAACCCCATCGGGGTACTCCAAAAAGCCTTCTCAATTATCAGTGCCTCCACCACCATTGAATCTCAGAAATAATAATGGTAGACCATATATTAGTTCCCCCATTACTAAGATTTGCTATAAAAATGATTACTCTAATAATTACATTCATAAGGGGATTCTACCAGTGAAATATATTAGGAATCCTATTCATCCAGTAGAGGGATACCCTAAACTCCAAAAATTGTTTCATTTAAAAGAACAACAAGTTAAACGATTTGCTACAAAACCTTATGGAGCTCGTGTTACCACTGATCGCATAGTGGATACTTTAAATAAATGGGCTTATATGGATAATCTTCAATTTGATGTTATTATGATTGGTGCATTAACTGAAAATCAATTAATTTTACCATTACTTTCTCAATTACCAATTGATAAACTTTGTGCAAAGCCTGGATTTTTATTTATTTGGGCATCAACTCAAAAAGTTTCTGAATTATCTAAATTAATGGCTAATAATAATATTTGGACAAAGAAATTTAGAAGATCTGAAGAATTAGTTTTTGTTCCAATTGATAAAGATTCTCCATTTTATCCAACTGATTCACCAATTCCTGAAAGGCAATTGATGGAACAAATGCAATGGCATTGTTGGATGTGTATTACTGGAACAGTTAGACGTTCAAATGATAAAGAATTAATTCATTGTAATATTAATACTGATTTATCAATTGAAAATGAAACAACTCAAAATTCATCTGTTCCAAATCAAATTTATCAAGTTGCTGAAAATTTTTCATCTTCAACAAGAAGATTACATATAATTCCAGCAAAAACTGGATTAAAACGTCCAGTTAAATTAAGACCAGGTTGGGTCATAATGAGTCCTGATGTATTATTAGATAATTTTGATGCTATTAAATATAAACAAGATATTGCATCAATTGGTCGGAATATCCCATTAAATGACGAGATTGAAATGCTTAGACCAAAGTCACCAGTTTAGCTTCCCCTATTATTTTTTTTTGCTACCAACTTATTTTTTTATACCTTATTATTATTGCTGTTACTAATTAATGACTTCTTAATTTTAAAATATAACTTAATATTTCATATAAAAGATGAATACAAAAGATAAAAAAAAAAAGATAGTATAAATGAAAAAAATAAAGGATGGAAGCATCACTTGTTATTTAAGTTTTTCTTTTTTTTGGTTGATTTGTAAAGTCATAATAAGATTTGGCGAAAGTAATTGGAAAATAATGATATGTTCAATGACATACTAATATACATGAATTAACTATATATAAATAAAGAGATAAGGGGAAAAATAATAAGAAAAGTAAAAAGAGAATTGTGTTGTTGTTTTTGATTTTTTTCAAAGAAGATAAAAAAAAATTAATCCTTTCAAATATGAATAATAATTTTTTTAAGGGATTTTTCTTTTTTTCATTCCTGGAAACATTTTCAAAATCTTTTTCTGTTTAAATTCTTAAAGAAGAAGTGAATATTGTTTGACAATTCATTTGTCATAAAAAATAGTAAAAGACCCATTGGAAATAGAAAGCAGCATGATGATAATAATAATAATAAGTAAGAAAAAGATTAGAAACCAGTAATGTACAATTTGGATAGAATAGTTGATTATTTTTTTGTGGAGTTTGACTGTGTGTGATAATAGATAATTTGAATATTTTTTCTTTTTAAATTGGAATTGAAAGAAAGTTTTTTTTATCTTTGTTATGTTATGTTAATTTAAGCACCAATGGTAGCAGAGTAGCGACCATCTTCTAGATCTTCGATTGTTCTTTCAACGAGATCATCATCATCACCGTCTTCAACTAGTTCAATAGTGGAGTACTTGATGAGATCCCATTTTTTCCAGAAGAACAAACATTCTTCAACGTCTTCAGAGTCAACATAATCTTGTAAATAATATTTAGCCTTGATTAGTCTATCTTTAAGTTGTTGTAATCTAACATTAGATGGAACTTCAGAGACACGTCTAGTGGAGTTCATCATAGATGGTGGGCTTGGGTTCATAATGGAAACCTTGTTAATTGACACTGGTGCTGGGGTAGTAGAGGTAGCAGTGATAGAACCTTTATGAGAATTAGGGAAATCACTATCATAATCTGTGATGCTAGTGGTGGCAGACATTTCAGAGCTGTAACCATCTTCTTCATCTGAAGTGATAACAGATGCAGGAGTTTGTGGCATACCAGTAGCTGAATCGTAACCATAAACTTCATCTTCTTCATAAGAAGTAGCATCACAATATCTAGCCCAAGCTTCATCGATTGCACCAACTAAATAATCGAAGCAGCGACATCTAGCGGTGAAATCTGAATTTGGTAAACAATTTCTTGGTTTATTTGGTGACAATTCAAATGTACCAGAAGGGTTAGCAGTGTTATTATTGTTGATATTGTGTGTATTATTTGAAGAATTAATGCTGTTAGTGACATTTGTTAAAGGTTTTCTAGCATGAAGTTTTGGTGAATGAATACAATCAGCTTCAGATCCGGATCCACGACAGCAATTATCTTCATCAGAGTATTGAGCGACAGCCTTTGAAATTTTTTTAGAATCCAATGGAGTAGCCACTAAAGATTTTTTAATATTTCTGTGGTTTCTTCTTTGAGATCTTAATCTTTTAGTCTTTAATTGTTGATTTGTTGAAGTGGTAGCATCAGTTGATTCATCATCTGAAGAAGTATAACATTTTTTCAATAATTTAGTATCATTAGCGAATCTCAATTGAGGACTACCACCAGAGACAAGTTTAATTGGATTCATTAAACAAGGTCTCTTTAATTGTTTAGTTGAAGAACAATCATCCTTAATTAATGAAGCAGCACGCTTTAATGAAAGAGCCATGATGGTGGTGTAAGGGGGTTGGGTATATGAAAATAATCGACGCGACTAATAAAAATAAAACTAATACCCGTAAAAGTCAATTGACAGATAATAATTTATTTATTTTAATTGCTTAGCTGTTCTTTTCAAATAGTCAGTCACAGAACAAAAATAAAAAAATTTTCTTTCGAGCAAATTCTGGCCAATCAGAGAGCTTGAATGAGTCGAAGGAGGGGGGAATAAAACTGAACAGAACAATTAAGTGGTCCAGTTAATTATGAACAGGGAAGGGATATGGATATAAGTTTATAAAATTTGACAACCTCTAATGATAACTGTGTATATATATACAGTTGTTTAGGAGTAGTTGTGTGAGATAAGTTAAACCAAACACAAGTTTGTGGGTTTTTTTTTTTGTTAGACTAATATAAAAGAAAAAAGAAGTCTTTGGTGTAAAGGAGAAAGAAAATTAAAATTAAAATAAATGGATGGCAAAAATTAATTTAAATTTTTTGAAGAGCAGTATACTCATATTTGTATTAGCGGCGATTGTTTCAATTACGCGGTTACAATTAAAAAATTGTTCCATTGCGTGATCACATGGTGAGGCTTAAACGCGGGATAGGTGAGGAGGGGAAAGTGAATAAGGGGCGGGTAACATTTAAAGAGACTATTAGACGATTAGACGAGGATCACGTGAGATACATAATCAAGAAGATCTATTTTCTTTCTATAATTTATATATATAATTTTTCATTTTTGATATATTTAATAATACTTGGTATACTCTTTGATTCCCAATTACCACCTTCTTTAATTAATTTTCTAATCTCTGATGAACTTATATCAACAGATGAATCTTGTGATTCTCCCACGAAAATCTTATTAGCCCATTTCTTTGGTACTCCAGGAATTAATCCTTGATTAATTTTATTAAAATATTCCTTTTGATCTTTTAAACTAATTAATTCATTATTAATTCTAGTCAATACAAAGCAATCTGAATTATCGAAAAATGGTGATAATGACATTTCCAATGATTTTTGTGATTTATAATATTTTAAATCAAATAATCTAATTAATGTATCAAAACCTAATAAAAAAGTTAATTTAATTTGATGATTTCCCAATAATTCATTTAATATAATTGATTTATCAACAAATAATGATTTATCAGTTAATCCAATATTAACACTGATACCAAAAAATTGTTGAATTTGATCAGCTAATTGTTGCATCATAATTAATCTATATTCTAATGAAACAGGTTGTACAGTAATTTTATCTGCATTATTAACTGATAATAATAATAATAAAGATAAATTATTAATTGATGTAGTATTAAAATTACCTAAATTGAATTTATCATTAAATAAAATTGCTTGTTCAATTAATGATTTATGACCATTATGAGGTGGATTAAATGATGAATCTAATACTAATAATCTATTAGTCATTGGAATTACCATTGAATTTAATGGATTAGAATAAATTAATTTAAAATGTAATCCAGATGATATAAATTTTTGAAGTTCCTTTTTATATATTGATAACATTAGCTATGAAAAGTTTAGATAAGCTTAAAAATCAATATAAATGACATGGTATTCAAGAATTATTTTATTGCGCACAATACTGTTTTTTTTTTTAATTCATTAGTTTCTTTTATAATATAGTAATCTAAATAAAAATAAAAAATGAGTGGACAAATAGAGAATAATAAGAAATAAAAAAGAGTGATTTTCCTAAGCAACAACTCTAGACCAATCACTTTCAACAACACCATATTGTAATTCGGCGATCCAGTCGGCAACTTGTTTAGTCAATTCACCAAATTGTTCACCTGGAATTAATGGAACTTCAATATCCTTACCATCATATCCAATTTCTTTAATTGGTGAAACAACTGCAGCGGTACCTGAACCAAAGGCTTCCACTAATAATCCTTGTGATGCCTTTTCAGCTATTTCATTAATTGAACAATATCTTTCATTAACTTCCCATTCATCTTTACTCAATCTTTCTCTAGCTAAGGATAAAATAGAATCTCTAGTGATACCTTCTAAGATGGTACCATCTAATGGAGCCGTCACTAATTCCTTTTTACCAGTCTTGGCATCCTTGAAAACGACAAAGAAATTCATGGTACCAACTTCGGTAACATTTTTCTCTGGACCGAATAACCACAAATTTTGTTGGTAACCTCTTGAGGCAGCTTCTAATTGTGGTTTAATACATGGTGCATAGTTAGCACCCAATTTTTTATCACCGACACCACCTGGCCAAGCTCTAGTAGCATAATCAGTGGCTTCCAATCTGACAGCCTTGAAACCAGTCTTATAGTATGGCCCCACTGGTGAACAAATGACATACAATAAAGCCTTATCTGGAGTTCCAACACCTAATCCAGCGGTGGTACCAATTAAAGTTGGTCTAATATATAATGAATAACCTCTTTGATCTGGAATGAATGCATTATCTAATTTTATTAATTCTCCGACACATTTAATTAATTCTTCTGTATCAAAAGTTGGTAAACAAATTCTGGCAGCAGATTTATTCATTCTAGCCATATTCATATCTGGTCTAAACATTCTGAAATGTCCTTTTGAATCTTTGTAAGCTTTTAAACCTTCAAATAATTCAAATGCATAATGGAAAACACAAGCTGATGGATCTAAAGATAAATTACCATATGGTTTAATATGTGGAGCTGCCCAACCTTTTTTAGCATCCCATTCAATGGTTAACATATGATCAGTGAATGATTGACCAAACACTAATTGATCATTTGGTAATTTAGTCTTTGGAGTTGTCGTTTGATCAATTTGTAATTTGCTGGCATCTAATGGTGCAATAGTGGAAGACATTCTTAAAAACAAAGATTTGCAATGCAAACTTGAAGAAGTTCTCAAAGTTGATTTTGATAAACTAAACATTTTTATAGAAATTAGGGGTGATTTTATCTATATATATATATAATTGTGTATTGTTTTAACAGGCTAATAGAAAAAAAAAAAGAAAAATGACTGTGTGTTGGTTGAGTCAGAAAATGAAAATTTTTCTTTTCAGAAGGTGGGGGTGTTAGTGGTGGTAATAAGAGGAGGTTAAATGTGGGTTAAACCGGTAGTAAGGCAGGTTTAATGGAATAATAAGAATTATATTAATATAATAGATATTTTAAATAAAATAAGAAAAATAGTTTACATGTAATGTAATGCCGTTACACTTGTGGATTTGTTAAACCTTTTATACATATACATGGTTTACTCAAATTAGTGTGATGTCGGTTTTCAACGGAGCGATTTTTTTTTTTCTTTTCACAAATTTCTATTAAGTGTTCTCCGATACAGGAGATTACACAGTATAAATGGGATACTTATTACTCACACTTTTCTTGATCTATTCCTCGAAGCTTCAAATTTAGCATCCAATGATTTCAATTTATTTATTTTAACTTCATCGTTACTCATCTTATTAACATCAGGGAATAAATCAACATCACCGGTATTCTTAAACGCCGATTCAAAAACACCAATTTTCTTATCTTCCTCGGCAGAATTCTTCTTAACCGATGATGATGAGCCCTTCTTTGACTTTGAATTTGAATTTTGGCTTCCATTTGATTTCCCCTTTTTGCCTTTACTCTTATTTCTTTCGATTGCTGAATTCTTCTCTAAATCGGCAATCAATAATTTTGTAGCTTCGAAAACTTGCTTTTGTAATTCTTCATCAATTAATTCATTTCTGGCTTCATGTTCAATGATACTACATTCTTTAATGTATTTACCACCTCTGATATCTTCTAAATCTGGAGAACACACAGCATACACAAATGATTGCATCCCCTGTTCAGCAGATTTCAAAAATAACCAAAAAATAGGATACAAACATAAGTATAATATTAACCCCCAAACGGTCCCCATGGAGATAGCACGTCTCATTGAGGGAGTTCTAGACATACCAGGATTCACAGTGTTGACTCTAACCATATTAGGTTCACCATCTTTACGTTCCCAAGTGTCAGCACGTCTTTGGTATTCCTTACCAAACATGTTTAATAACAATTTAGAAGTCCCATACACGGTCCAAGGTGAATTAGTAGGATACCGTCTATCCTCCCATAATAAATCAGTGATATCCAATGATCCCATAGATTGCGCTAAACAAGTGTTTAACACTATTCTAATATCTCTACCAGGGGTTTGCACTTTATAAGCTGGTTCTAATAAGGTCAATAAATGGAAATGTCCTAAATAATTAATAGCCATTTGCATTTCCACTCCATCAACACTGTTTTGTCTTGGCTTTCCCAATGGCTCACAATCAGAAGCTAAACAGATAACACCATCTAACCGTCTAGCTGGTTTAGTGTCAAGCCATTTAGTGGCAAACTTTCTAATAGAGTAAAGTGATGACATATCACAATGTTCTGCATAAATCAATTCATTACCGGTGGCCTCTCTAAGATCTTGCACATAATCGGTAACCCATGAATTACCTTGACCTTCAGCATCAATTTGTGAAGTCAATAAAACAAGTTGAGCACCTCTATTACCTAATTCCCTAGCTAATGCAGCACCGATCCCGGAGGTTCCCCCCGTGACGATATACACCTTCCCATGTAAATCTCTTTCCCAAGTATTAGTAGATCCGGAGAAATATAATTTCAATAACCCTGCAGTGATTATTGGTGGCCCCCAACGTCTAATGTATTTCCAACCAGGAACAGCATCCGGTCCATCAATTAGTAATGTTCCAATGAAATCAACAGGCATAGTTATATGTTTATATTGTATGATATTTTATTGCCCTTCTTCTTTGATCTGGGTGTCCTTTTTTTCTTTCGCCAAATTTTTCAGTTTTTTTTTAAACGCGTCTGAGAAAAAAAGCTGTTTTATAGAGAGAGATTTGGAAGCAGTTATAGTTATGATGCTATTTTATATATATATTCTTTTGTGACGCTCTCTGTGATCTGCCAATAGACCACAAAGATTAATACAACGTTACCACCCTGAAACCATTGACACCTGTACTACCTCTTAAAATCCTTTTTATCACTTGTCTTCCTATCTCTTTACTCTAAATTTCCACTGCCATGAAAAATTTTTAGAAAAAATTTTTTTTTTTTTAGTTTAATAAGATTACTGAAGTATAGCTATTTTCTTTATACACACTACAAATAACCACCCCAATGAATGAAATAATATTCTATAACTCTGAAGGAGACTCCTCGGATAGACAATATTCAACATCATTCGCATTCTCAAATTCGATCCATTCTTCTAGACAATTCTCTCAATACAGACAATGCTATTCTCATCGTAATGGATCTGTGATGACAGGTATTGGTCAAGGATCTAAATTGATCACAGCTTGCAAGGATAAATCATTGATTCATGTGTACCTCTATGGTAAGGAGAGTCCAGAACAGAAAATTCCTATTCCAGAAGAACTAACTTGCCTTGAAATCTGTGAGCATCCAACTGATAACTCACAAAGAGACTGGCTCTTAGTGGGGGGAAGCAAAAGTGGTAAATTATACGTTTGGGAATTGAGTTCTGGCTTACTACTCACTGTCAGAGAGGCTCATTATCAAGCAGTCAGTGTGATAAAACATTCATCTGGGTTCTTAGTGTCTGGTGGACTAGATTCAAGAGTCGTTGTATTCAAATTAACTGATCTCCTGGGTGGATTGATCAATGATGATACACCAACTACTGGTGTGAAACCATATTCCATTTTCAATGAACACACATTACCTATAACAGATTTATTAATCACTAATGGGTTACTCAGTGATATCAAGATTTACTCAACATCAAAGGATTCTACAGTGAGATGTCATAATTTACTAAGCAAAGAATTGATAACTACATTTGTCTCATCACATTCCATCGTTTCTGTGGCTGCAGATCCAGCATTTAGAGCTATTTATTTGGGACTCAGTAACGGTACTGTGAGAACTGTTCCATTGTATCAGGTTAACCCTAAAACTCAAATCATTGAAGCAGTTGGTGGATGCGGTAAAATTGTCACATTGAAGGAAGATCTCGAATTAAATGATACATTCATACATCATCAAATAGATGGAGGTGAATTGGGTGGAGTGGAGATCACTAAATTGTGTGTTTCATTTGATGGTACCAAATTGATCTCTGGTGATAATAAGGGAAGTTTATTCATTGCCGATTTATCAACAAAACAAACCGTTAAGAAATTGAAAAATTTGGTGGCTCCAATAGCTAATATCATGTTATTCACGATAAGTTCTGATGACGATGGTAGTTTAGAGAAATTGAATATTAATGATAAAACATTAGTGAGAAATATACCGACTTTGAAAAGAGTCGTCGTGGAGAGTTCAGATTTATTAAAACATGATGTTAATAAGAAATTGAAAGGTGATGAATTACCATCTTTGGCAAATGATTTTGATTTAGATAGATTCTTGGAAGGTGTCAAGGAAGAATCTAGATGGTTTACAAATTTCTCTAATGTGCAATCTAGCATTATAGGTGATACCACTACCACTACCCAAGCTACTACTTCCGAGGAATCGTCTGCCAAATTTAAACAATTAGAGGAAGATTATGCTAAAATGGCTGAAGCATACAATTTGCTAAGAACTAAACATGATCAACTTTATAGAGAACATTCTGATTTATTAAACAAATAAGGTGTTTAAATCTTCTTTTCTTGTATATTAGATCGTTTTTTATTATTATCAAAAAATACATAGACACTCATAATTTCCGTTTTCAATTCTTTTTGCGTTCAGCTGGTGGAGGTGATAATGGCCTATTAAATCCATTCTCTCTATTCATGTATTGTCTGTAATTAGTTTTAGTTTCTCTTTTAACACCAGAGACAGATGTACCCTTAACTTTTTTATTTTTAGTGGATCCAAACCCACCAAAACCCATTAGTAGCATCATATCATCTTGCTGTTCTGTAGACACAGGTGGATCATCATCAATTGGCTTTGAACGAGGTCTCCCTCTATCTTCCTCTGGAACCTTTTTAGTTTTAGTAGGGTCATCACGTTCTCTGTAATTCTTAATCTCAGTTCTCTCCGCACTTCTTTCCCTTTCTCGAAGCGTCACTTTCTCTGTTGTCTCTTTAGGTGTATCATCCTCCTTTGATTTCAATTTGATCTGTATTTTCTTTCCCGACATTTAGTGATTAACGTATAAAGAAGGTGTAATCATGTTACACTATACAAGCCGCTTATTAAAAAAATTTTTTTTTTAATTTTTTTTTTTCAAATTTATTTTAATTCCTAGTTTACTATTACTTATCTTTATTTAATAGTCATCTAACAATGTCTGAAACACCTAAGTTAACTAAGAAGCAAATAAAGGCATTAGAATTCAAGGCCAAAAAGTCTGAAAAGGCTGCTCAAGAATTGAAAGAAGTTGAAGTTCAAAAGGCTGAGATCCAAAAGGAAAAGGAAGAAAAGGAGAAATTAGAACAAGAAAAATTACCTAAAAAACGGAAGACTAGAAGAGGTAAGAAGGGTAAAGGTCAAAGATTGAATACAGATGGTACTCCAAGATTCTTATTATTTGTGGGGAATCTTCCATACAATGTGACAGAAGAGGAATTAGCGGAACACTTCAAATCTGCGAAGCCCCAATTGATTAGAATAAGAAAGGACAAGGGAATAGCCTTCTTAGAATTCACAAATGATAAGGGTGACGTGCAGAGAAAGATCGATGCTGCATTGATGCTACACCACACTATGTTGAAAAACCGTAAGATCAATGTGGAGTTGACTGCCGGTGGTGGAGGTAACTCTCAAGAGAGATTAACTAAGATCAAGGAGAAGAATGAAAAAATGTTATTAAAAAAGAAGGCCAAGATCTTACGTGATGAACAAAAACTCAGAGAGAAAAGAGCTGCCGCTGGGGGTGCTGATAGTGGTGCCTCAGCTGATGCTGATGCCTCCCATACTGAAGTTGATGCATCTACTGGTATTCATCCATCTAGATTGAAGATGATAGGTAATTGATTACTTTCTCCCCTTCCCCCTGTATTTTTAGACTTTACTATTATAGAATTTTAATCAGTTGATCGAATTTATGACGTAGATTAAACGGAAATGTAAAACAGCACGGATTTGAATTATAAATGTAGATAAATGCCCTAATAATAGGAACATTCATCGAAAATGAAAATGGAAGCACCCCAAAGATTTCAACTCTATATAACAATAGTAAAAGACAAAACAGAAGAAGAAAGAATTAAGATAAAAAAAAAGAAAGGAAAGTTTGTGAAACATGCAAACTAATTAGAAGAAAAATGACAAAAAAACAGACAAAAATTGTGAAAAATAAAACGTATGAAGAGAAAGAAAATGGGGGGGATAGCAAATTGGACACAGAAAAGATTATAAAATGACACATTTCTTTGATTTTCTGACTGGTCTATTACCAACTGTGGTTGTCTTAGTAGAAGCCTTAGCGTTAGTAGTGGATTCAGCGACGGTCTTAGATTTACTGTTTGGTGCGGTACCTGTAGTCTTTGGAGCTGAAGCGGCAGCTTCCACTTGAGGAGGACTTAACACGGTTTTAATAGCGTATTCAAACACTTCTCTGACACCTGCCTGAGAAGCAGCTGAACATTCTAAGTAACCAACACAATCTAAATCTTTAGCCATTTTTGAACCTTCAGTTAGAGTCACTGGTTGTAATCCATTTTCTTCTAATTGATCTAAGATATGAGGATCCTCTCTTAGGTCAGATTTTGTTCCGACAAGTAACACCAATGTATCCTTTGGAGTGTGGTGTCTAATTTCTGGGATCCATTTATTTTTCACATTTTGGAATGAAGTAGGTTCAGCGACGGAGAAACAAATTAAGAAGATATCTGTTTGAGTGTATGATAGAGGTCTCAATCTGTCATATTCTTCTTGACCAGCTGTATCCCATAAGTTAATTGTGACTTTTTCATTATCCACCATCACAGTGGCAGAATAATTATCGAAAACTGTTGGAACGTAATCTTCTGGGAATTGATTTGTAGTGTAAGAGATTAACAGAGAAGTTTTACCGACGGCACCATCACCGACAACGACACATTTGATTGACTTCATTTTTTATTTGTTTATTTTGTTAATGTTATATATGAAAAAAAAACCCGGAATTAAAGAAAAGTGGAATTGATAAGAAAATCTAGTTCTAAACGAGAATGCTGGTATTATTTAAACGATAATAAAGTAAATTTTTCTAACAAGATTGACTATTTGAAGTATCTAGTTTGAATAATTAGAATATGAATAAATTGTAGTTTAATTATATTAAAAAGAAGAAAGAAACATAAATTATACGGTTATTAGTTAAAGTAAGAAATCTCCTTTTACAGACTTAATTGAAAAAAAAAAATTAATTTTTTTTGAAAATCTCGTCGAAAATTGTAAAATTGTCGAGTGGTAGCATATTACGGGATACTTTTTATATATATATATAGATTCGCCTCGCCTCGCAAAAGCTTTGTCTACTGTTAAACAATGAAGTATAAGTGCCCGCCTTCTGAAAGACGAGGGGAGGATTTGTTGTCTACAGAGACCGAGAGAAGGAAAGTATTTTACCTTCTTTATTCTCCTTTGTTTTATGAATAAAATGGATAACAATATCATACGATTTAAGACGAAAAGTAGGAATGTAGTTAGTAAAAAAAGAAGAATATATATACCCCCCCTCTGAAAAGAATAAAAAAAAAACCAATTTCATTCATATGCAGTCTCTATGAGTTCATAGATTTAAGGGTCAATATGGCACACTACAGTAGTCCACACACAATTCCACTAATTAGCGAGACACACACACTGCACACATACATTAATAAAAAAAAGCAAGTTAAAATTACTAAAAGCTTATTAGTATTTTCTATTACATATGTCAATTTAATACACTTCCATGAATCCAATCTCTAACGGTAGTCACTTCATAAGTCTTACGCTTGGCTCTTTGACTAAACTTTGTATCATGTAATTCCGGTTTAGTTCTCCACTGCCAGGCACTCGATAATTCAGATTCCAGTTTACCTTCTAATCTTTGTACAATGTATTTACCAATATTTGGGAAAAACTTATACCCATGACCAGAATCTCCAGCAGCTATTAACACCATATCGCAACTACCTGGCTTATAATCGATAACCCAATTCCCATCGAATGCATCACTGATCCAACATATCTTACAATCCACAGGTTCTCTATGCTTCAATTCAGGTATACAATACTCCATCAATTTTTGTGTAGCCTCCTTACAATCAGATGGTGCATCATGAATATAACATGGAACAGATATTTGTTCTCCCTCGTGGAAGGGGTCCTCCACATGGTGTCTCATATCCGCATATGTCAACCCAAACTTGATAACATGGTTATCAGGATCGGGTGGGAAGAAATACCCCCATTCAGCACTGAAAAATATAGGCATTCCCTTATACTTCTCGTACTCATCTGGTGTTAATTGAATGTGTGACACCAATGCACCAAATGATGTCACTAATTGTTTCATATCAATTAAAGCAGATGTGTATGCCCCACTGGCTACAATGATTTTATCTGCCGTGTAAACGGTGCCATCTTTAGCTATAGCATTGACTCCGTCACTGTCAACTCGCACAATTTCTCCGGATTCACCAAACACAAACTTGGCACCCAATCTGATACATTCCTCATATGCACTCACTAATGATTTCCCCGATTCACCATACCCTGCATCATAGTTATAGGTAGCCGATAATTGTTCAGGAAACTGATTATTCTTCCACTCTGGTATCAATTCACCAACTTGTGTAGCACTAGTGACATTCACTATCTTCTGTTTCACACCGAGTTGTCGTAGATTCTCTAAACTTTGTTGATCGTATAACTTTCTAGCTTGATTCTCCGACTTGAAAGGTGCCATCACTAATCTACCAGATTTCTTATAATATGGTTTAAACACTGGATCAGTTTCCCAAAGTTGTAATGCCTCAACGGCTAACTTCGTATACTTGATATCCGCATATTCTGCCCTGATGATCTTGTTGTAATCCTTAGCCGCTGCTCGGTTTCCTGGTACTTCACTGACGTCTAATCCTGTAACCTTGTATCCTCTTTTGCAAAGTTCAATTATGGTGGACAACCCAAATACTCCACATCCTATAACCAAAATCTGTGTATTTTCGACTAAGTCATTCATTTTGTATACAGTGTGGTAACCATATTAAAGAAACTGTGGTGATAAACGCATGGTGTTTTTTTTTGGCGATTACGGAACACCGATAAAGAAAGATAGATCTGTTTATACATTTACATACATATAAGGCTGGAATTATTTCTCCAAAATGTTTTACTTAATTCAAATGATACTACTTTTGCTCAATTAAACAATATCAGTGATATAGTGTAATACCCATGTGGTGTAGTGCAATAACTCTTTAATATGTTGTAGTAATATTTTTTTTGTTGTTCACATTCTAAAATGAAAAAAAAACAAAGTTATTTATATTATGGTGTTTGACGTCTTTTATAAATGATTGTCTCCTTTAAGAAGGTCATAGAATATCTATACTATAACATATAATGATTCGAATAGTTAATTATATTCCAACGATAGAGAATACTCAACTAATAACAGATTTTAATTCAACGTCCCCCCAATTTTATAGTTCGGTTGACACAGACTTAGGTTTACTTCATTACGGGTCAGACACTTGGTCTCTATTCATACAATGTACTCCTGTGGAATCCTCCAATAGCTTACAATTTCCTTTCCGGTCATTGAACCCAACAACATTACAAATCACTGCTAGCGAGGCTAAATCCGTGTCACCAATACGATCAGATGGACTGGTTGATTGTGAATTCTCCGTGTGGTTAACCATCATGAATGAATCACTATTATTACATTTCCCAGATTCTACTATACACAATGGGTTGACTCTGGCGGTACCCTATGAGATGGTGATCATGTCTGGTATCCGTGATAATCTGACTACTCTGTACTTGGCGGTATACGAAGAAGAATTCGATAACACTATTGAATTAGTACTTAAACCTAATGACAATGCTGTGTCATCATATCCCTTGTTTAAACCATTTGCAGAGTTAACCAATTTGAATGCCCTACAATTAGCATACGAGAGTGTCAATAATTGCATTGCGTTAACATCTAATTACAAGAATGATGAAGAACAAGATAGTCACGATCTCACTGATGTTGGCATGAATAATACATTAATGAATGGTGGATTTGTCACTGTAGATGATGGGACAACGTCCGATATAAAATTACATGAAACGGGCCAAGCCGATGATGAATTGAATGATGATTTACTTTTAATTAACAACGATCAAAGTGGGATGCATGTTGATATAATCGGTGGTGGGATACTCAATGGTGTTAAACGAGGAAAAGATGATGTGGAAGATGAAGACCAGGAAGACCATTATTTCCATGGTGATCCGGATGTGGCTACCCGTAATAAATCACGGAGATTCCAAAAATGATGATAATAATAACGATGATGATGTTAATTTTTTAAATAGTATTTCAATGTACTGTATTATAATGTTTATATACTTAATAGACTTTTTAAAAAGATAAACCAAGCATTGAAGAAGATGTAATAAATATAAAACTAGCTTCAAGCTTCCAAATCGAGAATTTTTTCGATGAGACGGTATCTGCATTTTTTTTTAATATGGGTTATGGATAGAACCTGGCTTTTAATTGATTTGGGTTATAGGTTTGGTAACTGTTATTTGATTACATTTGATTACCGATACCAAACCATGACACAGGGAGTATCAGTTATTACGGAGAATTCCACTGCATTTGCTGTAGTATTGTTCTCCACTTTTGTGTTATGCGCCTATTGTTTTTACCCCGACATTTGTTCCCCGAGTTTGATCTTCCATAAACTTATAACGATTAACCCACCATCTAAGTCAAAAGTGGCGAGCACATATAATAAAAATCATGATCCGCCTGTTATCACACCAGTCTCTAGCGACTTTGATTACACTAAAGTAGAACCAGTGCAATTCAGACCATACAAGAACGGTGCATACAGATTGACTTTAGCCACTAGACGATTAGACCCGTTGGATCATTTCATTTTGGAGAAGACATACCTGGAACGCACAAATTTGAGAATCAAAGTACAGGAGAAATCTTCGTCTCTATTATCTGGATGCCATGATAGTGCTGTGGAATCTATGAGAGAGGCATACGATTACATTTTTGATTATTTGATGAAGAGATATCCAATGTATTTTTACAAAATCGATAATGGTACTAAATTTTACAATAAAATAAGGGATGAATCATTCCCATTGGATAACTCGGGAATGACTGCTGAGCAAATGATTAAGGTGCTGACTAGAAACGTTGAAGAAGATGTATTAATACTCAGTAAAAATCCTAATATAGATGAGGTCGATGAGTATCATCTTCGAGGTGCGATCTCTTGCTTCCCGAATGGCTTCAATCCATCTGAGATCCTCAATAAGCCTCTAACATTCATTCATAAGCCTGTTCCAGGTTACAAGGAGAAACTCCAGCTAGCCATGAATAGATGGTTTGGTCGCTTGGGGGTTCACGAATACCAAGTGCGTAATAATTGGGGGATCCAAATAGGTAATGAGTTGAGTGACCCCGATGGGTACCAGGCTTCCTATGAAGAGTTAGAGCAAATCAAAGCCGTGAATGCAGATACCCTAGATTTCAATAAGGTATTCTTAAGAGTCGAAAAGCAAATGTTCACGAGGCTACCTAAGACGAAAAATATTTTATTCACCATTAGATACTACACCTATCCGATGACCCAGATCAGATCAGAGGGCCACATCGAGGATCTCTGTGGCGCCATCGATGGGATCCCCTATAAACTCGGGTTATACAAGAGAAAGATTTATTGGGGGGACGCCATTAAGTCTTATCTCAAGGGTGAAAGCAATGGCACCACAAGTGAAATTTATGAATGTGAATTTGTCGGATAATGCTTTAGTATGAATTACTGTAAATACTTATTTATAAATACTTAAAAATAAAGAACAAACCACACTATGTAAGGGCTATTACGTTGATCCCGATGTCCCCCGTTGACCAAAGTGGAAATTTCCATGTTAAGTAAGGTCTCGGGCTGTGCAAATGCTTTTTTTCCCTTATCAGTATTAAGCGGAGATCGAGAACCGAATTTCCTAATTGTATAAAACAGAACTGAATTCCTTTAAGTTTAAGTTTGTCTGATCAAATAGGGTGATTTCTAATACTTATATTATATTTCATTTATATATATACAACAACAAAAAAAAAGATAAACTATGGAGACATCACTTCAACACGCTAGTCGTTTAGTCAGTGAGTACTCTAAACCAATCTTATTGATTTCCTTATCAGTGGTGTTGATTCCCTCATTTTATTCAAAATATGAACAATTTTTACCTGAAGGGTTGAAACGGGTGCTCGGGCTGGGACCTTCAAAGTATTCCGTCAAGGCAACGCCAGCAGTTGGTGGTAGAAAGAAGTCAGCAGTGTTCGAGAAGCCAGTTATCACCCCAGTGGCTGCCGATTTCGATTGGAAAACCACTGAACCATACGTTTACAGACCTTTCAAGAATGGCGCTTACAAGATGACATTGGCTATCAGAAAGTTGGATCCATTGGATATCATCTTTCTTGAGAGAACTTATTTAGAGAGAGTGTCCATTAAAAAGAGATTGTTAGAAGAAAGCCCAGAGAAGTTTAGTGCTTGTCATGAATCATGTGTGCCTGCAGTTAGAGAAGCATACAACGTGGTGTTCGATTTCTTGACTAAGAGATATCCTCAATATTTTAAATTGGAAGACGGGATAGTCCATAACATGATCACTGGTGATTCCTTCCCAATGGACAACTCTAAGTTGGAACTGGCCGATGTTATGAAAACCCTTTCTACAAACATTGAAGAGGATTTCCTTATAATGCTTAAGAACTCCGATGATGAGGATTACAGTGATGAATACGTTCTAAGAGGTACAGTGACTTGCTTCCCTGCAGGATTCGATCCAGTCTCTAAGGCTAACTTACCATTAACCAAGATTCATACTCCTGTGCCTCATTACAAGGAAAAACTACAGACATCCATGAACAGATTTTTCACCCGTTTGAAGCCATATGAATTTATTGTTCGTAACAACTGGTCAGTGCAATCACATACCAACTTGTCTGCACCAGTGGGGAACCATGCAACTGATGAGGACCTCCTGGCTGCCGCTAAGGATCCATTAAAGGCTAGCTCTTTAGATTTCAATAAGGTGTTCCTAAGATGTGAAAAGCAATGTTTTACTAGATTACCTGAATCTCATGCAGTGTTGATGTTTATTAGAACTTACACCACACCATTGACTCAAATCAGAGAGGAAGGTCGTGGTCTCGATTTGATTGGTGCCATCGATGGATTGACGGAGGAACTCGGCATTTACAAGAGAAGAATCTTCTGGGGTGATGCTGTTAAGGCCTACTTACGTGGTGAAACTAATGGTGCTACAGATGAGGTTTACCGGTATGAATTTAACTCGTAGGTGTTGCTCTTGGGGGGTAGCAGCTACCAGCTATGCTTTTCCTTTTTATTAATATTTTTTTTTTCCATTTTTTAAACTTTTCCTAAGTTTTGCGTTTTCTTGTTTTTGATAGTTTCTGATATAGTTGCCATTAATCCCCACTCCCCCAAACCCATTTTTCTGTACTTATGTTTTAATTTACGATTGCACTTATGTCTGATACTTCTGCTAACTGTAATGTACACGTACTGAAAAATGGCAGTCCTCACACAACGAGGAAAAAAAAAACAAAATCGATTTTGAGAGACTGTGTTGATTTTCGGTTTCTCTGATAATGACATGATAGTTAAAGAGTTTACCAAGGATATCAATCTCTCTAATCAAATATGTCGGAGAGTTGTTTCTTTTTTCATCTACTCAGAATATCGATCGCTCAATTACTGAGTGCACATGGATTCGACAAAACAAACGAGCGAGCTGTTGATTTGTTAGCAGACCTTTACGTGAGACATCTTCAATTGCTACTACAAACGACACTGAAATACACAGAGAACCGTAACGATGATGAACCATCGATTCAAGATATACGGCATGCATTTGATGAATTGAAAATTATATCTCCAGTTAAATTATTAGACTCCTTTGATATCGAAAAATTAACTTCAAAGGGTATCGAAAATTTTGAAGAATGGTTTCAAAATGATATGAATAGCAGATACAGAGAGATATCCAGACCTAATATTGATTACATCAAGGAAAGATTGAAGGCAAAGAAAGAGAAAGATATTAATAGTAAAATCAACAATTTAACTGCAGCATTCGGGCAAGCACAACAGATGAGCGTGAATCCAACGCAACATCAATCACCCGGTGTCATGCCATATGGACCACCTAGTAATATATCACAACCATACCATAGTCCATATACGTCACATAGTTCAGCACAACTTCATCAACTACAATATCAACAACAACCAACTCCATCAATACCACCACCTGTGCCTGCCAATGAGACAGACAATCTAGCCACAAAGGAACAAGACGAGGATTTAACGGTGGATGATTATTGGATCGAATATCTGATTAGACAACAATTAAATGAAAAGCCGGACTTGAAATATAAGGGAACTGTGCTTATAGACTATGTCCCCGAGGATAAACTACCAGAGAAGAAACTTAAGGCTTGCCATGATTTCTTAATTGTTGGTCCGACTCCTGATAAATTGATGAACCATTTACCATACACGAGGAGTGAAGAGGATGATAGTTCCGATGAAAGCGATGATGATCCTTCTAATGATAGTGATAGAGAGGAGGATGAAGCACAACCAGCCCACCAAAACAGTCACTCTGTTGTTAATATTGGTTACAAAAATAACGATATATTGGACGATTTTGATTACTATGAACATCACGATCTGGACTTATATGGTGACGCTAATGAAAACTCTAACAACAACATGAACCTATTTGGATAACTATCTTTTCCAATTCTTTTGTATAACTTGTAATACCAATAAAACTGTATATTATATTCTTTTTTTAAAACTCTAATAGAAACATGCAATTAAATAAAACAAACTGAAAAGAAAAACTGTATAAACGAACGTAGAACTATATATATATAACATTGACTATTAAAACAAGAAACAATTAGTAAACCTTTAGAACTTCTTTCTGGCCTTAAACTTTTGCTTTGGCTTATTAATTCTACTATCATTACCGTTTCTCTTGTTATAAAAGCCACCCTTCTTAGGTCTTGGTTTTTCAGATTCATCATCACTGTCCCAATCAATACCATCTTCCTTGTTACCACCCTTCTTGAACTTCAACTTGTTTCTTTGACCTCTCACTGGACCTTGCTTGATAGCATCAACGTAAGCATCAACGGAGTTCTTTCCACCCAAAACATCCTCATTGTCATCATTATTTTCACTGATAACCATCTTACCGTTCTTAACCTTAAATTTAGATGATTGCTCAAGGTTCTTACGGGTAAACTTCTTTGGCTTAGAAGAAGAAATGTGTTGTAAAGTTTGCTTATCTAACAAATCCAATGGAGCTTCCTTAGATTCGGAAATAAATTGCTTTGACATCTTACCTGATCTACCACTGGAACGATTGTTCTCTGAGTCAGATTCATCTTCAGATTCGGATTCAGAATCACCGTACAAGGCAGAATCGTAAGCAGACATGAAACCCTTAGACTTGGTGTTCTCAGCTGGAGCTTCAGCATCGGCACCTTCCTCAGTCTTCTTTCTCTTAGCTCTAGCCTTGGATTTCTTAATGTTAACAATCAACTTCTTATCTTCTTCAGGAATGTTTTCCTCAATCAATTCAACACCAAACTTTCTGATCAATCTTTCAATTATGTGCTTAACCTTGGATTTGAAGTGACCCTTGTGTTCATGGTTAACAGTAACTAAACCAACCAAGATACCCTTAATATTAGAGATAACTTGTTCTTCTGGTAAACTCAAAATGGCAACCTTCATGAAACCTAAAGTGGACTTAATGATTTCTCTGTTTCTAGATGTCAAAAACAACTCCACAGTCGAACTCAACTCAGAAACAACTTCTGGGTTTAATTGTGCGTGGAATTCATAGAATAAGCACGATATGGAAGTGATAGCGGCACTGACCATGTGTTGGGTGGAACCGACTAAACCTGCAGAACACATAGTGAAGAAATCTTGTAATGAGGCAACAGCATCAGGAATTTCTGGATCATTGAGTGAGTTCTTCACAGGTGACCCTTCATATTCAACCATCTTATTAGCCATAGCAATCAAGATTTGGTATGCAGTCTCTCTGGTTTTTTCATTCACGTTCTTGGTACTGATGATAACTTCGGATAACACAGATGGAATGAAGTGTAAATAATCAGCAGGCAAGTTTTTGATGACCAATAACATAGCCTCTAATCTGGTAGCCTTAGCAGCAGTCAATGTGGTTTCAGATGACTTCACCAACAATTCTAAAATGTTTGGTAAGAACTTCAATGCAGAGGCAAGACCGGTTTCAGATTCCAATAGCTTAGTCAATATTCTGTATGATCTCTTTTGAAGTTGAACATCTTGAATGGTGATAGTTTGGTTAAACACAGCAAACAAAGCATTGTGACATGGTTCTGGAACATACTTGGCCATTAACACAATTAAATCCATCATAGTGATAGATAACTTTGGAATCTTGGACTTTGCGACAGGTATCTCAGTCTTAACCAAAGTATCTTCCTTTTCATCAGACAAGGCTTTACTTAAGATACCACAAACCTTATCAAAAGTGGCAGATAAATCTTCAGGCTTGGAGATTTGTAAGTAAGCATCGATGGTCTCCAAGACAAAACTTCTTTGATCCATTGCGGTTTGAGAGAACACATTAAATAGCACAGATAAGAGATTTGGAGCAATCTTAGTGGCCAAGTACTCAACATCTTTAGCAGATGCCTCGATTGGTAATTGTTGGTTCAAGAGTGGGTCCTCGAGAGCACCGGAAGAATAAGCCAAGTTACTCTCGACTAATAATCTCAAGGCGTGACAAATAGTGGTTCTCAATTCAACTTTTTCGTATAACAATTGGGATAATTGAGAAGCAAATTCAGGAGTGAAACTTTTAGATAAATCAGTTGGCAAATCACAGAAGTGTGGTAGCAAAGACCAAATTTGATCAACAATAGTAGCAAAGATTTTAGCGTTAACTGACTCAGCTCCACTTTGGGTGATTTTTTCTTCAAAGAATTTCACTAATGGCAAAATTTCTCTGATGAAGTAACCTAAACTGGCACCTCTAACGTTATCCCTCAAAAGAGGTAACAACCAAGCTCTACCGACAGCGTTAGGCTTGTTCAAATTTAGAGGTAAACTACTCAAAACGACTTCAGGTCCAAGAGATGAAATAGCAGTCGAAATAACAGAGTCTGATATTTGGTTTAATTCGAACCCATCTTGTTCATTGGATCTCCATTCACCGATGACTTCTAAGTGTGGGATGAAATCGGGATTACATCTAGTTCTGAAAGAGGTGAAAATAGTTGCGATAAGTTCACAAACTTCCTTAGAGCAATCTCTGTATTGAACCTTGAAGTACTCAATGGTGATTTCAGCAATCTTGGAGATGACTTCATCGACTTCTTCATAAACTTCAGTTTTCACAGCAGGTGGGTCTAATAATAGCTTAACATCGACGGCATCCACTAAGACAGCGATCAAACATTGAGATGCACTGATGTAAATGTTAGCAACATCTGATTTCAAGAATTCCCCCACAACAGTGAAAATTTCTGGGAACTTCAAGAAACATTGGTATGAATCAACGTTGTTGGAGTAAGAAGTGATGGCCTTGGCGATCACGGCCAACCAAGCTGGAGCCAAATGCTGATCATTGATAGATGGTTTTAAGTCAAACATCACATTTAACACCTGCAAGAATTTATCGTTATCGATTTCATCGGTCATGGATTTGAATAACCCTTCAAAGGCAGCAAAGGCAGAGGAAATCAAGTATTGATCAGAAGTCTTTGAGATTTCCAATAACAAGTCACATAATGGAGTAATTAATTTGACTGGCCATTGATTGGCGTTAGTGATAGCTGTGATTAATTGCAACTTGTGAATCAATTGGGTATTTAATTCCTTGGAGGCATTCTTCTTGTGAGATTGTTGATGTTGTTGTTGTTCTTGCAATGATTCAGTGATGCTGGTTAGAGCAAACTTACCGCATGATAATGCGGCAGGATGTTCTAAAGATGGACCCGCTGGAACGTTCAATAACAATTCTGAGATAGCTTCTTGAGCTCTCTTTCTGACTTTAGGTCTTGGATCGAGAGACAATTGAAGTAATCCTTCTAAACCTCTCTCTGGAGAGATCTTCAATTTGTTAGAGTTAATCCAAGCATTAGTGTCTTGCACAGACAAGATAGTAGATAGCACACCAATGGATGATCTAATCAATGGTGCTTCAGATTGGTCATCAGTGAGAGCTGGTGCGATCTTAGTTAAGATCTCTGTGAACTTTGATTTTATTAAACTTTTTGGAGCATAAGGGGACACCATGTCTAAGAAATACAAGGAAGATGTGGCCAAATGGATATCCTTAATGATATCAGCCTTGCATGATTGATCTAATAGAGATAAGAAAGACACAAAATAAGTGATTGGGGTCTTCTTCTGATTTTGTTCTTGTAAATTTTCATCTATAGCCTGTAGCACTAGAGCTAATTGTTGTTGGTTCTCCAATTTTGAATTGATTTGAGATCTAATCTTGGAGAGTTTCCCCTCCATCTCCATTAACTGAAGTAACTGATCGTCAGATGAACTCATAATAGTAGTTTTCGTATAGATCAAGTAAAGAACAGTTATTAGTAGCAGTTATTAAGTAGTTTTTTTGATAAAATTTTTTTTGAAATTTTTTTTTTACAATTTCCGAAAAGGGAAAGAATATCACGTGAATACTTCAGTGTAGAGATGTCTGTTTTTGGGTGGGTGTCGAAAAACACAAAATTTTTCATTTCAACGATACTTATAACAAGACGATTAAGGGACTTTGATCTTTAGTTAAGTATATATATCCAATCACATACAAATCACTATGAAGGGATTAGTTAGAATAAGATTATCCAATATGGGTAGAAAGCATCAGCCCGTTTACAACATTGTTGTCACTAAGAAGAAAACTAAGAGAGATGGTCAACCAATAGAAGTGATAGGCACATACAACCCAGTGGCTACTCCACTAAGTACACCACAAAGACAAGCAGGTTACATTCCTACTAAGCAAGTGGAATTAGACTTCCAAAGAGCTAAATACTGGATCGCTGTGGGCGCTCAACCTACTGAGACAGTTACCAAATTATTGAAAAAGGCTGGTATCCTTTATCCAGAATGGCCACACCCTGATAGAACCCATAAGGGTCCAGAAAGAGAGGAAATTCCATTGGAGGGTAAGAAGTTTGCTTAAAAATTGTTCCCTCCTTGTATATAGTTCCACTGCCCATCATGTATATCCTATGAATAAAGATTTATTAAAAATATAATAATAATATATATATATAAGTAATTCTATAAAAGATTTCAATGGAATAACCAAGGACGTTCATCCCAGAATTCATCCTTGATGATATCACGATGTAATTTGACAATCTCACTCTTTCTTAAAGTTTTGTAATATCTATCTAATTGTCTTTTGGACATATCCGTGGTGTCCTTCTTTTGGATATCCTGGTTGATCTCTCTAACGTATACTGTTCCCTTCTTATACATCTCAGGTTCATTATTGTAGTTAATTCCGAATTGAGAAAACAAGATCTCCTGTTTATCAGAAGATAACGTATTAATCAATCTGTTTTCTGCCTCCTGTGTGGACATTCCACCTTTCAGGACCAAGTTCCAGAATGTCGTATTATATAGATTATTGATATGGCAATCCACTTGTCTCCAACGGAAGTAATCCTTCACGGTATCCTCGTTGGGGTATGTTACAGCTCTAGCATCAAATGTGGGGAGTCTTTCTAATTGTAAAGGTTTATCTGGGTTCTTCAACTGCCAATAATAATTATAATAAGCAGTGATAGTTGATGCAAATGTTGTAATCAATTTGAATTCTCGTCTTTCAAATAATTCTGTATTCTTTCGAAGCAAGAAGGAGTACTCATCAGAATCTCCATATGCTAACACTACATCCGAGATGTCTTTCATGGTGGCCAATGCGGCATCATTCATCACTTCTAATGCTATGATATCATTTGGTTTATCAAATTTATAGTAATCAGAAAATTTATGAAATCCTCTACCATCAACTCGTATCACTATATGAGTCTGTGGGAGAAGTTCCATTTCTCTCTCAAATGTCTTGACATATTCGTATCTTGAATTGGCCATTTTCTATAGATTTATTTAGTGTCTTTTTCTCTAATAACTAATGAATTTATATGATATATAACCTATTTAAAATAAAATTTGCAATGAGATAGTCGATAAACCCAACAGTCGGTAATACTTGTCTACTATTCGGCCCGTCCATCGACGTCTCGACATTGATTAGAAAATTTTTTTAAATTTTTTTTTTAAATTTTTTTTTTAAATTTTTTTTTTCAAAATTCTTTTTTTTTACTAGTTTTTATTCCTTTTTTGTATTCCTATAAAGAACTGTATATTCCAAGGGAATTAAAAAGCAAATGACCAAAGCTCAATTCAGAACATTAGAAAGAGAAGAGCGGTTCCAGAATCCTCCAAAGGATAAGTCTGCATTCCCATTACTTTATGAAGCCGTTAAACCTCATGTTGGATCTTTCAATGCCCTAACTGAAGGTCCAGAGGGGGGGCTATTAAACTTAGCAGTGGCAGACATTGGTGCCAAGACTGTGTTTGATTCCAATGATCCAAAGAGACTCGGTAACAAATTGAGTATCAGAGTGGAATCAGTGCAGATTGCTAAACCAACAGTGGTGGCCTCTGATAAATTATCAACTAACAGAAATACATATCCATCAGAGTGTAGAGAAAGAATGACCAGTTACAAGGGTAAACTCATGTTAAAAGTGGCATGGTCCGTCAACGGTGGTGAGGAAATTAGTGAAATCAGAGATGCTGGTCAATTACCTATCATGATTCAATCCAATAGATGTCATTTAGAGGGGCTCTCTCCAGATCAATTGGTTGCTGTTAGAGAAGAATCCGATGAACTCGGTGGTTACTTCATTGTCAATGGTATTGAAAAATTGATTCGTATGTTGATTGTGCAAAGAAGAAATCACCCTATGGCTATCATTAGACCATCATTCGCTAACAGAGGTGCCTCTTATTCACCATATGGTGTGCAAATTAGATCAGTCAGACCAGATCAAACTTCTCAAACCAATGTGTTACATTATTTAAATGACGGTAACGTCACTTTCAGATTCTCTTGGAGAAAGAATGAATATTTGGTTTCCGCTCCTATGATCTTGAAGGCTCTTATTGAAACTAACGATAGAGAGATCTTTGATGGTATCGTTGGTTCTGACACTCAAAATTCTTTCTTAACAGATCGTATTGAATTGATGTTGAGAACTTACAAGAAATACAACTTATACTCACAACAGGAAACATTGGCATACTTAGGTGACAAATTTAGAGTTGTCTTTGGTGCCACTCCAGATGTGTCCGATGTCGATGTCGGTAAGGAAGTTATCAAGAGAATCGTGTTAGTGCACTTACCAAACAATGCCGATAAATTTAGAATGTTGTTATTCATGATTAGAAAATTATACACTTTGGTTGCCGGTGACTGTTCCCCAGATAATCCAGATGCCACTCAGCATCAAGAAATCTTATTGGGTGGGTTCCTTTACGGTATGATTATGAAGGAAAAGATTGATGAATATTTACAAAACTTTAGATTACAAGTGCAATCCGATATTAATAGAGGTGTTGCCGTGAATTTCAGTGATAGAAAATACATGAATAGAGTCTTTTTAAGATTAAATGAAAATATTGGTCAAAAATTACAATACTTTTTATCTACAGGTAATTTAGTTTCTCAATCTGGTTTAGATTTACAACAAGTTTCTGGTTACACAGTGGTTGCCGAAAAGATTAATTTCCATAGATTCATTTCCCATTTTAGAATGGTGCACAGAGGGTCTTTCTTTGCTCAATTGAAGACTACTGCAGTGCGTAAGTTGCTTCCAGAATCTTGGGGTTTCTTGTGTCCTGTGCATACCCCTGATGGTTCTCCATGTGGTTTATTGAACCATTTAGCTCACAAATGTCAAATTACTACTTCTGCATCTGATGTTTCCAAGGTTCCAAGCATATTATACAAGTTAGGTGTCTCTCCAACTGCATCTGCATCCAACATTTCTGGTCCTAACGTGTGTTGTGTTCAATTAGACGGTAAAATTGTTGGGTGGTGTTCCCATCAACAAGGTAAGATTGTTGCTGACACTTTGAGATACTGGAAGGTTGAAGGTACCCACGATTTACCATTGAATATGGAAATCGGTTACGTTCCACCAACTACTCGTGGTCAATACCCTGGTCTTTACTTATTTGCTGGTTGTGCCAGAATGGTGAGAGAAGTCAGATACTTACCATTAGATAAGCAAGACATTATTGGTCCATTCGAACAAGTGTTTATGGATATCGCTGTTGTTCCAGAAGAAATCGAAAGCAATGTGCACTCTCATGTAGAATTCGCACCAACTAATATTCTATCCATTTTGGCTAACTTGACTCCATTCTCTGATTTCAATCAATCTCCAAGAAACATGTACCAATGTCAAATGGGTAAGCAAACCATGGGTACCCCTGGTGTTGCTTTAGTTCACAGATCCGATAATAAATTATATAAATTACAAGCTGGTCAAACTCCAATTGTGAAGGCTAACTTGTATGATGAGTACGGTATGGATAATTTCCCTAACGGTACCAATGCTGTTGTTGCCGTCATCTCTTACACTGGTTACGATATGGATGATGCGATGATCATCAATAAGTCTGCCGATGAAAGAGGTTTTGGTTACGGTGTTGTTTACAAGGTTGAGAAGATTGACTTGGGTATGAGTAGAAGAAGAGGTGACCCTATCACACAACATTTTGGGTTCGGTGAGGATCAATGGCCAGAGGAATGGAGAGAGAAGTTGGATGCTGATGGATTACCATACATTGGTGTTCACGTTGCTGAGGGTGAACCAATTTGTGCATACTACGATGACGTCTTGGGTAAGACTAAGGTGAAGACATTCCACAGTTCTGAACCTGGTTACATTGAAGAAGTGAAGTTATTAAGTGATGATGCTGGTACCGGTGAATTCCAACAATTATCTATTAAATATAGAATTACCAGAACTCCATTGATCGGTGATAAGTTCTCCTCAAGACACGGTCAAAAGGGTGTTTGTTCTAGAAAATGGCCACAAATTGATATGCCATTCAGTGAAACCGGTATTCAACCTGATGTTATCATTAACCCACACGCTTTCCCATCGAGAATGACTATTGGTATGTTTGTGGAGTCTCTAGCTGGTAAGGCTGGTGCTTTGCATGGTATCGCTCAAGATGCTACACCATGGAAATTCAGTGAAGATGATACACCTGCTGATTTCTTCGGTGAACAATTAAGACAAGCCGGTTACAATTATCATGGTAATGAACCATTATACTCTGGTGTTACAGGTGAAGAATTGAGAGCAGACATTTACATTGGTGTTGTTTACTATCAAAGATTGAGACACATGGTTAATGATAAATTCCAAGTGAGATCTACTGGTCCAGTGAATTCATTGACTATGCAACCAGTCAAGGGTAGAAAGAGACATGGTGGTATCAGAGTGGGTGAAATGGAGAGAGATGCCTTGATTGGACATGGTACTTCCTTCTTATTACAAGATAGATTATTGAATTGTTCAGATTACACACAAACATCTGTGTGTAGATCATGTGGGTCTATCTTATCTACTCAATTATCGGTGCCTAGAATTGGACAATCCACTACGACGAGATGTAGAAGATGTTCTAAGAAATTTGATTCTAGACTTAACAAGATTGATGAATTGGATGTCTGGGAAGATGGTCAAGGTAATAAGTTCACCGGTGGTAGTGATACTACAACGGTGGCTATTCCATTTGTGCTTAAATACTTGGACTCTGAATTGTCTGCCATGGGGATCCGTATGTCATATAACGTTGAACCTAAATAATTAAAAGTCATATTTGTGTTTTTTTCTGTTCTGTATAACCTGTTTATTTTATAAATTTCTACCTGTCATATATTTTAATTTTGTAAATTAAACAATAAACTGAGCCCTGTGCTACCAACCGCGAAGAGCTCATTTTCAAATTTGTCTGTTTTGGTCAACACGAAAAAAACAATTTCATGTTATTACGGTGTTTTCTTTTCTTTTAATATACAATTATTATTAATATACAAATACATAGACATGTCCGATTTGATAGAATTACCACAGGGGTACACCATTAGACCCATTGAAAAGGGTGACTATGACAGAGGCGCACTAGAAACGTTATCTCATTTGACAACCGTGGGGGACATCTCCCGAGCCCAATTCGATGCCATTCTTGATCATTGGCATAAACACCCTGCCGCATATCACACTTATGTTATAGTTAATAGGGAAGACAAGTGTATCGGTATAGGATCTGTCATCATTGAATGGAAATTGATCCATGAGTGTTCCCGTGTGGGACACATCGAGGATATCTCCATTAATGAAGAGGAACAGGGGAAAAAATTAGGGTTGGCCCTGATTCAACGGTTGACTGCTATAGCTAAGGCTGATGGTTGTTATAAAGTGATCTTAGATTGTGATCCAAAAAATGAAGGTTTCTATGAAAAGTGTGGATATTGTAAGGCTGGCACTGAGATGAATATTAGATTCATTTGATTAAGTTGTCAATCACTTCAATTAAAGATCGAAGTACACCATTTGTTTTTATTAATCCTGTCAATAATCCACTTAAATTTTGGATCAATTTGCCCCGGTTATTCAATAGGTAACATTGGATATCACTTTGGAATTTGTCTATATTGTGGTAATTGCAATTGATTGTCCATTGGATTATCAGTTGTTCCCCATTGGGCAGTTTTAATTTGAGATCCGATTTGTTATTAAATTTGAGGAACCATGTGAGTTGATCATCTCCCTTAATACCCCTCTCTATGCCATTGATGGCATCTAATTTTTCTATAAATGTATTAAATAAAACTTTGAAAACATTAAATCTCGATTGGCGTAGCTTGTAAAATCTGTTAATGGAATAAATAAACAATGATACATCGTTGTCACGTTGGGCTATATCAATCAATGCAAGCAACTGAGTGGCCTCCAATATAGAATTCACATTCTGTGGTACCACTTGTAGCTTGGTGATGCTTCGTTCGGGTCCCACATCGATGGTGACGCCAAACTTGATGAGCAAGGGGAAACCCAGAGTGAATTGTAAAGTGGTCTCACCCGATTCGGTCTCCACCATGTTTAGCTCAGTGATTTGCATATCGGGAAAGAATATCTTAATGTGTTGTAACCGCTGTTCAAAATCTAATGATGGTAAATTGGAGTACTTCTGAATCAAGTCCACATTGGTTAAGTACTGATCTATGTCAAATGTTTGTAGCTTTTGTTGTAGGTCTAATTTAATGGCTAACAGCTCTTGTTCTCTCTGTGTAAGTTCATCGTAGAGTTCATGATCATCTTCATCATCTCCGCTAGTTATCACTTCAAATTGACTCATTGTCGGTAGATATATGTTCAATTGATTGTAGAAGAAAAGGCCATTTTTTAAAGAGAGAAAAAAAAACATGTAAACAACCCGACAAAAAAAAAACAAAAAAAAAATTTGTTCAAGAACCAAAGAAAGATAGATATTATCTATAGTTCTTTTCCTCTTACAGATTACGTTCATTCCATCATGATTTCAGCACCCGAATTAAAGAAATACCTTAATAAATCATTGAAGATAACGTTGAACTCTGATAGAACTATCCAGGGTAATCTCATAGGTTATGATTTCTTCTTAAACTTGAACTTGGATGACGTGAATGAATTATCCACGGTTGGTTCAGGTGCTCAAAAGAAGACAGAATATACATTAATAGGAAACTGCATTATCAGAGGTAACTCCATAATAAGTATAGAGTTGCTTGAATGAGTCTACCTTTTTCTACCCTCCCTCCTGTATATTATTTGTGTTGTTTTAATATAAAAACTTTTTTTATTAGAATTTTTACTTACTGTACACTATATTATTCAATCTGTTTAATCATTTCATCAAGGAAATCGGCACTGTTTCTGGAACTCAACTGAGCAGATGAGGCACCACTAGCATTGATCAGATTGTTCACCTTACTTAAAGCTCTAAAATAGCAGACCTTGAATTGATTAATCTGATCGAAATCCTCTAGAGTAGCTGGAATAGTTGTTTTCTCTGTAGTTGTAGTTGCAGCCGTGGTATCCTCTTCTTCATGAGCAGATGAAGGTTCCGACTCCGCTGGAGCCTGTGTCTTTTCTTGATTTTCAAACTCCTGCACTAATAATAAATTATCATCAATATATCCCATATTCTTCAACAATGAGTTTGTAGCTAACACTGTATCTCTGTATCTTTGTAATTTTACTTCCAATAACTCCTTCAAGAATCCAGCAATCAGTTTATTTCTGGACCGTTTATTGATACTCTGTCTAGATATAGAACTCGAAGACTTGATTTCGTTGGCATTAAACAAGTTTTCGAATTCACTGGTATCCAATTTCACCGGTAATTCAACTTGTAATTGTAGTTTCCGTTTCTTTCTAGCCTTAGTTTCATCGGTGTAATTACGGATCACCTCGAGGTCAGCAGGTTGCTTATTATCGTAATCTTCCGTCGATGTTACATCCGTACCACTATTGGTGGCGCTAACTGGTCCCGTTGTGGCGGTGGAACTTTTTGACTTCGATTTGGATTTGGATTTAGATTTTGTTGATGTACTGGAATCCTTAGATAGAGTGCCATCACTGTTCTTGGATTCAGCCCCATTGGCACCATTGTTGGCACCATCGTGTTCTAAGAATTTGGTTCTCAAATCCTTCATATTACCAGCAAACACAATCTCATCATCAGTATCGAAATCATTAATTTGAGCACCGACACCGTAATTGGCTCCCATCACGTGTAATGAAGGCACGATGAGTCTTAGTTTAGATATAAGGAATTTGTTACCGGCAGTTATTTCCTCTGAGATATTAGCTGATGGATTCAAGTCGTGAATTAACTCGGTGTTGGCAGAATTGTTGAATGGATTTTTCAAAATGTATGGTAATTTGAAATCTGTCTCCATGAATAAATAGATTAACCACAGGAACCGTCTAACCTTATCGATTGGTTGGTATGTTTTGTTCAACCAAATTTCATTGAAAAGTGAACCAGGTTGTTGTTGTTCTTCATCTTCAGTAGTAGTGGCAGCAGCTGCGGCATCTTTATCCTTTGTGGATTCATCGGTGGCTGGTTCATCAGTGAAGAAAATATTGTATAAATCATATTCATGAACGCAAAGCATGAAAATCAAGCTAATCACATTCAAATCATATCTTTTAGTGGAGTCTGCAGAGAAACCCGTTATGAATTCTTTGAAATTTTTTGGAATCTCTGAATTCAGATCATTGATTGATTTCAAGATAGATTTAATTCTTGGTGTATCTTGTAAGTTTTTCACAGCTCTCATGGTGTAATCTTCACCACCACGGATAATGAATTCATCATCTTTCAAGTGTTTCGGCGTGGTGCCGATTTCGTAGTATTGCTCGATTACGGCAAGATGATCACCGACTTGTAAAGATGGGATGCAATGGTATGTTCTGAATTGAGATTTCATTTCATGATCGAAATTCACGGTAGTGTTGAGTCTACCTATGTTCACTAATAAGCAAATAATGATGAAATTCAAAGAGTAAATTAAATCACAAGTGAGACGTTCATTAAGAACTTTAGATATCTTTGATGATTTCAATAATGTAACCAAGTATAATTCAAAGAATGTTAATGTTTCACCATCATTTTCCACAAAGTTACCAAATTCATCTTTATAATACTTGAAATACTTAGGCCAAGTGAATTGTTTGGATTCATAATATGGATTATGGAACACTCTATGTCTGTTAAATAACAATCTAATCAAGAATTCAAATTGAATTTCACCTCTCCAATATGGTTCACCATCATTTTTCTTCAAATGACGAGTCCGTGAATTAATTAACAATGTTTGATAACTTTTGGTTTCCCGTTCACGTTCCTTTGGGGTCCCTGTGGAACCACCAGAGGAAGAGCCACCCGAGGTCGCATTTGTTATATTAGTGTTGGTGGCAGAACCACCAGCGAGGATGGGCGTGTGTCCGGTGTCTAGATTCCCCGTTTGTTTATACATGTATTTCCGTTTTCTTGGTTCACGAGGTTTCTTTTGTTTAGCGGCTAATGATTTATCATTGATTGGTTCAGGAGCGTCTGCCGGGTTGAGGATAGCCATTAATGGGTTTGAGTGAACTGGTGGTTGTTGATCTGTGGGCAATGGAGAGACAATTGGTGGTTGTTGTTGTTGTTGTTGTTGTTGTTGTTCAACTGTTGCAATTTGAGGAATGGTTGGCACTGAGATAGGTGATGGACCAGGAACCCCCGTGGGTGCCGCCAGCTGTGGGGGTAATGGAGGTAGAATGGTAGTGGTGGTATTGGTAATAGCAGGTGTTTCAACCGGTGGGTCGGTGGATTGTCCCATATTAGCCAGTATACTATCGTGGACCGGATCGAAAGACATTTGGATGATATCAGTGGTGTAATAATTGGATAACTGTTGAGATTAACTTAACGTGTCTGGAATTGAAGCTCTTTGTTGAAATTAAATTGAAAATTTGGAAAGTCCATAAAAAGATCAACACAACTCTACACGTGTAACAGAGGTCATGTGATTTATTAACTTCACGTGCTTCTTATCATGTGACTACTAATTATCACCTGACCCCCCTCTGGTGTTGAGATGTAATGAATCTATCAAATCTTGTCATAAGACAATTTTGTATGTGAGTCTCTGAATGGATTCCTCGCACACGTGCCGGTTGTGTCTGTATTGCTTTAATTATTTTAGCCGTATTTCTGGAGATTAATTGAATTTTAAGGACAATTCATAAACGGGTTTTTTTATTCCACTGTTGTTCTTCCTCAATTTAAATTGAATAATCAATATACAATGTTATTCGGTGTCAAGTTACAAAATGAAGTGTATCCTCCATGGAAGGATTATTATATCAATTATGATGGATTGAAAAGATTACTCAAGGAGAATATTTTACCAGACAAGGAAGGTAGCTCAACAGCTTGGTCTGAAAAGGATGAAGCTCAATTTGCTGCTAGCTTGGATTCTGAATTGGAAAAAGTTTACACTTTTCAAGTTTCTAAATATAAACAATTAGATGAAGAAATTTCTAGTTTAGAATTACAAACTGAAGATTACTTAGAGAAATTGAGTTCAGGTGCTACAAAGCAACCAGATTTCGATACAAAGGCATTCCAAAAGAAATTAGAAGAATTATTATCATTCACTAATGAATTGGATCATTTTGCTAGATTGAATTTCACTGGTTTCACTAAGATTGTGAAAAAACATGATAGACTCCACAAGGGTTACTCAGTTAAGGCCTTATTGAACGTCAGAATGAAGTCATTACCATTGAATAACATCTCAGAAGATACTTCCCCATACTTATTCAGAATCTCAGGGTTGTACTCCTTCATCAGAGACCAATTGTCATCTACTACCTTGTCTTCTTCCCTATCCAATTCTATCCAAAAATTGTCCACTTCAGGGAAACTCTCCACTACTCCTAATGCATCATCCACTACCGGTGGTAGAGACGTCGGTTACAAGGTGTTAAAATTCTGGATCCACCCAGATAACCTCATGGAAATCAAGACCACCATCTTGAGACATTTGCCCGTGTTGATTTACAATAATCAAAATGATGATGACGAAGATGATGAATTCTTGACCGATCCAACAATCACCTCTCTTTACTTCGATAACAAATATTTCGAATTATATAACAACAAATTATTGAAAAATTTGAACAAGACTCCATCTTTGAGAATTAGATGGACCGGTAAATTGAAGGATCAAGATGAATTGACCATTGAGGAAAAAATCTTTGATTATGACACCGGTGATTCTCATGACATTAGATTACACTTAAAGGAAAAATTCATTAACGATTTCATCTTCCCAGATGAGGATTCCCACAATGAATTACCATTGGATGGTGTTCGTAAAACTGGTCATCAAACAAAATTGACTCTAGACAAATATGTCAATAGATTGGAAAAGAAGGGAATTTCCAAGGAATCCATCGATAAGCAATCATCTAACTTTAAAGAATTACAAGAATTCATCAAGAAGTCTGATTTGCAACCAACATTGAGAACAGTCTACACTAGAAACGCCTTCCAAATGCCAGGTGATGATAGATTAAGAATCACCATTGATTCCGATATCTTATTCGTCAGAGAGGATTCCTTTGATCAAGCTAGACCAATTAGAGATCCTGAACAATGGCATAGAAAGGATATCGATGCCGAAGTTGCTGATCCATTCTCATTATTGAGAAAGGGTGAATACTCTAAGTTCCCATACTCTGTGATGGAAATGAAGATCTCCACTTCAATCTTGAATAACCCATCTTCAAAGACTTTGGCTTGGATCACCGATTTAGCTAATGGTCACTTGGTCAAGGAAGTTCCAAACTTCTCTAAATTCATTCAAGGTATCTCATCCTTGTTCATCGAAGATGATAACTTGGAAATCTTACCATTCTGGTTACCTGAATTGGAAACCGATATCAGAAAGAACCCAGAACAAGCTTACAATGACTCTAAAAAGAGACAATTAGAAAAGAGACAACAAGATGAAACATTGAAGAATTTGAAAAAGAAATTATCTGAGACTCCTAAAACAACTACGCAGACGGGTACCGCTCAATTAGATAAGATTATCGAAGATGATGGTGAAGATTTGGATGAGGATGAATCTTCCGATGAAGATTCAGCTCACAGTATGTTACCACCAAAGAAACCAACTACTCCATTGCAACCATACAGCGATTCTCCAATTGCTCCACGTCCATTGAAATTGGCTTCATCTCATAAGAAGGAAAACCGTGGATTCAGAGAAATGCTAATGCCTGTGTTCACTAAGGCTTCTAAATTGGAAGGTTATGAATCTGAAGATGAAGAAATTGTGTTACCACCTGGTGTCACTAAACCAAAGCAATTGATTAGATTGTCTGGTCCAGTCAAGGTTGAAGCTAAAGTTTGGTTAGCCAATGAAAGAACTTTCATGAGATGGTTACATGTGACAACCTTATTAACTGCATTGACATTCTCTGTGTATTCATCTGTTGATTCATCTCATTTCCCACAATTGGCTACCGATGTGGCTTACATTTACTTTGCATTGACTATATTCTCCGCCGTGTGGGCTTACGCCATTTACAGTAAGAGATTAGAATTGATTAAGATGAGATCAGGAAGACATTTAGATGGGATGTTTGGTCCATTGGTGTTAGGTGCCGTTTTAGTTGTTTCATTGGTGTTAGAATTTTACGGCGGTGTTAAAAAATATAATGCTAAATTCCAAGTTATGGTGCCAGATGAATCTATCTCTACTTTACAATTCAATTCCACTAATGAAGAAGTTAATGGGTTACATCCTTTAGTTCAATGGACATTGACTAAGATTATTGGATTTGTTGAATCTATTTAAATTTCTCCCTACTTTAGTTGTCTTGTGTTCTGTTTTTTTTTGTATCTATTCATTCCCCTCCCCTACCCCCCTTTACATTCACTTTTGTTATTTTTAAAAACTATCCTTAATTATTATTACATTTCATAAATTTAATATATATATATAATTCCGTCTTTGTGTTTTTATTAATGATACAATTAGAAAAAATGTAATATACAATGAAGTCACTGGATTTCCGCTGAACTTCTTAATAAATGTGATTTAATATGATTGATTCTCTCTTGGCTAATCAATAATTCATTAAAATCTTCTAATTCACCCTCTGCACTAGTAGTATTGACTAATCTTCCAGAAACTAGTTGATCAACTTGTGATTCAGCATCAAATGCACTCAAATAATCTAATATGATTTTGAAATTAATTAATAATTCACCATTAATTCTATAATTAACTAATTTTTCAAACTTGAAAAGTAAATTCAAATTAACTAAAAATAAATAAATTGCATATTTGAATCTAACTCTAAATGTATTTGAATTATCAGATGATGGTGCATTAAGAAACAAGGGGAAAACTTTACTCGTGGGACCCGTGGGATCAGTTATGTAAGAATATGATCCAAGGTAATGCAATGGGTAAATCAGGGGGACATCCAAAATCTTGGCTAATTGCATAAGTAATAAAGTGAGGTACCCCAATGAAGCATTCAAACTTTGTAAATTGAATCTTGTAAGATGGTTGAAATTATGAGGAAATTGATAATCGAAAAGAGATAATTGAATTCTATGAGATGATGCCATGGAGATTGTATCTGATGATGATGATGACTGTTGCTGTGTGGGGGTAGAGTCTACTTGGGTTATCGGGAAAATATATTTCAAGTCTGTAGCTATTCTAGATTTCTCCTCTTTGATATTGATTTTGATCTCATCTAGTTGTACTAGATAATTGGATAGCGTGTCCTTGATGGTTGCGTAGTCTAAACCTTCGCCATCTTCGTGATGATGGTGATGAGCCTTGCCACTAATGGCTTGTTCTCGTTTATATGTTTCTAATTTTTTAGCCGTCTTGTGAACTTGTGCCTTTTGGCATTGCACTAATTGTCGAAGTTTAGTTATTCTATTTTGTAATTGTAATCTATCGTTAGTGAGTGTTGTGGTATCGTTATCTATTAGTTGTGTTTCTATCTTCTTGCTTAAATCACTCTTAACACGAAGTAAATCCAATATACACACGGTGTAATTGTTTAATTTCATTATTTGATCAAAGGAGCAAGTAGGTTGTTCGTGGTTAGCAAAAGAATTGAACTTCCTCATGATAGACTCATGAAATCCCTGACGAAGTGATTTAATAACATCTATGGAAAGGTTTTCCATGAATAACGTGTAATAACAATCATCGGTCAATCTAATTAACAATAAGTTACTCACGTTATGAAATTTGGATTTGATAGCGGCAAGGTTATCACCTAAGTTAACCAGGAAACTCAATTTTAAATGATATTGGTTGAGTAAACTCCATTCTCCGTTGTATTTAATGAACAAATTAAGAGTGAGGGATTTCTGCACTGCACTGGGGAAATTCAAGTCCTCCATTAATTCAAATTCATTCTTGAACACTGGACTGATATAAAAGGGGTCTTCTATATTCAGAAATCCATTCAATGTGTAAAAACAATCGAAAAAGGTTCCATCATTGAGATCTTGTAATTTCAATTGTCTCTCCAATTGGTCACTCAATCGAAGAATCTTAGACTCACCATCCTGTTGACGGTCATCCTTTATTAAATCTCCAGCAGACTCTGATGAATGAGGAGTGTCATGTACCGTTTTAGGGAAGTATTTAATGTTATCCACGATGACCGTCTTAATGTGCCGTATCCGGCGTTGATCTGGTTCAATCGTGCAAGATCTGAAGTCGTGTGATGCCAGTTTAGCCTTATCTGGCCTATGCTGGAAATGGGGCACCGACGACATTGTAACTAGTATCTGATTGATGCTGATTTGTAGTCCTCTAGTGATATTGTTTTATCTTAGATTAAGTTGTTCTTCATATTCTTACGGTATGAGCCAAAAATGCCTGAGTCTATCGACTAATCGACCTGTTTTAAATTTATTACGTAATCATGAAGGATATTTATTATCAAATACTAATATAATATAGTTTGGTTTGGTTTAGTTTAGTTTATTTCTACTTGATTAGAAAATCAGCACTATTCCATCCATTGATAACAAGTGATATAACTATCTCTTCTGTACCATTAACCTGGATTAATAATAAGCTACATTTTGTTTCTGTTTCTTCCCATTGTTCTGCTAACTTGTGAAGTTCATTTTTTTCTATTCAAATAGGCCTTATCCTTGGTAACTTTCAATATCATATGACGTTCATAGTCACATTAGCTCACTTCTGTGAGATGCACGGGCCATCCATGGTGATGTGTACACAGACAATTCCAAAGGGTACCGATCCAAAACTGTATTACTCTCCACCGATTCCATCATCTCAACTTTGCTCATCTTGTCAATTAATCATTCCTAACCAAGATGGCAAGTCACCATCTTCAATAGTGACTGAATCGATTACCGAAGATGATGATGATGACAATGAAGATGACCATACGAGGTATATCACAATGCAGTATCCCACTTCACAAGAGATTTATTCTTCACTTCGACAAATCATCATGAAGGTGTTCACCGTGGAGACCAATTTCTCACAACATAAACCACTCATCTTTGGGGACTCTCTAAACGGGTATACCATTTGTCTCTGCTTCAAATTACTAGATTTCACTGCGAGAGGTGCAGAGCGGAAATATTCTCTCATGGTGACTTCCAATGTGGAGAATGACCTCTTTGATGATGTCAATTTTAAGATTATCTGGAATAACTTGAACTCCATAGTGAACTTGATTAATGGCAAGGTTAAAAAACTCATTGAAAGTCAATTAAAAGATGATGATAATAATGATATTTACTTGAGACGGTCTTCCAGAATCCCCAAGAATAAGAGTCTGATTGAGATCTTGAAAGATGATGAAATCTTTGTTAGATTACATTTATGGGCAGCAAATTTACTAAAACAAATAGATTAAAAGAGAAAATAAATTATAGCAAAACAAAATTAAACAACTTCTTCATCGGGGTACGCTCTAAGATCCAAAGTTAACGTCTTGGAAGAATTCAACGTTTGTTCACGGTAGATCCCCACCAATGCATCACTTCTCTCAAATAACCCATTCTTCAAACTGATAACAATGAATTGGAAATCTGGACCACAATTCTTGGTGATATAACTAGCGATCTTATTGACGTTAGCATTATCTAATGCTGCATCAACCTCATCCAAGACAAAGAATGGAGATGGTTGGAATGAATGAATGGCGAAAAGTAAGGCTAACGCAGCGATAGTTTTTTCACCTCCAGATAATAACTCCATATCTCTGAACCGCTTCATTGGTGGCATAGCGTGATACTTGATACCAGCTAAATATGGTTCATCTTCATCTTCTAATGTCAAGTATGCAGATCCACCTAATGGTGACACTGTACTTTTAGTTAATTCCTTGTATATAGAATCAATCTTTGATGAAATATGATTAAATGCTTCCATAAATGTACTGTATCTTTGACGTTTCACTTCTTGATAATCAGAATCGATCCGACGTTCTTCCACTCTAGCATTAGAGAATTCACCATCTATCCCATGTAATCTTTCTTCAACATCAGATAATCTTTCTCTAGCTTTATTATTTGGATTCAAATTACTGATTTCCACAGTCAATGAATCAATTTTTTCATTGAAGAATGTCTCAATTTGATCTCTTGATTTCATTTCCTTGTAAGAGCTTTTCAATGATCTATAATCAGGTTCGATTTCCGTAACCGTATCCATGTCCTCATCATCCTGATCTTCGTCATCCATTGTGATGTTATCCAATGATCCATACAACAATGGTAAACTGATATTTTCCAATTTACAACTCTTGCAAATGTTGATTTTTTCCATTTTATATTTAGTGGTGGCCTCTTCTGCATTAGTCAGTTGTCTATTGACATCTGATATCTTCATTCTTAAATCATTAATATTGGATTCAAGCATATTGGTATCTTGTTGAGATTTCTTCAATTCTTTAAACAATGTATCGTATTCTTCACGTAACACCTCGATTTCACTTTCAACATGATCGATTTCTAATTCAAGTTCCTTTTTGGATGTCTCCAATTGTTGTAAATTATCTTCGAATTTAGATCTATCACGAGTCATCTTCGAAATTCTCTTTCTGTATTCTTCTAATCTTTCCTTTTCAAACTTCAATTTATTTTTCAAGTGTTGAATTTGTTTCATGAACCGGGATTTCTCCTTAGCGTGTTCTCTATCTCTTGAACCGATGGTATCTTCGAATATGCCAATCTCTGAGAATCCATATTGTGAACAGAATCCACCGTATATGTCTTCCTGGATAGACTTTAATTCTTTCTTAGAAGTGGACATTGTAGCGTCATCGGCAATGCGACCCTGCACTTTACCCAATTCCGTATCCAATTCTTTCAATAAACGATGCTGATTCTTGATCTCTAGTTCAACATCTTTAATAGATCTCTGTAATTCATCTCTGGAATCTCTTAACACGGGGATATTATTTTCCAATGAATCAATTTCATCCATGAGTTTTTTATCAAGTAATTCTGATGGCATCTTGTTCATAATGGTAGCCAATTGTAATTTTAATTCATCCTTTTCATTTGATAACTTTTGAATTAAAGATTTATCCCACCGTCTTCCTGTATTAGTAGTAACACCACCGGTCATCAATCCAGACTTGTGAATCAATGAGCCATCCAGAGTGACAACCTTGACATCCACTTTACGGTCCCATTTGATATGACGAGCCACCTCAATGGTATCACAAATTAATGAATCACCACACACATATTGAACAGCTCTTTCATACATTTGTTCGTAATCGACCGCATCCAAAGTTGGTCTAGCCCTGTCATCCAATGATCTCAATGATTGCATTGGTGGTCTAACGTCAACTGAGTTTAATGGGATGAATGAGGCCACACCAGCACGTTGTTCTTTTAAGTAATCAATACATTCATTTGCTGTAGAGATGGAGTCCACAATGATGGAGTCAAAGTGTTTTCCTAACACTGTAGACACAGCCAGTTCATATTTCTTTTGTTTAGGTTTACACAGGTCATGGACTAGCCCTTTAACTCCTGGGAACAATCTTTTCAATGTAGCACAATTATCTCTCAATTGTTTATCTCTTTTGGATTCCCTTTGAACGGCATTCAAGTCAATTAATTCAGTTAAAACAGATTTCAATTGAGCATTCACTCTGAATTGTTCTCTGTTGATATCTTCTCTCGTTGTTTTCAATTCATTTAATTTCACTTTATTTTTGTTAATAGCGTTAGTGACTTCAGTTAATTGGAAATCGACTGACTTAAATTTATGTGTGAGTTCAGCTTTATTACCAGACAAATCAGATATTCTTGAATTGATTGTACCCCGTTGAAATTCTATGTCATCAATTTCTGAAGCCACTGCTTGACGTTCTTCCTCGTATGCTAATAATTTGGATTCCAAGTGACCACCACGTTCAAGGAATTTCTCTCTTAATTGTTTATATTGAGAGAGTGCTTCCTCTGGCACCGAATCGAATTGAGATTTCTCGAATTCTGTAGTGTAATTCTTGAATGCGGTTTCAATTTTAGTTAATTGTTGTTGGGTATTCTGAACTGTATCAGATTGATCATGTTCATCTGAGGTGACTGTTTCAATTCTCCCTGCGTAGTTATTGATTTTTTTAACAACTTGAGAGATCTCGGAGACTATTGGGATCAAATTCAATTGTTTAGATTTTAAATCTGCCGTGCGTGAGCTGATAGACTTTTCTAGTTTCTTGCATTGGACATTCTTTTCATTTAATGATTTATTCTTTGTTATCAATTCGGCCTCTGAAGTATTCATTGATTGGTTAAGAGATCTTAGAGAAGTCTTTGCTGTGGATAACGTTTTTTCATTTGTAGAGTATTCTTGGTCTAATAAATGGAGGTGAGTCAAGTATTTACATCTTATAGCTGACTGTAATTCGGCGAATTTGGAGTCAAACAATTCCACCTCTTCACATTGAGCTCTATATTGATTGAGTTCCTCTCTGAGGGCTCTTTTTTTAGAATTTTTTAATGCCGTATCATCGTGAGCGGTATCCTTCAATTCAGCTAATCTTTGGTAATCATCTTTGAAATCTATTGATCCCGAAATTGTTTCAATTAATGTAGTGAGTTCTGTAGCTGATTGGGATGCAATTTTTTCGACATCACCTTGGAAAACCAAGAAGTTTCTTGCTCTAATTAAGATATTTTCTTGTTTTAACACTGAAGCATATTGTTGTGCGGAGACGGATTTCCCATTGATATTATAATCTGAAGAACCAGATTTACTGATTGACCGTTTCAATTTTAGAATGTCACCATTAGATTTTTCATAGATGGCCATCACATATGCGTGTTGTGGGGAAGTAGTGTCATCTTCTTCTTCTTCTTCTTCATCCTCTTCTTCTTCATCATCATCTTGTTCATTCATTATTCTTCCTCTGTAGATTAAATCTTTCATATTAGCAGACCGTAATTGAGATGATCTAACACCTAACACGAATGATATAGCATCCATCATATTAGATTTACCTGCCCCATTAGGGCCAATGATGGATGTAAACCAGGCAGATCCAAACCCAATAGATGCCGTACCCCTATAAGATTTGAAATTGTGTAATTCTAATCCGACTAATCTCCCCATTGTTGTGTGTATACAGTGATATAAGTGGTGAACCCTTTATATTGCCCTGTTTCTACACGAAAATGATTTTAATTTTGATTTAAAAAACGCGTTTTTTAAAAAAGAATAAATCTATATTGATTACGTAATGTAATACTCTCCAATCGACGCGTCTATTTTTTAATATTACAGTTTTAAAAAGAAACGAATCTGAGCAGATCTATGTGTCACCAGTGTGAAAGTAAAAATTTTCAATATAATAGCACTGCCTAGTTTTATTTTTATTGAAAAAATATTTCTTTTCCACATGGGATATATCAAAAAATTGTTGGTTTCCCATATTTGTTATATACTCATCTTTTATTCTTCTTACTGTATTTGTTAAAAAAAATATTCATATAATAATGAAGATTACAGATAAACTCAATCAAGCTCACTTGAAAGAGGATTCTCCGGCTACATTCTCATTTGAATTCTTCACTCCGAAGACTACCCAAGGTGTGCAGAATTTATATGACCGGATGGATAGAATGTATGATTTGAATCCATTATTTATCGATATCACTTGGAATGCCGGTGGGAGACTCTCTACACTCACTACAGAAATGGTTAACACTACATCAACAGTTTTAGGATTAGAAACTTGTATGCATTTGACTTGCACTAACATGAAGCTCGAACTGATCGATGATGCCCTAAAATCTGCTTACGATTCTGGTTGCCAAAATATCTTAGCCCTCAGGGGGGACCCCCCATTAGATGGTTCAGAATCTACAGGTGATTTCAAATACGCTAAAGATTTGATTAAATACATCAGACAGCAATACGGTGATCATTTCAATATCGGTGTTGCCGGTTACCCTGAGGGTCATCCCGAACAACCAGACGCTCAACTAACTTTAGATCACCTTAAGGAAAAGCAAGACGCCGGTGGTGACTTCATCGTCACTCAAATGTTCTACGACGTTGATATCTTCATCGAATGGTGCCACGCTATTAAGCGTCATGGTATTACTATCCCAGTTATCCCAGGGATTATGCCAATCTCAACTTACGCTGCCCTAATTAGACGTGCTAAATGGTCTGAAGTGGTCATCCCACAACATTTCTTAGACACTTTCGAACCAATTAAGGAAGACGACGCTAAAGTTAGATTAGAAGGTACTAAATTGATCATCGAAATGTGTCAAACATTATTAGACTCAGGCGTGGTGAATCATCTCCATTTTTATACAATGAATTTGGAAAAATCCACTATAATGATCCTAGAGGGATTAAACTTAATCTCTCAACAACAGATCACCGACATGAAACAACCATGGCGGAAATCTCTTAACCCAAATAGAATTAATGAAAGTGTGCGTCCGATCTTCTGGAAAAACCGGAAATTCACCTACATCCAAAGAACTTCAAACTGGGAAGAATTCCCTAACGGTCGTTGGGGGGATTCCCGGTCACCAGCATTCGGTGCAGTGAATTTATCAGATAATGATTTGATCAGACATTCCCCACAAAAAGTGTTAGACCTTTGGGGGGAACCAACAACCGTTGCTCAATTAGGTGAACTCACTGTGGATTACCTCAATGGTAAACTTCTTTGTTTACCATGGTGTGACTCCAAGGTGACTAACGAAATTGATATCATCAAGAGAGACTTGATTGAACTCAATAAACGTGGTATCCTCACTATTAATTCTCAACCTACAGTCAATGGAATCTCATCATCAGATTTTATTTTCGGTTGGGGGCCATCTAATGGATTTGTTTATCAAAAGCAATATTTAGAATTCCTCATTCCAACAGCTAAATTACCAGATTTGATTTCTCGTATCAATAAAGTTAACACCGCTGCTGATTCTAATGTTTTGGGGTTCTATGCTATTAATGAAGCTGATGAATTTTCTTCTAATTGTCCACCAGGTACAATTAATGCTGTCACTTGGGGTTGCTTCCCTGGTACAGAAATTATTCAACCAACTGTCGTTGATAAAGTTTCATTCTTAGCTTGGAAGGATGAATTTTATTTAATTCTCCAAAAATGGAATTCTGTGTTTAAACGTGATGAAATTTATAAGAAATCTCATGATTTACTTGATGATATTTACCATAATTATACTTTGGTTAATATTGTCGATAACGACTACATCGTTAACCCTAATAAGAGAATCTTTGAATTATTCAAAGATTATTAGAATTCTCTTATTACTTTGCATATATATACCTCTCCCACTATATTTCAACTCAAGAAATACATCAACTGTTATTTCTTTACTATATAAATTATCTTTTTTTTTCTCTCCCCCCCTTTTTGTTTTCACTCTCTCCTCCCCCCCCCCCCTTTTTTTTCGTCATGTCCCCTATTCTCTCTTTCTCTTTTTGTGTATATATGTACTATTAGCTTTGCTATGCATCCTTCAACGGGTTTTGTTTTGCAATAAAAAAGAAAAATACAATTTTAGATTAAATTTATTTATTTAAATGCTCTGTGCTACCGATAAGAGCACCAAGAAAAAAAAAGAAATTTTATATCGCACTAAAAGGAGACTAATTATGAAATTTAGTTTTAATGAATTTTATTAGCTAAGACGTGGTATCCATTTTGAGCTTATAATAGATCTCTGCATAACCATGAGTGAGAGTATAGATTTAGATAAACTCATGTCTCATATTGAGCCTGAATCAATTGAAAGTCCAGAGAAATCTAGAAAACGATTGGGTGCCACGAGTCCCGATCCAGAAGAACAACCTCAATTTAATCGTATGGAATCTGAAGATGCATTACCATTGCCAATTGAAGATAACGATGAAAAGAAATACTACAAGGAATCACCATTCCATTTAAGTGATCTTCTGAGTGGACTCAATGATAATGATCCACCTGGAGATGACGATTATCCCTCAAATGATAACCTGAAATTGTTAATCAGATCATTAGTCTGGTTGGTGTATGCATTTCTTCCCTTGATCACGATAGTGTACTTGTTGACCAATTACTCTGACGTTAATTTGTTAGAACTAATATTAGGTGATAAATCAGGTGGTATGGTCACTACGCCGGACCATTTTTATAAACCTGACTTACCATCTACTTATGATGACTCTACTGGATATGATTCATACAAAATTGAATTCTATGATTTAAAAGATTCTGCATCTACTGACCATGGATGGAATAACGGAGAACGGATACTCTTCTGTGTCCCATTGAGAGATGCTGCTCCTCATTTACCTATGTTTTTCGATAATTTGATGAACGTGACGTATCCACATAATTTAATCGATATTGCATTTTTGATAAGTGATACTTCAGATTCAACTTTAAAAGATTTAAAGAAATCACTTAAAGAAATTCAACATTCACCAGATAAATCACAACATTTTGGAAGAATCAATATATATGAAAAGGATTTCGGTCAAATCATTGGACAATCATTCACTGATAGACATGGATTCCAAGCACAAGGTCCAAGACGGAAACTCATGGCTATTGCAAGAAACTGGTTACTCACAACAGCACTAAGACCAGATCATGCATGGGTTTACTGGCGTGATATCGATGTGGAAACTGTTCCAGCTACAATTATTGAAGATTTAATGCATCACGGTAAGGACGTGACGGTGCCCAATATTTGGAGACCATTACCTGATTGGCTTGGTTATGAACAACCATATGATTTGAATTCATGGCAAGAATCAGAAGGTGGTATTGATTTAGCTGAAAAACTAGATGAGGATGATGTCATTGTGGAGGGTTACACTGAATATAACACATGGAGACCACATTTAGCATACCTTAGAGACCCATTTGGAGACCCAGAAGTGGAGATGGAACTGGATGGGATTGGTGGTGTGTCTATTTTAGTGAGAGGTGAAGTTTTCAAGAGTGGAGCGATGTTCCCTGCATTCTCATTCAAAAGACATGCTGAAACTGAAGGGTTCGGTAAATTGTGTAAAACTATGAATTACACTGTTATCGGATTACCTCATTACACTATTTGGCATATTTATGAACCATCTTCAGATGATTTAAGACATATGGAATGGATGGCTAGTGAGGAGAAGAACCGGTTAGAGAAATCGAGATTACAAAGAGTGTATAATAAACTTTGGACAAAGGCATTCGAAAGAGTAGATAATGATTGGGAAGCTCTGAAATTTAACGTTTTCAAGAATTCTGATTTAAGAAGAGAAATCAATATTGATTGGTCCGAAGTGGATGAATATATGGAAGCCATGAGTGACATGGAATTATCAGATAATGGTAATCTTTTACATGGTGAACTGTTTGGAAGTTTCCCATTGAATTCATATATCGGTGCAAAGAACTTCAAATTTGTGAAATTCAAGGATATTAATTCTAATGCTAAGGAAGATGATATCCAGGATGATAATAATGATGATTCCAATGATGAAGAATTACAGAAACTTGAACAACAACAAAAGGATGAAGAATTGGAGAGAATGTTACAGGCTAAATTGGAAAAGGAAAGAGAATTAGCTGAATTAGAGAAGAAGTTCGCAGAACGTCAAGATCGGAAACAAAAGAAAGAACAAGATGACGAATTGGCTAGATTGAAAAAGAAGGCTGAACAAAAGAAGGCCGCAAAGAATGCAAAGAAAGCTAAGAAGAAAGAAGCCAAGAAAGTTAAAGATGCATTCAATCAAGCTGCTGTGCAGAAAGAAATGGAAAGAAGAAAGAAATTGGCTGAAGAAATGGGTGAACCAATGCTTGATAATCCTATTTTACCTCCACAACAACAAGCTTTACCTCTTATTTTACAGAAATATAAGAAAGCTAAAGTTGTTGACTTAGACGACGATGAAACTGACTTGGAAGGAATTGATGAAGATGATGTTGTTGCCGCTGACAGTGAAGAGGAAGAATCTGCTAATGTCGTTCCTGAATCTGGTTTAGAATTGAAAGAACAATTGAAAGAACAATTAAGAGAATTGAGGGAGAAACAGAATGCTGCACATCGGAGAGAAGAAGAACAGAAGAAAGAAGAAGAGAGAGAATTAGCTAATGAAGAAATCGTTGGGAAGCAAGTTCCGCTTAGAGCTCAAAGAGGAGATTAATTGATGTATACTCTTTTTTTTTTTTACGAACCATTCTAATAATAAAAATCATAAGTAAATAATAATAAAAGAAAAAAAGGTAGGATTTTTTTAAAAAGGATAAGAAAAAAGAACAAATTTTTAAAATAGAACAAAAAAAAAAGCACAATAAAATAAAATAAGGAAGGGTGAATAAATACATATATATTATATCAATCAGAGTTATCTCTTGCTTCCATGTATGCGAATTTTCTCCATAAATCACCAGCTTCGAAAATGATATTTTCGATATCTCTATTAGCTTTTCTAGCTTGATGATGGAGCTGATGGTAACCCGAAAGAGATGTAGTGGTACTACTTGAATGCACACTGCTATTATCAGCAACATCCACGGGAGGTGGATTTCTTTGCAGAGAATCAATAATTGGATGTTGTTGAATACTCGTTGTAGAATCTGAATTGTCAAATTGGAAACTAGCCTTCACGGGCGACACGCTGGTGACGGCCTCCAATGGGATAGTGGCGGGAGTTGGTGGTGGAGGTGTCGGCGTTGTGCCTCCTTGTTCCTGTGGAGTGTTCTCTCCCGTCACAGCGAAGAATGATCTGATCTCTGATGTCTTCAATGAGGATACATTATTCAATAATTGTTTGATATCAGATTGGTCCAATTCCATAATTGTGAATTCCTTGGATTTCAAGAATGCCAATGCTATGAAGATGACTTGAATGTGTGGGTCCATCTCTGAGTATGGGAGCTTCTTGATTGGTTCAATGTCGGTGTCGGAATCTTTACTTGATGCAAGAGTCGGCGTGATATTTAAATGATCCAGAAGTGTCTTAATCGATGAGGACCGACCACGGAAATCTTCATCTTCGGGTTTTTGCTCTTCTAGGGGGTTCCAGAAAATGTCTGGTCCCAAAAGTCCAACTTGTTCATCAGTGAGTTCATTCAACAGTTTCAGGTCTCTTTCAAACTTGTAAAAATTCACACGGTATCCCAAGAGGATATCCCACACTCTAGATCTGTCATACCGGGAGAAAACACGAGCACCGCAGTATTTCAACCACCAAATGAGCCAGTCACCTTTGAGACAGTCCTCATCAGCTAGGAATGAGTGTAATTCAGGAAGCAAGATCCGCAGACAACAGAGGAAGAACGACACTCTGTCCTCGATGGTACCACCTAATTTGGGCAATTCTGTGTATTTCTTTTCATCAAATTCTAGTAAAGTTTTCTTCTTGTTGTTAGTCGTGATTATAGTTTCTGGTTTTTCCTTGACAACTGAATGAATGATCTTAGATGGATCTGGAGTGTGCAATATCACTAATACCAATCTTTCATACACCTCTGCAAAAGTCATTGGTTTGAAAGGATACACCGCTGGATCATATAATTCATCCATGGCTGTACCCGAAGATGCTGTGCTTGAGAAATTACTCTTGATCGATGTAGGAGAGGTGGAAAAGTTGGAAGTTGGAGTATTCGTAGCGAAAGAGGAAGTATTGTTAACTGAAGACGATGCTGTGTATCCGTCTGTTGTTCTATCCATTTTTTCAAAGTAATTATCATTAATGTTTCTCAATTTGGTACCATTTTTGGCAACGTCGTCTCTGCCACATAGCACAAATTGGGAATTAACTAAGGGTGGCACCCATTCGGCTAACCCGAGGGCAATCCAAGTTAAACCTTGGTTGTAATGGAGAATGGACCCCCATTTCTTCAAGAATTTGACAACGGCATTCAAGATAACTTCAAACATTTTATCTTGGATCTCAAATAGATCTTTCAATTCAGAAGTGAGAACTTTAGGTTTGTACCGTTCTGCATTTCTTAAGTATTTCCGAAGGTCAAACTTGATTTGATCCAGTGGGATCTTCACCCTGTTGCTCGGTTCTTCTTCATTAGTGTCGTCATCATCTTCGTCGTCTTCGTCATCGTCATCATCTTCATCTTCATCTGGTTCTATATATGGATTCTGCACAAACGGGTGGTATTTCAATAGGATTGGCCAAATTTTGTACCTCAATGAGGGAGGCAACCCCCGTTGACGGGCAATCATGGCTAACCCAGTGACATTCTTAGACCTTATGAATTCATCACAGAGTTCTAGTAATTCGGGCACCTCTGTGATGATAGGTTTACCCTTTGGTTTCTTTTGGAATCTAGAGTGAGAGGTTGAATGACGGAACGGTGATTGAGAGGAAGTGGACGTTGCAGTCCCGGGGGAAGCCAGGGCGGTGTCGTTATTGTTGTTGTTGGTATCGCTATTAATAGGTTGTAGTGGGTCCGTTGACGGTATTGGGTCTGTTGGGGAGACATCTGTGTCATGTGGAGAGCCCGCTAGTGCGGAATTTGAGTTGGATACCACGGAACTTGACATCTGGAAGTGTGTGGGTTCTGTAAAGTTGTTGGGCCGGGAACCGGGTGTGGAAAAGTAATGCAAGGGAGAGGATCCTCAGAGTTATATAGTTCTTTTAAAAAGAATTTAGCAGATGGACTGGTTGTATATATATGTAGGTTATTTGATATTAGGATCCGGATTATATGGCCATTGTACTAGGGAAGCAGAAAGATCAAAAAAGGGCATTAAGATCTGGTGGTTGTAATTTCCAACTTTTTGTGTCGTTTGATCGAAAAAAAAAAATTTCGACAATAAGAGAGGTGGACCGGATAGACTTAGTACGGGGGGTAGCGTTGGGTAGGGTAGGTGGAGGGGGGGATGATAGTTGATTGGGTGGTATAGAGAGACAGGTTGGCGTTCTAAAGAGTGTGGTATTGGGTGGGTGATCCACAGAGAGAGGGTGATAGTGGTAAAGTAGATAAATCAAGGGTCCAAAAGAGCTCACACTAGCACTGCTACTAAAATGATGGAAGACATCTGAAGGGAGATATCTTGGAAGTTAAATAGACTACACAATGGGATACTCCAGGAGATGCACTTACCCAATTATATGCAATCCACATATACCACTTAATAGTGTTAACACTATACCAGTAATCTATAATACCAAGTGTAAACTACTAGTAATATGATACTCTGTCAATTATCACTTATGTGTCAATGTGTATCTTTTTGTTGTTCAAAGAGAAAAAGAAAATTTGTTAACTAAGAAAGACACTAGTGTTATATATATCACTAGAATTATATATAAAAGTGTAACTATGTTCATCTGTTCTATCTCGGGACAAGAAACTAGAGATCCAGTGGTCTCGTCTAAGTCAAATAAAATATTTGATAGACAATTGATTACTCAGTATATCCAAGAAAACTCTACAGACCCGATCACTAATGAACCATTGAGTGTGCAAGACTTGGTGCCCATAGCTGGAGATTTGGCTGCCACTGCCACCTTGAAGACCCCATCTATGACTTCTATTCCAACTATGCTCACGGCGTTCCAGTCTGAGTGGGACTCCATGGCGTTAGAGTTATTCCAATTGCGGACTCAAGTGGTAAACTTGAAGAAGGACCTCTCATTGGCATTGTACAAGCAAGACGCCTCCGTTAAGGTGGCCACCAGGGCTGTGTTAGCTCAGAATGAGTACAAAACAAAGCTAGAAACGTTGGCTGAACAGATTGGTGTGGGTGAAACAACTGGTGGTGCAATATCTGCCCCTTCTACCATTCCTAAAGATCAATTAGATGATTACTTTCTCAATGCATTGAAAACATCTCACGATGAATTATTCAAATTTCATAAGACTAATAAGGTGAAATTCCCTTACAACACCAGAGAACCATTAAAATCGGATAAAGTGGGGACCCATAAATTACCAGCATCTGTGGAAATCAAATTCAACTCCAATGCCACAAAATTGGCATTGATCCATAAAACTAAAAAGGAAACACAATTACAAGTCCTCGGAGAAGACCTCAAATCTATAGAATACGACTCGATCATTGATGATGTTGCATCACTTGGTTGGCTAGGTGATGATCTAGTGTACACTGGTCAACCTGACAACGTTATTCAATTGACTGACTCCAGTTATCAACTACGGTTGGATTCCCCAATAACTTCACTACCACAGCATCCAAGTGCTGGTGTCATCGATGTAGCCACCACCCAAACTGGTGTTTACTTATTTAATCCAGAGAGGCTCTGGAGCAAGAAGATATTAAACCTAGAGTTGGGTACCGACGTGAACTCCGCCGTTCACTTAGATGGACTTCTCATGGCTATCTCCATGGGCACTAAAGTGGTCATTGTGAACTTGCTCAGTGGTAAACTGGAAACCACTCTCCCTGAGTTGGATGATGGCACTAAGTACAACGATGTGTTATTTTCTAGTAACGGGTACACACTGATTGTGCGCGTCAATGATACCAGTATCCGGTTCTTCGATCTACGGAAGTTTCAGTACCAAGACGACGTGCTCACGGTGGACATGGCGGGACCACTGTCAATCAACCAGTCTGCCACCTTGCTTGTTGTTGGTAATATGTTCTTCCAGTACTCCAAGAAGGACAAGCAATGGCTCCCACAGAGCACTCCTCTAGTGCCCAACTTGAAGGACACCGTGTTAGACGTTACCATATCTCAGGACATTAACGTCAAGCTAGCCACTAATAAACAAGTGATTGAACTCCAGATCACCCAGTAAAATACTTTGTATAACTCCCTGTGTATTAATAAATTTCATCCTTTATCTATGCTACCTAACTACCCCATCTCTATTTTAAAAAAAAAAATTTTTGCATATTCCGTTTGTTCCGAATTGGTTACTTTAATGCATAACTTCAGCCATTTTAAGTTATTTTCTTCTTTTCTTTCTTTCTTTCATTTGATCTATTCCCCTCTTAATAAAGCCCAGTCAAAAATGAGGAAATTCAAATCTAACTTAACACGGTTGAGAAAGCTACCTTACTCAGAGAGGCTCATCTTAGAAGCTACTAATGAATCCAAATGGGGCCCCACGTCAACAGAACTGAATGAGATCTCCAATTTGACTTACCACGATCCTTCGGACATCCAGTTGATCTACAAGAAGTTACACAAGAATTTAACGCGTTCAGATAACTCCACTACTATATTGAAATCCCTCACAGTGCTTTACTACCTGCTCATTAACGGATCTAAAGAGTTTCTTCAAGTTGTGAAAAGAAACAATTTAATTTACTCAATGAAGTCCCTCATCAATTTCGAAAACTCCCACGATGACCACTCAAGCAATATTAGAACTAAATCTGCCAACGTGATGGCTCTCTTACAAGATGACAACAAACTCAACTCTAAAAGACTCGAGTTTAAACACCTTAGACAGGAAATGAAATTACCGACACCAAGGTCATCGCTTGATTTGCCCGCCTCTGGCGCCGTCAATAGCGTCTCTAATAATGGACTAAGCCCGAGCCCCAGTATTGGTAGGCTCACCAAATCTTTGGAAATCAATAGAGCCGACCTATTCAGTGGGTTCAATACTACTAACTACAGTTCATCATCAGATGAGGATTTACTTAATTCCGGATCTGGATCTGAAAAAGTCAAATTGAGTAATATCATAGAGGAAGAAGTTGACACATCTTCCTCCACTGGTGCCGTCCCAGCTTCTCAGACGCTATCCCGTTCTAAATCATCCTTGACTAAACGGTATAACGCTTCTGGATTGAATAGATCTAATACATTACCACTATCCGCTAATAACCCATTTGCTTAATAAAGAGATTTTACGCCAATGAAAAAAAATTTCACATAATACACATATACCGGTTCACCGATTTTAATGATCTTCCCCCTACTTAATTACTAATGTCTTCTATTTTTATTATTCTCCCTTCTCTCCATCTTTTTGGTTAATAAACATAATCTTTTAATTAATTAATACAAACAAATTTCTAATTATTTTAATTCATCCAGGGTCTTTTGGATTTCCTTATTCACAATGGAATTCACCTTGTCCCCATACATAGTATTCAAACTACTAATACAATGAACTGCATCACCACATTCAGGTTGAAACTTCAATAACTTCCCGACAATTACCTTGGTTAACCGAATCCAAGAAATCAGCACATTTTGTAAATTATCAGTACTAGTACTAATCTCACTGATCTTTAAGTAAGCCGAATAAATCGATTTAAACACAGCATCACGAGATTCACCACCATCTAATGAAGTCAATAACTCGTTTTCATCCTCTTTGATTAATCTGTTGATCAATTGGGTCTCAATATTCATCAACACTAACTTAGTTCTGAATGTTAATTCATCATGTGTAACAGCAGCATCATCAATGATCCTCACCAGGGCTTTGATTAGGTAATTCACTGTATCAAGTTTAGGTTCATCCTTATTAATAGAGATAATTAAATTATCTAACAATGAAGTCCGGTAATTCTCAAACAATTCTAACTTGACCCGTTTAGAGTGCTTGTCCTCCTTGTCCGATTCTGCCTCATCTGTGTCAATATCCATAGCATCGTGATCCTCGGAACTCTTAGGCTTAGGAAACATCAGTTCATCAATTATACCAAGATAAGTTTCAAAGTAATCCTCGGGCACATCAGGGAAACTACCCAAAAATTTACCTAGAGACTTGATGCTATGTTTGGCATATTTCTTGTTCTTCCGTTGTGCCTCCACCAGAATACACTTCGAAACCTTACTGAATAAAGTATCATCACCAATTAAAAATTTCTCAGAGTTGATGGCTAATAACACCAATGAATCCAAAAGCTTCTCCTTCCCTTCAAATGATCTTCCCTTCAATGATTCCAATAACACTTCATATAATGACGGTAGATGTTTCACTTGGTAATCCAAATCTTTCCCCAATTTATCAACAATCTCGATGATAGACAACCCAATGATCTGTCTCATCTGGAAATCCGTAGATTGTAAATGCTTCTTAATCAGTTCAATAATCTCGGTAAGATACAATTTGATCCCACTACTGCTGTTAGGAGTGGAGTCCCCCCATTCGTTACCAAACACCTTGGCGGTTTGCTTATCTCTAGTGTCATGCTTACCGATGAATGCCATAGGTAAAAACAATGCGGCAATGGCCTGAAATTGGTCTTTGGAGTATCGAGAGATGGCCTCTGAAGTAACAGCAGCCACAGCAAATCTGTTATCTGTCTCAAAGTAATAAGTGTGGAGCTTCTTTGATAGTGATACCATTTTCTTGGTGGAGGCTATCCGAGAGATATACCCAATGGCAATGGCATAAGACTGAGCAATTGTCTCATTACGGTCTTTCAATTGAGACGTAGCGATTTTTAATAGTTTGTCACCATGGTTTTCGCAAAGGAAAATGTGTCTAGTAATCAAATTAACCAAGATTCTGGATCCAGTCACTTTAGATGGGAGCCCAACAGATTTCTTTACAGCATTAGATAAATGCACCACAAAGTCATCCATCATTGATTCATCCAACAAGTTCATCAGTTTCTCGATTGCCTCCATCATAGGAGACGTTCCGACTGCATTCAGTCTTTGTGAATCAATATCCTCAGATTTCAGATTATACTTATCAGCGTTCAACGTCAAGTAATTGATCACTTGTGGTTCCATAGATGACATCATGATCACCAATTGCTCAATCATATCATTGACATAAGGTTTCAATGCCACCGAAGAGGTGTTACACAATTTCAAAACGGTATCAAATGAGAATTTCTTGACTTCCTCGGATTCACTCAATAACCCATTGTAACCTAACAAGAAGGGAACCAATTGGTCTAAAATTTGATTGGAATTTGAAATCTTATCAATGGAATTAGAATTGGTGATCTTGGTAACCATATTACCAGCTAGGTATCTTGTCAATGAGTCACCCTCTTTTCTAACGCTAGCCTTGATATCATCCATGGCTCTGCAACCCATAGTCCAAATCTGTTCTAGTTTGTCCTCATATTTGTCTAACGTAACATGCACTAGCAAATCTCTCAATGCAGCAGTACTAGCCTGTCTGACTCTCCACTCTCTGTTACCCATGTTTGTCAATAATTCCTTCAAGATGTTATCAAAATTTTCAATGATTGTCTTCGATGAATCCAAAATAAGTGTAGACCAAATATCATTCATGGTCTTAGACACTGTCGTTGATGGATCAAATCTGTATCTGTACAATTTTGGCACTAGTCTGCTGGCCAATTTCTCGTTAGATGAAATCATGGAATCCAATTTCTTCTTATCTAATATGGTACCCAGTCCAAAGGCAATACCCTTTCTAGATGACCACAATGAAGATGACTTGGCCAAAGACATGAACTTATAAACCAAACTTGGATCACCAACTTCTGAGGCTAAATTCAACACATCTTTATAAGTCGAAATAGAGCCAGTGTCACTGGTATCCGAGCTAGTACCAGTATTCAAAACACCACGATCGAATAACTCAGTTTCCTCACCAATGGACCCACTGACTAAACTTGAAGTCTTATTGGAGTCCGTGAATGACAATAATAAATTATGAACAAGAGTATCCTTCAGTTCAACATCACCGAGTTCATACACTATACTCAACCCTCTAGATGCAGAATCCTGAACCAACTCATCACGGTTTGTCAAAAATCTCATAAATGCCACTTGTAACTCACTGACCTTATCCTTGATCACAGAGCATTTATCGGAGTACTGCACTAGAGAAAGTAACCAAATACAACTGGCCCTCTGTAAAGCCGGTTTTGAACTCTTGGTGGCCTTTAAGATCACTCTCAATAGCACAGGCAATCTGTCAACTTCAGGAAAATCAGGAGTGAAATTGAATTGCACATCAAGTTTATTTCTCATCAAGCTGGAGTTCCAGCCGGAAGCCAAAATAGTGAACGCCTCACCTGAAGTGAATAAGTAATCAACTTGTTTGGATGAATGAGAATCATAAAGTAGTTGTTCAAATTCGGTTAATGAGTCTTCCGTATCATTTTCAGTTATTGGAGCAGGAACGGTGAACCCAAGGTATGCCCAGGCCATAATGGCTCTTTCATCAGAAGATTTCTTCACTGTTGGTTGCAATTTCTCCTTGAATGATTTTCTGTAAGAGTCAATATCAGGTGACAGTAAAGTAGAACCAGAGTTAATACAACCATACATGGCCAATTGAGATAAAGAATCCATAGCAAATCTTACTTTTCTAGATGATGATGAGCTTAAATTCTCATCAATTAAATCTAACAGAGATTTGAATGATTCCTGATCAACCGATGAGTATTTTCTTGTTAACACCATTTTCGAAATGATATATGAAAGTGGTAAGATTTCATGCTTTTTAAGCAATGTAGCAATAGTGTTAGTTAAGTCATTGAATGTGAATTTATCCAAAAGAGGATAATTTTCATGGGCACAAAGTGAGGACAAAATTTTGGAAACATAAGTCAAACAATCATCAGAAGTTATCTTAGGTAATGTCTCTAACAACTCTGGAACTTTACGTATGAATTTACCGATTGTGTCAGCCTGAGCAAGACTCAAAAGCTTAGCTATGCTTTTAGCTGGTACCAAATCTGTGTGTTCAATGAAATATTCAAACAGCCCATTCAAGAAGAAATCTAATTCTGAGGTGGCAAGATTTTCAAAGTCCGTCATGTTCATTTCAACATCAGAGTCGGCATCAGTAGGTGTTGGTGATTCATTGCCTAATTTCTCTAATTCTGTTGCTAATAAGTTACAAACATTTGAATCATATTCCAATGCCTTATCCAGTCTAGTTTCCCATTCTTGATCACAGGCAATAACCGTTTCCTTGCCCTCGATGGCTTGCATGACCAGACATCTCAAACCAAATGTCATGGCCTTCTCTAAATCAAATTCTAGATGTACTTTGGTTAGATCTAATAAACTCTTGACCAAGCTTTGGAAAGTAGGGAATTTCAGGCTCTTCTTAGTTTCCATTCCGAATGCGTCCTTGGAGCTCTTGAAGTCAGTTGAATTTGAAGATTGGGTTATACTGAACCAATAAGGATGTAATCCATGATTGGCCTCCTCTAGTGTTTCTAATTTCTCACTTCTGGTTTGAACTACAACATTGAGTAGTCTAGCGAGAGGATCATCAAATGGGTATCCAGCATTGATGAACTTGATGGCCATGAAACGGCATGCATCGGTACTCACGTTAGGGGTCACGGGAGATTCAATTATGATTTCCTGTAGCATTGTCTTCAACTCGTTTCTGTATTTGTCGGGCAATGACTTCAAATGGATGGTCAACCCTGATAGTACCTCTTGAATTGTAAGTACCAAATCGGTCAAGTCAGTTTCCAATTGATTGAACAAGAATTTAATATATGTCAAATCTTCCAACTTTGGGGCTCTTCTCAAGATCAACCCTAATGCCTCATATTGGTATCTCCGTTGTAATAATTCATTATTATAATGGTGTCCTCCCTCCCTGACATGGTTGACCTCTAGGTTTTCTCTCAATTGTTCAGCCATATCCATATTAAGCACACTGTTTTTATCTGTTCCTTCAGTTGTAACCACTGTGGTGACCCATCTGACAAATCTGATAGTAGCCTGTTTCAATTTAGAGTAGTCAGATTCCAATCCAATAGATATTAATTCGCCAACGTTTGAACCAAGGGCGACTCTTTTACTCTGACAGAAATGGTTCATCAATTTTTCCTTCAATGTTCCCTTTGCTGGAATCAAACCATCCGATCCTCTATATAAACCAACAAGAGTATCCATTAAATATGGATCTTCATGATCAATAGATTTTCTTTTCAAGATTGAAGTAGCCAAAGAAGACACTGAACTTGCAGTATCAGTGGAGGCAATGATTAGGATAATATTTCTATGATCATGGAACCCACGGTCAACAAAATTAAGAATGGCCAATTTAGCTTCAATTAGTTCATCATTGTCATAACTTTTGTCTGTATCGTACATAAAGAATTTAATATCTTCTGATGCCAACCCAGGTAATCCGAATTGACCTGGTACAATTATTTCTAGTGCCTCATGACGCTGGGTGAAAGGAATAAGCAACATCATTTTATAAAATTTGGTAATCAGGTAACTTTCGTCTTCATTTTTGACCTTTATGTCCTTGTTAAATCCCATAAACTCTCTGAATGATGTTTCATCATTTTCGGTGATGATGTTTGATTTGTGGGTTCTGATCAATTCACACAGGATGGAAAATGACTTGGCCGAAACTTCAGATGGCAATTCAGATATCCCCTTGGTTAATTTAGGCATTGACTCTTTTTGTTCTATATTTGACAGCCTAGCAATCCCCATTTTGATGAAGTACATGGACACAATTTGCACTCTGGTCGGATCAGAACCCTGAGGAACCTTAGGAGCCTTCACTTGATCCAATAAGGCATCAATTGGTAGTTTAACTTTAGGTGCCGTTTTCAATCTAGTGCTGATGAATTCAATTGTTTTACTGATCTGTTTGATTACTTCCAAGTGTGGAGATGCAAATTTCAATATCAGTGGAGCTAGATATAGTTTCAAGGAGGCCTCAAACTTATCATCAGCCTTCGCTAGAACCAACCGTAATTCAACCTTCTCGATTAATTTAATCTCAGCATCAGACATAGTGTTTAATAAAGAATTGTTGTTGTGTGGTATATCTAATTGCAAAATAGCTTTCAACTCTGTAACATCTTGTATATAAGGGCAACTTCAATGTTGATCAAAAGGTTGAACGCGATGGCAAAAATAGAAGGCTGTGAAATAAATTGTAGGTGGGGCTGTATTACTCGGATTGCCCCTTGTATTGTCCGATTTTATGGTATATTAATTTGTACGAGTTTAATATTTGTTTTATGTGATATCTTAACCGGATACTTACTAGTTATTGGTCTCAGATCTACATTTAATCCATTTCCGACATGATCAATCAACTCTAGAATTACCAATCACAATTGTGATCAGTCATTAACTATGATTTGATTCCAGCCATTATAATAGCTAAGCAATTGACCGATTTTAAATATATATATATATAATACCTGTTGAATAGGTGCCCCAATTGACTTCCTCCCATTGTGGTTTGTAGAGAAGATTCTCCTTCTATTACGGTACTCCCTACCCAATTTCCTATCTATTGGCTAACATTTCCATTGCAATCCATTGCTAACCACCTTCAGTTTTTGATACAATTATTAGTTCTTTTCCTTGTTCAGGGCACACGAATTTAAATTTTTTTGAAGTGTACACAAAGAGGAAAAAAAGATCAAATCAAACGACTAACTCTCTTTTGTTCCCCTTTTTGGTTTTTGTCTGTTTTCACTACTATATTCAAGAAAATAGTAGACTCTGATCTAATTTGCATATATATTTGTTAAATACAAGCTATTTTCAATTCTATTCGCCTTTTTAAAATGAAAAAAAATACTTTAGATGCTCTGCCTGAAAAGGGATTAGATATAGATGGGTCCTCTAATTTCATCAGTGATGATGATGATGGCACCAGTTCATTTGCAGACTTCTCTGATGACTATTCAAACAAGGATATCAATGAAACAGACAAGGTAGCTACTAATGAAACAATTGAAAACAGTGATGCATCTGATGTGGGATCCAATTCTGCCCACGACGATGACAGAGAAGAGATGGAGGACCATGACAACATGTTTGCTGATATCAGCTTTGATAGTGCATCAAATGATAACTCTAATAAAGCTCTGGAAGTTCGAGGTAGACCATCTGCTTGTGTTTTTGTTGCTAGTTTGTCCTCAAGTTTATCAGATGATGTCTTGTGTCAATCGGTCTCCAACCACTTCAAACAATGGGGTGAAATCTCTTTGGTTAAGGTTTTAAGGGATCCAGCTAACAGACCATATGCATTTGTTCAATACGCTAATGATGCTGATGCAAATCGTGCTATCTCTGAGGGACAACATTCAATTTTGAATGGTAGAACCGTCAGATGTGAGAAGGCTAGGGTTAACCGTACCTTGTATGTTGAATTAGCTAACTCAGGGATTACGCTGACGTCTATGAAGCAACTACTTACTAAGTTTGGTGAAATTGAAAGACTAATAGCTGTTGATGGAAATTTCAACTCATTAGAATGCAGCAAGGGATCACACAATCGTTGGTTTTGCAAGTACGTGTACCGTCAGGATGCTATTAGTGCCTTTGCAAATTTGAAGGTTAAACCTTATTGGAGTATTGAGTGGGCTCAGAATTTGGAAGATGAATCTAATAGTGCTCCAGAGGTTACAATTGATAGAAATTCAATTTTCATTGGTCATTTGGATCCTAGAATTAGTAAAGAAGAACTCGTTGAAAGATTTGAAAAGCATGGGAGCATTAAAGAGGCTATTTTAGTCAATAGACCATTGAATAATTTTGCTTTCATCAAATTCCAATCCAAGGAAGCTGCCGCTTCAGCAGTGGAAAGAGAAAATCATTCCATGTTTAAGTTCAAGACTATACATGTTCAGTACAGGGAACTGTACAATAACTATAAGAGAAAGTTTTCCAATGATGTTTCGAACAAGAGCCAGAAATTGAACTTGGCCCCACCCCCTGTTAACTTCAAGAGAAGGCAATCTCACATTGGTAACGGTAACGATAACAACATCAAGCAAGGTAGCCAGGGATTTCGTGATGTTAGATCTTTCAACTTTGGTAGCTTCCATGATGGACAAAACCTTTCTGGATTTTCCCATTCCAAACATTTCAACTTTACTAAAAAGATGTCTGGTCCAGAGATTTCTGGTATTGGATTTGCTCCACGTAGCAGATTTGATAATAAAGATAGTGGTAATTTTGGTGGGGATAACTTCAAGTCATTCACTATAAATAAGAGACCTCATACTTCTAAATCTACTGAAAACAATAAACCACCAAGCACTGCAACACCTAGTGAAGATAAGGATCTTTACCAAGATGCCGCTACTGTCCATAGTGCACGTACAGCATTCTCTTCTAACGCTTTCGGCGGACCTCCTGGGAGTGTCTACACTTTCAGTTCTGTGGACCCAAATGATGGCCCGGAGATGGCTACCACTGCACCTGATGAAGATTCCAAGAAGCAATCTTCTCCTGTTGTACCATCTAGTTACTATCCCCAGGGTCAAATGCCTTACTATTATTTCGTGCCACCTCCAAAGGATATGGGTTACGCTAACTCTACTGCCATACAGGGCGAGATCACTCCAGGTATGATTCCACAATCAGCTTACCAGCAGATTCAACAACAAGGATACTATTTCACATACCCTTCTGCTTCAGGTGTGCCACCAATATATCCATTCTACATGTACTACAATCCAAGTTCTGTCCCAGATTCTGCTTCGCATGATCTGACTAACGGGCCTGTTGTCGGTAACTTTCAACAGGCTTGAATATAAATTTTAATACTTTGTTTTGTGTTAGTTTTTGTTTCAATGGTTTCGTTTTGTCCATAAATTGAAATTTTCTATGTTGGTTTTATTATTCATTCGTTTTGATTGTCTTTGCTTTAACACTGTTTTATTCTATTTTGCGTTCTAGTTATTATTATTCCTGTTTCTTTCTGTTAAAATTGGGTATTCCTTTTTCGTTTAGGGAGAACCCCAAAACTTTTTATGGTAGGTTTTCTTGCTGATTATTTCGAATATATATTATTCTATTGAAGTTATCATAAAGAGTTCAAAGTAGATAAAGTAACCAGAGCGATTTTGAGTATTTTTATTTTTTTGGTGAAGAGAAGATTTTTAGTTTTTGGAAACACCCCATTAAATGTTAGATACAACGACTAGACATACGACGATTCTTAAATAACAAAAGAGATGCCTAATAAGAATAGGTTGAACCGCCATTATGGTTTCGAAAAATTGACACAGGCAAGGGCTCAACCGGCGTCAGAGTTCCCTAAGAAAATCCAAAACTTATTGAAACTCCAACAATCTTCGGCTAAGTCAAACACTGCTACAACCAAGCAAGATACCTTCTTGAATAACTACTACAACTCCAATCCATTAATAAAAGCATTACAATTTGAGAATTTTAGATCATTAACTGAAATTATAGCATCATCTAAAGATGGATTTATTCAACAAAGCAAAGATTCAAACGATGACATGAATGACGATGTAGATAAAAATGAAGTAGACGAACTACTGAATTCAATTACTGAAAACAATAAGCAACAAAAAAATGGCATGAAGGAACTTGTCACTGATTCTATTGATTATTATGTTGATTTAGATGAATTATGCAAGTCTGGAAACGATGATTCAGATGTACTTTCTAAGGCATTAACAGTGTCATTGAATGGTGTCCCTGATTTCATATTGCAGTCCATTAAGTTGATTGAAAGTCTACTAAAGTACACTGTTTTAGATTTCATCAAGAATCTAGAGATCAAAGAGACAGAGGATAATACAACTGTGGTGTTGAATACTGAATTCAGTTGGACATTTGTGGAAACCGAATATTACATTGAGAATAAAAGCATATACATCAAATTCGATGACTTGTTAACATTATACTTGTTTAAAAAGGTGTTCACTGATTTAGAATTTGAATTCCCTGGTGATGATCCTGAGTCAGATAAGTATACGTTGTCTGTAAGCAATAACCCATTGTTGGATGGCCTGTGGGGGTCACTTGATACCAGTTTTGGGTTGGATAAGTGTCAATTCGAAGAGCTGTCAGGAAAGCTTGTAAGTAGACTACAGGCATTAAACAAGTTGTACAGGGAAAATGAGGAGTACTTCAAGCAAGAAGGTGCATCTAATTTGAGTGATCTAGCTGAAATGTACCAAAATTACCATGTTGATCCTAAGGAGCTAGTGGATATTCCCTCAGATATGGTTGAAACTGTTAAATTGCTTATTGTTAAGTTTAGATTACACTCTGTTAAGGTTGAGGAAGAGCAGAGAAAGCAAACATTATTGAATGATAAGAAGAAATCTAGAATGAAGTTGAGAAGCTTGATGAACGATTTACAAGGAAAGAATATGAAGAAGCAACGTAATTCCAATCAGGAAGACATCGATGCCGATTCTGATGATGATGATTATGTCGGAAATGATGATGGATTAGAAGATGAGGAGTATGAAAAGTTGATGGAGTCAAGAAGCAGGGAAACCAATGAAATGGCATATCAACAGAGATTACAACAAACGAAACAAAGAGAAGCCATCAGATTAAAGAATTTCCAAACATTTACTACCTCTGTGGAACATGACACCTATGAAAATAAGTTTGTCCCTGCAAGTAGAGACAAATTCCTTGATAGCTTTGTCAACGATATCTCCTCCAGTGATAACAAGATTGACGGTAGTTTCAAATATTATGTCAACCACACCAATTACTTGACATTCAGAGCAAAGAAGAAGGCCGATGAAGAACAAGCGGATGCTAAGGACAAACAAGAAGAAATGGAGGAGGAAGCCACAAAGTCTAAGGAGGAGCCAGCAACTAAGCCTGTTAGCACCACTAAATTAAAAATATCTCTCAAGAAAAAACGGCCAGCCAATGAAGATGTGAATGATGAACCAGATGTTGGCAATAAGAGAAAGAAATGATGTAGAACTGTGTACTAAACTTGTGTATTATTAAAACTTTGCAACCACTATAATAGAACTTCCTTCGGAATACGCCAAAAAAAATATTTTCGTGTACAAAGAAAACTAAGACAAGGCTACTCCATACGTCTTTCCACTATCACAGGTTAGTCAGTACTATATTTAAATATGCCATCATCGGGTAATGGACCCCACTTCATAGAGAAAACCATTTTCCCTTCCAATTTGGTTCAATTTTACTTCAATGAGTTCAGAATACGAATCCAGAGTTCCCATGATTTACAGAGATACGAAAACTACAAACCGGAATATAAACCAAAAAGAATACTATCTTTATCAACATGGCAAGAGCTTACAGAACCTACAGACTCATTGGATCCATTTATGAGTGATGATGATGAGTTAACTGAACTAATAAATACCACTGTAAAGAAAAACACAATCAAGTCAGATCAAGAAGACGTTCAAATGACTGACAACTCCGGTGCCAACAGTTCCGACAATGATGACTCTGAAATGATATTAGTTAACCTATTCATTGGATCAACTTCGATGAGAATTGATGATAGAGAACCTGTGCTATTCCATTCCACGGTATTAAGTGCTTGTGTGATCCCTGGTTGTGCACAGTCCAAGCAAGAAGATGCACTTCTCATATCTTTGAAATCTGGTATCTTATTACTCATGAGAATTGCCCTTATTGATAACCATCTTGAACCGATTGTCCTTCAAAAACTAGACCTAAAGCAATATGCAGGTGATGATAAGCTAGATCTGTTGGGGTTCAACATGTGTGCATTTCGTTTGGGTAATTTTGTCTCTGTATCTGCATTTTCAAAACTTATACGATTGTATAAGGTTTCCTATGATAATAATTGTGTTCCATCACTAACTAATGCAATAAATCTGAATACATCAGGGATATTATTACATAATTGTTTCTTGGAACCTGTCAATAGCAAACATATCGCTTTTCTAAACCTAATCACCACTGCATATAACATACTGCAACTAGAATACAACGAATTTTATTTAGATAAGGACTTCCATAGTACCCATAAGAAATCTGTCACAATGTTAACTAATGATTTTGAGCTCCCTTACTTTATGATACCCCTTAGGGAGACCAATTGTGTGTTAATGGTTCAAGAAACCAAATGTTCCATCACTGGAATAAATTATCTATTGTCACACGAGGGTGTGGACCACGCTGATTGTTTGTTGCCAACAGAGAGGACTCCAAGTAGACCTAACGCATATTATGTGCCTAAAAACAGAATCACATGTTTATACTCTCCAGAATATGATGATCCTAACATCAAGGTCGATCAAGTACTTATTTCGACTGCATATCCATCTTTACTACTACTGGAAGTGTTCGTGGATGTAAAGAGAGTGGAATGGTATATGAGAGTAAGACGACTATTCACTCAACCAACATTGTTTTCGAGGTTTTCATTTGAATCTATAGATGGGTCTACTACCGATTTTGAATTAAATTACATGAATGAGATTGGATATATGGACTTCAAACACGTGCGTCTATCACCTAAACCAAGAGACAAACCTGGATTTATTATGAAGGTCATAGAAGATAAGGGAAGTCAAATTAATTGGTTCCCATGCTTTGACTTCACTACTGTTAGACCTCCAAAACCAAAATTTGTACAGAATACTTCACAATTGGAACTTTGGTGTGCCAGTAGATGTGACAGAAGAGGTGTTTTAATAAATATAAGAAAGGGATACACTGCTGAAAAGTCTATACCTTTTGAAGAGTACAAAGATGCCCTAGATATTTTCAAATTTGATGCTGTTGATGGGAAAAGTTATTTCATTATAAGTTTCTTTGATAAAACTCTTGTCCTTACACTTGATGAGTCTGCCATGCTTGACAATGAAATTGAAGATCTCGCAGACGATGATGATGAGGAGGACGATAGGTCCAATGAAAGTGTGAACGTTATTGACAATTTCACGGTAAATTCCAGTACCATTCTTTTCGAAAAGATATCCGACAATACATTCCTTCAGGTTATGGAAAATTCATGGAGAATAGGGGACATTGAACACCATGGTGAAGTCATCAGTTTTGAAGTTCCATATAGAATCAACTTGGCATCATACATTAATGGATATTTTGCTATAAGTTATGAGGTTATAACTGATGGGTTTGCCTCCAATAAAGTGCAAGTCTACAGATTAAGTCTTGAAATGGATTCATCCTCCACATTTGTTCCATTAGATTGCAGTTGTATTGATGCATTGGGTGAACTATCTATGCTATCGTTTAATACCATTGGAGACCAGGATTTCCTTTTTGTTGGTTACTTCAATAAGGTCGACATCAATGCATATGCCATAAGGAATGGTGTTGTTGAATTGTGTATGGCTTATAAGGCTGACTCACAACTGTGTACCGACTCCCTTGATTACAAATTCAGTACACCTTATAGCATAAGTTTCTCAAATAAAACTAAAAGAGTTTTACTGGGGACACGGGATGGGCATTTGTCTGTTTCAAACTGGACTGTTGATGAGCAGGGAATCCCAATGTTTTCTGATGATGTCGATCAACAAAGTCTGAAGATTGGTGAGCTGCCTGTTAAAATAGTCAAAACTCATGACTGGAATTTCTACTTGTTATCAAAGGCTACCTGGAAATTGGATCTCCGTAAATCTCAATACCCGACCCGTGTTTGGGTCACCGAGACTACTGATAGAAGTTGTATTGCAGCTGTTATGCTTCCTGGTCTTACAGATGAATACACTGGTGAATTTCTAGATGACCAACTGTTAGCCCTCAGGGATGATGGATTATGTAATTTGTTTGTTTCTCAAACTGTTGGGCCTAGTATTAAGAAGATAAATTTGGAGAGTACCCCGTTGAGATTGTTTTATTATTCATACCATGATTTATTTGTTGTCATTCCGAAAATTAATACTGCATTGGATGGACTCAAATTGTTATTTATCGATCATAAAATGAAAAAGAAACTAAATGTTATAGAATCGGGGTCCATCTTGGATGCCAATCAAACCCCGACGTGTTTATGTGAATGGCAAATTCAATCAAGAAAGGCCAATTACATGCATAATCATTTGCTAGTTGGTTGTATTGATAAGGTAAAAGATAGTGGGCTTATCTTGATTTTGGAATTGAAGAAAAGCAGATCAAATCTCACTGTGAGACTTTTGAATTCATGGGTCGAAGACCACCCACCAGATGTCATTGCACAGCTTTGGGATTCCACCATTTTATATTCACAGAAGAATGTGTTATACTCTCGGAAATATTTGCCAACAGAGGGTAAGATGGGTGAAGCCGTTAAGGTTTTCTCGTTCACCTCGGCTATTAAAGGTATCAATGTGATCACCGAGAGGAAAAGAGTGATAGTGACCACAGCCAAGGATTCATTCTTTGTTTTGAAATTGTCTGAAGAGGGTGACTGGTTCACTGCTGTTTCTAAGGATACACTTTCAAGAACAACACTTTCGGAGAGCATTTTCGATACAGTTAAAACGGGTGACTCTAGTATGGACATTGTTACCGTCGCTGATAAAAACCACTCTACGCTTACAGCAGTTAAGCTTGATTCATCTGTTCCTTATGTATCTGAGCTTTCTGTGCTGGCTAAGACAACTGTGCCATTTACCCCAAGGATCAAGAAGGGTACATTTGCTACAGATTGGCTCTCTAAAACTGAACAGGGTTTTATTGCCGTTGGGTTGAATGGTGAAATCAGAATGTATGATCGTATTGCTAATTGTGATTACTTGAAGGGTGCCTTACAATATGATAAGACCTCTGTGGATAATAAAGGTTTCAAGAAATTGAGTGAAATGAATCCTGCAGAATTGGATGAGGCAAATGTGAAGAACATGCAAACCAATTTCTACAACGTTGATTCCCTAACTGGGAGCCGTTCCACCACTACAGGTCAAGTGTTTGATTATGAATTGGATCAATTACTTCATTCGTCATTGTTTTAGAAACGTTTATATATAAATATATTTATTGTACAAAAAGGGTAAAAATGCGATATGTTATTATATGCTAAATACTAACGATCATTCTTGATCTTGTCTAGTAAGTCATTGATTCTTGGTCCCATCAAAGGTTGGCCTCTAGAGGTTTTGGCCTCTCTTATACGTCTAGTTTTCTCTTGTCTAGATATTTGCTTTTCTTTAATGGTTTTCAATCTATTCTGGGTCTTTTCAATTTTCTCGAGACGTTCTCTTTCCTTTCTTTCCTTCTTGATTTTCATTCTATCTTGGAAAGTCATTGGTTTCTTTCTTTCTGGTCTAGGTTGTCTCTGCTCGTGGTCTGAATCTGACCCTGAATCGTTATCAACAGCATATTGTGGTGGAGTAGAAGTTGTGTCTTCACCTTCAGTCTCTAGTAACTTGAAATAACTCTTCCTAAGTCTTGCTCTACGTGATAGAGATTTCTTGATTTCATCGACTGTAATAAATGGGATGTTAGTAAAATTGTTAGATCATCATATCTCTTTCTCTCTTTGACATACCTTTTCCCTCCTTCCCTTTAAAATATCTGCTTATATCTTTCTTCTTGTGTTGATTGAACGGTTTCTTCCCCCGTCTAGTGTCTCTAGGTGGCATTATGTGGTGTGTGTAATGTAAATATGCTCAATATCAGTATAATAGTACAAACCCCAAAAACCCAAAAAAGCAGACCAAAAAAAATTTTCAGTTTAACAAAAAAGGAATTCGAAACAAAACGCACAAATCCTTGAACATTATACTATTAAAACACGTTTTTCTAAACTTCCTTCTTGATTAGGACAATTCCCTCTTGTATATACCCACTCACTTGCATATATCCGATGAGAACACTGAGAGTATCCTTCCTGAGGTACATGGAAACGCAAAGTTTTGTGCGACGGGATTTGATGCTCGAATGGTGTCTCCAGATGAGCACCGGAAGCTCAACATCTACAGACTACTATTACAACAGCAATAACAGTACAGGTAGCGTATCAACGAGGAAAAGCAGTTTATTGCCTTTATTAGGAACATTCACTGGACAGCAACTCACACTGGTGAAGAGAAACCTCAGATTACTGAAACGGGATTTCACTACGACTCAATTTTTCATGAACAATTTCGAAGCCTCTGTGGATACCCGTGATATCAATAACAATACACAGCAATTGGATAATATAATCGAAATAAAAGAACATCTATCAAATCTAGTATCTGAATATACAAAGCTTGGACCAGGACCTCTGCCGTTGTCACTGGTTACCCAAAGAAATATCCTGATCAGACGACTATACAAAACAAGATCGCTGGCATTATGTTTCGATTTTCTCACGCTTCTGCCCTACCACACATTCATGGGATTAACGCATGACGATATCCCTATGCTAATAAATATCTTTGACCAGCATGAATCTCTGGAACTGTTCTATGCATTGGCCGTCTATTTTGATGGGTTCCATGTGGCTCCCCATATTGGCCAAATAAAAATTATGAAATCATCTTTCCCTGAGATAAACAATCTCGTGAAGCTATATCAATTAAGCGAATCAGGTAAACAACAGATTAACATCAAGGAGGCCCTAGGTCTCCTGTCAAGTATAGTCAGCCCTCAAGGCTTTGATTTCCCAGGAAAGCATATCTTGTTACTCCAATTATTTAAACAATTATCTATAAAATTGGAAGATCCATCATTTGACAAGGATGCCCTAGAAATAATATTCACAAGTGTTTCCAAAGATAATTTCTCTGTGTATGCTGACTCGGGGATACTTGCGAAAAGTGTATCCAAACTAGATCTCAATGCAAAGAAATCACTCATTAAGTCCGTGGTGTCTCATAAGGATCCAATATTTGAAAATGAATTCGTCCAATATTTTAATAAACAATGTATTGGTCAGTCAGATTTCTTGGAAAAACTATACATTTGGTTTTATTCATTTTACGAGTTACCTCAGATTCAACCTAACATTAAATCCCCATCAACATTAGAGGGAGTCAAATTTGCTAAATCATTACTTCTCTTTGGGAGACCCATCGCCTCTGTTACCGTAGATGACTTAAACAAGCTTGAAATAGATTACGATATTCTTTCAAATTTCCTTAGTTCGCTTCTATATGGTTATGCCTATTTCGGTAGAAAAGCCTATGCATACCACATATTCAACTTGAAAACAGAACTCGGGTTGACCCCATCATACATCGATAGACAATGCTACCTTACATCATTGATATATAGAAAGGAATTTTCTAAATCGTCTAAGGTGTTAGAATCACTGATGGAAGAAACTGACTCCATTGATTCAGGTACTTTCAAACTGTTTTTTGTGACCATGGCAGAAACAGGAGAATGGGATAAATTGAAAGTTTTGATGGATACTCTTCTGGACAAGGGTTTGATAACTACTAAGCAAGAATATTCTGTGTTGATTTCGTGTTTATCCAAGAGGGGTGCCTCCAAACAAGTCTTGGATCTTTGGGAGACCTTTTTGAGAAAGGACTTCAAACCAGACTCAGGAATTCTATGTGATATAATTAAATCATTTATCAGAAACAAGGCATACACTGAAGCATTACAATGGTTTGCTGCATTCTCTCACTATAATGCGCCATTGAATTCTGAAGCTTACTCTTTGATGTTAAAAGCATTGGCTTGCTCTGGTGATATCAATTCGTCATTCAAATTATTAGATGAACTCTCGCATACTCAGAATATTAAAATTGTTCCAAGTTATTTGAACCCTTTATTTGTTGAATGTGCCAAACTAGGTGATATTAATAGTGTTAAATATCTCATAGACAAATACATACCTCCAGATTTACATAATCAATATTCAATTTGGATTCTTAGGGCCTACCAGAACTCCTCTAGATATGGATTGGTTGTGGAGTCCTATAAAGAGATGGCTCTCACTGGGGATGTCAACTGGAGATGTACTAGACTTGCACTCGATGCTGCATTACATTTTTCTAATACTGAGAAGTTTTTCGAGATTTGGGATTCAACTAGTGAACAACTCAAGTCTAAAAGTATCGATTTCTATCGTCTATATTTGGTTGCAATGTTTAAGGCTGAAGGACTCGAAAATGTTTTGACGACAATCCGTGAAGTCTCTAAGAAAATTAACATGGATCCTATTCCAATTTATTTTTATGATGATCTAATGTATTGGGCTATCAAGAATAAAGAACCGGAGGCAGTGCAATCTCTTGTCAGAATGGCTATCGTTGATAAGTGTACCCTTACAGGTAGAACGTATTCATTGGTTCTTTTGGCTAATGTTTCCAATGATAAAATATCTGAGCAGAACATTGATTTCACAATTAATATTTTGAATGAAGTCTTACTTAATAGAAAAAAGGATAAGATGGGTAAATTGGATGAAGACTTAGATCCATTACTCTTTGCCAATGTTGTCATCAATATTTTGAGATACAGAGGTGTACAAACTGCAAGAACGATGTTTGATTTATATGTTGAAAATTCTAGAGATTACTTGTTGGACAACCTTAAAATTTTAGAATTGGAATTGATATTATTAGGTGAAGAGGGACGTTGGAATGATTTCAATGCTTGTTACCATAGATTCTTGGGTATAGTGACTGGACAGTTGCATTATTCAAGATCTAAGTTTACTCCAGAATTTGATGCTGACCCTCATAGACTATATGAGTTGACACTAAGGTCTAAAATTAAGCCAGTCAATGAACTCGTTGTGCAGAACTCTATCATGCCTTCTACTAAGTTACCGATATCCGTCAAGGAAGCCCATTATGGGGTTTGGTCTTACAGAGCAGAACAATTGAATCAAATGGACTCGTTAGATGATATAATTAATGAAATTGAGAAGCTACGTGAACGTGGTATCATTTTTTCAAATGATAATTTGAATGATACTGCTATGTTGCTTAGTAGAGATCCAAAATTGATTAATACGACTGTGGAGTTCATCGATAAATATTTGTTGTCTGGTACTTTACAAATGAGATATACAAGATCTAGAAGAGTCAGGGCAAGATGGGCTGAAACTCTTATTAGGAAACCACAATTTTACCTTTCAAGGGACAATTTCTTCAAAGTGTTGAAGAATTTGAAAAATTCTCTCAGTCAAATGTTACTAGAGAACCAATATTCTATTGTGATGAAAACCATTCAACAATCCCAGGGGAATACAATTTTAAAATTTTTGGCTAACTGGGATGGTCCATCTCAAAATCGTTTATATTTAAGATCAGAGAAATACGCTTTAGCATTCTATGAAAGAGTCTTCAAAGTTTCCAGAATGAAGAAGGATGCCAAGATTCAAAAGCGGTTACGTGAAGAATTGATAAAGATACGGTACTTACAAAGATTAAGGTTGTTGCGTACATGCAGATTAACGTTGGCTAAGATCATATCTAAGTTGAGACGTGCTCCAGGTCATGTGGTTAAGCGTTATATAGATGAAAAGGAAGAATTTAATCTTGAAATTGCTTCTTTGAAACGACAAAGAAAGAATCTTCTACGTAAGATAACCAATAATGTTGGCCCCGATGACTTGGAATTCAATGTTGGTAAAGTGAATTTTGCCAATTATAATGAGGTGAAAGTTGAAAATGAGGAAGTTAAGGATAATTCCCGTGACCATGAACATGTTAAATGATTCTTGTCACTATTAAAGCATATAATATCTTGTACATAGCATATTAATAGATTCACATGTGTATTATTTTTCTTATAAGCAATTGAGTAGTATATAAGTATTATACAAGGTTAAAATTTTAAGTTCTATCCTTAGCCTCTGGGAACACAAATTCGTAATCAAAATCGATGGCCCCCCATATCAATGGACCAACGTGGGGTTGAATGTTGTATTCCAATTTTATATTAGTCGTTCTGTTAGCCAAGGTATCATAGTAATCCCAAACGGAATACTTTGATCTAGTTTTTTTCAGATCCAATTTAGCATCAGCCTTATCAGTTATTATTTTATCCCAGAACACCACTTTAGAGTATTCATCTTTGGCTTCTTTGGCTTCTTGATAAACGTTCATCCCATCGTATTCACCAACCAAGTAAATGAAAACTTGTTTAGTATTCCAATTGAATAATGGAGTCAAATCTGTTTCCAAATCAAAGGCCACCTTGACATTTTCTCTTCCCTTGCTTGCAGATCCACCGAAACTTCTCGTGAATCTGACAATATTCTGTGATTTAGTGACATCTAATTGTCCAGGTAGATTGGAGTAATTATTTAAATTGAGTTGAATGATAGAGGTTAATGAAATCAACACCGCTAACACCGATATAGCGGTGGTCATATATCCAGACACATCTTGCACTCTTTGTATTATCGAGAACATAGTTTTATTTCAATTGTTATTTGTAATAACTTACAAGTTAAAGAGATATCACCATGTCTTACAAGTGTCAAATACGAAAATTCGAAAAAAAATAAATATTTCACCGCGTTTTGAATATTGTAACTTACGACAAGATGTGATTAGTTAACGAGGGGCGTGTAGAATGGTAGTAGTGAGTAGGTAAGCTCCTGATGGAAACTTCAGCTATAGTCAAGGGTATACCCATTTCAATGGGTAAATTGGAAAAAAAAAGAAGACGAATCTCACCTTCCGGGATCGAACCGGAGACCCTGGGATATCTTTGAAAAGTTACAGTCCCATGCTCTTCCAACTGAGCTAAGGTGAGAAATTCTTGTCGGGGAAAAATTGGCGTTCAAATTCAATCTACATATTTTATGAGCGGCAGTGTCGTAATTCTTGTAAATTCTTATTTTATACTTAAACTGGGCCAATCAAAAACATATTAATAGTCTTATCATGTTAAATAAGGAATAAGGTATCGTATGTAGTATTTCAAATGAGTGTATTACCTCTTGTTCTTTAAATAATCCGATTTTAAAATTATCTCAATTTTTTTTGATATTCTTGACAAATATGAATTTTGAACTATTTAATTTAACTTTTAAAACCGCAAAAATTAATATAGTAGGTTATTAAAGATGTGTTTAGAGATTCATTGATAGTGGAATAACAAAATAATGGCTAGAATGAAGTAGAATTTGTCTTAAAATTCCTCATAGGCACCATATTTGATTGCCTTTAATTAAAAGTAATTATTGATTTCCATAGCAGAAAAAAACTTTCTTCTAAAAGGATCAATAACAAAAGAAGAAGTTAAATTTCAGCAAGTTTAAATACCTCTCTATTTCATATTCGATAGCATATATGGTTATTGAAAAAAATGATTGTAAACTGTTTGGTAGCATGGAAAAGTTTTTTCATGTAAATGTCACTAACTAACTGTTATTTAAGGAATACTTTGACATCCTTCTAAAGCATACAGCAATAGAGAGAAAAACTATATAAGAACATCAAAAAATCAAAGAGAGAGCATAATTATTAAGGAGGAGAGAGTGAGTAATTAGTAACAGTAAAGAAAAAAAAAGCCGTTAAAGAGCATGAAACAAAGAGATAGACAAATAAAGAAGAAAGAAAAAAGGAAAAAGGAATATATATATAGAAATGAGTAATCAAAGCTAAAATGATGTATAAACGAATAAAAAAAAACAAACTAGATAAATATCAATTAAGAAAAAAAGAAGTTTACCAGAATCCATAACCTTCTTCACCGAGGAAGCTCAAACTACCATTAGTGAAACTTCCACCACGACGAGTGGCAGGATCAGGGCCAGTGGTATTATTGTCATTATTATTTTCGGTATCCAATGGATCAGTACCTTCAGCACCTAAATCAAACATGTTACCACTGAGTTGGAAATTCATAACATCGGAATCAATTTGAGAGAATAAATCATTAAGGAAATTTTGTTGTTGTTGCTGTTGTTGTTGTTGTTCTGTAGTGGTTGCTGATGATCCAGTAGCAGAACTGGATGTAGCTGCAACTGTGGAATCTGAACTTGGTGGGTTCAAACTGAATGATTCACCAATAGATGTAGCCTTGATTTTCTCTGGTGAATATCTTGAATTCAATCTCGACCGTGGCACCTTAGCGTCATCCAGGGCAGGCACCGAATCATCTGATTGCACGGTAGCTGGGTTCATAAATTGCAAATCAGCCATACTAGCCTCTGCGAGAGGTGGAGAATCATCGAATTCACTGATGGAGTAACCGATAGGTGAGGGAACAAATGAATTTCTTTCACTTTGTTTAGATTGATCCATTTGACCTTGTTGGGAGGAGGCAGTTGCACTAGAGGAGGAACCGGTATTACCACCTTGCTCAGCGCCCCATGGTGATGGTGTAGTCATTGATGAACTCTTTCTTTGTTTCTTAGCCAAAGATTCGACATTATAATTAATAAACTTATTAAATTGAATTCTAGAATCAGAGTTCAGATTAGCATTATCACCTTCTCTTTTCTTCAATGAGATTCTAATATTTTCTACAGCCTTCTCCTTACCCAACTCATGTAATAGATCAACCATCGAATTTGTAGCACCATCTTTGTTAAATTTATCGGACACCTTCATCCATCTAGAGATTCTGGTCAAAATCATTTTCATCTTATGAGCGACTTTACTCTTAGCAGAGATATCATTCAATGCTAAAGTGACTTTTTCATATTCACTCTCCACATTGATTTCCACATCCAAATTCTGAGACTTCACTAGCAGTCTAGCTCTAATTAAAGCAACCAATGCATGCATAGGTCTATAGTAAAAAAATGTAGGAAATTCTGCAGTTTGTGCACATAATGCGATAAATGAGTCAATAACTTTTTCACTAGCCTTGATCAATCTATTTAATGTTTGTAAGTACACCTCAGTGAGCAGATCCTTCTTCAAAAGCACACGACAAACAACGTAATCATACATTGTCATCAACAATTGATAGTAAATGATAGATAACAGGTTTCTCTCCTTAGCGTCTGTTTGGAACAATTGTGATTCTGTTGCCAATTTCTGCATCTTTCTTTCACAGGCGATCATCATCAATCTCAATGTTTGATGTGGTAAGTTGGTAGTGTTAGCGTTATTGAAGGTGTATTCCCCAACAGAGGCCCCCGTGACTGTACCATCTGGTTGTGTAAAGTTGTTAGGACACAAGAATTGGAAGATTTCCTCACCGACGGCGACCAATCTAGCATAGTAACAAAGAAACCGGTCGAATCTACTTGAATCTCCCAACAATAAGAGTTGACTCAATCTTTCATGATTTGGAGTCCAACTGACAACTTTGAATCTAGGAAGTGATAACCCTAGTGATCCACAACAACAGTAGACCCCCATATAGGCTCTCAATATCTTCCGTTCTTCACTGGTATCTTTTAACACATTTTGATTTTTAGTGTATTGTTCATTCCCCAAATCCAAACATAATGCCAGATTCAATGCCATCATCAAGCTCATTTGATGCTTATATGACCCCCATTTTCTAGGAGGTGAGCACCAAATAGATAAAACCAAGTAGATTTGGATCAATGCGACGGTGATATCACCTGTGATGGACACTCTTTGAGCTAGGTTTCCCTCCAAGTAGTAAAGTAAAGAATCATGTAAATCTGGTTCATTTAAACAAGTCACCGTAGTGAATCCTAATAATACTAGTGGATCATTTTCGATTAACCAGTCATAAGTGTAATGTTTAGGGATCGACACGCAGGGCCAAAATGATAGTTGATTATTGACAAAGTAATCAAACCGTCTCCGGGTGTCTTCCTCCGTGAGGATATTCAATTTGATTAATTCCTTGACAATGTTTAATTCATAGGGCACCCATGGTAAATTTGGAATTGGTTTAACAGGGCCATCCTTCATACTGTTAATTGATGATGCCACTTCGGAATCATTATTTGCTGAGTTTGAATTGAAGTTTAAGTTAATCACATGGGATAACAATCTTTGAAGTTCACTTAGTTGTAATTGTAATTGGGAGAGGTTATTACCACTCAAGTTTTCATCCAATTTTGTGTAATCTATTTTAGTCAAGAATTCTTCCTTGGAATCTTTTTTACCAGAAGCGACGGCAGCAGCCTTAGCATTCCGTTGTCTAGCCTTATTTTCCCCTGATTGCTTTTGTATGGAGTTGAATAACTTAGTAGCCTCTGCTATTGAGCCTTGTAAGTTCACTAGAGGTCCTGTTCCCTTTAATTTAGCTTTTTTACGAGGTCTAGATTTGGCGGTGGACACCGTTGGATCATCAGTCATTGAACATGAGATGCCAGCCTTGTAGCAACGAGTACAACTTTCGAAGGCAGGGTCTTCGAATACACATCTCATTTTCAATCTATGACATCTAGCACATGCACGCAGTCTTCTGAACTTGGTAGCGAATTCAGTGGTAGGAGGTTCATTAGTCAGTGCGGATCCCGCAGTGGAAGATGTATTACCCTTACCTAGAGGTAACATGTGACCAGAGGTTGTATCTGTGTTGGGGGTCATCGCGAGAGGTGTGGAACCCGCTGTACCATTGTATGAACTCAGGTCTGTATCCGTTTGAATGTGCATGGTGTTATTATTATTGCTTTTAGTGGGGGTCACCACTGGGGTATTCAATAAATCATTGATGGGTCTTTTCTTGGTACTACTATTACCTGAGCTAGATGCGCTAAGTGGTACAGATGATATGGGGAACCCTTGACCAGACATTTTGTGTATGTATATATGTGTATTTGTGTATTAGAGACGGCAATCGATTTAGAAAGGGTTTTTGTTTAAAAGGGAATGCCTATTATTTGTTTTTGATTGATTGGTTATTCAAAAAAAATATTTGAAAAGAATGAAGAACCAATTTTTGAAATGAAAGTGATAATTGGGGAGTCAATGGTAAGCAAAGTGGATTGTTTGAGAAAAGGAAGTAATGGAAGGATTTGAAAAGGAGAGTTTTAATAATCAATTGTGATGGTTATTTTTTTGATTTGTGGGTTGTATTCCGATCGATGAGAAGGGGAAAAATGAGAGCAAAAAGAATTAAGAGCAATAAGAGAAAAAAAAGAGTAACACAAGATCAAAAATCAAATCGAAAAGCAAGACTATATTGAATGAATACTTTTCTAGTTTATTCAATTGTAAAAGAGAAGAGTAAAAAGGGTAAGATCAAACAAGTTAAACCTCTTTTTTTTTCTTGTGTCAGTGAGAAGAATTTTTTTTTTCGGATTCATAGAGTGAAGAGATTACTATTAACTAAGGTTATCTACATTTTTTTATCAATCTATCTATCTCTCCACGACAACTGTACTTTCACCTCTTCACTCGTTTATCTCCAGGGTTATAATTTAATATACACTTATAAATATATAGATACCCCCTTTCCCCCCTCTCCCTTGCAATTTCCCCCCGTCAAGTAGCAAAGAAAAACTGAAAAAGCAGCACAAAAAAACGTACACAACAAAAAAAATCGCAATTTCCTAAAACAGCTAATTAAAGATAAGAAGTCGATCGACTCCAGTATTACTGCCGGAGTTCTCCGAACACTCTTAACTAAGTACTATTATATTAAAAGATAGAGTTATACAAGGAAAAATAATAATCACAATTCAACATATTCATCAATCTCCACGAGACCCACAGCTAAATTACTATAACTGATGTAGTCAGGAGAATAATTTAATAATTCATCAAATGCAGGTAAGATTCTCTTCTTTTCCCCATCGACTAATGCATAATTATCGTATTCACCCCAATAACATTTAACATTAACTCCTAATCCTAATTTATTACCAGAATCAGAATCATAGTCATCAGAATCATCATCAAAATTAAATGGTAACCATTGTAATCCAATTTTAAATGAAGGTTGTGAAAAATTTAATTTATGTAATTGAATTGTATCTAAACCTTTCATTAATTTGAAATGATGATTCCCCTGTTCATCCACAGAGTATCCAGATGGAATATTAGCAATAACACTGTTATCTAAAACACTCATTGATCTCTTATCCTTGCCACCTTTAGGTTTTTTAGGCGTACTACTTGGACTTGGTTCGGGTTGTGTTGGCTTCTTCTTAGGTGGATCCACTGGTTCAGGGGAAGGAGAAGGAGAAGGTTCAGGTTTTGGTTCTTTTGGTTCTTTTGGTTCTTTTGGTTCCTTTGGTTCCTTTGGTTCTTTTGGTTCCTTTGGTTCTTTTGGAGCAGGTGGGTTAGGATTATACAACGTAAGTAATTTCACTGGTGACACCATTTCTCTATCATGAGCTGAATCAACAGAATTATACTTTGTAGTATTAAACGTCAACACACACACTCTAGCATTTTCAATATTGATTTCGAAAATGGCATCCAATGGGGCATACTTATCTGATTGCTTACCTTTATTAGTATCACTCAACACATCGACACTTAAATAAGAACTCAATTTGTTATCACTTGAGCTACCATCAACTAACCACGGTCTTTGAGCTTCATAACTGCATGTTTCCGTATCAGTCTTATTATTTAAAGTACAAGTGATCTCACTGGAAGATTCCTTCAATGATGGGATATCAGATAACACATCACGAATGTATCCGGCTCTACCAAATAGACTCACCTTTGGTGTAGTAACATTACCAGCCAAATCAATGGTTTCTAAGAATCTCAATTTCAATGGATCATGATATGAGAATGGTGGTTCCAAATAAGACACCGTGGAGAACACAAAAAACAATAAGATAAAGAAAACCACAATGAATGCATTCAATTTATGAATGAATGGTAAAATAGGAACACCTAAACCAATACACAAAGTTAACAATATCTCTAAAGTAACTTCACCAAATTGTTTACTCTCTTGTGGAGTTTGATTAATAGCTTGCATGATTAATTCACCTTGAGTGAAAATCAAAAACACAGACAATGGAACAAGAATCAAAAATTGCAAGGACCAATCATAACTCAATGATTTTAATGCTGCACATTTCAAATTGTGATTATGTGTGGCCTCTGTTTCATGATCAATAATGACAATGGTGGAATTAGCATTCTCATGATCACTCATGACATCCGGTTCTGGAGCCACGTTAGTTAATGAAGTACCGGCACCACCACTTAATAATGGATGATTCTCGGATTCCACAGCAAGAGAAGTCACATTAGCAGTTTCCTCATCACCTAATGGTGAAAATTCAGTTTCGGGGCTATCCAAATGATCATCGGTGGCACCATAGGCAACACGAGTGATCATCTTAGGAGCATATTTTTCAGGTTTTGGACTGAACACTAAACTTAGTAAACCAAAGATCGATGCAGCAGAAGTTAACACGTAAAAAATGGTTATAGTTAATCCACCAACGTTGGATGCCACTTTCTCCTTAATAGTGATCCAAATAGTCAAAATCCAACCAAGGAAATTCAATTCAAGAATCCCAATCAATTTTTGATCATGCACTGGTCTTAACCAAGCAGTGAAATTTAAGAATAGGTAATTCAAAATGATATTCAAAGAAGTCAATGCCAAGTAAGGAGAAATGAAATCATTGGATAAAAGTAATGGGTCATGTAAGTAGATATATTTGGCAACAAAATTGGTGATAAACCAAGATAACGCAAATGAGATAGGAAATCTCAACCAACCTCTACCAGCATCGATAAACCAAGTACCTCTCTTGTAAACAAGTAATAGGAAGAATAAAGTGATCACAGGAACGGCACACACGAGTAAGATGTTCAACCAGTAAAGAACATTCACTGAAACATTGAAGAAATAAATTCCTAGAATATCGAAATATGCACCTTTAGATGTATCATCATTTAATGGCTTCTTATCGTAAGCAATATTCACAGTCATATCGAGGGCATTCTTCTCCATGTGCCATAAAGACCCCTTACTGGTACCAGCGATGTTATCACGTCTAGTGTGGTATAACGCTCTAGGTTTAAAGAAGGCGATATCCACACCACGTAACCCATTCTCAGCGTAAACTTTGTAATCTGTTTCAGATCTAATCAAGTGACTTTGGAATCCCTGTTGGAAAATGGAACTAGCCAATGGAGATTCGACACCCTTATAATAAGATAAAACACCGTTATCGGTACTTCTAAATAACACTGCACGACCACCTGCACCTGTACCTTCCAAATTGATGAATATTTTCACTAATGAAGACCATTCATGTTGGAAGAACATTTCAGCACCTAAAAGTCCAAATTCTTCATCATTATTGAAGTTTAACACAATAGTACGTTCTGGCTGCTCCACGGTTTTATCTGAGAAGTACTCTAGGATACCAAGCATCGTGGCAATCCCCATACCATCATCGGTAGTACCGTATGCAGTTGGAACGGAGTCATAATGGGCACTAATTAAGAGCCCCTCCAATGAAGGGTCCTTTCCGTCAATTTTCACCAAGATGTTGCCACTTTCAAAATAAATAATTCTGTTTGCTGTAGACTTAGCATCGAAAACATCTTGTTGTTTAATCATAGTTTTCACATTATTATAGTCATCGGAGACTTGGAAATAAGATTTGGTATCACATAGGGACTTCACTCTTGCTAAGATGTAATCATGAACTCTATCATTAGCCGGTGAAGTATAAGGGTGGAACTCCAATGAGATAGATTGTAAGTCAATCCAAGATTTAGTTAGAATTTCGGGTTCCGGAGAGGGCACAATAGTACTCTTCGAGACAAAATAGAAATGAAGAATGGTTGTCAATAAGTAAGTCAACACAACTAAGAATGTTAATGTTGTCTTTCTGAACCCAAACGTGGAACGGAAAAACTGTCTTATCGCTCCAGAAGGTTTGGTATTGTCTTTCCCGGACATTTTTTTTTGTTTATAGACTTATGGAATATCCTTTAACAAAGGGGAATGGTATAAGGGTATCTTAGGGAAAAAAAACGAATGGAATTGGTCTAAAGAGAGATTAAAATAGAGAAGAAGTAGAGTATTCTTTACATTTCTTAACTTCCCCCGATGGCTGGGGGTGGGATAAAGGCTGAAAAAAATTAATTTTTTATAGAGTGAAGTGCGGCTCACTCTGGTTGCTTCGGTATTCGTGGACGGTATACCGGTATAATAGAGAGTGCACGTGATAAGTATCATGTGACATAGAATAATCACGTGACTACAATCCACCCGTTATTGATATTTGACAGACCATTCTCTTCGTTAATTTTTTCCAAATTTTATCCAAAAAAATTAACAAAATTTCTTAAAAAACTTGAATTTTATGGGGAAAACTTGCTTAATACACCCTAATATACATCACACAAAAATGACTGAATTCCCTCCTATGAAGAATGATCTCATTTTGAGAGCTGCTAGAGGTGAAAAAGTGGAAAGACCACCTTGTTGGATCATGAGACAGGCTGGCCGTTACTTACCTGAATACCATGTAGTGAAAGATGGTAGAGATTTCTTTGAGACTTGCCGTGACGCAGAGATCGCTTCTGCCATTACTATTCAACCAGTGGAACATTTTGAAGGATTAATCGATGCAGCTATCATCTTCAGTGATATCTTAGTGATTCCACAAGCTATGGGGATGGATGTGCAAATGATTGATAAGGTTGGTCCTAGATTTACTGCTCCATTGAGAGTGCCAACTGATATGACAGTGTTAAAGGAGGAAACCGACGTTGCCAAGGAATTAGCTTGGGCTTTTGAATCAATAACCTTGACAAGACACAAGTTAAATGGGAGAGTGCCATTACTTGGATTCTGTGGTGCTCCATGGACCCTCATGTGCTACATGATCGAAGGTGGTGGATCCAAGATCTACAGATTCGTCAAAGAATGGCTATTCAAGTACCCTGAGGCATCCCATAAGTTATTACGGAGTATCACCGATGTCGCTATCGAGTTTTTGGCTTTGCAAGTGAAGGCCGGTGCTCAAATGTTACAAGTGTTTGAAAGTTGGGGTGGTGAATTGGGACCAGCTGATTTCAAGGAATTCTCCTTACCTTACTTAAGACAAATATCATCTAAGTTGCCATTGAGATTGAAGGAGTTGGGTATCACAGAGAAGATACCATTGTCAGTGTTCTCCAAGGGGTCATGGTATGCCCTTGATGAGCTCTGCGAGTCCGGTTACGATGTGGTTTCCCTAGATTGGTTATATCAACCGGAGGATGCCGTCAAGGTTGCTAACGGTAGAGTCACCTTACAGGGTAACATCGATCCTTGCGTGATGTATGGCTCTAAGGAAATCATCAGTAAGAAGGTTGAAGAAATGATCAAGGGATTCGGCGGTGGAAAGAAAAACTACATTGTCAACTTTGGTCACGGTACCCACCCATTCATGGATCCTGAACAAATCAGATTCTTCCTTGAGGAATGCCACAGAGTGGGAAGTGCCTAATCTTGTATATATCAAAAAGTAAAAACTGTTTAATGATAAAAAGCTCGTTCTTTATATATGTATCTCTGGTGCAACCGAGATTTCGTACGTCGAAAAAAAAGTTGCGTTGAACTGACCGATCAATTTTTTTTTCACTAGTAGTTAGTTACCAGCTTTCTTATTCCAACAGCTCTAATATACATACTCATCCATTCAACAATGTCAAGACTAGGCAAAAGGTTACAACCGTCAGCCAGTAAGGATGATAACCAGTTCAGAGAAGCCTTAAAGCTTTACGAAGCTAAGCAATACAAGAAGGCTATCAAGTCATTGGAGACTATCATCAAGAGAAACCCAAACCATGCTCAATCTTTCACCTTGAAGGGGCTATGTCTCTACAGTTCTGATCTACCTGAGAAGGACGAAGCCGAAGAGTACATCTTGAAAGGTTTGAAGAAAAACCCTAATCACCCTGTGGCATGTCACATCTCCGGTATTTACTATAGAACTTTGAAAAACTATGCAGAAGCATCAAAATGGTATAAGGCAGCCGTCGATAATAACGCCACTAATAAGGGGATTCTTAGAGATTTGAGCACCATGCAATCACAACTAAGAGATTTCAAGAACTTGCCTAAATCCAGAATCGATTACCTAGATGCCGAACCGGGTTACAGAGCCAACTGGTCCAGTACTGCCGTGGCCCACTACTTGAACAAGGACTACGCCGCAGCAGAGAAGGTGTTGGCCAAGATCGAGACTATCGTCGTGGAAAGCTTACAAGAGGGTGACAAGTATGAACACTCTGAGGCCTTCTTATTGAAGAACAAGTTTATCGCAGCCTCTGGGGATTACGAAAGAGCCTTATCCAACTTGGATGAATTAGTAGCCGGCGGTGACGTGCGTGATGGATTAGCCTTATCAGAATATAGAGCTGAATATTTAATGAAGTTGGGTAGAAAGAAGGAGGCCTCTAAGGTTTACCGTTCTTTATTGAAGAGAAACTCCGACAATGCTGATTATTATTATAAATTAGAAGAATCATTAGAGACTCTTGATAAATCACCAAGTTTGAGATTAGCATTGTATGAAAAATTAGCTAAATTCTATCCAAAGTCTGATCCAGCCAAATTTATTCCATTGACTTTTTTGAAGGGTGCCCAGTTTGAAAAGAAATTGGAGTCTTACATCCAAGGTCAATTAAAACGTGGCGTGCCATCCACATTTGTCAACGTGAAACCATTATACAAAAAACACGCTAACATACCAGTGATTTTCAAGATTGTCAATGAATTTTATCAAAGTGAAGAATGTAAGGCAAACCCATTGACTCAATCATGGACCGCTTACTTTCTCTCTCAACATTATTATCGTGTGAAGGATTTCAAGAAGGCACTTGAATCAATCGAAGAAGCCCTTGAAGTGACTCCAACCTTAGTTGAACTTTACATTGCCAAGGCTAGAGTGTACAAGAGATTAAATGAATTGACTAAGGCTGCAGAAACTATGGAACGTGGTAGACAATTAGATTTACAGGATAGATTCATTAACTCTAAGGCTACTAAGTATTTCTTAAGAGCTAACTTGATTAACAAGGCAGTTGATACCATTTCATTATTCACTAAGAATGATGAAGTGCCTAATGGGGTCACCGATTTACATACTATGCAATGCGTGTGGTTTGTGACTGAATCCGCTGAAGCCTATTTCAGACTTTATAAATCTGCATTATTAGAATTGGAAATTGTGTCAACCACAGAATCCGAAACACAGGCTGAACAATTACATCAATTGACTAAGGATGCCTTATTGTATTCAGGATTAGCCATGAAGAGATTCCACTCTGTCATTAAGATCTTTGAAGAATATTGGGATGATCAATTAGATTTCCATCAATATTGTATGAGAAAGGGTACCATGAGGGAATACCTTAACATGTTAACATGGGGGGACCATATATATCATCAATCAATTTACATGAGATCTCTAATTGGTTACTCCAACATCATTTTTGATATTCTTAACAACTCTTCATTCTTCAAGGGTGCCCTAGATGCCAAACCATTGAAGAAGTCTAAGAAGGAAAAGAAGGAAGAGATCAAGAAGAGAGAGGAATTGAATAACTACTCCAAGGCTAATAGTAAGGATGAAGATATCTTTGGTAGTGCAGAGATTAAGAAATTGATCGATGTTAAGAACAAGGATAAATTGGGCTACTTGAGTACATTGATTACCAGATCGGACTATGATGCATCTGTGGATTCACAAGTGTTGAATTTCAAGTTGAATGGTGAATTGAAGAAGTATGTGTTGAGTCTACAGGCCTTAAACAAGACATTTACCCTCGAGAAGAACAACGCCAATATTCCATTCATGTATTTAGGATTACACAAGGAATTGAATGATGAGTCTGTGCAGGATGCCATCAAGAAGATCCTGAAGATTGGATTAATGAAGAATTTTGGTGATTTATTGAAGGTCGAGAATGAAGATGAATTGATTAAGACTTTAGTGAATGAATACTTTAAAGTGGCTTCAATTGAGACCGGTGTAGCCGTGTGTGAGGCCCAGAAAATCGTTAAATCTCCGTTATTTGATGCTAAATTTAGTGAAATCCAAGTATCTCTAGATCCATACGAATCAGCTTACTTGAACTACTACAAGGTTTGAAAAGCCAACAACAAAATAAATGTTTATATATATTAATTATTTATAAGAAATATAAAAAAAATACAATAAAACATCAACACCTAATTATTAATCCAGCTTTCGACTTGTGATCTAGCCACGTTAGATGTCAACGCCAGACCTTGTCTTCCGTAAGGGAAATAACTCACCGTGTACCACATTGAACACAGTAGTTGTATTATACATGCAGGTATCACTAGTAAGGTACTCTTGTAAATCAAACTGAACACTAATGTAATGATGATTGATCCAATGTATGCCAAACTAAACCAAAGTCTATCTTTAGAAGTCAAATGATGGTAGAATTTGATGAACCCATTCAAGAAACAGAATGATAGTAAGAATAAAATAGATCCTAAAGACCAAATTAGGGCGAATTTCTTTGGTTTCAAAGATAGGAAAGGGAATAAAGTTAAACAGATGATAAAGCAGGCTGAGGAACCAAGTAATGTCACTAAGAATAAGGACACTCTTTCGAAGTAAGATAAGTTTAAAAAGTTATCACTTGGATCAGATCCAGGTGAATCATTATCATTGAGTGCCACCGTACCACCACCGTTAGATGAAAAAGGATTGCTGAATGAACTAAAGAAACCAGCCCTGGACTCTGTGGTTGGTCCGATATTGGTAGACGTGGGAAGAACAGGTTCGTCTTGTGGGAGACTCACACCAGGGATCTTACTGAAGAATGATTTGAATGACATGAGAATTATCTATATTTGTGGGGGGTACCAATGTAATGGAATAAACCAGATAAGACCAGGTATACCACCGATATATCTAGATAAAGTGTACCACAAACAGAATCCGATATATATCAAGGCTGCGCAAATATTATTTCGACCAATCGACGTATATAACCTTTGAATATCGACGCGTTCATCAAAAATTCGAATTTTTTTGAAGCGGGGAATACACAAGTTAAAAAAGACTAGAAGAAGAAGGGATAGTTAAGAAGAAAGCATAAAGAGATAACTTTGATTCATCACATATATACATTTCAAAATCTAAATAATGTCTCACGGTCACGGTGCTAATACATATGTGCGTCACGGTCCAACTCCTGTTCCAAAGGTTGGTCCTCTTTATAGATACACTGCTACTTTCTTAGGAGCCACTATGTGGTTCTGGATTTTCTACAGAACCAAGCACGATTGGAAGCAATGGGCTGCCTTAGAACACCCATGGGATGCCCACCATTAAGCAGGATAACATTTACACATTTCTACAAATATACATACAATTTCTTCGATGTTTTTTAATGACACAACAAAATTAAAAATACAATTCCCCAACTATCCCCCCTCTCAACCCCTTGTCTTTTTATTATTATTTATTTATTTATTCGTTTTATTACAATATAATATGCTAATTCTATATTGACGATAAACAACTATTAAAAGCCCAAATATAAAAAGCTGAAAGAGAAAGCAAAAGATAAAAGCAAACTAAGGCACAGTGTAGAAGGAATGTAAGAAAAATGCAAATGAACAACAAAATGTGTTAAGTAAAGAGAAATGTGGAGAAACAGAGTAAAGATAGTAAATACAGTTGTAAAATTCAATGAAACAATTTCTTGAACCTACCCACTATACTCTGAGGTTTCTGAGAATCGTGGTGTTGTTGTGATCTGGCATCGATACCAATCTGGGAATTCTTTGAGTGCACAGGAGAGATCTGATCATCAATTTCTTGTTCAATGCTTCTACTCTTTGTCTTGTGCATGATATTCCCAGCACCACCTCTCCCTGTGGAGAAGACAGGTGAGAGTTCACTCTTCATCTCAGAGGATTCCACCTTTGGAAGTGGCACATTATCAGCCGTAGTCATATTTCCGGCACCACCTCTCCCTGAGGACATCACAATGTGTCCTTGTTTGTCATGTTTAAATGATTTATTTAGGTTCTTTTGAAAATCTGAATCTGAAACGACAACTTCATCAGCTGCAGAGTCTGCAGACTTGTGAGAAACCATATTACCTCTACCACCTCTACCAGTGGAGAAAACCGGTGATAATCCAGACATTGTTTTTTGTTATATATATATATACGTGTTTGATGTGTTGTGTAAGATGATTTTGTATAGTAAAGGGTAGTTAAAGAAGAAGAATAATAAAAGAAATAATAGATACATATATATACATATATATCGTATTTTTTTTTTTGGAACTATCTCTTTCAGATCGTAAAATCCGAACTTTAACCCCACTAAAAGACATCTTTACCCCATAATAATTATACTACATTACTAGTAAAACGGTGTCCCCCCCTGAAACTTCAAATCCGGATTAGTTTTCCTGTACAGACTAAAATCCTTTACAATCAATACTATAGATAAGAAACTGTTGCTTTAAATTGAAGTTCAAAAGGAATACAATAGATAATTTCATCTTTACTTCAATTCTATTTGTATTAATATACATAATTAGATTTAATTCAAATTTAAAGATCAGTATGGTAACACGTATACTCCGATTTTTGTGGAGAAAATAGCCATAAAAACAATGTAATATATGGATGACCCCATACATAATAAATTTTTTTTTGGTCACTTAACATCTTAAAATTTTTACGGCAATACAAAAAGCCTTTTTGGTAGCCTAACATTTATTCACTCTGAGTCACTGTAATCAAATTCATAACCATCATCTTGACCTTCATCATCCTCACCTTCATCAGCATCCTTGTAATCGTTTTCAGATTCATTAGTGTCACTTAAATCAGAGAAATCAGATGAATGATGAGACACTTGATCAACTTCATCACTGGTCACACATGCAGGCTTCGCACTTTCTTTTGCTTTTGCGCTTTCAATTTCGTTTTCCTTTCTATTCTTATCACCGCCATCTACCACTGTAACTTCAATTTGACTAGTTGTGTATGTAGGTTTAACTGGTTCATCCAAGATGTAGTTTCTAGGATCATCCATGATGGATTCGACTAACCCAGTCTCCAGTGGTGGAGGTGGCGGAGGTGGAGGTGTGGTAGCCTGTGAACCGGGAGCATCAGATGTTGTAATATGTTCTTGGTCTGTAACATTGGGCTCGACATCTTCATGAGGTTCACAGGATTCTCGTATGAACCCACCTGTATCATCACCTGTAACAAATCCACCTTCTTCAGGCACAAATCCACCTTCTTCAGGCATAAATCCATCTTCCTCAGGCATAAATCCACCTTCAGGCATAAACCCACCCTCTTCGAGGCCATTCCCAGGAACAAATCCACCATCCTTGGGATCATCTTCATCAGGAACAAATCCACCATCGCCAATATACTCATCTTCAGGGATAAACCCGCCTTCATCATCATCACCTTCTTCATCATCATTGGCGACTCTATTATCCTCATACATGAATCCGCCACCTTCCTCATCATCACCAGAGAGCTCCTCTTCTTCCTTTTCCTGATCTTCAATTGCACCATGTTCTCTATCCAATCTATTCTTAATCTTCAATTTAGCCAACACCAACTTCCAAGCTCTCAAGGCAATCAATTCCTTTCTTCTCTTAGCCTCTTCTAATTCTTCTTGTTCAAGATAATCACACACACATAAAATAGCCTCTTCATTCTCTTCAAATGCAACAACACCTTCAATTCTCACACTGACATTTCTGTTGAATCCACGTCTTGATTTAGTCCCACCAAAATCAAACCCAACAGCAGCGGGTGCAAACTCCACGTGAATCAATTTAGCTGCCCTAGCAGAAAACTTGTTTGCAATATGAACACACCCACCGGGGATCATCCATGGTTGATAAATGTCTATATTTCCATATGCATTAGTAGGAATCTTCCCATCCACAATATCAGGAGGGTCATACAATTCAGTTTGAAATTCAGCATACAATCTAACATCATCATCATCATCGTCATCATCTTCATCGAAATCTCTATCAAGTGATTTCTTATTTTTAGGTTTCTCCTTGATCTTCAATGGACGTTCACCAATCTTCAACACACGTCCCTGTAAGTACCAACCCTTGGCTGATCTCACTATATGAACATTAGACCTCTTGTAAACGGGAACCAGATCATTACCCCCCCGTTTATTAGTTTTCTTCCTGATTGTTCCACAACTAATCTTTGGTTTCAATATTTCATTGGCTCGTAATTGTTCTTCGAGAACATAAATAGGGTGATTTTTAAAATCTTGGATAGAATTAGGCATCCCTTCCTTCATAGACATTTGTTCAAATTCTAATTCTTCAAATTTATCAATCTTGTTGAATTTCCTAGTCTTGGAATTGGCACCGGCTAGCGTTTCCTTGAACCATCTTTCCCCCGTGAGCTCTCTGGTGATCCTTTTCTTTCTCACTTTGGCATTGTAATTCTCGGCATACCGTCTAGTGATATCCCTGACACCACCTAATCTGTCATATCCGATTACATAAAATGAATTAATTCTAGTGTTATTCATTGGTGGTTCTAGTTTGGATTTCAAACTGACAATCTCAATATGTTTGGTCACAATGGGGTCCACGGTGATATACTTTTTAGAATCTTTATCCCAGATCTCACACCAGAACACTGGGTATGATGTTATACTGGAGTCCTCCTCATCATCACCACTACCAGGCCCACCAAAATTGGTATACACAGATTTATGAGCTCTCATGGAACTCAACAATTTTTCATATTGTGATTGATGCTTCTTACGTTCTTGGGTTCTTCTCTTGAGTTCTGTGATCTTCGTTTTTTCATCTTCCTGTTTCTGCATCACCTTTTCTATCAATGATAAATTAGTAAAATCAGGTGATTGGATAGAGAACACTAATCTAGCTTGTAATCCTACCGATCTACACAAACTGACAAAACCTTGTGCAGCAATGTCTCTAGAACCTCGTCTCATCTCAATCAGCCTTTCGAATCTTGATTTATCAATCTTATTAGGTTTAATATTTTCACAATCTATTTCATTCCAGTATTTCTTGTAAAGTATAGGAGACGTTTTCTTAAGGTGCCACGATTTGTACCAGTATTCCATTAAATGCCTGAGTAAGTCCAGCAATTTCCGTGTCTTAGATTGTGCAGATACTGTGCTCTTCAACCGATCCCTATTGTAAATCTTCAATTCATTCATGATCTTCACGGGCACCCGTTTACCTAGTGAAGCCATCAAAGAATCTGAACTAGCCCACGAGTTTCTTACCACTCCATGACCAACCATAGTGAACAAATGTAACATATGAAGGTTTCTTCTAAATAATCGTTCTTCACTGGAACACATTGTGGACTTCTTCTTTGCTGGTTGATTCTTAGGCTTTTTCACATTTAATGTGATATTGATCTCATCGTTAGTGGTTTCATATTGAAAGTCATCATTTTGTGATTGTGTAGGTAAAGATAAATCAACATCTTCAAAATCATCAGAATCGAATTCTTCACTGTCATCGTCATCATCCCTCTCTACTTGATACTCATCTTCGTTATCCAATTTGTCAATCTCTATTATCTCTGGTTTAGTCTTATTCTTCTGTGGAGTGGTAGTCTCGGACTTAACAGTGTTAGGTCTTCTAGCCGGGGATGCCGTTTTCAATTTATGATTTGGTTCATCCTCCGTGAGGTCGATGCATTCATGGATTTCCTGCCTTGATGATGTTGCTGTAGGAGTAGTAGACCGTTTCTTTCTTCTTTTCAATGGCCTCTGTGATTGTGAATCATGTTGTAATGCCTCTTTAAGCATGTCACGGTATTCATTGGGCAGCGCATTCGAGCTCATTGGTGTAACCAGCTATTTAGCATCTGCTATTGATATTGGTATCAATTGATTCTTTATATTATCGATTTGGAATGGAAGTATCTAGGATAAAGTACATGATTCACTGGGATAAGCGGAGTTGAAAATTTTTGCCTGCGAACGGAGAAAAACGCGATTAGAAGGGTCTGGAGAGATATGATAGTGGTGGTGGTGCTACCTAGACTGACTCTAGAGGGATTTTGGTAGAGAAGGAGAGAGCAGTAAGATGAGATACACGAGTAGATTAGGATATGTGATCAGTGGTCGGATGGAAAGGGTTACTCAATGAGCAACTGGAAAGTCCAGGAAGCCATTCCGTGCCATCTGCAACCACACTGTTTCCCCTTATATTGCATGAAATTTCTCCGCAACTTCTTCAAATAACTTGAATATGATACTCATGGATTATTTGAATAACTAATAACCCCGAATAACATTCACTACTCTTGAATAACAACCCCAAAATAGGTAATTTAACTTGCAAACACTACACAGACGATCGACGCGTAGCGACGCTCATAATAATTTTTGGAGAGCTCTATTGAGTAAGTGGGGGGAATTATAATCATCGTCGATTCTTGATGGATAATGATGGAGTTACAGGTGTTACAAAGGCCATCACGGAAAACAACAAGCATTTAAAGGATACAGGTATCTCAATAACAACAGATACTCATCTTGTACATACTTATTTATTTGGTATCCTGCTTTCTTAGATTCCTATACATCATGTTAAGTTCATCACTGAGGTTGATACGATCCATAAGGTATCCAACTTACAGAGCGGCTAGGCTATACCACTGTTCAGCAGTAAGATCCAAACACACAAATACGTCATCAATAAAGATATATCCTAACAGAAATCCCGGAAGACATACACATACACTTGACAACAAACCCAGAAAACCCACATACGATGAACAAGCCGAACTTGTGGTTCCTCCATTGATGACGGTATCTCCACATGCTTTATCTGATTGGAGACCAATAATAGACAAAAGAATACAGAATTGCTTCTTTTACCCTGAATACATTGAGAGCTTAGAAAACAAGAACGTGAACTCTCTTCTGAAATCTTCCAGTTTGCAAGATGTCATGGTGTTGTTTCGGTGTCCCATCGATTATCCTATGCCTTCAAACCTGGATGACGAACAATATCCTGAAATCAAATGCAAGAAACTGACACATCTTACAGATGTGGAGTCTACGATAACATTACTATTACACACTATACGGATGGTGATACGCCCTTACTACAAGAACAAATCGGTGGATGATTGTCTGGAAACCTTCTCTAAGGATTTAAATTTGATCCCTATTTCCGTTGGACAAACTGTAAAAAAGCAATTCATATTCCATGAATACAAAGATAAAATATTAAAGGATCCCAAGGTGAACCAAGCAATGTCATTATTGAGATACAAATTAAATGAAACATACAACTGGCCTTTAGACAGTCAATGTGGCCCCATCCTCGGATGGATCAATTCATTGTTTGCCAAAGATATCACTACAGCATTAACAAATTTACAGAGTTCCTATGATAGAGTGCCCGGAATTATAATATATGATATACTCTTGAGAATCCCACAAAATGAAATAGAATATCAAACGTTATTAACAATATACTCTAAATGGAGAACAGAGGTGAATTCCATTGACCAAGAGAAACTATACTACGCATCACAAGTTGCTTCAGATTCTAAGGAATACGTTAACAGATCATTTTTAATTTCACCAGTGTTCAATAACTTATTAAGTTATGCATTAAGATACAAGATTGAATCACTACCTCAATTGATTGACATGTTCACGAAGCAAGACCTGACCCACTCTGATGCTCTCTCCACTGAACCCCACTTATTACCACAACTCAGTGAAGCCATTTGGCAATTATCTGTGGATCAAACTGGTGAACATTCTGCTACTCCCTCACGGTACTACAACACGGCACAATCCAAATTGATCAGAACCGTGAACGGAATCATCACTAAACACAGATCTTTAGATGTGGACATCCCTACCATGCTTGGAGTTTCAAATCTAGCCTTCTTCAGTGATTATAAGAAATCATATAGAATGTTTCAAGAGGCCAGAAGAAGATTTGATAAATGGCAATTAGAGAGTTTTGATATTGACGGGTTTGAAAGAGTGTTATATACAGCAGCATCTACAAGCAAGGATGTCAATGAATTACGTGCTATTAGAAAGGATTACAATATGAGATTCCTGTGTAACTCTGTCTTGCTCTTGGGTGTCCAGGGGAGTTCCGAGGCCGTTTTCGTTAACCTGATGAAAATTTTGAGTAAGCTTGATGACGAATGCTTTGTGAAGTATCCTGAAGTGTGGAGATTTGTCATGATCAAACTAAACTACCATAACTTGTTGAACGACGTCTCATGTTTTGCTTTATTCAGATTGTACGAGAAGAAACTGGGTACCAGCCATAGAGCCGACCCATTGGTGCTAGACATCATGTTCAACAACATCAACAATTTGGATATGCTTGTGCAGATTGTGAAGGCAAGCAAAGAGAGAGGGTTTGACGATTTGAACTTATCAAAGTATATTGGTAAGCTTTATAAAATATCAAAGGAAGTTGGGCCCGAAAAACAAGAAGATATGTCCACTATACCTACAGAATCATTAGTGGAGAAGGAATTATTTGAAGATCCCGTGGCACAAGCAGTAAATGATGCAGAAGTATTTGTGTCCAGTATGGCAGAGGATGTACGTCATAACATACAACATTATGCTGACCAAAACACTCAAACACAAAAATTCGCATTACCTGGTTATGATTCACCAATGGAATTAGCCAGAGAACTCTATAGCAAGGCTCCTTTCAAATCAAGCAAATTGAATTCCAGTTATTTATTAGGTGAAGCCATTGTGGCACCAGAAACACTATTTGAGAAATTCATGGCTATGGATGAACTCACCAAGATTACCCCTGTCACCCTATGTTCTTTATTTATTGCTGCGTTGAGATTAAAAGAATTAGGTCAAAACGATGTGAAATGGGAATTGATGGATAATACTATGGTGACTCCTATTGAATTTGCCTTGCTTATGTTTGATGAACATGTTTCTGAATCCTTTGGTGATAACCGGAAGCTATACCCATCAGCTAATCTTTTGTGTCTTTACATCAAATCGATAAAGGAATTCCGGAAACTCGATTTGGCGTATCCTTTGCTTGACAGATTGGTTGGATTACGGTACCCATTGAAGTTGAAATTATTCACCTGTTATTTGGATGCCATCTCTGGTTCAGACCGTATGGAATTAATCAGATGCTTGAATGAATACAATGAAAGATTTGAAAAAATGAGAAGCTGTAAGACCGAATATGATTTGAAATTCTTCAAACGTGAATTACAAATGATCTCGGTTAAGGGTAATTTCAGTGAATTTGTGAAGAACTTTGAAGTTAATTGGGATGTAATCAGAAACTGGGATTGGCCTGGTAAGTTGTAGGAATTACCTTCATTTTTAGCTTGGGAGATTTTCTGCCATCAGATGATAAGCTTATCGTCTCTTTACTTATATATAGACATATTAATGACATTTATTAGCATGATAAAATAATTAAATTAGAAAAAAGTAGAAGTGAATGAAAAATTTTAAAGTACATTTGTTTCAAACTGCATATTTGCCTTGTTGAGCAGATGAACTGGATTCTACACCAGTGACATCGGTATCCGTTACCACCACACCGCTCTTGGATGCAACCGTATTAATATGACCACTTGGGATCTGTTGTAAACTACCCAACTCGTAATCTTCTTCGTTAGAACCGTCCCCATCTTCTTCTTCTTCTTCCTCATTATCCTTTTCCTTTCTTATCACTCTAAACCGGATATACCAAACAGCCTGTGATACGAAGATCCCTATCTCCATAGCTAACATAACTGCATACAACACCATCCCCATGATGTCAATTTCACCGACGCACACACTCGCCATTGAGAACACTGCACCCGTGGAGTCCATGGCCAAAAAGAAGAAGTTTATTCCAACAACACGACCACGACGTTTCCATAATTCAAAGTAAGGTGGAACCAATCCAGCAGCCAATAAGATTGAGGCCAAAATACCGAAGATCAATGAGGGCCAATGAGTCCCTGTGGAGTAAACATGCTTTAACCAAATACCAAATCCTAGTTCCAATGCCAGGGCACATCCATAGAAAGTACCGGCACATATTATTAGCTTACGCTTGGGCAGACTCACCGGTGGGTAATACAGTGATTGTATCCAAGCTATAGAACAGAGTAAAGTGAACATCTGCGGCTGCACTTGCATGGGTATATAAGAATCAGTCATCACAAAGTAGATGGAAAAGGGGATCCCTGAGAGTGCCCAAAGAAGCATGAATGATGGTGGGAACCCAGTGGCATCCTTCTTCTTCCATAGGTAGTAGATCTGAGGTGATAGTTGGATACACCTGTGGTAAAGAAAAAAAAGTTAGTCAGGGTCCTTCTGATTGACCAATAGATAAGAAAATTACGAGAGTTGAACATACCAAAGAACTGTTCCTATAGTACCTAATATGTTAGCAGTAGTATCTGTAGACATATTGGTTTGAAGCGCGAACTGAAGAACGACAGAGGAACATTCTAATGAAGGGTCCCTTACTTGAGCAAAATATGTAGATTTCTAAATTTCGTTAAAAAAAGTTCTTTTGACCGATAAGGGAGGTGGGGGGAATTTTATATTAGTAGATGAGATTAATGCAATATATACAGATAATTAATTAAAAGAAAACAAAGTACACCAGTAAATCAGAATATGCAGGGGGGAGGTGGAGGGTTAGGGAGGCCCAAATCATTAAACGGTAGTGGTATTATTAGCTAAATCAGAGTCAGAAGAATCACCCTTATCGTTACTGACTTGGTCAATTTCAGCATCATCAGAATCACTCTCATCGGACACTTCATTTTCAACTTGTTTCTCCTCATCATCGGGAGTGTCACCTTCCTTCCTAAGCACACGGAATCTGATATACCAAATTAGTTGTGACGAGTAAATCCCCAATTCCATAGCGATAATAATAGCATACAAGATCATCCCCATAATATCAATATCACCAACAAGGGTAGAAGCCATAGAGAAAACAGCACCAGATGTGTCCATAATTAAGAAGAAGAAGTTAATACCGACAACACGCCCTTGACGTTTGGCGAGTTCAATATATGGAGGCACCAATCCAATAGCTAACACGATTGAAGCGAGAATACCGAAGATCAAAGATGGCCAGTGCTTACCTGTAGAGTAGACATGTTTCAACCAAATACCAAACCCTATTTCTGAAGCTAGAGCAAATATGTAGAAACTACTAGCGTAGAGGACTATCTTCTTTACTGGGAAGGAGAATGGTGGATAGTACATGGATTGAATCCAAGCGACAGAGCAAAGTAAAGTGAACATCTGCGGCTGCACTTGCATAGGGACGTAAGAGTTAGTGGTGACAAAGTAAATAGAGAATGGCACACCTGAAAGAGCCCATAGGAACATGAATATTGGTGGGAATCCCGTGGCGTCTTTCTTTCTCCAAAGGTGGTAGATTTGTGGTGATAATTGAATGCACCTGTAGAAAAGATTAAATGTTAGTATAAAGAGTAATGCAAAAAAACAAGAGTAAAGCAAAGATAGTTAATACATACCATAGCACAGTACCAATAGTACCTAAGACATTACCAGCAGTATTTGAATCAGTCATATTATCGTGATTAGTGGTAAGATATTGTTTGACGTTATAACAGAAATTTGTAATTTGATATAATTTAAACGTTGAGATGAGTTTAGATTATCTAAATAAGAGGATATTCCAGTCTTTATAACTATTCAACTAATGAAAATTGTAACAATAGTAAAATAATGGATAACCATAGCTTAATAATCTACAAATACGACATCAACCTTGCTATAATCATGAGCTGGTGGTTACAATAAAAAATTGCGTCGGAATTTTTGAACAATCGATCTATTTTGCGCTTGTTCCGGAAATGGTTTCCAGCGGAATTTATGATAGTGGGGGGAAATTGGGGCCCTTAAGAGGTGATGATTTGTACTGGAAGGGGCGTATTTGGGGAACAGGTAACTAAAAAAACGCAACTTTATTGTATACAATGTATATAGAGATCTATTTTAGGGAGAAGAGGAATTAAAAATTAGAGAAGCAAACCATTTTTGCGCTTTACTTAATCTAATAATCTAACTAATTCATCTAAATATCTGTCTCGGCTTCTTTCTAAACCACTAGGATCTAAGCCGACTAACGATTTGTGTAACTCTAACAGGTATTCATCGTTTGGACCACTCTCACCAGTACTTATTTTGATCACTTGCGCAGTGGTCTCCACTGGCTCCGGTCCGATGAATGACTCATTATCTGTAGTACCAATGTACACCACCGACTTAATAAGTGGCTCTCCAAGCGAATTCTTCGGGAGCCCACTTAGGATATCTACTATTCGATCATCTTTCAATTGCTCATCGGTTGGCGTCACATTGAATTCGATGTGATGTGTGGTGTAACCGTCCTTCTCTCTGAAATCCAAATACTCCGATGCTTGCCGTGAGTATTCTGGTGGGATATAATAACAACACCCCCATACAGTGAGTGCTTCGAATAACTTGTCAGCGTCGGATATCACTTTATGCTTGTCCGTCACATCACCCAATTCAAATCTCAGAATATCCTCATGGAATGTCTCATTCCTGATAATCTCATCATGTGGGATGATCGTCACCACACGACCCTTCTGTTCGGGCGTGCCCCTGTTGTCATAACTGCTTTGCCAGAACTTCCGTGCAAACCCATTGATGTAACCTGGAAATCTTATGAATTCCTTAGAGAATTCTAAATGGTGTAATGGTGGCTTGAACAGTAAAGAACCATAACCAACCAGGTATAATGGTTCATTTGTGGTTGTATCTGTGTCAGCCATTTGTCTTACCTTGTCTTTTACTTAAAGAAAAACAAGTGGTGAAATATATGTTAAACTGTGGTTTTGATCTTTAAACACACAGTTTTTAGTACGCGCGTGTGAACTAATCTTAGCTTATATAGAATGAATGGATTTAGATACAAGTATACACAATACACAACTTTTATTTGGCTTGCTTTTAACTATCAAGACTACCTAATCTTTGGCCCTTACCTCTAAATGCAGCAGCCTTAGTACCTGACGAAGCAGCTCCCGTGGCCTTACTACCAGATCCACCGGGACTTGACCAACTGTTTGTTCTATTTTTAGGTGGAATCACATGAGCCCCATAACTAGTATTGAAGGCAGCAGAGGTGTAATCGATTCCAGTATACTTCGACACCAAGTACTTCAACCACACTGGCGCAGCAAGGTGGCCGGTAGAGTAATACCACACGTTGTTAATACTGTGAATGGTGCCCAACCGTTTGTTAGCACCTTGGCCCTGGTTTGGTCCCTCTGTACCCTCGAACAGTGTCATTAGAGGACCAAATGATCCCGTCTCAAGACAGTTGTAGATGTATGCTGAGATGGACCCCGTCAAGGCTAGGTAAAAACTAGATTTGCCATCCACCAATAAACGGAACCCTAAGGACACTGCAGGCAGTAAAGAGGCCTTTATTGGCATGAAATAGAAGTTCACCTCTTGGCCGTAATTGTCAATGGACCAAGTGAACGTTAATGCAGCTAAAAGAGCTGCGTTCAAGGACATCGCTGGTGGCAAAAGTGCCCAAGCCGAGATCACCATCACGGGGGTTATAATCATGAAATAAAACAGGTAATCAGGTAGGTTTTTCTTGAATTTACCTTCTTCCAAACCCTTAGAAAAAGAATACAACATATAGATCTCCATCAGTCCCTGCATTGGTTGTGGATGGGACACTAGGAACCCTGTGAATAATCTATGGAATTCCCAATTCTTCCACATCATAGGGAATTCAGGCGTGAAAGCCGTAACACTGATGATCCCGAGAGCATTGAGTCCTCCCATGACTAATGCAGTCATGGTTAAGACCCTCGTCACTGGTGGAATAGATGCCACAAATCTGTATAAAAAGTTTGAATGTTAGTCAAGTCATTGAAATCATTGAAAAATTTGGTAAAAGTCTTGCAAAATGCTAGCCAAAAAAAGGTAATAGGGACTATGTCCCTCTTCCATATTGATACTTACTGTCCTAATTCTGTCATATATGTAGTGTTATATGTGGTTTTCCCAACGAAATTCAACAAAAGAACACATTAACCTCAACTTTTCGGCAAACGTAATCGAAAAAAAAATCCACTCTCAACAGTCCCATTGTTTGTCTGTGGGGAGGAGGGAAGGGGGGATAAGATAATATTAAAAACCGTTACATCATCGTATTCTTCTTCTACTCCTACCACAATTCAAGCTTACGACGATTGCCATCTAATTGGTTTAAAGCAACCACCCACTATAATGTCAAGAGGAATTATACTCAGAATCATTAAGTCTCCAAAATTGACCGCCTTTATGGTGATCTATCTCATATATTTATTGTTGGGTAAACTGATGGCCCCAGCTGATGATTACGACAAAATTCAAGTCATTCAGGACCCAAAATTGTATAAAGAAATGTTGGATGCCTCTGCGAATCACGTTGAATCCACTACCAATAACAATGATAACAAGAACGACGACATAGATGAAATTGATATGTTAGAAACAGATCAGACGAACACGGAATCTCATAAATGGTTTAAAGGGACCCGATTTTCATTAGAATGCCCTGATTATGTGGAATACTCGCAACACCCACATGAACCATTTTCTGAGGGCCCATTGGCGTTACCCTTCATGAGACCTGCAGAGAAGTGTAGAACATTCAAGAGTGAAGCCGTGGAAAAGGTCATTCAAGACATGAAATTAAGAATTCTAGATCCAGATTTATTCAGATTGTTTGAGAATGCATTCCCCAACACATTAGATACCACAGTACTCTGGTTTGATAAGGGGAAGAACCCCAATGAACTTCCTCGGACATTTATCTCCACTGGTGATATCCACGCCGAATGGTTACGGGATTCTGCTAGACAACTCAGTGTATACCAACCTTTTGTGAAGCATGACCCAGAATTACAACAATTAATTAAAGGTGCCATAGTGCAACAGGCTGAATATATCATCATGGCTCCATATTGTAATGCCTTCCAGCCACCAGAGAAGTCCAGCGTCAGCAGAAAGCCATCCAGTATAGATATTGTTTTTCCAAGACCACCATGGAAGCATGTGTTTGAATGTAAATGGGAATTGGACTCATTGGCGTCATTCTTGACACTGACTAATGACTACTTTGAAAATTCTGGTGATCTATCCATTTTCAATACAGAGGAATGGGGGACCGCATTTGATATGATTATGTTGATTCTTCAAAGGGAGTCCACTTCTACATTTGATGAATCAGGAATGATCAATATGGCACCTTATACCTTCCAAAGAGATACCAGAATTGGTACAGAGACTCTCCCATTGAATGGAGCGGGGAATCCAGTCAATTGGGGCACTGGATTGATTAGATCAGCATTTAGACCATCCGATGATGCTTGCACATATCAATTTTTCATTCCAGCTAATGCTCAATTATACACAGAATTAGAGAGATTGATTCCTACATTAATAAAGGCCGAATTGAAGGGGGTCGCTAGTACTGCTCAGAAATTTGCTGACAAGATCAAGAAGGGAATCCAAGAACATGCCATTGTGGATCACAAGGAGTTTGGTGAGGTTTACGCATACGAGGTTGATGGGTATGGTGGTACAAACTTTATGGATGACGCTAATATTCCATCCTTGTTGTCATTACCAGATATGGGGTTTGTCTCGAAGAATGATCCGGTGTATCAGAACACTAGAAAGATGGTATTATCTAATAGAGGGAATCCATACTTTTTGAAAGGTCGGCACTTCAGAGGTATAGGTGGTCCACACGTGGGGATCCAGAATGCATGGCCTATGTCGTTACTCGTGGCAATAAGAACCAGTGACGATGATCAAGAGATCATGGAGAACTTGGAACTCGTGAAATCAACCACTGCTGGGTTAGGGTTGCTCCATGAAAGTATTAATGTGCATTCCAGAAAGCACTCCTTCACTAGATCGTGGTTCAGTTGGTGCAATTCTGAGTTTGGTAAGACAATTTTAGACTTAGCCCAGAGGAAGCCTCACTTGATCTTCAATGACAAGTACTCCTCTGTTCCTTATCAGTATTTATAACCGATGTATACACTTTACTAATATATTATTCACTAATGCCCCCATAGTGTGTACGGGTGTCCTTAATATAAAATTAAGCGCGGTGTCTTGTTTGTAGCGTAGTTAAGCTTTAATAAGAGATCTGAGAGATCTTAATAGGGGGAGAGCAGCTGGCTGGGGAGATAGATAATATTGGTAGCACGAGTTGTAATTAAAGTGATATGATTTGTATATTGATGAAATAGTATTTCTAATTTCAGGAATGTTTAGTAATGTATCCCTCTGATCACGCCTTATATTCAATTCACAGTCACAGATAGTTCTCCCTGTGTAAGCTGTCTAAAAAAAATTTCACTCAAAAAAAAAACACACAAAATATCTTCTTCCCCTTCTACTTTGCTTCTCCTGCTTCTTGTTTACATTAAAAAAAAATCACTCAACAGCCACCTTTACTTACTTACATAACGAGGCCCGTCTCTACTGATACTACAAGCTAACGCATACTCTGGTGACATCATCGAAAAAATATTAATTCCAATTAAAATCACTCATTGTAATTGATAAAAATTGGCCTAATACTGTGTGTTTGTATACTATTTACCTTCTAGTCAGTCTATACAAGTCAAGTTACACGTTCCCACAAACAAATAAAGAACACGAGAGCTGCCGCATAAGGTCTATTAAACCATTTTGAAAACCCAACTATAAAAAGTTAGGCTTTCTCCTCCTTTCCTTGTTTTATAGATCTCTCTTTTTTTGCTAAACTTGTATACTACAAAATTCAAAGAGATAACCCCATAAACCACAAATTGATACATATTTAATTGGTTTTATATGTTAAAGACCACATCTAATCTTATTGGGGGTTCTATTGTTACCAAGAGATTCATCACCACCAGGTACCCACTTAACCCAATGATGCCATCCAATTCACTAACTAACAACTCCTCAGATGAGTCTCTGTTCAGTTTTCCATCTAACAGATCATCATTAGAGTTACCTTTCGAATTTGATTGGGATACTAAGGATCAATATCAATCTAGAGTTCACAAATTGGGATTCGAAATCTTTAATAAGATTCAATCCATAGATTACTTGTCTTGTCATGATGATGCCCTGGACCCATTCTATGTTTGTGATTTATCCAAATTGGATACCCTATTATCACTATGGAAATCTAGATTGCCTCGTGTTGAACCATTTTATGCTGTTAAATGTAATTCCGATCCTGTTTTATTAAGACGCATGGCAGCTAAGAAACTAGGATTTGATTGTGCTTCAAAGAATGAAATCAAATCTGTGTTAGATTTAGGTGTTACCCCAGATCGTATCATTTATGCTAATCCATGTAAGGCTGTTCCATACATCAGATATGCTCGTGAACAAAAAGTCAATTTGACTACAGTGGATAACATTGATGAATTACATAAATTATCTAAGTTTCACCCAGAAACGGATATTTTAATTAGAATTCAAACTAATGATAGCAGTTCATCATGTCCATTGAGTGTGAAATTTGGTGCTGACATGGAATACACCCTACAATTGTTTAAAACTGCAAGGGAATTACAATTGAAAGTCCGTGGATTGGCATTCCATGTTGGGTCAGGTTGTAAAGATTTCGATGTTATCAGATCGGCTGTCCAGGATTGTCGTAAATTATTTGATGTCGCCCATGATCAACATGGCATGACATTTGATATATTAGATATTGGTGGTGGATTCACTGAGGCTACATTTGATCAATCTTCTTCAGTGATGGCTAGACAATTGAATACTTGGTTCCCACAACAGGAATTCCCCGAACTTAGAGTCATTTCAGAGTTGGGTCGGTTTTTGAGTGCCTCGTTGTTCACATTGGTCACACATGTCACTTCACGGCGTACAGGTACCTCAGGTGAATCACAACATCGGTTATATGTGAATGATGGTCTTTACGGGAACTTGAATTGTGTGGTGTTCGATCATCAAGAACCGGTGGCTAAGGTGTTGACTTCTCATGGTGAATTCAAATTTTTTGATACATTTGGTATTGACAATAATCAATTGTTAACCAATGCTAAAGCTGAATACTCGATTTGGGGTCCCACCTGTGATGGATTAGATTGTATTAGTGCTAAGTGTCAATTATCTCACGATGTAGTTATTGGTGATTGGCTATATTTTGAGAATGCTGGTTCTTACACTTCAGCAGCGGCTACCAATTTCAATGGATTCACCACTAGTAAGATTGAATGTCTTTACGTTGATTAAAATTATCTCTTCTTTTTGTTCTTGTTTTTTTCTCTTATAATTTCAAATAAATCGTTTATTACATATATATATTTATATTAAAAAAAATCAGTAACTCGTAATTATTTAGATGATCTAGTACTGGAATTCAATGAGGATGCATCTACTGAACCTTGTCTGGTTTTCCGTAAATGGAGAATCAATTGATTCCCAACACCGCCATATTCATCTGATCCGGTGTACACCAATCCAAGAATGATCTTACCAGGGGTTTTATTTAAGAACCGTAACCCACGACCAATGATACAAGACACCATTTCTGATTTGGTTTGCTTATCCTTTGAGATCTTCCAAATTTCTAATGTTTGTTCACCTAATAACATCAATGTCCGTTCTTGTGGATCAAATGTAGCATCAATACATTCAAATCCTAATCTTAAGATTTCATTTCTTGATCTCTTGAAATATCCAAATTCTTCAGAATATCCGACAAACATACAATATCTAGTGTAAACTAATATGATATCATAATCACGACGTCCAGTATCGTATTGATATTTGAATGCAGCAATTGGCTTTTCACTACGTAACCGGATCTTCAATTCTTTATCTTCATCAAGCATAGGTAATTGTGTATTCGTCATAGATGATAAATTTGATAAATAGAAAATTGGATTATTTTCCTTAATATGAGAAATGATGAAATCACTTGGGTACACAAAATTCAAACCATTAACATTGAATGTAGCTCTCATTTCTGAGAATTTCAATTTCCATTTGTTATCTGGGGAAACCGTAGAATATTTAATCTTCTTTTCTCTCCAATAAAACAAATACATGGATGATTGCATATGTGGCCCCACTCTGACTGTTTGAACACCAATATCGAATTTTTGCACACGGTCAGCTATAGATTTGAATTCAGAATCACAGGCGGAAACCTTCTTGAAGTAATTCTTACCCAATACATCAATAGAGATTTGATATAATCTTGAATCAGCTTGACAATACATCATTGTATTATCAATGATCACAATTTTGCTAACATCAGGGAATCCACAAACACGTTTCCAAGATCCAGGATTATCAGACATCCCCAGGAAGATCCCCATCGATGTACCGATAGCGAAAATCAAATAATTAGAGAACCGGAAGTAATCAATACTCAACACGACAGCTCTAAATCCTGGTGGTAAATTTGGAGTGTTTGGTTTATACACAGCCTTCTCCAGGGCTTGGGACACCAGGTCCACCTCTGCCGGCACATGTTCCATGTTATATTCAAAAGTTGGCACTGCACAGTAAAATGAAGTACAATTAATTAATTTCAAAGTGTAACCCTTACTAAGTCTAGTGAATAATTCTAATTTGAATTTAGCAAAATCACTGACAAAATTTCTAAATAACACTGGAGCTTCAGAATTATCATATTTGAAAACGTTAGTCATTTTATCACCTGCATCTTTAATTGTAAGAAATTTCACATCATTATTACCTTCTCTAACTTCATAAGTTAAATATTGTAATGGCACAGGTGGTCTATTCAGGGTATAAGTGACAGCCTTCCGACTAGATGTCAATAATGGTAAGAAATAGTTATCTAATAGGGCAATAATAGCAGAATCCCAACCAAATGGCGTTTGCACAGTTAATTCAATAGGAACTCTAGTTTTTCTATCTTTATTAAACAAATCAACCATTTCTAAATAAAGATAATCAGTGCAAACTAATTTATCATTCAAACTAATTTTTTTATCTAAATCTGAAGTATAGTCACTGATTCTATTAATTCTACTCAAAGAATCATATAATTCTTGAGCTAATTGAACCATTTTATCATCACCAATTTTACCATATAATTTCTTTAAATCGAAAACTAATAAACCTAATGGAGTCAAAAATTTTAAGAAATAAGAAGAAAACAATTCTCTAGCACCTGCAGCATAATTATTATGTAATGATTCTTCATCTAATTCTTCAACTTGAGAAATCCATTCACGAACATTTTCGTTAGCAGATAATCTAGCTAAATAAACCATTGATCTAGATATATAATTAAAATCTTTTTCTAATTTACCAAACCATTTTTTAGAAACTTCTAAAACGTATTTATCATTAACGAATAAATTATTATCATATGCATTCTTTAATCTATTAACCACCAATTTTTCTAAATAATCAGCAAATGAACCTAATGGAACAAATGTTTTTTCATAATCTGTTGTATGATTTGGAGTCAAATTTTTAGCCTGCTTAAATTTTGAACCATAATATGTAGTCATACGTCTAACGTTATAACGAATTCTTTTCAATAAAAGAAAATATTCAAAAACTTTATTTTGTCTTTGAAATTCTAATTTATTCCAATCAATCATGGTTCTACATTCTGTAGCCGTTAAAGTCCAAAATTCTTGATATTGAGCACCATCGAATCCAGTCATATCATGTTCCATACCACTTGGACGTGAATCAATGATTAATTTGACATCAGTCGGTAAATCCTTTTTCAGTACAACTGAATCAGAGATCATGGATGAATTGGATGACCGTCTATCTAAATCAAAACTAAGAGATTGTGATCCATTAGGGTTCACGGGGACACCACGAGATTGTTGTCTTCCCTGAGATGTTTTAGCAGATTCTTGGAAAAGTCCAAGAGATCCGACAGAGTCATGCATTTCTGATAACTCAGCTGATTCTTCACTATTATTGGAATTATTAAATTCTTCTTCATTAGATGTTTTACGTTTATTGCTGATGATACCCAATGATGAATTACCCGAATTTGAAGAGGATACACTTTTCTTGGGGAAATGTGAAGAAAAAGTGGAATCTAACATTGAATATTGAGTTTTAGAGGTTAAATGAGGTCTAAAGAATGTTTTATGTTTTGCAAAATCAGGAACCCCATTGAGGGAGTTATTGCTATCACTTGTATTACTTGTATTATCTGTATCTATGGAATTTCTATTATGGGGGATGTTGATAATGTTATCATTATCGTCGTTGGTATCTATCGGTGGGGCCCTCTGAGAGAGTGTAAGCGAAGGTTTATAGTCATTTAATGAACTAACCTCTGTGGTATCATCATCTTGTGGTACTCTTTTGAAAAGAGATCCACGTTTCCGTAATTCTGTTGTGTACATGTTGTCCTCTTCGTCATCGTCGTCAGTGTGAATACCACTGTGCATAGGTGACGAGGATCTGAACACTGGCATGGACGGTGACAGAGATCCAACTGGTGGGGAATCCAATTTAGCTGGTGGGAGATAAATTGGGGGCACCAACGGGAGTCCCTTAGTACCTATTGATCTAGTGTAAGGTGATGAGGATGAATTTGAAGGTGGTGAAGAAGAAGATGCTCTTGATCTATCTGTTTGTTCGAAATCAAATTGGTGATTTATGGATATATTCATTGTTTGTTGAATGTGTTCCGATGCAAATGCGGATGGGTTAGAATTATTATTGAGGGAATGGTATATGCTATTGAGGAAGTAATTCGACTGAGAGTTGTTATTACTCTGTTGTGATCTATTATTGGGTGTTCTTGGGGAGATAGGAATCGGGGAAGATCCAGGAGTTGATGACCCCGTTTGTTCTGGGTCCCGTGATCTAGAGAGAGCGTATTGGGATTCTAATTTAGCTATCGTCTTCATGTATTCTGCTTGTTTAGATTCAGGAGTCTTTGGTAAAGGTTGTGAGTTAATCTCTATATTGGGGGATGTAGGCGTATGGGGCGGCAAAATATTGTTTGTATTATGATTTGAATTGCCATTGGCGTGGGACCCTAAAGAAGAACGACCATGATAAAGAAATGACATTGGTGTGGAAGGGATATGTTAACCAGTGCTGAGAAAAAAACTAGATATTTTAAGTTTTTTTGTATCACTTTATGTAAAATCTATTTTAATAGAGTAACAATATGGGATCAGCAAAGTAGTTGTCAAAAAACCACTATATAAAGAATGGGAATGTACAAAACCAAAAAAAGAATTTTTTTTTAGAAAATAAAAAAAAAAAACCCTTTGTCCTGTCCCCAAAAACAGTAATTAAAGAGAACCAAAAAAAATAAAAAAACGTTGAAAAAGGGGGGGAGGGAATGTAATAGAGACAGGGGGGCAAGTAAGGTTAGGGAGAGGAATAATTACTGAGTGGTGAAACAAGACAGATACAATAATGTAATATGTCTGATGTGAAGTGAGGTACCTTGTTCTATTTATGTCTCTATTCTTAAAATAAGTATTTATATATATATATATTTACCGGGATACTAGTTTTTCCATATCTTACATTTTGATTTACAGTATAGATAGATTCTTTTAAATCTATATTGGTACTTTAATAAATATTCGATTTCAGTAGATCAAATGGTGTCTCATTCTCTTTTTTTAAACCTATTTTAAATTGTGCGGCACTACCTTGATCCGCCTGACACACGTTAATTAAGTTTCAGTCTCTGTTTTCCCCCAACCAATGGCAGATTTACCCCTTGAAATTACCAATTTTGCCATGCTGATCCATTTGGTAATTAATAACTGTCAAAACTTATAAACTTAATCATCAATTTATAGAGATGTCAAGTGTGTGTTAGTTTATGTATATTTTATACATTGTTTTTCATAGAAAAGTTCGTTATGACAAAGTGATTTGATATTTTTTTTTCTCTTTTCACTATTAAACTACTATTAGTAGTTGTTAAATGATATTTATGATGTATTGATCAACTTGTATTTGCACTGTTGTTTAGTAGTTGTGTTTTACCTTACTAGTATAGGTATTAGTGTAACATATTATTACCTTACACCTATTATACTCTACTCTACACCAGTTTTACCACTACTCCACTAATAAGCTCATCGAACCACCATCAGATAACCATAATCTACTATCCAATAATTCTCACTCTACCCCATACTATTACCCATCATATTCTTGTCTACCCGAGGACCTCTCAGCGGAGATTAAAGAGTAGTGTAATTATCAATAATTAATCCAAATTTCAATTTATTGGTATATTTTCAATGTTATTATTATCTTTGATCCCGTATCCGTGTTTACATAGATCAATTAACATACATTCATTAGCTACTATGACTATCCCCAATTGTCATTTATTCATTTCACACCATGATACCTTGTTTGATCGCGTTTTCTTAATCAAACTCATTGGTGTGACCCTTATGTAGTAACATAAATTAATCCACTCTTACTATTCTTCAATTAATCATCTTCTTGTATAACTACTTCATCATTATCACCCTCGCGGAGTGGATCATATTCAGTATTCACTTTAACTACGCCTGATATCTATCTAATCTCCACGGGTAGACCTATTTCTTATATTTCACTTACTGTCTTTGACTAAGCGGCTTTTTTTGGGAAGAAAAAAAAAATTTTTTTTTTTAAAAAAAATTTTAATTTAAATAAATTTCAATTTCCTTTAAAACTACTTACTCTTTATTTATTTTCCTTTTCCTCTTTCCCTTGGAATTGGTTTATCTTTTAAGAAAACATCCAGCTTTCCCTACTAATACTAACCACAAATACAATGACCGTTGCTAAGACTTTAGACTACAAGAATGCCCAATCATTACTCTCCACTTATGAAGAACATGATGGTTTATCCGTTTCTCAATTAATGGATTCCAAAGTTAATGGTGGGTTAACTTACAATGATTTCCTTGTGTTACCAGGGAAGATTGATTTCCCTGCTTCCATTGTTGACTTAGAAACTAAGTTAACTAAGAAGATCACTTTAAAGGCTCCATTCGTCTCATCACCAATGGATACCGTTACTGAATCAAACATGGCTATTCACATGGCCTTACTTGGTGGTATCGGTATCATTCACCACAATTGTACTGGTGAAGAACAAGCTGAAATGGTTAAGAAGGTTAAGACTTACGAAAACGGGTTCATCAATGATCCAGTCGTTGTTGGTCCAAAGGTCACTGTCGGTGAAATTAAGGCTATGGGTGAAAAATTAGGTTTCACTTCATTCCCTGTTACTGGTATGTTTTACTAACAAAATTATCTTCTTTTCTTTTTTTTTCTTTTGCTTTATCCACTTCCATTGCTGCTTTTAACTGATGATTCAACAATTTAATAACTTTCGTTCTACCGATTTGTGATCAAACGATCTTGTGGAAACACAATTTTTACTGACTTTTTACCTTAGATAGCACTGGAAAAAAAAAAGAAACGAAATTTTTTTTTTTTGACTTCTCTCATCTTTACTAACAAAATATCCTTTTATTATAGAATCCGGTAAGATTGGTGGTAAGTTATTAGGTATCGTCACTTCAAGAGATGTTCAATTCTACGAAAATGATGACGCTCTTGTCTCCACTGTTATGACTACTGATTTAGTCACTGCTAAGTCTGGTATCTCCTTAGCTCAAGGTAACGATTTATTGAGATCTTCAAAGAAGGGTAAATTACCAATCGTTGATGACGCCGGTAACTTAGAATCTATGTTATCCAGAAAGGATTTACAAAAGAACGAGGACTACCCATTGGCCTCTAAGTCATTCGATTCAAAGCAATTATTATGTGGTGCTGCCATTGGTACTATTGAATCTGACAAGAAGAGATTAGCCTTATTGGTGGAAGCCGGTTTAGATGTCGTCGTTTTAGATTCATCTCAAGGTAACTCTGTTTTCCAATTAGAAATGATTAAATACATTAAGGAAACTTACCCAACTTTAGAAGTCATTGCCGGTAACGTTGTCACTAGAGAACAAGCTGCTTCATTAATCGCTGCAGGTGCTGATGGTTTAAGAATCGGTATGGGTTCTGGTTCTATCTGTATCACCCAAGAAGTTATGGCTTGTGGTAGACCACAAGGTACCGCCGTTTACAACGTTACCGAATTTGCTAACAGATTCGGTGTTCCATGTATTGCCGATGGTGGTGTCCAAAACATTGGTCACATCACTAAGGCTATCGCTTTAGGTGCTTCATGTGTTATGATGGGTGGTATGCTCGCTGGTACCGTTGAAGCTCCAGGTGAATACTTCTACAGAGATGGTAAGAGATTAAAGACTTACAGAGGTATGGGTTCCATCGATGCTATGCAAAAGACTGATACCAACGCTAACGCTTCCACTTCTAGATACTTCTCTGAAGGTGATAAAGTGTTGGTCGCTCAAGGTGTCTCTGGTTCCGTTTTAGATAAGGGTTCCATCACCAAGTTCATTCCATACATTTACAATGGTTTACAACACTCTTGTCAAGATATTGGTGTCAGATCTGTTACTTCTTTGAAGGAAGAAGTTAACGCCGGTAATGTTAGATTCGAATTCAGAACTCCATCTGCTCAATTCGAAGGTGGTGTCCACAACTTGTACTCTTACGAAAAGAGATTACACAATTAAACACTGACCTGAGTTTCGTTTGCTTTTTTATCACATATACCAGAACTGTTTCCTCTTGTTTATCTTTTTTCCCCATATCCGTTTCCTTTCTTGTTATTTCCTCCCCCCCCTCCTCCTCCCCTCCCATCATATTCCCCACTTTTTTTGTTACACCAAAAAACTGTTAACTTTTCTAGTGTATCTTTACATATTTTATAGTTTTATTTAAATCCAATTTTTCTTTTATATCCATTAATATCCCTTTGTATGTAAATTCTGCTTGTGTTCTGACTGGCTCCCAAATGTTTTTTTTTCGGCCGAAGAAATTCTCATAACTTGGGTGAAAAAAAAAACTTTTCACTGTACAAAATAAGCGGTAAGCTTGTAAGATAAGTAAAGACAATTTAAATATAATTATGGAGTTTTTTTGAATATATGTAGTATATATAGAGACAAAAGAAAAACAAAGAGAGGAAAAAGATAAAAATTAACAAAAAACACTAAAATAACACAATAAAAAACTTAACAAAATGTAAATTGGAAAAACTAAACACATAAGAAGTAATGGGGGGGGGGTATTGACTTCTTATATGAATTATGTGGACATTAAAACGTGGTTGTTGTTGTTGTTGTTTGTATTTAGTTTTCTAAGTCAAAGAACATAAATGTAAGTTTGATATATTTTCAAATGTAATTATAAAAGATTTTTATTAACTTAAACAGTTTCTAAAACGACATCCTTGAAACCGGTGGAAACCTTCTTACCCTTCTCTTCACCGGAACCTTCACCGTGTAAAGCTAATAAGTTACCCAAGTCGAACTTTGGTTGCTTCAATAACTTGACCTTCTTAATGTGAACGTTTTGTAATGGGAAAATAGATTGAGTAGCCTTTTCGATTTCTCTACCAATGGCTTCTGGGATCAACTTACCAGTTAATTGAGTTAAAGTGGTGTTAGCAACTTCCTTGGTCATGATCTCAATCATCTTCTTTCTCACTTCTCTTAATTGAGAAGATTGAGCGTAAGTGGTCTTCTTAATTTGGTTAGCTTGTCTCTTAGTGAAGGCAATACAGAACACTCTTAAGACGTAATCATCAGCAGTCTTAACAGTGACGTTAGCTTCAACAAGTGATTGCCATTTTCTAACTAATGACTTCAATTTATCAGTGGTGAAATCTAAGCCGTGGAAGTTAGTCAATAAGTTCTTACCTTGAACTTCATCAACTCTTAACTTAACCTTCTTGAAGGCGTGGTCTTCAGAACCTTGTAAATCAGCCAAGTTGAATTCAAAGACTCTACCCTTTAAACCATCGGCAGCGTTCTTCAAACCGGTGGACTTGTTAATTAAGGTCTTACCAACGTTTCTGTTTTCGAAAGTAGTTGGAGCCTTGATGTCGTACCATTCCTTCTTGGTGAATGGATCAACAATCTTCTTCTTTAGACCTTTCTTACCCTTGGATAGTCTCTTGTTCTTACCGATAGCCATATTGGATATATGTTGTTATATGTATGTATGAACGGTTTAGATTCTTGTAAGTTAAGTTAGAAGAAAAATGAAGAAGGTTGTTAAAAGTAATTTTTTTCAGTGTAGAAAAAAAAATTCACACTCAGTATGGCAGAAAGTGATAGTACAGAGAGAATCCTACAATGGAGAGAGCCAACGTAGAGTAGACACAGAGCGCGAGACAGAGATATAGCGAGCGGCTTATTTCATTAGTAGTGTGTGGTTTCTTATATGTGACTGTGAAAACTTTTTTTTATGAGTAGCGACAATAACGAGGGTTGGAAACCCTACAGAAAGTCACGTGGTATGATCATGATATTGAAACCTGTCAATTTTACAAAACGTGTCGTCAGAAGTGTTATTTTATTGCACTGCCTTGGAAATGCACTGATCTGTAAAAATTCAAAACATGTAAACACAAAAAATGTATACTAGAATATAAACTGATAAGTCAATTTCCACAATTATTGATATAAAATTGTATATGATCAGGTTCTTCTGATATTCAACATCTTTAATTTACTCTCATGTCAACACCACAAATGTCTACCGATATTGAACAACAACAACAACAACAACAAAGACACCACTCTCATCACCATCACGCATCTAATTCCTCTGATGAACCAGAAAAGAATACAGTCACCCTAAAAGTTGGTCTTATAGGAGATGCCCAAGTGGGGAAAACCTCTCTGATGGTGAAATATGTCGAAAATTGCTTTGATGAAATTTACACTCAAACATTGGGTGTTAATTTTATGGAACGTTCAATTAATATCAAAAATACAGAGATTACATTCACAATTTGGGATTTAGGTGGTGAAGCTGAATTCACTAATATGTTACCATTGGTTGCATCAGATGCAGTTGCCGTGTTGTTCATGTTTGATCTCTCTAGAAAATCAACATTGAATTCAATCAAAGATTGGTATAGACAAGCTCGTGGTTTTAATAGAACGGCTATCCCATTCTTAGTGGGTACTAAATATGATCTCTTTGTGGACCTCCCCGATGAAGAACAAGAAGAAATAACTCGTCAAGCTAAAAAATATGCCGTGGCAATGAATGCACCATTGATTTTCTCATCAACTAGTGCTTCCATTAATATTCAAAAGATTTTCAAAATAGTGATAAGTAAGGCATTCGATCTTAAATTAAGAATCCCAGAGATAGGTAATGTCGGTGAACCAATCTTACTCTATCAAAACATCTAATATTACTAATTATATATATACCCCTTCACTCCGTTTTTTTATCCTCTCCCTGTTACGCTTTTTTTTTGGTTATTCCGGCATTGTCTTTTTTTCTTTTCTTTCTTTTGCATGATATATATACAGTACTTAGCTTATATATTTGTACATCTATTTTCTTATTCTCTTTCTTCTTCGTCTTTTAATAGCATCAAGTTTCCACAATAATATCCTTAAACATCGAATCTCTTCTAAAACACACTAAAATATCATCTTCACTGACATTTAATCTGATCAACCGAGGACGTTCTGCTCTTAATTGTTGTTGAATGAGAATCCCGTTCTCTTCTAAATCTTTTAATATGAAATTCAATCCATTCATTCTAACTTTAGGTTTGCCCCCACTTGTATCATAAATAACATTCAATAATTCTAATTTTTCATCAAGTAAAGATTCCTTCAATTCTGTAAACTGTGAAATATTAAATTGATTATTTAATTCATCAATGACATCACCTAAGGTAACCTCAGCTAACCCAGTTCTACGCCGCCTCAATAACACCGCAGACAATAATGTCTTAGCACAGAAACTTAATGTATTCAAATACTTAGAGATAGGAGTACTAGTGGTCTCATTAATGGCCATCATGACATGTTTAATCTCCACAGAGTATTTACCATCCAATTTGGCCTTCTTTTCATCACTGAAATCTTGAAATTCTGATTCAGCAATCTCGATTGCTCTAACACAGATGATCAATGACCGACGAGCATCACCAGACACAGAGGCGACTTTTCTTGAAGCAAATTCAATGGCATCCTTCGATATCACGAGTTTACCCTCATTCATTCTACTTAAATTCTCTAACCGATGCTTGATGATCTCACTCAATTGATTAAATGTATACCCAGGGAATTGAATCCGATGTAACCCCAATCTAGATGAAATCTTATTAGTCAACATTCTTTCAGGAAGATCCATAGTATTTGCCACTGCCACAACAATTAATTTAGAATTAGCATAAGATGGCCAATTAAAGAAATTGTACATCACAGATTGATTTCTTGTCACAATTTGATCTAATTCGTCTAATAATACAACTAATGGAATTTTATCGGAGGCTAAATCATCATCTTCAGCTTCAAAGTATGCTTCCAAGTTAGTTAATGCATTCTCCTTGACACCCGATTTAGGTGAAATCTTATGCCATAACACTTCATATGCAGCTTGAGGCATAATCAATTTAAGTCCATTGATCTCCATATAATTAAATGACTTATCTTCATCAACATTGAGCTCTCTAGATAATTGTTTAATGACTTCTCTGATAGTGGCAGTCTTTCCCACCCCGGGGGTACCACTGACGTAAATACAACACCCGGTTTTACTCTGAATGGCATTCTCCAGAGTATAATAAATCTCATTAAACTCTTCATCACGGCACGGCAACGAATTCAATTTAGCAGATGTGTGTAATCTATGTTTAGCCTTTCTTAACACAGCAGATGTCTTCAAATTATCTTCTTCCGTTTCCACTTTCACATTTGTTGTTTTTTTCTTTCTTGGAGATAAGTTATCAATATCTAATTCTTGTTCATCTTCATTGAAGTCCAATGTTCTAGACACAGATTTCTTATTCTTAAATAATTGTGCCTTAAATGTTAATGATGCACTTTGGTAACGTCTACCTGATGTCAGCTTCTTGACGGAATCAGTATGTTTTTTTCTTTTGGGTCCCCTTTTTGATTCTTTTTTCGGAGTTCTTATTCTTTTCTTTCTTTTACCCTTTGTGGTGTATCCTCCTTTGTATTCCTCCTCTGATTCAAAGTCACTGACATCTTCATCACTCTCACTTTCGCTAACTTCATCACTTTCATAATCATCACTTGATAACGCAGGCTCGCTCTCATTGCTTCTATCACTATCAGAGTCATCATCGTCGTCTCCTTCTTCTGGGGTAGCACTTTTCTTGACTTGTTTCACCACAGCTTTCTTCTTCTTTGTAGTAGCTTTTCTGTTCTCTTTCTTTTTAATTTCCACAACTGTTGGTTCCCCATTTTCTACTGTTATTTGTTTAACATATGTAAAAAATTCGTTATCATTGAGTAATCTCTTATGCATGTCATCCCAATCAATAGGTTCAGTGATGTATTCTGCATCTTCATCGCAGAACCTTCTGCATACAAAACAACTGTCTTCATTAGATTCGTCTATGACTATATCCTCGAGGGATTTCTCTGAGATCACTTTGACTTTACTGATGATATCCTTGAGCCAAACCTTCTTGAAAATAGGTGACAAGAAAACGTCATTCTTGTAATATCCCTTGGGGATAGACTCGCTATCAGCATCACCGTTGTCATCAGAGTCACCAATTAGGGACTCCCTGTTAACTTCACTTATTCTATAAAACACAAATGCCTTGACTTCCAAGAACAAATCTGTAGCGAAATTGATCTCCTTGATGGCAATCACAGTGGGTAACTGCACAGCATCATCATCATCGTCATCTTCTTCTTCTGATGGATCAGAATACAATACACAGTCTCCGACTCTGATCTCCAGATCATCTGTATCGCGTCGTAGTACTATTGTATCATTTGATTTCGTTGCGTGGTTCTTGTCTCCTCGTCTAGACGATCTCCGTGGGGTTGGTTCATTTGCTGCACTTGTTGGATCATCAGCAGTGAAGGCCAATTGCCAATCATGCATCTGCGACTTGCTTACAGCCATGTTAATCTTTGGATTGATGTGGTGTACAATATCTATTATCTAGAAGGGATACAATAATTCACTAAATCTGAATTCCCATGATGCCTCTTCTGAAAAAATTAATTTTCTAAAAAAGTAAAACCTAAATTTAGTTTATATTAATCTTGATGTAGTGTTCCTTTAAACACATAATCAAACAGTGCCTATAGTATGAAGAAACTGGAACACGTGGTGTACTTCATAGAGACACCTTTTGTGAACTTGACGCCTAGAGCTAGGGTGCTCATGGCATCCAGACTGGGATCAAGTTTCTTAACATTGCTAGGTATAGTGCTATTGATAGTTCTCCCCCACTGGACACACAATGTATACGTTGCCAAATTGGATTGTTCGCATGCAGATGTCTCTAATGGGTTATTTACTATGCTTTCATCTTCGGTGAATGATGGTTACACCTCATCTAGTTATTTAACAACATCAGAAATCGAGATCCTAGTGCAATACGTTGAACAACAGGTGGCTACTGCCCCGCAGATCATCACTTCTAACTTAATCAACTGGTGTTTCATTACATATAACTCCACAGAGGGTTACGATGATACCAACTCTGTGTTTACGCAAACTCAAAGATTGGATTACCGTGAACAGTGTACACGCACAGATATGAATTATGTGTTCGATTACAGGGGCGAGTTATCTACGATTGGGTTAAATATTTTATTGGCGTACGCCTACACCTCCACACCTGGTGATTCATCTGATGGTCAGGTTATCACATCAACAACTAAACAATATTCCCCGGATCAGGCTTACTTGAATACATTAAAATCAAGAAGAGGTTTGAACAAGGCCATATTTGATCTTTTGATTGCCAGTCTGGGATTACAAGCATTTATTACCGTGATGGGTGTCTTATATTATGGTAACAGGGGTCTACACAAGGATGACAGTTTGATGCCGAACCATATTAAACAAATCTTCGGTATCTTGGTAACGGTATCATTTTTGTGCGTCACCATCGCTGTGATAGCTGAGAGTACGACCATCGCCAACGTGAAAAAGGACGTGAAGACAGAGTTGGGTGATTTCGGTATTACTGTGACAAACGGTAGGATCTGGTTTACGATAGCGTGGTTGTCCACTGCCATGGCACTAGTAGCGATTATAGCATGGACTGGATCCATTTGGTGTGGTAACGTAGAGCAACAAACGATTGTTGATAACGAGGAAGAAATGCAGTTTATTGGAAAAAGATCAACTAATGATTCTGAGAGTGACCAGGAACAAAGATACCACGATGAGGTCCCAGATATTAAACCTCCACGCAGCAGGGCCTCTTCTGGACCTCGTCAACCTTCTTTGGTGCCACATCATGACTCATTAGTCTCCAATAATCCATTTATTACGCCTCCCCGTTCTCGTACTGATACGATGCAAAGTTCAAGAAGTCTAACACAGAGAGATCGTGATCTCTCCCGACTATTGAAATCCGATAATAGTACCAGGGACATCGTCATAAATGAGGATAACCAGTTTGTGTACGGTAACAATACTGAAGATATCTTAATCGAAGAGGGACCTGAACGAGGTTACTATGATGAATCTGATGATGATAGCTACAGTAGCCGACCTGTGGTATCTCATTCGAGCAATATTAAAAGCCACATATTCGGACAAAGACACATCTTGTAAACCAACGTCCCAAAAAAATAAAATGTGCTTGTGCAACCAACCAACTTATAAACACTACTTTACTAATAACTTTTATATCTTTTCCTTTTTTGCCCTTACTTCTCTCCCATAGGATCATATACACTAAATAGCTTTTCTATAATAACATTATAAACATTTATAGTCAAATCTGACATTATACTTAGCGTTACACACAAAACTCGCTCGTCTCTCCCTATTTTATAAAAAGACAAAAGGAAAAGTTATACATAAACGATGTTTGCAACAAATGGAAGGTTCCAAAACTTTGGAGAAAACACCAATAAGGAATCACATAATAATAACAAGAACTCAACTAGGAATTCCCCTACAAGAGGCTCTCCCCAGAAGAAACTTAACTTTTTTGCTGATCCCTTTGAAGATGAATTGGTGGAGGATACTAAATTAGAAGTAGACAGCATCAATTCGACCTCATCCTCAGAACCCAAGAAATCCTATAAGGACTTCTCTCCGCCATCATCAGATCAGATATACTCTACTGCAACTACTGCATTTGGTTGGAGACAGGGTAATAAGTCTTTTGGTATTAACAATTCCATTGGGAAAACTCCAAGTGACAGACGCAAGGATTTCCATACAGAACCAAAATCCAAGAACGGTGGTAAATCAAAGTTTGGTGGTCCAATATACAGTGTAACAGATACAGGAAGTGAGTCCGATTTCCCACGTCATTGGAAGTCCACAAAGTATGACGAGAAAACAAACAAGGTTTCCCCCTCAAGTAACGGATCTACCCCCAATTCACTGATTCTATTCAACAAGCAGGCAGTGTTGACCGGTTCATTCAGAACATTTGTTACTATTGCAATAATCTCGGTATTATTGTGTATTCCATCCATGATGGTGGGGTTCACTGGGTTCACCTGCCGGAAGGATTCCCTAGTGTGTGTCCCAAAATTTGAAATTCAAACTAAGGAATTGCAATCTTACTATTATCCAGAGGTGAACAGTTTCATTTCCACTGTCTCCAATGCCCTTTTATCCAGAACTGTGGAAGAGAATGACATTGATTCTGTGAGACGGTCACTCGAGAAGAAGGTTTACAAATTAAATTACTTGGGTTACTGTAAGTATGACACCACCGGTCGTGGCCAAAAGATTTGTTCCACCTTCGATAGCTCACTAGACATGTTAAGTGTGGCCATGAGGGATATTGGGTTGCAGCTGTCTGGGATGGTTATCGGAGAACCCGATATTATAGCTAAAGAATTTGTGGATGCCTATTACAAAGTTCTCGAAGTGTCAAGTGCTACCAATTCTAACTCCTATGAGGCTTACTTGTCCAGTATCTTGGGGAAATATCTTCCTTATATGTTGGCTGCCAATCTTGGGTTCTCTGTTCTTACATTACTGGTTTGCCAAATTTTACTTTATTTGTTGAATAATCCAAAAAAGAAGTTTGAAACCACGGTGACCAAATGTCTGGTGTTTTGCACTATATTCACTTTTACCAGTCTGTTTGTATCTGTATTGGACTGTATCATTGAGATGGTGTATATTGGAAAATTGGATGATTTACTCTACGATTACAATGTCGCTGTGGCATTTGAGGGTTCTGGCGCTATGATACAATATGTCAAGATTGGATCCGAATTGGTTGCGGTTGTAACGTTCTTCGTTTTGCTATTGAGAAAGCCATGGGCGGGAAAACATATGAAGAAAAGTAAGGTTCCTTTGGGATATTAGAATATTAAAATAATAGGTATTTTTTAACACACTTTAACAAAAAAGGGAAACAGATAGTAGTTGTATTTCAAGTTAAATCTATAAAAAGAGTTTTACATAAATTAGTTGGATGGGTAGTAATTAAACTATGAAGACGCCACCAACAGGTTTCTCGATAATTCTGTAATCAAAAGAACTTATTGATTCTCCATTGAAGTTTTGAACTGCCTTTTCATCAGCAACAATGTTAAGAGACACACCAAACCAATGAGAATAAAGAGGTCTATTAGGACCAGTTGGTTTTTTAGGAATATTAAGAATATCTGAGGTTTCACCTAATCTATTTTTCCCCGATTCATCAAACCGCACTCTGATATGAGCCAAGATGATGAATTGTCTAGGTTGAGATGGATCAGCTGAAGGTAATAAATGAGCATCGAAACTGGAAACTTGATGTTGAGTTATTGGTAATGATGACCAAATCTGTTGGAATTGCTGCTTTGATCCAAATGGAGTACCATTTATTATTATTCTAGATTGTGGGAGTAATTGTGGTATTATAGATGACTTATAATAATCTATGTTCTGTGTTGGATTGAATTGTTGGTCAAGAGAGTCTACCACTGATTTGAGGTAATCATCGAGTTTATAAGTTGGATCTTGTTGTTGTTGTTGCAACCCACCTTGAGGTTGATTAAATCTTTGTGTATGTTGCATCATAGTGGTTGTGCTATTCTAATTAAATTATTTGTAAATTCACAAAACACGGTGATCAATATTTAGTATTATTTGTATTACGATGAAAAAAATTAAGAGAAAATGGTCGTGCCTTAACCGGACCGATTTTGATCAGCTCTACTATGGCAGTATTGGTTTCAACAGTCAATGGTTAGGTGTTTTATGAACTGCTTTGCAGCTGGTTATTGGAGTTGTATAATACAGGTTAGATCCTACTAAATCTTTGTTTACATATCTTTGTTTTATGGAATGAGGTTTACCTGGGGGATATTAGAAAAGTAAACAAAGACACCGATCATTGGATGGGCTGGTGATGTTGTTTACTTGAATAGGGATTAGGAAATTACGATTGGCGATCGGACGGTACATATAGACATATTTGTACAACTAAATTTTAGTAGAAAATGTACTGGTTTACCAAGATTTCTATAAACGAAAGAAGAAAGAAGAAATTTACGTACCCCTGGAATTCACATAGTTTAGCACCCAAGCTTTGTTATGGTTCAAGATAATCTATATTTAGGGTCAGGGTTTAGGGACACTTGGGATACTAAATCTATATTATCTCATAAAACATTGTGTATACAATCTTTGGAAATGAAACATTGACTTAATGTTCTTAACATGACATTATGGCATGCGGCCTTTTTCACAACAATGAAGTACAATCAGGGTTTCATGTTTGTTTCTGCTGATTCATGTCTTCTGATTGATCTTTCCAACAGACAATACACAAATAATAATCCCGAGAAAAAGAACATATCTGCGTACTGGTTACGGTGTCCCCTGAGAGAACAAAAAAAAAGATTTGAACCAGCCACCCCTGGGCCCGCTTAAAATGGCTGGTCTGGGACACAATTAAAAATTATATTTGGATCTGTCAAGATTTCCTTGACACATTTTGATATTATGGTGTATAAGTGGTATTTATTAACTATCAATATCATCTACTCACCTCCATAACCACACTATACACCCACTCTTCACTGTAGCATCCACCATTTCCACCCTCCTTACCACATTAATCCCAGATCAAGATCCGCCCCACTTCACCAAGACGGCCTTCCTAATTCGGATAATTTCCTAATTGGGGTTAAATTGCGTGCATATTGGGAAGTTTGCGGCTCATAATTTCGTCCAGCCTTCTTTTCTTGTAGACCAGCCCAAGATGATTCTTTAAGATCATTAAATTTTGATCTATCTATTGTTCTAAGAAATGGCGAGCTTTATTATCTAAGTTAAACTTGATCTAAAATTCCTTATATACTCTTCCATCTCCCAAAGGACCTAAATCGTCTCCGTCTTTTTGACCCCTACCATAACTTTCTTTTTTCCTCTTTCTTTTTCCCTCTCCTTCCTTCTTTCAACTATACCAATTCATATACCTACAACCTATAACCACTTATCATATACTTTCCTTCCAACCATCCCCCATTCCATTCACTTTCCCTCTTCAATATCCGTCATTCAATTACCTGTTTGACACATTCATACTTACATAACATTCACTATTATTTTTTTTTTACCTTCATACATAACATTTTATCAAATCATTATATATACCTGAGAAACTATGTCTACTCTAGCTGCCACAGCAACTCCATCAGATTATCTTCTCAACCATTACAGATCACAATCTGATTCTACAAACACAAAATCTTCAAATTTTTACAGTATGGTTCACCAACCAAGACTTTTCAAGGAGGGAGCACTACTCCACCATCAGACTGCCTCCACTTCATCTACTTTCTCCAGAAAGAGAAACTTCGCAGAGGTCTCCCCTGAATTATTCGAGCTCAGTACTACATCTAAGAAGGCCAGATCAGCTCCATCTTCCCCAATGACTAACTCATACAATACCGCTACTTCAGCTACTACCGTCACTACAGAAGATAAGCCCGCCTCTACACTTGCATCTGCTCCAATTGAAGCCCCAACGACCCCAACTGCTAGTCCCTTAATTCCGGCATTACCATTAACACCACCATCAAACTCTATCACTTCTCCTGAATTATACAAGATTGACAACAATAACAACAATGGCTATAACAGTCCGCTTTCCTCCCCAAAGGCTTCCCATGCCATGGGTACTGCGACTCCACCAACCTCTCAATCTACCTCTCCAAAGCAATTACCAAGAATCTTGAAGTCTTCATACAAGCCTACAACGATCATTCCAGAGTCCTCTTTCTATTACCCAGACACTTGTTACTCCTTCAGCTTAGTGTACACTTCTGGTAGCTCTTACGAGAGTAATGAAAGAGGTTGTCTCTTAGATCAACAAAACAATGAATGGAGAGAACACTATGCCTCCAAGATGAGACACCAAAATCATCAACTGTTTAAACAATATAAGGAATACTGCACCGGTTTGAAATCGTCAATCCCATTGGCAACTAGTTCATCATTGACTCCAGTGTCATCTTATTCTTCTTCAAATTCCTCAAAGATCACAAAGCCAAAGCCACCTGTCTTGAGACCATCTCAAAAGTCCTCTAAACTGACCGGATTCATTGAGAACCAATTGAGCAAGTACCAAGGTTTAGTCAACTACCCTTACGCTGCCAATTACTCTTACCAAACTTCTGGTTACCTGAGAGACATTGACACCTTGACTTCTCGCCCTGATCTTTATAAGGGTATGGCTGACACTAGAAGCCCAAGATGTTATAGTAACCAACAATTCAAGTTACCTTCATGTCCAAACCCAGAGTCAATCGAAGATGTTTCCTTAAGACACAATTCAATCTACCAACAGCAACATCAACAACAACAAATCCCAGAGTCCTTTGCTCAACAACAAAGACAACAGCAATACCCTGATTATCAAGTCGCTCCGCAACCTGTGCCAGCTAAATTGGTTACACCAGCTACTTCTCCAAGAATGGGTACCAAGTTTATCAATAACTCTTCTCCAAAGAAGAGTTCTCCAAAATCTCCAAAGGCTCCAAAGTCTCCAAAGTCTCCAAAGTCTCCAAAGTCCGACTCCGAGCACTCCCACCACCATCACCACCCACATTCTGCTCCAAGAACCTGTATCTCTTGTCACTCCAGCCAATCTCCATGCTGGAGACCTTCTTGGTCTTTAACTGAAGGTCAATTATGTAATTCTTGTGGGTTACGTTACAAGAAGACCAAGGCCAGATGTCTCAACAAGAACTGTCTCCGTATCCCTGCTAAGGGTGAATGGACGCTGATGAAGAACAAGGGTAAGGTTCTCGTTGAGCAAAGTGGGAAAATGGCTTACAAGTGTTTACACTGTGATGGTGAAGTTGAAGTCAATGAAAGTTAAGATCATTTAATCTTACTTTACTACCTACATACTCTACAACTATTTAGTTGTTTGTTGTTTTGCATATATAATCATTAACTCGATTATTGCTCCTCCTTAGTTGGAGTCTTGAGCTAGCTCCTCCTTAAATGGAGTCTTGAGCCTTCCCCTATGGTGTGGTGTTAATTAAACGCCCACTACTAATGAATTGATTCAAAACCTGCCCCGGTTTTGATGTCCTTTGATCTCCTTGTTATACAGTTACCAATCTGCGTTCAATTCTGTGTCTCTCTGCATTTTGTTCATGTCATGTACTCCTATCTCTTCCCTCCCAAATGTATGTACTGACTTCGGTATCAAATATATCTCCAATTACCCCTTCTCTTTTTTTCCTTTGTTTTGTTAGAGTCTTTACTATTTGGTTTAATTTATTTTCTTCTTCTTTTTGTATTTAGCTTTCTTTAATTCTTCAGTTTTTTTTATCTTATCCTATTTTCATTTGCATTACTTCTTCTTTTTCTTTTTCTTTCCGTTCTCTTGTGTACTATCTGTTCTATCTAATAATAATTGTGATATAATTAATAATATAATAATAATCAAAGTAAAGATTGAATTTATATATATATATATAATGAGTAAAGTTTGTAGATCAGTTTTCAAATAAAGTCTCTAATTTGACTTTTCCATCAACAACTTCACTGACATCCTTCAAGATCTCATTGAAATCATCAAACTGCTTAAAATTGATCTTCTTCTCTCTACACACGGTGACCAAATCCTTACCTCTCTTGGCAAACAACAAGTCACATGAACCAGCAGCAGAGATATCGGAGACACCATCACCAGCATAGAACAACACAGGTTTACCCTTGTATTCCTTCAACACTTCAGTGATAGAGGCATTCTTGTCATGACCAAAAGGTGTGCTATCTCTGTAAACGATGTGCCATGAGTCCTTGGTGATTTCCACTTGATTAGCAATGATCTTGATATGTTTCATGGCATCAGCACCAACCAATTTCTCCAACAATGCTGCAATGATAGGTTCCATTCCGGAGGAAACCACGTATAATGGGATATCTTGAGAATGGCAGTACTCGTAGAAAGTTCTGAAACCTGGGTCCAATTCGATGTTCTTCAACAACACATCGATACAACTTTGGAACGAGTGACCTTTAGAGGCAACAGAGTCTAACATCAAATGGAAAGCCTCACCAAAGGACATTGAGCCATCTAAGATCTTGTCGTTTAACACCATTCTAGCTGGGTTCCCCATTCCGAGGTAATCAGTCAGGTAGTCATTGGAATCCTGTAAGGTGACAGTTCCGTCCCAGTCTGTGAATACAATTGCCTTAGGTGATGTCATTGTGATTGATTGGTTTGACTTACAAAGGAAGAATGAAGAACGAACTCTAACTAAAACAACCAGAAAAAAGATATGATAATCAAAAAAAGAAAAAATACAGGAACCGCAAGCGATCTGTGGATTAGCAATAAGTCAGGGGTACTGGGTTACGTGTACAAAAGAGCATACAATGGGGTAACAGAGAGAGGAATAATACACGTTGGGCATTGAAAGATAATTCAGATCCAACCCCGTAACCTTGTTTCTCTATATATAGTAGCTAGCTAATGGAACTCCGTGTACTAAGGCTTTGTCACTTTTTTAGAATTTTTTGAGTTTCTCCGGATTCTTCTTTTGTTAATAACAACTAAACAGAACCACATATTATTATATAAATACATAAATAACATTTCTACATGGTGAATATAACGGTGATCTCCGGGGGAACTGCATCTAATTCCATTTTAGACGTGTTCCAGAAGCTACTGGACACCAACCATGATGAGGCCGGATTATCAATATCAATCGGTGACACACCACCAGATGACAGTTTCATTGCACACATCCTACCAATATCAGATAACGGTGGGTCTACCAGTGAAATCATTCGTGTTCTGGGAGGGTGTTCCGTTGGTGATATCAGGTCTAGGATCACTAGGCTCATATCAAGATCCCCAGGATTGAAAGAACTTCTCTCTCATAGATTACCAGAGCAACCATTGGCAGCTAAAATCGAATGGAACTCCATCGTTGATGGATCCCATGAACTGTGGGCTACCATAGATGCTCCCACAAAGGAAATAGTTCGAAGTTTCCTTATTCATGTGCACACAGAACTTTTGAAACGATCAAGAAACTCCACAAAGAACTTCAGATTCGAATTGGCAAGTATTGGGAACTTGTTCCTCACGGGTGCTAGACTCTTCTGTGGGTCACTGGACTCGGCCATAGAACTTATGCTCAGAATAGCTTCTGTTGATACTCGAATTAAAGTGTTGCCCTGTCTTAATACCAATTTCACGTATCACATCAGTGCATTATTAGAAGACGGTACCATCATCACGGGACAATCCCAGATTTCTCATCCCTCTGTTAAGCCAACAAACAAGGCGGACTCAATTCCATTACCAGACACAGCTCAAATGTGCCATTCGGAATCTGTGCGACTCAATTCGGTACCTCATCCTCCACCCATTACGGCAACACCCTCGGCATCGCCACCTACCTTCCCTTCAACGGGTAGTTTCAAAACAGACCTGCTGTTTCAGTACAACAATAATGCAATGAATTACTCTAGTACGTCGATTAATGAAGATTTTATACTCTCCTCGAGAAACATCAGGGCATTAAACTCAAAAGTGGGTAGTCAAGATGTTCTTTATGGGTCTAAGGCTTTTTCACCTGAACCTAACGTTATGGAACAAGGGCATCAATTTGATAATGTATTCCCAGAGAATGGTGATATAACAGATTTATCAGAAGATGAGGAGGACGAGGATGAATTTGCCATTCCATCTTATATCCATCCAGAATTGAAGAAATCCCAACTACACTTTAACAAGGATGAGAATCAACCATTGCCAGCTCCTATATCTCGTATTTTTTACATTTCTCCCTACGGTGAGGAGATCTACCCCGTGGCACAGAACCGTGTGATCAAATTGTTATCTCGTTCTGATTTGATCATCTACTCTATTGGCTCTTTGATGACTTCCATTGTACCTGTGTTGATTTTACAGGGGGTCGGTGATGCCATATTAACAGAGCCTAAGACACGCAAGAAGAAAAAGAAGGTGTTACTATTGAACGGATCTGTTGATAGGGAAACAGAGACCCTTGACGCGTTAGGATTTCTGGAAACCATTTTGAAAGCATTAAATTATTCAATGTTGGTGAACCAATCGAAAAAGCGTAATGGTCATAAGCCTCATCATGATCCATCCGAGGTCACATTAAGTTCGGTGGTATCTCATTTGGTTTATTTGGATGAAACAAATGCTTCTGAAGCTTGTGTTCCCGTCAATGTCGAAGAAATCGAACAACGTGGTGTCAAATGTGTGAGTGTGAAGGCTCACAACGGCATATTTTATGACTTAGACGATTTGTATGATAAACTAGATAGTATAGTTAATGAGTAGGTTAATATATAAATTCATAAAAGTTACTTTCTATATATTTTGGCTTTGTTGCTACGTGAAATTTTTCGGCCAAAAAAATGACGTAAAAAAAATGAAATCAATAACAAACAACTTTGTTCTTTTGATCTATTAATTAAACCATTAAATATACACAACCATGAAGATACAATTACGGAATTTATTGTTACCATTACTCACGATAGCTCAATTAGCTTTGGCTCACGGAGACCATAACCAACACCCACAGAAAGCCAACGCAGAAGAAGAATTCAATGAACCGATTCCAGCTGAATTCGAAGGATCCTGGCAAAGGTGGCATATGAAAGTGGAGCACAACATGGATTACGCTGATGCTGAATCTGTTTTCAAGTTACATGATTCTAGAGGCACCGGTGTGATGAATGCATTTGATATTTTGAGAATGTATGGATTAGAACGTGAAGAGGTTGTCGGTAAGGGTGACGGGATGGGGTCCCATGATGACACGGAAGTTGTCAGTGATGCATTGAAGTCTAAGATTGTGGGGAAAGTGCTAACATTGATTGATAAGGATGATGATGGTGAGATCACCATGGAAGAATGGCTGGAATATTCTAAGAATGGCGGTGAGTTCCCTGATTTTGGTATTGGTTCAGGTCACGAATATGATTTTGAGGAAGAATACGAAAAACACCACTGGTTACAGTATCACTCTGAGAATGATCCTGAAAGTGAAGTGCAACACGCTGAGGATGTGGAACATGAATTATTACACCACTTGCACGATATTGAACATCATGCCGAGGAGGGGGGTCACAATGTGAGACACCCAATCTTGTTAGAGAATGTTCCAGCTATATTTAAGAATTGATAAAAATAAGTTTGTGTACTTTTAAGACAACAGATTATTAATAAATATATATAAAAAACTTCTGTTAAAGTATAAACAATATATATGTAAACGGTTTGAATAAACTAAACACTAAAACGGAGGAGATAAAAAGGAATAAAAAAATGGGGGGAAGAATATAAGATTAAAAAGGAATCAAAAAAAAAGCAAAAATTAGAACAAAAAAACTCTAAGAACACTTCATTTAGAATTCATCATCAGATGAAACGTAAGCGTCACCTAAGGCCTTCTTCTTCTTCATTCTTTCCTTCTTCTTCTTTCTTAATTCAGCAGAAGATAACTTAGTCTTCTTCTTAGCAGCGGCAATCTTGTTACCCATAGCATCGAACTTGTCTTCTTCATCGTCCTTCTTTTCAATTCTTGGACCAGCACCTTGACCTTGCACCCAGTTGTGACCAGATGGAGTCATCTTACCGTCCAAAACAGCCCAAACTTCTTCAGTCAAATCCTTGGTGAATTCGGCAGAGTGAGTAATGATAATAACACCACCTTCGAAGGCCTTCAAAGCCTTAGATAAAGCACCCAAGGAATCTCTGTCCAAGTAGTTGGTTGGTTCATCCAAGACGATCAAGTGAGGTCTTTGCCAGGTACAAGCAGCCAAGACAAGCTTAACCTTTTGACCACCGGACAAACCTCTAATTCTGGAGTGAGAAACCAATTCGGTTTCCAAACCCAACATAGCACAGTGTTGTTCGATTTCCTTTCTGGTTAATGGTCTGAATTGACCAGAAGCTAAAGCTTCCTTCATATCAACTTCGGCAACCATCTTAGCGTGGGATTCGATCAATTCACCTCTTGGTAACCAAGCGTTATCAACAGACATCATTGGGACCCATCTTTCAGACTTCATACCAATGTTTTCACCTAACAAGAAAGAACATTCATACTCGTAGGTGTTCTTGAACTTCCGTCTAGCGTGAATACCTTGAATTCTTCTTGGGGTACCTTCAACCTTGTAGATCTTGTTCATAGCTTGTTCATCATCTTCATTGATTTGTCTAGAAGCTCTGTCCATGGTTTCTCTATCTTCACCAGTTTGGAATCTCCATTGGATATATTCAGATGGAGTCTTGTCTAAGTGAGAATCAATGTGGGCAAAGGCGTGTTGCTTAATGTAGGCAATTCTACAGTTTTCGTGAACGTAAACTTCACCAGTGGTTGGTAACAATTCACCGGTCAAGACGTTAATCAAAGTAGACTTACCAGCACCATTTGGACCAATGACGGCAATTCTGGAAGACAAAGAACATTGGAAATTAATGTCAGCAATTTGTGGCTTAGAAGTACCTTCGTATTGGAAAGACATGTTGGACACCTTAACAATGGCCTTTTGCTTAGTCTTAACACCTTCCAAGAAACCTGGTTCTGGGAACTTGAATTCCAAATCAGAAGCACCAATTTCACCGTAAGCCTTAGCAGCTGGGACTCTCTTGATGAATTCAGAAAGGTTACCCTTGTACTTTCTCAACTTGAAACCTTCGTAATGGATGATGTATTGAACAACGTTATCCAAGAAACCGGAATCGTGGGAGACAATAATGGAAGTAATACCACAAGTACATAAGTAGTTGACTAACCAAGCAACGTTAACGGTATCCAAATGGTTAGTTGGTTCATCCAAAAGCAAGATATCAGCGTTCTTCAACACAGCTCTGGCTAAGGCTAACTTCATCTTCCAACCACCAGATAAGGCAGAGATTGGCATCTTAATCATAGCTTCAGAGAAACTGAATTCTCTTAACTTGTCTTCAATTTCAGCCTTGGTACCGACTTCACCGTTACCGTAAACGAAATCAACAACGGCGGTATCAGCGTGGGAACCATCGATATCGTGTTCGACGTAAACGGTTCTACATTCATCTTGGGATGGGAAACCTTCAACTTGACCGTTAGCGATAGCTCTCATCAAGGTGGACTTACCAGCACCGTTTGGACCACATAAACCGTATCTTCTACCTCTCTTCAATCTGAATTGAGTCTTGTTCAACAAGATCTTAGCACCGTAAGCTAATGAGAACTCACAGTTACATAAGTCTTCACCTTCATCATCTTCATCTTCGAAGACAGGTGGTTGTGGGATGTTATCAACGGATCTCTTTCTGAATTCTTCAATCAATTCCTTGGATTCCTTTTCGTGTAAGAAGATGGTCAAGAATGGGGATAAGGAGACGGACCAAGCTTGTGGGTCAATCTTTCTTTCATCAATCAAGTCACCGGCAATGGCAGCAACGTAAGTTTGCACAACGTCGAATCTCTTTGGCTTATCAGAGACCAAGTCCTTCAAGATACCTAAGTTAACGGAAACGGCACCGGCAGTGGAGACTTCTGGGATGGTGTCATCCTCTGGGATAGCACCAACTCTTCTCAAAGTGTTCAAAGCTCTTTCAGTAACGGATCTAGCTTCTGGGTCGGCAATGACTTGGAAGTTAGCCTTCAAGGCTGGGAACAACTTGCTCATGAAAGGAGCAACAACTTGAGGATCGTCAACAAGCTTACACATGTTATCGACAATGACAGCAGCCTTTCTCTTGATGGCAGTGTCTCTTTCAGCTAAACCTCTGGACAACAATGGAACCATGATGGAAAGGGCAGCCATGGTAACTTCAGAGACGAAGGTAGTGGCACCCAATTCGTGAACGGTTTCAGTGACAAGCTTTGGATCAGCGATAGACTTAACCAATGATGGGATGAATCTTTCGATATCCTTGTTTTCAACGGTAGCGGTACACTTGATCATAGTTTCAGTGGCAGCCTTCTTAACTTCGTTCTTGGTATCCCACATAGCTTCAGATAAGACTGGAATTAATTCAGGCATTCTCAAGGCCAATTGATCCTTAGCCAAGTCAACCAAAAGGGAAATACAGTCCAAGATGGCAATCTTTTCTTGCCACTTAGAGGTGCTGTGTAATTGATCAACAAATCTAGCCAAGATGTCCTTGATGGCAACTGGAGTGATAGACTTGGTGATGAACTTCAAGGCCTTAGCGGCAGATTCTCTGACATCTTGTTGCTTGTCACCAGCCTTTTCACAAATGATTGGAACCAATTCGACAATGTATGGTTCCACAGATGGAGACAAATCAGCTTCGTTGGAAATGTGAGAAACGGCTTCCAATGCGTTGACGGCGGTCTTCTTATCCTTGATAGCCTTAGCTAAGGATTGGAAGAACTCATATGGGACATCGTGTTCGATGATCTCACCGTTCAAGAATGAAGCAACGTTGGCAGCAGCAGTGTCTCTATCGTCGGCAGTAGCGAGAGACAACTTGTTGAAAAGTTCAGTAAGAACTTCAGCAGATTGTTTAGATTCAGCGGCAGCAGACATTATGAAATGAAATAGCTTTACTTGGGGGAAAACAAGAAAGAAGAAAGGAAAAAGTAATAGGTGTTAAGAACAAGAAAAAAAAAAACGAAAAATTTTCAAAAAAAAAAAAAAAAAAATTTTTAAAAAGTCGTGTGCGAGTTAAATTAATGGATAATGAACGTGATAGTTACCCGGGGATAGCTATCTTTAGTGAGACTAATTAGATGTTGAGTAGTTATTTTATCTGTTTATACAACTCAATTGAATTATTATTGTGATAAAGTATTATGTATTCTATTATTATAACCTCCACTTCACCCTTCCATCCCTCATTTCATTTGTCTATCTATTTCTCTATCTATTTCTCTATCTACCCCCCTCTTAACGTACACGACCTGTTCGTAAAACCACACGAAAAAAAAAAATTCAAAAAAATATCACCGTTTACCAGCCTATCTATCTATTTTTCTCTTTGTTATAATATCTATACCCGTCAATAATGACTCAACCAACTGAATACCATAAACTAGTGAAATCATTAACTAGGGATGCCATTCTCCAAAAATTCCCAGATGTTGTACCATTAGATAAAACAACAGGAGAAAAATCGGCCTCTTCTACAAAACAAGACGATGATACTTTTATATTTGCAGGTCAAGATGAAGAACAAATTAAATTAATGGCTGAAAATTGTATAGTGTTAGATTACAATGACACTCCAGTGGGATCAGGAACGAAAAAATTATGCCACATTATGGATAACATTAATGGTGGATTACTTCATAGAGCATTTTCTGTATTTTTATTTGATTCTCAAGATAGACTTTTATTACAACAGAGAGCTACAGAGAAGATTACATTTGCAGATATGTGGACTAATACTTGTTGTTCTCATCCATTATGTGTTCCATCTGAATTGGGATCCGTCACTGGAGATTTAGAACTCTCCGTGAAGGGTGCTCAAACAGCTGCACAAAGAAAATTAGATCACGAATTGGGGATCCCACCACAGGATGTGCCAGTTGATAATTTTAAGTTCTTAACTAGAATTCATTACGCTGCTCCATCAAGTGGGATCTGGGGTGAACACGAAATTGATTATATTTTAATTATCAGAGCTGATCCAAGTATTAACGTTAATGAAAATGAAGTTAGAGATCATAAATATGTTACTAAGGATGAATTAAAGAAAATGTTTAATGACCCAGAACTGGTGTTCACTCCATGGTTTAAATTAATCTGTGAATCTTATTTATTTAAATGGTGGGATCACTTGGATGATTTAGATCAATTCAGAAGTGATTCTATAGATCACATGCTATAACATTTATATATATATATATACTCTCTCTATCTTTTGTAATACTAATCGCATTTTTTTTTTTGAACAAAAAAATAATATTTTTCAAATATACCCCCTACTTAGAACTACTTTATGTATTAATTTTTTAATTAATGGTGCCTTTACGAAGATACTTACTACCATCACCATTACTCATTCAAAATGGGATAGCATGGAATATTGATTCAATTGCCTACATCGCCTTATTGACTGTGGCTAATCCTATCACAACTTGGTTAATCACATTGATCACTTGGGTCATCACTGCCAATCCTATCCCACAATTATCCACTATTATCAGTGTAATAATAGATCTAGCATGGATACTTAGGTATTTCAATCTCCAATTGCGTACCCGGTCTGGTCCATTGGGATCAGATGGCCACATAAATGTACTCATCACTGGTGGAGCCCATGGATTGGGATTGGAGATTGTCAAAGAATTACTTAATCGAGATAATACTACAGTGACCGTACTCGATATAGATCATTCCTCTGAATTGAAATCCTTGAATTGCAACTTCATCAAGGTTAATCTAGGTGATCCCAACTTTGATGCAGTGTCTACTCTGGAGGAACTCCCAAATCAACCAGATTTACTCATTTGTAATGCCGGTGTACGTCAATTTAAGCCATTCCACGATTTAACCTCTCCCGAGATTCACACTATATTCAATGTAAATTATTTCTCCCAAGTATCACTCATTCAGGCATTATTACACACACCGGCAACTCATTCCAGGCACATCTTACTGGTCTCCTCCGTGTTGGGCATCATATCACCAACAAGACTTTCCATATATTCAGCCACTAAATCATCATTGATGAATCTAGCAGATTCACTATCTCATGAACTCCCCGCTGGTATTTCTTTAACCCTTGTGGCACCGGGTCAACTCACTTCTAGAATGTTTCAAGATGTCACTGTGGAAAACACCTTCTTAGCACCTTTAATAGATCATAGTAAGTTAGCACATCGTGTAGTGCGACTAGTCATAGATCAGGGACTCACTGGTGTATTCGTTTACCCACTCTACGGTCGATTCATGCCATTACTCAGGGTACTCCCACATGGGCTCTATGAATGGTTACGTCAATATAGCGGTATGGACAATGTATAAAATTAAAAACTATATATTTTAATTTTCCTTTTCTAATGATTTCACAAATGTTTGTAATTTGGTTTCTAAATTAGCATAAACTAAATCACCCTGTTCAGTGAACACTTCATTAAACGGCACAGTATGTGTCACTGGAGTTCCATTATCCAATTGTAAATCTATGTAATAAACGGGCACCGTTTTAGATTCCACATAAGTGGCCACCGTTAATTTCTTGACACCCTTAGTACCTTGAAATTTAATTGATTTAATAATGTATTTATTATATAAGAACCATGATAATTCAAGGAAAACACCGAGGAACACCAAATAAGTTGTATAATTGACATATTCAGAATTACTGAAATCATTTTTATACTGTTTATCTAAGTAATATAATGCTGCAGCGACAATAACTGATAGGTATCCTATAATCAATTTACCATCAACTAATGAAAAGCATTCTTCATATTGTAATTTGGTGAACACCGGTGAGAGATGTTCATCACATTGATTTCTCAATTGAATGACAGAGTATTTATTAACTTTTGACATTGTGTGTGTGTGTTATTAAATTATATATATATATATATACAATTACACGTAATATGAACTTTCCATGATGATCTATTTAAACCCATGTTAACGGTTTAAAACTAACCCGCGTCGATCGTCTCACTAATTACCCGGCTTACCACATAATCTGTCTACTCACTCTCTACTCTCTTTACTCTACGCTAATTTGAAAAAATTTTCAATATCTTAACACCCCTTCTTTCTTCTTGAATTTATTTAAAAGATTAACGCTTTTCACAGGCAAGCCTTATCTAATACTATTAAAAGCATTCTTCCGAGGTTGAACTTGATCTTTCAGGTTAACGTTCTTGACCCATGACAATTAGGATACAATATAATTAGATGGGAAAGAAAATCATGTTTTTCGGAATGTGGTTTTTTTTTTTCATTGGTGCTTGTTCTGGAGATCAAATTTAATTAATCTTGGGTGCAGTGGATCATTCGATTATACTTTGTGATAATCTAAGGATTCAGCCTTCGTGCCTCCGAATGGGGTCGACTGCAAGGATTGATTGTACATATACTACTACTATATATATTTATTTACCCGTGTAAAGGTGTATAGGACACCGAGATAATAGTTTAATGAGACGTCTCCCTGTGTGGGGGGAAGATTAAAGATTAAACAGTGGAGGTGGTCCGCCGGGGGAAAGTAGAGAGAAGACACCCAGAGAGGGGCTGCTTGCTATATAGGGTGGGTCATTCATAGAGTGTAGTAATTTGTATATATAAGGTTAAACTAATATCCGGTTTACTAAATTCTTTGTTAATCAATTTGTTTCTTCTACGACTACCTGTTCTCCACACACACAGGTAACAGAAATCTGAATTTCAGCCATTCGTACCTTACGATTTAGTGTTTTTTTTTCTTTTTACCAATAGAATCAATTCATTCAGTCATCACTACTAGTTAATTGATATATATATTCATATAAATCATCATCCAGATGTCTATAATACTCCAATGGAGACAACTCAGGTTGTTCTCCACAAATTCCACGGCTGTCCACTTTACTAAACAATTCAATTTATCCACCCCAATCAAACGATTTCAATCCACTGTCACCTCTACAATTCCCCGTATTTCAATCAAACCAGTGTCAATCTTGAAGAAACGACAGGTCCCCCGTTATGTGACTAACCCCCATTCATTCTTCAAAAACTTGGTTTGGACTTCGGCTCCTTCTAATGTGCTCGTTGTTAAAAAACCATGGCAATCTAATGTGACAAAAGTGATGACTCAATTCATCGACCACGTTCACAGACATTACCCCAATTGTAATGTGATAGTCACCGAAGATGTCGCTGAGGAGATATCTACATTTGATGACTCATCACTTTCCCCCGATAAAGACCATTTATTGTTCACGGGACCCGTTTCCGATATCGTCACCAAAACCGATATGATTGTCTCACTAGGTGGTGACGGCACCATCCTTAGAGGTGTCTCCATGTTCTCTAACACATCGGTGCCACCGGTTCTAGCATTCTCGATGGGAACGTTGGGGTTCCTATTACCGTTCCACTTCAAATCATACGCTACGGCATTCCAAGAAGTTTATGAATCTCGTGCATCCATGATTAAAAGAGAAAGATTAGAATGTCATGTTGTGAAGAAAACTACACCAACTGAAGAAGAAATCGCATCTGATAAAAGTGAACTCTATAAATGTGTCGCCACGGCGAATACTGCACTTCATGCAATGAATGATATTGTCATGCATAGAGGATCACTCCCATCATTAATTAACTTGGATGTCTACATCAATGGTCACTTCCTGACTAGAACTACGGCAGATGGACTCATTTTCGCTACACCAACAGGGTCTACAGCTTATTCACTATCCGCTGGTGGGTCCATAGTGCACCCAATAGTGCCAGCTATCCTGCTTACCCCAATTTGTCCACGTTCTTTATCATTTAGACCATTAATTCTCCCCTCATCATCACACATAGTCGTCAAAGTTAGAGGAAAACCTGGTTCAGGAAATACCAAAATGAATGCTAAGTTATCAATAGATGGTATCCCACAATTAAAATTATTCCCTGGTGATGAAATTCATGTGTTAAGTGAATCTGGATCTATTTTAGATCCTAAATGGGATGTCCCTGATTCCGTTAAACAGATGAATAAACAGAAAAAGTCAAAGAAAACTGATCTAGTCAATGATACTTTAGATAGAGATGATACCGGGATTTGGTGTGTTGCTAGAACTAGAGGTGACTGGGTTAATGGAATTAATTCTTTACTTGGATTCAATTCTGGGTTTAGAAGTATTAATGCATCTGATGGTGAAGAAGATAGTAAAACGAATTGAATATTACGACCTTTTTTTTTTAATAATAATAAAAGAAACATGAATAAAATTAAACAAAATAACGATAATACACAAAACAGTAAGGACAAAAAAAACTTTTTTTATATATAGAGATTTTAACTAGTAGTAGCAGGTTCAGAAGGTTTATCAGTAGTAGCAGCAGTTCCCGTCGTCGTCGTCGTGTCTTCTGTCTTCTTCTCTTCATCTAAATCTTTATTCAATTCCTTAACCATATCATCAGCTTCTTTCTCGTAGTAATCCTTAGGAAGTATGTTAGAATTAGTGAAATTAGAAGCGCCAGTACTACTCTGTTGTTGCTCTGACTTTGTCGCCGTTGTCGTCGTCTCAGTTGCTAGAGCATCCTTATAATTTGTAGAATCCTTGGACTTCAAGGCATCCTCATCTTTATCATAATGTTCATTATCAGGCACAATCATCTCATCACGGGCTTTTTGAGAACCACCCTTGGTGTCGATAGCTTCATTAGTGTCTTCTTCTGGATCATCATCGAAATCCACTAAATCACGAGGAGTATCTTGAATTTGCACAGATGGTGCATGCTTAGTGTTTTCTAAATTGGTGAAAATTTGTGTCAGAATACGATTCAAATATTCTGGTGAATTGGCATTATGCATATTGGATGGTCTAACATCTAATTTATAATCTGGTCCATAATATTCATAATAATCATTGAAGGGAAGTTCTGGATCTAGCACAACTTCATTGAGGAGACCTGTCTCAAATGACCATGTTCTAGCAACGTTTCTCATGGTGTACCCGCCACCTCCGACAACCATGGTTGGCACTCCGAATTTCTTGACATAATTAACACAATTGGCGTGACCTCTCATAGATAAATTGAAACATCCCAATTTGTCACCAGATAAAGAATCACCACCACACTGTAAAACAATGGCAGACGGTTGATACCAATCCATGATTTTCTTGATGGTTGGCTCAAAAATCGATCTATATGTGGCATCATTGATACCATCTCTCAATGGAACATTAACGGCATGGTGTTTCCCCTTACCGACACCGATATCTCTTAATTCACCGGTACCAGGGAAAAATTCACCATACTTGTGGAAGGAACAAGTCATCACACGGTCTGTAGTATAAAAGGCTTCCTCGACACCATCACCATGATGCACGTCGATATCGATGTAAAGCACTCTAGGATGATATCTCAATAATTCAATAATCCCTAACACGATATCATTCACGTAACAAAATCCAGATGATTCAGATTTCTTAGCATGATGTAATCCACCAGCGTAATTGATAGCGATATCACATTTCCCTCTATTTAATCTGGCTGCCCCCTCCATGGACCCACCACCGGAGATCGAACAAAATTCGAAAAGACCATCAAACACGGGACAATCTTCACCAACATTGAACTTCCCCTGTTCCTTGGAGAACATATCCAAGTTATCCGGGGTCACACGGGCAAGGAAATCGATATATTCATCAGTGTGGAATTGGCACATCTCTTGTCTAGTGGCAGGTTTGGCACGGTAGATTTCCATCTTTTTGTAAAGTCCATAGTTCATAATCAACGAATGAGCCATTCTTATTCTGTGAGGTTTCATCGGATGAGCTGCACCATAGGCGTAGTTCCCGATGTCGGAATCATAGAAATATGCGATACCTGAAGGAGACACAGTTAGTATAACAGGAGGAGAGGAGGAGGAAGGGGAAGTGAGGAAAGTCACACATACGTTTCTTATTGTTTGGATCAACTTTCAATTCATCAAACGGTTTCAATTCAAACACCATCTTGAGTAATATATGAGAATAGACGTTAATGAAGAGTTGTTTTATATCAACTTCAAAAGAGAAAGCCTGTCTTGTTTTAACTTGTGTCTCAATTTTTCCAACCCAGTTCTGAGTAGAGCTGACACGCGCGCGAAAAAAGACAGATTAGGGAGCCGGGTAAATGGTCACGTTTACCATCTTAAGGAAATTGGTTAGTTACTTTTAACTTATATTATTATACAGAGTTTTTAGATTAGAAAGCAAAGGGTTATAGGTTATCATAGCTGGTGGAATCACTGTTGAGTAAGTTCTGCACGGCCTCCTGGTGCACGCGTTTCTGATGTGACCGGTAATTGTTGATCTCGTTGGACAACCGTTGTTGGATTTCTTCCTCCTGTTGAATTTTATGGTACACATCCTGGTTCACTTCAAACCCGAGTCCATCGTTGTTCACATAGAGTGAAGTCACTCTTATTGGGAGCAACCACTCTGCCCAGGTAGTCCCCATCATGGTTTGCCAATTACGGCGCCATCCCAGATCAAACACGTTACCGACCCCCTTGGAGTTATGATTTTTACGATACCGTTGTAGATCGTAAGCCTCTATAGTGGTACGATTACGCAACACTTGGTATAACGTGAATAACGTGAATATTATCACGGCAAATGCAAACGTCACAGAGAGCAATAACACGAACGCAATATGTAAACTGAAGTATTTCTGATCCACCTTCTCGCTGAATAACACCCCATACATGGCCACGGCTGCCAGCGCTGTGGACCCAAGTAGATATAGTGTAGTGTAGATCAAGAATTGCATGAAAAACTTGTGATTTTTGAATCCAATACATGTGGCAAACCAAGGGCAATGATGATCCATCCGTAGCACACAAAGTTCACAACTGGAACAATGATGGCATCTATCTGGTTTCCACACTTTACACTTGTTGCAAAACCGGTATGCACCATTTTGTTTAACCATGATAGATTTCACAGTTAGTAGTTCAGGCACAGAAATTTGATCGCCATCTTGGTATCCAAAACTGCATAGTGTTGGGTAGTCCATAGGTGACCCAGGCCCCACTGCAATAATCAAGTAGTAGAGTATCAGGCAAACGCATAGTAATGTTGTGAAGTATACTATCACCACTGTGGTCAACACGGTGCTGCAAATTATAGGTGTCAGGCAAATCTTAAAAATGAGTGCATAATATGACCATGCGAAAAGCAAGGTGCATACAAGTTTGGGGAATGTCGACGCTATAATACAGCACACTTCACCAAGTTTCATAGTGGGAGAAAGTTTATTAAAGGATAGTCAATGAGTTTGGAGAGAGAGAGTCGTGTGTGTTTCTTTGTATGATTTCAGTGAGTGTGGGGATTTATTATTCTGTTATCCTTGTCTCCCTCACTGGTACGTAATTAACCTATATCAAAATAGATTGTCTATTCTATATTCAATGTATATTTTATCTGAAAAGGTCGGTCAAAGATTAGATGGAGTTTAGATGTTATTGATTGTTTTTTTCTGTTTTTGTTCAAGTATTTTTTTTTTTTTTGAAATTCGGTCACCGGGGACCCCCGGTAGCAGCACCAACTTAAATAAGCCTACTAGTCTTTAATAAGTATAGAATTACAGAATTTTATTTAAACGTTATAAAGCAAAGAAAAAATATAAAGAGAAACACTTCTCTACAATGCAGACAACACCTTCTCTTCTAAGTCTCTGGTAACTTGAGTTTCCAGGATTTCGTCATCTCTCATGATGAATTGTTTCTTACCACGGATGTACCAATAAATTATAGAGTAAATGATAACACCACCGGTAGCACAAGAAGCGTAGTTCATGGTGTCTTCAGCGACAGGCATCACAAATGGGAATGAGAAGAACACAGTGGCAAAGATGGTCCACCCAAGTAATGTAATGTTAGCGAGCCACCCCCATTTACCGAGCCAGAATGGACCATGCTTGATGTCTCTCTTCTTTAACATAAGGAACACAGTAGGAATGGCATATGATAACACTAAGAAAGTGATACACCCTGTGACCAAGGAGTTGTAAGCAGTGGTAGAACCCAAGTAAATACATAGAATGGCAGACACAAGGCAGGAAGAGAAAATGTGAGCATTCAATGGAACTCCAGTTCTCTCATCAACCTTGGACCAATACTTGGATCCCAAAATACCATTATCTCTAGCGAATGACCAACAAAGTCTTTGCTGCCATGTGTGGCATTGCACATTACATCCGAAAAGAGACACTAACACTAGAGAAGCCAACACAATAGCACCGGCCTTACTATCTAACACTTGGTGATAGATATCCATCACTGGGAATGCAGTACCATTCTCCAAGATTGGTGTGATATCCTTAATGCAGAAGAAGATAGCAATGACGTAAGAGAAGGAAGTGACGAATCCGATAGCGACTGTGGACATGATGGCCTGTGGGATGACTTTTTGTGGGTTGACCACTTCTTCAGCCATGTGAGTAGCAGAATCCAAGCAAGAGAATGACCAAGCTGGGTTGATCAACCCAGTGATGAAGGCAATGGCAGCAGAGGACCAACCAGTTTGATTGTTGAATTCCTTGAACACAAAACTTGGTGATTGGAATTCACCATCGGAGCAACCTAACACAGTGATGGAAATCACTAACCAGGAAATGATCGAGATGTACAATGCAAGGGAGGCAATAGTTGGGAGCCAGCCCTGGTAACAGTTAAAGATGAATGTAAACCAATGGAACAATTCAGCAGCAACAAAGACGTGCCAGTCCTTGAGGACGTAGTTAGGATGAGTGAGTTGCCACATGGCGGTCACCATGTTAGCCAATGAGACAGCCATAGATGCCACAGTGAACACAGATCCGATCCAAGCTAATTGACCACAAAGGAAAGACCAGAAGGGAGCGTATTTCTTTGGAGCTAGAACTTTAGTCCAAACATATTGACCACCTGCGTTGGGAATAGCAGAAGTCAATTCTGATAATGTAGCGGCGACACCGATTGACACAGTAGCAACAATAATAATACCGTAAACGATAACCATACACCCACCAGTGGAGATACCAGCCACCATGGAGGCAGATATACCACACCAGGAGTTAGTTAAACCAAATCCAACACCTAGGATGGACCAAAATGTGAATCTTTTTCTTAAAGTATTTTCACCACCAAATTCTAGCATTGAAGCAGAGGAGGAAGACATAGAGTCCTCATTTATTTGGAGATCTGCCTTAAGAGCAGAATCGGATGTATTATGAGAAGCTACCGTAGCTTCATTTTGTGAGATAGTAGACATTATAGAATAATATTTAGTAAAGAATTGGAAAAAGCGAACTTAGTATGGACAAGCAAAAGGAGGGAGGAAGGTTAAATTGGGGATAATTGGGAGGGTATTTATATAGTAATATAATAATTCGGGGGCCCTTGTTTACAGGAGTTGGGAAAATGGAAAATTTTTCTATTTCAATTCGGATGATCCTAATTAAAAATGTTGTAATGTACTATGTATAGAGGGGGGTTCAATTAGCAAGTAAGATCAGGTATACCGGATGAGTGAAAACTTGTTATGCAGTAGGGGGGGAGGATCTTTGTTTGTTTATTGTGTGATGTGTATATATTCTGTTGAGTAAATTTGGTCACTGCGATGAGATCGTCTGACTTCTGTAATGGATCACAATCTATAATAGGGGTCCTTGCCTCGAGGAATGTTTAGTAAATGAAACGTTCTTTAAGAAAGATTGACAGATAAATAGATAGATAGGAAAGAAGAAAAAAACTCTATCGAACTCGGCCATTCCGAACTTGTGATTCGCCGGTTACCAATTTGGTACTCGGGATTGTGTGACTCTGTTTTGTTGAGAAAAAAATTTTCAATTTCATTGCATGTGATAATTGTGGTTTGTTAATGATTAACTTGGGTATATATATAGTATATTAAGTGAATTTAGAAAAACATGTTGAAGTAGATGAATAAGAAGATTCATCGATTTCCAGATCTAGGAGATCTAATAACACACTCAATGTAAAAGGACCCTTATCAAGGGAATAACTAAATTAGGTAACAAGGACAGGAGAACTTAATGAAATAAGTTTCCAAATGCGGAAACTAGTTTCATTTGTGGCGGTGGGTTTTACTGTGCCACTCCGTAAAGTATACACTAGCCTCGGTGCACCCCGGGATTTGTTTCCTAATTGGGATTTCACCCCCCATTTTTCTATATATATACATTTACTAGACCCTTTAAAAGAACAAATGGAAAACTAAATTAAACAAATCAAAAAGGAAGAAGAGTAAAGACATATGTAAATGAAAGGTATGACAATAAAATAATAAAAATAGAATAATAATGATAATAAAAGAGAGAAAGAGAGAAACGCTCACCATTTAGAAACATGTTGATGGTTCTTCGCAACCTTACAACGACCACATTTCTTAATGGTTTCGGAACTCAACACCATGAATTCCTCGTCACTGCACAGGTTCGACTTCTTGGATAACTTGTTTACAACAGCACAATCACAATCACTGTCGCCATTAGCAGCACCGGCAGATGCAGTGACAGCACCACTATCGGATGCCTCAGAGTTATCCCCATTAGTAGAAGGGGTCTTGATAATCTCGGTACCCTTACCTGTAATAACCATCGAACTGGATCTCCCCAATTTGATTTCACGTTTACCCTCCATAGTGAATAAAGTATTCAACGTCGTCGTCGATGAAGAATGATTATCCTTGCGCATGGCAGGTAACAGAACAGATCCGCCGGATACCACAGAAGTGGTGGAATTATCCCTTGGTCTAAGTCTCTCCGTTTTCTGTAACAATTGTGGAGAAGTAGGAGCCGAAGAATTAACCTTGATAGTTTGTGTATTATTACGTGTCACATTGATCTCTAGGGCAGAACTAGAATCATCGTCGGCATCGTCAGCGGATTCATTTTGTTCAGCGACAGAAGGCATGACAACCTCTCCAGCGGCAGCAGGTTCACCACCGACAGCAGAACTGATATCCAACATAGACTTTGGCTTTGTCAGGGTAGAAGCATCACCGTTTGTAGGTGTGGCACCATTGGCATCACTAGTGGCAGATCCATCGGTCTTCACAGTAACAGGCTTTGGCACAAATTCGGTGTGCGTGGTGACATCATCATACTTGTACTTACCGTCGAACCCGGAATCTTCATGATGGTAGAAATTACACTCATATTGGTTTTCATCAATACAGATATCCATCTTTTGGAATGCTGGATCATTAAATAATTCAAACAGAGAGTACCGCGTAGCAGCCTTTGGATCACATAAACGCCATGCAATTCTGGCAACACCCTTATCTTGGAAAAATTTCCCATAACGGGAATCCACTGGACCCTTGGTCATGTCATTCTTTCTGAAACTTGGGTTTTGGTAAAGACAATATTGATCATAGGTATGTTCATAATCTCTAAATTTAGCATCCCCCTTGGAACAATTCACAAATGGCATAGTACCCATAGCCATCACAAATAAAATCATCCCCAACCCCCAATAATCCATCTTGAATGGGTTGTAAGGAATTCTTTTAGACATAGCCATAGTGGCAAGTAATTCAACTTCAGGTGGTTGATATGGTGGAGACCCCACCAATTGTGTTGAAAGTTTAACTCCACTAGAGAAATCACCAGGAACAACGTGTCCATAATCGGAAACACCGAAATCGGTAATCTTGACAACACCACTCTGTGTGAGTAAAACATTTTCTGGTTTCAAATCACGGTGAACGATATCACATTCATGCATATATTTCAAACCATATGCAATTTGTTTGAAAATACATAGTTTCTCACCAAATGAAGTTGAAACCCATTTTCTATCTTCAATCAATGAAAACAAATCAGTTTTACACAGTTCAAGAACAAAGCCCCATCCACGAGTCAATTTTTGTTGATGTGGGATTTTAATTAATGCATAACATTTCACAATGTGTAACCCATTATATAGGTTCTTATGAATGATGTATTCCTTTGAAGCTCTTTCATAAAATTCCTTTGGTTTTTCACCTTTAAACAGCACAAACTTCTTCAATGCATACACTTCACGGGCTCTACCAACTCTATGAATTTTCTTCACAGAAGCAGAAGCACCGGTACCAATATTTCTAGAATCATCCTTGAAGAATTGATATTCATCAAACAAATCTTGATGTTCCATTTGGAATTCCACTGGTAAGTAATCATTAGGTAATTCAATTGGGAATGGTAATTGATTATTTTCATCATCCATTGGATCAGCACTAGATAAGGCGACACCGGCACCCATACTATTCAAATTCGAAGTAGAGTTCACACCGAATGGGTTATAAACCAGTTTTTGTTTGGATTTATGGGAAGCCACATAATCATCAATAGATGGGAGACCCATTTTATGTTGAGCATCAACTCTAGCGTTATGCACGGTGCTGACATCCTTCTTGATGCTTTGTCCCAGTTTGACATTACGTTCATGGATCTTCTTGATAACAGTTGGAGATTCAGGAGTAGATGCAGAGTTCTGTAGAACTGGTCTAGAGCTAGCTGGGGTCTTCTTTGGTGGAACAGACTTATGCGATGCCTGACTGGATGATGAAGAAGTACGCTTGAAACGGGAAAACAATTTGGATTTATGTGATGAATCACCGGTGGCAGTCCCAGAAGACGTGTTGGATGCACTGGATGACTTTCTTCTTGTAACAGAAGGTTGTTGTTTCTTAGTCACTGAGGATGTAGATGATCTTTTCACGGTCGGTGTGACTGCAGGGCTACTAGATGGAGCTGGAGATGGGGACTTCTTGGAGACGCCATTTGTTGATGTAGTTGTTGTGGTAGTTGGTATAGTTGCCTTTTTAGAAGACTCCAATTCCGAGTTGGTGGATGGTTGTTGGCTTTGTGTGACCGGAGTTGAAGGACCCGATGACTTAGCTTGCGGAAGTGGGGTTTCATGGGAAGTAGTAGTTTTAATTTCTGAGGGCAGCGTGTGAGGCTTGGCGGTGGATTTAGAAGTGGTAGCCGTAGTCTTGGTAGTGGTGGTAGTAGTTGTAGTAGTTGCCGCAGGTTTTCTATGTGGGGTAGTATTTGGAGTGGAAGCGGCCTTTTGTACAGCAGGTCTTTGAGTCTTTGTAGTCTCAGTGGCTCCAGTGAAAGTTTTTCTCTTGACAATCTTTGGTTTCCCAGTGGATGATTCCTCGCTATGGTGGATCTTCTCTTTTAATTTTTTGAATAAAGGCATGGTTTTCTATGGGAGTGGGGGGCGAAAGAGAGATGAGATAGGAGGGGTTTTTTAAGAGAAAAAGTAAAAAAAAAAACAAATGAAAAGTAAAAGCAAGAGTCTAATAAGAAAAGAGTAAGCAAACAGTAGAGTCAATTAGATAAAGTAGTAAAGTTATTAATTGACCTGTAATGTGAAAGGTTATCTGGTTGAAGGGAAGTAGTACTTGTTGTTGAATTTATAAATAAGTCAAGTGTAAAGCACTCTTGAGCATTGAAAAAAAAAAGTTATCTGGTATTCTGTGTTTCTCTATAAACAAAAACAGTATGATCAAAGAACAGATAGGGGAATTCCAGATTGGATGTATTAGTTTTCTTTAGAAATTGAATGACTGATACAAAGCAAAATGAGATATAGTTCCTGTTCCCTTTCCTTTGCTTTTTAATTCTGTTTTTTATTTTACTTTACTTTTTTTTTTGACTGCCTCTTTTTACAGTAGTCTAATTCTCACGTGTGGGAAAATTGACATTTAACACGCCACTAATAATAATTAATGTAGTACTATACTCTATAGTCGCTGTGCTTTTTTATCTTTATTGCACAATAGAATCACAATAGGGGAGAGAGGGGAACAATTCCCTTTCAAGAGGGGGGTATATACCGTTTTCACTGTGTTGTAGTCTACGTTGGAAATGATAGTTACAGTAAACTAATTCTTTCTATTGTTGCTTGGTGGGGTATATTTAACCGCTACGGGGGTAGATACAACAAGTCCCGGAGGGGGTTATCTAGAATTTAATTCGTTTTCCAATTTTAATCTAGATGTTATTCCGATTTTCCTCTTGTCCAGCTTGGTTTACTTGGTTTACTTTGGTTGCTTATCCATTCTACCATTTGGTAGTTGTAGAATTTTTAAAAAAAAAAGCTTCTATGCATCTTTTGTTCGTTCGATTGCAGTAGTAATAGTGGTGGGTTTAACTTGTTGTAGTTCTATTTATACAACAACATTGAGGGGTCCGGTCCGGGGTCATAGCCTCATTATTGGGGGCGCACCACTATATCTAACACTTTAAAACTCCGCTACCACATTACACAGGCGTGATAATCTCCAAGAATCATCTAATATACTATGTACTCTATTAATTAATCATCTAATACTCTCATTATCTATTCAAATCTTGGAAATAACCATTTTCGAAAAAATGTATTTTACGGGTAATTTCAAGAATTCTAAATAGGAACCCAATAAGATAACCCCGTTTGCAGACTTTTCATTTAACATTTTCAATTTACACCGCCATAATTTTGTTATTTATATGAAATTTTCAACTATTAACCATATTAATACCATCATCCGATCAAACACACCCACTAAACACTCCCACTTATTAATTGTATAACACCCAACCTTCTCTTAGATTGGACCCTGAATTAATATTTTTTTTTGTTGATTAGCTAATCAACGCGAGAAGTTGACCAGAAACAAGCTACCTTTTGCTCTTCTTTATTCATCAATTTATTTTGATACCTGGAATCATAACGGTGCCAATGGTGTTAACAAATAAATACATGATACTTGATATAATGAATGCTGGTTTGATGAAAAAGGGAAATTTCTCCCCTTCTTTTCTACAATTTAACACAGTTCAATGCAAATCCGACGTAAACCACAACAGATAATAGACAGGCTTAATTGGCTCTTTGTAGTAACCTTTCATGGTTTTTACAAGGTCGAAAATACTAAACATGGAAACAGAATCTGTTTATGCTATCGTCAACAAACGCTACCAATGATGACAACCTATACAATCTGTGATTACCACCAGTTAGTGTTTGCTTTAGTAACCCCTGTTGAACTATGTTGGAGAGTGAATTAGTAGTGACATTCGCATGGTCCAAGCAGTAGTATCAACGTCAATAAGGGGTTACCAAGTAAGAGAAAATTTGAAAACAAAAATTATTAAATATATATAAAAAGAAGAACAAAAAACTAAAAAGTCAATCAAACCAAATGATTATGAAGCATGTATAATATTGAATTATATCTGTTAGAAGGAAAAGGAGGCAAAGAAAGATTCAAGAAAAAACACAGAAAAAAAGAAAAACAAACACTGATCTACGATCTCTTCAAACTATCTAATCTTGCTTGTAAATCATCATCCAATCCACCACCACCAATATCACTTGATCCTCCCTCTGCACCAACCATTTGAGGCTTTTGTTTAACACCAACACTTTGTTGACTTTCTAAATTTAATGAATCAGGAATATTAGAATCACCTAATTTACTATTTAAATCAACTCCAATTTCATCTAACACTTTATTAACAACTTCATCAATTTCTTCCTCATCATCAACGTCAATTTCATCATCCATTAAATCATCCATGACATCATCAACCATTTCTTGTTTTTGATCCATCATATCCATTGATTTTTGGAATTCCATTGTAATTTTAGTTAAACTTGATAAATTCATATTTTTATTTAATCCATTTAATAATCTTGATGCATCTTTCATTGAATTAGTCATTTGAGTTGATGATCTCATAGTTTGTAATCTTAATGAGATAGCTTGTAATTGAGTTTTCATTTTATCAAATTTCTCAATTTGCTTTCTAGTTCTTATCAAATCTCTAGCTTGAACTTTAATTGTTTTTAATTGATTCAATTTAGCTGATTTCTTAATATCTTGAATTAATTTTTTCTCTTGTTGTTGAAGTTTCACTTTTTCTCTATCCAATTCTCTTTGAGTTCTCTCTAATTGTCTTTGATTCTTTCTCATCTGTTCTTGAGGTGTTAACCTCTTACCGAACATCCATTCAAACATTTTTTTAGTAGAAAATTGATTCTCTTTTCCTATATTAAATTATATGCACAAGACGAGTGACCTTGTGTTTTCTATTTATTTTAGAGTCAAGTATCTTCTAAGTGTAATATACCTTTATAGTTTTGCCCTTACTAAGTTTTCTTATCATTGTTATAATGACATGGAGAGAAAAAGCCGTCATTATAATAATTAACCCGTACCCCTCAATTGACAGACGTTTCTCAATTTTTTTTTTTTTCAAAATTGAAAATGTCCAAATTTTCAACTCTTTGAACTTGCATGGAGTAAGACCATCAATATAGAACTACATATATACCCAAAACAATGTTATACGAACTCATAGCTATCTCCAGAATCGTGTCACCGGAGAACCTCAATGCTGAGGCTAAAGCGTATGTCTAAATTTCTCCCCATTCCCGATCGAAATATCTCTTATTTTTTTACTAACCAACTTCTTCCCTTTTATTAGTCTTGCATCAACTATAGGTAAATTAATTATAAGAAACAACGGTGTTGTGCGTGAGATCAACTCACTTGGAGCTAAACCATTACCCAAGATTGTCACAAAGGCTAATGAATCTCATTTTAGAGGTTTACATTTCACTATGCTTTTCGATTCAAGTGTTGGTGTGCAAAGAGAAATTTTAAGATCATTGAAAAATGATCCAAGAGTTATTAAGGCCAACGTTTTGAAAGTGCAAGATTCTACTAATTTCAACCCTGGTAGTAGTTTGACTAGAGCTTTGAACTCTATTTCTGATGATTAATTTTCTTTTTGTTTTGGTTTTTCATGTACATATAATAAATAATAACTTTAATAAACGATTTTCTTTTTAAGTAAAAAATGCAAATATGAAATGTATATTGATATACAGAATAATAGAGACGGGATGTGGGGGGAGAGAATAAGAAACATGTGTATCACAGATACTCATATTTCACATATATATATAAATACAAAACAACACAAAAAAAACAAAACACACTCATTTAATCAATCATATTATCAATATCATGCAAGAACCCAAAACTGGACTTACTAGAGTCCTGTGCTATGACGGGCTTCCCTTGAGGAGTCTTAGTAGACCAAAGACCACCCAATAATCCAGGGATGGCACCGTGCACTGATGTACCAACATATGTTGGCACCACACCAGCATGAGGTTGTTGTTGCTTTTCCAACTTTGGAGTAGGTGGAACTAAATCAGCAGGTAATTGATCCTCAATATCTTTAACCGTATGTTTAACACGACCATCACCTATTTGGATAGAGTTATATTTCACTGGAGATAATGTTAAGTCACGCGAGTCCTCATCTCTCTTATATTTCAAAAGTTTCTCCTGTGTGGAGAGCTTATCAGGAGATCCTAACCGCTCCTGTGGTATTAAATGGTGTTCATCAATGTATAATGTTCCCTTGACTTGTGGTTTGAAGAAGGATGACAACAGTGAGCTTTGATAATATGGAGATGGAAGTTTAGGAATAGGTTGACTCACAGGGGTTGTTTCCAAAGAGGAATGGGGATGAGGTAACAGAGTACTAGTAGATTGTGTAGTACTTGTAGCAGTTGTGGTCTCTGTAGATTGTGATAGCGTGCGCACTAATCCCGTGTGATCATCCAATTGTAATTCGGAATCCTCTGGAATGGATTCTTGGTGACGTCTGTTATGTTCCATGAGAGCTGCCTCATTGAGTCTTGATTTCTTGAATGTTCTAGATTTCTTCTTTTTAGATGAGGGCACCTGTGGTGGTTTCATCAATTCTTTCAATTCCTCCTCTGTAGCCTTAGCTTCATCGAATGCGGACATTAAGTATGGCAGTTCTTGTGTAATAGTAGATCTATTCAATGAACTAGATTCCTCTAGCGCCATCCCATCTGGGTTCAACCGTCTTTGTCGTCTAGCGTCGATCTTTGATGTGGATAGTGATTTGTTCATTTTATCCAATTCCTCTGGATCAATGTATTCCTCCTCGTAGAGGGTATCGTCGTAACCGGAAGAAGCTCTAGAACGGGTAGTAGTAGTTGATTCTGAGCCAGTGAATGAAGCCGTTGAGGCCATCTTAGGGTGAGATGGAGGCACAGCGTTGGACGACGTCAATCTCTTCTGTTGTTTAGCTTGTAGTTTTTGGATTCTCATACTTTCAAACATTTTTTCAATATCATTAACTATGGATATACATTCCATGGCTCCAATTGTATCATTTGATGCAACACAGTCATTTAATTGTTGTAATAGGTTATTAATGAAATTCTTGTAGTTTACAACGGTTTCCTCGGTTATCCCTGTGCTCGTTTCATCTTCTGTTTCTTCGATATCTTGTTCATCCTCGATTAGTTGTTCTAAGGCTATTCCTATATTAACTAATCTAGCCTTAGAGTAATGAATTGATATTTCATCCGATAAATTGTTTTTCAATTGAATCACACGTAAACTCAATTCGGTCAAAATTGTACCCGGGTCAGAGATCCGTTGAATGGGGGTCAGGCGTCTATTGAAGATATTTAATTCATCAATTTCGATACTTAACTCATTGATAATTTTATGGAGTTCCAAGCAATGGGCAGAGACCCGTTTAGCTAATTCTGAGTTGATTTTCTTCTTTTCCAGGTCTTCTTGTATTGGAGCGGGGGAAGATCTGTCTGTTGTTGTTGATGTTGCCGTTGTTGTCGTTGTTGATGTTTGTAGGGACAAATTGAAATCTAAAGTTTGGAATTCCCAGTTATTGATTTTCAATTCAATCTTTTCCAAATCACGAAGGATTTCGAATGCTTCAATACACCATGATTTCAATTGGGTATCTGTTATTTCATTGATATATTCTATCAATTCTTTAGTTTTCTCCTTTTCCTTATTTAAATTAGGATCTTTTAATAACTCTATTAAAGGATCAGTGTAGATCAACAGTTCACTTGCCATGATGGATAAAGGTAGATGTAGATTAGACGTAAACACTGAGACAAGACACAAACTATTCCTTTATCAATTCAAGGAAAACCTGGAGTAAAGCAAATTCAATTTTTTTGTTTTTCTAGCTTGCCTCGAAAAAGTGGTCTGAGAACAGGGGAGGGAGCACTGCCCTGGGTGGAGGGTTAGGTATAACTAGTGTTACCGCTCTTATTTTGGTATACCGTAATCTACTGTAATCTACTACTCCATGGCAATCTACTTCTCTCTACTTCAATTTCAAATTGCTACTCTTGTGACTAGTGTTAAGTGTAATACGCTCCAGTGACCTATCTGCTCTCTTCTCTTCTTCATTCCACTGCACTATCATCCACCCTCTACTTTCTACTCTCTACTCACTCCCTCTACACCTCTCTCTTTCCACACTCTCCTCCTCTCTGCCATCTCCATTACCCTCACACCACCACATACCTTCCTAGCAAGCTATCCATCTCTAGTCTCCTGTGCTCTTCTCTCTCCTCTATACAACGCGAAATTTTCAAATTTCACAAATTTCACAAAATACACCAAATTACATACAACCACTCTCTTTTCTTCTTCTTCATTCTAATATCAATTAATTGTATTCACTAATAACTACAATGTCAGACGAAAAGACAACTACTGCCACCACCACCGAAGAAGCCACTAAGGCTACTACTGAGTCTACTAAGACTACTGAAGCCAGTGAGACTACCACCTCCACAGCTTCTATCGGTGAAAAGAGAAAGCCTGAAGAAGATTCTGAAAAGAAACCAGAATCTAGTTCCGGTGAAAAGAAGAAGAAAAGAAAGCATTCTAGAAGAAAGTATGACGATTTGCCACCTCCAGAAGATAAGGACTCCGATGAAGAAGATGAGGAAGAAGTTGATGATGATAAATTAGTTGAAGAAGATGAAGAAGAAGATGATTTATTAGAGATCGATGCTTCTAACATCATCACTACAGGGAGAAGAACTAGAGGTAAAGTAATTGATTACACCAAGGTTGATGAAAAATTGAAATCTGAGAACGGTGGTGCCAAGGATGATGACGATGAAGATGAAGATGCCGATTTCAATGATGTTAAGAAATGAAGAGTTTAAAATAACACGGTTTTTGTACACTAATAAATATATATATTATATTTGGTTTTTAAAAGGTGACTAGTATAGAGTAGAAATGAACTGAAATATTCGGATAGAAGGTCTATTCCTCGATGAAAATATATAACGTTATAGCAAAATAAAAAACAAACACAGAGGGAGAAGAAAGGGGAGGGGGGAAGAAGTTGTAAAGCATCAAAAAAAAAGAAGGGGGAGAAAAAGGTATAATATATGTAACTATGTGACTGTGATAGAGAGTGAATGTGAAAGAAAGAGAGAGATGTTTCTGTCTTTAGATTATTATTTTTCTTGATCCATTAACAACAATTGGAGTTCTTTGAGATTTTTTGATCTTTTGGAGCTGGAGTCAAGGTAATCGTGTTACCCTTCAAATTGTTATTATTACTACCAGTGTTATCGGCACCATCCATATCGAATTTTCTCTTTGAGACCATTTCATAAATTGATTTAATTAATTGATGGAAGGTCAATTCAACATTTTCGGCATTTAAGGCAGAAGCCTCAGTGAATAACAAATTATTTTCAGCTGCAAAATTCTTAGCTTCTTCAGTTGGCACAGCTCTTAAATGTTCTAAATCAGATTTATTACCCACTAAGGCTATCACTATATTGGCATCAGCGTGGTCTTTCATTTCTCTTAACCAACGAGACACAGATTCATATGAATCAGAATTGGAGATATCGTACACCACTAATGCCCCAACGGCACCTCTATAATAAGCAGCAGTGATGGCTCTGTATCTTTCTTGACCCGCAGTATCCCAGATTTGAGCTTTAACTCTTTTCCCATCAATTTCCACTGTTCTAGTAGCAAACTCCACTCCAATTGTAGCTCTAGAATCTGGATTAAATTCATCTCTTGTGAATCTGGATAATAAGTTGGTCTTACCAACACTGGAATCACCAATTAAAACAACTAAATTTGAATAGAAGGAGATAGTTAGTAAAATGGTTATTTTTTTTTTGCTAAGAATAAACAAAGGGGAAGGGGGGAGAGAAACGAAGGCACAGTCGGACCCTTGACCTAAATTGATTTTAAAACATACTCTTGAAAAGGTACTCATAATCGTATGAGTAGTCATCTGCAGTATCAGACATTGTGAACAGTGTATATATTAAATCTATGGAGATGAAACAATCAGATTATATTCAAACAGAAAGTACAACAAAACACCTTTCTGATCTTTAGACGGTTCAGTTTTTTTTTTTCGAAGAAAGATCGGGTGTATAGAGTGGCTGAGCATGGAGGGTGGCTGAATGGCACGTGACAAGAATGTGGCTTGACGATACACAGGTGTACAGGTGTTTGTTGAAACGCGTTTTTTTTTCAATTTTCAAAGGGAAGAGAGTAAATTGGGCAACTTAAACGGGGCAATATATACTTGTTTGTTCTTTAATTAAATCACCAAGTATCTTCAACATAACAGGAAAATGTCGGAAGTCAAGATTGACCCATTGGTGTTTCGCAGAAGATTACACTCTTTACAAAGAAACATTGCATCATCGGACACGTTTAAACAAGTGAATGGTGTCTTGATCGTGGTGGGTTCAGCTGATGAATCTAATCCATATCAAAAGTCAACTATTTTACACACTTGGTTATTGGGGTACGAATTTCCAGCTACTGCCCTCTATGTGACTGCTAAAAAAATTGTGTTTTTGACTTCAATAGGGAAAACTAAATATTTGAATCCATTAGTTAAGAATAACGCCAATATTGTTTTATTAGCTAGAACTAAAGATCAAGAACATAATGCTAAATTATTTAATGATTTCATTGGTGAAATTGAACAATCCACTACAGAGACTAATAAGAAAATCGGGATCTTAGTTAAGGATAAATTTCAAGGGAAATTCATTGATGAATGGAATCCAATTTATAAATCCAAAATTGAAGGCAACGACAAATTAGAATTAACCGATGTGGCAGTGGGGATCTCTCATTCATTAGAATTAAAAGACGAAGATGAACAGAAAAATTTAAGAGTGGCCTCAAGAGCATCAACAAATTTCATGGCTTACTTCACTGATGAAATGTCTAAGATCATCGATGAAGAATTAAACGTGACAAATGCTCAATTGGTTGACAAAATTGAAAATAAGATCGATGATGAAAGATTCTTTAAACAAATGGAAACTAATAAGTCTATGAAGAAATTGGGTGCCGATTTCGATCCAAGTAATTTAGATTGGTGTTATAAACCTATCGTGCAGAGTAACGGGAAATTCGAATTGAAATTCTCTGTTGAATCAACTAATAAAAAAGTTGGTGGTAACGTGATTCTGTCATCTATTGGGTTACGTTACAAGAATTACTGTTCTAACATCTCTAGAACTTTCTTGATTGGTCCAACCAAGGAAATGGAAAAGAACTACGATTTCTTGCAGAAAATTCAAAACAAGATATTCACTTTGTTAAGGGATGGTGCCATTGCCAAGGATGTCTATTCGAAAACCTTGGATTTAATTAAGGAGGAAAGACCAGAATTGGCCTCCCATTTCACTAAGAATTTGGGATCCTTGATCGGGATAGATTTTAGAGATTCCACTGGCGTGTTGAACCACAAGAATGAAAGAAAGATCAATGAGAACTCTGTCATTAACCTGGTTATTGGATTCTCCGATTTAAAGGATGAGAAGTTGGGTGATTACGCATTGATGCTCTCCGATACTGTCAGAGTGACTGGTTCTGAACCAATCATCTTGACAGACTCTCCGAAGTCGAGATCCCAGGTGGCTTTCTACTTCGACGATGGTAATGATGAAGAGGAGAAAGAGGGTAAGAAGGTTAAGAAGGAGAAGGTCTCTGTTAAGAATGAATCTGCTAAGGCTGCCCCAGCAGATCTCAAGATTAGTAACAGTGGTGTCAACACCAGAGTGTTGAAGGCCAAAATGAGAGCCGAACAGAAGGGTTCCGAAGAGGATCAAACTCAAATTCAAAAGGAAATCCAAAGAGAGTTACACGCTAAGAGACAAAAGGAAGGTTTGGATAGATTCAACTCTGGTGATGCAAAGGAGAGTGGTGAACAGAAATTGGTGTTCAAGAAGTACGAATCCTATGTTAGAGAATCTCAAATCCCAAGTAACGTCAGAGACTTGAAGATCCACATTGACTCCAAGAATCAAACCATCATCTTGCCTATTGGGGGTAGACCAGTGCCATTCCATATCAATGCTTACAAGAATGGATCCAAGACTGAAGAAGGTGAATACACCCACTTGAGATTGAACTTCAACTCTCCGGGGATTGCCTCCTCCAAGAGAGAGGAATTACCATATGAGTTAGGTGACGATAAACAATTTATCAGAAACTTGACCTTCAGATCCAAGGATGGTGCTAGAATGACCGAAGTGTTGAAAAAAATTCAGGAAATGAAGAAGGAAGCCATCAAGCGTGAGGCTGAGAAGAAGGAAAGAGCTGACATTGTGACACAGGCCTCTTTGATCGAGGTCAGTAGGCCAAGAAGACTGGACAACGTTTTCGTTAGACCAACCCCTGATACTAAGAGATACCCAGGGATGGTCACTATCCATCAAAATGGTATCAGATATCAATCCATTTCAAGAAGTGATCAAAGAATTGACGTGTTGTTCTCCAATATCAAGCATTTGTTTTTCCAATCGTGTAAGGGAGAATTACTCGTGATCATTCACTGCCATTTAAAGACCCCAATCATGATCGGTAAGAAGAAGACTTACGATGTGCAATTCTACAGAGAGGCCTCCGATATCACTGTTGATGAAACCGGTAACAGAAAGAGAAAATACAGATATGGTGACGAGGATGAATTAGAACAGGAACAAGAAGAAAGAAGAAGAAAGGCCATGTTGGATAAAGAATTCAAGGCATTTGGTGAACAAATTGCTGACGCATCTAATGGGTTGGTCGACTTGGATATCCCATTCAGAGAATTAGGATTCCAGGGTGTGCCATCTAGATCTGCTGTGAGTTGTTTACCTACTAGAGATTGTTTGATCCAATTGATTGATTTACCTTTCCTCGTGATTACGTTGAATGAGATCGAAATTGCTCATTTAGAGAGAGTCCAATTTGGTTTAAAGAACTTTGATTTGGTGTTTGTGTTTAAAGATTTTGGGATACCTGTGGTGCATATCTCTACTATTCCAATGGAAGTCTTAGAGGATGTTAAGGCTTGGTTGACCGATGTCGATATTCCATACAGTGAAGGTACAGTTAACTTGAACTGGTCTACCATTATGAAGACAATCACTTCTGATCCATATCAATTCTTCGTTGATGGTGGTTGGAGTTTCTTGACTGGTTCTGGTGATTCAGACAGTGAAGATGAAGAAAGTGAACCTGAATCCGATTTCAACCCAACTGATGACGATCCAGAGGATGAACCAGAAGAATACTCTGAAGATGAAGATGATAGTGAGAGTGATTTCAGCGATGATGACGATGATGATGAGAGTATTGCTGAAAGTGATAACGTCTCTGAAGAGGAATTCAGCGATTAGTGTGTGTTTTTTTGTGTTTGTGTTTCTTTCATTTGTTTTTCTCCTTTTTTTACTAATTACATTTCAAAAATCCCCTTCTGTATTTTTTTATATATATAATCAAAATAATGATAAAAATAGTTTATTAAAAATTAACATAAGTGATATTAATACAAAGTACTTAAAAAGTAAATAGTTTAGCAAAGTTTTTTTTCATTTTTTCATTTCATAAAAATGCCATCCAACCGATATACATCTTAGCTAGATTATGATCATCAGTAGCTTGTTGAATGGCAGCGTCAACTTGGAACCCAATGGAGACAGATAACCCACCAGAATCTTTGGATCCAGTGTCCAAGTCCTTAGGATCAAGAATACCCTTAATCTTTCTTCTAATTGAATCCATAATCACTTGTGGTTGCAAATTATCATCACTCTCAGAATTTCTGTTCCTAGATCTAGGTTTCATCTTCCAATCCATAATAGGATCATACAAGAATGTCTCCAACACATTCATCAAAATATTTTCATTATCTCTGATCAATTTCATAGTAACTTCACTGGTCCGTCTAAAGATCCCTTCAATACCGGTGACCCCCATGGCAGCCACCATATTTTGAGTCAATCTAAATGGTACTCTTTCTGGAACAGTCAATTTTTTCCCTTTATCAAATAAACAATCAAAATCAACATGCATCACTTGACCAGTCTTCTCATTCATCATAATGTTATCACCATGTCTATCACCCAATCCAACCAGGTATCCAACAAATGACATAACAGCACACGATCTCACATAATTATTTCTATTCATGTACCAAGTCACTGGGTTAGGAAATTGATCAATAAACCAAGCAGGCAAAACCGGATTGTACTTTTTAGTCAGTTTAACAAAATTGTTGTATTGATTAGTAGAATTCTGTTGATCCAATAATTCTCTAGCCTTTTGGAAATCCAGTGGATTACCCTGTCTGTTGTAATAGGTCAAGAAAATATCTCTCAAAGTACGTGAATTGTCAACCCATTCAATGACACCAAATGTCTCATTCAATGGAGTGGCAGCATATGTTCTAATGGATAAGTTTCTCTTACCAGCTTCCAAATTCTCTTGCAATAATCTATTAATCACAGTGGTAAACTCTAACACTTTGGCATCCTTCCGGAGATCATCCTTCTTACACAGAATACTATACCGTCTACCATCCGTTCCCAAGATGAATAATCTTTTAGGCCTCTGCATAGATGACAATAATTGCACTCTACTTTCAAATGCAGAGTATTTCACTAGCTTATCTTCAATCATATACATTCTCTTCTCTTGACGTTTGTTACCAGATGAAGTCATTGGAGCGGTGATGGTGCATAGTCTATGTAATTGATCAAAGTTAGATGATATAGGTAAGGCCAACGCCAAACATTCCTGATCTTTCTGATACCCAAATTCTAGACCCTTTTCATAGAGATTCAATTTGCTACCCTTGGATTTAGGGATTTCCTTTTGACAGACACCCTTCAAAGCAGTGAGCATAGACAATGCAGATTGGACTTGTAAAGCCAACGTATTGTGTTCCTTGGATGACGATCTAGATGAGTTTTGAAGTTTATCACATATTGCGTTACCATATTTTCTTCTAATTGTAGATGTTGACTCAGTTTGAGAATAAATGGAGTACAAGATCAACGATGGATACTTAGCAGCCAATTCAATGACAATACCAATAATCAATTTCACAGTGGATTCATCCTCATGAACCATTCTCGAAATCAATTGAGAAAGCACGGAGTACCACTTATGGGATTCCATCACATATTCATCCTTACAGGCATTGATACACTTCAAGATACTAGAATAGTTTTGCTTTCTCTGTGACATAATCATTTCAACAGAGTAACCCTTGAGTTTCCCAGAATCTCTGTATTTACCTAAATAGTCCAACCAAATAGTAACAGCCTTAGGAAGCACTTCAAATAGGTAATGAGAAGAATAAGATGCCGAAGTGATGTACTCCTTGACAACCTTGAACTCAACTTCTCCGTAGAAATCCTTTTCTGGTCTTTTTAACCCTGGAGTTTCAATACTTTGAGCTTCTAACAACTTATTGTAGTAAGTACCAAGGTAATAATGTGCTTTACCAATCAATTCACCATCACCTTGTTTAGAGACTTTCTCATACCCATCAATAATTTCATCAAATGAGCCAGCAGCAGAATCTTCAAGCCACGAGGTGTAAGTGAACTGGATGAGTGGATTCATAGTTTTATCATTAGAATCAGAATTCAACAGAGACCCCAAAATTTTCAAACCTTGTGCATGGTCACCTTGAGCCCAAAGTAAGTTGGCAAACTCTAAATCTGCAGACCTAGAGGAGTTTCCCAAAGATAGGGCAATGGTAATATTCTTAGCAGCCATATCAAGTCTCCCATTTTCTCTCAATATCTGGGAGCTCTGCACCAAGATTTGACTTAAATGGTTGTTGACCAGCTTTGATGGATGTAATTCAGCAATTGATTTTCTGAATGAATGGATTTTCCAATTCGTCTTGAAATCCTTGATAGTATTCTCACTTCTAACATTAAGAGAATCAAACAATTTGTTCAATGAGTCAGTGGTGGTTTTTGTATCGACCAAAAGATGGAAATCATTAAGACAGTGAAGCAACACCATATAATTAGACACTGTAACATGGGAGATCTCTCTAGATAAACTCAATGCAAACCCTAAAGATTTAGTGGCAGCTTCAATATGAGTACGGCAATCTCCTAGTTTGTTTTCATGTAATGTAATCAAACCCCTAGCAAACTCATAGTAAATAGATAATTCTGACCCTAACGATGTGATAGCAGGGAAATTTTCAGAAATACTTGCCCACTTGGTCAATTCATCAAATTTACCACTGAAAACACTGGCCTGCAATGCAGAGAGAACCCAATCCTTACTTTGTGTGATGAGACCTTGATCACCTTGAAAATTGTTCAACTTCAATAAGACATGCTCATATTCACAATGATCATCCAAACACTTCAACAATGAAGTCAGAGAATCATGTTTGACATCTTCATCCTTATCACCCATTTGTTCTAGTTCGGCTAATGCACCTAATGATTCATGGGTAACCTTCCAGTCATCACTGTACCGGAATTGAAGAAGTTTATCATTCAAGCTATCATTTGAGAACACTTTCAAAACACCACGTAAGGCATCCAAATCATCGATTTCAGAGTACATTCTCCGAATCCGTGTAGAAAATTCATTTTGACTCAGTTTACCCGATTGATAGCTCTGTTCTAAATTGAAAATGGCTCTTTCGTAAGAGTTACATTGTGCGGTTCTAATAGCAAGTAATTCAGTTGGCAGAGACTTTAAGAAGGTTTCCACTTTTTCGTGTTCTTCAATGAACACATTATTGTTGTATTTCTTTGATCTCTTTCTCTCTGATAACCATTCTCTAAAATAGTCAACCATGGAGAACACAGTACGGTAGCAAGCCTTCAATGATTCAATCACCGGTTCATTGTTGATTTTATCCAAGTCCTCTCTTAAAATGGTATCAATCTCGATTTCAATATCAGAGTAAATCTCACCATCACCGTAGATGATTAACATTAGCGAAACATAAGGAAGAATAAATTCAGCAATGGACAAATCCTGATCCCTGATGACCAAAGCCACGAGACCGAAAATGTTTCTAGACGATCTAGGAAGCTTACCACATAATGCACAACGGCTTAACAAATCTGATGCAAATTCTTTCAACCAAACACTATGCTTCTTGGAATTGGAGAACAGTGGGTAGGCCAGTTTCTGGAAATGCACTGATCCATTATAATATCTAGATGACAACAAGGGTTTCAAGACAGTTTGTGATAAGTTATTGAACCTGTTCCATAATTTAAATTCTGATGAATCTTTATCCTTGAGAGTCTCAGGTGTGATATCCACAATCTTGAGGTATTCTTGCATTGCAAATGCCAAAAACAATTGATTTCTGGGATCAGTGGAAGCGATAAATGATTTCACCAAGATTTTATCCATGAAGTACACCGAAAAATCACCGATTTCGGTGTCATCAACAAGGTTAGATATTAAAATCATTCTTTTTTTGCTATTGGACTTATTGATAAATGATTCAAATTTGGTAATATCCAACGCCCCCAACAAACTCAAGATTTTAGCACTCTTGGTGGATATATCGAAATTAGTAGTGGAAAACTTATTAGATGCCATAAGTAAATTTGACAAGAATTGAGAAATGGAAGCATATAATTTAGGATTCTTCAACCACAAAGCATGAAATTCGAATTCTCTCACTGTGATGAACTTAATACAATCATCTAATGCTTGTAAGACAACCCATTTATTATCACTAGCCAATCTCTTAGTGAGTTCAGAGAACACATATTGAGGTTTAGCATCGGTGGTCACAACTCTTTTCAAACTTTTATTTTCATTCACTGTCAGGGAGTACACATATGATGGATGTTCCTTGGCAGCTCTAGGGTGATTATTCATTACATAAACCAGGATTTCCTTAGCTAACAATTGACAATCATGGTCCAGTTTGTCAAAAATTAAGATCAAATATGACAACAGTAAATCCAAGATGATAGATAAATGAGAATAACTGGTGTTCATCACTAAAATACGTAAACATTGGAGTGCTTCATTCTGTAATTCCTTAGTATCCAATGCAACCTGTAAACATGTCATGATCTGTGAGAGACACGTCTCGAAGGCATTACAAATCTCTATGATGCATGAAATCCCCCTAATAGCTTGTATCTTAACTAAGAATGGTTTAGAACCTTTGAAATCATAGATTATACTAGAGAATGCCTGAACGGCTCCCAATATGGTGACTTCCATTTCATTTTCAAAGAATTGGGTTTCATTGGAGTACTTCTTTAATTCATCTGGATCATATCTAGTCTTAGAACAATATAGGATAGCCTGTTTGATACGTTTTTTCACCTCTGGCGTTCCATTATTTAAACAGAGAATTTCCCACACTAAGGGGAAAGTACCATAGAAACTAATCAATTCTCTCAATTGGACATCTTTGAATTGTTGTATATGGAATGCAAATAATTTCACAATTTTAGTTTCATTGATGTAATCCTCTGATGTGAGCAGTAATGCCATAGTTCTAGCAAAATGCTTTTCCATGAGGGCATCTTTGGAGACCCCCAAATTGGATGCCATTGAAGTGAGATCATTACCACTCAATAGCTGTACAAGTCGAGGCACCGTGAATTCGGCAGTTCTCCCCAAGAACTGGGTGATTGACATTCCAAGAAATTCACAAAAATTGTCTAATAATCCAGGATTTGTCTTGTTTTTCTGAATCAAGTCATAACTAATCAATGGTATAAAGGATTCCACCAATTTCCATGGAGTCAATTTCATTGTTCTTGCAGTGATTTTCAATTCATGTAGGGCTAAATTGGATCTAAATTGATCAGAGTCACCCATCAATTGAATCAATGGGTTCAACATCACATACCGTGTAGTGTCCAATTGTGATACCGTTATTAATTCTCCATATGCCATTATGATAGCTTCAAACAAGTACACCTGTTTAGATGTTTTCTTGAATGACCCAAGAAATTTCATGATTGTATCGAAATCGGCAACTCTCTGTGGGTCCCCGGGACATAGCAACACCAATGGGAACAATTTAATAGTTAAAAGACGAATCTCTCTGACAACACTAACAAAGCAAAATCCGAGAAAGTTCCATAATTGTATACCATCATCATCAACGGTCAACGCTGGTGCTCTAAATGATCTGAATATTCTATTCAATGAAATGAGAATTCTGATCAATAAATGTTCATTATTCAGTGTATCTCTATCATTTATCAACCTCATCAACAATTGGAATGCCGTCAGCATGGATGGGTTGTCATTAATATCGGATCTTTGCAAGTTAACTATGTCTAATAAGTTTACCCTTTCAGCTTCAACGAGATCACAACGGGAGCATAACCCATTTTCGAAATCAAAATCATTGGATACCATACAGGCAAATCTTCCAACGGCATCGACAAAATATATTTTCCCTATATCTGTATTGATCAAATTAGTATCATTGGAGTCTATTGTTCTTCCCAATTCGGTGATCCAAGCAGTCAATTGTTCTTGCAGGGATGAATCAGATACACTATCAAGCAATCCGATTAATGCCTTGGTATCTGTTAGTTTGAGTATATGGGTCAACTTATCCTCACTGAACAATTCAGTAACTATACGTTCTCTTTGTGGTTCTAACAAATCAGTATTAACAAACTTGGACAACCCTAATTCAAAAAATTCATCAGAATCCACAGTGGTAGCGTCATCTGAAAGTTTCACATTTAAGTAGAGCAATAAATTGAAAACGACAGTTAAATCCTGGTGTACCCCCTGTTTATCGAGTAAGCTTTTCAAGAATGTAGATCTCTCCATGGATATCCCTAATTGAGACCAGAATACACAAAGTGTATCATGATTATGGAAATATAAAAACGTTTTCATGAGAGATGATGCTAGGGAGACTTGTAATTGTGGAAATTTCACTAATAAAGACCAATTGATTAATAGTTTACATTTTTTGAGTATCAACATGCTATGATTTAATTCTTGTGATTGAATAGAAAAGTTCACCACTGAGGTTAATAGTATGGAATACAATTTATCAAATTTTTGTGTAATGTTGGTTACATTTTTCACTTGATACAGCACTTGACTGCTATTAGGATCTTCCTCATCTTCTTCATCATCTTTTTGGGTTGTTAGTTTAACATTAATCACTATATTATCTAGACAAAACCAAAGTCTCAAGATGAACTCATCTATCATCACCGATTCTTGGAGATCCAAATTCCAAGCATTATAAAGTTCATTGTCTAGTAATATCTGTAATAGTGTAGTGGAGATACACAATTTTTCGAATTTGAGTTCATTTTGGGTAGCTATTTGATTTAAATCTAATAATTTATCTTCATCATCATCTGGAGTTGTATTAGTGATGGAATGTAATAAAAAACTTAAATTATCATTGATGATGTCTATTATTCTTGTTTTAATCTTGAGTACGTATCTATTATTACGTAATTTGGATCCATATCCAAAGCAACCCACTATAACACTGATGAATGATAAATTAACGTAATCAACCAGGGCATCGGTATAATTATATTTTAAATTGTAAAAACCATGGATTGCATCGATTAAAGTAATATAACAATCCAATATTAAGGAGGGACATCTAATTATGAGTAATCTTATGGCACGAAATATCTTGATGACAACGTCTTGTTCTGATGAAGTTAAATTTCTATTAGAGTATGCTGGTAGAACAGTATTGAGTAATGTCGTCAATGAGACTGAATCTTGTTTGGGTCCCTCTGATTCCTGATGCAATAATTGATCTAGCACTATGGATAGCTGTTGTGTTTGGGAATCCATTGCTAGAGGGATATTGAGTTGGATTTTGATTAGTTTTAGAAGAGTTTGTGCCCTTTTATGCTCTTACTCAAAATTGGCCCTTGAATTTGAAAAATGATTCAAATTTGATTTGAAACGCGACGCGACTACTAGTACTACTTAAGACATTAGGGGAAACATTAAAGAGTAAGGATTTATTTATAAAAACACTATCAAGGTAATAAAAAAGAGAAGAAGGGGATGAAAAGGGTAGATGGGAGGAAGCAAAATAAGTTAAGGGAGGAAAAGATGGGAAGGTTTAAACGAGGGGAGATGGTGGGAATGTAAGAAGTAACGAATGAATAGCTCATATTTCAAGGGGACACTTGTGTGGAGTGTTGAAAGTAATGGTAATGGAGAGCTAAAAGAGGGTGGAGATATAGAGATATAGAGATAAGGGGGAGGTGGGAGGGTATCAATAAAGTAAAAAAGGGAGGAGGGGTAAAAAAATATGCAAGGGAGTTTTTATTTATGTATTTGGAGTAGTTATTTTCTATATGCTAATAGGAGAGGAAGGGGTAATCGAATTCGAGTCGTTAATATATGATCGTTGCTGTAGAATGGGGTAATTGATTTGAAACTAATTCTTTGGTCTTCTGAATAATAAAATGTGAGGTTCTGGAGCGTGACATTCATAATGAGTCCATCCCAGAGATTGAGTGATCCCCAATTGGCCTCTCCATTCATCCTCCGTCAAGATCTTGAATGTCCCCTTCTCCGTGAAGTAATCTGAAGGGATCAATCTTAGCATCTCCTTCGGTAGAGAAACGTGTCTATATTCGAATTGATCATCTGTGTATCTAGGCGAATAATAGTATTTATCTCTAAACGAGAAAATCCGTTCTCTCTCTTGCGGTGTCAATTCTCTAGGTCTTCCTGACATTGTTGTGTATGATTGTATAATAAAGTTGTATAAGTAATGTGGGATAGCAATATATTTATTTTTGTATACAAAATAGATTCACAAAATTTTGAAAAAACTAAAAATTGAAAATTGAATACGTCGATTAAGAGGTCGATCCGGGTCGAAATTTAAATAATTTACGCGTCTCCAATAAGCCGCACGCACTTAATAAACGCGTTTGTGCTAGTCTTCATATCAGTGTGTAAACTACTGTGCTGATGATGTGTGTGTCTCCCTTATATATTAGTTAATCCGGTTTCAAAAAGATAAGAATACGCAAGTGAAGGAATAGAACAATTTATTGTAGTGGGGGAGTAAGGGAGATTATCAGATGTATAGATATTAGAGGTTAGTATCACATTATATTAACTGAAATATAACCTGAGTAGAACATTAAATCAAAAATGTGCTTAAAATAGTAATAAAAAAGATGAAATTCTGTTTTCAATTGTACCTGTTTCAAGTTTTTTTTTTTTGTTGAAAGTTTTTTTTTTCTCTTTTCATGACATTGTTTGTATCATTATTAAGTAACTATTAATTTGAAAGATCAACTGACTGATCTTTTTGTTACTAGTCTTCTTTTATTCAATATCTATAGACAGCTTTTTTAAATTTTTTTTTTTTTGAAACCAATATCATTATCATTCCGTCCTTGATTTTCTCATTTTTACCCCATAGAGACATAAACACGGGCACATAATTAAGTTACCGCACTGAATATAAAATAGAATATATATATACACATAACCATATCATATCACCCATTCCAATACAATGACAGCTACAGATATGCAAAAGACAACACAACTGAATCAATTAAATTCGGTGAATTGCTCTTCAACTAAAATCGGAATAAAGCCACTCCCGTTGACTTCAGCATTGGTCAATTCAGATTGCACTTTAGTACAGGGACTCACAAATTTAGGTTACGATCAAGTCATTCTCCCCATCACTAATAATAGATATAAAGAATCTTGCAAAAACTATTTTAAACATTTTAAAGAACTCCACGGTGATGACCTATCCCAACTGTATGCCCCCCATCCAAGTCTTAATGAAGTCAATATAGTTACAGGACCTCACATCCCCCACACGGTGGGCCTACTCTCCTCCTGGATAGAATTGGATTCAGATACAACCCTGATTAATGAATTTTCTCTACAGGTTCTCACTAATGAAGTCTCCTACGCTAGATTCATAGGACTCACTACTTTACTAATAGCTCCACCCATTTACTTAGCACACCTACCCATTTTCACTAACAATTTAAATCACATCCTCCATAAATTCCCCTCCATCACAATATCCATATCATTACCCATCTGCGAGGAAGTTCAAGTCAATAACAAGGGTGAATCCATCCCCATCATAGATCATCTATCCACTTGGGACATGTGGAATACCATCCGTGTGCAATGCAATTACCCAGCAAATCTTACAGTCTCATTGGGTTCACCCAAACAGAATATCCCCGAATACGTTGTGAAAAGGTGGCTAATAGAACCTATTCAATTCTATTTACTCTCCTCATCTCGATTCATCCCCAATTCTAAGAATTACCCAGTACTCAATAAATTCAATCAATTAATCATTTGGAAATACATCCAGCGTAAGTGTCGTAACCCTCCAACTTTATTACTTCACGGGGTCGACAAGAAGGATACAGAATTGGCTAACTCTCTAAGAAACTCTCACATATCAGATGGTGCTACCCCACCCGATACAATCACTGCATCAAATGGTACCCAGGTTTACCTAGGTGACGTCTCATACTTGAATTACCTCAGACATCTCATCAAATCTAGTATTCACAACAACCAATTGACTCCAATCGAGAACTTCACATTAAACAATTCCCCAACAACTGATCTCCAAACACCACTGGAACCTCATACATCATCATTGAGTAATTCCGTGTATAAAGTGTTCGAACAAGACAAGGTGAAATATGATTGCTATGAACGTGCTATAATCTCGGCTCTCCTAGATTTAATCAATGAAACTTTCCCACATGTCAAATTACAAGGTGGTAATGCCTTCAACACAACTTCAAGAATCCCACCCTTATCAAATGACCCAACACCTTCACCTACTACAAACTCTGCTAAACCAAATACGGAAACTTTGAAGATCCTCATTGTTGGTCCAGGACGTGGTCCACTCATCGAAAAATTATTTGATGCTATGAAATTCCTTAATGTCAATCTCACTAAAGTTCAAATCACAGCTATAGAGAAAAACCCTGACGTGTTGATCTACCTTAACCAACGAAACAAAGAGGCTTGGTCAAATAAGGTGAAAATTATTAATGAAGATGCTAGGTTTTGGACCCCAACGACACTCTCTGAACAAGGGTTCCATTTGGTGATCTCTGAATTATTGGGGTCATTCGGTTGTAATGAATTGGCACCAGAAGTTCTCTCTGGGATAACAAGATACACTGATCCACAAAAATGCATTTTCATTCCAGATTCTGTCACCAATTATGTGTACCCCGTGATATCACCATTGATTCACCGGAAATTGATGGATTCCTGTGATGACGCCAACAAATTTAATCAATTATATATCCCCACAGTGGACCAGTTCGACTCACCAGCATCGAAACCAGCTAAGTTATGGACATTTGAATTTCCTGGCTCATCAACTAACGCTATTATATCTAATAATAGACAAAATAAACGGCAAGTGCAAGCCACAATCAAATGCCGTCGCAAGGGTACCATTCATGGATTATTAGGATTCTTCAAGGCTACCTTGTATAAATCGATAATTATTTCGAATAATCCACAACAACCTGTGCCTAATAATTTAGTCTCTTGGTTACCAGCATTCTTACCATTCGACCATCCAATCACAATTACCGATGATCAAGAAGCATCTATTTTTCTCAAGCGTGATACCGATGGACACAGAGTGTGGTATGAATGGTCAATGGAATGTTTCATTTACTTGGTGCTTCCACTAGAGAAAACAGTTTCCAGAACCGGATCCACGGGGATGTTATCAACGGTTGCTACTAATGGAGATGCCACTAGTACACCAGATGTTTCCATGATGGCGGCAACCACGGATGACGAACAAACTGCTTGGGATAGAGAGGAGTATCAAGTCAGAGTCAGAACAGATATCAGTAGAGTGCATAATGTGAATGGTTCAGGGTTCTATTTCTCCTTGTAATTAAACTAAAAAGACTTTTCTATAGATTATATATATACAATGTACCACCAAAAATAGATTTTTATTTTAATTATCATTTTGCAACCGTGAGCGCCATACATAACACACAAAAAAAATTTTGATCTTTGTTTACTTGGCTATTTTTTCTTTTGTTTACATCTTTTGATATTTCGACTTTATATTCACATACACACACACACAGCATAGCTATGACACTGGCTAACTATACCAAAATCCATGAGATCGCACCATTTGATATGTATCACGATGCGAAATATGATAGTGACAATTCAATAAATCCAAGTGGATTAGATGATGAAAACAACAACGATGATGATTCATTAGATTCAGTGGGAACAGATGAACTACGTCAAACGATCAGTCAACAAAACCGGAAATTAGGTGATGGTGGTGATTCTGTCCCCGTTATGGCCGCTATGGGCCCATCTAGAAAACCTTTACAGGTGACGAACTCTCCGCAATCCCAGAATCGGATGTCTAAGGAACTTAATTACATTTCATCATCAACACCAAATGGGGTGGTTAAGCAACTGCGGCAAAAATATGAGAAACCTATGAACTCTCTTCCAACCATTCAAGATGAGGTTACGATGAGAACACCTATCACTAATGCAGTCAAAGAAAAGCAATATTATAACAGTAATAATGATGACGACGATGATGGTCTCGTTGATGACCTTAGAGATTCACCTAGTTATAATAAGAAAACCAAAAAAAAATCATTGGAAACCGTCACACTTAAACAAGAATATGAATCATTAAGACAAGAATTTGACACTTTCAAGGATACTCAACAGACAATGATTGACACACTACGGTCACAATTAGCAGATAAGGATAAGATTATACAAGATGCAGTGGCTACAGCACAACAGGAGAACAAATTACAGGAACTCGAATTCAAGAAGAAGATCAAATCCCTGGAGGAGGAGAACTATTCATTGACTGAATCATTGACTTCACAAGCACATAATCAAAATGCAGAGATTGCTGAATTAAAGAGACAATTGGAAGAAGCTCAGAGAGTTAACAAGGACAAGGATACCAAGATTATTGAATTGCAAACCTCCAAGGAGGATTCCCAACAATCGCATGAGACTCTTCTTAATGAATACTCTGATCTGAAGTATGAATTATCCACACTGAGGGAATCCATAAGACAAGCCGATTTGAAGAGACAAGCCGACATTGATCAACATAAGTTTGACATTGAAACGCTCCAAACACAAACTACAGCAAAGGATGATAAATTGGTGGAGACCACACAGAAGTATCAAAAACTGGTCTCTGAATTGGAATCCAGGGTTGCCGCAAGAGATACACATATCGATGAAGTCACGGGTAAGGTTACAACGATGGAGGCTGAATTGAAGGATTCACAAGAAAGAGTGATTGAGTTATGCAAGACAATTGACTCCTTACAGGCACAATTGAATACCGGTAATAACACACTTGCGGATTTGGAAAGTGAATTGAAGGATAAATCAGAACTCATTTATATATTGGAAACCCAACGTGGTGACGCTGAGTTGCAATTGGATCAACTTGAGACCGAATTAAAACAAGTATTGGATCAACTTGGTTCATCACAGGGGCAATTACAAGTGAGTCAACAATTGATTCTTGATGCTAATGAGAAGATAACCAAATTAGAGCAACAATTGAAGCAATTTAAGGTTTCCATCGGTGATGATGAAGATTTGTTGACAAGTGCACAATTGCGGTACCACGATTTACTTGAATTATCAGAGATTGAAAAAATCACTAAAGTTGAACTCATCAATGTTGTCAAGAATGTTCTCCACTTATTCAGTATGAAATATAAAAACTTGGAGACCTCAATGAAGTATCTGAAACATGTTACTATGTTACATGAAGAATTTACTAAGAGAGTTCATTTATTATTATTTGATAATCCATTGAGTACTGAATTTGTGTTTGTTGATTGCTTTGCCAGGGAGATGAATCATTGTTTGGTTAAATATAAATTGGAGAGTTGTCAAGATTCCATGATTGATCGGATTCGTAAATTACAATGAACCGTGTATATTAGAGGAAATTAAAGACTTTGTGTGTATACTAATAGAGATAAGTTAAAAAAAAAACACTGATATATGTATGAATATTTATTTTATTTATTTAAAAAGTAACCTGACTAATAATAAGAATAATTTTGAAAACATAATAATAAAAAAGAGAAAGAATGAGAAGCTTTATTTACATTTATTTCAAAGTAGCTAAATCAATTGGCTCACCAACAGTGACGATGTGATCGTATAATAGAGTAGTCAAGAATTCGGCAACTTCAACTTCACCAGAGATTTCCTTCTTTAAACAATCAGCAGCGATAGCAAATTTGTTACCTGGCTTTGATGGAGCTAATTTAGCAACTTCAGCGTCAATCAATTTAGAAACTAAAGCTGGAGTCACAGTTTCCTTAGTGTCATCGGTTTGCACCTTATGGTGACACCAAGACCATAATTGTAATCTTGACACTTCAGCGGTAGCAGCATCTTCCATTAAGTTGTTAATTGGAACACAACCTAAACCTCTTAACCAAGATTCCATATAGTTCAAACCAATGAAGATGTTAGCGTTAAGACCGTTATAAGTGATTTGACCACCTTCAATTTCAGTGGCAACCAAATCTTTTTCGGAGACTTGAGTTTCTGGGAATTGCTTGAAAATTTGATTTGGAGTTGGCATGTGTTCTTCGAAAACGGATAAGGCAGTTGACAATAAACCTGGGTGAGCAATCCAAGTACCATCGTGACCGGCTAAGACTTCTCTTAATTTATCTTGGGCAACGGCATTCATGGCGATGGCATTCTTGGCTTCATCATTCTTGATTGGAATCGTAGCAGCCATACCACCCATAGCGTGGACACCTCTCTTGTGACAAATCTTGATTAATTGCTTGACGTAGTTAGTCATGAATGGCACCTTCATGGTGACTTGTTGTCTATCTGGTAAGATGTGTTCCTTTTGGTTTCTTAATCTCTTAATGGTGGAGAACATGTAATCCCATCTACCACAGTTCAAACCGGAGGAGTGTTCTCTTAAGGCGTATAAGACTTCATCCAATTGGTAAGAGATTGGTAAAGTTTCAATCAAGACGGTAGCCTTAATGGTACCTCTTGGGATTTCGAAACAATCTTGAGCGACACAGAAAACGTCATTCCATAATTGAGCTTCCTTGTAGTGTTCCATCTTTGGTAAATAGAAGAATGGACCTAAACCTTGAGAAATCAAGTACTTAGCATTGTGGAAGAAGAATAACCCGAAATCCAAAATGGAGGCAGAGATTGGTTCCCCATCAACGGTGATGTGGGAATCCACCATGTGCCAACCTCTTGGTCTAACGATCATCACTGGGACTCTTCTACCCTCTCTGTTAATCTTATATCTCTTACCAGTCTTTTCGACGGTGAAATCAATCTTATCTCTGATGGCATCGTATAAGTTAACTTGACCGTAAATCATGTTTGACCAAGTTGGAGCACAAGAATCTTCAAAATCGGTCATGTAAGTGTGAACATCGGTGTTGAAGGCATTGACGATCATCTTAGCATCTGGTGGACCAGTAATTTCGATCTTTCTGCAAGTCAATTTTGGGTGAACAGGGAGACATCTCCAGTTTGGGTCATCTCTGATGTACTTAGTTTCTTCTAAGAAGTGTAATGGGACACCAGAATCAATTTGAGCTTGAACTTTTTGTCTGTTTTCAAGTAATTGCTTTCTAGTAGCATTGAATTGTCTGTGTAATAAAACGACAAATTTTAAAGCTTCCTTAGTTAAGATATCTCTTGGAGTAGAGACAGATAATAAAGGTTTGTCAGATAATTCACCTAAAACTTGAACACCTTCAAGTGGAGTCTTGTATAATTCGGCACCCATTGTATGATAATTTGAATAAATAAAATAAGAATTGAATTTCTTTAATTCACGAGGTAAAAATCGGGAAGTTTTATATAAGAACATTGAAATTTTGGAAATGCAAAAAGGAAAAACATGGGGTATATATATATAATCTACATATTTAAACTAATTCAAACAACGGTCTCCATTGATCCAGGTCACCACTACTAATACACCAATAACTCATTACGTGTAATACAAGTCAAGTATGGGGTAGTATCCCATCCCGCGAATTAAATTTAGTGCTGCTCCGGTTCCCCGTGGTGAGAGTGGGATGAGATGTCAGCTGAGAAGTCAAGGGGTGTCCAGAAATCTTGACTTCTGTAATTGACTCGTACTAGTACTATAAGGGTTATCCACTATGTCTCTACCATTGATATACTCTATAACTGGTGTATATATATATATATAAATAAATGGTATTGATACAGTGTTAACATAATCCAATTTCTATTCCCATATTCCCTCTCCCTATGTAAAACTACGTGACCAAAAAAAAAAAAAGTTGGCTGCTTTAACGACAAGACATTGTAGTACGCACGGCCCGGGTTAACTAACCGTTTCTCGGATTAGGAGAAAAGGGAAATTTCTGGGGTAAAGAAGAGCAGAGCTGATAAGATAAAGAATTGTTTTGTGTGTATATTAATAAAATGATTTTTCATAATATGATTTAACTCTACTAAATTTAAAACTTCTTTCATTTTCAAGAGCAAAATGGCCAACTAATCTATCTAAATTGTCTTCTTCATCATCTTCATCACCAGATATTTTTTCATACCCCATTCTGATCCAATCTAATTTATGGTGTCTAGCAAATTTCCCACCATTGGCTATCTGTAATTCATCAATGAACTTCAATTGAGGATCAACTCCCTCACTTTCCACTCTCAATTTACCATCTAATGTCAAATTCCAATGCCCTCTAAATATATTTCTTTCCCATTGATCGGTGGTGTCAATTAATTCTTTCCAATTCTTATGCAATTTATAAACAATTTTATCTGGTTCATAAATGGTCAACATCTTTAAACTAGTACCATCTGGATAAAATCTTAAATATCTATAATAAGTTATTATCCTAAATGGTAAATTCCATGCATTAGAATTCTCTGCACGACCACCCTCTCTTTGATAATTAACTGTACTAATGTAAATCCCATTAAATTTAATAAATGGTCGACTGTGTAACATTCTTTTCCATCCATTGTCATATAGTTTAACCATGGTTTCTTGGTTAACGTCATTGACCCTCTCCAATGGTAATCCATTCAATTCTAATTCTTCAGTATTGTAAACTTGTTTGGAGTATACTAATCTAGCTATCTCTCTCCAACAATTACTCTCATGGAACCCTAAATATGCTAACTTTGAACATGTCATACTTAAATTAAACCAACTTGGTGAATCAATCACTATCAAAAATTCCATTACCTTCAATATAATCTCATTTGGTAATCTATCAAATATGGAATACGGTTGATCATCAACTAATTTCTCTATTTTCTTATCATGATAACTCTCAAGTAATTCACTAACATTGATCTTATTGACTTTATCCTTGTCTAATAATAAAGTCTTAAATTGTTCAGAACCTCTACCGGAGATATTATAATTATTACCAATATTCATCAATAATTTTAATTTCTCATCACCAACTCCATTTCCTCCATGATGAAGCAATTCTCTATACCTCAAATCAACTTTTTCATCTAATTTGAATGCCTTTCTATAATAATTAATCGCTTCATTGAGTAACCCTTGTGATTCTTTGATTGTACCCAGTTGAAAGAATTCCATAGCTATTTCACTTTTAGATTTCGTTGGATGATCATTTATATCTTGAATGGTCAATTCCTTCAATGAAGACTCTAATGTCTTTATATCTAAACTGGCCATCCTATTTAAGTTAATCAATGTCTATCTTAACTGTGGTTATATACACAGTTTCAATTGGGCCGTCAAAGAAATTAACAAATAGATAATTTTAGCGCACTTAATATTTGTAATCGACCTACGCGTCGTTAATATTATATCACACGTCGATTACAATTTCTCCGCTCATGCATATTGGTTTCAAATATGATTCAAATTGTCTAATTAATCCATTTCAATACAAATATGAAACCAATTAATATCAGAAACAAATATGAGCTACCAATATTATAAATTAAATGAAGCAAAAAAAAAAATATTGTTATATATAAGACTACATTCATCTCCAATTGCTTGTATTCTTCTCTCTCCATTATGAATCACATCTTTTCTCCCATTAACGATCAAAGATGACTAGTGATGCTTTGGATTCCGATATGGAATATATCAATAATTTGGCTACCAATATAGCTAAAACTCATTCAATCCAATTTTGTATCACTTTTTATAAAAATGATTATTCATTCGTCAAGGAATTCAATAGTGGTGGATCAACATCAGATGAAGTAACAAATGAAGAAACCCCCATCAAGCAAAGTGATGTTAAATTGATCAATCTACCGATCACAGATGATACACACATTAATAATCACCTCTATGATTGCTTTGAAGAGTTCCAACAGATTCCCTGTAAAAACTTATCCAAGTCATGGATTAAATTAATTGAACCAAAGAAACAATCCAAATATCCATACAAATTAGCTGAATTGGCTAAACCAGAATGGTGGCCAGATGAAGTCAGACATAAAGAACCAGATCATTTAAAAAAACATGAAAGAATTAAATTGTTAATTAATATTGTCAAATTATTCTCTGATAGACGTAGAGAATTAATCAATGCTGCATTGGCATTATCAGATTTTAATAGGGGAAACGCAATTGAACGGAAGCTCAACATCCTAAGACAAATATTTGACGTTCTAGATGCATCAAAAAATGATGCATTCACTAACATTAAAGTGATCAAACCAGGTAAGAAGTATTCCAGTAAGGTATTTCAAATAGCTAGGGCTAAACATGATGCTGCTACCACATTACCTACTCCCGCCTCGGTTCCTACTGCAAACTTGTACACTCCCTCTCCGGCATTCAGAATCCCTGAAGCCCTGCAATCCACTACCACTGTCCATTCAAATAAGTTAAATGGTTACAGATTAACTAATAACACGGATTCTCCATCAAATAGATTCATTAACCATTCAAACTCCTCTTTGTATCGATTTGATCAACACCCTTCTGATCATGATACCAGCTTATCATCTTATCCAGTCACACCAAGTTTATCATATCGGTCATCACTTGCACCACATTGGAATTCCACTGGATCTTCTAATGTTAGTAACGTATCCTCATTAAGATGGAGTCTTGCTGATTTACCTAAAGTTGGCGTGTTCCCCCCTGCAGAGGAAGTTGTTAAACATTCCGGTACTCCTGCTAATGACTCTACCCTCACTGCAACTGCTCCATCTAAAAACTTGTTATCTAAATTGAATTCATTTCAAATTAATTCCATTAATAACTCAACCACGGAGACCCCTCAGGGGAAATATCAATTCATTAATTACACTAATGATGAAAATTGTTTGAAACATGGGTCTTCCTTTTGATATTCCTATCCTTTTTCCCCCTTTTCTATTATCTCTTATTTTATTTACTTTTTACTCTTTTATTGCTTCTTTGAAATATATTAATTTTTATAGTTATATAAACTCGAACCGATGTAATATTTTTGACATAGTAAAAATAAAATATAAAGAGAAATGAAATAATAAAAAGAGATATATAATAATTAAGCATGTAATCAAATACTTGAATTTTCTTGGGAACCATTTTTTGGATTCGTTGGCTGTTGTTGTTGCTGTTGGTTCTGCTGCTGCTGCTGTTGTTGCATTTGATGATCAGCTAGCATAGCATCTATAGGGAAATACATGATTTGAGTAATGAACCGACCAGCATATCTATGAATGCATGACCCAGTGATAACACCGTCTAATTTGGAATTACATGTGATTAAATGATTCAACATAACATGGTTAGGTGTTTGTCTTTGAAGAGATTGTTGAGATGCTTGTGATTGATGTTGTTGAGTGTATTGTTGAATGTAATCAGAGTGATGCTTCACTGATGCCCGTGAAAGAGATGATGTAGAGATATCCTTTCGTGATCCATTCTTACGTTTACCACTTGATGATGTATTTGATTTATGTCTCGAATGAGGTCTATGAGCAGCGTATTTATCCATTGTATTCAAATCATTGATATTATATTTGTATTGATCATTGATATAAATATGGTTAGAGTATTGATATTGATATGGATAGGTCTTATAATTGTGGGATGATGAATCATTTAATAAATTGGAATTCAAATATGGGGGAAGTAAAGGAGGTTCTTTCAAATGTAAACTATGCAAGAAATCGAAATGGTTCATTGTATCAAATTCTTCATCTGTATATTCGTATGGGGATCTATATGGATAAGTGAGTCTCCCAGGAACATAGAATTCGGGAATCTCACTGGAATACACCTCAGGAGGTTGTGGTGGATCCAAATGCAAACTGTTAGTGGAGATATTCAATGATTCAAATTCTTCTTCTAGTTTAGTTTCCTCTGACACTTCCTCTTGTGTTAATTTCTTCTCCACCTCAGGTTCCTCAGTATTATTGTCATCATTTTCTGGAGTGTTGGATGATGATGATGTCTCCATACTAGTGGAACTCTCTATTGGAACATCATTGTATAATTGTTCCACTGCGGTATCATCAACATCATCGGAGAAGAACACTGCAGACACATTACGACTTGAATTAAATGATACAGGAGCACTTGTTGTGTTTGCACTCAGGGTTTGACCGTTAGTCATCGGGCTTGGACTGGGAAGAGGCGACATGAATTGATTATAGATGCTATGAGGTCTGCTGGAAGGGTTGTTGCTAGTTGGAGGAGACAAAGTGTAATTACTGTTGGGGGAATTTCTAGCCTTAGATATTTGAGAAATAGGTTTGAGTACCATATTACCACTCTCGGGATACTTGATTGCGACATTCTGTGCAGCTTTTGTTGGTGGTCTATCTTGGAAATAATACATCTGCTGCTCATCGAGCGCTATTGGGGTTGTACTCATAATCGGAGGACGGTCCACGGTCATGTCCGGTTGTTTATTCTTTTGTGATGCCATATTCTATATTAGTGATGAATGAATGTATCAAGGTACAGGTTGCGATGGGAACGTGATCTATGAGGAATTTAGTCAAACTGTGTATATAAGATAAGGATAACGACTGGCAGAAATTTGAGTGGGTAGAAATTTAAAAATGGATAGATAAAGTATGTTGATGTATGTATATATAAGTTGCTAGTAATACAATATGATAAACTCCGAAGTGTACCAATAAATAAACAAAAGAGGATTGATATTTGAAATTGTAAGATCAAACTAACAGAAGAACCCCTTTCTTTGGACAAGAAAAAACGAAGAAAAAAAAAGAAGAATTCCAAAAAGTTAAAAAGAAGACACCTTTTTAATTATTAAACAGTTAGTTTCAATGCTATTGAAGGTATGGGGATATCAGAAGGTAGATATACACAGGAGATGAAGATAGTATCTATAAACTCCAATGGATTCTGTTTTTAAACCTGTCTCTAATAAATTGTGGGTTGATCTTATTGTGTCGAAGCTGATGACTGTGGGGGAGGGACATGAAGGGGGCGGCACTCCGGTCGGGGCCCGTGGGCACGGCCGGGTCCACAATAAGCGTCGATCGACTATAATTTCCTTATTTAGTAATCCAAGTCTATATATTGTCCGTAACTTATGCTTTTGTTACACCGAATTCCCGGGACTTTTCTTAGTGTATTCTTCTTACTCGAGGACTAGTGAAACAATAAACTTCCTATTTAGGAAACAGGGTCTCCATATCCCATCGGAGAAAATTACGTCACCTCATCGCACTAATTATATGGTAGCATGAAGTTCTTTATATTAATACAAGTTATAGAATTTGGTGTATATACATGTGACCATCTTCACTCTAATTCGGCTGATTTGCGTTTCTTATTCTTCTTAGATTTCTGACTCTTCTTATCATTCGATTGATCTTCATCTTCAATCACATCATTAGTTTCTTCACTAGTGAATAATCTCTCAACAACGGCACCTTCAGCCTCTAGCACATGACGTTGTTCTTGGAATTCATTCATCTTGATATACATATTATCATATGCAAATAGAACATCCATCCCTTTAGAATTAGACATCATCATTTCATCAGTGGGTATCTTGAATATAGGTGATAACCGTTCTATGGCATTCTCATCCAAGGTGTCAGGATAAGTCACCTCACCAGACTTATCAACTGTGAAATTTTTGAAAGGATCTGCTAATCTATCATACACATGGAATGCATCGGTGAATGATCTATACCGTTGACTGAAATGGGTTAAAATCATTTTTTTAGCTTGCATTAAGATCCCCACATGAACAGCCTCCGATGTAGTCGAGTGACGTTTATCATAGGCATCCGTAAATTTCTCATCCTCCAACGTGGATTCATGAATTAATAAATCTGATCCCTTCCCGATAGTAGAAAAATATTTTTTGGGTCTAGTATCTCCAGAATATGACAACTTGAAAATATCATCCTGGGTTAATTTAAAATCAATGGACACAGAATAAGCATTTTCACAATGTAATGCATCAATAACTCTGATATCATCAATTTTCATATGAGAATGTAAGTCATGGATCACACCGCTTTGACTTTGGAGATATTGTTCCATGAAAGTATCACTCTCTGCAATGATAGGTGTTTCCAGTAGTTTATCAGTTGCAACTTCATCTATATTGAACAATTTATTACACGAGTAATCAGTGTATGCACCCTTACCAAACATTGCACAACTAACGTACCTGATTAATTCAGAATCCATCATACCTGGGTCGATTTGATTTAATTCTGAAATGAATCTATCATATCTCCATGGAGCCACTATATATAAATGTTTCTTTCTCTTATGGCGTGGCTTTTTCATTTGATGTTTATACCATCTCATAATTAAAGTGGCTATCCCCATATGATGATCTGCATGTAAATGAGATAAGTAAATCATCCCTAATTCTTCGAATATGGTATCTATGTCTTCATCGCAGAATAATCTATTAATGGACCCTAAGGTGTTTTCACCGGCATCCAATATAGCACACCGGAATTCGTATTCACCCTTGATGTTCTTATATGGCACTCTAATTAAATTTGAGATAACATTTCTGAACTTAGATGGTAAGGCTGACCCTGTACCTAACACAACAGTTTCCACTTGATTACGCAAGCTTATTGAAGGATCGATCTGCTGTATAAACTTTTTTGTCTGTGTTGTCCCGGTTTCATGGAAATCCTGATATAGTTCTTCTTCACTGAGTACGTTATGGAACCCCGCTGGAGCCACATCATTTTTGTAGATTCCTCTGTAGTCTTCGATACTCTTATACGCACCATGGGTTGAGTCTTGGTTGAACTCCACTTTATCGTCAGAGCCATGTTTCAATCCAATTCTTTGGCCAGACACCAGTGAGTAAACGTTATTTAAACCTTCAGGAATCTTTGTCTCGGCAACTGTGGACATTCTACCTATTGGGAAGAAATTCTTCATCAAGGCACTCCATTTCAAAGATGTAATGAAAGTAGTTTCAAAATTGATGATATTCGGGGAATACTCCTTAGCAGATATCAAATGAATTGTTTTATTACCAAAAGATTTAATAAATGTTTGATATTCTGGGGTTTCCAAAATGTTTTTAATTTCTTCACCAATAAAATGGTACACGATAGCGTATTCCTTGATTGGCTTATCGCTGATATCAGAGAGCCAATCATGGTTCACTGTATTCTGTAAATGTGCTTTTGTTGGGATATCTAAAAATAATACTGGAGCAAAATCCTTTGTAGGTTCTAACACTTGTTCAGGATTCACCACAGTTCCATCATCCAATGTGACACTCTTGAATTGACACAAGGGCTTAAAGTGAGGAACTTTACACCCTAGTTCAATGGCCTTTTTAGGGAGAAATGTCCCTCTAACAGAAGCCACAGAGAATATCCAGTTTGTTGACACGTTTTCATTCTTGATTACTTTAGGTAAAGTCAAATTATGGATAACTTTAGGAGCTCCAATGGTGGCACTTTTATCAACTCTTTCCTTGGGGAAAATTTGATCCACCATCACTTGTATTTTATCATGTGCTATTCTAACTTCCTCTTCATTGAAATCCATTTGTAATTTATAATTATCAGGTTTGATGTTTATAGGCTGCATAGAGTATGTTGATCCTTTATATTCATCGTTTTCTTCGATATCCTGTGGATTCAAATCCAATCCAAATCTGAACACAAACATTCTCCAAGATGAAATCATGTATTTCATCAATTTGTTACCACTGTGGTATATACCAAAAGTCTTCAATCCCTGATCTGCAATAGTTAATATTAACCCAGGTAAACCAGACACTTGAGGCCATTTAAGAACCCCAGTCAAGAAGAAATTTTCTACTTTAGTTAATCTGAGTCCCATCTCATTAGACTTTCTTTGTAACCCTTCAGGTATGGCCCCCACTAGAGTTCTTCTCCCAGTCTTAGAATCCGCTATCATAACGCATGGATGCGTGAGATCGGAACTGGGATGTGCAATGGTGAACAACTCAAATGACATTGTGATATCTTCAAAGTTACTCTTCTTTTTCTTATTTTTCTTCCGTTTTTCAAAGATGAGTCTCTTTGATTTTTTCTTTTTTGGAAAGGCTTGGAGTGGTATTTCTTTATTATGGAATGATCTAATTAGTGTGGATTGATTTATACGTAGCAAATTGGGGGAGATCTTACTCCAATGATTAGATGCTATTAATGAAATCAACTTAAAGAGTTATATTTCTATATGCTAATACTCTTGTGTTTCTTGGCCCTTCTCTCTGTTGAAAGCAAAAGAAGTGTTTATATAAATATGGAGATTATCCTCTTAGAGTAAATAGTGGAGTCTATGAGTCATTCAGGCATGTAATCCTCATCGGACAAACTGATGAAAACCTACAAAAACCTATCTTTTTTCCAAATGCAAGAGAGCTGAAAAAAAAATTTACTTACTGATATTGCGTCGATTTGATTTTGTCGACGTATCGACGTTTCGGATTTTTTTTTTTAAACTTTTTTAAATTTTTTTTTTTTTTTTGAAAATTTTTTTTTTTCAGATTTATGTATTTTAACTAACTAATTCTGTATTCATTTCCACATTATATCTATCCAGTTTCACATATTCATTTATTATAATACAATAGAAAATGAGTGGAAGCCAGAAAAGAAAGAGAAATGATTCCGCTGAGGAAACAAAGCAATCATTGCTCTCCCAATCTACAGAGATATCATTTCCTAGAGGTGGTGCTTCCGTTTTGACTCCATTAGAATTAAAGGAGATTTCCAATGAGGCCAAGAGCGATGTCTTGTTCGAACAACAGCAACAACAGAAGAGCGGACCAGCTACTAAGAAACACAAGAAATCCAAATCATCAAAGAATATTGCCGAATCAATCGCAGGTCCAACTCCAACAGATCACATAACGATAGACAATTTATCATTCAAGCTCTTGAATCCTGGTTCCTATGTGTTAGGTCAAGTCAAGGAAATCAACAGAATGGACATTGTGTTGTCTTTAGCTGATAACTTGAATGGTTTCGTTCCAATTACCAGTGTCAGTGAAGAGTTAACCAAGCAATTAGAAGCATACGATGACCAGGATGAAGACTCCGAAGAAGAATCAGAAGAAGAATCAGAAGGTGAAGACAATGAAGACAAAGTCACTAAGGGTACCATCAGCAAGAAACCAACTAAAGAATTCCCACAATTGAAATCAAGATTCCAAATAGGTCAATGGTTGAGAGCTAAGGTTGTCGAATCCTCTTCCAGTGATAAGAAGAAGACTAAGAAAAGAATTGAATTATCCATAGAACCAGAAGTGGTGAATGCTCAAGTGGACTCTGACGAAGATTTCATTCCAAATGCTATTATTCAAGCCTCAGTGAAGTCTATTGAAGACCATGGTGCAATTTTGAATGTTGGTAAGAACAAACTGTCCGGTTTCATTTCTAAGAAGGAATTAACTTCCGCTGGTTACGATGTTGAAGTTGGTTCAGTCATTCTAGTCGTCATTTCTAAGAATAACAAGAGAATAGTCACATGTAAAGTTCCATCAGGTGGAAGTAAGAAGCAACCAATCGTGCAAACAATCTCATCTATAGACACAATTTTACCCGGTATGTTTGTTGACGCCTTGATCTCCGATGTTAACAGTGACGGTTTAGCTTGTAAAGTTTACGGTGTCACCAATGCCTCTATTTCATTGACCCATCTTGGTGTTTATGATCCAACTGAAATCAAGCATAAGTTCGCTTTGGGTTCCACCCTCAAGGCTAGAATCATTGCTGCATACTTGAAGAATGGTGAAAAGAAATTACAATTATCAGTGTTACCTCATGTGCAAACTATGTCTAAGATTGGTTACAATGCTGAAGAGGAAGTTGCTCCATTGGAGGCCTTCCCTATGGGATACATTTTTGATGATGTCGTCATTAAGGGTAAGAGTCCTACTTTCATATACGTGTCTGTTGGTTCCAAGTCTGTCTTGGGTCAAGCTCACGTTTCCAGAATCACTGGTGGTAGTGACTTAGATATGGACTTCAAGATCGGCTCCCATCACAAGGCTAGAGTGTTGGGATACTGTCCTGTGGATAACTTATACATTGTGACCCTAGATACCAAGCAAATTGAAGAAAAATACTTGACAATCCAAGATATCCCAATTGGTGATTTGGTGACATGTGAAGTGTTGAAAATAATTCCAGATAAGGGATTCCAGGTTAAGATCTCTGAAAACTTTGAAGGTCTTGTCCCAATGAACCATATGAGTGACATCAAGTTGATCTACCCTGAAAGAAAGTTCAAAATTGGTTCCAAGGTGAAGGGTAGAGTTTTAAAGATTAACTTCCATGGTGGTAAGCCAACAATTTTAATAACATTGAAGAAATCCTTAGTTAACATTGAAGATGATGAAGTTGTTGCTAAGATTGAAGATGCTGAGATCGGTAAACGTACTCCAGCTACCGTCGAGAAGTTCCATCCAGGTGGATGTATCGTCAGTTTCTTTGGTAACATTAAGGCTTTCTTGCCTAATGTTGAAATCAGTGAAACTTTCGTCAAAAAGCCAGAGGATCATTTCAAGTTGGGACAAACTGTCAAGGTTAGAATCCTAGCAGTTGATCAAGAGAAGAAAAGAATCAAGGTCAGTTGTAGAGTTTCTGATGCCTTGTCTGAGAACCAAAAGACGGTGATGGCTTCTTTAGTTCCAGGTAAGTCTATTGTTTCCGTTCAAGTTGTTGAAAAGGAAAAGGACTCCGTTATTGTTGAATTGACTGACAGCAATTTGCGTGGTCTAATCTACTCTGGTCAAATCAATGATGGTAACTTTGAACAGAACAGAGCTTCGATTAAGAAATTGGAAGTGGGTGCTACTTTAGATGCTTTGGTCTTAGAAAAAGATACCAAAACTAGAATTGTTAAGTTGTCCACCAAACCTTCATTGATTGAAGCTGCTAAGAATGGTGATTTGCCATCCCACTATAATGATATTGCTGTTTCTAACAAGATCTTACATGGTTATGTGAAGTCCATCACTAACAATGGTTTGTTTGTTGCCTTCGCTAATGGTTTAACTGGATTGGTTCTTCCAAGATATGCTTCTGATAAACAAGTTGATGACCTTAGTAAAGAATTCTTCGTTAACCAATCTGTTTCTTGTCATGTTATTAGAGTGGATGATTCTCACAAGAGATTTTTGCTGTCTCTTAAGAAGGAAGTTGATAACTCTGTTGAAGCTGCTATTAATCCAGTTGATCCAAAAATCAAGACTTTGAATCAGTATGTTCCAGGTAAGGTCACTAAGGCCAAGGTTAAGTCGATCAAGGCTACTCAATTGAATGTTGAATTAGCTGATAACCAACAAGGTAGAGTCGATGTTACTGAGTTGTATGAAAACTTCAAGTCTATCAAGGATGTCAAGAAGCCATTTTCCAAGTATAAGACTGGTGATATTATAGATGTCAAGGTTATCGGTTACCATGATACTAGAAACCACAAGTTCTTACCTATCACTCACAGAAAGAATAAGCAAACCATCATTGAATTGTCAGTTAAGTCTATTGGTAAGAATGATGTCTCTACGACTTCCATCGGTGACTTATCCGTTGGTGACGAAGTTACTGCCTTCATTAATAACTTTGCTAGAGGTTACTTATGGGTCAGTATTTCACCAAGTTTGAAGGGTAAGATTTCATTGATGAACCTCTCCAACGATGCTTCCAGCTTTGCTAACTTAGAAAAGGAATATCCAATTGGGTATGCATTGAAGGCCAAGGTTGAATCTATTGATCAAGAACACAATGTTTTAACTCTAACTGCTAAGGATAAGGTTATCAATTCTGTCAAGGATGTTAAGGTCGGTGAAGTTATCCCAGCCAAGATTGTCAAAACTAGAGAAAGTTACATCATAGTTGAATTGAGTGATAATGTCACTGCTGTTTCCTTTATTACTGATGCTTTGAATGACTACTCTGATAAGTTAGATGACATTTTCTCAACTAACGACATTTGTGCTGCAACTGTCTTAGAAGTTGATATCCCAAATAACAAGGTTTACGTTTCCTTAAGAACTGAAGACGCCAAGGATAAATCGATCAGCTCTATTGATGACTTAAAGAAGGGTGATGTTGTTAGAGGTTTCATTAAGAATGTTGCTAAGAACGGAATCTACGTTGCTTTGAGTAGAAACATCTATGGTCTTGTTAGAGTTACTGACTTGTCGGATTCATATTTAAAGGAGTGGAAGCAATTCTACAGAGTTCACCAACCTGTTTTGGGTAAGGTTTTGAAGGCGGATGAAGAAGGTAAGGTCTTGTTGACTTTGAAGGATTCCGAAGTTAATGGTGATTTGAACATCTTGAAAAGATTCGATGACATCGAAATTGATGATGTCTATGAAGGTTCTGTTAGAAGAGTCACTGACTTTGGTGTCTTCGTTAAGCTTGATGGTTGTAACAATGTTGTTGGTTTGTGTCACCATTCTGAGATCTCAGATAATGCCGAAGTTGAAAAGAACATTCAAAACATCTTTGGTGAAGGTGATAGAGTCAAGGTTAGAATTCTTGGTGTTGACAAGGACAAGAAACAATTATCCTTGGGGATGAAGGCCTCTTACTTCACCTCTGCTGGTGGCAAGAAGGTTGCTGTCGATGAAGATGGTGATATTGAACTTCCTGATGCTGATGAACTCGAAGTTGAAGAAGATGATGACGATGAAGAAGCTTCTGACAACGACTCTGATGATGAATTAATTGAAGACGCTTACACTAACAACTCCGGTGACGAAGATAGTGATTCCTACTCTTACAATGACGAAGATGAATCCAATGATGGTGATGCCTCAACTGGTTTATCCACGGGTTTCGACTGGACTGCTTCTATTTTGGAGCAAGCCAAGGAAGACGAATCATCTGATGATGAGGACCTTGAACAGGATACCAAGAAAAAGAAGAAGAAGACTGCTAGAGTTGTCGAAGATAAAACCATTGAAATCAATGCCAGAGCTCCTCAATCTGTCTCTGACTTTGAAAGATTACTTGTGGGTAACCCAGATTCTTCAATCTTGTGGATGAACTACATGTCTTTCCAATTACAATTGAGTGAAATTGAAAAGGCTAGAGAAATTGGTGAAAGAGCTTTGAAGACCATCAACTACAGAGAAGAACAAGAGAAACTCAATATCTGGATCGCATTGTTGAACTTGGAGAACATGTTTGGGTCAGAAGATTTATTGGAAGATATTTTCAAGAGATCATGTCAATACATGGATGCTTTTACCATGCACCAAAAGCTAGTTGCCATTTACATTGCCTCCGAAAAGTTTGACAAGGCTGAAGATTTATACAAGGTTATGTCCAAGAAGTTTGGTTTCGAACACGTCTCTGTGTGGGTTGCTCATGCTTCATTCTTATTTGATAGAGAAGATGTTGAAGGTTCCCGTCAAGTTCTTGCTAAGGCCTTACAGGTGTTACCTAAGAGAGATCACATTGAGGTTGTTAGAAAGTTTGCTCAATTGGAATTCAGTAAGAGTGATTTGGAACAAGGTAGATCATTGTTTGAAGGTTTACTTTCCGATGTTCCAAAGAGAATTGACTTGTGGAATGTCTACATCGATCAAGAAATCAAGGCTGGTGAGAAGAAGAAGGCTGAAGACTTATTTGAGAGAGTTGTTATGAAGAAGCTTTCGAAGAAGCAAGCCAGATTCTTCTTTGGTAAGTGGTTAGCTTATGAAGAGAAGAATGAAGATGAAAAGGCCTCTGATTATGTCAAGGCTAAGGCAGCTGAATACGCTCAAGGTTTAGCATCAAAGAGCTAATCATTTTTGGTTTTTTTATTTGCATCTTGTAATTTAATTTCTATGTTTCTTTCTGTGTTTTTGTTTCTTTACATATTTATAAATTGTTAATAATAGTTCTGTGTTTTCTTATAATATGTTGTGTATACAATTTTGAGATTGATTTTCAAAAAAATGTTTTTTTTTTGTATTAAATGCTGAAGTTTATCTCTGTTTCTCTCTATTAAGATTATTCAGAGAGGTATCTATAATTAACTTAATTCGACTAAATCCAACAAGAAGCTGTTATGGATGGAACGCTTTTGGATTCTTATACCATCCTATTTGACATTTTCAAACCCAATCAACTAATTGGAGAAGCATCTGTGAACACTCATTCCAAGGCAACTGAATATTTATCCATCTTAAAGGATAAGAACCTTTTCAAATACCCAGAAGACTCAATTTTAGAGCCTTGGGCAAACAAAGTATTCAATAATAGTGACATATTTGCCAGTGTGCCCAATTCAGATAGCTCCTCGTCATCATCTCCTGATTTACTAAGTTTATTTCAGGCTCATCCATCATCACAGAACCTGACTTTACAAAAGAAACTCGAAGAACTCCATATCTCTAAAATACAAAAGGATAAGATTGACTACAGATTTTCAAGAATCGAAGTTACCCCAATAGATATGCAATACAATAAGAACTCAAATGAACCCTTGAAGGCAAAGCTTCTAGGTTACGGTGTTTTGAGACTGTACAAAAATAAGGAAGAGCCTATAATAGAAGATGAATTGGGTAATGTTGAGGGGGACAATACTATGGTGGCTATTCTTGGTGTTCCCTTTTATTTCACAGCTAGTGACTTACTATTAGGATTCTTTGATAAAAACGTTAAAGAGGCTGTCTCACATTTCAGATTGATCAGATCACAGACCCCCAATAGATTCATGGTGTTTATGAAATTCAGAAATGCAAAGAATGCTGAGGAGTTTGTCAAAAACTATAATGGTAAGCCATTCAACTCCATGGAACCAGAGGCTTGTAGTATCATTTATATTAAACGAATCATCTTCAGACCCTCAGATACAGAGCATAGTACCATTAATTCGATTCCATATTTACTTGAAGATCCATTCACATATTCTACAGCTATGCATGAGAAGATAGATATGCCATTGGCTCCATCACAGCAGAAGAAACCGGAAACCAATTCCAAAGTTATTGAATTGGCTACTTGTCCGGTGTGTTTAGAAAGATTGGATTCTACTGTCACTGGGTTATTGACCATTCCTTGTCAGCATACATTCCATTGTGATTGTCTTTCCAAGTGGAAGGATGATACTTGTCCTGTGTGTAGGTATTCCAATAAATTCAATCTGAGTAAACCAAGTGAGGAGGATGATGTTGAGAAATGCTTTAAATGTGGTAATGATTCTAACTTATGGATATGCTTGATCTGTGGTAACATTGGTTGTGGTAGATACGATTCTGGTCATGCTATTGATCATTATAATGAAACGACACATTGCTTTGCTATGGAAGTTACTACACAAAGAGTCTGGGATTATGCGGGTGATAATTATGTTCATAGATTGATCCAAAATGAAGCTGATGGTAAACTTGTCGAGTTACCACTAAGAACGAATAAAACAGCGTCATCATCTGCTTCACTATCATCTGAAGAACACGATGCGAAGATTGAGAAGATAGGATTTGAGTATTCAAAGATGCTTATATCACAACTTGAATCTCAAAGAGAGCATTATGACGCTAGATATCAAGATCTTAGGGAGAAATACAACACATCCATTGATGATGTATCGAAGTTGGAGAAATTGGTTTCTTCTTTAACTCACAAGGTTGAAGAAATAAAAACACATAATAAGGAATCATCTAAATTTAAGCATATAGAAGAATCTATGAAACAATTGAAAACTTCTCTTGAAGAAGAGAAATCATTGAACGAAGCATTCTCTAATAAAATTGAATTTTTAACTAAAGAGAATGAATCACTTAAATCAGAAACTACAGATTTAGGAGAACAAGTTAAGGATTTAATGTTTTACTTAGAATCTCAAGAAAAGTTTAAAGATGCTTCAGATGATGTGAAGGAGGGAACAGTTGTCATTCAAGCTCCTCGTACATCCTCATCTAAAACCAAAAAGAAGGGTAAGCGTCATTAAATTGGTTTTCTGTTTATTTATATTTACGGTAATTTGTTTTATTATCGTTATTTTGGGTTTATTATAAAAAAAATTTTGGGTATTTAAATTAAAAAAATTATTTGATGAATATTATGAAAAGAAATATAGAAGTAATATACAGGGAGGGATAAAAATATAGCTCGATAAATGTTACAACAATAAATAAAAAGGCAAGCAAAGCGGGAGTCAAAATATAAATTAAGATAAGATATTTTCATTAGTGTATGAAAAATTGCTAAAGTAGACAGACTCTTTGACTTCACCGTTTTGAGCTGGTCTCTTAATAGCAATGAATGAAGAAGTAGAACTAGTTCTACTCTCTTCAAACATACTGTCTTTGATTGGTGAACTTGGAGGAGTAATCTTCATTGATGTAAATTCATCTTCAAAGTTTTCTGCAAGTTCTGGATTAGTAATTATTGGTCTAATAGGAGGTGGTTGTCTTTCATCATCTTGTTCAATTAAATATTTCCAATTGATGAATCTGAAAAATCTATGAGTTTTCACTTTTGTATCTAATTCTTTATCACAATTTATTCTCTTATGTGGATTTTTATTTAATAATTTAGCTAAAAGATCTTTAGCTTCATGAGAAAGGTAGAATGGATATTTCACTTTTTGTGTTAGAATTTTATCCATTATTTTTTTATTATTGTTACCAGTGAATGGGGGTGATCCTGTTAACATATCAAATATAACGGTCCCCAATGACCACCAATCACATTGGGAATCATATTTTTCACCTCTAATCACTTCGGGTGCCATATATTGAGCGGTTCCAAACATTGAAGAGCATTCATCGGATACCTTACTCAATCCAAAATCGGTTAACACCAAGTGGCCTCTGCTATTCAACATACAATTCTCTGGTTTTAAATCTCTATAAATGACACCAGCATTTGTGTGTAGATGATTCAATGCCAAAATCATTTCACCAATATAAAAGCAAGCCACTTTCTCTGATAGTAATCTTTCTTGAGATAAATGGTGAAACAATTCACCACCTTGCAAGTATTCCAACATTAAATACACCTTATCAAAATCTTGCAAGGCATAGTATAATTTAACAATATTTGGATGTCTAACTTTTTTCAAAATGGTACGTTCTGTTAGTGTTCTTTCATAATTGGCGGCATTCACAATCATGGAAGCCTTTTTCAATTGCTTTTGAGCATATAAATTCCCAGTTCTTTTATCTTTCACTAAGATGACTTTCCCATAACTTCCCTTCCCTAGAACGGTAACCGGTTCAAAATCTTGGATGGTGGCCTTCTTCTTATCAGGTTTATTGGTTGCTTGGGGGGCAAGATTGCAAACACTATTCTCACGACTCTCCGTCACGTCGGCATCGTAACCCATATCTAATTCCACTTTGTATGAGGTCCCCACTCTATTATCTATACTCCCCACTGAAATGACACTATTGGATCTATGCTTTGGGAATGTTTGCACGGATTGATTATCCAAGTCTGCAAGTTTATCGTGGTGTTCCTGTGTATTATCCCCCGTTATAGTAGAGGCGTCTGTATCTTCTGCATTAGTAATTTCAATTTTCAACTGTGATTTAACCTTATTTGAGAGGTCCTCCTCATCAAATTCAAAGATGTCCATAATTCTACTTTGTGATAGCTCTATATAGGGGTATTTTGTTTATAAAGATAAGATAAACCCAATTTAAATAAAGGAACCTTGTGATCTTTTATAAAAATTCTCTATTTCTTACTCCTTCTCAAAAAAACAGAAAAAATTAAAATTTAACAGTTTCTTTTTATAATCATTGTATTATTAAATTAAATTACCAAAAAAAAACATCAATAGAACAAAAATATATGGCTCCTGGAACGTATAATTCAGTTTCAGCTAGGACTTCACTTCAAAAGAAGGAAACATCTGAACAACAACATAAAAAAAATTTAAAAGATCCATCCAATTGGCCAAAGGAATTACATGATTTTATATCTACATCATTTACAAAGGCTAGTAAATTAAAATTACCATCACCGGAATTAAAGAATTTCCAAAAGCAATTGAAATCATTGATTAATATAGCCATTGAAAGAAATTTAGTGGAGAGCAATGATTGGACAACTCAAGAGTTACCGATGTTGTGTCCAGATAAACCAGACATGGCATTAGAATTACGATATGATATATTAAACAAACAAAATAAGAAATCTAATACTAATATCAAATCTCCACCTTTGACTCTTAATAAACTTAAAAGAAAGAATGTATTTGGTGATGATGATGATTCAGATGATGATGATGATAACATGACTGGATCTCGTGCATTACCTACAGTGAAGAAATCTACACCTAAACCTGTATTTTCATCTAAATTACCTAAGAAGAAGGTCAAAGTGGAAGCCACCATCAATCCAGAACCATTAGTGCGTTATAATAATGGTACCAGTGGGAAAACTACCAATAGTTTAACTGCAACTGAGAGAATGCAATTAAGAAGTAAAAGATTTGAAAGAGAATTAAGTGCTGATGTCAGTGTACCGTTAACTGATGATGAACAATCATCAACTAATGATAAACCATTAATTGGTACATGTCAAATTTTAGAGAAAAAATATTTAAGATTGACTTCACAACCTAATCCAGAAACTGTTCGTCCATTAATTATATTAAGAAAGACATTACAATTATTAGTTGATAAATATCTTGGAGATTCTACATATAATTATCTTTGTGATCAATTTAAATCATTAAGACAAGATTTAACTGTTCAACATATTAAAAATGATTTCACTGTCAAAGTTTATGAATTTAATTGTAAATTGGCAATTGAATTTCAAGATTTGGGTGAATTCAATCAATGTCAATCACAACTTAAACTTCTTTATGAAGTTCCAGAGATTAAATCTGATCATGAATATGAGTATAGTTCATACACTATCTTATATTATATTATTACTAACAATTTAACTGAAGCATTTCAATTGAAATATAAACTTTTACAGGGGAATCCCATGTCAGCTGGGGATCCATATTTGCAAGATGCATTTTTGATATTAGAATGTATTATGTTGAATGATTATTATAGATTATTTGCTTTATTGAAGACATTACAAGATGATGTGATAAATGAGACAACCAAGATTACACCTATCAAACATATAGATATTAAATCACAAGGAGCCATTAAATTGGGGAAACCTAAAAGATTTTATTTCTTAAAATTACTTCATCCAATAGTGAATAAGGAGAGAATACGTGCATTGAGTATGATTTGTAAAACGTATAGAAAGATTTCATGGGAATTCTTGAAAGATCAATTATTATTACAAGAAAATTTTCCAATTTTCTTAAAAGAATATAAATTAGAACCATTTGTCAGTGTTAATACAAATTCATTTGATTGTGTTAGTGCTAGATTAACTGTGGAATCAATGAGACAAGCTAAATTTAGTAAAGTTGATATAAAGGGGCAGATATAATATATATATTTTTTAATCTTGAGATGGAGCTAATCCCATTAATGCAAAATTTAATTTATTTGATTCATCAGCTAATTCCATATATTGTTGAATTCTGTTAACTATCAATGTAGATTGTAAAACGTCTTCTACATTTTCTTCTATCCCTAAATCAACAGGTCCATTACGTCTACCATCTAATTCAAATAGATGACCATTTTTACCCTTTGTAAAGCAAACAAAATGTAATTGAATATCGTCATCAGGTGCAGGTGGTTCAGTTTGACCTTGTTTACTAAAATTTTCATATAAATCTAAAGATAATTTTGAGATTAATTTAGTTTTATCTTCAAAATAATTTGAATTATTCACATCATTTGATATTGCCTTTAATTCATCTAAAAAATTGAATATATTTGAATGATTAATTATTAAACCACTTTGTAAATTTGTTAAAACATGTAATAAAGCATATAACCCACATGCATTTTTCAATAATTGTTTAAACCAAATAATTTGATTAAATTGATCATCATCCTTATTTCTATTTAATTCTTCTTCATTTTTCAATTGTTCATATTTTTCTGAAACTGGGAATAATAAAATTATCGATAAAATTGGTCTTGGAATAAAACTTAATAATGATTCATCATTAATTGAAAAAATATCAGTAAATTCTATTAATGGTGATAATCCCAATTTTCTACCAAATTGAGTGAATATTTCTGGATTCGATTCTAATGGTATGACTGCGCCTAAATCTTGTGACATGTTTAATAAATGAAATTAACTAATTTAATGAAAAGAATAAAGAGATAACCAAAAAATAAAAAAATAAATTTTTTAATTCGCTTTTTTTTATCTATTTTTTTTCGTAAAATTGTCATTAAAATCATATACAACAGAGTTATTTTTTTATATAAATACAATTAGATTAATCTATTAAATCTTTCAATTGAGAATTAATTTTATTTAATCTATCAATTTCATTTGATGCTAATAACATAACATGAAATTTTGATAAATTTTTACGGTTAGATTTTTTTCTTCTCTTTTTAGGTGGTTGTTCTTGGTCATTATCGTTATTCAAAATTGTTTCAGCATTTAATTGAATTGGAGATTCATCCATTATTTTGACTAATCTATCGAATGCATCTTTTATTAGGGCACGTCGTTTTTGTTCAGAATTTGTATGATTAAATTTTTTTTCATCTTCTGTTAATGATTTTTTATTATTATTTGATCCAGAATCTGTTGAACTTGTAGATTGAGAATGATTAGTGGTAATTTGTTTTTTCTTAGCAGCCGTTGGATCAATTGAATGCCAATGTCTTGAAAGATTTTCGAAACTTTGATTATTAGCTATAGAATCTAAAAAACTTTCAATCGCATTTGTTTCAGAATTTGATAATAAATCATGATTCGGTTCAATAATTGAATTTTGCTTTTGACTATAATTTAATGTATTAAACGTTGTGAGTAAATTTTTCGTATTAGGTGATACCGTGGATCCATTATCATAATTATCAGTATAATTTAATGGAGTCACGGGTTCACCAATGGGTTTAGGTGATTGTGGTTTATTGAGTAATTCACGTCTTTGAATTTCGAATGCACTAGGTGAAAGTTTACCATTATTATTATTATTTTGTTTATCTAAATTAATCACAGCTTTAATGTATTGTTCACTGACTGGAGTTGTTGATCTAATTGTATCAAATGATGTTGTTGACGATTTAGGGGATCCACCAAAGAATGGTAAATTTAAATGAGATGAACTAGGTGATTGATGTTGAAAGAACATCGATGGTGAATTAAGTAAATTGGGGCTCCCAGGATTATTATTTGTGTCACCAGTTAAAAGCATATAAGCTGTATCAAAATCTATATCATTTGAAAAATAATCAACCATATTATCAGATGATAAAGGTAATTGATGTAATGGTAATGGAGTTAAATTTGCAATCATCGGTGTATTATTAGGTTGTATTGGAGTGATAGGTCGTATTGGTAGTGGTGGAGTATTACCATTATTTGATACAGATTTTCCTGAATTTGACATAATTTTTATATCATTGGTATTAGTTTTATACATCAAGTGGAGTACCCAATTAACAGTGTAAGAGGGTGAAAATATAAAAATAAATGACACAAAGCATGTGCAAATTCGCTTTTGTGTAATTTTTTATCACATGCTCTAATTACGTAATACATATTTAGTTAATCGTTTAATTAACGTTTGGTCATCGGTAGAATTTAAAACGTTAGCCTTCTTCAAAACGTCCTTAGTCCTAATCACAGTTGTATCAAAATCAATTTTAGTTATGTCATCACTAAATTTGACTTTATGTAACCATTCAGTGGCGTCCTCCCTGGAATAATCTAAATTTTCGTTAATAAATGTAATAGCTTCTTGATGGTTATCGTTAAAATAGTTAATACCCTTTTGGATACCATTTAATAATGCGGTATCATTTCCGATAGAATTATTAGTCGATCCAACTATAACCCAAGATGGCCATGGAGTGTAAATTTCACCAATCATTTTCACTTCTTGATTATCATAATATTTCTTTGTTGTAAAATATTCCCACATAAATGCATCACTACTTTGAATACCATCTTTCAAATTAACACTATCCCTCAAATTTTTAAAATTATCTAATACAACAAAATCTTTAAAGAATGGTTCACTAAATCCATTTTGTAATCCCAATACAAATGACATAACATATGATCCAGAACCTATTCTACTGATACCAATTTTTTTACCTTGTAATTGATCTTTATTCATTAATTCATTTCTACCTTGACCTGTACTAATAGACCAACATAATGGTGATTTAACATATTCACCTAAAATTTTATAATAATTATCACCATTACAAATACCTCTAATGAATGCTTCAGTCAATCCAACGGCGTAATCAATTTCACCAGATTTCAATGATTGAATTAAATGACCTGATCCAGATGGATAATCAATTAATTCAACATCAATCTCAGATGAATCAAAAAAATTCTTCAATTTGGCAAATTGAATTGGTGTAGAAAAATGTTCAGGAACAATACCGACTTTAATTGATTTCATTAATTTAATATTTATTCTCTTAAACATTTGTGATTTATATAACATTTACCTTAACTCAATAAATCGTTGAATAATTTAACACAAAAAATTAAGAAATATGTATACTTGTGTAAAGATGTTTTTATAATTTTTTTTTCTTTTAAATTTTTCTATACTGTAATTAACGGGGTTAAGTAGTTACTTCATTTTACTATAATTTTCTATATCACTTTAATATACTATATATTATATCACTTCATTCAATATCCATCTCTTACTCACCTCCATCTATCTTTATGTTAATTAAAAAAAACTCCGATAAATATTTTTTTTTTCTTCATCGTAGTCAATTAACTAATAAATTTTCGGATTCCTAGTATGGGGGCTCCATTGTCATAACTAATTAGCTTCTTGCATTTTTAAGGTTATATATATTAATTCAACTATGTTGTGTAATATTTATATATAGTTATTCTATTTTACAGTGAAATTTTTAAGTTTCTTTTTAGGGGGAGGTCAGGTTCTCTTGTTAAATTAACTGAAACTAATAAAGCCATAATTATGGATTACTTAGTAAATTGTCTTAATTTTATATCCACAAATTATCTATTAAACTAGTATACACATCAGGTATAACCTGATCATCATTTTAATTTATATATAACAATTTCTATTCTATTATTACACACAAAGACTGTCGACATTATTAATAAACTTTAAACTTCTCCCTCCACTCTCTCTACTCTCTCTGCATCACCTCCATTTTATTAACGCCGTTCCTTAAGGAGGAGAAAATGGCATATACATACATATAAATTTATATACTATTTTTAATATCATGGATTTAACCATTTTTAGTATAGTTAGAGAAATTTCATAAGTAAATCATTAGTGTATCTCAATGCAAAGTAATTCAGTTATTCATATAATGCTTCCATTATTAGTACATTAATATAAATTAAAAAATCGTCTAAATGAAAGCACTGCTTTTTTTATTTTTATTATTATTATTATCTTTAATTTTGCATTGCATCCATTCTAAAATTCAATTAATCTATTGTTATAGATGGTAATCACATATATATAGCGAAATATCATTTACAAAGTGTCATAATACGGTTTCTGAAAATGTAAAGATGGGGAAATCCAAAAAATTGCAATTATCTATGATTGGATTGGTTGATCAAATTAAACCAGAAAATCAGCTTCTCAAAATTGACTACAAAGAACCATTTGCTTTTATATCTCAATTAGTAAATATATATGTATATACACACACAATTCTTAACGTCTTTTATAAATACAAGGTTTAAGTAACCATTCACCTTCAGGTTGAATTTTTCTTTTCTCTTCAATTTCTTCTAATTGAGTAGAATCTTCAATGAATTTCCGTTTATTATCTTTTCTTTCACGTCTTTCCCTTAATATATCTGCAGGTGGTTTGAAAAATTCAAATCTAGTAAACATCTTATTAGAATCATCAGTATGTTTATGGAAAAATCCAATAGATTTAAGTACATCAACAAATTCATCACCTTTATCATCAGAAAATCTAGATTTAATTTCACTAATCCAAAGTTCACCTCTTGGTGCTAATAATCTATATGCTTCTTTAAGGAAATCTAAGAAATTTGTACCCATCAATGCTAAACAAAATATCACTATACTACAAGATTCATCTTGTAATGGAACATTTCTTATATCGGCAACAGTTATTTTATCATTAATTTTTTTTAAATCAAATGAATGAACATCAATCTTTAAATTTTTAGCAAATTTACCTCTAATAATGGTACCTTTCTTAGCCTTGGACATATTATTACGACCACCACCATTTTTAGCTTGTTTCAAAAAATTATCAATATCGAATGCTAATTGTGCTTCACCACATCCCATATCAGCAATGACAACTTTTTTATTACCCTTATCATCAACTATACCAGGTAATCCACCTGGTGCATTGACATTCTTAAATGAACCTCTATCTTTAATCATTTTAACAAATATGTTAACAGGATTTTCGGGCCATGATTCAACTTGTGATCTAAAACCTCTATGATATTCATCAAATAATTCAGGTTGTTTAGTTATTAAATCAAGTGCATTCTCTGATTTACTAGTGTATAATTGTTCATTGATCCATCTAAATCTTGATCCAGATAATTTAGCTAACATTTTTTGTTGTAATGGAGTTAATTTAACATTACTTGAAGATGTCATAGTCATAGCTGAAGGTGGAATCATTGAATCATTTTCATTATTTGATTTATCAGATTTAGATTTCTTTGATTTTTTCTTACCACTATCTAATTTCTTGTGTGAATCATCTTCGTCACCATCCTCGTGATCTCTTTTTTTAGTGTTTTTAAAGTCTTGCTCATCACCGTCTCCTTCTTCTCCCTGTAATTCTTTAGCTAACTTTCTAAGCTTATTTCTTTTAGCTTTCTTTATACTCTTTGTAGATGGTGCAGCAGCAACATTCTTGTTTTCCAATCCCCAACCGTCAACTTGAAATAAGGACATGATAAGTTATTTTGATAAATATACTAATAAACATTCTATGAATAATAGATAAAAAAAAATTTTTCATTTTTTTCTTTTATCGAAAATTTACCCGGTTAGTGCACACTTTTTAAGTTAAGTACCCCATAATTGTTGATCCGCGATATTCTTTTATTCTCTTCTATTTAAGAAATTCCAGCGTATAAGTAGTTTAATAAATACACGTATTCCAAAACTTTGTGCATGATTGATGCATACTACCTGCAGAATTAAAAGACACTTTAAATGATAGAGACGTGATTGGTATATATAGTATATTAAAATCCTATAAAAAAAAAATTGGTATTAAGATGGTAGCAAAAAGTAGGATGATCTCTTGCAGCCATTGAATGAGCATATTAGTTTGATAAGGTTGCTAATAATTCCAGTATTCATGTTTTTGGAATTGAAATCGATTGATTGTCAGATAAGTAGCACACATGGAATTGATTGAAATAATGAGGTGTATAGAATTACTCCTCTAGAGGTAATAGAACAGGTATTACTAATCTATACAAGATAGGCAGAATTGAGTGGTGTGTATACGTTAGTAAAAGATAAAATGGAACAACTTGTTTTTTGATCAAAAAGCAGTTATTTCCCTCTCCGAATATCCCACTCTACGTCATTTTTTGTTCTATATCGGAAGAAGAATTACCACGGGAACAAAAACTACTGTGTTGCTTCCAAAAAAAAAAACGAAAAACTACTCAAAAAAATAGAATTAAGACACTAAAATAGCATGAAGAAAAAAAAAAGAAAAGGTACATACAGATATTGAACTTGAAAAGGTATCTCCTTTTCTAGCATCTTTACTTATAGATTGAAATGTTTTGGAAGATGGAAAGGTACGTTAATGCGTGTATCATATTTATTTATCTATATCAGTACTATGTGATAGAAATTCCCATTATTTCTTCGTATCCAAGATGTTGCATTTTGTTTGGGTAGTTTTTTTATTGTATTCATGGTTTTTTTTTAATTGTTTTTTTTATTTATTGTTTCCTGTTGTTCTATAGTATTAATTGTTAATAAATTTCCAGTTTTGCAAAAAAAAAAATGAATTGTGATCATAATTTTTAATAGTTTGTTTGCTTTGAAGTATAAAAATCATTAGAAAATATACACATGAGAGAGAAAAATATAAAAACATTGGTATTAGGTTTATCAAGACCTTAAAAAAACACATAATTATAACAGTTCAATAAGTATTAGAAAAGAAATCAGAGAGAGAAAAAAAAGACAATTACAAGTCGTTAAAGTTGGGGGGTGGAAGGAGTTTCTATTCATTTGGTTTCGGAAGCACCAGTTGAACTATCTGATGAACCACCACCCACTGTTGTAGCCAATTGTGGTTTCACGGGTGGTACCCCAGTATTTGAATTAGAACCATCTAAAGAATCATCAACTTTGTCTGGTCTCACTGGATCAAATTTTTTATTCACTAATGAATTCACAGTAGATGAAAATGATAAATCTCTTGAACTTCTACCTTGAATTCCTGTAGTTGGCACTCCAGTAGTTGAGGATGGTAAATAAGGAGGAGCAACAACAATATTATTAGTACTACCAGCGGCTGAAGTTGATAAAGATCTCTGTGGTTGTTGTGTATTTGGATTAGAACTATTATTATAACTGTAACCGAAAGATGTAGCATAAGGATTGGAATTCCAAGAAGATTGTGATGAAATAGATCCAGAATTACTCCCAAATTGATTAATAACTGGTTTACTATTCACTTCATTAGATTTTGTAGTTCCTTGTTCTGTTTTAGATTGTCCAGATTCAGGAATTGAAGTCATATGACGTGATTGAGAAGTTTTGATAGCAATCTTGTCCTGTTCATATGTTGGTGTTGTTGATGTTGTTGGTGTTGTTGTCGGCTGTGGTTGCGCTGGTATATATTGTGTATGATATCCTTGCTGTTGTTGTATAGGAACAGGATACGTTAAAGGTTGTTGAGATGGTTGAGATGGTGATTGAGTTAATTGTTGTTGTTGAGGTGGTGGTGGGTATTGAATCATGGAATGGTCATAGACAGGTGGATAAGATTGACAGTAGTGGTCTTCTGGACTAGCACTAGTTTTAATGACTTTAGCTATGTCCTTCACAAATAGAGGATACAGTAAATCAAATATCCCTTCATGTTGAGCCATAGCTGATGCTCTCTGGAATGGAATCCAAACACCTTTTAAATGCATGGAACCAACTTTGACGACATCTCTAGTTTTTTCCGCCTTCAATATCCCATCTCTTCTACCTCTCGTCATTTTAGCTACATTCAATAATTTCGTACCATTTATCATATTATTATCGGCTCTTCTAACCACGGTGACACCATTACATTCAACTTGATAGCAAAGAGTTTTCTGTTCTTCCCACATAGTTGTTGTGACTTTAGTTCTCAATGGATATTGATGGGGGTGAGATATAGGGCCTGCATTATAGTAAGTGGAGTATGAACTAGCTAAAGATCCTGGAGGTGCACCACCATTACCACCCCCGTATGATGGATATCTTGCATATCCATCATTAATAATTGCCGATTGTGGATAAGGTTGGATGTAACCTCCATAGAGAGATGTAGGTACTTGAGTAGGTATATTTCCGGTAGGATACCCTTTACCATAAGTGGAAGTCGATGTTGGTGCTGATGAGGTAGCTATTATTGGATTCGTTTGATTTTGAGGGTAAGCAGAGGGATTTGTCCCATATTGATTTATAATTTGCTGTTGCGGTAGAGGTTGAACTTGTTGTTGGAACCCTGTTCTAGCTGCTTGACCATCCACTACAGGATTCCCTGAATATGGAGTATATTTGGAACTGTCATAACTGTAATTATCTTGTCTAGCATACTCAGTTGGGTATTGTTGGCCTGCCCCTGATCGCTGCTGCTGTTGCTGCTGTTGCTGCTGCTGTTGTTGTTGTGATTGGTATGTGGGATATCCGGGATACATTATATATGTGGAAGGTGATTGATAATATACAGTATTCTATTTTTGAATGATTAATTGAATTGAGAGCCTATTTATCAGATTTCTCCTAGTTTTTTTTTTAGAATTAGTTATCTTTGGGGAAGTGTTTTTTTTTCTTCTTCTAGCAAAGCAAAGCAAAGCAAAAAGAAATGAAATGAAAATAACAAAATTGGAGAGATAAATGGGATGTAAGAGACTGAATATTGTAGTCTCTCCTTTAAAACAGTAATATACTGATTAGCTAAATTTTATAATATAAGTAAAGAAATCTTTGAAAAAAGAAGAAAAAAACAGAGAAAGTAAAGGCGAATAGGGTTAATTATATAAGAGTGTACCTACAAGTGGGGGTCAAGGAAATTCGGGGATCTAATAATTATTTTAAGAGAAACACAGGCAAGTGCAATGCATATTTGTGTATCAATTGCGATTAAGGTATTGAAAAATGGTGAATTAAAGTTTGCTGTGTTAATGCGGAATATTCAATTTATGTGTGTTGCAACTTGCAGACAGTCTATTATTAATTCATTATTGTGCGTGTATTATTTCCTTAATTTTGCGAACGGATGTAAGAAGTGAATTAGAAATTTTTGGTTTTTTTGGGAGGCCACGAATCACGTCTAAAGGAAAAGAATGTACAGCAGTAAATAATACAAGAACCAAGTTGAATGAAATGTATTAGTTAAAGTGAAAAGATTTAATACTAATTTGAATTGGATACGTATATATTTGTGATATTTCGTATTTTATTTAATTCACATCCTACAGGTACAATACGACAGGCACATACACCAACACACACCTTACTCACTTAGTTAGTAGAATATTCATATATAACGAGACATTACCGAGCGGCCCCATCAGCCAGCAATTAAAACTATAATTTTAATTGGGATGCACCACCCCCCACCTCCTCCCCCCAGTTGTGACCCGTCTGGGAAGGAAAGGAAGGCCAGGCAGGTTGTCGACAATTATTGTCTAATAAGTTTCTATTAGTTCTTTCTTTAAATGTAGTAATTTTTGAATTTTCGTATTTGAGTTTCCAATTTCCTATTGTTTTCTAATTAATGTGAGTGTCTTGTTGTTGTTAGTATCGTGGTTGTTGTTTTTTTTTGTTGTTGCTGTATTGCTCCCATTGATAAAGTCTAAGGGATCATTAACACCGAACTGTGAAATTAATTCTTGCAATGGAATTCATTGTTTTTTTATTTTACTTTTCCAGTAATTGCTTCTGTTATAAATATGTGTGTGATTGAATGTACCGTTGATTTAGATCTGAATGATGATATAAACATCTAGGACATTAATGAAAAGAATAAAATATAAGAAATGATTGAAGCTGATACGCAAGCATATGAAGTGATTTCAAATTTTGAAGCTTCCTATACACTAAGACGTACGTATAACTATGTATAGCCATGTATGTACAATAACAGTTAGTAAAAAGTTTCCATTTTTTATAGTGTCCCTAAATAGATATTGCAGATGTACTTCAGATTTCAGTTGTTAAAGTTAGTTTTACTTTACATCTCAGTTGTTTTTTTTTTTTTTGGAATTGCAAATGATGTTACAGAATGAAGTTATACAATATGTGGGTGGATCAACTTCACTTTATATTTTCTATTTATGTACATTTTGTGCAAATATTTCCACAAAAGTCATGTAATATTATACAAACTTTTCATTAAGCATAAAATCATATAATATAATTTTAAGCATGACCGGTGACGGTCAATAAAGTAAATATATTTTGTCCAGTCATCCGTGTATAAACAATTAAGCCTCTCAAAAATTGACGGCTCCGACATATTATATCATATTTAAAAAAAAATACACACACATACACGTTTGAAAGAAGGTTACTTAAATGTATGTTTAAGTCTAGCCCTTGATTTCTCCGTGGGAAAAAACTTGATGATGTTCAGTAAATGTGCTGGTGAACAACAAACGTCATTTGGTACTTCTGGCGGGATCGGGAAGAACATGTTCATCGAAGGATTAAATAGTTTCTAAAAAAAATTATTGTTCCTTATAGTGTAATCCCTCTCATATATTATACTCCTTATTAGTGATAAATTTACAACCAATTCACTGAAACTGGAGTTGCCCCAATCATATTTGTCTATTTTGTCTCTATATAGTAATTGGTACTACTTTGATTATATATATCCATATATAAGGGGGGATCCCTGAAGTGAGATCTCATGTACATGTGATAGATGTTTGTCTGGTCAGGTGCGAAATGCACAAATATGCTAGTCACTCATGGGAGGTGTACATTAATTTTCAATTTATTTATTGTTTTATACACAACCATAGTAGAATATATAAGGTACTGATTAAGTTTCTAGTCTAGCCTTTAATTTTACTTGAAAAAATTTTAAAAAACAAGAATTGGCTAGAGACTAGCTTGCATTATTAGATCTATAAATTCTCCAAAGTCATGACTACTTTTCCTTGAAAAGGTAAAGACTCCAAGTGAATTTATAAAGTACTCCCCCAAAAAATTCATAATTTATATAGTTTTCTGTTCACTTATATACATTTATTGGAAGTTTGGAGCGCAAATGGCGCTCAATAAGTAACTAGGAGAAGATAAGCTTTGGAATTCTTAAATAAAGTCTATCTTGTGTCACACACCCCCACATCTTTTTAGTTTTCATTATTTTTTTCTCTCCCTTCCTATTTTTGCACACATATTATTATTGTCACAACGACATCCATCTGTCACTCTTTCTATCTCTAACAAAAGTCCAATTACCTGCCACATTTTAACAAACACTTATAATGCGACTATCCAACCAGTGACCGCTGTGCGGCAACCCCCCTCTATTTCACCTCTCGCAGCGGAAAAAAATGCAAAATGCAAAATGCGCACCTGCACGCTGTATTACGTAAATTCTTTGTGGAGCCGAATTTGTTAGAGACGCTTTTCGTAATCTGTGAAATGAAGAAAGCCTACTCATACAAGTGAAGGTGAAAATTGAGTTTATTTAGTATACCTATCAAATGCACATATATTAATATAGATACTTTAATTTCTTTTGTATCTTTGGACTTAAGGAGTTTAGAAGACTATTTCAGGAAAAAGTCATTAATCCCCATAATATGAGAATTATTATAAATTACAACTCAATATTAATGACTAAAATTGTATGACTAGTATGAGAAGAATTATTAGTTTATATTAATAGAGATTTATCTTTTTTTTTTATATATTGGATTGATGTTGCTTTGGATTGTATCATATTCTTAGAAATCCACCACCACAGTAATTCATTTGCAAATATTATTTAATTTATTAAAAAAGATCTAGATAAGCTAATAATTTTTTTACTAAATTAATAAGGATTATTTTGGTTGCAAACCATTATAACACTCGTAACTCATCACAAAGTAGTCGGGATTAGGTTAGAAAAAAAAAACATTGGCTTGTAAATGCATTGTAACATTATGTTTAGCCACCACCACACCCTTTAATTTTTTAAATAACTCTATTTCACTCAAATGGGACTAATTAATTATATAACTAAAGATCACAAAATAAGAGGGGGTGTAAGATAGAGCCATGCCCACATAGCTCTAGCCTCGTAAGGGTATACTATATCAACGGGTTTTCCCGAGGTTTAGTTAATTATGTTAATTATGTTAGTATTACGAATTAATCGAATAAATTTTGTCTTGTCTTGTCTCGTCTAGTCTTGTGTATTCTACTTTGTCTTGTCCTTTCTTTAATCTATTTGGTGACATCTCTCTTCTCCGTTTCCCCATATATTTCTTTCTTTCTTTCTTTCCTTTTTCTTAATAAAGAGTATCAACAATATTAAACTTATCTATGTGTGAATCTATTAGATCATCAATGGTTTCAAAAAAAAAAGAAATTTTTTTATAGTTTTAGAGTTGGTCACGTGAATTTCTGTTAATGTTAACAGCCACAGTAAAAAATTTCAACATACTATACCACAGTTTCCACACCTTAAGAATTGCACGTGACATATTAGAATCAATGTATTTTTTAGCCATACAAAATGTCAAGGAATTGAATACTATAAAATTGTGGTTCTAGTAATAAAAGAGTGTGGATATCCTTTCTAAAGGTCTTTAGCCATTATAATTGGTCTTTTCGTCACTTTAATCTCATTATCTTACAACATATATTGATCCCTTAACAATTAATTACTCCTTTGCTACCCAATATTCAACATCTATTAGAAAATATATCATACATTTTTTTTTCACTGTGTTTCTCCAGTATTTTTATAAATATCACTTAAAAGTCCTGCATTTACAAAACTTTTCATTTAACGATTTTAACGAACTTAAAACTTAATCAAATACAAGAATACAACTATAATATATCTAATTATATATAATGTCTTCTTCTACACCTGAAATAACCGAAGCGGAGATTTCAGAACCTCAAAGCATCGGCCACAATGAACTGCAACCATCTGATTCGTTTGCCTCAGAAGCTTACGGAAGCTATCCGCAACAATATCCTCGTGTGCCAATCGAAGAATATACTCAAGAAAATATAGATATTAGAGAATATGCTAGAGTGCGTGTTCCAAATCCTTTGAAAACTTTCTTACCATATGTTAGATCATTATTCCCAATATTAGGATGGATCGGTCACTACCCTACAACTCCACTTTGGGCTTACTCTGATTTCGTCGCCGGTGTCACGGTGGCTATCGTCCTTGTGCCTCAATCAATGTCTTATGCTCAAATTGCTACCTTGTCTCCTGAATACGGTTTATACTCTTCCTTTGTTGGTGTTTTGATTTATGCTTTCTTTGCTACTTCTAAGGATGTCTCCATTGGTCCAGTCGCTGTTATGAGTATGGAAGTCGGTAAGATCATCGCTGATGTGCAAGCTAAACATGGTGACAAATATACTGCCCCAGAAATTGCTACCACTTTGGCATTACTCTGTGGTTCTATCTCTTTAGGTATCGGTTTACTCAGATTGGGGTTCCTAGTTGAACTTATCCCTCTTCCTGCTGTGTTGGCCTTCATGTCTGGTTCTGCCATGAACATCATGGCTGGTCAAGTTGCCGGTTTAATGGGTTACAGTTCTCTTGTTAACACTAGAGATTCCACCTATAAGGTTGTTATTAATACATTGAAACACTTGCCTAGCACTAAGGTTGACGCTGCCTTTGGTTTAGTTTGTTTATTCATTTTATACTTCTGGAAACACGGTACTGATGTCTTAATCAAGAGATATCCAAGACAAAGAGTGTTCTTCTACTTCCAACAATTAAGAACTGCCCTTGTTATTATTTTCGCTACAGTTGTCTCCTGGGGTATTATCCACCACCACAAGAAGAAGCACAGCTTCTCTGTCATTGGTACCGTTCCTTCCGGTTTGAAGCACACTGGTGTTATGACTTTGCCTGATGGCTTGCCCTCTGATTTGGCTCCTCATCTTCCTGTCGCTACCATCATTCTTTTATTAGAACACATCTCCATTTCCAAGTCCTTCGGTAGACTTAACGATTACAAGATTAACCCTAACCAAGAACTTATTGCTATTGGTGTTACCAATTTAGTCGGTACTTTCTTCAATGCTTATCCTGCCACTGGTTCCTTCTCTAGAACTGCCTTGAAGGCTAAATGTGGTGTCAGAACTCCATTCGCTGGTGTCTTCACTGGTGCTTGTGTTTTGTTAGCTATTTACTGTTTCACTAGTGCTTTCTACTATATTCCAAAGGCTGCCTTGTCTGCTATCATCATTCACGCTGTGTCTGATTTGTTGTGTAGTTGGAGAATCACCTACAATTTGTGGAGAGTCAGTCCTTTGGATTGGTTGATTTTCCTTGTCGGTGTCTTCATCTGTGTTTTCTCAACTATTGAAAACGGTATCTACTTCTCTGTTGCTTGTTCTGCTGCTGTTATCTTATGGAGAATGTGTATTCCTAACGGTTCTTTCTTAGGTAGAGTTAAGGTTGTTGAAGTTACTAACCCACAATTCCCATCTATTACTACTCAACAAACTCACCAAACTGAACAAACTGGTACCACTGGTACTAATACCATCGGTTCCGAATCTCCGGATAAGAAATCTCAAGTTCTTACTAGAGCATACACTGTTGTCCCAACTATTAACTACCACTACTCTTGGGTTCCATTGCACATTAAAGAAAATCCAAGTATCATCCACACTGATTACGTCAATGGTAAGGTTGAAGTTGAAACTCCTCCTCCAGGTATTTTTGTTTTCAGACCAACCGAATCATTCGTTTATCCAAATTCATCTAGACAATCAGACTACATTTTAGATTACATTAAAGCTCAAACTAGATCTGCTCACGTCAATCATGAAAAGACTTTCAACCATCCTGGTCCTTTGAACTGGAAAATTTCTAATCCATTTAAGAAGAACGATAGTTCTGAAGTTGAAGAAGAAGAAATCGAAGAAGAGAAACCATTGTTTAGATTACTTCACTTTGATTTCTCTCAAGTTGTTGGTATTGATACTACTTCTGTGCAAGCTTTAATTGATTTGAAGAAGGCTCTTGAATATCATGCTGGTCCTAATTTCGAGATTCATTTCTCTGGTATCTTGTCTCCTTGGATTCGTAGAGCCTTGGCAAATGGTGGTTTCGGAGGTGAAGTTGAAGAAGAAGAAAATGATCACGAAATTGGTAACCTCACTGCTAGTAGTGCTGACGAAGAAAATGGTATCGAGAAGGATATTAATCACACTGAATCTTCTTCTTCTTCTTCAAGAATTTTGAATGCTACTTACACTGAAGGTGGCCAATTTGTTCCATTGATCGGTACTAACCATCCTAACTTCCATTTCGAAATTCCTTCTTTTGCTAACTACGAGAGTAAAATCTAAATCATGAACCTTTGAGCTATGTTTGTGTTATCTTTAGATGTTTGTGTTTCTTTGCTTGCTTTTTTGTTATGTTCTCTGGTGCTCATTTTTGTTTTAATTCTTTAATTTAACTTTATTTCTTATTATTAAAAAAAACATTTTTAATATTACTTCATTATTAATTTTACTTTTAATTCTTAAATATTGTCACAAAAAAAATGGTAAAAAAATACATTAAATAAATAAAATAGTGTACAAAGTGAAGTGTAAATTAATGGAACCCAGAGGCTTCCCAACCTTTAATCATGTCTAACCATGATGCATCTTTATCTTCTTCTATTTCTTCTCCCCCTTCGACAAACACTGGCCGCTTGACTGTATTAACACCATAATTTCTTCCTCTCCAAATCTCCATGATAATTTGCTTCCCAATCCATTTATCACCAGCATCAAACCCAGATTTCAATAAATGTAAGAACCGATTTTGTAAGGCAACATCCATGGCATCAGTGGCACTGATAAAGACACACCAAAACGGTAATGCAATCTTATAATCTGTGTGAGCTTCTATTGATAATTGATTAAGTCTTTCTAAATGTGTGAGAATTGCAATGACATGATTTTGTAATAATGATGGATCTAAATCTTTTATCAATCTGAAAAAATACAATAAAATAGAATTATAGAAACAAATTGTCAAGTGATATAAGATTTCATGAACCACTGTATGAAATTTGCTACCTGAATTAGAGTTTCCCTCTGATTCCGTGAACAAATTCCATGGTAGTTTCCAACTGATCAATTCTTCTTCTAAATCACAACAAATCTTTGGGAAATTTCTTGGGAAAATCTTCTTTCTTAAAAACCAGTTTCTGTTATCAGAGATGGTCACCGTTTTCTCCATGAGTTTTAATAATGACAATGGGATACCATAACTAAGTTCAACTGATGAAATTGGAGTATAATTTTGATCAAATGGGAATGGTATATCTATTTTTTTGTTACCTCCCGATAATTGTTCTCTATTGGCAAACGGAACCTCAGATGGAAGAGAATTTAAACCTGTCAATTTATCAATCAGATTGGTTCTTTTTCTATTAGAAGTAGGAGTAGAGGATTTATATCTTTGAGATGAAGACTCATCCATCCCTATTTCATCATCATCAGATTCATGATCAACTTCACCGTCATCTTCATCATCACCATCATCATCTTCATCCTCATCATCATCATCATCCTCATCCTCATCCTCTTGTTGTCCATGGCCTTCACCACCAAAATCAAATTTCACGGTGAAGGCCATTGGTGGTTTATCGCTTAACTGTGGTCTTTGAGCCAACCGTTTTGGCACATTCAATATTCTGTTATTAAATTGGTTATCATCGGAAGATTTATTGTTATCATCATCTGAATCTTCAGATTCAGCCTGGTTCACAGAACTGGATTTAATTTCAATTCGAGTGTATTCGCTTGGTTTGAAGGAATCATTAACATAATCCGAGTTTTTGATTAAATTGTAATTAGAATCAATATCAGCATAATCTCCATCGTCCTTTAATGTAAAGTTCTGCACATCAATTTTGGAGGTAGACTTGAATAAGAAGTTCATATATCTGAACCATAGAATGAGTTCATCAAGATGTTTATCCTGACAATTCTTTTTCTCAGCATAATCACAGACTAAGGCAGTGAATTCAAACAAGATCTTGTAGTTATTTAAGACATTCAACATTTCATCTTGTTTAATGGCCAAAATTAAACACAAAATAAACTCCTTGATGTTGTCCTTTATGATAAAAGTGTCTAAAATAGTTTTATTCGCAATTTTAAGTGGTGTGTTCGGAGAATATGAGCCAATCACGATTTTTATTAATTGGGATAGATAACAGAGAGCCATTTCCCTGAAATAGATGTATAATTTGAAATATGTTGTTGATCCCTCGTAAAGACCGAAATCATTGAAAAGAGTTCTATATTGAGTGAATGATGCAATTGAGAAGGCAACCATAGTAAATATCTGTTGTGTTGATCGTATAAGATCATCAAGTTGCTCCTCAGTAGGGTTAGCATAATCCTCTGCTTCAGCGCTATTGTAGTGGTCACCCAAGAAAACAAAAGTTTTAAACAAGTAGATTTGTCCAAGGGTCTTATAAAGCATAGGCGTCACAATAGATTCCAAAATTCCTCCCGAACAATTGAGGTACATCATATTTGTAGAAGACCTCACAAATGTTCTAATCAAATCTTGGGCCATGGTTGTGATAGCCACTGAATAATATCTCATTTCAGTGAGTGGTATATCTTTATTTGGATCATTCAATAAAGTTAAGACATCTCTCATTAGTAATCTATATGCTCGTCCTAGCTCAGCTGTTGTTTTACCAAGATTAATGGCAAACCTACCATTCACTGGTTTATGGTAAAACTCAGGGAAGATTGTCATCTGAATTTCTTCCCAATCATCTGAATTGGCTAATGAATCACCCAAAATAGTTTTGTAAGTTAGTAAAGCATCAATTTGTAATCTTGGATGAATCCAAATATACCGTGGAACGAGTTCATCCTTGTTCAAATTCCCATCTTCATTAGGGATAGACCCGTGTTTTGCTGTCGTGGGTTTAACCATCATGGACTTGTTAGTTTGGCTTTGATGGCCATCTTCGTCGTTTTTATAAAGCGAGTCAATATCTTCATCCGTTATCACAAGCCCATCAGATTTAGGAAAGTAGCCAAATGGACCATTAAACAGAGGTTTCCCCTCATATTTCGTATCTTCAATGGTTTGTAACACAGGATCTAAGTCTTCCAAGTAATTGAATTTTGAATCACCAGTGAAATGCATGAATGGAACTTGACGCCTCTGAAACCCCTGAGACCCAGCAGCTTCGTCATCTACAAGCTTGGTGTAACGACCCATTGAGCCATCACTCGTGACACACAACATTTCACAAAATTTCAATTTGATATCATATCCAAGACATTTGATCTTGGATCTCTCACATCTCAAACAAACGGGTCTTCTCCCATCACATTTCACTTTTCTATTTCTGCATGTTTGACAACCTGTGAATGTTCTTCTCTTGACTTGCTTGGTGGCAGTCTTTTTCACTTTGGATTGTTTGGTTTTATCTGGATCTTTTCCTGGAGCCATCCCTGTATATATGTAGTGAAATAAAAGTCTTAACAGGAAAGCAATGTTTTTAAGAATAAATGAAGTATAACTAATTCAATCTGCTTGTTCCTATTGTATTATATATTCCTATATAAGGGAGATCTTCAATTATATGATAGCACTGGAATTTGCCTAGAGATATTGGATTATATATAATATAACAAAGTTGTGTACACAAAACTAGATATATAGGAATCAGGAAAAAGTCGCTTAATTTTTCCCCGATCAATATTTGAAAATCACGTATCTTAACCATGAAATTATTAGCGAGGGCAGCCGTTGCCGTGCCCAATAAAATATTGTCGGTATCCACTTAATTTTATACACATAATTAAGGATGGAAATAAATTACATTAAAATTAAATAAAAAAAGATAGAAAAGGAAATTAAAAGTAACATCAATCACTGAAATCTAATGCCTCATCAACAACGTTTGTTCTCAATTTCTTTCTTTGAGTTCTTCCGGGACTAATGGATCTCTTTCTTATCTTCTTGGTAGTAAGATCGGTTGAAGGATTCAACAAGTCCTTGTCATTGGATTGAATCAAAATAGGAACAGTCTTCAAAGACCCCCCTAGGGATTTGACTTTGACATTCTGTAATGCACCACTGTTCTCCTTGTTCTCGGTGAATGGGTTATTTCTCATAAATTCTAATTCTTGATTAACCTTAGAGACATTCTTTGGCAGCAATGATTTTCTAGTAGTTTTAGAAACAGACTCACTAGTCAATTCATCTTCTATCACCATATCATCAGTTTTTTTATTCTTCTTACCGGGAGAAATTGATTTCTTGCCCTTCGAAGCTTTCCCTGGAGAACTCTTTTTGGTCTTCTTCGGAGAAGTCTTTCTTGAAGGTGATTTCGAACTCAACCCCACCACCTGTTCAACATCATCAAGATGTGTGGGAGCCAGTGGATGGTCTTCATAGATATCAAAGTCGTCCAATAGTTGATTGAATTCAATTCCAAAACTCTTGTTAGGTGATCTGCTAGGTGATCTACTAGGGGATTTGCTTGGCGACTTACTTAACGACTTTGTTGGAGATAAACTTGTTCTTAACTTCATTGGATCATCAGCAAAAATTAATTTGGACTTGGCAGATTCTAATTGTGATCTTAAATCTTTGATATCCTTCTCGTGCTTCAATTTAGAGTTGGAAATTTGTTCAGCCATCTCGGTGAGCTTCTTATTGAGAATAGCATTTTCTGAAGTGTTATTCAACTCAGAAGTTTTAGAGGAGAGTTGAGTTTTTAAGGCTTCATTACTTTCCTTAAGGCTTATCAGGTCATTATCGGTGGTTTGATATTGACTTATTTTATCATTCAAAATTTCAGTCTCGCTTTTGAGTTCATTTAGTCTTGCCTCATTAAATTTTGACATGTCTTCTAGTTGAGTTTCATGAGTTTGTTGAAAGGATTCGAGCATTTTGTTGTACATTTCTGTTTCCTTGGCTTGTAAAGAATAATCCTCGCTTAACTTATTTATAGTTTCTTGTAATTCTTTGATCTTAACTTCATGCTCCTTGATTGACTTTGTTGCTGCTTCCAATTCGGTTCTCTTCGAATTTAATTCGCTCTCCAAAGAAGAAATACTTTCAAGACTCTGTTTTTCCTGTGACTCATGTAGCTTCTTTTCTGAATCCAATTGCCCTTGCAAAACTTCAATCTTTTCTTGGAAAATCAGAGGATGTTTATTGGATTCTTTTAACTCAGCTTGTAAATGCTCCAATTTAGCTTCTAAACTCACCACTGATTCCTGGGTTTCAGCCCTTTCTAAAGTGGCCACCTCAATTAAAGCAGAATGATCTAAACGTGATTGATCAAGTTGGCTTTCCAATGATTTTATTTGATCCACAAGTGATTGCTTTTCTCTCGAAGAGGTTTCATTTATTTCAAAAACCTTCTCGTTTAGCTGATCAATGGAGATCTGCTTGTCGAGTAGATTTGTAGAATGATTCTTCTCTAATTCATTTATATTTGATTCGAGTTGAGTGATGCTTGCATTTTGCTTTTCAATGAACTCATTCTTGCTGCTTAATTCAGATTGTGCACTATTTATAAGGGACATCTTTTCTGAAAGTTCAACCTTATATTGTTCATCCTGAGCATTTCTTTGAGTTTCCAATTCTGTTAATTCCTTTGAGTGTTCTGATTTCAACTCCATAAGTTGACGTTCCAAGTCGTTGATCTTTTCACCAAGTTGTTTAGATTCTGCCTTAGATTCTGCTAACGTAATAGTTAATTGTTGAATCTCACTTTGGGAAACCTTGGTCAAAGAATCTAATTGTGATCTTAGAGATTCACCCTCGTTTTTCAATTCTAATGACTTCAAAGTCTCTTGTTCCAACAATGCCTTAACCTCAGCAACTTCGGATTCTTTTATTTTCAGTGACTTATCAAATTCTTCAAATTTGCTTCTGTATGAATTGGATAGGTCTTCCAGTTTATTATCAGTTGCTTTTTGGGAATTCTGTCTCAAATTGAAATTGTCAACGGTATATTTATCTCTGAGTTCACCAAGTTGCCTTTCGTTTTCCTTGTAAAGTTCTGTTCTGACTTTTTTCTCTGTGTGCAACACTTCGTCTTCAAGTTTATGGACTTTTTTCTGCAATTTAGATTGGTAAGATCTCATATGTTCGATTTCCTTCATGATTTCATCAGGCACAGCAGAACTAGTTGATCTTTTACCCGGCGTGCTACTCTGAGAATGTAATGATTTTCTTTTCAGTCTATTGTATTGAACTGGGTTAACATATCTTAATGTCTGAATGATTAGTCCCTCATCACCGAATGGGTCCAATGTGATGACAATAGAGATGGGGCATTTCTTCTTAGCAAAATCATTGAAAATCAATCTTGTCAATTTGTTGGTTCTTAGCAAGGACACATTGAATTGTTTAGTAGCAACCAATTCTAAGCAACGACCTAAGTGAGTCAGTGAGCCATTTGTGCAACTCCCCTCTCGTAGGGAAATCCCCTTAGTTTGTGACAACTTGGATCTCTCCAACCCTGCTAAATCCGTTAATGTGAGTCTAGCCGATGTGAATAAACCTTTAAAAACTTTAATTAAGTTTATGAAAATAAAGCAATGGGATCTAGATGATTCATTGTTGACAAAAGTTGATGCTGTGGTTCTACCTGTAAGTCCCTGAGTGATTAAATCCATTGATGATTGATAATCTGTGACAAGGAATTGAGAGAGATCGAAGGGTCTCAACTTGTGATCCTTTTGGTCTGTGACTATGTCTAGCATTGATGATTTGATATTTTTCTTTGTCGAAGTTAACAGTAGATCTCTTGTAGTATCATTATAGATTTCGAACATAGATATAGTGACGGCATATTTTATATCTTCATTAGATGAATCAGAACTCATTGGAGTATCGGATCCAGTTTTAGGGACTTGCAAATTAGTCAACATTGAAGATAATTTGTTAAAATCTGATGAAAGTGACTCGGGTTGAAGATTTTCAAAAATGTATCTGATAGAATGAGATATTAATCCTTGGTTATCTGGACCAAACACAGTATAAGATTTACCAGAGTTGGAAGGTCCCAATGTGAACAGAAGACAATCTTCCCCCTTTAATAATTGATCATCAATCATTCCCTTACATGATTTATTGAAAAATTCAGTTGATTCCTCGTATGTTCCATCTGTTGAAGATATTGATTGAAAGTCAAACGTAGTATCATATTTTGAAAGGATTATCTGTCTTTCATTTTCAGGATTTTGCCTGAAAATTTGTTTAGAGACTTCTCTCCCCTCTTGTTGGGGTTTCACTCTCAAATGTAATTGCATATCCTTGTAGTATTAGTCAATTAAAGAAAAGGGGAATATGATCCTTCTGTGTTTGTTTTGATTTTTTTTTGTTAGTAAATTGATCATTTTATTCGCGTTTCCGTTTTGTTTACAAATTGGGTCATTATCTCTTCTGGTTAACGTGAATAATGACTACTGTATTCAAGATATTCAGTCTTGTGGCTCGTATAGAGAGGCTATTTATCTGAATGAGAGACCCAAAGGGAATTATCTCCAGGGTTATTTCGGTTATTCACCTTCTTCATTACTAACAATTTAGAGCTATGTATGATTTTTCCTCTTAATTATCACAGATGCCATCAGTGTAGTCTTCTTCTTCATATTCTTCTTATTATGTCTTTTGTTAGCAATGGCTATCCCATTAACAATTGCCTACTTATTCATGGATTTCACAGGTCTCTTTGATATAATGTATTCTCTATTTGAGATTACTAAAAACTGGAGCGAAGAACACTATGGGAATCGGAATGGGAATGGAAGTGATGAAGTTGCTTATTGGTGATATACAGCATTTCCCTAGTTAGTATTAGGCTGGAAGACAACACATAGATACCCTATAAACACACTGCAGTTAGTTAACCCCAGAAATATCTTTGCTACGCTTTCAAATATATTTATCATTCATTGCTCATTTATAGTGAAATAAAAATCCTATACCATAAGTATAACGTATGTAATTCTCGAATTGGATTATTGTAATAGCGTCAGATGTGTAGAAGTAGAGTTATATAACATCAATAGAGAACCAACGTCAGCTTGTCACCATTCATAAAAAAAGGCGGTGCACCTGAGACTGTCAAAAAAAATCTATTTACAAGAAGACAAACACCGGTTTCAGCTTTCATCATTCACTTTTTCTTTACATCCAGCTAGCTACACTATCAAAAATACAATCTCACCGGAACATCTTCATATAATTGAGTATGTCTGATAAGAAAGAAACAACAGAACCTCAGCCTGCAGAGCCAATTGCACCAATAACAGAGAAAGTTGAAACCAAAAAAACTGAACCTGAATCGGTGAACAATGAAAATAATAATTCTGAAACACCATCAAAGAAAAGAACTAGAGACGACGAAGATACAGAAAATGTAACCGAAAAGGAGAAACCAAATGAAGACTCGCCAATAGACAATGATACGGAAAGCACGAAACGTACAAAATTGAATGACGATGACAAGGAGACGACCACAAAAGCCGAGTCTAATTCTACTGAAACTAAAACTGGAGCTAAGGAAGATGGTGATCAATCAATAGAAGATAAGAAGGATGCAAAAGATGAAAAAGATGAAAAAGATGAAAAAGATGAAAAAGATGAAAAAGATGAAAAAGATACTAAGCCTAAATTTGTTTTTGGGGGTGGGTCCTCATTTGGCTCATCATCATCATTTGGTAAGGCACCTGTATTTGGTAGTTCCACCGTGTTTGGATCGTCTTCTGTGTTTGGAAGTGGATTGACAAAAAAATCAGATACTTCTTCCAGTGGGGAAAAGAAATCGGACCTTAATACTAGTACTACTAAATCTGTGTTTGGTTCTGGATCTTCATTCACTTCTTCTTTCCAATCTGCAACTAACAAGAAATCAATTTTCGATGAGGAAAGCAAATCGGAGACTCCTAAAGATGATGACACTACTATCACCAAGGAAGTCTATAAGAAAGTTCACTTAGAAAAGCAAGAAGTGAAATCAGGTGAAGAAAATGAAGAAACCATATTCCAAGTTAAAGCTAAATTATATCATCTGGATTTGAAGAATGTCTCTGATGGATGGAAGGAAAGAGGTATTGGTATAATAAAACTTAATAAATTTCTTAAACCGGAATCACAACATTACACTGCTAGATTAGTTATGAGACAGGATGGTATTTTGAAATTGATATTAAATGTTCCAATAGTGAAGGAATTTCAATTGGAAAAGGGGATGCCTTCATCTGTGTACAGTAATAAATTTATCAGATTTCAAGGGTTTGAAAATAAAGATTTAGTGCAATATGCACTCAAAATTGGTCAAGAAGAGAATGCTAATGCACTTTATGGTTATATACAAGAATATTTACCTAAATAGGTTTTGTTTTGAGTTTTTGTTTTGTGTTTTATTAATAACTTAAAAATTTGTACATTTTTTTCTTAAAAAATCTATATATATATATACACCTCTAATTGTATATCATTTCTTGATGAAGGCAATACTACAAATTGTTGAACCTTTAATACCACCGAATTCAAAAGATGGATAATTGATTTTTTTCCATTTAGAAAAGTCGTTATTAGATAAAATGATTCTACAGAGTTCTTCTTCAGTGAAATTACAAGAAGTTATTAAGAGAACACCTCCAGATTTCACCAATGTAGCCACTGTAGTTGGGTACACCTTTATACCCTTTAAACCATTTGCGTACACTTGATCACTCAATCCAATGGCATCCAAGGTACCCTTATCTGTGATCAAATCGAATCCTCCCTTGTTTGCAACTAAAAAGGGGTCTTCAGGGTTCAAAATATCTGATCTCTCAAATTTGACACCATCTATAGAATTCACGTTGGCTATACTTTGTGCAAATTTCACACTCACTTCAGAATAATCAACACCTATTAAATCACCATTCCAACCTTCTTCTTTTAATTCAAATAAGAAATGACCATTTCCTGTCCCCAAATCTAGCACTGTATCATTTTCTGTGTCAAATTTGTCTTCATTCAAGTCATCATCGAATAGAAACTGTACCATTTTAGATTCTGCTTGAGAATCATCAAACCAACATTCACCTGTATCATTTTGATTTTCCTTGAAGTTATTCACTTCAACAGAGTAGAAGTCATCCCAATATTGTTTTGTCCCTAATTTAGAGTGATTCAAATTTATTGTGTCTTCCTTTTCTGTAGTCATTAATAGATGGTTATTATGTATATTTTTGCTAATTACAGAAGTTAGTTCAGCCATCTAGAGATCCATCGAATTCAAAAACGTTTTTTTTTTCTTTTGCGCTCTTTAACAAAATCTCGTATAATACACGGAGATCTTCGTTAAATAAGAATTGGGTGGCTAAAATTAGTGGTACACTGTGGATACAAAGAATATTGAGAGGAGTCAGACAAAGAAGTCTATGTATAGTACATAGAGTAAATTATATAACAGATCTATGCAAGATTATCCCCTAACTTTTACCGTATTAGGGTTGCGGAAGCTAGATAAGACTTATACAAAAAAAATGTGTGGGATGGTTATTTGACATCCCACGAAGCCATATTTTTTTAGTTAAGACACGGTGAATAGATAGATAGATAGATACGTCTTGTTGTTTTTTTTTAAATAGTATACAGCAATTACAGAGATTTCGTTTATCTATACAGATAGCATTGTGATATATATCTCTCCCTATAAATACTAAGCTGTATCCCACATATATTTAATTCTATTATCTATCTTTTTTTTTTACTTTGATGATGTTTAAACCAACTATTACTAATTTGATATCGATTATCAATACAACACAAAAACGTGGCTCAAGTTTGAAGAACTACACAACTAATATTAGAAAAATGACTACTCAATCTACTAAATCATTGAAGGTGTTAAGGTTTGGACCTACAAGATTCGCACAAGATGCTTGGTCTCAATTAGAATCTAAATACAAAGTGACCGTGGTGGAACCAGGTGTCACCACTAGATCTGAATTCTTGACTGCCTTAAAGGAAGGTAAATACAAGGATGTCGATTACATTACTAGAACTTTCGAGAGTGTCAAGGTCACGGGGATGTTCGATAAGGAATTATTAGGTGAAATCCAAAAATATACTAATGTTAAGGCTATCTCTCATAATGGTGCAGGTTACGATCAAGTTGATGCCGTCGAATGTGGTGAATTGAATATTCAATTATCCAATGTTCCATCCTTGGTCGATGCTGCCACTGCTGATACTCATATTTATTTAATATTGGGGGCATTAAGAAACTTTGGTATTTCTCAATTCAATATTCAAAAGGGTAGATGGGCTAAAGAAAAATGTGCAGGCACACCAATCGGTCATGACCCTGAGGGTAAAGTGTTAGGTATTTTAGGTATGGGTGGTATCGGTAGAGCCGTCAGAGATAGAGCTAAACCATTCGGATTTTCTAAGATTCTTTACCACAATAGAAATCAATTATCACCAGAATTAGAAGGAGGCGCCATTTACTCATCTATAGAAGAATTACTATCTACATCAGATGTGATCTCTATTAATGTTCCATTGAATGCTCACACTAAGCATACCATCAATGAGAAGACTATAGCCTTGATGAAGGATGGTGTTGTCATTGTGAATACCGCTAGAGGTCCAATCATTGATGAATCTGCATTGATTCCAGCCTTGAAATCTGGTAAAGTTGCATCATTTGGTTCCGACGTCTTTGAAAATGAACCAAACGTTAATATGGAATTGATTCAATTACCTAATGTGGTTTCATTACCACACATGGGGACCCACTCTGTGGAAACTATGAAATCAATGGAAGAATTTGTGGTTGAAAATGTGGTGACTTATATTGAATCTAATAAAGTGTTAACGATTGTGCCTGAATTGAAAGGTAAGTTTTAACTTAATCTACACTTCTGCTTTATATTTTTTTTTCTATATTTATTAATGTTTCGTTAAAAGTATTTTAACTCGTATATTCAACAGTACAAAAAAAATGAGCTCAGCTTACCCAACCAAGAAAATCCGCTGTTGAATAAAAAAAAACATGTTCATTGAAACTATATATAAATATAAATATACATTCACATAACTAACTATTGTTAAACAGTTGTTCCTAGAAATAGACGATTCCACTCTATAGATATCAGAGAAATCTAAGCTTATATATATATTACAACGGAATAACAATATACAATGGCTACTAAAAGATCAAAGGCAAAATCATTGGGGATGAACTCTGATAATTCAGATTCTGATATTAGTTTGACTAAACCTCAATTGTACTCAATTTATGCGGATGATTTGGATGGTGATGAATCACAAGATGAAAATATATATACATCATTATCAGAGGATCTCCATAAATCTACATCACATATAGCTGAAGAAAATTCCGTCGTTCACAAGGCTGTCCATGAAAAATCACCTGCCCTTGTTGCAATCGATTTCATCTCCAAATGTTTAGTTTTGGTCATCTGTGGTAATATATTCATGCTTTTAAATAAGGAAACCCAAAAATTTAATCCAAATTTACCTGAATTAACAGATTATAAAATTTTAACATTCAGTAAAGATGTGATAGATAAATTTCTTCCAGAGAATCCTAAACTTTCATCATCGTTAGCATTAGATCTGGACGAAATCTTGGGTAATTCAGTGATTGGATTATTCTTAAGTTTTGTCTCATTTGTGTTAACTAAATTTGTTGGATTATTCTTAGGCACGAGTCCTCGTTTAAATCCAGCATCCGATGAAGTGAAACCAATTGCATCGGTGTTTGATTCAGCTACTTATGCTAGACCATGGATCGCCATTTTTGGAATCTCATATTGTTTAAGAAAGATCGAATGGAATTCTCAATTACAAGCCTCATGCGCATGGGGACTTGGTAATGTGTTAATGTGGGGGATTCTAGATTCAACTATTTCAAGTTTAGTGGAATTATCTTTAGGTTCAATCTCTGCAATGGTCATTTATTATATCACCACTCCAAGTTTACACGGTTTAAATGAATATGCTATCTCTGTGGAACTACTTTGGCTTGGATCATTAGTGTTTTCCAGTTTATTGATTTTTGGCAGATTAAATGCTATTCTGTTTTCCGATGACTAAACAAGGCTACTTCAAAATTTTCCTTTACTATTACTGATACAATACCATGAACAATTATTTTCTTTTATTTTTATTTAAATCTTATTATTGACTATCTATTATTTTTCATTCTTTACTTGAAAATCAAAATTACTTAAAATATTTATTTCCTTCTTTTTCTCTTTTATCCTTTTACATTTCAATGAACCCTTTTAATTTTACTTTTAATTTACGGTATTCAAGTTTTTATAAAAGTATTGTAATACTAATAGTAAAGCTCCATTGAAAAAGAAGGTAATAATGAAAAAAAAAATGAAAGTAAAAAGTGAAGAAAAGAGATAAAAACAACCAGTACAAAGAGCAAACATGAAACGGATTGGATAATGAAGACTAATTCCTTAAAAGAAAAGAGGTTCATCAAAAAAAGAACTGAAAGGTACAATGCAATTGAAACGATAGAGGTGATGGCGGGGGGAACGGAAGGCAATATTTCTTCATCATATGTATAAGTCAGGTCGATGATAGAGGCATTACCAAATTTCAATCTCTCCTCAAACATCAATCATCTTCTATTGCTTGTTCAGTGGAGACTCTCTCCAATGTTGACTTTTGTTGATTGGCATTTAGTAAAGCAGGAGCAGTGGAACCACTTATTGAATTTCTATTAATTCTGGCCACACTTTCTAGTGCAGGAGACCGCAATGGGTTTATAGATCCAACTTGTTCTTTATGCCCTGTCACTTTAGACATAGCATAATCACCACTATCGAAAAACTTACGGTCTTTCAATTTCCCCTGTAAGATTTCTGATCTCTTCGGTAATTTGCCATAGAGTTTATATAATTTTAATTCTTGTGGAGTGAGTTTTGATGTATCAACAGAGTTTTCACTCTCCGGTGGAGTGTAAAGTGGATCATTTGGTGATAATTCAGACATTTGTTATTGTAATTAGAATATTGATTATAATATATTTAATTAATTGATAAGTTGTTATAAAGGAAAACAGCAAGAGAGAGTCAATTGCATGATACACACAGCAGTTTAAAAATGTGAATGTATAAGATAATGACATCTCTACACCACTATTTGGTTTTTTGAAAATTTTTAAAAAAAACGTCGCTTAACAGAGTAGAGTATATAGAGTTTTTCAGATACCTAGTTTCTTGGTAATTTTTAAAACTTATTGAAACCCCAAATCATGTATAGAGGAGGTAGAGGTGGAAACCGAGGCGGTTTTGGTAACACCAATAATAATAATAATAATAATAACAACAACAATCGAAATGGATTCATGAATGCTCAACAATCACTCGATAGAGCTAATCAATTTAATAGCCAAAATCAAGTCACGGTGGAAATTCAAGGTTGGCAAAATGCTCCTCAACAAGATCTAGCCAGTTTCATATCTAGAAAAACAAGAATTATATTATCAAACATGCAAGTTGATCCTAACACTGGCGCCCTAAGAGCCAGTGTGAGAAATAATAAAGATGCCGAAGACTTGGTTAGATGTACTGGATTAAGATTCGCCGGTGATTCTTTGAGAATACGAATAATCGATCCAATAGGGATTTCCTCTAATAACGGACCATCTGGTGGTGCATCCAATACAATTGATTTGTTATTGAATTTCATTAAATCAAGGTATGATCCAGGATCTAAAATGTTAAACTTGGAAGGAATGGTTCATGACCAAACTTTAATATCTAGTGGATTATTCAGTACAGCTAATACATCATCTAAATTCTTCCCAGCCCTATTAGGGTTGGCCCTCAAGGAAAAACTCCAAATTGAATCAATCAATTTATCATCTAATAATTTGAATGATCACTCTAGATATTTACAAGATTTGGCATTGAATTATCCAGGAATGAAAAACATCTCCCTAGCAAATAACAATATCAGCAAGGTAGATTTATTTGAAAGAGTTAAAAGTAAATTCACAAGTTTAAGAGAATTGATCATTGCCAATAACCCAATAGTGAATATGAATGTTCACGCCGATATTGTGAATATTTTCCCAAGATTGATTGTCTTAGATGGTACCACAGTTAGAGATGAAAATAAGTTAAACTCAATATTGACTTTCCCAATTCCTACAAAGTCATTGTTTTTCGAAACCCCTGATTTGCAAAATGTGTCGACAAATTTCATTACCACGTACCTCCAAATGTGGGATAATCAAAGATTGGATTTATTACAATTATACAGCCCTGAATCACAATTTTCTTACCATGTTGACACCATTCATATCGGTGACAGTACTTCCAGTACTACAAATTCGTGGAACAATTACTTAAGTAACTCTCGTAACCTGAAGAAGGTTTCAGGTGCCAAATCAAGATCGTCAAAATTGTTCACCGGAACTGAAACTATTGGTAAGATCTTCATGACTCTACCTCAATCAAAGCATACATTGGCTACCGCCCCAGATCGGAACTCCATTGAAACGATATCATACCCCTCATTAAATGGTATGCATATCACTGTTCATGGTGAATTTGAGGAAGTTGGTCAACCATTACAACAAGCTCAGCTACCTCAACAACAAAAAAGATACAATAATAGATTCAATAACAACCCTTCAAACCAAAAGGGCATACTAGAGAAGAGATCATTTGATAGATCTTTTATAGTGATTCCTGGTGTTAACGGTTCCTTCATCGTGGCATCAGATATTCTTCTTCTCAAGAATTATGTCAAGTCACCTGCATGGATCACTTCTTCTACTCAACAACAACAACAGCCACAATTACCTGTCACATCCACTGGTGTGCCTGCTTCATTACCTGCTAATCCTGTGGCTGGATTGGGTGGTGGTGCTTCCTCTGCCCTACCAGCTGATGTTGCTTCCAAATTAAATGTTCAACAACAGCAATTGGTAACAAGAATCATGAGTGAAACTAGATTGAATTTGGAATTCACTATAATGTTATGTGAACAGAGTGGGTGGAATTATGAAGTTGCCGGTCAAAACTTCCAAAACTCCAAGGCACAGATTCCACAACAAGCTTATCAAACATAATCTATTATTTATATTTTATAAGTTTTTCTTTGTTCTTTAATACAAAAAAAAAGAATTTAGTTTACAAAAAAAAAAAAGAATAAAATAATATATGCATCAGTAGAATTGAAATGTTAACCGTTCTTTTAAAGCTTTTCTAATAGTAAAAGCCAATAATTTTAAAACAAAAAAAAGCACAAAAAATAATGAAAAAATGTAAAGCAATAAGAAAGTAGAAGTGAAGTTTGAAAGAAGAAAAAAAAAACATGCAAAAAAGATCTATATAACTAAGCAAAGTAGAGAGAGAATTATCATCTGATTAAACAGATTCGTCATCGGCTGAGGTTGTTCTGTAACCTTTCTCTTCTGATATTTCCACACCAACAGCAGCAGAAGGTCCATCAAACACACATGCGATCTCCTCCAAGGCATGACCCTTGGTTTCGGGGTAAAATAAAACGGTATTCAAGATGATTAGTAGTAATAAACAACAAAAGACAATGTAATATTTCCAACCAATATTATCCATGGCAATTGAGTTACAAAATGTTGCAATGACTAAAGAGCTATTCACAAAGAACTGACTCGCTGACATACCTTTCGATCTCAAATAGTATGGGAAAATTTCACTTGTGTAGGACACCAATAATGGGGTGTAAGCGATATCGTAAAAGAAGAAATAAATGAAGATGAATGCTAGAACACCTCTTCCGTAGGCACTCGTATTAGTGTATTCAAATTTAGCAGATAACACAGTCCAAACAATGTATGAAATGAACATCCCCACGGCAGATGTAATCAATAATGGACGTCTCCCCGGTTTATCCACTAACATGGCGGCACCAATCGATATTAGTAGATTGTATATCTGTAATAGTCCATTGATTAAAGTCTGTGTACTAGATCCAGTGTAACCTATAGAGTCTAACACTAATGTGAGGTAATAAGAGATCACAACATTACCACACCACTGTGATTGAATTGCCAAGGTAGACGCTATGTAGGTTCTCTTTCTATTACCTGGGGTGCTAACCAATTCCCACCAGGATTTAGTTCTAGATATTTTTTCTAAATCTATTGCTTCCGTGATTTCTGATATCTCCACCTGAACTAATTCAGAATTTTCATCGCCTCCTGCGTGGTATTTAGTGAGTATGCATTTAGCTTCAGAGCATTTGTCATGAGCTATTAACCATCTAGGTGATTCGGGTACAAAATACAGCATAGATAATTGAATAACGGGGTATCCAATTTGTAAAAGTGTAGGCAGTCTCCACCCCCAATCATCTGTTCTTCTACTGACACCGTAACAACTCCAAGATGCCACAATTGCACCTAAATAAAAAAGTGTATTATATAGGGATGTCACTTTACCTCTTAAACTTGGGTATGCCAATTCGGAGACAAGCATAGCCGATGGTTGGTGGGCCATCGTTCCGAATATTCCTAGAATCCATCTAGATGCTATGACTTGTCCTAAATTTCTACCTGTGACTTGAATTATTGTAGCCACTATAATACCAAACAGTCCAACGAATATACAAAGTTTTCTACCAAATTTATCAGCAAACCAACCAGCTATAATGGCCCCCATGACTGATCCAAAACTTTGAGCAGCATTGACGAAACCTAATAATGTACCTCTAGGGTTCCCATATTTATCTTTCCAAGTTGACAATGATTGTAATCCATTCATTAAAGATCCATCGAAACCTCCAGTAGATGATGATAATAATGGGCATAATAAAAGAAAATTCAACATCCAAACATATTTCTTATGATACCATGGTATTGGATCTTTCAATAATATAGGAGCCAATGCTGGTCCCACTATATCTGTAGTTATCCCACTACGAATTGTAGGCTCCATGGTTTTTTCTTGGTGTGATTCAGAAAAAACTTTTTTTTTTTGATTTTCTTTTTTTTAGTCCCTTTGGTTCAGTTGTTTTCAGTATTAAACTTTATGAAAAGTAATTATAATGAAATTAAGTAGTTTTTCAGAGTAATCTATTGATATAGTTTATGATAATAAAGAAATGAATAGTAAAAAAAGGGAATCTCTATGAATAACTTAAGTTTTTTTCCAATCACCAATTAAAGAAAAAAAAATAATATGAAAAAGAAAAAAAGAAATTGAATTCCGATAAGCCACTCAATTGTAACATCAGTTACCGTCAATAAGTTATTTTGTGGGGGGGGGAGAGATCTTATTGTTAATATCAGTATATTGATGATGTATATGGGATGATTATCCATTTGACTTACCCATTCACTTACATTCACTGACTCTGTATTTCTCTCACTTTAATCCAGCCCTGCCCCTGAATAATCATAGATATATTTTGTATTGTACTCTTCTTTTTTTAGCTAAGCCCTAACAATAAAAAGTTAGCCTTTGTGAAAGTGTAACTTCCGGGGGCTAATAATGGACATTTGAAACTTTGACATATGTATATGATATTATAAAATATAGTTAATAATTTTTTACTTCTATACAATGTCAATAGATGTACAAAAGATATATCTAATATGACCCATTATGTCACAAATCTTAATGATGTATACGTTACTGAACAATGGGTGGGTAATCTTAAGTTTTTACTTTTTAATTTTGTTTTATTACAGTGGTACCACAATTCATTATATTTTGTTGACTCTAATCGTGCTTTTTGTGATGCCAATATCTAAAACTCTTCGAGTTCTTGCCAGATCTCTATACACTGATGATCAAACTAACTATTTATAGCTTAGTTCTAAAAAAAAATTTTTTTGTGTTAAAAGCTGGAATTATTAGAGAGATCTAAGTAGTTAAGCCAAACTATATATGTATGTAAAACTAGTATGAGTTACTATATACACTTCATAATTCTATTATCCTTTTGTATGGATCTCATAAATCAATAATTACAAATACTACCAAGATTTATAAAACAAATAAGAGCTATCCATCTAAAGAAGTTTACTCCCTGTCCAAAACCATTTCAGTAACCCACGGGAGATAAAATTAACGGTTTAAATTCAAGATCTTTATATTTCATACAAAACTGATTGGGGATACGTATAACTAGAATGAAGCAAAATTAAAATAACCATTTACGACGATAATACACATGAGACCCACTTTAATCAACGTAATAACAGGAATAAATAGTACAGAATTAGTAACACCATTCTATTGTTAATCGGCTTTTTTTTTATCGGACTTTCAGTTCTCCAAAAATAAAAAATTTACGAGAGACCTTGGCCTTTATATATGGCATCAATGATATATATATTTACACTGTATTACATAATTTCAGGGTTGTCTCTTGTTTATTCATATGCATGTTTGCATAGTTATCAATGAAAGGTCTCAAAGTTTTTCAGTACATGACCTATTGGGAATAATTGTTCTTTTTATTAGAAATTAAAGGGCATTAAAAACAATAAATTATACCCGCTGTAAATCTAATACGTACGTAAAAAAAAAAACTAAACTATGTGATTGTAGTTTACTATAAAACAGTTCGATTTCCTCCCTATTATTCCATCTATGATTAGAAATTTGATTCTAGATTATCAATTCCAATAATATTACCACAATGACTACTAAATCATTCGATGTGGATGGCATTTTATCTCAATTAACTATAGATGAAAAAGTTAAATTATTAGCCTTAAAAGATTTCTGGCATCTCAATTCAATTGAAAGATTGGGCATCCCTTCTATTCGTTTATCTGATGGTCCAAACGGTATAAGAGGTACTAAATTCTTTAAAAGTGTTCGTTCAGCTGCATTCTCTTGTGGTACAGCAATGGGTTCCACATTTAATCAAGAATTATTAGAAACAGCCGGTGAACATATGGCCGTGGAAGCTAGACATAAAGGTGCCCACGCCATTTTAGGTCCAACCTGTAATATACAAAGAGGTCCATTAGGTGGAAGGGGTTTTGAATCATTCTCAGAAGATCCAATATTATCTGGTCTCTCCACAGCTGCTGTAATTAGGGGGATCCAAAAAAGTGGTGTCGCTGCCACTATAAAGCATTTTGTCTGCAATGATATGGAAGATGATAGAAAATCTGTTAATTCCATTCTATCAGAGAGAGCCCTAAGAGAGGTATACCTCATGCCATTCCAATTGGCTACAAAATATTCCAATCCTAAGGCATTCATGACTTCATATAATAAAGTTAACGGTGAACACACCTCACAAAATAAACATCTATTATTAGACATCTTAAGAGGTGAATGGGGGTATGACGGTTTGATCATGTCCGATTGGTTTGGATCTTATTCCACTAAGGAAAGCATTGATGCAGGACTGGATTTAGAATGTCCCGGTGCACCAATTAATAGAATAATGGCTACCGTGATACAACAAATAAAAGTTAGACAAATTAGTAAAAATGTTATCGATGAAAGGGTCAAATACATTTTAAAATTCATCAAATATGCTATAGAATCGGGGATTCCAGAGAACGGTATCGAAGATAGTGATAATGATACCCCTGAAACATCGGCATTCCTGAAAAAACTGGCCAACGAAGCTATCGTTCTTTTGAAGAATGAAAATTCATTGTTACCATTGAAGAAAGACGATAATGTGGCTGTGATCGGTCCTAATTCTGATTCGGGGAGATCTTTCGGTGGTGGTTCGGCCTCTTTGAATCCTTACTATGAAACCAATGTTTTGTCTAGTGTTTGTGAGAAGGTTGGAAAGAAAGTCCCGGCTGCATTGGGTACAGACATTGAAAAGAATTTCTTTGATTTCGGTAAGGTTGTCACCAATTCAAAAGGTAGTAAGGGGTTTCACATTAAGGTTTATGATGCTCCAGTTGGTGCCAAGACCAGAAATTTACTAGATGATATGGTTGTGGAGAGTTCAAAGCATATTTTAGTTGATTATGCTCCAGAGGGTATGATTGATTCTATTTTTTATATGGATATGGAAGCTGAATTCACTCCTGAAGTGACTAGTGATTATGCATTTAAGGAATCATGTCTTGGTACTGCTCTGGTTTACATCGATGATGAATTATTCATCGATGATAAAACAAAACAAGAATTAGGTGCTACTCCTATGTTTCCTTGTTCTAAGGGTGAAACAAAATCTATCTTGTTGAAAGCTGGTAATACATACAAATTTAGAATTGAATATGGTTCCGGTAAGACTTTCACTTGTCCTCTTAAAGCCCAAATGGTTGACTTGGGTGGTCTTTTCTTATTTGGTTACAAGAAATCCACTCCAGAGAATATATTACTTAAGGAAGCCATTGAGGTTGCTAAGAAGGCTGATAAAGTTATCATGTGTATTGGTACATCTTATGATTATGAATCTGAAGGTTCTGATAGAAATGATATGGATCTTCCAGGTAATCAAGTTGAATTGATCAATGAAGTTTTAAAAGTCAATAAGAATATCATCTTGGTTAACCAATCTGGTACCCCTGTGACTTTACCTTTCATTAATGAAATCCCAGTGTTTTTGCAAGCTTGGTTTAATGGTATTGAATCAGGTAACTCTATAGCTGACATATTATATGGTGATGCAAACCCATCTGGTAAGTTACCATTAAGTTACCCAAAGAGAGTTGAGGACAATCCAGCATTCTTGACTTTCAAGTCGAACAATGGTCATGTGATCTACGGTGAAGATGTCTTTGTTGGTTATAGATACTATGAGAAGAGAAAAGTTTCACCATTATTCCCATTTGGGTTTGGGTTGTCATACACCACTTTCGAATTCTCTAATTTGGTTACCAAACTTGAAGGTGATAATTTGGTGGCCACTGTTATGGTGACAAACACTGGGTCTGTTGCTGGTAAGGAAGTTGCACAATTATATGTTACTCCTCCGAAGACTACTACCGTTGTGGAAAGACCGATTAAGGAATTGAAAGGGTTCACTAAAGTTTCCTTAGAGCCAAGGGAATCTAAAACGGTTACCATTGAAATTCCATACAAATACGCTACTTCCTATTTCGACACCGATGCAAACAAATGGCATGCTGAATCTGGTGAATATGGGGTCTTAGTCGGTTCATCATCTGATGCTGACTTCTTAGAAAGTAAATTTACTTTATCTAATGAAGAATTCTGGGGTGGGTTATAATTGATTTATATCTATTATTATGTATTCAGAGGTCAATAAAAAGTTTGATTCTATTATAAGATAATTTTACATAAAAGGGTTCCCCAGAGGGAATGGAAAGAAAGAGAAAGAAGTTATGAAATATAATAAAAAGAAGAACTAATAATCACTCAACAACAACAAAAAAAACACTTTTTTTAATCAAAATAGGCATTAGACATGTAGTTTGCCACATTAAACCCAGTTAATGTCAATATGAGCCAAAAGATTATGAATAATGGGATAGGCACAAGTAATAATTCAGTTTTCTTTAGGAAGGGTAAGGCATTGTATCCGTAGAATGTGATGATGAAGTAATAACAAAGAGATGCAAAATATAGGGAATTACCTAAGAAACTTGAAAACCAATTATTCAATCTTAGTAGTGGTAAAAAGAAAAATTGTAAAAAGTAAAGTGATAACCAAATGAAAAGGTAAGCATTACAGTGGACATCAAAGCAATAAGCCCATTCAAGTAATGTATCATTAGGGAACAGGTATCTTAAATATTTATTAGTGAATTGAGAAGAAGATGGATTTGAAGAGGATGTTATACCATTAGTTTGTAAGAAGAAATTATTAGCCAAGACCCAACCAATTGATGCTATTATGATTCCTACAAGTAAGAAATCCACTATGACCATATATAATATCAATTTGAAGATGATAACTGGGTTAGTCGAATAAGTTAACCCCCAACAGATTGCACTGATTGTAAGTAATAAACTTAAAATCAGCACAAACGATGGATCATCTCTTGACCATTTATTTTTAGTTTGCTTTTGATAATATAAAGATTTGTAAACTCTTTTAGGTTGAATAACTAAATTCATCATTTCCCAAATTGCCGTTTCAAAATCTAATGATTTAAAATTTATGAAATTTTTGAAATATTTTGGTGTTTTAAAGAAATTCAAACTTCTTTGCTTTTGACTCAATGATTTAATCTTTAATCTATTTTGTTGTCTTTTAGCGAATGCAGCTAATGAATTTGAAGAAGATTGTAATGAAGTAGCTATACTAGCTAAATCATCAGGTTGATGATGGTTATTCGAAAATGATATATCTTGGCCTATAATATCTTCTTGAGTTAAGGGTAATATATTAGAACTTTTAATTGATTCTGATCTTTTAGCCATTTTCTTTATTTAGATTTATATTTTTTCCTGCTTCAATTGAAACTTATATTATCTGTGAGTGGGGGTAGTAATGTGTTGTTATCGGTTATATACAAAAAAAATAAAAAAAATTATAGTAAGATTTGTTTTTCCTTTCTTTTAATTTCCTATTTGAATCCAGTATAATCAATTTCAGAGATGTAATGATTGTAAATAGATATGAAAACAGAGTGTCTATAATGATAATTATTATAAAGACTAGTACAAAACTAAGTAACTTTAAGAGATCAACACACGTCAATTTTTTTTTTAAAAAATTGTATATTACGATTACGTAATCTAAAAATGTCTTTGTTTGGTGTACAGATGTTTATGTGGTCGTGTACTTAAAATCAAAAAAAATCTCAATGGTCAGTTTCTATTGGTTGAGTGAGTTAGTTAGTGAGGAAATCGAAAAGTTGTTGAAAATACAAATAATTCAACGCTTTATTCATATTCACTATATAACTTTTGTATTCACCTTTTATAACATCTAATACATATAATAACTAACAATGTTCCGTTTAGGTGCCTCCCAAGCTGCCCGTGTTGCTAGCTCTTCCGCTAGGTATGTATCCATTAACCAATTACAATATATGTTTTGAAAGAACTTAAATAGAGAGAGGGAAAAAAAAAAGACACCTAATACCATTTCCCCTTGCAATACATAAATTAATAGACTCAATTGATTATGATTCTCCATTTAATTGATGCCAATGTCATAACAGAATACATTGAATACCAGCTTATTTTTCAATTAGTTGGAAACCCCCGCTCAATGACTCGTGGTAGCCCAATATACAATCGCCAAAATGAGGAGATATCGAATTAATCCATTTTCTTCCCAATGCTTAATTAACCACTCCTAAATGAGTCTACGGCAATCCCCTTCATGAAAGAATGAATCAATGTCAATGGAATTGATTCAATTGAAGCTTTTAAGGGTCAATGCACTTGCTGGCCTCTCGTGTAACAACAACAACCGTATCCAATTCCAATTGAAAAATATGTATTCTCTATTTCCAATACTATTGAAATTCTTTCCCTTTCCCTATTCATCTTCCAAATCTTTCTTCAACAATAACAATCATTTATACTAACATTATTTTAAACTATTTTCTTTTTTTTACAGAAACTATGCCACTTTAAGAGAAATCGAAATGAGATTAAAGTCCATTAAGAATATTGAAAAGATCACCAACACCATGAAGATTGTTGCCTCTACTAGAATGGGTAAGGCTCAAAGAGCCATGGCTGCTTCCAGAGCTTACAATGAAGGTGACTCTGCATTCTTCACTACATCTGAAACCAAGGCTCCAGCTGATGCTGAAAAGACTTTGATCATTGCCGTGTCTTCTGATAAGGGTTTATGTGGTTCCATCCACTCTCAAGTTGCTAAGGCTACTAGACACAAGTTGGCTGAAATTCCAAATGCTGATGTTGTTACCATTGGTGATAAGATTAAGGTCCAAATTTTGAGAACTAACGCTGATAGTCTTATCTTATCTTTCAACGGTATCGGTAAGGAAGCTCCAACTTACTTTGAATCTGCTTTGATTGCTGATGAAATTCTTAAGTTAGGTGAATATGACAAGATTGAAATCATCCACAACAAGTTCGTCTCATCTGTCGCTTTCGATCCAGTCACTGCTTCTGCCTTCACTGCCTCTGCCATTGATGCCTCTGAGAAGTTGTCTACCTTCGAATTAGATGAAGAAGCCTCCTCCTCTAAGTCATTATCCGAATTCACTTTGGCCAACTCTATCTTGTCCGCCTTAGCTGATGGTTACGCTTCTGAAATTGCCGCTAGAAGAAACGCTATGGATAACGCTTCTAAGAATGCTGGTGATATGATCTCTAAGTACTCTATCTTGTATAACAGAACCAGACAAGCTGTCATTACCAACGAATTGGTTGATATCATTACTGGTGCTTCTTCATTAGATTAGATGGATTACCAATGAAAATTGAAACAAGTTTCAATTTTTTATTAACGATATGATTAGTTTTTTCTTCTCCCTTCATGCTGTTTTTTGTTTTATCATGATTTTTCCTTAAACCTAAAACTCATTTTTTTGTTATTCTTATTATATTATTATACAAATTTAACATTTAAAATCACTTATTTTCATTTATTTTATAATGTAATTAAAAAAGTATAAAGAAAAAAAGTTATATAACTAATTAATTGTTCATGTAATAATTTTCGATTTGCTTCTCCCTGTATTGATACCAAAATGGTTCAGTATCCTGTCTTCTACGTTCATGAGTCTCAAAGAAATTCATAAAATCATCTATATCAACTGTGTCACAACTATTAGCTCTAATTGATTCAAGATCTCTGTTGACATTAATTTTATTCTTCAATAAGGATTTTTCAATGGTTGGATATTTATCATTTGTAGATGGTCTGGTAGTTTGTGATGAAAATTTATGACTCCATGGTCTATTTATTTTTCTTATAGATGAAGATCCAGATATATTCCTACCACCACTAAAGATCCGTCTTAAAGAACTAGAATTCTCATTTGTATCGTAGATCAACATCTTAGTCTTTGAATGAAATTTGATTAAACGTTTTCTTTTCAATTCAGGATCTCGTGAACTTTCAATCATCCTCAAATTTTCATCAGTGATCATTGCCCCTTGGGTGGTGGTACTATTACTCGATGGGACCCAAGTATTACTGGATTTCCCCGAGTAAGAAGACACTTGTTCTACTCCTCTCTCTCGTTCTTCAACTGTCTCGGCATCAATTGCACCTGATTGTGTTGTCGTAGTGGTATTAGTGTCAGTGACAATGTTACAATCCATCAATGTATCATTCTTAGAGGAAGACCCTGTTGTAGATGATAAAGCAATTTCTGTTGGAGTGGTGCAAAAACACTCTTCAAATGAGGATATCAAGGCATCCCCCTGATTATCGACTCCTAGTTGTACCTTCACCTCTTTCAATATCGGGGAATTGCAAATGTTACCTCCAAAATCAATTTGAAATGGAGGACTGTTATTGTGTGAATTGGTGTAATATAAATTGTTATCTTCATCTCGTTCCCTTTTCATTTGATCAAACATTTGCACCATTTTAGAATTCATGTAAATATCAGAAGCGCATTCACCATTGTTATTGACTATCGTATCCATTTCATCATCGGATGAATCAATATCTGTTTGTATTGTGGAGATTGTTGATTGAGTAATAAGTTGTTCTTTTGGAGGGGATGAGCTTTCTAGAATATCCGGAAATTGAGACAACAACGGTGATCTATCTTCCCCTGAATTTGTTACAACAGTTGGTGATGATGGTATTAATTTCATTAATTGATCTAATCTATTAACGGTAAATGAAGAGGCCTTATTGAGTACAGATAGATCAATAGACATTTCCAAATTTTTAAAACTTTTATCTATATCTTGATTCCGAAAGCTTTGATAACAATCCAAGTGACGATCTAACGAATTTTTTTTGATTTCTTCCATTATATCAGAAGTATCAGAGAGTTCAATATCAACACTTGTCTCAGTTAATGGACTCCATATCTTGTTTGTCCACCATTTTTTAAATGATTTCCCCTTTTGTTCTTTCCTGTGCTTCTTGTTTAAAAGGGGATGATTAATGTGTCTTCCATACCAATTAGATGATATCTTCTGGTGATAATGTGTGGGGGTCCGATCCTCCAATTTTGGATTCATTGTATCTGTAAACTTGGAGCCAAGGTTTCTATTTTGTTTATGTTGTTGTTGTATGTTTATCATATTTTCTTGGGGTGACAGGGAGACAAGGCAGTGATCAAAGTATATAGCAATGAAAAAAGCTAGATTTAAGTGTAATCTAATACCTATTATTTTAGAAAATGTATAGGAACAGTTTTAACTTTAATAAAGCCAAAAACAAATGGTAGCACAGGTTATTAATTAATTATCTGCATAGTTAAGATATAAGACAAAGAGATTTTTTTTAAACTGTTTACATAATCATCCGATGAGGAATACAAATATGCATAGAAGGATGTGTCTAACCAACCCTTTGTTTACTTTTCCATTTATTATTCTGATATAGAATCTACTACTATAAATGGGAAATATCCGCCTGTTGATGTATCTATAAGAGGCGAAAGGCGGGCTGGCTCATACACTGGGCTGGTTTAAAAAAAAAATTGTGAGGTGACTGAGGAAAGCTTAATTCGTTGACGTGTAAAAAGTTGGAACGTAGGTAGATTATATATATGTTTTAGATATTTGCTATGTATTCTCTTCTTCTAGTTCTTGTGTGCATTTCTTTGTCCTCCTATTTGTAGACTATCTGTATCAGAAATCTGTTTTTTTTTAAAAAAAAAGGTATGTACATTTACCTATTGTTTAAACATTTGAAATCGTTGACTCTCTCTCTCAGTTTATCTTTTCCAACAACGAATTTTTTTTACTGACAAATTTCGAAACGTTTTTTTTTCATTTCTCTTTCTTATAGTTATTTTAATCTTTTAATATAACAAGAACAACAATAACAATAATAACATGTTAGATATCTTACAATTCATTGACGAAAAGGGTGGTAACGCCAAACTCATTCGTGAATCTCAAAAGAGAAGAGGTGCCTCCGTTGAAATCGTTGACAAGATCATCGAGGAATACCAAGAATGGACCAAGATTAGATTCCAATTGGATGAATTAAACAAGGAACAAAACAAATTACAAAAGGCTATTGGATTAAAATTCAAGGCTAAGGAGGATGCTTCCGGTTTATTGAAGGAGAAGGATGAATTGGCTGCCAAGAAGCAAGCCTTGATCACTAGTGAACTCGAAGCCGACAAACAATTACGTTGGAAGGTTAACCAAGTTGGTAACCTTGTTCATGATTCCGTCGTTGTGTCCAATGATGAGGAAAACAATGAATTGGTCAGAACCTGGGTTCCAGAAGGTTTTGAGTTTGAAAAATTGACTAATGTGGCCACTGCCACCGGTAAACCAGCCAAGTTATCTCACCACGAAGTGTTGTTGAGATTGGACGGTTACGACCCAGATAGAGGTGTCAAGATTGTTGGTCACAGAGGTTACTTCTTAAGAAAATATGGTGTCTTCTTGAACCAAGCTATGATCAACTATGGGTTATCATTCTTAGCCTCCCAAGATTACATTCCAATGCAAGCACCAGTCATGATGAACAAGGATGTCATGGCTAAGACCGCCCAATTGTCTGAATTCGATGAAGAATTATATAAGGTCACAGATGGTGATGACGAGAAGTACTTGATTGCCACTTCAGAACAACCAATCTCTGCTTACCACTCTAATGAATGGTTTGAAAGTCCAGCTGAACAATTACCAATAAGATACGCCGGTTACTCATCTTGTTTCAGAAGAGAAGCTGGTTCCCATGGTAAGGATGCCTGGGGTATCTTCAGAGTTCACGCTTTTGAAAAGATTGAACAATTCTGTATCACTGAACCAGATAAGTCATGGCAAGAATTTGACAGAATGATCGGGAACTCCGAAAAATTCTACCAAAGTTTGGGGATCCCTTACAGAGTCGTTGGTATTGTCTCCGGTGAATTGAACAATGCTGCCGCTAAGAAATACGATTTGGAAGCTTGGTTCCCATACCAACAAGAATTTAAGGAATTGGTTTCCTGTTCTAACTGTACCGATTACCAATCAAGAAACTTGGAAATCAGATGTGGTATCAAGACTGTCAACCAAAAGGAAAAGAAATACGTCCACTGCTTGAACTCAACTTTGTGTGCCACCGAGAGAGCTCTATGTTGTCTTTTGGAGAACTATCAAACCGAAGATGGTTTGGTCATCCCAGAAGTCTTGAGAAAGTACATTCCAGGTGAACCAGAATTCATCCCATTCGTTAATGAATTACCAAAGAACTCTACTTCTAATAAGAAGGTTACTACTGGGAAAAAATAGGTTTTGTCTGTTTCTGTAATTACTCTGCTACTTTATTTTATTTTCTTTCTTCTTCCAGTAATTATTTGATTTCATTGCTTTTTTTCTTTGAAATGTGTCTTTGTTTTTACTCTCTATCTCCTTCTCTCCTTCTTCCACTTATAATATTACTTTATCACATATAGATTAATCAACCTATCTTGTAGCTGTTATAAAGCAGCGGAGATTTTATGTTCGCACAAATATAAAAAACCGCTGATGAATTCATTTTATGATGAATCAATAACTAGTGAGTGACTCCTGTCTACCATCAACTGTATATTGTACACAAACATGAATGGTAGTGGAGATAACCAACAAGATAGTACCTCCTTCAACATATCTATGCAGGATGATACGTTGATATGGAATCTAATTCATGACAAAAACAATTCCCACTCCTCACAACAACAAGTTTCATACTCTAACTTATTCAAACCACAAATAATCAACCCCGAAGTTTCTTATATATACAGTAATGAATCCATTTACCTACCAGAGGAAGAACAAGATGAACATAATGAAGGTTTAATAATAATTGATTTAAAGAAAGTGGACGATACTAACGTCTCCAAAGATAAGTTACAATCTATTACTAGTCTATCAGATACTTGGCAAACCCATAATTATGATATCAGTAATTGGAAATTCACTGACACTTATGATGACGCTGGAATCAAAAGTGTAGATAATGTTGTTGATATTGTCCTTAAGGGAAGTGGAGTTGAACTGAGAGTCGAAAATGATGAGATAGACGATTTGACACCTAAAGATGATTTAAATTATGCTACAAAATTAGTTTCCTTGTTTATGGATAGAAATAATCAATTAAATGATACAATTACATTGAATCAGGAGGAAAAAATTATAAATTAAAGGTTACATCTATATAAATTACATAATATCATTAATATTAACTGGCATTTCTTCAATTTGTGTGGTGTAGTATTGTTCTAAGTCTTGTAATTCTTGAATATCTTCATTTGTAACAAAATTTATGGCAACACCCTTTCTACCAAATCTACCTGATCTACCGATTCTATGAATATAGTTTTCTCTATCTGTAGGTAAATCGTAATTGATCACTAATGACACCTGTTGCACGTCAATACCTCTAGCCCACACATCTGTTGAAATCAACACTCTAGAATTACCCAACCTAAATTCATTCATAATTCTGTCTCTATCATCTTGTTTCATATCACCGTGCATTGAAACAACCGTAAAATTGGCCTTTTTAAGAGACTCACTTAACCAATCAACTTTCTTCTTAGTGTTACAGAAAATCACGGCTTGTGTAATCGTAAGAGAGTCATAAAGATCACACAACGTATCAAATTTCCATTCTTCTTTTTCAACTTGAATGAAGAACTGTTTGATACCTTCCAAAGTGATTTCATCCCTTTTCACTAAAATTTTCACAGGATCACTCATGAACTTGCTAGTCATCGCCAACACATCTTTAGGTAAAGTAGCCGACACAACAACTACCTGTGTTCCTGGGGGTAAGTATCTATAAACTTCATATATTTGTTCCTGGAAACCTTTCCCCAATAGTTCATCTGCTTCATCTAACACTAGCATTTTGATTTGTCTTGTATTAAGATTTCTTCTCTTAATCATGTCAAGTACTCTACCTGGGGTACCACTGACGATATGTTGACCCTTGGCTAATTGTTTTAGATCCTCTCCAACACTTTTCCCACCAACACAAGCGTGGCATCTTATATTCATGTAGTCACCGAGTGCTCTAACAACATTCTGGATTTGGACGGCCAATTCTCTTGTAGGAGACAATATCAAAGCCTGGGTATCATGTTTTCTACTATCAATGACCTCAAGTAATCCTATCGAGAAAGTAGCAGTTTTACCTGTACCAGATTGAGCTTGTGCTATCGTGTCTCTTCCTGATATAATCTGTGATATAGCTCTAGATTGAATAGCCGATGGTGCTTCAAATCCATAATTATAGATTCCCCTAATAAGGTCGTCTTTCAAATTCATCGCTTCAAATGTTGCATACACGGGCACATTTTTAGTTGTTTTGAATTTCAATTCTTTATCTAATTCTCTATTGAATTCCATAGTTGTTATATTCTGTTATTCAGCCTTTGTATTAACTTTGATCTTAGTTTTCAGACATTAACTATCTTACTAAAAAAAATCTTTTTTTTTTCAAAAAAAATTAATCTGCCATTTTAGGTTGTGTGTCATTAGTATTTTTTGGTTTTTCGTTATCGATTTTAAGGAAAAGAAAATTAAAGGATTTTGAAGATCCGATCTATCTATCTCTTTGATAATCAAGCATTTAATAATATACATTGTCATTAGCTTCAAAATAAGTTCGATGAATAATTCGTCTATAATAATACTCATAGCGGGGGGTCATGCTTCTGGAAAGGTAAGTGGAAAGAACTTTATGCATTTAAATTCCTTAACATCTTTACTAACAGTTTATTTTTTTTTTGTTGTTGAAACAGAAACTTGTCTGTAAATTAACCGAAAAGGATGTGAAATCTCGGTTTCCCAAGGTGAAATGCAAATCAATTGATATGAATACTTTCATTAAACCATTAAAAGATGATAGCGATCTGAGAAATCCTTCACGTTTTGACTTTACAAAAATTAAACAACAGATTAATTCCTACCAAGCTGAATACGATATAATCATAGCTTATGGATTGTACGCCCTGTATGATAAGGAACTCACTGATATGGCTACTGTGAGAGTCTTCATTGATTGTGATGCAGATATCAGATTAGGAAGATGGATTAAAAGAGACATCTTGGAACCTTCAAAGGTCAACCCAGAATTGAAAAAGCAGGAATCTGTTAAACTTAAAGCTTTGTTAAATACATATCTTAATGATTCAAGAGTGGAAATGAATCAATTTATTTTCCAAACAAAGGAATATGCAGATGTTATTTTACCAAGGGGAGCTGAATCAACTGGTGTGGCTTTGATCGTCGATGGTATCCAGCCATTGCTGAATACTGGTGATAATTTATATACTCCATCTATGAAAGAACAGGAAGAATCTAAGCATGCTGTCCAACATAACTTGAGAAATAATGTGACTGGACCTACCGTTTCATCATTGAATAACGAAAACTTCAGTGTTAAAAATAAAAGATTCTATGATTTGAGTTAAATTTTTCTAAGCTCTTCTTTATTCATACCTTTATAGACTATTACATATTAACTAATGCTATCAGTTATCTAAGATATTCAAATAGATGTTGTCATTGGAAGACAATACAGAAATATTATTTCTTCAATTTTTTCAAGGGGAAACAGATAATATTTCATTTGCAGTATCCATATTGATAGATATCATGTATATATATCGCTTCGCTTACATGAATATACTAACCAGATAAAAACATTCAATACTCCTATAAATGGAAACATATTTACTGGAATTAGTCTTTGAGCCAATGGGTTCAGCACTCATTCTAAACAATCACTGATGGTTACTTTAAGAAAATGTATGCTGTCATTTTAATCCTTTTTATTATATTGGTAGCCCCATCAGTGGGTCATTATTCAACCAGTGTGTATTATTCTGAATGGTCTTTTTACAATAGCCACTTTCCTTCTGATATAATGATCCCATATATTAACGATATATATTATGCATTTATAAAAATTGATGGAGATAAAATTATATTAGATTTCAAGGAGCCCAGTTTAGCAACAACGGAGCAGATTCCATTTTCTAATGCCTTTATATCTAGTTCGAAACAGAGTTGTTTTAAGGGTATTGAATCACTCAATAATGGCAATATATATACAATGGAGAGATTTAATGGTCTCATTGGACAGTTCTCATATTTAAGAAAGCTAAAAAATGATATCAGAATTATCATGTCAATTGGTGGAGCCAATACTAACGATGATTTTGAAAGTGTCACCCAAAATCAAGAGACCATAAGAAAGTTTGTCATCAATGCAGTTAATTTCATGGACAAGTATAAATTTGATGGGATTGATATTGATTGGGAATTTCCATCTGACAGTCATACTAGCAAACTTAATATGTTTATTGAAGAATTCAGAAATCAATTAGATACCGTTGATGATGCTTCCAATAATTATTGTCCTAAGGTATTATCATTGGCCATTCCTGCAGATATAAAAGTATTAAAAGCATTCAATATAAGCCATTTGGAACCTCTTGTCACGAATTTCAATGTTATGGGATATGACTTAAAGGGAATATGGTCTGATAAGTCTGGATTCCAATCCAATTTATATAAAAATCCAAATGACCCCAATTCTGGGTCAGTCAGTGAAGCTATAGACTATTTATTAGAATCTGTACCAAGTGAAAAATTAATATTGGGGATGCCTACATATGGAAGAACATTTTCAGCAAAGGGATTGAATTCAAAGTTCAAAGGTTGTGCTTCTATTCCAACTATTAAACAGGATCCTAATGAATGCATAGTAAATTATAAGAATTTACCACCAGTAGGATACACAGAGCATTATGATTCCGAAATTGGATCTGCTTATGCTATATCTGGCAACGGAGTTATAGTTTATGATGATCCACAAAGTATGAAGGAAAAGGCAAGATTTGTTAGAGAAAAGAATCTTGGAGGTGGAATTTGGTGGGACTCAAATGGTGATTCCAACAATTGTAGCAGGTCTTTAATAAGAAATTTTGTTGATGAATTAGGTGGAACAATTGTTTTACGGTCTAAACAATGTGTGAGCGCATATTTTGAAGATGGTGCAACGTCAGGTAATAAATCTACCCAAGGTGAACAAACTCATTCAAAATCCATTGGTACTGTTCTTTTGCCTTATTATTGTGTATTAGTGTTTACTGTCATACTTTCCTCCCTTTCATTTTGAATTTTGTACTCAATCATATAGTTAATTGTTTATAATGCAAACGAAAAATTATTTATTAGTAGTATAAAATGCTAAATTGCCGTGATTAAATAAAATATATAAATTGGTTGTATCATGCTATGGTACCTTTAAAATTTGATCCAAACCAGTAATTGTCCTCTTCACTTAAGATGGTACTATCTGATCCCTGTAAAATTCTGCTCAGAGATTCCTTTATTGGAAGATCAACAACGTTGGATAATCTGCTGCTCACGGAAGAATCTGTAGTGTGCTCTTTCCTTTCCAGATTCTTAATAAAGGGAAGGTTAAACTTGTCACCATCTTCACTAACAAAAGAAGCGTCGCTTTCATTCGGTAAGAACGGGATCATATCATTATTCCTAGTTTTCCGTTTTGAATTGGTCATTGTCGAAATAATGGTTATATTATTTTTATTACTTGACTCTAGATTGTTTGGTTCATTGTATTTTGTTCCTAGGGAAGTGAGCTTTTCCTTTGAACCAAATGGAACTTTTGTAAAAGTACCCTCAAGTAATCCAATGGTATCAGTCTCAGCAGTTCGATCTCCATTCAAGCTGGAATATGAAGAAGCATTTGCAGTTTTATCTATTCCGTAGGAATTGGGAGTATAAGTTTTAAAGCTCAAGTAATGATCATTATCACTAGTTGAAGAATCTGAATCGCTTAATTCTGTGTCTATATTATCTAGATCTTCAATTTTTGCTTCCAATAGTCCTCCAAAAGGTCTCTCCTTCTTTTTTGTGTTGTTCATCAATCTGTCAAAAACCGTGAATGAATCCTCTTTTTCGATTGGATTACTTAAGGAATGGAAACTTGAAATGAAAGATTCAAAACTTCCTTTATTGTAATTCAAAGAAGCCAGAGATGGAATATTATTTGAAATTATAGGCGGTCTAGGTTGGTGATATTCTTCATCCCCTGAGATATCAGAATCAGAATCAGAGTAATCCTCAAAGTAACTATGAAGCTTATTCAAATCTATTTTCCGCTCTCTACCATCATTCTTGTTCAGCAAGTGTAACTGTTTCGATGATCTAGTTTGTCTCAATGCAACTTTCTCTGCTTCGTCATCAGAATCAATAACTTCTTGTCCTAGGTCAACCGTATTGCTTCTTTTTCTTCCGGAGCTTGATGAGCTCCTCGATCTCGGCGGTGATTGAATGATTGTGGCATAATCGACATCACCTATAGTAACTTGATAATCATCTTGTATCTTATCATAGTCTAGTAATGTCATGTCTCTGGAAGATCGAAGAATTCTCAGAAGTTCTCTATCCGTGGATGTAGAGAGAATATTTGCCAAATTAAAATCATAGTCCATCAAGTTGAATACACTCCTATTGATTGTAGACTGTTTTAAGTACATTGGAACACAAACAGGAATCTCATTGAATATAGGTCTATTTAAAATTAACTGCAAAAGTGTAGAAATTATAGCGCCATGGGAAACAATAAATATTGTCGTATGTTTATCCTGTGAAAAGCTTTGTATATGATAATAATATTGAAGAAGAGATGTCAAGTATTCGAAACACCTTTTCTTAAACTCTTGAGAGGATTCACCATAGTCCCCGCAGTGCCCTAATTTGTTATGCATCCATGATTGATCTCGAGTCTGCCTCAATCTTTGTCGTGTTTCTTCGTTGAAAGGGCTTCCGGGCTTTGATTTACCTTGCTGAGATAAATAAGTGTTAACATTGCTGATCATTGAATAACCATCATCATTGGGCGGAAGATAGTGAAGGTTAAAGTTTTCACTTAACCATTCAGACAAGGCATGGTCTATCCTCACTTTTGTTGAGGAAGGTAAAGACTTACCTCCTATAATTTTAGATGTTGATAAGTGATCGAGTAAAAGCTCAGTGGTTTGAATGCATCTATTATATGGAGATGTGTGTATTATGATATTCATATTCTTTATATGTTTTTGGTCAGATATATTTGACGAAATCTTCTTAAAGGCATTCTCCATCTCGTCTAAAGCAAGTTTGGGCTCCACAGGTGGATCAAAGTTGGCCAACCAAGATGATGAATCTATTTGTGGTGGTTCTGGTGATAAAGTGCCTTTAGGGCTGACCTTCTTTTTAGATTTATCAATTCTTGTACAATGTCTTAGAAAAATGACATGCATGATGGTATATTTATCTCTTTATATTGAAACCCAATGGGCTAATTAAGGCCACTATCACTTTTGAAGTAGAATAGAGATAATTGATTGAGCAATTATATATCACACAACCTTTGTAATCAAATGATATAGACTGGTAACCTGATGTCCTTTGTTAACCCAAATGTACAAATGATTTGGGTATCTGTAATGAGATGGGCTCAATTTAAATTGATCTAGTTCCCAATTTATGAAGATGATATTTGAATATTATTCTATGATAGAGTAATAGTTATATATATTAGAGGATCACTCTTGCCTACCGATCGTATAAAAATGATGTCTATACTGAACGTGTGTCTTTTTTTTTTTTTAATGCGCATGTGATAACTCGTTAATTGAAGGTTTTGCTAGTGTTACGAAGTATAGAGATCGCCAATCAATGATTCTTGTATATCTTTTAAAATTAAATTAGAATCTATATATTGAGTACTTAAATTCAGTTACTTAGAAAACTTCCAACTCTTGCATTCAAAGCTTGCATAACATCTGAATTCATTACTAAGGCCGTTTTTGTGTTCAGGGTGGAAGTCCGTGATATGTAAGCCTGGATAATTATTCAAGACGTTGTCTGCCATTCTCTCTCCCGTACATGATATTAGTTGATGTTTCAAAGAGCCAAACTTTGTTTTGGAAACTTTGTCAGGAGAAAGTAAAGCCTTAGCTGTTTCGGATGATTTTCTTTGACATTCTGGTTCCAAAAACGGTGGATCAATTAAAAGTCTATTCACTTTACCCCTTAAGTCATCCCGAAATTCAAGTGGATGATTGTAATCATAAAATCCAAAATATGAAGATCCCGATAAATATTCAAACCTTTTATCAAATTCAAACAGGTAAATTTTTTTTGTAGGGATACTCTCAGGATCTAATTTCAAGATAGCGGCATACACAGAAGGAGCACTGGCTATACAAATCACAGTTTGCTCGTCAGCACCCTCCAATAGTTCCTTGGCTAATATATTGGCGGTCTCATCGCTGTACCAAAACTGAGATAATTGCCAATCTTCCTTGAAATCATCTATTGAAACCTGTTTTCTTTCAGCAAAATCAGTGTCTGCCTTCTTGTATAGCTTTTCAAAAGCATCGCTTCTCGATTTTTCTTCATCATGAAACTCCTGCAAAGCAGCTAACGCAAATGAAGACAACACTCTGAAATTGTTCAGTTAGTGAATCTAGTTTTCAAAATTCATTCAGAGCAAAAAAAAATCTACTTACGGCATATCATCATCTGAACTAGTCATTTTAAATATCGGTAAACACTGGTATCATAAAATAAAATAATTTGATTTGAAAGACATGGCATAACTAGATCACACTTTGAACTGAATTTTTGAACTTTCAAAAAAAAAATTTAAAAAAAAAATTTAAAAAAAAAACAAATCTCACCTTCCGGGATCGAACCGGAGACCCTGGGATATCTTTCAAAAGTTACAGTCCCATGCTCTTCCAACTGAGCTAAGGTGAGAATTACAGATTGTGTAAGGTACCACTCATGTGAGAAACGACCATCTCGGACTGTCCGATTTCCACGCTCAGAAACTAACAAAATTGGGATTAATCGGGGTTAGACTTATAAAGGTCCGTCAACAACGTCACCCCTGTGATGGACCTACCTAGAGAAGTTAATCACTCGGTAGCACAGATGGTCTAGCCAGCTGACGTTCCCTTAATCAGTATTAAATAAAGAGTTATACTTACTGTTGACTATTGAATGAAGGATGCTAGCTATGGCAGATAGTCAGACGTATTCTAATGTGAGATGTTTATGTGGTATAATTTTTATATAGTAAAAGTATTTATTAAAAAAAACTCAATAGATAGAAAAGACAAAATCTAAAATCAGTTATTACTCAACAAAAACAAAAAAAAAAAAAAAAAAACTGTTGCTCTTTCAAGCTCTGAAAGTGAGTACATTGGTCTCACTTATGCTGCCAAGAACGCCTTGTACTTTGTGAACGTTTTAGGTGAACTGGGAATCCCTGTTGGTTATATTGAATTAGCAGGTGACAACCTATCTGCTCTTACTCTCAGCCAACACAAGTCTCATCACCAACGTTCAAAACATGTGGATGTTAAATATCATTTTATCAGACACTTAGTTGCCGAAAAGAAAGTTAAATTATTTTACGTTAGTACCAGCCAAAACGTGGCCGACATCTTTACCAAGGTGGAACTACTTTAAAAAGGCATCAATAGTGGATAAAAATGAGTTCATTGATCCAAATAGTTCTAAATCATCCTTATTTCTAAATAATTTAAGGACCTCGTCACTGAATTTGGCTCTAATCATAGTGTCAATAAATGCAGAAAATGAGATGGGTTTTCTATTGAATGCAGTGGCTTCTAAGAATGTTTCAACAACCAAATCTCTGGTGTCAATAACGGCAAGTTTCTTTTTCATCCAAGATTTGAATAATGGGAAGTCCCATTTTCGATTATATTTCCTTTCACTAGAGAAAGCGTTCATTGAAATTTTCAACGACTCATAGGAGACTTCAAAATCGTCAGTAAATGGGTAGAAAGGCATGGCTCAGTAGTCTTGGTCTTGGTCTTGTCTTGGTTCTTTGTGTACTAGTTGTAAAAAAAAAAATTGCGTGTGTAAGGATTTTTAAGTGCGGGGAAGAAGTTGTTTATTTTTTTTTTTATTGAGAGAAGAAGTTGTTTATTTTTTTTTTATTGAGAGAAGAAGAACAAAGTTGGTTTTTTTTTTTTATTTATTTATTTGATTGAAAAAGGAACAGGAATATAAAGACTTGAAATCTATTAAAATGTAATAGGTAAAGTAGTAATTTGTATTGTAGTTGCAAACAGATATTGCGGTAGTTTCTATAAAGAAAAGAGTAGTAACTAAAACAGAGAAAAAGAATTTGTTGAGAACGAAAAATTTAATTCAGAAAACCGTAGTGTACAGATCAATTAGATCTGGTAAAGAAAATTTTCTGAGCTTAAATTTTGCACACCTCCTTAAATTGTACTGTCAGTGACAATGCAATTTAATAACTCAACAAAAACAAAAAACTCTAAAAAATAAAAAATAACAAAGTAACAAAAATAAAGAGTAAACTATAAAGAATAAAAGAAGAAATGCAAAGTGTAAGATGTAAAGAAATAACTAAGAAAGTATGATGTAAAATGAAGAGGGACCATGAGAGTAAAAGTAAAAGTAAAATGTAAAGAAGTTCAAATAAAGTAATTCAGATAATAAAGTAAATTAAAATAAAGAAAGGAGTCTTTTTAAAGTAGTTCCATCAGTGACCTTGGTAAAGATGTCGGCCACATTTTGGCTGGTACTAACGTAAAATAATTTAACTTTCTTTTCGGCAACTAAGTGTCTGATAAAATGATATTTAACATCCACATGTTTTGAACGTTGGTGATGTTGAAGTACTAACACTCTAGACTCCAAACTCATATTGAATATTTATATGTTGTAGTTGGACTATTCTATGTTCAATATTCATATTGAGTGTATAGTAGTTATGGGTAATAAAGATATTTATATTCGATAATATATAAGAAACTATATAGAGGTAAGTAATGTTTAAGAAAATAAAGGGCGGATGACCCTTTATTTATAGACCTCTTCAGAACATGTATGCATGGATACAATAGAAACCTAGAAGGTTCTAGAGAATTCTAGTCCATAGAATGTTCT